>OZ007596.1:124181235-126581235 GCA_963931845.1 Maratus michaelseni | reverse complement strand
CTGTAATTTTAATGACTTTAATATAAATTTATAAGTTTTAGTGAACGCGATTTCTCGCAAATTATTTTCTTTCATTGTTGTAATCATTTTCCCAATCATACGCATAAAACTATATATTCATATCCATTAGCGCCAAATTCTCGCCAAACTTGGCGACAATTGGCGAAATCTCGCCAAATTTGGCGACAAAATAAGTCTTCATAAATGAAGTCAACTTGGCTATAGCTCAATAATTTGGCGAATTTCTTATTCAAATTCAGTGTAAACGAATCTTTTGTAAACGGTTTCTTTGCATTTTAACTTGCTGTTTTCGAATAACATTAGCTAAAATTTTAAAACGAAGATATAGGAAAGCTACCTTTTCCTGCCGGTACAGGCCGGAGGACTTTTTTATGAGTTGTCGGATGCAATCTATGTTTTGCATTAAATAAAGTAAAACATTGAAAAACAAATCCCACAGGATGGGGATAGTTTGTTTTAGATCTGGAGGCACGGCAGTGCCTTCGCCAAGTCGAGAGAGGACAGCCGTAAGCATACTTTTCTGGAAGCAACTCAGGGCACTTTTGACCCCCTCATATCTCCGCGCTGGAGTATCCCAAAAATTTGAAACTTCGTTTTTCTAGAGTATTTGGCACACAGGACCAAAATTTAAAATTAAAACTTTCTATCTTTTCTAGTTCAGACGATATATGAACTCAAACATTCGATTTTTTGTCACTCACTCACTCACTCGTTCACGCGTCATCAAAAAGATTAGGTAGATCCCGTAGCCCTAGAAACTTGACATTTGGAAAAAAGGTAGTGTCTAGGATACAACCTTAATTCGTTTTTACAAAGTTTTTTGTTTAAGTTTAAAGCCGAAACATGTAGGATTTTAACTCTTTTATGAGTTTAAAACAATTTTTACACTGATTTTAGCAACTAATAAGCACAATTTGTGCAATTTGTGTTTTTAAAATACTAGTTAACAGTGTAGTGTCCAAATGGATTCAATTGTGAAAATTAAAATAATTTGATCTTTTAGCCTTAGAAACTTAAAATTCGCAGTAAAGATAGTGTTTAGGATTCAGAATAAGTTAAAATAAAAAACCAAATAAAATTCGAAAATAAAACAAAAAAATCGAAAAAATCGAAAAATAAGGAAAATTTGAAAATAATTCGATTTCATAGCGCTAGAAACTTGAAATTTGGAATAAAGGTAATATTTAAGATACTAAATAAGGAAAAATTCAGAAATATGGATAATTCAAAAATACCCATAAATTAGTGCAGACGATATATGAACTCAAAGTTTCGATTTTTTGTCACTCACACACTCACTCACTCTCGCGTCATCAAAAAGATTGGGTATATCCCACAGCCACAGAAAGTGAAAATTTGGAATAAAGCTAGCATTTCGGATACAAAGAAAGGAAAAAATATAAAATCCGAAAAATTAAAAAAAAAAACATTCGAAAATTTAAAAAAATCGAACAAAATTGAAATTTGAAAATAACACGATCTTGTAGTCTTAAAAACTTAAAATTTTGTGTGAAGGTAGTGTTTAGAATTCAGAAAAAGAAAACATCAAAAACACACAAAAAAAAAATTGAAAATAAAATCGAAAAATCGAAAAATTTCAAATAATCCAATTTTGTTGCGCTAGAAACTTGGAATTCGGAATAAAGGCAGTATTTAGGATGCAAAATAAGGAAAAATTAAAAAATCCAGAAAACTCGAAAAAAAATCAAAAATTCGAAAAATTCGAAAAAATTTGAAAAAAATTTAAATAATTTGATCTTTTGGCCTTAACTTAAAATTCGCGGTAAAGATGGTGTTTGGGATTCAGAATAAGTTAAAATAAAAACGCAATAAAATTCGAAAATAAAATAAGAAAATCGAAAAAGATCGGAAATTTTAAAATAATTCGATTTTGTAGGTCTAGAAACTTAAAATTTGTAATAAAGGATACAAAATAAGAAAAAATTATAAAATCCAGAAAATTATTAAAAAAAAATGCGAAAAAATCAAAAATTGAAAATATTTTTATCTTGTAGTCTTAGAAACTTAAAACTTGGTGTAAAGGTAGTATTTACTATTCAATAAAAGGAACAATTAAAAAATTCGAAAATAAAATCGAAAAATCGAAATATGTTTAAGAAATCGAAAATTCGAAAACAATTTGATTTTGTACTGCTAGAAACATTAGTTATAAGATAATTGTCCTATTAGCTAGTACAACGCCCCTAATTGTTTTATGTTATTTCCCCCGGATTATGGTTTTCTTTTCTTTCGTTTACGAATTTCGTTATAGAAAAGTTCCGCTATAGACTGGCTACGATATAGGCGATTTCTTTATAGACAGGTTTGTTTTCTTTCACATGTTGTACTCTATTTACTTCACATATGAAATATGGATTGTTAAATGATGTTAGCCCCACAAAAATTTTCACAGCTCCCCCTACCCTCCCGACATTACTGGCTGGTTATGGCTTGATAGTCCTTTCTAAATAAAATCATGGTGACTCTAAGATTCACTTGATTTATCTCTAAATTGAACCTAAATGATCCTAAGAAGACGGATCAAATAATTACTATATTAGCATGACAATCAGGTAACTTAGAATTAAAATCGAAAAATCAATAAATTCATAAAAAGTCGAAAATTTGAAAATAATTCGATTTTGTAGTCCTAGAAGATTGACATTTGGCAGAAAGGCAGGGTTTTGTACACAAAGTAAGGAAAAATTAAAAAATCCGTAAATAATAAAAAAAAAGTCTAAAAAAAACGAAAAAAAACCATCGAAAAAAGGAATATAGTTTGATTTATTGGAAATTTCCGGAAATTTTAATTTTGGCTTTCTTTTTATACTAAAAAGTTCTTTTATGTTAAATATCAAGTATCTAGGGCTGCGAGTTATATCTGAGATGCATAGCGCCTATCCTGGAAGCAATTGAGAGTACTTTTGACACTCCCCCTCTTATAATTTAGTGCTTGCCTAGGAACCTGAAATCTCTTTTTATCTACAGTACTTTGCAAACGAAACTAAAGCTTCAATTTTTTGATACCTGTAAATAATAGGGACAGAGTGTGGGCTTAGCGAAAATCAGTGGATGATCTCCAAAAAGAACCCAAAATCAAGAAAAGGAGGGTTACTTACAAAAAGAAGTGAAATCTCATCAAAAAGTCACCTGTAAAAAATGCAGCCAAGTCTCGTAACTCATTTACCGTAAAAAGTACTGAGATCGTATAAAGCCAAGTTTAACTATCTTATTAACTCTGAAATTTTCATTCACAAAATCACTCCTAGTCTCTACATCTTTTGTTAATTATTATTTTGTGACTTGGCAATTACACAGCACATGGAAGTTATTACACCTTACTATGTTATGGGATGGGATGGGATAATTTAACTAAAGCAAATTATATACGCACAGGGAAGTTATTACACCTTAATATGTTATAGTATTATTTGATTAAGACTAACTATATACATCACATTCTCGTGCTAAGTAATTGCCAAGTCACAAAATAATAATTAACTAAAGATGTAGAGACTAGGAGTGATTTGTGAATGAAAATTTCAGAGTTAATAAGATAGTTAAACTTGGCTTTATACGATCTCAGTACTTTTTACGGTAAATGAGTTACGAGACTTGGCTGCATTTTTTACAGGTGACTTTTTGATGAGATTATATTAACTGTAAAAAATAAAAAAAGATAAATAAATAAAAAATACAGTTTTTAATATAAAAAAATAAAAGCCGATTTCAGATCAACTAGTATTTATGACTTAGAAGTTAATTACCCATTTATGTGATTCTAAAAAAATAGATTGTAAAGTTTGCCGATTTTTAATGGTTCTCATTTTGTTCTTCTGGTAACAATATAATACCTGAATGAAAGCAATTATCTAAGTAAAAAGAAATTAACAGTGGAAAATACGATTCGAAATGATAAAAATATTTTTTATAAAACACTACATTAATCTTCAATTTTCTTTCATGTATAGTATTTTCCATGGTTTATTTATTTATTTTTTTAGCTTTAGGTATATATATTAGGTGTGTTAGAAGTAAATATTACCCAGCTTATGTTAATGTAAATAAATGCTTAAATGTACCTTAGTATCACAATATTATTGGCATATATTGACATAAAATACTACTTAATGTTGGGGAGTTTGAATTTTGCTAGCATAGGTGTGATATTAGGAGAAGTATTTGCGATGTAGAGGCAGTTAAGTTCATTACATAATACAAAATAAATTGTTTCTTAATTTATTTATGCATAATAATTTTACTGTTTAAAATACTAATACGAATCCCAATTGCAAGACAAATCTAAGAACTGAAAAGTGAGGAATTTTTTCCTTACACGACCGACTGTTCTTCCGAAGGAGGGTGTGAGCCAGGGAACATCATGTATTAAAATAATTTTCAAGAATTTTGACGTACTGCATTAATAGGAATCTTCATAATAATGCGTCAAAAGAACATTTCGAAAGAATGCGATGCAAATGGTGAAATATATGAAATATTTTTTAAAGAATTATGGTAATGTACTCAGTCCTTAGAATGACTTTTTATTTAGTAGTCCTAAAATAATTTTTGTTTTGTGATAATTTTTGTATTTTTGAGATTTAACTTTTCAATTAGAAGTTTTCATCGCAATTCTATTTGAGAATTTCATTTTAAATAATCGAGCAATTAATTTTATTCATTATTAATTCAATAATTTTAGCAGTTTCCTGCTACACTCTACCGAAAATTACATTTTCAAAACTGAGTAAAAAATACTCAAATCTGAGTATGTCGCATAGGCCAAAATGGCTCCGAATCGAAATTACTTAAGTATGAAACATGTACATACTGATTTCTGAAAACATGTACACACTGAAGAATAAAACATCATGTGCTCATATTTGAGTATATCCATGTTTCACTAATGAGTATGAACTGACTTCTATGTGCTCATTTTTGAGTATTTTCATTTTTCAAAAATGAATTTGAACTGATTCTAATCATTTTTGAGCCTGTCCATGTTTCAAAAATTAGTATGAGCTGATATATGCTCATTTTTGAGTATGTCCATGATTCAATATTCTGAGTTTTTCTGGTATTTCCGAATTCAATGCATTGTGTCGTCATATTTGAAACAAAAAGTTTCATTACAAAATGAAAACATCGATTTACTTATATTTGAAAGTGTCATATTTCTCAGTATATAATTACTGATATTAAATTTCTTATTCCAAAAACAAAAAGGGACATTTTGCGCTTTATTACATGCATTACTGCAACGACCATGCATTGAAAGATAGTTTCTGCTTATATAACCAAATCATAATTCCACTAATTGTTTCTGGGAAAAGAGAAAGAGCGAAAAAATTATTCAGAAAAATTATTTTTTGTTATTTTTGGGTTTATTTTTATTATTTATTTGAAAATCTATTTGCTGATTCTGCGGTATAATAAACCACTGCATAGTGTTTTGAAAAGTATTTGTTAGTAAATAATTGTATTTAAACATATATTAGAGTGTATATCGTGCAGTGTATATTTCTTAGAATATACTGCCTTTCCTTATTTGTAACGTATCATTCACATTTTCAAAATATTTATAATAAATACACACGATATGTTCCTTATATCATATTTATAATATTTTTTCTATATAAATAATCAGAGCTTTATAAATGTAATTGAGAAGTGCAATCTATTAATGATTTTTCATTGTATAGTTTTACATGAGAAGAGAAATCCACTCTTTTGTGAATTCAGATAATAAAACTCTTGATTTTTAACAATGATGGAGACAGCATGATTAATGTTCATGATTTCTGTTCCTCATATTAATTGTGGGTTTGGCTAATGACATTGCATTGCATTGATCTATGACGATAGGAATTGTAAATGATAATAATGAACATACGAACTTAATTTCAATTTTAGTTTTGAAAGCAATTGTTTTCATTTTGCATTTAAAATTAAAACCAGTACAGAAAAGAAAAAAAAAATGTTTCAGAAAATTATTAATTGATAAATAGATTAAAATATTACTAGATGGAACCCGTCAAAACTTGACGGTAAACAATTTGATATGAATTACAAATTTTATATGAATATTGCTCGGGCATGTGACAAAAACCTTAGATATGTTTAAAATCAGTGTTGATTTCTGAAAATTTTCTCAGTGCAGGATTTGTGCAGCTATACGTAAAAAATCTAATTCATAAAGTGTGAAAATAAAAATTATTATCACTTGCGATACACCCAAGGGGTATAGTGAACTCTAACCCTTTATCAACCTTTCAGTGGCTGTATGCGTTAAAAAGTTTTAGGCAAACATTGTTTTTCAAAAAATTTCCGGTACTTTTTCGTTATTACGGACACCATGCCAAAATGTATGCTAATGCATAATGTATGTAAATGTATGTAAATGTATGTATGTAAATGTATGTAAATGTATGTAAATGTATGCAGGTAAATGTATGTAAATGTATGTAAATGTATGTAAATGTATGCAGGTAAATGTATGTAAATGTATGCAGGTAAATGTATGTAAATGTATGTAAATGTATGCATGTAAATGTATGTAAATGTAAGTATGTTAATGTATGTAAATGTATGTATTAAATGTATGTAAATATATGCTTGGCGACAATGGTGTCCGTATAACGGAAGTACCAAATTTCCTCTTACATATTTTTAACTGACGTAGTATGGGAAGAGTTTCACATTCTGTGCTGGTTGGCGCGATTGGCCAAAAAATCCAAAATAGCGCGAAAAGGAGTGTGACGTCACGTAGATTAAATTCACTTTAGTTGTTAAAATGTAACCCCAAAGACTGAAGATCGCAACAATCACATCAAACACTTATCGCCAAAATCAACTCGCCAAAAAAAATCATCAAGGGATACGGAACTCTTCCCTAAAAGATTTTCTTACAATTATTTTTCTTAGAAAATATAAAATTAACAATTTTTAAGCTTATGAGGTATGGATTATTTTCACTGTACATAAATATGTTACAAATATATATATATATAATTTTTACTGTTAAAAATTTAGCCTGACTCTCAGAAATTTCACAGAAGTTTTATATCTATCCAATACAGTACTTTTATGTTTGCTGGGCGCCAATGATAACTCTCCAAATCTTGTTTCAATTGGTATCATCTGAATTGCAACCCTTTCAATTCAATTATTTCAATTTTGATTTCAATTCAATTCTTGAGATTTTGTTATTTGTATTGATGTGTTTGTGGTGGCACAGATATCATATACGCACCACATTGGCGCAATTTTTATACACGCTAATCTGGTGAAAACTTTGTTTTTGAATATTAACGTTATAATGTATATTAACGGTATAGCATTAACGTTATAACGTTATTTTATTTTTATATTGAAATAAAAAAATCACAAATTATTGCATGCCATCTGTAACTAATATTCAAAAACAAAGTTTTCGCCAAATTGGCGGGGGAAAAAATTGCGCCAGTGTGGTGCTTATATGACATCTGTGTCTTTGTGGTTACGTATTTCCTCATGATTATATTTTAGCTACTTTAAGTAAGTTTTTAAAGACATTATGCTGCAATGTCAAAATATTGGTTATTTGTTATTAGCTAATGTTAAAAGATTGTCAAGAAAAAAAGGGTTGGCGAGATTAAAAAATTTTGGTGATCGCTGGCACTCGGCGAACATAAAAGTACCCAAAATACATGTATTCAGACATTTCAGTGCCCATTTCGATGTTATGAAAAAAAATTGGACTTTCATTATGTAGTACATAAAAAATTACAGCATGATGTCATATTTTCCCCCGCCAATTTGACGAAAACTTTGTTTTTGAATATTAGTTACAAATAGCATACAATAATAGCACGTGATTTTTTATTTCAATATAAAAATAAAATAACGTAATAAATGAAATAGCTTCTATTATTTAAGGAAAGGAAATAAAAATAAATAAATGATAGTTTGATATAAATAAATATTTATATACATAATAAAAACAATTTATAGAATTAAATTAAAATTAAAGTAAATAAACAGCAACATAAACAAAATAACCGGGTTACAATGTGAAGCATAAAATTGCCATTTTGTTGCAATCGCGCCAATGTGGTGCGTATATCATATCTGTGCCCAATATTTTTGCTTGGTTTTATTAAATTTTGCTCCATTTCCATGCACCTTTTGCCTCTAATGAAAAAATGTGTCAAAAATTTCAAAAATTCCCAACAAATCTGTAGGGGGAACTGGGGCACATTGATGCGGTTTTTTTCTAAGAATTTTTTTGGTACCCAGAAAATAAAAATTTCAAGTTATTTGTCCATGTGATATCAGCAAAACTAGTGTAGTGTGTTATTAACAGGCACAATGGTTGTTTTATATAGTATTTCTGTGTTCAATTTAAAAAAAAAACTAAAAAAAGTCATTTGTATCAATGTGCCCCGTCCCCGGGGTAGATTGATACACTCCATGGGGCACTTTGATACGTTTGGGAAAAGTGGTGAAAAAATAACAGCTACTGTATATTTTCCATAGAAAATAAGTTAGAAAACCATTTTATATTTATTCAAAGAAATTCAGATTACCCACAATTTATATGTAAGGAATGTTAAAACGATCAAAGTCAAAATTAAATGTATAACGAACTGATGTTCTTGCTGTTCCTTGTCTGGTTGTTGACTAGGGCAACTTTGTTATATCTGGAACTTCAACCCCACACTTATCTTCTTTCTCAGGAAAAATGATAAAGTTACCAGGTTTTCTGTTCATAAACCCGACAAGATGGTCAGCATCACCAGTTTTTCGTTTAACTTGGCCTAGAAAGTGAATAACAATAACCGATCTCTTTTTTGAAAACCGCACTATAACAAAGTCATAATCAACAATATTTTCGTCAGAAGTATCTGCATCTTACATTGTATCATCTTCCGAAGTATCTGCTTCTTCACCTAGCAGGTCACTTAGATTGAAATCATCTGATGTAGAGTCACACCACTGTCCTAAGGGTGTTTCAGATTTATCTGATAAATATAAATCTTCCACCCTCTTTTTCTTCGTCTGTCGCTTCAAAGGTTTGGTGTCTTCTATCCCCAGTAGCATTTTTGCGTTTTTCAGTTCTTTGTCTCTATTCTTTTACTGTGCTGTAGGTTGTTTCTCTTCTTGAACTTTTCTCATGTCGAAAAGCCATTTTTTTCTCTGGAGAATCAGTTACAATTCGAGATTTACCAGGCTGCCGTCCTTTTCTTTTGTTAATTCTACTACCAATTGCTGTTGGGTAAAGTCATGCGTCTTCAGGAGTTACAGACTTGTTTGAACAAGTAGTTGGCCATGGAGTCTGGGTAGCATCAGCACTTTGTGGAACATTGCTATCTTGTGACTGAGAGACAGTTGAGGGAGTTGCTGAGTCTGTTTGAGGGGGTGTGACAACAACTGTAACAGAGTGAGAATGAGGTATGAAAACTGTGCTGGGAGAAAAATCAAAGCCAGGAAATACCAATCTGCTGAAGGGCACTTTGCCTGTCCTCTTAAAACCAGACACAATATTTTCCGGAATGAATGATTCTAAGTTTGCAAGTTTAGCCAACTTTGGAATGTCATAAATTGATAGGTATTTCCCCGGATTATTCAGGTGCCAATCGTTGAAAGAAATTTTCAGCTTTGCTTTAAAGGGACCAATCACTGTTACGTCCAATGGTTGCAGTTTATGAAAGGTGTGTGAGGGGGAAGGACAAATAAGTTATTCCATTTGCACGACAGTTGTCAATGGCATCAATAGAAACGTGTGACTCATGATTATCACATAGCAACAGTATATTCAGCAACAGTAGGTTTCAGTAGGTTCATAGCAACAGTAGGTTTTCTATTGACGAATTTGTATGTTGTTTGACGTGCCTCAGAACTATTAAGAACAAATCTGCAGACATCCCCTGCCATTTCATTACCATTCCAACTTTCAGCATACTTACAGCGTAGTTTTTTAGCAAATTCATATGCTAAGGGCCTTATCTGCTTCAGCGTTAGACCGTGATGCAACTCATTGCATTTAACAAGGTATTCATTTAATTGTTTTTCTTGTTTGGCGATAAGTGCCTGTTGAGAGGAATACTTAGAACGTGACCTCTGACTCATTCTTCACCATTTCTTGCTTTCATTTTCTCCAGACGATGTTGCAGAGTAGCGGGTTTGGTGTTGAACATGAGTGCAGCTTTCCGGATTGACAAATATCCCTCTAAAGCAGCTTTCATAGCTTTAGATACGCCATCCTCGTTGATTTCAGCTCTCTCGGTCTTTTTTTTTTTTTTTATTTTTTTTTTTTGTAAGAGCTAATCATAGTGGTAACCATGGAATAAGAAAAATTAAAAATCACTGTTTGCAAAAGTACTATTAAATTTTCTAGTATACAATAATGGAGCTTCTTCACTTCAATAAAAACTAATATAAGAAATTGTTTGTCGGAAATGATTGGATTAAGGAGTATACGAGAAAAAAAATAATAAAAGATAATGAAAAAATGAACTAAAATAAATATAGGTTGTTAGCAGCTATTATGGGGCACATTGATACGCATCAATGTGCCCCAACATAGGCTGTATCAATGTGCCCCAAGTAGCCATTTTGAATAATATGAATCTCAAATCCAAAACTTCATAATTTACCTAACAAAAAAGGATGAGGAACTGATAAAAAGTAGTTTTACTTACCAGGGAGGGTATTCTTTCCTATTGAAAATATTGGAACATCTGTATAATACCACTGCAATTTTACAAATCAAATTTACTTTTTACCTACAAAACACTAAATCACCCGTCTCATTTCATCAAACTACTGAATCGCGCCAAGACGTTCTGTAGGTAGTTGTGTACACTAGCGCCATATTTTGGAGCTGTTGGGAAACTTCCTGTAATGACCTTGTGAGCAGTAGAGGGGGTGTATCAAGGTGCCCCATGCATCAATGTGCCCCAGTTCCCCCTATAGATTATACACAATGCAATACGAGAATAGATTAATCATCCAAAAATATTTTTATATTTATTTTTATGTAATCCTATTTATAAGCTAATTTTTTTCTGAAAAATACTTAAATGGTGTTTTTAGATATATTAACGATAATGTTCTAAGTGAATAATAATGATAAACACATTTATGTAAAATATGCACTTATAAAGTATTGAATGTTTAATAAAATCTCCAAAATAAAGTACTTTTTTTTTAGAATGTCATAATTAATTTGTGCTTTTTCATACAGAGGACACCGGGGAGCAGTGCGGTATCGGGGTAGAACGGGATACGGCAGTTATTTCCCGCCATAGGCGCTGGATTAGCACAGCAAAGCTTCACGAGCCTCTGTTGCATGCAGGACGTTGATGAGTCGCGTCTGAATGATTGCTGGAATTCTTTAACTCACTTTGGCAACTTTTAGCTATAAATGTGTGTCTTACTGTAATATTTGGCCATTTTGGAAGCAAGGTAAATCTTCTTTTCGTATTTTTTCCCCGATTAACTTCAATTCCATTGAATTAATCATGTTTTTAAATATATATTTCCATGATGCAATGATCGAAACATCAACAGTTAATGATATGATAGTCACTTGATTTTTTTTTTTAATTTCACATGAGTTGTGTGCCCACTTTTTGCATTTAAAGCATGGCACCCAACCTTCATTTGATGTTGAATACAGATCATCACAATACAAACATGAAAATTCTTCATATTCCTCAGAGCTTTCATCTGAGCTGTCCTCTAACTCCTCATCCTGTATGTTTGGTCTCTGCTTACTGGATTTAGTCTCTTTTCCTGAACTGTTCTTCTTATCTTGAGCCATTAGCTTTATCTTGGCAGCACTCTCTTTCACTTTTTTAGTCAGCAACTTTCTCTTTGCGGCATTCTCTTTTGTCTCTTCTGCCTTTTGTGATTTGTTTCATGATTCGATTAGTGAAATCTTATAAGGTGATGACATTGCGAATTGCAGTTTTCCATCTGTTTCTTGCAACTCGTTTTAGTCCAGCTTTAATTTTGGGCACTGGCATAACAAGTTCCGGTAAAAAGGCATGAAAATTTGAAACAGTGATGTTACTGGGAGTAGCCACGGGTGCAGATTGAGGAGGTCCATCAGGTATCCAAGAACACGGAGGTGTCTGCGGTGATACGTTGAGCACAGGATCTTCAGGAGCAGTGGCATGTGCCTCAACTATGGAAATATCAGTTGTTGGAGCGGGCAAAAAGTCATCTTCTTTGAAGACATTTATATTTGTTGGCCAAATACATGTTGTTTCGAATCCTTTCACCGCAGTTCTCATGTTCGCAGCTTGCAAAAATGCTTCACCGTACAGTGTTGATATTTACCACAGCGCTCAGTGGGGCAAAATCCCAAAGAGCTGGCCAAAAGTCGAAAAATAAAGTTAATATTTCGGGAATTTTGATTATACAGTTGGCTAGAATAATGTTTGGAGGGTCAGAATCTGTATTTAGAAAATGGTTTTCTCGTTTCCCTGACAACATGCATCATTTCAAAAGTGCCGTTTGGGGAAGTATCATCTGAGGTGAACAAAGAGAGCAAAACAGTGGTTCCTCTAAACAGGTACTACATTTTTTCCATATCATCCAATTTTTATTCTGTGAAATGGATTCACACGATGATGGTGTGTAAATTATTAGCATGCATTAGAAAAATTATATTAAGCGCATAAAAATTAATAGTGTCATGATTATTTTTGATTAAAATATTTTTAAAAAATATAATTTTTTTGTTTTCAAACATCAGAAAGTTTATAAGTTCCACAGTGTTCCGCGATGAAATTTAAGGAGATAATGTCCTGAACTATTATCTAATGAATAATGAAAAAACCAGCTGCCAAAAACTGCTATTTTACATTTTGTGCAGGTTTTTGCAACAACAAGTAGAAATGTCACTTTTACTTACCATCATACGTAGTATAGGGTAAATCTTGTAATCGTTTTAAAAATCGAAAAACAAATTTTGACGGATTTACGCGTTTCAGACACTGGAGATTCCGAAAAATATATTTTTAGAAAAAAAAATGCCGTCCGTCTGTGTGTCTGTATGTCTGTGTGTCTGCGTGTCTGTAAACGCTCTATCTCCCGAACAAATTGAGATAGAGGCTTGGAATTTGGTATGTACTTAGTATGTAATAATGGGGAGAAGCAGTTTGAATTTCAGTAACCTCGATTATCCGGAACTATTTTTTTCGGACTCTCGAAATATTCGTTCTGATAAAATGTATATATAACAATTTTCTGAATTGTTTATATTAAGGAGTGAATATAAACGACAATTAAAAAGACACAAACTTTGCGCAAAGAATGAAGTCGATCGGATAATGAGTTGTCAAGATGTTTGTAATCATATTTTTCACACTCTTCGATTTTTCATGACCCTGTATTTCATTCAATTTCAATTCAAAGATATATTATAATTGGAAATGAGACGCTTAATCCGACGCAGTAAACCGTTAGTTAATATGATTATCATTTTTAGAGATATGAGGATGTTTCTTTTACGCAGATCAGTAACAGAGCATTTAAAGTTTATGACGTCATCAAGCCACAATTTTATTCGAATTCCAATACATTATATAAGTAGTTTACACATGTTTTATTTTTAGATTTTATATTATGCATATCCATGATGGGTAAGTATTACGGTGGCCCCCAACGATTATTAGTCGCTTCAAAAATTCTGAAATTGTAAAAGAGTAGTGCTTGTGTTAGAAGATAATTTTATTGTCAGAGTTGCTGTGGTCTTCTTACAAAGTTGAGTGGCAGCATTTCTTTGTGCAAAGTTATTTTTTTTCGAAAATGGTAGCGTTTTTGTTTTATTGTCGTGTATAATTATATTCTAAACAAGAGTTTTGTAAAAAAAAAAAAAAAAAAAAAAAAAAAAAAAAAAAAAAAAAAGACGGTTTAATTTAAAGTGTGATAAAGTTCTCTTTTTTCTCTTTGTAGGGCTCGAGCTCAAAGTAAAAATTTTACTTATTTACAAATTGAAAAATTAAAAAAAAAATTTCTATTTGAACAAGAAGGTTGTAGTCTAAGTTTCTTAAAATGTTTTACAACCCTTTGAAAATCAGTTTGAAACGGGAATGAGTTGTTATTGATAAGAATATAAAGACAAATATTCTGTGTGATTCTTAAGCGTTTGCATGGTCGATATTATTAATATATAGAAACCGTGGGCTATCCCTTATCTATCCTCGCTTTTTATTTGACGTTCTTTTCCAGAATGACTGGAAAAAAGTTTTTATGTCTTTCTACCGCAGTTGTACAATGATATTTTAAAAGAATAAGAATTTTGAGTTTCGTCAGATTTCTGCCAGTGGTTGGGTATAATTAAAAAAGTTCCCAATTTAAACCGATTTTCAGGGATATGAAAATCACGAAATTTTGTCATGAGGGAATGTTTACAATGAATACTATTTCTACATAAGAAGAGATTTTTAAATGAGAAAATTATTCTTGAAACAATTTTAAAATGTTATTAACAATTTTCTACTGCATGCTTTCGGTATCTATACTAATTCGCCAATTTTGCTTTTAATTTTAACTTTTGAATCGTAATTAGCATTCTTCAAAGCACCTGTATCCGAAATTTCATACAAATTGAATAGCTTTCAAAACATTTAAATTTTTAGTCCGCCATATTGGATTTCCCATTTTGATTTTTTTAATTTTAACTACGGAATCGTAATCAGCATCCGGAAAAACACCTGTGTATGAAGTTTCGTCCAATTTGAATAACATTTTCATATTTTGGCCAGCTTTTCGGGATTTTGCCCCACTGTGCAGCGTGCCCACTTTCTCTGGATTTTTTCTTAACCATTTCCTCACTTTTTGTTCGTAAAACACGCTGCTTGGCTTCATGAGCGCCACATCAAGGGGCTGCAGTCGATGTGAAGAATGGTGGGGGGGGCGCACACTAATATATCTCTGTTGTCCCGAGCAAGATCGATTACGGTCAGATTTTGTGTATGGGAGGAATGTCCATCGAGGAGCAGAAGAACAGGGTTGCTTTTTTCGCATTTGAGAACTCGATAAATTTTAGGAAACACATTAAAAAAAGTTCTCCGGTTATCAATCCAGAACCCCTGCAGGTAAACCCAATTAAAATTCTTTTTGCATCCTTTTCCTGGGAAAAATCAACAATGGAGGCATGAAACTTCTGGCGGCTGAACAGCAAACTTCTACCGTCACTGTATTTACACGCTTAGAAGACGTCAAAACAGCAACTTGACGCTGCCCTTTCATTGCAACTACTCTTGAATGCTGTTTTGGTACAACAGTTATGCCGCTTTCGTCGGTGTCGTAAATTATTGCTACAGTTAGTTTGTTTTCATCGATAACTTTAATCAATAAATCAAAAAGCTGGAAACTGCAACTTTATTGAATCTCATTGCACGCGCTCCTGATGTACCTTCCGGTTTCTGCAAACTTAAATCACTGTGACGAGACGTGAAACTTTGGGCGCTATCTTCTCCTGCCATTTCAGTTTTTTGTTGAAATGATGGTTACAGTTATTTCGCTCAGCAAACTGATACGCCAATATACGCAGTTCTTTAAGTGGCAAATTAATCAGTCGCTTTTGCATGTCCTTTAGATATGCTACAAGTTCCAACTGTTGTTCCTTGTTGGAAACACATTGATATTTTCCAGATTTTTATCTACTATCGACATGGGATTCTCCTTCTTCTTTTTCACATATCTTTCCAATGTGATTTGTGGCACTTGAAACTGTTCTGCAGCTTTTTTGTAACCAAACTTTCTATCTATCACTGATTTAACCGCTTCATTCATGCTTTCTGTTGACCACTTTTGTCTTTCTGTCTTCCTCATGTAATTATGCACCATCTGTAAGAAAAGTAAATTCGAAATAAATATTTTATATTTCTTTATATATTGCACATTTTGTTATTTTTATATTTATTATATATTGTAAATTTTGTTATTTATATATTTATTATATACTAGCTGTTACCCGTGACTTCGTTCACGTATCATTAAAATAAGAATACATTCATTAATTAAGCAAAATATTTCATTGCCGATAATTAGAAACGTAAATAATTAACTAACTCTTGATCACATTCCATAGGAGACAATACAGTATTTCTATGTTATAGAGGCCTTGACATAACTAAGTTTTAAAAAAGTGAAATTTTGTGCCAAATAATCACGAAAAGGAAACTGCAACCAATAAAAAAGGCGAGCCAAATAAAATTGTGGAAATCGGCGAATTGTGTAAAAACATATGTCAAGTTTACCTGGTAAACCTGGTATTTTACTTTTAACGCCTTTGTGAAACGTTTTAATAGCCATCCTTCAAAGATAATGGAAATAGTATATTCTTTTTCATTAAATTCAATTCCTGTGAATAGGGAGCAATAATTGTAGATCTAAATGCATGGAGCTTAAATTTGCCTCATTGATTTTATCTATAACTACAACGCCTATATTCTAGGCGCTGTACTACAACTGAAAAAAAAAATCTTTATTTCTAAATGAAAATATGTTGACAGACGATATTTGTTCTCCAGAATAAATTGACTCATGAAGTTTGAATATGTGAAAATACGTTTTTATTTTTAAAAAATTTTACTGTAATCAATATTTTTTTTTCTTTCACCATCTATTCAAATTGAAAATAAATTCTTTTTTCAGTTTTAATGAAAAAAAATATATTATTCCGTTTCATTTCTTCTTTTTTATCTGCCATTTTTAGAGCAACTTCGTTAAATTTATATAAAAAAAATAATAATAATCATATATCGGAATTTAAATCATTTTTTTAAATTCTGAGAGTTTATGACATCCTCTGCGAAATACAAACAGGCGGTCAGATTTTAATATAATAGATTCGTAATTATTTTTATTTTCCTAATAATCATGGTGTGGTTTTTGTCAAAAAACTCTCATCTGTATGTAACTGATATTCATGCATAATAATCGCTAGCTAAAAAAAAAAATATTTAAATTTCTCGTTTTAAATATGACGTGAAACTCATCTACTTTCTAAACTTACCGATTCTTGTATTATTAATGTAATGAATTGATTCACGCTCCTTCTAAAACACATTTGAAAATTCCCATTTTATTTCAAATATAACGTCACTTTTTCCTCAGAGAAATCTCTTTTAAATGGCACAATTCTGGTAAATTTTCTTTTTCTGGCAATCAGGACGTAAATTTTAGCGGAAAACTCACAGTTGTGTGTAACTGGTATTCAAGCTAATTATTAATCAGTATCGATAAAAAATATTTCAGTTTTTCATCTTAAATATTACGTCCATTATCTATCTACTTTCATTATACATTGATATTCATGCTCCTTGTATTATTACGAATATTTGAAAATACATGTTTTATTTATGACGTCATATTTGTCAGAGCTGAGGAGGATCCTTTTCATAGTTCCATGGTCCAAGCGAAATCTATTTTTTAATAATATAATTATTGTTGCACTTTTCCTTCTAATTATAACGCAGTTTTTGACAGAAAAATATCTTTTTTTTTAACCGATATTCATACTTCATGTATAATAACAAATATTCCATATTTTTGTTTCAAATATCACGGAAATTCACCTTCTTTTGAATTTTTTTAATTTTCAGTTTTCACGTGAAAATCTTTCAATTGAAAATTAGTTGTTGGGGAAAAATTATTTTTCTGTGTTTTTATTTTTGTGGCAACGATCAAAGCCCTAGCAACGATAAAGTAAAATTGTTAAATTGTATGGAAAAATGTCCATTTATTCTCTATGAAAATAAGGAAATTTTTAATTATTAAAGAAAATATTTGAATAAAATAAACAAAAACCAGCCTATGTTAATTTGAGGATTATAATAAACTTATATGCAAAAATACAGGATCATTAAATGCTCCATTTTGACGCTGGCTTCAGCCTAACATTTGCACACAATGAGATTTATAATATAATTAGGATTGTACATTTTGTTATTTATATATTTATTATATATTTTATTCTGTTATATTAATTATTTACATGAAATTACATATTTATATTTATATATGAATATACCGGGTGTCCGAAAAAACGTTGGACTGATTTGAAAGAATCATAACTCTTAAAAATAATTAAGTAAATGCAATTATTTTTTTTTTAAATACTCGGCAAATTTTCAAGATTTGTTAGATGTAGCTGTTTTAAAATCGTGACATTCACACGATGAGCAGAATCGATGATCGGAAAATGCAAATCGCACCACACATTCGCAATTTTAACTTTTTGCTTAGGTTATTTGTGTACATAGTGGATCCTTTCCTACTAAATCGAAGATGCTGAAGAACTTTCAATTTGACATTTTTCCCATAACTCCAATAGTTTTAGAATTATTCGTTTTCCACTCCGGCATCATCGAAGAAATTGCAAATGTGTGGTGCGATTTGCATTTACATATCATCGATTCTGCGCATCGTCTGAAAGTTACGACATTAAAACAGCTACATCTAACAATCTTGCATATGTGACGAGTACTTTGAAAAGAAAATAATTTCATTTACTGAATTATTTTTAGAGTTATGATTCTTTCAAATCAGTCCAACCTTTTTCGGACACCCGCTATATTTTTTATATTATATATTATATATATATATATATATATATATATATATATATTATGTATTTGTTATATAAACCGGACAAAACACCGGGGCGTGTTTTGTTAGCCGTTGTTTGCCGATTTTTATTATGTTATATTATATATTTATATTTATATATATATATTTTATAATATATATATATATATATATATATATATATATATATATATATATTTGTTATATAAACGGGACAAAACACCGCCCCATCCCGTTTTGCCCCTTGCATAGGGCAGAATGGGGTTGATTGAGTTACTTTTATTTTTAAATTTTAAAAATTATATCTTAACTTTTTTTTTAGAACTTTGTATACTAAAGTTTATTTTAAAATGTATAAAGAAACGGTTTCTTAATATAGGATAAGGTTTTTATAGTATCTTAGACCTAAAACCTTGCTCCAAACCTTATGTACCCCATTCCGCCCATGTGTCCCCTATATATTTTTTAATGAATCCCGGTAATATACTAATAAACATATATATGCATTGTTATTAAAATTTCCAATTAAAAATCTGAAAAAAACATTTTTTTTTCCATTTTGTAAAAAAAAAAATTGTTTTTTTGCTTTTATTTTTAAGTTCTGTTATGTTGCTAAATAAAAAATAAAAATAAAAAAAAAGATTTGTTTTGTAAATTATGGGTTTATAATAGAAAACTTACCAAGATTACTAAGTAACTGAAATATGTTGCTAAATAGATTCTGAGAGTTTAAAAAGATGTAGGTTACGTAATCCAGAAACTTAAAAAATATTAATTGAAACAAAAAATGAATAATTTTTTTTTGCAACATAACTACCTAGAATTTGATTAGAAGCAGCCGTATAATTTTAAAGCATAATAATATATATATTTTTTTTGCTTTTAAAAGTGGTTTAAAACTGTTTCTCAATTCATTTAAGATACAAATTCAAAAATGTTAAATTAAAAATCATATCACAGTGTATATATATATATATATATATATATATATATATATATATATATATGTGTGTGTGTGTGTGTGTGTGTGTGTGTGTGTGTGTAAGTATATGATATATAAATAGTCACTTTACTGAACCTATATGACAAATAATAGATGAACAACAGAATACTAACTTTAATTTCAACTAATACACTTTTAGCAAAAACTATATAACAACAATTTAGCTTACAACAATCCGGCGAGGCCTAATAATACCTTTTCCCGCCATATTCCTTTTATATATCGCTTCATAATAAAAATTAGAACACTGGCTCTTAGCCAAATCTCGCGATTCCCATTATTTACAACTCGCGCATCAAAGTCATGGATAATAATAGAGTGTCAGTTCAGTGTCAGTTCATTGGATGATCATTTACGTGAAGTGTTTCAACTGAAATCCTACATATATATATATATATATATTATAAAGTGAAAACATGTCCGGGAGTAACGCTAATGTCATATTAGCGGTGATAAACTTGTCAATAAATTTTGCTTTTATTGCAATACTTGTAACTTCTAAATATCGCATAATTTCTATTTTTGCATCTCCTTTGCACCGAATAAGAAAGAAAAGTTCTTTTAAATGCTACGTTTAAAAACTGAATCTCAATTTACTATTATTTTATGGTTTTATATAAATTCTCAAACATGATTAAAAAAAAAAAAAATCTATCGCTACCGCGCACAGCCCAATAACGAAAAATAAATCCACTTGCATTTAAATTAATATAAATAGTCTAGCATTAGAATGTGGCTAATATTTTTAAACGAAATTGAAATTTCATCCATAAATAAATAAAATAATAAAATAATATAAATAAAACAAATTTAACGGAAATGTAATCAATCAAACTACATGCTTAAATAACTGAAATTAACAAAATTAAAAACGCTGCTGTAAGTAGCGAAAGCAATGGCGATTTCTTAGGCTGTTAACTTCTAACATGTGGCTAATACTAAAGTATCGTTTTTAATAAATTTCAAAAAAATAATTTGAATATATTATTGATATTTTTCATATAAAAATTATTTTTGGAGTTGTTAGTGGCCAATCTAAAAATATGTTAAATGTAAAAAAAAAAAATCTGTTAGGATTTTTAATATAAAAAATATTTCGGATTGTATCCCCTTAGTATTTATAAAGTAGAAAACAATTTCCAATTTCTGTGATTATAAAAAAATAGATTGTAATCTTTCTTCATTTTAATGTTTTTCTTTTATTATCCGTATAATAGCTGAATGGAAGCAATTCTCTAATTGAAAAAAAATATATATGTACGATTCAAAACGATAATTTTACATATATAAAAAACGTTATATTACCCTTAAATTTCCTTTTATGTATGCTATTTTCCACGGTTTAATTATTTATTTTTTTTTAGCTTTGCGTATATTTTATACGAAGTAAATATAATCCAGCGCATGATGTATTTATTGATTCAAATAAATGTTTAAATCTACCATACCATAGTATCAAAATATTTCTGGATGATATTGACAAGAAATACTGTCCCAATATTTAAGTGTTTACATTTTGCCATCACAGGTCCAATATTATAAGAAATATACTCGCTGTAGAAGGCGTTACATTTATAATACAATACAAAGTAAATTTTATCTCTATTTGTTTGTGCATAGTGATTTTACTTGTCAAAATACTAAAACGGTTCCCAATTCCATAAGAAATAAAAGAACTGCAAAATAGGGTATCAATTTTTTTCTTAGAGAGCATTTACATCTTATAAGTAACTACTATGTCAAATTTCATGTTTCTAGCTCTTTCAGTATAACAAAAATCGAAATTTTAGAACGTTTTTCACTCATACACCCCCTGGGGGTAGCGGCACCGACATAAAACATAGCCTATGTTGGAGCAGGGATTGTCACCATCATTTTGCCACCATCACTTTTGAAATCACTTCTGTAGTTCCAGAGATTACTCCCTACAAACAAACAAACAAAAAAACAGTTGTTATCTCTTTATAATATTAGTATAAATTTACCAGCGGGAAAGACGGGCTATGCTCGATTAAAATTAGCTTTGTGTACCATTCAATATAACAATAAATTCTCTGTACAACATATAATAATCAGTTCTATGTATCGTGATTGGTTGAATTCTATTTTCGAGAACGGTCTATGGACGCTGATTGGTTGAATCATATATCTCGGCTGCTATTTGGAATTTCTAGAAAATTCCTTCATATTCTAAAAGCCAATATGTTCGCCAAATGTCGTCGAAATTTGGCGAAAATGCGCAAACTTGGCACACTCTGTCATTTGGCGCAAAACATGCGTTTTGATATTGCTAATCTTGAAAGTCAATTTTGCCGACAAGTCTCGCCAATCTCCCCATATTTGGCGATATTTGGCGAAATGTTGCCAACTTTGCAACTTTGTTTACTGCCAACTGTGCAACAACTTAATAACTGTTTCAATGTTCATGCATTCACATTAAAATGCATTTACCCGAAGTGACATCAAAATGACCCACTAATCGAATTTTCTGAATCATGTGACATAGCCCAAATGTTTTCTCGTAATCCAAAATGGTAGGGTACAAAATTTAGTCAAAATCGGTTCAGCCGTTTTTTACATAACATTAGCTTGACCCTGACTCTTAGTACTCATAGTGACCCAAAATCATCCACCAATCGAATTTATTCGAACATATGACTTAGCCCAACTGTCTTCTCGTGCCCGAAAACGGTAGAATACAAAATTTCGTCTAAATTTTTTGAACCCGCTTTTTTATATAAAATTACCTTGACCCTGAACCGTGGTATCCTAAAATGACCCACTAATCGAATTTTCTCGACCATGTGACTTAGCGCAATGGCTTTCGCATGCCCGGTAACGGTTGGATACAAAATTTAGTCAAAATCCTTATAGCCATTTTTAGATAAAATTAGCTTGACCCGCAGTGACCCAAAAATGATGCACTAATTGAATTTCGTCGAACATGTGAACTAGCCCGATTGTCTTCTCGCGCCCGAAAACTGTGGAGCAAAATTTAGTCTAAATTGTTAGAACCCGCTTTTTCAGATAAAATTAGCTTAACCTTAACCCATAGTGACCCAAAATGACTCAATAATCGAATTTTCTCGAACATGTGACCTAGTCCAATGGTCTTCGCGTGCCTGATAACGGTAGGATACAAATTTCGTCAAAATCGTTAGAGCCGTTTCTAAGATAAAATTTGTATACAGGCAGACAGGCAGACATGATTTGCTCGTAATCTATAACATGTGATAATATATTTTCTATGTAATTAATCAGAGCTTTACTAATGTAATTGAGAAATGCAATCCATTAATGATTTTCCATTGTTATAGTTTTACTTGAGAAGAGAAATACACTCTTTTGTGAATTCAAATAATAAAACGCGTTATTTTTAACAATGATGGAGACAGCATGATTAATGTTCACAATTTCTGTTCCTCATATTAATTGTGGGTTTGGTTAATGATATTGCTTTGTGTTGATCGATGATGAGAGGAATTGTAAATGATAATAATGAATATACAAGCTTAATTTCAAATCATGTTTTGAACGGAATTTTTCCATTTTGTATTTTAAGTAAAAACCAATTCGTAAAAGAATAGAAAGTTCGTTTTGGTTATAAATTGATAATAATAACAAATACTTTTATGTAAAATGTACGCTTATAATGTACTTTTGTTTAATATAATCTTCCAAATAAAGTATATGTTTCTTTGTTATAGAATGTCATAATAAAATAGTGCTTTTATATGTATTATTGATATATATATATAATGAATAAAGATAATAAACTAATAAACATATTTTTACATGGTTATTAAAATCTTCCAATTAAAAAACTAAAAATAGACTTTTTTTTCATATTGTAAAAAAAATGGCAACATTTTTACCCATGTTTTTATGTTATGTTATGTTGCCAAAATAAGAAATTATGGGTTTATAAATTAAAACATACCACAATAGATAACTGCAATATGCCGCTAAATTGATTTTGACAGTTAAAATAGCAAATCCGAGTATTTTATTTTAGATCGTTGAATTTTGAAGAACTATAATATTTTTGTTTAATTTGTCGATTAATTTGAGATTCGTGTTATTTTCCTGTTTTTTAACATATAAGGAATATTTCTAAGTGTATTGGTATGATTTAAATTTAAGACAACACTAACAGCATGTATCAATCTACATAAAATTGTCAACAATAATCAGACATTTTTATTTTGAGAATAAAGGTAATTTTAAAGAGTGTTAAGCCATCGTCTACAACAGGTAAAACTATATTAACAAATATATGTAACTAGCTCCTAATGACTATTTTTAAATGAACATATATATATATATATATATATATATATATATATATATATATATATATATATATATATATATATATATATATATATATATATATATATATATATATATAATACGATTAATAAATTTTAAACAAATAGCGTGAGAAAA
Source organism: Maratus michaelseni (assembly GCA_963931845.1). Taxonomy (NCBI): domain Eukaryota; kingdom Metazoa; phylum Arthropoda; class Arachnida; order Araneae; family Salticidae; genus Maratus; species Maratus michaelseni. The sequence continues at coordinate 126,557,171 of OZ007596.1, read as the reverse complement.
TAGTTATAGCCATTGCTGGGCAAACTCACTGAAAAAAATGAACTAATTCTAACGCAAACCCAACTTCTCAAAAATGAGTGAAGTTCAAGCTTAAATTCAAAATTGATAAAATGAATTCTCTCAAATTCAAACTCATTTTTAAAAAGAGCGAAGCTCAGTAAGAAACTCGCTTCTTAAGAAAAATAATATAAATAAATAATAAATAAATAAATTTAATAGAAAAAATGAGGAATAAAATATTTTGTATAATTTTAGTGATGACAAAATTTCTTTAATTAGTTTGGTATTGGAATAAGACATAAAATATTTAGGTGTAATTTAAATAATGTAATTAATATACTTAATCTTTACTAACGAATATTATATTCTAAAGTACTTGAATGGTTAATAGTGTTAAATTCTTAGGGTAATTTTCTCTTCCAAATATGATATGCCATTAAGATTTGCGTACATCTTTTTACGTATTTTTATTAACACTTTCCAACCTAGTTGAAAAGTGTTTATGACTTCGGTTTGTCTGGCCATATGGCCGTCTGCCGTCTGCCGTATGGCCGTCTGTCCGTGCTCTAACTTCCGTAAATATGCTCAGATTGCCCTGCAATTTTTATATGTTATTGTCGTTATCTATAGCACGTTCCCTATTTCAACTAAAGTGTGTAGCACTTATAGTTTTTTTTACAGGGACACTCAAAAGTATTCCGTAACATTACGGTCTATGGGGAAAAATAATTTATTGTTTATTTCAATGATGTTACACAATTTCAAATACATTGTAATTGATATATATCACTAAGGTGCATTACAAGAAACTTAATATGAAATAGGGTGTGCACAGCACTTACAGTTGCTTTACAGAGACAGTCAAAAGAATTCCGTTACATTACGTCTATGGAGAAAAATCGCTTGCGGTTTAATTAAATAATGTTTCACTATTTTAAACGCCTTGAAATTTATATATATCACTAAGGTGAATTACAAAAAGTTTACTACAGAATATTGTGCTATTATATTACTACAGAATAGCAGTCATCGTTCATTTACAGGGACACACAAAAGTATTCTCTACTGTCTGTTAACATTAATTCCTGGAAGTGCGTTTTAAGTTAGTGAACGCGATTTTAAATGTAACTCACTTTTTGTCTATTACTTGGTGTGTATAAATTCCTTATATCATATACAGGGCAGCCCAAAAGTTCGCGCACCCATTTCCGTTTATTGACAGAAACTCCAGAAGGAGAATTTTAAACTGTTCTACGTGTTTCCTAACTAAACTAAAATTTAGCATCCTATGTAGTACATATAAAAATCTATAGATCATATACAGGGCTGAATAAAAGTATTCGGATATTTTTCCGAATATTGTATATGTTGGAAATTACGTTTTTAAATATGTTATGCGTTTTCCAAATTGTTTACTTAGATGTTATCTTTCAGCTTATTAAAATGTAATGATTTGTAAAAATATTTTGGAAGCGTTAGAAAGTGTTACATAATCTATGCTTGACGCATGATTTTTCGTTCTTGTTATTATTTAAAGGTGATGGTCAGTGAGATCTCAAATTCCCTTTTCTAATGTTAAACTTATTGGCGTTTTTCTCAAAATATCTCCTAAGAAAATTAACATTCCTAACTTTTTTTTCTGGGTTATCTTCTTAAAGGATGTCTCTTTTATTTATTTTTTTATTTACAGAATATTTCTAAAATGTATGCTTAATTTTATTGAGTGTTCAAATCTTACTCAAAGCTCGTTAGCTTTTAATATAATTAAATATTAAGATTTGATGGTGAGATTTTTCCATGTTTTGAAGATTTCCGCTTTTTCAATATGCAATTTAAAAATAAATCACTCTAATTGGCCAAATACATTGGCCATAAAAATATGGTCAAATATCGTTAGAAATTAAGAATAAATTCAGGATAATGATTATTTTAATGTTTTACTCAAATCTAAAGGTCCTAATTTGTGATACAGTCAATGCAGATATTCTTAAGCGCACAAAATTTACAATTATTCTTATTTAGATAATAAGTAACAAGAAATCCAATAACAGTTTCTGTAGAGGTTAAAAGAAAGTTTCTGTAAAGGCATCTTTTAGTAAGAGGTATCAACGAGGGAGATTTTAGCAAGCTTTAGAGACACTAAATAACTAATTGGAGAAAAGTCCCCAAAAAGTAAGAAAATCGGATTTAAACGGGGCAAGTTATTAACAGTTTAGGAAACAAAAATTTAAACGTGTCCTGTACCGAAACCCCAGGGGTCCAGGATCTTAACTGGAACGTAGAAATGGGGGAAAAGCTAAATGGAGAAAGGGCCTCGAAAACGAAGAGGATCAGATAAAATTGGGCAAGGTATTAACAATTTAGGTAAAAAATTTTAAAGGGGCCCCAGGGGGCCCGAGTCTCAAAAATTTAAAAATCCGAACCTCAGGTGCAGCAGAACTTGTCTTATACCATCCGCAACCAAATATTTCAGATTCTACATACGGTAGATTTTGCTAGCCATCGCACGCAGACACACACACAGACAAACAACTTTCGTTTATTAGTATAGAAAGATAACAAAATTTATGCACCTATTATTATTTTTAAACTTGAATGCAATCAAATCATCCTCTTCATTATAAATTCTATTTCTATATCTGTTATGGAATTTGACTGGTATTGTTTAAACTTTTCACATGATAAAATTTCTCTAAACTTATCTATTGGATACCACATTACCTATGGATTATTTTAGAAATAATAAGATAAATCCTAATTTTTATTGAGAATCTAGTTGCACAATTCAATCTCACATTTCATTATAAAGTATATTTCGAAAGTTATTAAAGGAATTATCATAACCCAATTCATTTGTTCTCATTTCCAGTCAAGACATTCTAAACTATCTCTATTATTATAGATGCAGGAAAATTTCATTAAACATTAAAGTTTCATTAATAATTGCTTATGGTGATATAAAAATATAAAGTTGGTGATATGTCAAATGAAATATGTAAAAAACGAACACGATCTAGTGAGCGCTATACATCAAATCTTTTTGATAAAAATTATATCTATACTACGCTAATCAAGAAAACCTGTGATTTATATTTAATTTTCGATTCTGGCAAACGGGCAATAAAATTTGATTGGTCAACAGAATTTTAAAAATATCCTTTTATTGCACTTGACGAACTTGCAATCATCGTTAAGCTTATATTTCGTTAATTGTCAAACACGTCGAAGCAAATAATTTACATTTGTTCAATGTTGTTTAAAAATATATTCATTTACATTTTCTTCCAATTCAAAAAATGATTTTTCACACTGATTAATAATTCTGTAGTTCTAGGGGATGAATTATTTGCTTATAAATGATGCACGCCTTGTCTTTTATTATGATTACAGAATTTTGGGGCCTTCGACTTACCAATCCAGCTTTGAAATTAAAATGTACAAGTCATAAACAATAAATGTAATTCTTATTATTTAAAAATTTTAATTAGTTATTCCAATCACCGAAAGATCCTCCATAATTTATCGATTATTTCTCGAGTTTTTGATTTTTAAAAGATGAGTTCGTTGGCCATTTTCATGCACCATCTTGTTCCAAAATGGCAACAAGTTAATTTTTTATTTATTTTTTAATTCAAAAAGATGTATAAATAATTATAAAATGAAAATATTGTTTCCGTTAAATGTTATATCGTGATACATGGATTGTGGAACATTTTTTGTTTTGGCTATATCTTAAAATATGGCTGAGATATGGCAATTTGAATTTCTAGGATGGCCAAGAATTTGAAACAATCTGATATTTGTTATTCTGAAATTTGCATTCAAACTCAGTATTAACAAAAACCAGGATTGAATCTTTCATAATCGGTTTCCAAGCATTTTAGCATCAGGTGTTTGAGTAAAATGAATTTAATAATAAAAAAAAAACCCATATTCTATGAAAGCTACCCTTTCCTTCCGATATAGGCCGGAATGACTTTTTAAAATTACAGACGGAAACTGATATTTTTTTATGTAGCAATATATTAATAATTGCTTATACTCATACCAGAATCCACAATCCAAAATGGAATATTAGATAAGCAAATGCAAACTAGTCATTAAATTATGCAAATCTTATTCAAAAATCTAAAAGTTTCAATGCAATAACAAAAAAGACTATGACGTATATGCTTCACACTCTGCCAAAATTTAAGGGAAACATAAAGTATACTTTACTATAGAATAAAACTATTGTTATTTTTTATCTATACCAAGGAACCCATTTATTTTAAATCATACTCTCAGAATAGTATGAATCCATTTAAATTCGATCTATGAGTACATAGTCTTTGCATGCATTTATGTTATCTCTAGAATATCTATGTTTTCTTAGATATTTTATGCAACAAAAGATACGGAAAAAGACATTTCGATAGTTGAATAGTTTTTTGTGATGTATCGAATATGTCTTGTAAAATCCATTCCTACTTGGTCGTTTAACTTTACTTTTTGGGCATCATATTTTAAGATGATATCCCAGAGCATCACTGATATAGAACATTTACTTTCAAGTACGCAAAGATTATTTGTTTTGAATAAAATGTTTCTTTTTTTCTTTTTGCGTAGGTTGATAATTACATAAAAAGATAAAAATTAAGAAACAGAAATAAGTTTTTGATTTGCAATCCGTTTATTCTGTAATTAATTAGAAAATTCTGATACATATTTATTTAAATGATACTTCATATTTATATAAAATCTAAATTTTCGAATTTAAAAGTTTTATATTTTAATATGGAGTTCTTTAATGTTATATATAAAGTTATATTTAAAATTCAGAAACTTATTAAAGTATATAATATCAAATAGAAAAAGTGTATTTCTTTAGATGTTTAAACACCATAACATAGTTTAACAGCATAATAATCTTAGCACTAAAGTAAACAAGTCTAGTATAAGTCACATTTAACTGATGGTGTATTCCAAAATATTACAACCCTATACTAATACAAGAAATTCTTTATTTTTAGCATATTATAAATATTTCATAATGTAATCGATAAATGTTTAGAAAACTTTAGAAACTAGAATTACGGAAAAAGAAAACCTAATTTTTCGTTTTGGCAAATAATTTAATTAAAAAAATAAATGTTATATTTTCACGTTAAAGTAACTGCAGCATTAATTGTTAACTAACTGTAATTGAAATGCCTCAATTTATTAATTAGTAAAAATAATTAATGGTTTTATTTTAATGCCATTCAATATTGCGCATTCTTTGTTTTTACCTGGATATCTTACTAGAATTTCATCTAGTTGATGCATTTTTAGTGTATTTTATTTTATATATTTTAGTTTCTCTATATTTTTGTTCGAAAACGCAAAATACCACAAAAGCAAACAAAAATAGAAATTCTTTCAACTTCTAAACCTTTTATCTAAACAAGAGTACGTCAAAAAAAATTGTTTGAAATGAATTATTCCAGAATTAATTAAGAATATGTCATTTCTGCTGTTCATAACAGTAGAAACAGTTTTAAGCATTAGTAAATAACTAGATTAATTGCAGTACGCAATTTAAATTTAAATTTAATAAAAATAATTAAACCTCTTTAAGTATCAATAATAATTAATCTCAATATTAATTGTGGGAAGTTGTAGAAGAACATAAACTAATACTACATTCATGTGTTGCGTTGGAACATTTGAGAAACTAACCATTTCACATGCTATTCTTTTTAACCAAAATTTTGACTCTAGTTCTTTTGGTATGGGTATGTTAAACCAATCAATCTTAAACACATCTTAACATTTTTTTTTCTCAAAATTGTCTAAAATTGTTAATTTCGATTATTAATAATATAATTATTTTAACAACAAAATTGCATTTAAAAAGGTTTTATTATGAAAATAAAATTACTGAAGTAAAACATTACTGAAATAAAGTTAAATAAATTATTATTAAAGATATGCTTGCAATCACTTAGATTTATCCAGTAACGTTTTATTTTTGAGAAAAGAAAAGAAACCGACAGCATTGATTATCTGATATTAATAAATCCGACACAAGTTTATCTAAAACAAACATTATCAACTAAAGTATAATTTTTTTAAATGTAGATGTAATGTAAACTAAACCAATAGGAAAGCCCGCAAAAACTTCGTTTATTAACTAAAACAGAATCTATAGAGTGAAATGGGTATTGAAGTTATTTAAATAAGTAGTTCCTTATAGTTTGTTTAGTAAAAACAAGAAATAGAACGTGAAATATGTACAGTTGAGTATGCTAAGTCTCAATTGGGTTATTTCAATCAAAGAATAATGAAAGTTATAAAAGAAAGAAAATTAAATTATACCCTGCTCAAGTGTTTCATTTGGTGAAATTTGAAATCTTTAAGAATATATTCTGATATTGAGTAATTGGTATCTTATTTTTGCTACATTTAATTAATATATAAATTATATACATTTACTTAATATATAAATCATATATTTTCTAATCTATCTCAAAATGTATTTCTTGAATGTAATAAAATGGTTAATCTAAAGTAATTTGGGCTTTTACCAATTTATAGATATAAAACTGAATGTGTCAGGTGAACAAATTCGCAAGCTAATATTAAACCTATGGGAGCTACCGTTCTTCTAAAATATTTCGTTTTAATTTCGATATTTTAAAATATATATAATTTTTCTTTTGCATTGAATAGCTGAAGTTGATTTTTAAAAAGGCCGTTTATTACTTATTTGATTTCAATTGCACATTTCTTTTTATCTGGACACTCTCACTTTCGAAACCGATTCCGAAAGGAAAAGTATCCTCATTAAAATATTGCAATCAAAATTTAACAAGAACGAAAAATTATGCGTCCAGCATAGATTATGTAACATTTTCCAACGCTTCCAAAATAATTTTACAAATCATACCGTTTAATAAGCTGAAAGATAACATCTAAGTAAACAATTTGTAAAACGCATAACATATTTAAAAACATAATTTCAGGAATTTCCAACATATACAATATTCGGAAAAATATCCGAATACTTTTATTTAGCCCTGTATAGGATCTATAGATTTGTATATATACTACATAGGATGCTAAATTTTAGTTCAGTTAGGAAACGCGTAGCACATTTTAAAATTCTCCTTCTGGAGTTTCTGTCAATAAATAGAAATGTGTTCGCGAACTTTTGTGCTTTCCTGTATAGGATCTACAGAATTTATACACACCAAGTAATAGACAAAAAGTGAGTTCTATTTCAAATCGCGTTCAGTAACTTAAAACGCACTTCCAGGAATTATTGTTAACAGATAGTAGAGAATTCTTTTGTGTGTCCCTGTAAATGAACGATGACTGCTATACACACAATATTCTGTAGCAAGCCTCTTGTAATGTACCTTAGTGATATATATAAATTTCAATGCGTTTAAAATAGTGAAACATTATTTAAATAAACCGCAGACGATTTTTCTCCATAGACGTAACGTAACGGAATTCTTTTGACTGTCCCTGTAAAGTAACTGTAAGTGCTATTCACATCCTATTCCATATTAAGCTTCTTGTAATGTACCTTAGTGATATATATCAATTACAATGTGTTTGAAATTGTATATCATTAAAATAAACCGCAAATGATTTTCCCCATAGACCGTCATGTAACGGAATTCTTTTGAGTGTCCCTGTAAAAGAACTACAAGTCCTACACACTTCCGTTGAAATAGGGAACATGCTATAGATAAAGACAATAACATACAAAAATTGCAGAGCAGTCCGAACATACTTACGGGAGTTAGAGCACGGCCAGACGGCCAGATATCAGACGGCCAGACGGCCAGACGGCCATACGGCAGACAAACCGAAGTCATAAACACTTTTCAACTAGGTTGGAAAGTTTTAAAAAGTAATAAAAAGACTGATTGTAGAGAAAATACCTCATAAATAAAAAGACATCAGCTATTCAATGGATGAAGCCTCAGCTATTCAAGATCCCCATAGTAGGACTTTCACTCTGAGTTGTTTCGTGGCGTTATGTTATATTAATGGTACAAAAAATTTCGTTACAATGCGTTAATTTACTGTTAGTACCGATTATGGAAAATCATGAATATGTCAAGAAAAAAAATTGACATTAATGATTTTCGGATTTTTTCCTTTACATGTGCTGTAAGACCTTCCTTCATGCGAAATTTCAAGGATATATGTCAAATGGAATTACTCTATATGTTTTACTCTCTAAACCTTAAGGTGCTTTCAGTAAAGAAAACACATGTAAAGAAAAAAAAATCCGAAAATCATAAAATTATAAATCTATGTCGACTTATTACGTGATTTTCCACAATCGGGATTTCTAAAGCCAGACTACAAGAGTTCAGTTTTTTTTTTTCCTTTTAAGCTTTTTTTTTTTCCTTAAAAATATTTAAAATATCGAAATGCAAACTAGATATTTTAAAAAAAGTTCCCATAGTTTTAACATTAGTTTGTAAGTGTCTTCCCTTGATTAAGTAGACCCTTAATTTTGGGGGGGGAAGAAATCTGACGATTTCGTCTCGTGTAGATCTGAATTTCACAGCAAGAACTGCATCAATGAGCGAAAAGCTGTTTAAATAGTGAAAGGGTGTCTATAGCTAATTGTCCGAAAAGGGCATCCTCCTGATTTAACGATTAAAGCTGAGTGTTATACGTAGACAAGACAGCATTTTATTTATAAATCCAGAAGCCCGTAAATTTCTCGCTTCTAATAAAGAAAAAAAATAGAGAAATTTACGATTCCCGAATAGCGACGTTTGTTCATTTAATCGCAGAAACATATGGCGAATGTTGTTATTTAGAAATTGTAGAGGCCAAAATTTAAGGAATTATTTTAACGTTGAGAAAATCCATCTGCAACAGTTGTCATGGTTCGAGTCAACGAGTAGGATTATTATTTAACCCTTTCCGGCCCAGACAAAGTCTTTTCGTAAAATGAGACATTACTGACTGACATCAGAATTTACAAACGGATTTTTTAGAAAATATGAACTCCTTATTTTACGCTTTCATTCTAGAAATAAAATTTTATTAAATATTCTTGGTGTCGAATGCAAGTTTGGAATTAAAATTAGGTGTGCCTGGAGTAGGATCACTGCGCCGGAAAGGGTTAAGGACTGTGACTACCCTACGCCATTTTTACAGTACTATACAATTCTATTTACGCATTAAGACTTAATATCAATAAAAATTATTTTTTAACGCTTTATTAAAGTTATAGTAGTAAAAAATGTCATGATACTATTTTGGTAAACTTTAGAGAAACATTTTTTTGCTTCTGATGCACGTTTGCTATTTTTTCTTTTCATTGTATTCATTCATTAAAGTTACACGAAAAACCTTTTTATTAGTAAAATGTACCTTTCCAGCCAATATGTCTTTTATTTCTCTAAGAATTCAGCCGTTACTTAAACACACAGGTGTCCACTACTGTAGTTTGCGTTTTCTTTAAAGCAGCAACATTTGGTGGATCAGCTAGCCCAGTCTTATGAAGAAAGAGTTTGTTAAGTTATCGAAACTCATAATTGTCGCAGTCCCTAAAATTTATAATTGTAAACTAAAAATAGCCTAATTTTTTTAATGCTCATTGCTGTCACAGTTAGTCTAAATATGTTTATATAAATATATTTATAGACGTTTTTAAATTTTATAGTGGTGAACTTTATTTATCATTGCTCTTATTGCTATAAATCATGGAAGATAACCAAATATTAAGCTAGTACTTTCTTTACAGAAATATACTAAAATTATTTGTATATTATAATTATATATATATTAAGTTACAAAATTTTAAATCAACGCTAATTCATGAAAAAAACATGTTTCAAGTTTTATTAAAAGCAATTCGAAAGGATTTCGAAAACATAAAGCATATATCAACGAGTTAGTAACAGAAAAAACTGCTTGCAGGAAACTATTTTTTTTCAATCATAGTTCAATGTTCTTTCATTTAATTACCTACTTTTGAATTACGATGTTGAATTACTTATTAAATAGAACTTTTTTATGACAACTCTATTCAATAGAAAAATAGAGAGGTTACTAAGGAAGCTGAAAATACTAAAGTTTTAAATTATTTCATATCTAACACACATCAAACAAAATAAATGAATAAAGATTTATCAATTATGCCTAGAAGCGAAGTGTTCTTTACCCGGGGGAAATCATTTGCAAAGCGAGAATTTGCTTACCTTTATTCATCCCTTGTGCAATCACTGATGAAAATAAATTAATAAACCATGTAAACTTCGGTAGGAATTCCACTGATGTTTATCACCGTTAATTTTCGTACTCGTATTTGACGGCTGAAAGTTACGGTTGAAAATCTTTTTTAAGTTAATGATTTAAGTATTATTACTGAAAGATTTATGAACTTTCCTCTAGATTTTCTCACATTATATACATGCAGTGGCAAATCACACTCAATCAACACGATGGGTTGTAACGTTTGACGCATTATTACATATTTCATTTAATTTTGAAAAAAACACAATGAAATATTTTCTATCATTATGAAATTATTTTATTAATTTATTAAAATGCTGAGGTCCGAGAAATGGTTTTGTCATCCATGTAGTAACTGGAAGTCCTAAGAAGTTGCTAGAAAAAAAAGGATGTAAATCCGACGATTTTTAAGGAAACTATAGTAGGGAGACCCAGAAGGTTCTAACTGAGTGTTTTGAGCAGAGTTCCAAGAGGAAAATATCTTAAAAGGTCCTGGTAATTAGCGCTTTAGATCTTTAATTAGACGAAATTAAACATAGGGTTTAAATAAATAGTTTGAATAAAATTTTAAAGAAATGCTTAAAAAATGAGCGTAGGACCACAATAAAAATATCAGGTTGGTGGTTCGGGGAGAGGTGTCCAAGACTCAACTTTAAAATTATGCATTAAAAGAGTCACATATTTAAAGGGGTAAAATATGCAGGGCGCACAAAAAGTTCACGGGGTCCCACATCGGGCACCAAGGGGCCAGTGTCTTAACTGGGATATAGAAATAAAGGAATAACTTAATTGAGAAAAGGGTCCCAAAACGAAGAAAATAGGATTAAAATGGGCGCGTTATTAACAATTTAGTAAACAATAGCTTCAAAGATCCCCGTACTAGTCCGCAAGGGGCCAGCTTTTGACTGGAATGTAGAAATGGCGAACTACCTATATGGGAAAAGAGCCCTAAAAACGAAGAAGATCAGATAAAAAACGGTCAAGTTATTAACAATTTACAGCACATAAATTTAAAGGGGACCAGGGAACTAGGGTCTTAAATTTTTTTTAATTTGAGCCTCAGGTGCATTAGAACTTCCCTTGGAGTATCTTTACCTAAAATTTCAGACTTTTGGGTGCTGTAGATTTTGCTAGCCATCGCAGACAGACAGACACTTACACACCCAGACACGCAGAGCGAAAACTTTCTTTTATTAATATAGATAATAATATAAATATAAAATAACCTCTTCCAAATATACGACGATTTCAAAAATCAGTCTTTATCTTGCATTTATAAAAAGAAATCTTAAATGCATTTATGAAAACAAAGTTGGCTTTGCTATTGTAGAATGTCGGAAACGTTTTCGAGTAATTTTTATAGTGTAATTAATCTGTTCTCTGAAACCAGAATGTTGGCCTTTAAAATGCTGTCAATTCACTCTTTATTAAATGTTTTCATTAGTGTAATTTAATTTATATATGCAAGAGAAACAACTTAATATTAATTTTAATGTCAATGTTAATGATGCTCATTTATTATGTTTGTCTGTAAAACAGGTTAATTAAAAGAGCTTATATTTTCTTTCATGGTTGTATTTTATTTTCCTACATTTAGACATATTTGTATTTTTTTATAGAGTATAGAGCTGTTGAATATGCTATACACAGTTTTCTTCAGTTTAGAAAGAGGAAAAAAATATTATTTGAGTATATTTTTACGATGAGTAGGGCAAACGAGAAAAGCTCTGGGAATTGAAAATGTTCTTAATTTATAAATTGCAGGTGAAATTATCTTAATATCGAATAATTTTGTATCTTTTAAAACTGTTAACATTGAATTTAGATAAAAAGAAACAATAATAAAACAAAATTAAATGGTGATTACATATATATGTTGTCAGTTAAAATATACTGAGAACACTTTTTCTTATGATTTTAGAACCATCGTGAAAGAAGAATTAATAGTAATTTAGTGAAGACTAATTTATTTTCGTGAGCATTTTGGAATAACTTCTATAATGAGCGGTAAATTATTTAAATGAACAAAACTCTATTAACAAAAATACTAAAGCCAGTCATAATAACTGTTGTTTATTTAATCAGTGATGTTATTTCGATCTTGAAGCATTTTTATGAATATGAAAGCTTCCGACAGAACAATTTTGCATAAAACGTTCTTCACTTAGGAAGGAGACCTACCTAGTTAGATAAACATATTAACTTCAACTAAGTACTCTTCAAATATCAAGAGAATAAGTGTGGAAATAAATATATTTTGGTTTCAAAATGTAAGATCTTTTACGATAAAATTTTAAAGAATCGACCTTTTCTGCGTAAGAAGATTATTTCTTAAGTTGTGCATATATAATAACTGTTGTCTTTCAGCTCTTAATTTTAAGCAGCTTAGTAATAATGTAAAAGTTCAAACAAATCATAAATTTTCACTTTTTGAAATGCATATATGTATTATATTATTTTTAACCGTATCAACCTCTATTGTCCTTATCAACCTTTTTAATTATCGATATGTTTCTTTTACTAGATATAAATTTTCTGTAAATAATTTTGACAGTTTCTGAAAAATTGACCATTGGTAATGGAACTTGTGATATTTTAACCCAAAGTTTACTTTTATTCTAAAAAAAAGTAACTAATTTTTCTTTCTTTGTCGTAATTGAATTTATTGTAACCTTTTGACTTTTTCGGATAATAATAAATCACTTTTAATATCAAAACATCATAACAGGTAGTTTTGTAGATAAATGTATTATAAACATGCTGAAGCAGAGAGTTTTTAAATCCGACAATTATTTTAAGAGCTGTCTAATGTTAAAATCAGTCAAAATATTTCAATTAAATTCGTAAAAATTATGCCCAGCAATTTAATCGTATTTCGCAAATACATACTTGACTAGACTGTGTTGTGCATTGTGCAATAAATTTTAAAATTTGTCAATTTTTTATCTTTTTTTATTTTTTTCAATTTTTATTTTCTGAAATAGAAGAAAGTATTGTAATCGAAATTTTCCTCGACTTCCGTTTTGCTACCTATTTACACGTTTTACAGGTCAGAGATTTCGAAAAACATGTTTTTACAAAATGTCTGTATGTCCGTGTGTCCGTGCTCATTGTATCATATAAGTGTAGGAAGTTATGCACAGAATTGAACCGAATTTGTTTCTATGTTTTTGGCTATGGAAAGCAGGTAATTCTTAAATTTGGAGATATTCAGCCGGCAGGAGGGGCTATTTCCAATTTCCAAAATGATACCAATTTTTATTCAATTTTTATTATTGTATCATTGAAAAGTGTATGAAGTTATGCAGATAATTGAACTAAATTTTATGTATATGTTATTGACTATGGCCTGCAGGTATCAGTTGAATTTGGGGATATTCCACCGGTAGGGGACACTGTGACAATCATTAAAACTTTCAAATTAAAAAAAATTACAAAAAAATAGAATTGCTAAACGTTTTTTCCGTTAAATGTTCGGTTATGATCTAAGGATTCCGGAGTAGTTTTTGTTTTGCCTCCATCTTAAAAAATGGCTGAGATATAGCAGTTTGAAAATGTAGGGAGGCTGCCAATTTGAAACAAAACAGCAGGATTCCTCCATAAAAGGATTTAATTTATGAGTTTTAGTGAATATGGATTCTGGCAAATTTTCTTCCATTGTTGTAATCATCGTTCCAACTGTTATATGCTTAACACTATATCTTCATATTCACCAGCGTCAAATTCTCGTCAAGCTTTGCGACACTTGCCTAAATATCACAAAATGTAGTGACAAAATACATAGCCATAACTTAAGCCAACTCGGATATAGTTGACTAATTTGGCGACATTCTCATTCAAATTCAATATTGACGAGAACTGGGAATGAATCTTCTGTAATCGGTTTCCACGTATTTTAGCTTCGTGTTTTCAAATAAAATTAGCTAAAAAAAACAAGGAACTGTGCGGATATTTTTTCCTGCCTGTACGGGCCAGAAAGACATTCCGTTGCTGTGATGTACATTGGAAGCCAGTGCAACGAAGGGTGCTCCGTATACAGGCAATTCAACGATTCGCAAATAGCTTACTTACAAGTATATTTCTCGCCACTCTAGAATGACGCTTTTATTGGCAATGTGATAGTGAATTTTGAAGTATTAACATGTATGAGATAGAAAAAAGTTTTGGGATTGTCACATCTGACTAGTTTATTCAAAATTTCATTGTCTAAATAGATATTTATTTCATAGTTTGAAATTTTCACGTTTTACTTACTGTTGCCAGATTTTAACAGAAACGTTAAATCATGCATCAAGCACATATTATGAAACACATTCTAACACATCCGGAAAACTGTAACAAAACTTCACTGTTAAATAAGATGACAGAATATATATAAGTAAACAGTTTAGGAAACATATAAAACAAGTTCGAAATGCTTAAAATCATCTTTATTATCAAATGAAAATAAAAGTGCGCACAAAAACATGTGATTCCATTACCTAAAAGATGGTTAAAACTTTATTTAGATTTTAAAACATTAAAATAAATGCTTGAAAAATCTCTGTTTGATATATTGGCATATTCTACAGGTTCAATCCCATGGTCCGCAAAAATATGAATTTAATTATTTTTCAGAAACTTTTATATGTCTACTAACTATAGTTTTTAATGTTTTAAAATCTACATAAAGTTTTGGTCAACTTTTAGGAAATGGAATCACATGCTTTTATGTGTACTTTTATTTTATTTTAGGAAAGATATAACACATATAAAAGTGCAGTTTTAGAAATTACCTTCTATAGTCAAAAATGTAGTCGAGTTATTTTGTTCAGCCCTATATGTAATGTTTAGATTTGGATATATACTACATAGCATGATAAAATTTAGTTCATTTAGAAAATTGTCATTTAGAATTGTTCGCTAATCCATGGAAATTCACTCGATATCTTTCGGACAATCTTGTATATCATCTAAAGCCTTTTGAACACACCACATATTAAGCTAAAATTTAATTCAGGTAAAAAACACTTAAGCCCTCTTTAAACAAACTTCCAGCAGATACCAACCATAAACGTCAATGTACCTTGATCTTTCTCTAGCTCTATATATGAATTTATTCATTTTCCACAAACATTTCTAAACATTCTATAAGTCTCCTAACTGTAGGTCAGAAGAAAAATGCGTAACATAATTAAAAAATATCCTAATTGACTCCCACAGTCTGTAATGTTTACGAATTCCCTTGTGTAGTCCTGTATACGATCAACCGGATTTATACACAACACGTACTATGCAAAAAATTAGTTAAACTTAAAAACGCAAAGCAATTTTGAAAACGAACTGATCACACATAGACTGTAATTATTGCACGTATACTGTAACAGATATCTTTTTTGTGTCCCTGTAAATGAAAGATAAACGCAATGCACACCATACTTTAAAGTGGGCATTCTTTAAGTCCATCTAAGTAATGCATATAAATTTCATTATGTTTGAAATAGTGAAACATCACTATATTACACTGCAAATAATTTTTCCCCTCAGAGCAATGTGTAACAGAATTATTTTTTTGACCCTGTAAATGAATAATAAATGCTTTTCACCCCATATTTCACAAAAAGTATGTTGTAGTGCACTTGAAACGATAGTTTCCCATTGACTGTAACGTAACCGAATAATTTTGACTGTCCCTGTAAAAAAAAAAAAAAAAAAAAAAAAAAAAAAAAAAAAAAAAAAAAAAAAAAAAAAGTATATATATATATATATATATATATATATAAGCGTTACACACTTCATTTCCGATAGGGATCAGGCTATGCGTAAACGACAATAACATACAAAATGTTTGGGCAATCCGAGTATATTTATGCGAGTTAGAGGACGGACAGACAGCAGACTTCCAGACAAACCGAAGTCATAATCACTTTTGCATTAGTTTGGAAAGTGTTAAAAACTAGGTTTGAAAGTGTTAAAAAGCCCAAATAATAATATATACAAACACTTTCCAGTTAAAAATTATATTTCCACGTGAATTTAATAAAATAAAGAAAACTTTAAAATAATTAAGCTATTATGTCCAAAAAGAACTAAATGATGTAAATTACGACATACTTAAAATGTCACGTTTAAAATGATACATTTAAAAGTCGTATTGAAAACCATTTTCTTATAGTGTTTCCAAAGACTGTATTTTTAATTGGTATACTTATTTGCAAGTGAATACTGAAAGAGAAATTAAACTTTAAAATTTTTAAATTATTAAGCGGTAAAAGCATGTAATGTTAGCAATTGCATCATATTTAAAAATGTATAATTAAATTGTCACATTCAAAATAATTTTCTTATAGCATTGAAAAAAGCTTTTCTTCTAAACTTTATAAATGTCCGGAAGGCATTCGAAACTTTTACATAACCATTTTATACAAGCTAATTTTCAAATGTGAAATTGATATTTCTTAATCAATCACAAAAACAACCGTCAGTTGTCGATGCAGGAGCATCATAGATAGCAGTAAACAGAAGATCATCATCGGTACCTGATTGTCTACACGACCGTCGATAATTGCTTACATAAAATAGCCGTCTTTGAAACAGACTCCTTTTATTGATATGCTTTCTCTAGTTACTTTCTCGAGGTACTGTCCAATTTTTAAAAATAATGTAAGACAACAAACACTAATGAAAACATTCCAGATTATCTAACTGCGATTTAGCAGTTAATTTTTGCTCAAAATATTATTTGTTAGAAAGTTATGCTAGTAATTTTTCATGAAAATTTTCTCATTTCAAAGACATATATATATATATATATATATATATATATATATATATATTCCCGGATTACAGAAAACAAGCGAAAACTTTTTTTTAATTGAAAGTAATAATAATTTTTTTTTAGATCTATAAGATTGATTTTTTTTCACAGAAGAAATCACATGGATTCAAATCTGGTTAATAGGGTGGCCAATGCAATGCACCAAGATAACAATTTGGATATTGATAGGCCTTAACTCGGATTCCAAATTAACTGTTAATGGTGTCACCACAATTTAACCAAATAAATACCAATTTTTAACAATAAAAATACGATCTTTAGTTGATTATGACGCCTAGGGAGACATTTTGAAAATTGCGTGGAACTGACACTAAACAAATTCCTTTTATGTCCTTTCTCACTGCACGCATTCATGCCTCCATTTAGTGAGGCTCTGAGACGTATTTCAGCTTAAAGTTGTAGGTTAATTAAAAGACACACTGTATAACTTTTTATAAGAATGAAAACAAAATGTAAATACGCACTAGGGTTTCATTGGAAGTGAACTTTTCCCATAACTTTTAGCGTCTGACACATACATCATATAACATGATGGATGTCATTTGAAATGATCATTTCCCACATAATGACCTTTAAGCACATTATAGAACGAAATAGTTCCTAGGCAAATAAAGTGAGAGATATGAAGCTATGGGATATCACAGCTATTTCACGACATCGCTAATTCCACGTGCCTACTCAAAGTATAACGTATCCGTTTCATGTCATATATTTCTATATAAAGAGAGTTCATATATATAATACTCTACATTCACCTCAAAGTTTATACGTGGAATTCTAAAACACACTATGTAGCAAATACAACGAAATCCAATAAATAATCTGCAAAGAAGTTCTGCTCTAATATCAAATGGAAGCATGCGTACTGTTTCAAAAGATTTATTTTTTGCCCAGTTTCTAAATTTTTATTAGGAGAGAAAGTTAATAATCTTTAATTCAAGAAATTTTTCAGATAACAATTTGTATGTTACATTTTTATTATCTTCTAAATATTAAATAAAAAGTAAGAACTCCGTTTTTTTTATTTTTTACTAATTATATTATCATTAAGATACGTTGTTATATTTAAAAAAAAGGAAGTTGCCATATGCATTTCTTACACTTATTTAATTTCATACATTGTTCTGTATTGCACTTTATGTATTTATTATACACCAATTATGTTTAATATTTAGTATTCATAAATTTTTATTAAAATATTTCACAACGTAAAATATGAAAAAAAAACTTATTATAAATGTCGTATGCGATCCTATATCTCAGTAGTCAGGTTCAGAAAATGCGTTAATGTTTTTAATACCATATACCAAAATTATTACAGTACATGAAAGATAATCTATTATGTTCGGGCTTTGAAATTTTATACCCCTTCTCAGATTATGTGGGATTATAAAGGATTGACAGCGTTCTGAAATCAATTATAAGATGTATTATTAATTGCTAGGCGTGTTAACTTTTCGTCGAATTTGATACTTTCTGTCTTTAGTTAATATATAGGGAAGAATAATAGATTTAATCTATCTTATAAATATGTTCAACACTAAATGGTTTTAGAATATATATATCTATAAAAAAATCTGTGAATGAATATTTTCTATTCATAATACTATGCTCACATTATCTGTAATGTGTTCATATTCTTTCTATTCATAATATAAATGCTCACATTATCTGTAAAAGTTTTTTTCTATTCATATTTCTGTGTAGTAAATCAATTAATTTAGGTAAAATATTTAGTAAAGATGTATATGATTAAAGTTATAAACAGTACACATAATGACTTGTAAATACCTTTTAATATATAGACCAACACCGACAAGTTTAGTACTCTCAATTGGTGACATTTTCAAGATCAATAATGATAAATTAACTATTCTCGCAAAAAGTTTTGAAAATGAACTTTATAAATATAAACCATCTAATCACATTTATAATGAAAGCAGAGGCTTAAAAAGGGTCATCTGTAAAGGTATTTTTATTTTATGGCTTTTTTAATCTGTAAAGCATCTGATGCCTTATTTTAGGTAACTGAAATGACGCTGATTCATTGCATATATTCTCGCTTCGCATATAAATTCCTATTGCTTTACGGATAATGAATGGGGTATAAAACCTTGATGGATAAATTATTTTACTATTTTAAAATTAATTTGCAAAGGCTCTATCGTATGTAGTCTGGCCAAAGTTGTAGTTCTGTCGTATTAGAAGAAGTACAGATTAAAAAAGCAATAAGTTAAAAAAAATCACGTTTACAGTTAACCAATTTTTAGCACCAGCTTTCATTAAAAATGTGAACTCGTGGTTTATATTTATAGAGTTCTTTTTCAAAAACTTTGCGATAATAGTTTCTTTATCATTATTGATCTTGAAAAAGTTACCAATTGAACGTACGAAACTTGTCGATCTATATATTAAAAGTATTTATAAATCTTTATGTGTACTGTTTATTACCTTAAGTAAATACATCTTTACTTTAATCATAATAAGTTATTTTCTTATATAATTATGTAAACCATTTAGTTTAATTGTTTTAAGTAAAAAAAAAAAAAAACTTCATTAACTACTCTCCAAAGTAGCTTAAACACAGTGATAACATAGATAGCTTTTAGTAATCTACAAATGTCGTTTTAAAAATACATACATGAATTTTATAAATACTTAAAGCAAAAATTGTTAATTCATATAAAAATTGTTAACTCTATACTTTAAGAGCCAGCATGTAAAATTTATTCGCATATAAAATAATTAAAAATACATTTTTTATGCTATAACAATTGTTCAATGATATTGTACCAGCATATTAAATTAATTTTGTACCATATAATGTAATAATTTATTATAATGATGTACAAATCCTAAATAGTATTTCCGGTTCATAAAAATACTACTTTTACTTATGCATAGCTGCTAACATTCCTGTTTTCATGTAAACAAAATATTCGGAACCAGGATATTTTTTTAATAAAATGTTAATTTTTCTTATGTGGTTATACATTAACACCAGTTATTTAATAAAAATGTTGATGTTATTTGAATTTTAAAAATTAACCTCAGAAGATTGGCAGGTATCAGAGACACCACAACGCATACCAGAGATACTTTATCAGAATACATACCAAATTGAATTACATTACTTAGTTTAAATAAGCTTAATCTATAACCATTATCATTCCTCTCGGTGTTACCTTAAACTTTAAGTGGACAAGGTTAATTGTATTACACGAGCGGACACTTGGCATTTATTGTGCAGACTGTAGTTTACGCTATAAAAAATGCATGAAATTTCAAACAGTAATATAAGGTGCATATTTTAAAATAAATTATCCATATATATGATAAATGTAAACATTCATGTATTGCCATTTGTGAGAACTAAATTTAGGGAAATCATGCTTGTCAGAAAATTAGCGACACGCGGCCGTTGGAGGGATAAGAATTGTAGTTTAAAAATTATTTATTTATTGACAGAATTTTCAATCGGCTTAACTAAAATGCTTAGGGTAAGATACTTTTTTCTATCACAACATGAATTTTTAGTTAAATTTGAAGATGAGAACCTATAAAATCAATGTATTAATCAGTTTAAAATAGTTTTTTTCCAGTTTAGATTAATTTTATCGACATAAATATCAAAGTTTCCGATAAATGTGAAATCAGATAAAAACTTTTGAAAATATTTTCAGATAATTAATTTTCTAGTTCTTTACTGCTGTATTTTACTTTAGCTTAAAAAAAATGTATCTGATGAAGTTAATTTAATTTCCGTTTTTGAAAACACGTGTGTTATATAACTGTATACTGTACTATAAATAAGTACATAAACATTTGCATAGTAGTGGTTTAATCGAAAAAGAAAAAAATCATTCAGTAGCTGGTTATAGCCATGGAAATTTAAAATTTTTAAATCACTATTTTGCAATAAAAAAAAAATACATCAATGTTTTAATAAAGAACACATGAAAATTAAAAATCTGGAAATTAATTCGTTGTCAAAAAATATTATATAATTTAATGCTTTAGCGGTTAAAAAAAAAAAAATTACATTTTGAGGAATTTTTAATTTAAAATTTGATAATTGAATAAATTCATTTTGGAAAATTTCAAAGCATAAATATAAAAATAGTGCTTAGTATAGTATATTTGAACTTAGAACGTCTTTTTAAGAATAATATCAAGTATAAACTAATAGTGTTTTCAGAAAACATTTTATAATAATTTTTTTAAGTACAAATCACCAAAATTGTGAGGTATTTTATAGAGTATATGATCTGTTATAAAAATTTGATGATAAAGATTGGATACATTAAATCATTTATAAACTTTATCACCTTCAAAATTATTATACAGGGTCATTCATAATTCCCTCCGGGGTTTCGAAACGTTATAGTAAAAAAACGAAGACGAATATGAAAAAAAGAAACATATGAAATTATTCCGAAACTATTCAAGTTTTACTTACATATATTACAGGTGTTCTATGTGTGAACCCTTGGTCACACGGCATACATCCATGCGATAGTCCAGTTCCTGCCATACTCCGTTTCTTTAAATCTGAATCAGTGGTGTCAGTTCAACGGGCCTTTCGTAATAAATATCGAAAACAGGGACCAACTTACAAAACAATTCATGTGTGGTACCGGAAATTTAAAGAAACGGAGTATGGCAGGAACTGGACTATCGCATGGATGTATGCCGTGTGACCAAGGGTTCACACATAGAACACCTGTAATGTATGTAAGTAAAACTTGAATAGTTTCGGAATAATTTCATATGTTTCTTTTTTTCATATTCGTCTTCGTTTTTTTACTATAACGTTTCGAACCCCCCCCCCCACCGGAGGGAATTATGAATGACCCTGTATATATGTACTTTTAGAATATTCTGAAATTTCAAGATGAGAATACATGAACATCAAACATAAGGTACCTAAGGGTAATATGGCCATCGTTCCTATTTCATAAAAATAGCAATTTTAAGCGTTTGTTTCAACAGTTTTGAAAATGAAACTAAAAAGAAGATACACACGACTTCCTAGTGGGACTTTTTGAATAACTTTCCATTTAGAAGAGGTCCTCTGTATTTGCTTGTGTTCCTGGACAGTTGTTATTTTGATCTGGTAAGTTTAACTTTTACCGTTTGGTATTAAATTCTGAAAAAGTAATTCACTGTTGAATTTGTGTTTGTAGCTATTGAATCATATGTATGATTTTTATTAATCATTTATTGAACGTGTTGAGATTACAAAAGTTTTTTTTCTGAAATTTAGCTACTGAGACAAATGGTGAGTACGGGCGTAGCAAAAGAGAAAAACTATTTCATACGCCGCGAATTTTAAACAACCATGACACGGTTATGTCATTTTTATTTGGAATTCAAGCAGTTGTTTCAAACGTTTTGACCATTTGAATGTTCGTCAACATTTTCAAATAATTAATTTGATGTTTTGGAATTTTGTTATTTTAGTTCAATTCATTTCAATTAAAATATAATTCTGTTTATATAAATAATGAAGTTGTGTCGGTTTATTTTTGTTCTTTTTTCTTATGTGAAATAAGACTTAGTAGAAATGATTTTTTTTTTGGAAAAAGTGGCCAAATTACATTCACTGATCATATAACGTTGAAATAAAAGTATTTTGCAAAAAATTTAATTTGAAAGTGAAAAAATGAAACGTTTTGAAACTAAAAGATAAAATCTAGCACTGATAATCGTGTGTGTTTCGTGTTTTTAAAAATTTATTATAATCATCATAATTTCAATTTGAAATATGTGTGATCGTATTACCCTCAGTTATCTTATTTGCAATACTTTAATCCATTGGTTTAAGCAATATGTAACATTTAATTCTGTAACTTTAGAATTTGCATGATATTTAACATTATTTTTTCATTAATATAACATTAACAGAAGTTTAATAAGATACTAGTATGAACCGCACATCATACTTTGTTAATAGACGTTTTGACTAAGAAAATACTTTTATTGGTGAATTGATAATATCATTATAAAATCAAAATCAAAATATAGAAATAAAGGGTTCCCACTAAAGTCCCGTACACAATAAGGTGGGCCGGAAAAAACTTTTTTTTTTTTTTGATTCGCTATACCGCGAAAAACTTGCTTCTAGGGTAGCTTAGTATAACGCAAAAATAAAATAAATAAATTGTTACGTTTGGCGGTAGCGCATCGACCCTAAAAATTGAGAAAATATAAGATTTTTTAGGATTTTCTAGGACTAGTGCGAGAATTTTTTTGTTACGTTTCTTAATTCGCTATACCACGGAAAACTTACCTCTATGGTAGCTTAGTATAATGCAAAAATAAAATAAACTAATCGTTACGTTTGACGGTAGCGCATCGGCCCTAAAATTTGAGAAAATGTAAGATTTTTATCATTTTCAAGGGGGAGTGCAAGAATTTTTTTGCTTTGTATTTCGATTCGCTATACCACGGAAAACTTGCCTTTAGGGTAGCTTAGTATAATGCAAAAATAAAATAAATACATTGTAACGTTTGGCAGTAGCGCATCGGCCCTAAAATTTCAGAAAATATAAGATTTTTATCATTTTTAAGGGGGCGTGCGAGAGCTTTTTTGTTTTGTTTTTGGATTTGCTATACCACAAAAAATAAGCCTCCATGGTAGCTTAGTAAAATGCAAAAACAAAATAAATAGATTTTCGCGTCTTGCGGTAGCGCATCGTCCCTAAAATTCGAAAAAATAATATACGATTTTTAATTTTTTTTCTAATAAATGGAAATAAATAACTTCTATAACAAGTAGATATAGACATATTTTAGTATAACAAAGTATAGAAATGATAAATAAATGAAACAAAAATAGTTCATTTTACAATTTATTAGTAGAGTATTAAGTTTAAAAAAACATTTTAAAAAAATTGACAAATTTCCATTGAAACCAAAATAATTTTTCTGATTCTGTAAATATTCAGTTTGTAATGCAATATGGTACTTTACTTGTCTTTACTTTCTTTTGATACAATTGAATTAAGTTTGGACTAAGTTTAGCTTGAAAAACTAGGCATTGACGATATTGAAATAAGTATAGTGCTTATAAAACTATCTCTGGAATTGGAGTCGATTCTCGATTGCTTTTTCTGACGTCTCAGTTCTCCACCTTGAGTAGGAAAGTGTGCCAGGCTCACGAACAGTTAATTCTTCAGGACAGCTGCCTGAATTTATATCACAATTTATGTTCATCAGGTACAGCTTATCTGTGCTTCTTCGCTTCAGGACAGCTGCCTGAATTTATATCACAATTTATGTTCAGCAGTTACAGCTTATCTTTGCATAAACTTTGCTTGTCCATTTCTGGAATCTCATACTCAACACTGTAAAAATTTACTACTGGGAGTTTCTCACATTTATTGAGCTGTGAGCCAATTGGACAACAAAATGATTGTGACCCAGTCGTTTCACCATCTAAAGTTTGAAACAAATGTCGGAATGGCAATTCATTGAAATGAAAGAGGCACACCCTCCACTGTAATGGTCGTTTAACTTGTTCTTCAATTGTTCGAATAACACGGTTTTCCACTCCATATTAGTAACGATGCCATAACATCCAATAACATTCAGTTAATGAAGGGAGACTCCAGCCTCAATCAAATAAGAAAGAATGCTACTGGAAATGTTTTGAGCAGAATTTGAAGAGGGTAAAACATGACCAACGCACACAGGTCAGCAGTACATGCTGGACATAAGTTCTGCTATAAAATCAGGTAGCTGTTTTCAAGATTTATCTGTTCGTGAGGCTGGCACACTTTCCCACTCAATGTGGTTAACAACGGCGAACAGAGTTCACCGATTGAAATTAGGTATTGAAAACATAACAGACGAGAGCAAGATCTTAGTTTCTTTCCTCTTAAAGTCATATATACCTCTATGGTTTTATATAAAAAAAGTACATACTTCACAAACAGACCAGAACATGTATTTGAAGTTATAAAATCTTCAAGGTTCCTGCCCAAAAACTTGTTGGTCATTGACCCAGCAACTGATAGAAACGTATTTTTTGCCCGTCCATAAAACTTGCTTTTGAGTATGATAGTAGATAAAAGGAATCATATAATAGAATTAGGTTTCAGAAAAATTATAATGGCTGTAAAATTAGCTTCTAAAAACAGTTAATCAGGAGTTTTCAACCACCGAAAATCAATTTCCAACATTGAAATGATTCACTGAACACTACTGCACTTTCACCACCACATTTGCTGCGAAGAATAAAATTTTAGAGCCGATGCGCTACCGCCAAACGTAACAATTTATTTTTTTTATTTTTGCATTACACTAAACTAACCTAGAGGCAAGTTTTCCGTGGTACAGAGAATCGGAAAACAAAATAAAAAAATTCTCGCACTCCCCCTTGAAAATGATAAAAATCTTATATTTTCTCAAATTTTAGGGCCGATGCGCTACCACCAAACGTAACAATTTATTAATTTTATTTTTGCATTATACTAAGCTACTCTAGAGGCAAGTTTTCCGCGATATAGCGAATCAAAAAGCAAAACAAAAAAGTCTCGCACCCCCCACTTTAAAAATGATAAAAATCTTATATTTTCTCAAATTTTAGGGCCGATGCGCTACCGCCAAACGTACCAATTTATTTATTTTATTTTTGCATTATACTAAGCTACCCTAAAGGCAAGTTTTCCGTGATATAGCGAATCAAAAAACAAAACAAAAAATTCTCGCACTCCCCCTTGAAAATGATAAAAATCTTATATTTTCTCAAATTTTAGGGCCGATGCGCTACCACCAAACGTAACAATTTATTAATTTTATTTTTGCATTATACTAAGCTACTCTAGAGGCAAGTTTTCCGCGATATAGCGAATCAAAAAACAAAACAAAATAGTCTCGCACCCCCACTTTAAAAATGATAAAAATCTTATATTTTCTCAAATTTTAGGGCCGATGCGCTACCGCCAAACGTCCCAATTTATTTATTTTATTTTTGCATTATACTAAGCTACCCTAGAGGCAAGTTTTCCGCTGTATAGCGAATCAAAAAATAAAAAAAAGTTTTTTTCGGCCCACCCTAGTACACAAGAATTAACGTCAGAACAGTGACAGCTAGAATCATGAACGAGGTGTCTAGGTGTGGTAAATTGGCTACGCGCTACATGATAAAGTCCTACACTGCTACATGGCAAACTTCGACGTTAGCACTACTCTCTAGAAAACGGTAGAAGATTAGTGGAAAAAGACCATTACAAAAATGTAGGTGGCCCTGAATTTAGAATGAAATTATGTGTTATATGTAAAAATAACTTTATTAAAAGTTATGAAATGTAAACATGTTGAATCTAATGACCAGTTTAAAAATGCTAAAAAGTGCATTATAATGCAGACGGTCTCTTACTAATAAAACTAACACAAGTGACCAAGGTACAGTTTATTTTAATAAGCAAATCAAGTTCAGTATGCTCTATGTATCCTTTATTGGAACAGATGCTGAATGCAGGATGCATTGCTGCCGATGGTGGACAAACTGATTATACTTATTTTTATTTCCTTATTATAATAAACTGTACCTGACTTACATGAGTTAGTATTATTAGTAATTGTGAATCTCCCTCATAATGCCACACTCCTGCATGCAATTAGTGTCGTATTTAATCTGGTCATTGGTTATAAAAATTTACATTTCCAGGCATCTAATAAATTTATTTTTACATGTAAGATATCATTCCATACTAAATCAATTGCGCTTTACAAATTTGTAGTTGACTTCTGCCTCGTATCTTGTAACGTGTTCGAGATAGGAACGCTAAATCCAACGTTTATGGCTAGGTGGCGTTGTAAAAGATTTTTACACGTAGCACTTAGCTATTTTATTATACTTAGCCACGTCGTTAACGGCTGTGGCTGTGGACGTTCTAAAGTAATGGGTGTGGACTGAACTTTAGTGGGTACCCTGTATAAGAAATCAATGATATGGTCATGCAGTAAAAATTTTTAGCTTTTTTGAAGATAATAAATATAATTAATTAATTAATTATAATAGTTTAATTTTATTACACTTTACTTAAAATTTTAAAACTCGTCTACGTATACATCTAAGGAAAGTTTTATTTTAGTATTGATGAACACCTCGCGTTCCAATCGTTCACATAGTATTTGTTTAACAATAAATGAATTTCATTCTGTTTTGGATATATAAGCTTTTGCCCGAAAGTTGAGTTGTGTCTTAAGTAAACCTTGTGGCATGAATCAGCATTGTCGCTGCTGGATCTTTAATATCTTCGAAAATTTATATATTTTTAAAAAGGTTCAAAAATCCAAATTTTACAGATTAAAATCATTGGTATGCATAGTACCTTATTAATCAGTCATTCGTGATGATACTGTTTATATATGAGAAGATAGTTGTACTTTTCGTACACATATAGTGTAAGGAAAGTACTGTAGTCGTAATAAAATCTGGATTATGGAAAATTTGGTATTTCTTTACATTTTAAAAGATGCGCTCTTTTAATGCACTGTTTGCGCTCTTTTTGTAATAATTCTATATATATGTGTGTATGTATGCGTGCATGTATGCGTGCATGTATGCGTGTATGTATGAGAGTATGTATGCGTGCATATATGCGTGTATGTCTGCGTGTATGTATACGTGTATGTGTGGGTATATGCTGATACTTTTTTACTTTGTCCGGTCCACAGTGTCCTTTTTTGTGCTTTTGCGATAATATCTGTACGTATATGAGTAAACACGAAAGCATCCAAACTCTGCTTTTGTATAAACTCCCATTTAGAGAATATGTTATAGAGTCTCAAGAACTATGTTTATTTTCTTAGCAATAAGAAAACAGGCGTGTGTATCGAAACACTTTTTCAGTAATTTTGAGACCAGAAAAATAAAATAGGTATCATTTTGATAACTCAGCTATCCGACTAAACTATATTTATTTTAACGTTTGTCTCACAACAATCATGTTTCATCAGAAGAGTTTTATTGATATGAAAAAAAAAGCGTATGAAAATTTAAGTTTTACATTTTGTGAAATATCTATGTTTAAAACAAGTTAAAATTATCACTGGCATGGCTAAGTAAATACAATTTCAATATTAATATATCAATATTAGCTTATCAATATTTTTGTAATTATCTGTAATAATTTAAATTTTAATTAAAGGGCCTTAGCCCAAGCACGGGTGTAAGGAAAACTAATTGAAAATTACGTCACAATTTAAAAGAAAACGTTTCAACGTTATGAATGGAAGTGGGCGTTTTCTTTAAAACAGACGGTCGTTTTCACTAGTGAAAACGTCAGTGGAAACGTAAAGTCAGCATATAAATTTTATTTGTTTTTCTATTACTATTTACTTTAACGTATATTACTCTAAAAATTCATAAAGACGAGAGAAAACAGTGCAGACTTCTTTTTTTTTTATTCACGAGAACTTCTCCAACATACAGGCTTCTTTTTCTTATATCCGACAAATAGATTATTAAACCGTTTGATCTAGATGAAAGTTCCATTTAGAAAATTATTGCGATTGTTATTTATAATCATTTAAGTTATTATATATATTTCAATAATAGTTCGAAATTAAAATTTTTTACTCTCCTTAATTCATATACGTGGTATTTTGAAAGATATTGTGAATGCTGTAACAAGTCGAAAACAAAAATCTTTCTTTTATGACCAAAACTTACTGATTATTGATGCTTTTAATTTGATGAATTTTTAGCTTTTTTCTGCACTGAAAATGGGTTTTTCAGTTTTTGCAAAAAAACTTATTGAATTTTCAGGTGGTAGATAACATTGGATTTGCTATCGACATCAAAGCTTACACAAACCACTTACAATAATCCACTAGTGTTATTTACTAGTGATATTTGTCAAAAATAAAGAAATGTCAGGAATAAACATAGTTGCAAAAGCCATTAGTCTATTTTTTACGAAAATTCTTTTTTAAAATTTTGTCACATTTAAGGAAGTTAATAAATTTTTATTCTAGAAAATAATTTTCCCAAATCGTTCATAATTTATTAGATGATACTATAACCAAGAATTTTCTGATAGTAATTGATTTATGTTCATATGTGAACTAGTGTTATACAATAACAGTTTACAAATTGAGACATTTAAGCGCTATCATGATGCCTTTTGAAGCTAATTTGAAGAGACATAGTATCATTATAATTATTCAAATAATCTGTAATAAACTCTAGTACCTAGAGTTAAATAGTGATAATTGGATAATACGATTATAACTGAAGTGATTTGTTGCAATTGTCATAATATTTAGAATAATGATAGTCTTTTGAAATATATTCCTTTTATGCTCCGTAAATGTCTTGTAAATCAAACATTTGTAATTACAGATAATGATGCACATTAAAAACTATAACAAAATGTACTTTTATAAATCATATATTTTTAATAAAATTATATTTGTTTTATATTTTTGCATTTAATCATATATTTTCAAATAAAATATATTATCGTTGGCTTAACTTATTTCACACTCAGAAGTATGGTTATCATTTAGGAATATCAATAAATATGGATATCATTTAGAAATATTTTCACGTGTTTTTTTTTCTTTTGAAAAACTATTTTAAATTACCACTCTGATAACATTTTTTTATTCATTTATCAAATATCGTTCGAACCGGAGACGGAATTCTCTTTTTAGATTTCCATTGACAGTAATTTAATTTTTAGTGTCATATTCAATCATTGCACAGTAATCAAAATAGAAAAAAGAGAATATATGAAATCTTTTTTTTATGACATTAACTATAAAACAAATATTTATTATCCTTAGAAATATTTTATCATTTTACTATCAGTAACAATATCCTTATCAAACCACCCATGAAAATTTATGTTGATCTCAATCATGTTCCAAATTATTGCTTACATCTAAATTGAATTTAATCATCTATAAAAGATAGAATTTTTTAAAAATCCTATTTAAAAATGTTTATGATTCCATCCTCTAAACATGAAGACCATTCAAAAGATGATAACATATTTGAATTATGATGCTAAATGTGAAAGTATTTTATTTTTCCTTTCGGTTTTACAAATTTATATTAATTAACATTCTACTCGTTTCTTCAAATTAGTGATGAAATAAAATATCGGTATTCTTTAGATGTATGATGAAAACGTGTATTTGAAGTTAGTATTAAATAATATGTTCTCGCAATTATGCATATTGCATTTATAAAATTACTCTCCGTTATGTATTTCTAAAAGACAATTGGAATTTATAAGAAAAAGGCGCCGTTCGTCAGTTTTATTTACATGCAGGTTAAATATTTTTAAATTTTAAGATTCTCTTCACATTTTCTATTTTCATATCTATGTATATATGTACTGACAATCCTACAAACATACTTACATGCATCGACATTTTGCATAGATGCATCCTATGTGCATACTTACGTATGTATACATACAAGATAATTATTGAATATATATGTCATTTCATACGATATGCATACATATTGTATCCGAAAAAGGTACATGTAACATCATCTAGATAATTTACACTATGCATAATCGCAGAGATAAAATTTTAATTAAAACAGTATAATGCTAATATAAGCGATACTACGTAGTACTTTAAAATATATAAAGGAAAACTGCAATACATGCATACGAAAATACATCGGAATTTACATTACATGCGGTACATACATACCCACAACGTACTTTTACTACATGCGATACATGTGATTCATAATGTTTTCGAAAACTTATTTAATTTTTTTAATGTAATTTCGAATAGAGATACGAATTGTAACCTACAATTTTTAAATAGGAATCGAACTTTACAAACATTTAGTATGCGAATCTACAATTCTAGCTCGTTTCGTGAATAAGTTTTTGGGTTGTGCTTAAAAAAGACCCGCCTCGCAATCTGTTTAATAAACATAACAAATGAATTTAAAGTTCCACATTTTAAACTTTCATAATTCATAAACTACATGACTCATTGACTTACCATTTGATATCTTAAGGAAACATTTGCCAAAAAAGCAAAATATGATGTCGAAATTAGTAGTTCGTATTAACAATTTCAGAGTTTGGCACACTTTCAGTTTGAAGACGATACGATTAAACTTTTTTTTACGTTAAGTGAAAAGAGATTTTCCATTCGAATGGCTAATTCATTATTTATATGTGACATTTGTGAGATTAAAATATATGGGAGAATGTATGCGGGAGTCCCTTTTCTTTTTTTTGCTTTTTTTTTTCTTTTTTGTACATGCATACATACAACGTATTTACAATTGATGCGATACATATATTTATACACCTGGAAATGATAAATTAAAATACATATATACATCTTATAACACATATGTAAAAAATGATGCATTTTAAAATTTTCAAACAAAAGTAAATCGCGAATTAAATAATTATTCGATGGACTTGCAGTTTGCTAATCATTATTCATCGTTTTGTTAAAGGAAATTCTGTATCTATGAAGAAAAATTTTAATCTCTCTAGAATAAAGACCGCTGCTACAAAGGAAACAATGAGGGGTAATATGAGTTACACCGCTCTTTAAATAATAAAAAACAACTTGTTTACACATAACATTAATTTATTTATTCGACATCCCACACGGTAAATTTACATCACGCAACACATAAGCAGTTCTTTTAGAGTTTTTTTCGTAAAGTCATTTCAAGACGGCCTGGATTCGTTATCTGGGCAAATCAACTTTTAGGCATAATTCTTGCCATACAACATCTCTTAGGAAGAGAGATAGTGAGTAACTCTCTGTCGAACAGATCAGAGGCATTACCTATAGATCAGTTTCAACCACGTGATCACCAGCCAAGTATTATCCAACCAATGATAATAGTGGATTTGTAGCCAGTATTACAAGCCAACCAATCCCAATTCATCATCTTCGGCGGGCAAAGAAAAAACAAATGTAGTTGCTAAGGGGGTTGCTAGGATGCGACTGCTGTATTTTGGGCTGCTGGAGGCTTTTATATATGCACTGCAGAAGTTAAATGGATTTTGTAGTGGTCTGAGAATGGCTTCGAGTACTTAAGTGATATGATATCACTTATGTCCCTAAATTTCACACATGAAATTCTTCACAAATGAAATTCTTTTATTGATCAAGTTCATATAATGTCAGAGAAGACCATTAGTCCAATTTTGATGATATCTTGAAAAGGATTTATGTGAAACACATGGAGGTGCTCTTCCGATAAAACTTGAAGGAAAGGAAATATTTAGGAGCCACTATATATCTCTTATTAATCTCCAATTAGTAATTAATGAAAATATTTAAGCACAAACCAAACTTTTACTGTGTCAAGTAATAGATATTTTTCAGCATGTTTTACAGTGGCAGTTGTTCAGTATGTCAAACACCTCAATCTATCATTGAAAACAGTTTTATGCTTTATACTATATAAAACTGCTTATCAACGGAAATTGTTGTTAACTATTTCTGTATAGCGCTTCTAAATGCTGGTAAAATTTAGAAATTTCTTCTACAAACACGTTATTATATGTAGTCTCACCACCAGTAATTACACAATGTGTTTTGCACGTGATCTCTTATTATGATTACATGAATTTAGCACTATGCAAGTTATATACATAATCCATGAAATTAACTGCTTCTACGTCCTCGCACCTTCCTGGATTATTTTCAACTATTTTTTTCAGGCTGTAAAAATACTGTATTATGTTAAATAATTAATCTGTAATCCATAATGTTTTCCGAACATTATTATTATTATTATTTTTTTTTTTTTTTTTACTTTTGGTCCGAACTTTAGAAACACGAAGGTACATATAATAACTCTTTGTTTTTTGTCTAAAAAAATAATTCTCTGTCGCTAACAATGAGAAAACTCATAGAATTGAAGTGTCTATAATTCTTAATTTTATCCCTCTTTTACCAAATAAAGGTAATAACAACAATACCCACTAAACATAAATTAATACTTTTAACGAAAAAAACAACAACAGATTTTAGCTTTTTATTGTTTATCCCCATGCATGCATATAAAAGTAAATTAAACTTTCAACCTATTCAGTTTATCAGATTTTATTCACATTTTATTAACTTATTCTTTGCACGTAACAAGTTTTTTTTTTTTTTCGTTAAAACGCATAAATTGTGTGTAAGATTTAGACTAGGGCTATTTTCCTTCAGGCTGAAAGTTCATTTTCCACAACATATAATATGTAATGTATTAGCATAAAGAATCTTTACAATAAAGTGTCAAAATCGTTTTAGAGAAAGTTTGAATTGATTCTTCGTACAAAAACTTAAAAATATCTTTATAAGTACGAAAATATTTTCTTGAATTTTCACGCGTCATTTCTGTTTATAGTAACTTTTTTTTTTTTTTTTCTTTTTTTTTTTTTTTTTTTTTTTTTTTTTTTTTTTTGTTAATTCTAAGCTACTTCCCGCTTTTTATTTGAATAACTTCTGGCAATGAACGACTTTCAGTAAACTTTTTTTTTAAGGAAAAGAAGTTTTCCATTAAATAGCAAAATTTTCGTATAAGAGGTTTTATTTTTTTGCCGAATTCAGCGTAACTTTAAAATTTGTCAGACAGGTGGCAATAAAATGTTTTTTTTTTTTTAAATTCATATATAATTCAAAAATGTTTCTATTTATTTTAAAAAGTTTCTCCCGCCTGTTTTATCAGTTAGGAAAACGAAAAATTAAAAACTGTTTAACTTGGAATAAAAGCTGATGCGTGTTAAGCATAGTAATATAGGGAATAAATAGAAATACAGGGTTCCCACTATAGACCTCTCAATCCCTATTCTTTTCAGAACGGCAACAGCTAAACTCATGACTTTGGTGTTTAGGTATAGTAAAGTGATTATGCGGTACGGGATTCAACCGATTGCAACGCCATCTAGAGGCAAACTCCTGAGTTATTGTTCCTATCTCGAAAAGGACACGATATACGAGAAAATGTGAAATATAAAATTGTAGAGTTTCCTCGATTTAGCATGTAACGGTGTGTTACAAGTAAAATAACTTTCATTATATGCCCAGAAACATTATTTTTTTGACAACCAATAATCGGCTTCATAACGCCACTAATTGTATTTAAATGTGCAGCAGTAAAAAGCTGAGGCATATTTTCATATAAAACTTACACGTGTAAGAAAATTAAAGTTTATTTTAATACGGGAATCGTGTTGAGTATGATCAATGTTTCTACCAGTGGAACACATTTGAAAGTGGAAACGTTAAGCTTACTTAACTCGGTTTTCTTAATAAAATAAACTGTACCTTTCTTATACATGTAAGTTTTATTAGTACATTTGCGTCTGCCAGTCTTCAACAAACATTTAATGATGTATTTAAGCCGGTCACTGGCAATCCAAAAATTAATATTTCAAGAATTATAATAAACATATTTTTACATATAAAAGTTCCTTTAATACTATGTCTAGTACGTTCTACAACTTTGTATTTCATTTTTTATCGTAAATCCACCTCTTTTCGAGATAAGAGCGATAACTCTGTAATTAGTCTCTAGGAGGCACTATACTATTCTTGAAGACACTTTACTATACCTAGAGACCAAAATTCAGACGCATAGATTTCGCCATTCTCAAGTTAATGGGTATAGACAAGACTTTAAAGGGGACCCTGTATAATTATTCAGCTTTTAAAATATTATTTTCATCATATATGCTATATTGTTTGTTATGATAGAAGAATTATATATTATGCTTCACCTTTCCCTTTTATTTAATAAATCAGTATTTCCTCTCTTCATAATGTCGGATAACATAATATTTAACTTAAAATAATAAAATTTTTACAATTGAATTATTCTTATGTCCTTTATTCGTTTTTCTTGTGGAACCTCTTTCCCTTCTTTTTAAAGAATACAAAATACATATATACTCTACTTTGTTAAACCAAGATCGCAGAAAATTTTTAATATCAATTCTTTTAGCAGCGCAATATTCATTAGTTAATAAAAAATATCTGGAAAGCAATGCAATGAATCAATTTCTAGTGTGGTATCATTAACGAATATCTATCATTCGTTAGTCTGAACAGAGTCAACGGCAGCTGAAAAATGTAATTTTTGCCATTCTCAAATTCTTGAATTCATACGATGACCAGAGCCGTTAAAAATGCCCTAGGCAGATATTATTTTGAAGTAATTAGAAGTTCTATACCAAAAATGGCAACCTTTCGTAAAAATTCTCATTGACGCGCTATGTTCCCTCTGAAAGTATCATCGACAATGTGACCTCCATTGGCGAGTTCTGTATTCAGTCGATTTCATTTCTGCTATGGCAAGATCTCACTCCTGCTCCTGTCGCCGTACTGTTAACTCTCCAGAATACTCTTTAACGTTCTAAACTCCCTGTTCTGCCTTACGGCCAAAAACCTTGCTATGGTATAAAATATTTTACACCAATCTATACTGGAGTTTTTTTCTTATATTGCTGAACTTGGTATTTTATTCAAATTTATTGCAACCAAATTAATTGCATTAATATTTTATTATCATGCATCTCTAGTATGTTAGCTGTATTACACTATGTCAAATCAGTTTTATTTTTAAACATTTTCTTCCAGGTCTGCATTGAATATTTTAGAAACCCGGGTTAAACAGATCTCTAGTTATTCGGAAGTAGAAGTGAGTTTTATCTAAGTGGTACGTATGTAGTTTCCTCTAGGACAGTCGATATAAAAATTCTTACAAAAACTGCAAACATAATGGGCGTGAAAAATGTGATTACAACTTTAAAACTAAATGAGAAAGAATGAAATGTGATAGGACAATGTAGTTTCCACAAATGGTAAAACTGGAATGTTTTTAAATAAAGAAAGTAAACCCAGAATATTAAAATTTTTAATTGCTTATTAGGCGTAAAGCCAATATAGTGAAAAAGTACCTAAGCCGCGACTCGAACCCGGGTCATCACTCTTAAAACTGTGCCTCTGATATATAAGGCACCAGCGCATCGTGCATTCTATTAATTTAGTATGAGAGGCACACAGACAAAGTGAATCTGATAAGCCGATGAACATCAAAGGCGCAAAGAAATGAAAGGCACAGATGACGTTGTCAAAATCTTTCAGAGGCATCGATGACAGAACAAAATTTGTCAGAGGCACCACGCTAAATGTTTGCCTCTTAAAAAACGGTCATTTATTCAGCGGTACAGTGGGGAAGCGCGCATGCGTACAGATGTTTAACCCATGATGCATTGAGCGGGATATTTACCTTCAATGAGGGATAGGGGTCTGGTCTGGAAGAAGAATGAACCCTTGACCAGAAGTAATGGCGTCTGGCGAGGTCTCTTGTAGATTATTCGAATAGCGGCACCTGACGAGTTTATATATATATATCCTTTTCGCAAGACGATTATTTTGACTCAAGAGTTTCTTGTTATTATTGTCGTTCAGGATTGCAACAATATTAATCACTGATTATAGGAGTTATGTTTTCTTGCGATTTAAAACGACGCCGCAGAGATAAATGTTCCTGTGGAAAATGCAATGAATTTATGTTAGGAAACATAATCTTACGTACAATTAATGGTGCCATTATTGCAATCATCCACCTGCGGATGCGTGAAGTTATAGACGTTATGTGAAGTTATAGGAAGTTATAGAAAAGTAAGTATATTTAGTTTAGTACTTGATTATTTTCTTTGAATGTGTAGTATAAAAATTGACACTCTAAAAGAAATGTTTTATGTTACAAACATATGTATATACCGGATAAATGTATCATTCCCTTGAGAAATTTAATTTTTTAGTTAATAGTTATAGTTATTAAAGTCCAGTTTCTTTTGTATCATATTAATCAGTGTTGAATTCAGGGGGTGGCCAGGGGGGGGGGGGCATTCCCTCTCCGGAATAATGATGTCCCACCCGGAAAAGTGTGAGATTTTATTCTTTTTAATGGACAAAAAATGCAACCCCCCCCCCCTGAAGCCGCAAAAATCCCTCCCGGAGAAAAATGTCTGAATTCAACACTGATTTAAATCTGTCAACGATATTTAACTAATCTCAGCTACATTTCCCACTGTAATCGAAATTTAACTGCAATAACAAAAATAAATCAAAACACCCAGTAGTGGGCATCCTACAAAAAGTAATAGATATTATTTTTATAATCGTATTTTATTTAGAATCAGAATTCAATATAATCAAAATATATACTAATGAAACAAATTAGTTCTTTTCAAATAAATTTAACATTTAGGATACCAGTAATGAAATATTTATGATGAGAGTTACTTTGAGTTACTTTTTGAAATTAATTGTTGTCATTATCACAAGATCAATATTATGATTATTTTACACTGATTATTTTTAATGATGTCTTATTTGTTTTTAATAAAGCTTTTATGCCTTTTTATGTATTTTGTTATGTATAAAATAAAGTGATATGTTGACAAGGTTCTTTATTGAACCATAGAACTGACTTAGGCCACATGGACATACATTTTAATATTTATTTCAAATTTATTTCAATACATTGAGGGTGAGAAAATTTTCTATTATAGTATTCTGCCTTTGTCAAAATTTAATCTGTCTTTGGATATGCCATGCTGGGAAATCTTTCTGCAGTAGACAGAATATTCTGTAAAGATATAAATATAATATAAAATATAATTAAATTACATTCTGTGCTTCTTATAATGGTGGCACATGCATGTGCCACCATTATAAGAGGCACTGAATGTATTTTTAAATAAAAGGCACTTGAATATATAAATTCAGCGACACTCTGGGCCTCTTAATTTCAAAGGCAGTTACGCTGTGACTCTGAATCTCAAAGGCACTATGTACCTCTTAAATTCAAAGACACCACGTGCCTCTTAATATTCAGAGGCACACAAATTCAGAATTTACCTCTTAAATCAGAGGCACAGTTTTATGAGTGTAGCGCACTGACGTTCTACCAACTAAACCACTCGGGAACGATACTAAGCTTGGAACTTTTTCACCATAACATGTTAGCAAGGCTACAAGCGCAGCACAAGATGGAATATTTTTCCGTGAACCACCAACCCTGGGGCAAACACGAAATCAAAGAAAATCCAGCATTGATAATTGAATAAATTCATATATAATATTTGGATTTTTTTCCATAGAAAATTTCTCATGCCTGGCATTCATAATATTCAAATTTTTAATTGCTTAATAGGCGTAAAGCCCACATATTGAAAAAGTATCCAAGCCGGGACTCGTGTCCGGGTCATCAGTATAGCGCATATGCGTTCTATCAACTGAAAAAGTTCCAAGCTGAGTATCATTCCCAAGTGGTTCAGTTGGTAGAACGTCAGTGCGCTATACTGATGACCCGGGTTCGAGTTCCAGCTTGGGTAGTTTTTCACTATGTTGGCTTTACGCCTATTAAGCAATTAAAAATTTGAATATTATGAATGCAAGGTGTGAGAAATTTTCTATGGAAAAATGTTCAAGTATTAAATATGGATGTAAATCCAGAAGTTATCGATCGGTATAAAAATACATTTCTTGTATCAATCCACCAGTAAAACATCTGGATGTATGAAGATTCTTCATTGAATTCTGACAGCTTACTATCGTTAACAGATAAACAGTTGAGGGTTAATGCGTTTTAAAGGGCTGATAAATCAGCAACATATGTAATGCCTGGCGAAAACAATAGGGACATGAAAACGACCCAATTCATGTCCTGGATTTCGTAAATTTGTCTGATGGTTTGAAGAAACCGTTCGCTTGGAAGTCCATCCACGAAGTAGCACGATTTTGACTGAGTTGTGCGTCACTACAGTTAAAAAAAACATGGATTGGAGAATATGGCAGCCAACTCATAACGCGAAGAGTTCCATTGCACATGAAGCTCTAAAAATATTGATGTGTTTTAATCATTGGTTTAGAGTAATTTGAGAACCTCGTTTTTAATATTTTTAAGTTTAGGGTCATATTTTCATCACGCTGCTGTCTATGAAATGAATTTTTTCTCGCTTTTCAATGTTTTATGGTGTACAATATAATATTTTATTAGACAGGATTTACTGTACGATCAATATTACTGTAAAAATTACAGTAGAGGAAATCACAAATAAATTGATCATATGTGTAACAGTGGCCGGATGTCATTAGATGAAACAACGTCGAAAAACATAAATTAATTTATGATTTATAATAAAACATTGCTATCACATAAAGATGGTTGGTGTCTAATACACCCTTATTTATTACACGAGAGGGAAAAAAATATTTGTATAATTGTAAGTAAACAGAGCAAAATTTAATTATATTATTCTACGAAATTTAATCTGATTTTTTAAAAGTGGAAGATTTAATAAGTAAACAGAAGCAGAACATGATTTTGTCTTGTATAACATTATATTGTAAAAATTGTGTCTTTTTCCTGCACTTTCAATATTTTTAAGCTATTCCAGCTTAAAAAAATATGCTTAGGAGATTTCTTAATATCTAAAATAATTGCTAAAATTTTAGGTTTTTTTTTTCTATTTTATGTCTGAAAATACTTCTTCGTCTTCTATTGTAAAAATCAATTTTCATAAAACACAATCAATACATTTCGGAAGAATGATCTATGATTTTTTAAAAATAATAGTTGATATTTCTATGCTGGATTGTTTGAAATTTTATTTCTAAAAGTTTTAAAATGAAACGAAACTGAAAACAAGATCATTTTCTAAAAGAACAGCTTTATCTCGTGGAATTTAAAATACACCCTAGCGATTTTCCTGGGTTGTAAGAGAGAAGAAAAGAAATAAATACTCTGCATATTGTTTATATATATATATATATATATATATATATATATATATATATATATATATATATATATATATATATTCAGTTTTGGGTTTTTTCCAAGTGTGGGTATGTTTCAGAAAAAACCTAACAACAAAATATTATGTTTTAGATGAAGGTTCTATTTCTCATCTCTTGCTACCTAAAAATAACCCCATCATACATTCATACGCAGAATATCTCACAAAACATTATAGGAAAGCAACTGTTATTTGTGACTGTTATTTTTTAAGTCAGCATTCCAGATACGTATTAATACGTAATAGAAAACAAACGATTCAGAATTGTGCAAATGTATTTCTCATACCACATCAAACAAAATTGGTTATAGAAGAGCTAGAAAGCAAAGTAATGACAGATGTGTTTGAGGACAGAAGTACTGACTCCCTTAGCTCTTTGTGCTACCTGTTAGTTAAAGCGTTCAAAAATATGTTATTTTAATTCCTAAACTTTTTAAAGATAATGTGGATGCCAATTTATAACTTAATACAAAGCATACGGAAAGAAGTTATTTAACCTCTTAAGCTTTCAAATTACTAATATTTATTTAGTGGTAAAAATTTTTTTCCTTATTCCACAATAAAGATTTAAAACAATAATGGACAATTTCTAATTTCTTTTTCACGTTACATCATATAAAAAATGCATCAAAAGAATAAAATATGAGAGGATAACGATGGAAATAAATAAAACATGGACAATAGATACAACATCCTATGATGTCGTATAATCAACACTTCACAGTAAATAAATACATTTACATGAAAATTTTAAATCGTCTCTCTGGCATTTTTATCTTTCTGCCAGATCTGGTCTTTTTAACTAGTGACTCGTCCTTTGAAGGCTCAACCTGAGTTTCATTCAAAGTTTGTTTCGGAAAAATACTGTTGGTACAATCACTCGATGACACTTCTGGAAGATAAATTCCTTGAACAGGCCGAAGAATCTGCGAATGAGAAGTTTGTAACTTTAAAAGGTAAACCTTCCCATTTTTACCACGAATGAGCTCTGTAACAAGGCCTAATGGCCAGTTAATCCTTTTCTTGTTATCTGCTCCTACCAAGACTATATCTACTACAGCCACTGAACATTGAAAACGTCTCCTGATCGGTTGTTGAATAAGTAGACCCAAATATTCCGATCTAAATCGATTTCTTAGATGAATTTGCAGTCCTTGCCCATATTTAAGTCTTCTAGTGAGAGAGCTTTTCCTCGATTTCATCAACGTCTAGTATACCACACTCATGAATGTCTTTAACAAAAAATCCGACGATATGGCTTTGATAGATTCTTCCTCTGACATTTAAGTTACTGGTCGAGGATCTATAACACTTTCAGAATCAGCCAATACAGTTATCATATCTTCATAGTTCAAACAGCCTTGTAGATAGCGCCTGTAAATATGATAACACAACTCTTTTGTTTATTTTTAAGAAATAGACGGCCAGCCATATCAATGGCGATAAATTGAAATACTGTTCCATATTTTACAATATTTTCCGGTAGAGAACAAGGAGAAAATTCCAAATCATTACAATTAAATCTTTTACAAATGGCGCCATTTTGATAAAACAGAAGTCGCAGTTCTTCCATTCAGAATCCAGTATTTTTCTATGAACAAATTTAAAAGAATCGGAGGACCTGCAAGACAATTTTCGAGGTGAAAATGTAAAATTAATCGTTTGATAACTTTATGATTTGAAGGAATAACCATAGGTATGAGGAAATCCATATTATCTTGTCTATAAATAATTTTAGTCTTCACACGTATTATGTCTTGTTGATATTTAAACGTCTCAAGAGTTTTCTATCTCTCATCACTTTCATGGGAAAACATTCCTGTTGTATCATCCAAATTATCTTCATTTCAGCTTTCTTAAATTTATGACTTGTGAATACTCCTCTAATTTGCAAATTTGGATTAGAAGAATTATATCTGAAACGTAGTATCCAAACAATAAGACGCACATTTTTTTCATAACTGGAAAAGTACAGGTAGCACCAGGTTTTTTCTGGACTTTCATCAATATTAATCAGTAAATTTGTAGACTTCTGTTTCTCTTTTTCATTATATTCTTCATTTATATTTTGAAATTCATATATTTATAATATTTTTCAGTATTTCTAAGCCAAGATGGACCCTTCCACCATTTGAGAGATACCAGCTTTGCTTTACAGCCTCTAGATGGCAGATCTTCTGTATTCATTTCACCAAGTATATGTTTCCATAAAGCAAGGTCACTCAATTGTTTTCTTTCTTCAACTCTGTTTCTGGCAAAAGCAGACCAGTTCTCTATTTTGGATATTCATGGAAGCACCGTCGGTCGCTGAATCGCTCCAAAAATGAATTTCTATATCTTCCCAGCCCAATGCGTAAGTTACTTATTTAGCAAATCTGGAAGCAATCAAAGCAACTAAAAATCAATTCTACCTTTAGTTGCGCAGCTCTATGATTAGAACCGATGAGGTATTTTGCAGCAAGAAGGAATAATTCAACACGATCTTTACTTGCTATCCTGAAAAATATAACAGCAGCATATGCATACTGACTTGCACCACAAAATTTGTGATAAGTGCAAACTTTTGTATTATCTAGGGTAAACTGAATATATCTCTAAGAATCTGAACTTCTTGTAAAATATTTAATTCACGAAACCATTCAATAAAGTCATCTTTTAGATTACTTGCAATTTCTTCATGCCAGGTGATACCTTCTTTCCATGTTTTCTGTAACATTATCTTGGGACAAATCATAACAGGAGAAGTAAAACCAATAGAATCCTAAACTTTATGTGCAACTGATAGCATGATTCGTTTGGTTATTTTTTCTAAATTTATATCTTACGTCCAGCTTAAATTAACCTTCAAAACGTCCAGAAATCTGTTCCATTGTAATCCCATTACAGCAGTTTCTTCGCCATTTTCGTTATTCTTTCTTTCTTCTGTATGTTCCCATCCTCTCAAATCATGTTCATCTTTAGCCATACACTTGGAATCAGCAATAAACTTTTCTAATTATTTTTGCGTATAGACACTAGCAACGACGTTGTCATGAAAAAAGCTTCTCAGCAATTGCTTTTTAAGATGCGGATCGTATTCTTCATTGTTTATCACGTGATATTATATGACGGAAGCTAGCAGAAACGAAATAACTTTTGACTCCAAACACAATTATAACATGTCGAAACATTTTAATATTTCTCTCTTCTGGATCGTTCCACCACAAGAAACACAAAAAGTTTTTCTGTCCATGGCCCGATATACTTTCCAAACAGCAATTTGTCAAAATGCTTTCCTAATATCAGCTACAACCGCAAATTTCTTTTCTCAAAAACATTAAGGTAATATCAGGAATTAATTCAATGTGATTTGGTCCAAATGCAAACTCTGATTCAGAGATGGATGGTTCTGTATTCTAGCTGATGCAATTAACACTGGACGGATGAGAGTTTTACTGTTTTCTTTTATTACTGGTCGATGACGCAAATAGTTTCCGTAAAGATTCATTTCAGACTCAATAATTTCCTTATCAAGCCACCCTAAAAGCATTTGTTCATATTTTTTATAAAGGTTAATGTAAGCAACTTGTTTGTAACATAAATTAATATTTTCTTGGCTAAACTCAAATTATCGGGTAAAGGTGGTATATCTTCCGCCCATGGCAAACAAATTTCATAACGATTATCTTCATTTATTTTTACTGTCTGTAACAAATGCTGTGTTACCTGGCGATCTATCTTTGTTGTCTTTCAATTAATAATTTATTCCAAATAAATCTAGTTTCCTTAAATCGCTAATCTCTGCTTCATTGACGAACATAGATGTAACTCATGAAGCTAAATTTTCTTTAGAATCGTTATCTCTTTGCGCTATTCACATTAAAGTCAATCCTAAATGTGTTTCCAGTGCACTTGTCCAGACGATAATATTTCTCTACGAAGTGTCTGTAATTTTCCAATTACATCGGCTCCAATCAATACTTAAATAGATTCAGGAGTCTCAACAATATCTGTCAGAGTGATGTCTTTTTCCGGTATTTCTTTATACCAGTAGCCTTTCTCTACATACATCACATTTTTGCAGATAATGTTTGGTCTAAAATCTCAAAATTGCATTTAATTTTTTCTTTCAGATCGCTTAATCTTATCTTGCAGTAGTTATGATTATATTCCTTTGTTACGACTCCGTAAAAAAGAAAATAAGCAACGTTTTATTCTCGAAGAGGTAAATACTTCATTTCTTTGGATAAATGTTTTAACATATATGATCTCTGAGAACTTGAGTCTAAAATGAGTCTAACAACTATATTTTTGTTATCGGAAGTGATTTTTTTCTTTGAGTGTTTGAATAAAGACCTTACGATTTCTACAAACTAATGTGTACTTCATTTCCAGACGACTTTTCTTCATCTTTC
Organism: Maratus michaelseni; assembly: GCA_963931845.1. Lineage (NCBI taxonomy): Eukaryota > Metazoa > Arthropoda > Arachnida > Araneae > Salticidae > Maratus > Maratus michaelseni. The sequence continues at coordinate 126,512,898 of OZ007596.1, read as the reverse complement.
TTTTCATTAACCCGAGAGTAGTCGCGCCTTTTTTTTAAACACTAGTAGTCGCGCTCGGTCCATTTCCCGCCGTTACCAGTAGCCCGAAAACAGAGGGGAAATCTGCCGGCGTTACCATATGATCGAAAACGGAGATCATAGGGGGGAAATACTGATTGAATTTGAAAAGATACATTTTACAGAAACTATTATTTAAGAATATATTCAGATATGTTTAAGAATATATTTAAGAACTATAATTTAAGAAATTTATTTAAGAATATATTCAGTTCAAATTTAAATAAATATTTTAATATATATATATATATATACAAAATATACATGAGTCGACGCAGGTTTTTTCCTTGGGACCCATTTTGTGAAAAGTAAAACTTATTTTGTGAAAAAGTATCATATTTTTGCGACATGAATAATATATTTTGTGAAAAAAAAAAACATTTTTTTATGAAAGAAAAAATCCATCTACTCAAATTAAAACCAAGCATTTAATAATTTCGTTCCTTCTGCTAAAGTTCTCGTTTCTGGTGAACTTGTTTTATTGTTAATGACACATTTTAAAACCTAACAAAATAAAAATAATTAATGGAGAGTATGTTTTTATGGAGTGGAATTTTGTGAAGGTTCTTATTTTATGAAGAGGAATTTTGTGACGGGTTATATTTTATCAAGAAGAACTGTCTGAGGCACCTATTTTATAAAGATGAATTTTGTGAAGGGGCCTATGTTATCAAGAGGAATTTTGTGAAGGGCCGGATTCTATAAAAAAGAATTTTGTGAAGGAGCCTGTTTTATTAAATGGATTTTTGTGAAGGGGCCCTAAATAGGCCCCAAATTTTTCCTGTATCGACCCGTGATATATTAAAAGAATAAAAATTATTAAATAATTTGATTGATGTTATAAAGACACAATGAATTACTAATTAGAATAAATTTTCAATTATTAATTCCAAATCATGTTAGGGATAAATTATTTTTAAAGTCAGAACCGCAGAAAGCTGGTTTTTGACAGTATATTGGAACTAGGAGCCAATTGAACTTGAAAAGAGACAGATTACATTATTCATTTACGCAATTTAAATAATCATTCAATTGTGTATTTCAGGACATGTTATTTATAACCAGGGGTAGATCCAGGCAAAATTTGGGACCTATTTATTTTTTATTCACAAAAATCCATGTAATAAAACAAAGTCCTTCACAAAATTCCTCTTAATAAAACAGGATCCTTCACAAAATTCATCTTAATAAAACAGGTCTTTCAAAAAATTCCATGTAATAAGACAGATATTCTTTACAAAATTCGTCTTAATAAAACAGGCCTCTTTACAAAATTTATTCAATTAATACATGACTGTTCATAAAATTAAAAATCACCCTTCACAAAATTCCTCTTAAAAAAGTCTCTTAATAAACCTTGCCCCTTCACAAAATTCTTCTTAATAAAGCAGGTCTTTTATAAAGTTCCATCTAATAAGACAGATTCCTTCACAAAATTCCTCTTAATAAAACAGGCTTCTTTACAAAATCTGTTTAATTAACACAGGATCCTTCATAAAATTAATAAAACAAGACCCTTCACAAAATTCCTGTTAAAAAAGGACCCTTCGCAAAATTCTTCTTACAAAAGCAGGGCCCTTCGCAAAATTCCTGTCAAAAAAGGTCCCTTTGCAAAATTCCTTTTACTAAAGCAGGACCCTTCACAAAATTCCTCATAATAAAACAATTCCCCTTCATAAAATTCCATGTAATATGACAAACTCCTTCAGAAAATTCCTCTTAATAAAGCATTACCCCTTCACAAAAACTCTGTTATTATCACAAAACCCTTCATAAAATTAAGAAAACAGGCTCCTTCGCAAAATTCATCTTAATAAAATAGGTCACTTTTCAGAAATCCTCTTAATAAAAGAGCCCCTGACCTTCACAAAATTTCTTTTATTAACACAAGCACCTTCATAAAATTCTATTCTATAAAAACATACTCTTCATTAATTTATTTTATTTTGTTACGTTTGCAAATATGTAATTTGCAAACTAAACAAGATCACCAGAAAGGATAACTATAGCAGAAGGACTTAAATAAATTATTAATAAATTGTTGGTTAAAATTTCAGCAACTGGATTTCATATTTTGTTACAAAATGTTATTTGTCACAAAAATATAATAAATTTCACAAAATTAATTTTTATTTTTTACAAAATGGGCCCCAATAAAAAAACATCTGCATCGACTAACTGATGTCAATATCCTATTTTATTATTTTTTCTTACAATATATCTGTATAAAAATAATAAAAAAGAAGATAAAACTCCTTACTCTGAAATTATTAATATAAAGGCAGCAGTTTTTTTTTGTGTGTGTGCTGCTGCCTGTGTGTGTTTGTGGTGCGGGGGGGGGGGGGGGGTGGCAGTATTAGGGATTTTATGCTTAAACGCCCTTTTTTAAATGAAAATTTATGAAGATCCATTTATTACTTATTTCAGGATAGAGGCAGGCCTCTTGAGTCACATCTCTTGTTAGAAGCTCCTTATGTATGAAGTAAATAATAATCGTATATATGAAGTAAATAATAATAAATAACAGTTTATTCAAAGAAAGATGAAAAGAAGAATGAAAGAGAAAACTGGAATCCAACCCTTCCCAGAAACTTTCCTGCCGAAAAATTCGCGGAAACGGGAATGAAGAACTGGGAGGAGAAAAAAAATACTTGATCCGCAGTGCTCGCGCCACGGTCTTTTAGACCGATTTCAACTTTAGAATGCAATAAATTTCTGAGAAAACGCTGGAATGCCTTGCAACTTTAGTGCACAAAAGAACCAACGGTCAAGGTCAGCTACACTGCATTTCATTATTATAGCTTTAAGGGGAAATGAGATAATGGAAGACAGCTATCTTTGGCGGGGAAATGACCAACGTGCGAGTACTGCCGGGTAAAATTTGTTTTTATCGAGCATTTGACACTTTATAGATGCATGTTTTTTATCACAAATGAAACACTTCAGAATAGCTTTACATTGTTTCATTGTGTTGCCTGATGCCAAACATAAAAACAACACCTTTTGTCTTTTAATATGTTATGCTTCACAGTAAAACTCATCTTCCGTGCTGAAAAACATTCTGAACTCAGATGTCTTCCGTTTGAATAAACACAATTTGTCCTTATGTCTTGCTTTGAAGAAGTTGTTAATAGAGTAGCAGCAGTTTTTAAATGTTTAGAAACATCGGTGTAACCTTTCCTTTTTCTAAGGTTTCTATCATCTTCTTTTTTCTCTTAGTCAAAACCTGCAACTGCCAAACTAATTCTTTAATCGTCTTCAACATCACTTTTGATAAACTTCATTAAATTATCTAGGCATTCTTTTGGTTCGGAAATAGCAGCAGACGTATAGGTTCTATTCCATGCTTTCAAAAATTCAGCAGTAAAATAGGATTCTACCATTGGATATAATATTGAAGCTCATTTATCTGTTGTGACTCTCAATGCCTCAAGAGCTCTTAAATACATCTCAAGTTTATCATACAAGGATGTAAGAGAAAACTTTTCTTTTGATTGTACTGATATGATTAATTTCAATAATTCTCTAACGTATACTTCATCTAAAACATCTTCTGGACCGAAACGAGCCTGAAGACCCTCAATAGCAGTGGCATATTTACCACCAGTTGGCAGAAAACTATCTACAACTTCTCGCGCTCTAGATCCAACAACTCTTGCTTGAATCAAATACTGGAATTTATTTTCTGGCACAATATTCTCATCATTATGAATCTGTTCAGATTGACTCCAGAATGGTATCCAATCTTTTAAATCACCATCAAATTGACGAAATTCTATCCTAGGTAACGTAAATTTCCTTTTAGAATCATTAGTTTCAGTAACAGTTGAAATGAACTCACCTTGGATTTCTCCTTGTGACTGGATTTTTTCTAATTTTAATTGATGGTTTAATTGCAATTTTTTCAACTATACTTCTTGATTCAACTTCTTCTCCTTTTCTAATTTTAATTTATTTTCTATCTCTAACTCTAACTTCTCTTTTTCTATTTCAAGTCTTTCTCTAACCTTTTTCTCAACATCTTTTTCTTTTCTTTTAGCAATGCCTGTTTATAAAATTTCTTGTACATCGTTTTACCTTCTCCAAGTCCTTCTACTACAAACATGAACACAAAACTTTTTAAAAAACTCTCACGACTTAAAACATCTTGCTTCAATAATTCTCGACCTGTCGCGGACACACCAAAAGTGTTAGTTGAAGCGTTCAAAAACATGTTATTTTAACACTTCCTCAATTTAAATATAATGCGGACGCCGATTTATAACTTAATATAAAGCATATGGAAATAAGTCAATTAACCTCTTAAGCTTTCAAAATACTAATATTTATTCAACAGTAAAAATTTCTATTTTATTGTACAAAAAATATTTAAAACAGTAATAAACAATTTCTTTATTACGATACATCTTATTAAAAATGCATCCCGAAAACAAAAGATCAGAGGATAATGATGGAAATAAGTAAAACATGGACAATATATTTAACATTACCCGCTCTTCTGTAAGAAAATTGTTTTTGCCACCTTAATCGTCACTTCGGAACACCTTCCTCCTACAAATATACAATTTAAGACACTTTAGTGTATATTACAAAATAATGGCCTGGATATGAAAGGACATATATATGAATGTGGTCGATATGGGGTGGAAGCTATTGCACAATCAATATGCGCCAGTAATGACTCATATATACTTGAACGAGAAAGTTTTCTTCATATACTCAATTGTAATTGCACCACTGACTGCCAAACAAAACGATTCATTTGCATTATATATGGACTACCATGCACATCTGTTTGTGGACCTTGCCAAACAGAAAATTGTGAAAATAATTTGAATGGATTGGTTTCGGAGGAAGATTGTGACAGTCACTATTTGTAAATTCGTTAACATTGATAATTTTGTGAATTATTTAGTAAACTAATGATAAGTAAAATATTTTTATGTTTGAGATGAGATAAATGTATTTTAAGACACTAAGTTTGCTTTAGTAGAATGAAATCTGTAAGAGTTAAATATTTGGAGGCCATACAAAAAAATGAGAAATATTTTTTAGTATTTATTTTAAATTTAAACCGTATTTCCACACACCTATTTAAATTTCTAGCATTTTAGGCTCGAAACACGGCCCCATGTTTCCATTGTTCATTTGAAACAGAAATCAATTTAATATTGAGATTATATTTAAGAGATCAATTTGATATAAATTCTTAACATAAACCATTATTTCTGTGACAATAGTGCTGTGTGTTAAAAAACATGTTAATAATTTCTGCAATTACAGAAAATGAATGAACATAGACATTATTTGGCAAGACATTTAATGAAATTGTAATATTTATGTTTGATCTGAACGATTTGTCTCAATGAATACTTTCAGATGAATCAAAATGTAATCATTTGTGTCCTGTGGAAATAACAACATAAGACTCAGAAAGAATAACAGATGCAATGAAAGCTGCACTCTGAAATCGTTCATGCATTATGCTTATATTATATCATGGGATTGAATAATTTATCCAATTTAATCAAGTATTAACCGTGAGAAAATTATTAAAATCTGAAAAATATTTATATGTTATAAAAGAGCATTGATACCCCATTACATTCTAAGTTTTCTACAGACTTAAAAAATCATTCTTTGAGAACGATGATGCTTTTTAGCATAATATTCTTGCGGTAAATAAATTTCAACTTTCAGAATGAAATTAATCATCAAATGTAGAGCCGGATAGTTATTAATATTTGTTTTCCTTTTAAATATATGTATATTTTGATAAGGAACTTCTTGAAGCTTCATGATTATCATAGCCTGTTAAAATTTAAATACAATAGAAGATTTATAAAATTCGATTTGCAAATATGAAACGTTATTAGTTGGAAACCCTTATTTGCTTTTTATGATATAATAATAAAATATTTTAAATCTACATAAAATAATTATGTAATTATTGTTTAATCGTAAAAAAGAGATGAATAATTATATTATGAGGATTTTTTTAGAAATATTTTATGTATGTATTTTGATCATTTTTTTCTTATACATTAATATATTTTGTTTAGTGCAATATCTTCAAATTTCGCTTTATTTCTGTTAATTCAAGAAATCGTTCATTAATATTTTTTGAGTACTTTGAATCAAATTTAATATTAAATTATTATTAATAAAATGTATTTATTTTTAAATGTATTATTTCTTTAACTGATAAGTATATCATATTGTTTTTTGAAGTTGTTGTTGATGATGATGTTGTTGCAATTTTTGGAAAATTAAGGTAAATCACATTGCAGCTAAACATAGGTGTAATTTAAGAAATAATTTTAAAATCTAATAGAATTATGTTTGTTTATACCAGTTTAAATTCGCATCAATAACATACAAGACTGCTATAGCTAACAAAATCTCATTACACGAACTATCGAAAACTGCCGATCACTAAATTCAATAATTTATAATGAATTATGAAATCAGCAAGCGGTTTCTGTTTAATAATAAAAAAAAACAGACATATGGGAATATTTTTGGTTTGAATTAAATTACTAAATTTATTGACACTGAAAATATAATTCATATTCATTTTCTTGTCATATAGTTTTTGAGATATTAATGAGGAATTTGAAAACTGCAGTTTCGAGTAAACGTTGTTTTTCGTTATATTGATCTAGTTCTCATGTACTATGTTCATTCTAGATATTTAATGTTCGAGATATTACGTTTGAGTAAACTTAATTTTTCTTTCTTATCTTTGTTATCTTTTTCAAAAAAATCCAGTGCCTTTCTTATTTAAGTTCAAATATGTTACACAGTAATAAATCATTATAAACTAACGCATTATCTTAGTGTAATTTAATGTACCTCTTTTCCTTCCAATAACGTATCTTTCTAGAAATTTTACATTAGTGTCCTGTAATCTTACTTGTACGCGAAAAAGATTATCCTTATGAAGGATAAAATTCCACGATTTTATTTCCAGAATGGATTTGTCCTTAAATATAAAATAAATTGTTATTTTTAGTATAAATTTAAAGATTATAAATCCGTTTTATGTGTTCCATTTCGAGGATTATCTAAAATGCTTATCAAACATGCTGCAACAATAAGTTTTGTTTTAAAATGTTTCTTTGAAAGACTTTTTTATAATCTTTCTTTGATGTCTAAACTTAGGTTGCATCTAATATATTTTGATGCAATTAGCGTTAGCAGATTGAGGACCATTATCCAAAAATGAAGTTAAAAAAACTTTTTTATAGATTATTCTTAACAGTAACTAATTTTATTAACTAGCAGTTTGAATCTTTCAGCATACTTTAATACATTTGGAAGTTCTGTTCAATGTAAAATAATAAAAAAAAATGGAAGACAAAGAATTGAAAAAAAAAAATGTAAATTAGTAGAAAAAGTCTTAAGCAAAGCAGAAAGTAACATATCAAAGAAGAAGAATTTCTAAAAGAACTGAAATTGTAGTCTCCGACATAACAGAGGAAACACACCCGAGACTTTTTTGGAGTGGATTTATGACACAACTTTGAATAACTTTTCCAAATGTTCCAACTTTTCCAATTCTACTCACATTACGCGTATATGTTGCTAATGGAGAAAGAACTTTTATTTGCTTAAAATTATTAAAAGTTATTTACGATAAAGTATAAGCCAGAAAAAATTAAATGGTTTAGCTATTATTTCCGTTGAAAACGATATTTCTAAACAATTCGACAGTGACTTGTTAATAAAAGAATTCGAAAAAACAAAATCTCGTTGAGCGTCTTTGAAATAAAAATAAGAGCTTTCGTTATTTTTTTAATAATGCTTGATTTAAAAAGAATTATATATTTTTTTAAAGAATATTTCCCAATCTCACATCATTTGCAAATAAAAAATAATTTTAATAAAAAAAAATATTAAGCCTAAAAAAAGTAAATTATAATGTAAAATAGGTTTTGTTTAATTTATGTTTTTAATTTATTTATTTGGTAATTTTTTTAAAGATTTATTGAAAAAAAATTACATTTCTTAATTTGTTCGACCAAGCTACAATACACTCCAATAATATTCTCCAATCGAGATTCAATACCAAAATGTTGTTGAAACTTATAACTTTACTGTAACAATAACTTTACTGTAATAATAAATTGATTTTTCTTAGTGTAAAAATTAGTAATTTAAACTGAAGTTAATAATATATTTTTCCTTATAAGATATAACGCACTCCATTATCTAAATTTTAAGATGTGACATAAAAGAGTAACAACAAAAGTAATTCATTCATTTTTCCATGTGATATGATTATTTTACAGAAGAATTAATTTCTAATCACACTTGCATCAGTCATATCAGTTATATAAAAAAAAATCCTAAATATTAAAAAAAAAGTATTATATAATTTTCCTTGCTTTGTCTTGATGCATTTTACACTTAATAATTTATCTTAATATTGTATGACCGAGTTTTAATTTGTGAAAAATTGTATTCCTGTTTTTGTAAGCCAAAGCACCCGTCTCCTTTCTGAATAGTCAAATATTGCGCAGTATCTGCAGTAGGGGATCTCTCGTATGCTTTTTTTGATGAAGACAGAAGTGAATAAATTTTTCTCGAAACTAATCACTTTTCTCTGCATTTTTGGAGTTTCAGTTACTATTGATCACCATTATTTTTACCTGTGGTGTTTTTCGCATCGAAATAAACTTGTAAGTTTTTCGTAATTTATGCATAAAGCATAGCAATTAATTCTTGTCAATGTTTATTGAAACTTTGCAAACTAATCAACTCTTATAAATGTGCGATTGAATTTATTGAACAGCAATCCAAATAAGCATTTCTGTATTCCAATTACCTCAACTACGAAATCAATGTGATATCTCATCTACAGAGAAGAGGAAAGTAGCAGCAAATGATAAAATTATACGGAAAGTTATATTAATATATATATACTTCTTCAACTACGCTATAATTTAATATGATCCAATCGAAATTCCGTATCAAAATATAGAAATGGGAAAAAATAGTATTTAAGTAAGAATAGCGTTTAATAGAATTGTGAAAAAAATAGTATTAAAACTGAAGTAAAGTAGGATTAATTCATTTTCCAATGAGATTAGATTAAAAAAAAGAAGAATTCGTTATCACACTAGGTTTGGTAATATCAGTTATAAAAAGATTGATTTAAAAAAAAGCCAATAAAAAGTAGTAATATAAGATATTCATGTCTTAATATTTGATGAATTTAACTTTCTTTTTTTCTCTTAAGCTTGTATGGTTGAGATCGGTTACTTTGACCGGACATATCTGATTATCGGAAGTTGTCAACCCTATTCATGAGTGATAATATTTTTACCAAATGTTTGATTGGGTATCTAAGGAAATACTTTAATGGGCATTTTGGATGCATTGCTCATAGAGTGTAAAATATAATATACACTGTTGTCCAAAAATTAAGGGGCTGTGACCATTTTTTTTTAGACGTTTTGTCCAATATTTACTGAAACTCTTTACGAATTGTCCTTGAACTTCAAAAATGTAAAGAACATGTTAGATTTCATAATTTTCAGTGAAGATTTTGTCGCGAGGACAATAAGGGGGACAATAATACTTTTAATAATAATATAATATTTGCGTTCACCCAAGTAACAGAAAATACTCAAAATGGTCTGCCATTGTAGCAAATGACAATATAGGTCCTGTTCAACATTTGCATGCATTTGTGTAAGAATACCACGCATATTCTTGAAGATGTTAACGTTTCTGTAAAAATTTGAAAAGTATTTTCTTTGTAGCATTCAGAGTTTACAACCGAATTTAACACCACTTTCTGAAAACTCGACAAAGAATAGTAGAAATAGTATACTGCAATTAAAATATTAATATATTAAATATTTTATGAGATATGGGTATTTGTATGAGACAAATTTTATCTGCGCATGCGCGAACTACAGCAAAGAATTTTTTTTTCTATGTTTTTCTTTTCAATACTATAGAGCAATTCATATAAAAAGACCAGTCAAATATCGTGAAAACTCAGAAAGATATCGATGATAATGACCCGATTTTCTCCCCGATTTATCAGCTGACTGTATTGCCTGTATCTTTTTGAGTTTTCAGGATATTTGACTGGTCTTTTTATAGCAGTTGCTCTATAGTATTGACAGCCAAATCATGACAGGAAATCTTCGCGCATGCGAAGTTAAATTTATTTCATACAAATACCCATATCTAATCAGATATTGAATATTTTAATATTTTAATTTTAGTTTACTATTTCTACTGTTCTTTTTCAAGTTTTTGGAAAGCGGTTTTAAGTTCGGTTGAAAACTCTGTATGCTATAAAAAATGAATTTTTCACAGAAACTTTAACATTTTCAAAAATATGCGTGCTGGTCTTACACAAACGCACAAAAACGTTGATCATGACATACTTAGTCATTTGGTACAGTGACGGATTCTTTTGAGCATTTTCTGTTACTTGCGGAAACGCAAATATTATTTTATTATTAAATTTATTATTATCCTCCTTGTTGATCTTGAGACTATATCTTCACTGAAACCTGAAGTCAAACATGTTCTTTATATCCTAAAAGTTCAAGGGCATTCCGGGCATTTCCCCAAGAATTTCACTAGATATTCGACAAAACGCCTGAAATCGAAAATGTCTGATCACTACCCCTTAATTTCTGGACATCAATGTATTTGGTTAAAAGAAACATATTTCAATGTGTGTGCATAAAATTGTTGTAGGGTTCAATAATTCGTCCATTGTTAGATTTTTTTTCAAAAATGCATTATATGCTTTTTCGCCCGTTCTAGAAAAAACTTGCCCTTGCTTTGTATATATAAATATATATACGGATATATATTTGTTTATTTTTACGACTTATTGTTACATATAAGCAATGTTTTAACAAGATCTATCATACTTTTCCTTGGCAGATTTTTACTTGATGGAAGGCGTGAAATAAAAACATTATAAACAATATAAGTTTTATCAGACTGTTGACAGGTTTTGGCTCCATCTGAGCCATTATCAAAACAAATAAGAATATTCTATAATTGCACGGACTATGAAATTATTATTTGAAATGCTATCATTTAATTTTTCACGTACTTTTTCTAATTGCGCATGTTGTTTTTTATTTTTACTTGGATGTTTATTTCCATATTTGTAACCATGGAGTAACTCGAGCCACAATTGTCAAGTTAAATGATGCTGCATCGTTACACACATGGAAATGAACATCCATTTGAAAAAAAATATAACATAGGTGATTTGAAAAAAGTATGTGAAACATGATAGCGTTTCAAATAATAACTTCACAGACTGTGCAATAGTGTATTCTTATTTGTTTTGATAATGGCTCAGATGGAGCCGAAACATGCAAACAATCTAATAGAACTTATTTTACTGTTTATAATGTTTTAATTTTATGTATTTTAGCAACTTACAAAGTGTTATAATTTATTGTATTTTCATACATCATATCAATCGGCGGTCAAAATAATTAACCTCTTTATAACAAATATTGTATATGTTCATATACGCAATTGTTAGGCCATACAAATTATTGTCAGAATATTACTGGGATTATTAATCATATTAATTTTGCGTAAAAATACAGCTATTGTAAAACATTTTCGTAAACTCTTTGTAAAATGTAATTAAAAAGCAGATAAAGAAAAGTGAAAATTCACGATTTATATACCGATTATCTAGAAAAGAGATTTAAAGCTAATGCACTCACTCGTATAGCATAAACAATACTTACATTTAAAATCATATAGTTAGGCCAAGGTTCTTAGTTTGGCCCTTTTCTTGATACAAAAATTCTGAATTCATACTAGAAATTTTGAAAATCAAATTTTCTATTATTAAAACTATTAACAGTTTTATCATATCCTATCATATCATATATTCAAATACGAGCAAATCTTGTGTGTATGTGTGCGTGGTTATGCAAATTTTATTTTAAAAACGGCTCTAACGATTTTGACGAAATTTTGTATCCTACCGTTCTAGGGCACAAGCAAACCATTGGGCTAGGTCACATGTTCGAGAAAATTAGTGGGTCACTTGGGGTCACCATGGGTCAGAGTCAAGCTAATTGTTTCTAAAAAACGGTTCAAACGGTTTTGTAACTTACCATTTTCGGGCACGAGAAGACTATTGGGCTATGTCATATGAATAGCGGGTCATTTTTGTGTAAACGCGGCTCAAGTTAATTTTATCTAAAAAACTGCTTTAACGTTTTTGATTAAATTTTGTATCCTACGAGTTTCCGGCACGAGAAAATCATTGTGCTAGGTCACATCTCCGAGAAAATTTCATTAGTGGGTCATTTTTGGGTCACTGTGGGTCAAGCTAATTTTATTTAAAAAACGGCTCAGGCTATTTACACTAAATTTTGCATCCTATGGTTTTCAGGCACGAGAAGACTGTTGGGCTAGGTCACATGTTTGAGAATATTAAATTAGTGGGTCATTTTGGTCATGGGCCATTATGGGTCAAGCTATTTTATCTTAAAACGGCTCAGAGGATTTGAACTAAATTTAGTACCCTACAGTTTTGGGGAACGAAGAGACTATTGGACTAGGTCACATATTCGAGAAATTTCGATTAGTGGGTCTTTTTAGTCATGGGTCGTTATGGGTCAAGCTATTTTTATCTTAAAAACGGCTCAGACGATTTGAACAAAATTTTGTAACCTACAGTTTTGTGGCACGAGAAAATCATTGGGCTAGGTCACATGCTCGAGAAAATCCGATTAGTGGGTCATTTTTGGGTCACTGTGGTATCATAATAAAGTTGATTTGTCATGATATTTGAAATCAAAGCTAATTTTGACCGAGCATAGCTCGGTCTTCCCTGCTCATATCTTCTAATGCGAGCAAATCTTGTGGATGTACGGTTATGCAAATTTTATCTTAAAAACGGCTCTAATGATTTTGACGAAATTTTGTATCCTACCGTTTTGGGGCACCAATAAACCATTGGGCTAGGTCACATGTACGAGAAAATTCGATTAGTTACTCATTTTGGGTCACCATGGGTCAGGGTCAAGCTAATTGTATCTACATAAAGGTTCAAACGATTACGACTAAATTTTGTATCTTACCATTTTCGGGCACGGAAGACTTATTGCGCTGGGTCACATGTTCGAGAACCTTCTATGAGTGGGTCATTTTTGGGTCGACGTGGGTCAAGTTAATTTTATCTAAAAAACGGCTCTAACGATTTTGAATAAAATTTGTATCCTACGAGTTTCGGGCACGAGAGAATCATTGGGCTGGGTCAAATGTCCGAGGAAATTTGATTAGTGTGTCATTTTGGTCATGTGCCATTAGGGGTCAAGCTATTTTTATCGTAAAAACGGCTCAGAGAATTTGTATTAAATTTAGTATTCTAAAGTTTTAGAGAACGAGAAGACTATTGGTCTAGGTCACATGTTCGAGAAATTTCGATTATTGGGTCATTTTTGTCATGGGCCATTATGGGTCAAGCTATTTTTATCTTAAAAGCAGCTCAGATGATTTGAGCTAAATTTTGTATCGAATGGTTTTCAGCACGAGAAGACTGTTTGGCTAGGTCACATGTTCGAAAAATTTCGATTAGTGGGTATTTTTGGTCATGGATCATTATGGGTCAAACTATTTTCACCTCTAAAGCGGCTCAGACGATTTGAACTAAATTTTGTATCCTATGGTTTTTGGAGAAGACTGTTGGGCTAGGTCACATGCTTGAGAAAATCTGATTAGTGAGTCATTTTGGGGTCACTGTGGGTCAAGCTAGTTTTATCTAATAAACGGCTTAGACTATTTTCATTAAATTTTATATCCTATGGTTTTCGGGCACGAGGAGACTTAGCTCGGGCTTAGTCACGTGTTCGAGAAAATTCGATTAGTTGGTAATTTTGGTCATGGGGCATGATATTTGAACTCAAAGCTAACTTTGATCTTCCCTGCTCGTTTAATATTACTATTATTGGACACAATAAATTAAAATTAAGGACTAAAACCACTTTTTTGTATTAAAATATCTGACTTGTATAATCGAGATATGTCCGCCAAACACAGCGAATATTATAGTTAAAAATATGTGGTTTCTGAAAACTTTTAGTAACGAAGAAAACAAACTCTTCTTACCCGACGGACGGACGTTCGAGAAATACTGTTAAGGGGTTAATGACATTCATTTTTAAAATAAAAATATTTCTTTAGGGATTTCCAGTATGAACTTTGATTAAAAGATCAAAATGATTACCCTGTCTGGGTCATGCATTGTATTGGGGATTACATGAAACTATTATTAATTATAGCGAAAACAACACACACACACAGACAAAAAGGTAAGTTGTACAGTTTCGTTTACAAAGAGAGACTGCTGTATAATCCCAATAGGCTACTCGCGAAAAGAAAGAAAATACGTAGGCCCAGTCGCCCATGAGTAATTAGATAACACGTTTTCGCTAGTCCCACCCACCTGTAAAAGAATCATGCGATTACGGATTATTTTTTCGTTGTTCTTTACGTTTTTAGTACGTATAAACATGCAACGAAAACGAATCGCCTCTGAGCTTCTTCTTTTGAAACATTTTTTAGAAATACATTTAGAAGCAGATCATCGTTTACTGTTTAAGTGAGCGGGGCAAAATCTATAACCTGAATTGTTAGGTGCAGCGTCATTCACCTTTTTTGGATGTTTTATATGAAGTGTTTAGCTATTAATTATAGTTTTGAAAGAAACTTTCTTTCACCATTGTTTTTGCCACAAAATAGGTATATGGTTAAAAACTACACATGTTAAAAGAACTGCAACAAGTATAAAAACTTTACTAATAAAACGGGATATATCAGTGGGGTTAAATTTATATCAGGGGGGTTACTCATTGACGAAAAGTCTAAGCAAGGGGTCGAGCTGAGCAAAAGTTTAGATTGTTAGTGTGATGACAAATGTAAAGAACCAATGTATTTTTTAAATTGCTACAGCCTTATTCCTGATAGGAAAATATGGCATCATATCATAAGAATGTTAGACAATGCTGAGACCAATTAAAACAAAATTTTAAAGAGGGGTTGTTAAGTGATACAAGATGTTAAAAAATGCGTTTTAAGCAACATACATTGATTTAAAAATTTAGTACAACTGTGTAAAACAGCATAGAAAATTGAAATAAGTAAGAATTAATAAAAAGAATATAAACAGATTAAAGGAAAAAGTTACAAAAAGAAAAAAGGAAACTATATACACAACGCATACAAATATTAAATGAAGCTAATGAAGGGTTTATTAAATGATACAAGATGTTACAAAAAAGAGGCGTTCTAATCGACAAACATTGTTTTACTATGAATAACAGTATAGAAAATTTAAATATACAAATAACATAAACAGATTACAGAAATTAAAGTTATAAAAAAATGAAATATATATACTCAATATACACAAATGTAAAATGAATCTAATAAGGGGCTTTAAATGATACAAGATGCTATAAAAAAGATGTTTTAAGCGATAAACATTGTCTTACTATGAAAAACAAAGTATAGAAAATTTAAGCAACTAAAATTAATACAAATAACATAAACAGCGCCTTTGCTCTTTCAATTCACGTAGTGAATTCGATTTAGAATACTATTTCCTGTAGCTTATTTTTAATCGAATTTTTAAAACACATTAAATGCAGAAACATAAAATAAAGTAATTCAAACCAAAAATATTATATAGAAAATGGATACATATATAATGCAAATTTTATGCTTTTTAAAAGAGATACATTATAGTATTTTTCAACCCAGTGATAGATGTATTTATTTTTGACACACACACAAAAAAATTCCTACATTAATTCGAAAAATTTTCCCTTGCAATATGCTAATTTCTGTCATGTTTTGTTTATTTTCCTGGAAGGACGCGGAGCCCCTGAAAAGTGTAGGCGGAGCCGCAAGGGCTCCGCGGAGCACACTTTGGGAACCTCTGTCCTAGGATAAGGGATTGTTTCAAATGAAAAATGATTACAAGAAAATGCTTTCAAAAACTTTCTAACTCATTAATGTAAATTTAATTGATAAAGTAACTACAACAGATGCATCAACAGATTTCTTCTACGAGGCAACATAAACAAATAAAATTTTATAAAAATGTATTTGTTATGAGTATGTACTTGTTATATCTCTTTGCTATAGATAAATGCTGTTCAATATTACAGAAAAATATGTCCTAGAAAATGTCATATTTTGGAAGTATTTACATTTTCGACTGTATAATAATTATATCGCAAATTTTTGTGTGAAATGTTTATAAATGTGTGTTTAAAAATTCACAGATACAAATAATTATCATCTTTGTTTCTAATTAGTTATTTTGGCACCTTGCAAAACAATATGTTACATGCAATCATTCAATTTTAATTAATATATGGGTAATTTTCTCTTAAAAGAACAATTTGAAGAATATATATATTTAAAAAAAATTCTCTTTAAAATTGGGTACTACTGTATTTAAGAACTGTCCCTAAGCATTAAAATACTGTCAGAAAAAAATACATTTTTAACACCCCATTTTTTTTTTGTAATTTCATGTAAGCAGAGCAATGGCAAAGACAGACAGAAGAATGACACTTTGAAAGATAAATAACAAGAGAAATGGCAGGAAAATGATAAACAAATTAGGATAGCTTGTCTGCTGTCATAACTATATACATAAAAATGAATTACTCTTAAAGATAACTTTAAAAACTCGATACATATTAATCTTAAGCGCTGATTGAGATTTTATTACAAAATTAATACAAATAAAAGAGACAGGATAATGACAGTCAATAAAAATACTTAGTAATATATAATTGGAAATCTCTGAGTTTTTACTTATCCATGCTTGATTCTAGAAAAAGAACAATTAAAGAAAAATACTCTGACGATACCACTATTAACTGGTGGAATTCTGGGGTAACATGACTGTTGCCAGATGTTAGAATCATTATTTTATGGCAGGTGAATGAGAATAAAACGAAAGGACATTTCGTTATTTTTTTTCAGAAAAATACAAATTATGCAAAGTCTTTACTGTTTAATTTTTTGTATTGTAAAATAGTTTTTAATAAATTAAATAATAAATTTATCGCAGATATATTTGGATAGTCAATTTTTAAGAACCACTTTTGTGCTAAGGTAGATGCTGGGGCAAACAGGTTAACCATACAGTGCATAATGTAGCCAATTGGTAACACTTTCTATTTAATTTTTAATAAATAAATCAAGTTCTTTGCAACCACTATATTTATATAGAAATATTAATCTTGTAAAAATAACATAAATATGCTACTAAATCTTAAAAATCTATCTTAAAATTTCTGGTGTCGAATTCTTAATATAAGTATAAAAAAACTCAATTCTAAAAGAAAAATTCATGCACGGTAGGGGTAATGTCATTTAACACATAAAATAAAAGTTATTAAGTGGCTTATATTTATAAATAATATGTTTTATCCCATTATATAAACACTAAAATACGTGTTTAACGTATTTTAACATTCGATTTCATTTTTATACAAGTTCATTCACTATTTTTGAAGCGGTGATAAGGATTTCGCTGTTTAGAGAAAATGTCCCATATGTATGATATTTTTTTACATTTTTAATATGTAATGCAGGGTTTTAGAAATTTTATAAAATCTGGTTGCCAGCAATACATTCTAGTGGCCAATAAAAAGTATTTACCACCTCCTTCCTCTATCATTGATTTATAAAAAACACAAAAATTTGTTATGAATTAATTTAGAAAAAAATAATAACAAGCATAGTTTAGAGTTGTTAGATACACAGCTTGGAATAGTACCGGATTTTTTAATTAAATTTTTTATTCGATTTTCAGCTTTTTTTCGTGTACTGCAGCGATTTTTTTGACATTTTCTTAAAGGAATACTGTTTCAATCTTTTAACCCGATATAATATATTTGGTCCAACGATTTGTAGTCATTTGCTTTCGCATTTTGCTCCAATTTTTCAACAGTGGTAAAATAAATCCGGTTTCAGTTTTTTACTCGGATATATTAATTTTTGTCCTCTGTATGTTTTAATTTTTCAGCGATTTTCTATGGTATATTTTTCCTTTTTTTAACGTTTTGCGGCAGTTTTTTTACGTCCGTAAAATGATTCCGGATTAAATTTTTTAACCTAGCGAATTTTGTCTATGATTAATTTTTAATTTGCAGTGATTTTTGCGTTTATGTGCATTCCGCTGTGATTTTTTGACATTTGTAAAATGAATCAGGTTTCTACTTTTTAGCCCAATAAAGTGAATTTTGGTCTTTGCAATTTTTAGATTTTTCAAAATTTTATGGGATTTTTTGGATATTTTGGCGGCGGTGTCAGGAAAATTTATTTCTGAATCGGAAAGAACAGCCAACTATTCTAAATGCTGTTTGGGGTAATTTCTTGTGTCAATTAGTGTGAAAAAAAATCGTTAGATTAAATAACTTGGTCTCTAGATAAATAAAGTGTTTGAGAGCGCAGTTTATTTTGATTGATATGTTATAAACATCCAGGACTCATTTCGGGTGTGGAACCTTTGGTACCAAGCGGAATCAGAGGTTACAGATGATTACTTTAAAATATCATTCTGCAACTGTGGCAGAAGACACGAGTTCTGTTTTCCAGTAATTATTTAAAAGTACTTCAATCAGAAAGCGAGGATAAACAAGGGATATCCCATGGCTTCTTTATGTTACTAAACACTAGTAGTACAAATGCTTCATAATTATATAGAATATTTCCCCTTACACCCATCAATAACAATTCAGTTTCTTTTCAAACTGATGTTTACAGGAATGTAAAGCATTTTTAAAAACTTGGACTACATTCTTATTTCTCAAAAAGCCAGTTTTTAGGGTCATTTCACGAAACCCTATTACTCCCGCTGCGTTGTCTGTCTGTCACAGAGCCATTCTCAAAAACTATGTAACTTACAGAGTTGAAAATTTGTGTATATATTTAAATACCAGCTATAAAGAGCTCAATATATTAAAATTAAAAAAATTCGTATTATTTTAATAAATCGGGATAAAAAACAAAAAATCTAACAGCCTTTTCCTCTTAAATTTAGACATTTTTCGTTATAGCAGATGCCAAAAATTAAAAAAATCCACGATGAAACTCTTTCTACAATAATTAATTTTCTATCAGACGATTTCCACGTGAAAAATGAAAATTAAATAAAAAGTTTCACCAGTTGAAAAAAGATTAATATGAAAGAAAATTCATAGACGTCATAGTGGTAATAAAACGGAAAGATTTTTCAATAATACAAGGAGTATGAGTATGTGTATGTACACAAAGCAGATTAATAGCACGTCATTAGAGAATTAAAAAGAAAATCTGACGTCATATCGGAAGTTTAACGGATTTTTAAAATGTTTCAGAATAATACAAAGCGAGTATCAATAGGAGTAATAGAGAATAGTAAATATATGAGTTTGAGGAACGTATTGAATCATGATAAAACCCGATTATGGAAATATTCGCATATTTTAACATTTTGAAGGTGTACAACATGTTTAATTTTGAAATTAATTATTTTTTAAATATCGCATTTAGTCCACAAGACAGATATTATTATGACATAATATAATAGCGGGTTTCGCCCGCTATCGGGCTGGTTTAGATATTCGAAAAAACGAGAAAAATAGACCGGTAAATTTTTACTTTATAAAAAAATGACTTTTTTTTTTGGTTGCTTAATGAAATTTATTTGGATTTATTAAAGAAAGGATAAAGTGTTTTAAAAGGAATATTAAACGAAACCCTTTGAGCGATCTTCGATCACACTTACCCACTTGTTTTATTATTATTTGTGATTAATAAAATTTCACTTTAAGTCCGAGCCCAAAGACTAAAATATAAATGAAGCCCCAGCCAGTTTCGGTCCCGGGCTGGTATTGAGCCCATCTCCTCTCTGCTGCATACCACCGATTTTTTTCTTTTCGTAATCCGACAGTTTTTTATCAATGAATTTACATTCTGCCAATGACGCATAAAAGTATTTCAACATCTTTCTGGAAATTTTGGTTTGTTGAATGTGTAATGTTTTCGGCTTAATTTCTCTCTTCGCCATTTTGAAAACCGAATTCCTCGAATGAAGTGGGTAGCAGAAAAAGCAATTGGAGAGACATAATAATATTAAATCATTAGACTTATAATTGAAGGTTTCATGAGTTTAAGATCCTTAAGGCTGTTCTGAAATCCAAAGGAGCTACTTTCTGACACATTTCTGAATTCACTTTCTTTCGGAAACGCATGAAATTAGCAGGTGTTTTTATTCAGAAACTCTTGTGATGACGTGGCCACAGTTCTAGAAATGTTCAGTTATATATATATATATATGCATAATAAATTCTAAAATTATGCATATCTGGTATCTGAAAGTTCTTTATTAGAACAATAATGATTAATTTCAATCAATAGAACACAGTTAGAAAATCAATATTAGTCACCTCACGCGTTCAAAGTACACTTCGTGTCACTACTGAACACATCTCATCAGATCCTACTCAGAGTTCACCATACAGTCTGTTTTCCTCTCCACACTGCCCCAAGATTTCCCACTCTGTCTGTCCCTCTCATAAACCCCCTTATTCTCCCAGAAGGTAGAAAGAGAGAACTCTATATTGATTGGTTCTGTATGGCATCATTGAATTTGTAAGTAATTTCTACACAGCTCACTAGGTTTCAACTATCGCCACAAATCGTAGAAATTCCTATTTCACAGATATCTGTTTCACCTTTAAGGGGAAACGTATATACATTGAACAGTAGGGTGGAACGAAAATAATGGTTAATTATGTTTTTTCAGTTAGAAATTTCCTATAGTTGGCAAAAGTTGCCTTTTGGGATTAGAATGAAGAATATGAAATTTTGTTGCTGTACTAAAATATTTTCAGGTGCCGCAAATGGCTTCAAAAATGACTTTTCTGTGAAAAAACGATAAAAAATATATATTTTTAAAAAAAGTTCTTTTCTTGATCATTAAAGTAATGTACATATATTTCGTAAACAGAATATTCAAAATATGATAATTTTGCAGAAAACTTGCACATTCTATGTATTACGAATTTTTAGATGCCATGACAGAAAAAAATATTTTGTAGAATTTAACGATTATCATCATATTAATTTTTATTAATTTTACAGTACCATATTCTTATAGTTCTACATTGAAATGAAATAAATGCAATTTTCAACTATCGTATCTGAGTTAAACAAATCACACTTATTTAGAAAAAAACATTAAAAGAGTGAAACCTCTGATTAACGGACATCTATGTGACCAAAAAAATGTCTGAAAAAGTGAAGTGACTGCAGGAGATTGGTTGTTAGCTATAACGAGATGTTAATTTTAGCTGGGAAATTTTAATTTGGCCGCAAGAGAGGGGTGACCGTATATAAGGGTGTCCGTTAAAAGAGGTTGGACTGTATACTGTTTTTGAAGGCAAAATGTTATTTTTTAAAAAAAACATCAATTTTTCTCTAAAGTACATAGTAATCACACATGGTCCATAATAATCACACTGACACATTGGATTGTTTTTTTAATTTTTTTTGTTTCAAATCTTGGCATGATCTTTTGAAAATGTATTTTGGTATTTATCAATGCATCTCTTACAGAAGTGCTGCAAACTGACAAGGATGACTCAGTAACTAACTTAACGATCTTTTTAACTGCTTGTGTGTGACATAGGGAAAAATTGAAGTTGACTCCCATGATCAGGTTCTTCTGCTTGCTTTATTTACTGCTTTAGTTTGTCGTCAGAAATATACATCGTCAAGGAGGCTCTGTTACTTTAACATCATGGCATTGAATCATATCAATATAATCCGTGACATCAAAGTTTATGCAGGAATTAAAAAAATTCTGATGCCAACTTCATTTCCAGTCCCTATTTTTACAATCAGGCGTAATGCAAATTCCTTAATGACTTCTATCACCTGATAGCATATAATGGAGGACATTTTCATGATCAGCAAAGTATGCATTTCTTTGACTGATTGAATCAATTACATGTTTAAGAGTTAAATGAGGTAACGTAAATAGATGACACGTTTTCACAAGTGTTTCGTCCATAGATACAAGATGGTTTCAACTTTATGTTAAATCAAACAGTTGCATACACTTTCAAATGTACTCAGTCAGTATTTGGAGATTTTGTGAAGGATATTCTGTTCCCACGTACAAACTAAGTATTCTGTTTCCTAAGGTAAACCATGGTGAATGACAAAGTTTTTCTGGTTTCTTTATAGACATATTAGAAGAGCAACTTCTAACGGAGATTGTGTTACACATTTCTAAGAAATATATTTGATCCATACTTAAATTATCCTTAAATTTTAGCAATGGAATGTTATTTTCAATAGGTGAAAACTCAGTCACTGGAAGTTCATAACACTTTCCCAGTTGTTTCCTTATTTTCCTTCCAAATTCATTTGGATTTTTAGTTTTTCCATCTAGGAAACAAAATAGATGACGAACGGGTAGTTCATTTGCATAAAACAGTCAAATCAAGCACTGTAGTGGCTTTCATAATTCTTTTTCAAATAAAGCAATCGCACCATTATTCAGTCCAATATTCGAGGCAGTTCCATCATATCCAATTGCATTAATGTTTAAGTATTGGTTGTTGCAATTTAAAAATGTCATTATGTTGTCTTTTATACCTTTTCCAGTGCCAGAAATCGATTTTATTTGTCTTGAAAATTTTGATTCAAGTTCTGGGACAAATGGTATATGTTCTTCGATAACAGTTATTTTGTATTCTTCTGTTGCACAATAGTCTTGTCTTTTCTTACATCAAAAAACAATTACTTTCTGTAACTAGTTTTAAAGTTTCTTCTACATATCTTTTTCGGTTCTTTATTCGCTCTAATCTAATTTTCATTCTGTCAATACATTTCTGTCATACTTCTTTCTTCATCACTAATCAGACTAACATCCTGCAGAGTGGCCCTTGGAATTGTTGTAGCAATTTTGTCTGATACTGAAGATTCTATCGCAAGTAGAAGCCACAAATCGCAATTTCATGCGCATTTGACTATGATTTTGATTACTTGAGTTTTCAGAGGCTCTTGACGTAGAGGCAGTAAAAAAATTGGGATAATATAGTGTTCTCTTCCGAACTTTGTTCTGTTTCTATCCCTTTGTATACTGTTTATGCTTCATTATTTTTGTAATTAAAATGTATTACGCAGTAAGTTTACCATGTTTTTTGATTAAAAGCAATGTGCATTTTTTATTTTTTATTTTTTTACTGCAAGTGTATTTAGTACTCATTTGTAAATTTCAATAGAATTGCGAAATTTGTCAAAATTTTAATAAAAATCCTTCTTGCGGCATATCTGAACATAATTCAATTACGATGATATTTAATTTCCTTCTTATTTTGATTAAAGACAACTTATGAAAACTATAGCCTATTGAAAAAAAAGTTAAATATATTTGCGAAATTTGTCAACATTTTAATAAAAACCTAAAGTTTGCCCTTCTTGCGGCACCTCTAAACATAATCCAACTACGCTGATATTTTAGTCTTTATTTTGATTAAAAGCAACTTTTAAAAACTATTGCATATTGAAATTATTATTATTTACTTCTTTACATAATTCCGAAAATTGTCAAAATTTTAATAAAAACCTAAAGTTTACCCTTCTTGCGGCACCTGATGACATAATCCAATTACGCTAATATTTAATTTCCGTCTTTATTTTGATCAAAGGCAACTTTTGAAAACTATAGCAATTTGAAATAAAAAAATAATTTTTTTCGTTCCACCCTATTGAACAGTATTATCTTCTAAATTTCACCCCGCGTCTTGTAATACGTCAACAAAAGGACCCCTTTTCTGCTAAGAAAGTATCTATTGTTTGCCTGGAAAGATGAAAATTGAACTCAGGTTAAAATACTATGTAATCTAAACACGTTTTCCATGTTTTAGTAAAGGCAGAATATCTTTCAAAAAATACTGTCAAAGTCAGCGATTTGAACCGAATTCCCGACACGGTCTCGCGAAAAAGGGGAAGAAACCTGTCTTTATGTGAAAAGAATCGCTTATAACTCGGTAAGTAATTTATTTATCAAAAGGTGGAAAACGCAATTCGATTCCCAATCGTTTTAATAGTCATTCCTGCCAATTTTATGCTTTTACGTTCAAAAGTAAGTCAGAAAATGTGTCAGAAAGCTTCGCGTTGTTGAGGAGGGAATTTGAGAGCCACAATTACAGTTGTATAATAAAATATACTGTTATTTTTTAAGTCGAAATTTTTTTTCATTTTCTGTAAGATTAACACATTTATGCTGTTTTACCCATATTGGTAGGGTAAGTCCGGAAGATTTGACATTTATATAATTATTTATTAATGAAAATATGATGAACTATAATCATATGTTTCAAATGATATTGTGGTACTAAGTTAACTGCAGGTGCAGAGTACGCAAAACTACATTAAATTATATTGGAAATTCTGGATTCAAAAAGAAACTAGTAATAATGTACGAGGCTTTATCCAACTTTCCCCTAAAAATATTATTTTGTAATTTTCGCACGCAATTTTGAGAAAATAGTGAACGAGGCTTTCATGAATATTTGACATCCTCTAGAGTAAATGAATGTAAATGGAAATTATCTACGAATTTAATACTTCAGTTAATATTCGTAATGTTTTTTAAATGTTTCTGAATTATCGACTTTTATTAAATATTTATTTTTACTTTCCGGAGACATGTAAAGTAAAGTATTGTATAATCACGATTTGTGTGTGTTTTCTGTGTGAGCAAACACGATAACTTCCCAAACGGTACTTCCGGTTGAGTTCTCATTAAGCGAATATGTTATAAACCACCTGTCGCAAGAGCTGTACAGATTATGTAAAAATCAGGCAGACAAATTAGGTATTTAATCTCTTTTTAAACCATTTTCAAAAAATTTTGCGATCGATTCTATTCGGAGAATTACCAAGAAAATGTGACAATGTATACGGAATAAATATTGCGACGATGTAATGAAGCGTTAATTGTGCAGAGGTAACGTCTCCAGTTTCAAAACTTGAGGTTCAGAATTCGAATCCCACCTATTCTATTGTGTCTGAAATTTATAAAATGTCCCTTTTTTTCCCTTTCTTCTTTTTTTCTTCTGTCGACAATAGAAAAAGTATTGTAATCGAAAAATTTTTTCGACTTCCGGTTTTCGACAGATTTACACGTTTTAGGAGGACACAGATTCCGAAAAACATGTTTTTACAAAATGTCTGTCTGTCCGCGTGTCCGTGTGTCCATGTGTACATGTGTATGTCTTCTTTGTATCATCGAAAAGTATATGAAGTTATGATTCGAATTGAATCAAATTTCATTTATAGGTTTTTGGCTACGGCCAGCAGGTCCCAGTTGAATTAGGGGATATTTCGACGTTTGTAAAAACTTGTTGTTACAAAATATGTGTGTGTTCGTATGCGTGTCCATGTGCCCGTGTGTGTGTGTCCTCCTTGTATCATCGAAAAGTGTATGAATTCATGCATAAAACTGAACCTATTCTATTGGAAGAATTACCAAGTGAATGTAACAGTACGTAAACAATACATTGTAAATATTGCAGCGATAAAATCAAGCGTTAATTGCACAGATGTAACGTCTCCAGCTTCAAAACCTGAGGTCCAGAGTTCTAATCCTGCCAATTCTACTGTGTTTGAAATTTATAAAAATTCCTTAATTTTATTTTCTTCTATCTCTAATAGAAAAATGTACTGTAATCAAATTTTTTTCGACTTCCGGTTTTCGCGGGATTTACACGTTTTAGGGGGTCACGGATTCCGAAAAACGTTTTTACAAAATGTCTGTCTGTCCGCGTGTCCGTGTGTCCATGTGTATGTCTTCTTTGTATCATCGGAAAGTGTATGAAGATATGATTCGAATTGAACCAAATTTCATTTATAGGTTTTTGGCTATGGCCAGCAGGTCCCAGCTGAATTAGGGGATATTTCGACGTTTGTAAAAACTTGTTGTTACAAAATATCTGTGTGTCCGTATGCGTGTCCATGTGTCCGTGTCTCTGTGTGTGTTCTCCTTGTATCATCGAAAAGTGTATGAAGTCCTGCATAGAACTGAACCTATTCTATTGGAAGAATTACCAAGTGAATGTGACAGTACGTAAACAATACATGATAAATATTGCAGCGATAAAATCAAGCGTTAATTGCACAGATCTAACGTCTCCAGCTTCAAAACCTGAGGTCCAGATTTTGAATCTTGCCAATTCTACTGTGTCTGAAATTTATAAAAATGCCATTTTTTCCTTTCATTTCTACTTTCCTCTATCTATAATAGAAAAATGTACTGTAATCAAAATTTTTTTCAACTTCCGGTTTTTAACGGATTTACACGTTTTAGTGATCAGAGTCCCCGAAAAACATGTTTTTACAAAATATCTGTGTTTCTGTGTGTACGTTTGTCCTCCTTGTATCATCGAAAAGTATATGAAGTTATGCATATAACAGAACCAAAAGGGCAGGATCCATAAGCCGTGTTTTTGGCCCATGAAAGAAGACTAAAATTCGATATCGTTATACTGACTTAATTATTTCACTTTTTAATATTAAACGGTTCATCCTGTACGATTTCAACAATAGTTTTTGTATTTTGTTTGGATTTATTTGACTTACAGAAGCTCAAAGTTCGTATTATTCGTAGTTTTTGATGAAAAATACGCAATTTCCCCTAATTTTACCTCAATTATTTATATGAGAGACTTGTGCAACACTTTCTTTTTAAAATATATTATAAAATACATCAAGACTTACAATATATGTAAAAATAAAAGTGCTGCAAAGCTGCGCCCATAGTAAAATATTAAAAATAGAGAGTTAAGTAATTGCATTCCCTCACGCCAGTAAGAGACTTTACGATGCAGCAACGTGTTTAAACGTGCTAAATTAAACGTAACTATTGCTAATAACTGCATTCTTTCACATTATCAATAGTTACGTTCATTTTAGCACGTTTAAACACGTTTCTGCATCCTAAAGTCTCTTACTGACATGCAGTTACTTAACTCTCTATTTTTAATATTTTAGTATGAGAGTAGCTTTACAACACTTTTATTTTTACATATATTCATTTTGATGTATTTTATAATATACTATCTGTCACCCGTGACTTCGTTGACGCAACATTAAAAGAAGAATAAATACATTAATTAAGCAAAATATTTCACTCCCAATAATTAAAAACGTTAATAATTAACTAACTATTTATCACATTTCATAGGAGACAATACGGTATTTTTTGTTATAGGGACCTTGACATAACTCAGTCTTAAAAAAGTGAAATTTTGTACCAAATAATCGCGAAAATGAAATTGCAACCAATGCAAAAAGGAGGACCAAATAAAATCATGGAAATAGACGAAATGGGTAAAAACAAATGTCAATTTTATCTGATAGACAATTTTACTTTTAACGCCTTTGTGAAACGTTGTAATAGCCATCCTTCAAAAAAACATTAATTGGAAATAGTATATGCTTTTTCTTTAAATTCAATTCTGCCTCCTTGTTTTAATGTATAGCTAAAACAAATCTTGTTTTCTAAATGGCAGTATGTTGACATGCAATTTTTGTTCTCCAGAATAAATTGATTCATGAAGTTTGAATATGTGAAAATATGTTTTTATTTTTCGGATAATTTACTGAAGTCAACATTTTGTTTTCACCATCTATTCAAAGTGAAAATAAACTCTGTTTTTCTGTTTTAATGAGAAAATGGTGTAAAAAATATACTGATCTGTTTTATTTCTCCTTTTTTATACACAGATATGGAGTAGTTTACTTTCAGTTTTTAGAGAAACTTCGTTAAAATTTACAAACAAAAAATCTTGGCATTTAACATAATTTTTTAAATTCTGAGAGTTTGTGTGACATCCTCGGATCGATGATAACCGGTATTAAGTAAATCGCGTTGCGTTCGTTAGTCTAGAGTAGTTGCGAAATACAAACACACAGTCAGACTTTAATATAATTTATTCGTGTTCATTTTCCTTTTCTTAAAATTATGATGTGATTTTTAGCAGACAACTCTCATCTGTATATAACGGATACTCATGCTTAATAGTCAGTATAGATTAAAAAAAATTAAATTTTTCGTTATAAATATGGCGTGAAACTCATCTACTTTCTATACTTACTGATCCTTGTATTATTAATGTAAGGAATTGATTCACACTCATTTTAAAACATATTGGAAAATTCCCGTTTTATTTCAAATATGACGTCTCTTTTTCTCCAGAGAAATCCCATTTTAATGACATAATTCTTGTTAATTTTCTTTTCCAGGCAATTAATTTCAATACTGGCATAGGGGAAATTATGTTACTTTAACGAAATAATATTAAATCTTTATATTTTATCAACAAAAATGGAACTATTAACATTCGTCATTTTTTTTTTTAGGTAATCGAGTTATTTCTTTTAGTTTTAAGAATGAAAATAGCTATTTCTTGCTATCCATGACACCATTTTCGACATAGATAATTTTGCGGAGCATATTATTGACATTTGCTAACCATTTTCTTTTTAAACTTCATTTTACTTTTTTTAAATTTAATTAAAAAATACGGTATAGTTATATTAGCCGTGCGCAGACGGTAAAACGCCAAGTATTGTTATCATACAAAAGAAAAAAAAAAGAAAAAGAGTGAAGAAAAAAACCCAAGATCATTTTCTTTCACCAATCAAAGCCTATCCGCTTTATTTGCGATGAATGACGTCATATTCGCATGTTTCCTATGGTTATGCATACTGAAACCTTGTATTATTATCAAAAACTAAAAAAAGCACGTTTTATTTCTAATGATATTATTTAATATTCTTTTTAATTATTTTTTTAATTTCATTTTCATTTTTCACGTGAAAATTTTTCAATTAAAACTAAATTGTTGAGTAAAAATTATTATTGCGGGTTTTGAATTAGTTTTGGCAACGATGAAGTATTAGCAACGGTAAAGTAAATTTAACCACTTTAAAATATTATACGAAAAAATGTCCATTTATTCTCAATGGAAATAACGAAATTTTGAATTATTAAGAAAAATATTTGAATAAAATAAACAAAAACCAGCCTATGTTCATTTGAGGGTTATAATTAATCTATATGCAAAAATACAGGATCATTAAAGGCTCCATTTTGCCGCTGGCTTCAGCCTAATATTTGCACACAATCAGATTTATAATATGATTAGGAATTAGGATGTATAGAAGAAGGTGTTGCACGATTGCGCTCATATAAATAATTGAGGTAAAATTAAGAGAGATTGCGTATTTTTCATCAAAAACTGCGAATAACACGAACTTTGAACTTGTGTAAATCATATAAATCCGAGCAAAATGGAAAAAACTATTGTTGAAATCGTACAGGATAAACCTTCTAATATTAAATATGAAATATTTAAGTCAGTATAACAAAATCAAATTTTAATCTTATTTTATGGAACAAAAACATGGCTTATGGACCCTGATCCTTTCATTTATATGTGTTTGACTATAACTATCAGGTATACTAAAAATACCAACGTTTGACACACAATAACATCGTATAAGAAACAGACGCACGTTTCATGAGTATCTTGGACTCACTTCCTCAGTGTAAATAAAATTAAACCCTATTGTATCCCCCCAAAGACATGAAAATAAATCTAAAAACCCAAATGAAAAACAACAACACACCGAGAAACTCCTCCAATCTGATTAAGCCGGTTGGTTGGTTGTAGAGGATTCACTATGACAAAGTAACTCAACCCAGAAAGGTGAGATGTACGGTACACTAGAAAAATCATTGACCAGGGAGTTACCAAATTTATGAATATAAACTGCCTCAAAGAAGTCTAAATCTAATGAAGTGTTACATTTCTTAATAATAGTGGCTGAGTCGAAGTTAAAATTTTGTCCCTGACTCCAACAGTGACAAGCAATAGAGGATTTTTGTAATTCTTTTTACTTAATGTAATTTCTGTGTTCATTGAGTCTGAAACGGAGTTGTCGTTTAGTCTGTCCTATATAGGACAAACCACATTGACATTGGATATTGTAAATGCCCCAAAAGTTTTGATGTGAATTTTATCCTTTAACTGTGAAAAATTTAGTTTATTAACTGGCTTAAAAACAACCTTAAAATCATATTGCCTTAAAATATTAGCTATTTTATAGCTAATGCTATTGGATACAATCCCCCCTATCCTCTATGTGCGCAATCTCTCCGACCGCGCCATCTCTCCTGGCTTTACCTTAACCCGGCGATTTTCAAGCAGCTGATGTACAAAAAAGGACGAAAAATATTAATTTTATTGGCGCTGTGATAGCGAATTTTGAAGTATTAACATGTATGAGATAGAAGAAAGTTTTGAGATTAGTACTAGTTTATTCATATAATTTCTGTTGTTTAAGCGCGTAGTATGATTACATGTCGGTTACATTTCTATTTCATTTCTATTATTTTATTTATTTATAGATAATGTTTTAATTTCGTTATGTAATGTTAGCCGAAAACAAATGCTGAACTATTTTTAATGTTTTAAGTGCAAACGTGTTAGTCCTTCGTAATCGTCTGCACATGGCAGACATGTTACATTTTTTGAAAAATTATGCTGAAAAATTACCCTTAAAATCATAAAAAATTGCATTTGAAACCACGGATGCACCGAATAGCGATTTTGGCTGAATAACAAATACCGAATATCCGGCCATCCGAATAGTAACTATTCGGCCGAATACTACATATTTGGATAGCCGAATACTCCTATATCTCAGGATTTAAAAGTTTAAAAATATTAAATCTCAAAATAATTTTACATCATATTTAACACAAAGACAATTTTGATGAAGAAAATTTTTTCACAGTAAAACTTTACAATAAAAAAATCTATACTTTGAATTATTATTTAAAAAGAATAGTCTTAAAACTGTTTTAACTAATTAAAAATTTAACTCCACGGCTTCTATGAACTAAAATCTATACTAATAAAATAAAGTTTTTCTCTGTGTGTATACCTGTGTGTCTGTCTGCGATGACTAGCGAATTCTACCGCAGATAGAAGTCTGAAAATTTGGGGTGCGGATAGTTTAGAAAGCAGGTCTTGATGCACATGAGGCTCAGATTTTTAAATTTCTAAGACCCAGGCCCTCTTTGCCCGGGTCTTTAACTTCGTATGGCAACCCGGTAGAGCTGATTCTGTGGGTTTTATATTAAATTAAATATTGTGCGTTTTATATAATAAATTAATAACTGTGTGTGTTTTATAGTAAATTAAACATTGTGTGTTTTATAATAAATTAATCATTGTGTGTGTTTTATAGTAAAATAATTTGTGTGTGTCTATAATAAAAATTGTGTGTGTCTATAATAAAAATTGTGTGTGTCTATAATAAAAATTGTGTGCGTTTATAATAAAATAAACTGTTTCATAATAAAATAAAACTAACATGCTGTTTTAGCAATCTACGTCTAACGGGTACACAAAAACGAGGTGTTCGCGCAAAATGGTGCAAAACAAAAATCGCGCCAAACTCGGTGTTCCAAACAGTTATATAAACCAAAGTTTAAATTCCAAGTAAATATTAGCAATGCCCCCCCCCCCAACCCTTTAAAAAAATGTTACAGCAATGAAAATAATTGGCATTAAAACATGCTTTCTGAAGTACGCCATTGGCTGCAAATCCAATTACGGAACATTTCTCCACAATTTGAATTATTACCGGTACTTCTATGTTAGCCGGGCAATAATCTCGCCAAAAGCAGCGTTTTTTTTCGCATGTGTATCTTAGAAACAATGTTTTGATGTTGAAATAAAATGTTTTGGTTTATGGTATTATATCTTCGTATTATGATTATTTATTTATTTATTTTATTTTAAATGAAATGCGGAAAAGGCATGTTTTAAAATTTATATTCAATATAAGTATTTTAAATGTACAGTAGTAGCCAAAATTGTGAAAACCTTTTGGAAAAAAAACTTTTTTGAAGTTTAATGGTTCATAACTCCAAATATTTCTCAGTAATACCATAAAATCTATTTACCACTGGAAAGATAATTTAATCAACAATATTATGTAATACAGTTTGTTCAATTATAAATATTTTATCAAACGTTACAGCCAAATAATCAGAAAAAGGCAATAAAACCTGATTAGGTTGATGATAATTAGTGATGATAATTAGCCAATACATATGAATGTTTGGAGTGACAGATAGATTCTATTTTATTTGGTAATGTGTAAGACATTTGCTAGGGTAGGATTTCAAAAAATAATATGCCCCGTTTTGGTTTTTATAGGAGGACATTTATTACTATTTTTTATGATTGTTATTAAGTTGTAAAGTTCTTTGCCACCTTTCAATTTTTGATCTGGTAAAGCATAATAAAATGAAGGAAACATTATAAAAAGTTCATTAGTTACACAGAAATCAATGTATAACAATTGTGTTTAAGTGTAGAAAGCTATAATTATGAAGAAATTTAAAGTAAAATTGGACGTAAATTAACAAAGGGTCATTGTTACAGAAACATTGGTGTCTAAGTGACTCAAAACAAGACTGATAAAGGCAGAAAAAGGTACAGGAGAAAAATTGGCGTAAGGAGAGTAAGGTCCCTGTGCAT
Source organism: Maratus michaelseni (assembly GCA_963931845.1). Classification (NCBI taxonomy): domain Eukaryota; kingdom Metazoa; phylum Arthropoda; class Arachnida; order Araneae; family Salticidae; genus Maratus; species Maratus michaelseni. The sequence goes on along the minus strand of OZ007596.1, from coordinate 126,480,181 downwards.
TTTTCCAAAAGGTTTTCACAATATTGGCCGCCACTGTATGTATTTTAAATTAAATGAAAAGAATGCAATATGAAAGAGGGGGATAGGAACAATATCTGGCGATTTATCACCTGCGCCAGGCAAACATGACAACGCCTTATTAACAAGTTTCTCATACTCCTGACCGTACCTGACAGTACGCCGCACCTTGACAATTTGTAAATAAGCTTGACGCAATAAGGCTTTAACAAAGTGATAGTTATTGAGAAATGATATAAACAACTATGAAAAAAAAAACTGAAAAATTAAGCTGGTTTAAGTATGCATAATAAAAATATTGCATCTGATTACACGTATTAGATAAAACATTATTTCTGTTTGTATATAACAGATAAACGGTTTCTGTTATACTAATATTCTAAAGAAATAACATTTGTGTATTTGTGGACGATAATCTCTGGAATTATCAAGCCGATTTCAAAAATAAAGATGGTAAAATGATGATGACCACCTTCGCTTCAACAAAGTCTATACTTTATGGGAGTACAACAACTTTTGAGAGGGTGCAGGAGCAAAAAACGTTCGGAATTGCGATTTCTCTGTTACTGCTGGGGCTAGAAATTTCAAATTTAGTGTAATGGTTAATTTTATGATGTAAATACTCGTTATGAACGGTTTCTGAAAAGTTCAAAATTTAAAAGTGACAAATAAGCAGAAAATGTTCTAGAAAATTTTTAAATTTCGTTTTATTTGTAATTATTGGGGCTAGAAACTTGAAATTTGACATGACTGTTACTTTTAAGACTTAAATGGAACACTTTCTAAAAACTTTGAAGTGTAAAATGGTGCAGAAGAGAAAAAAACGTTTTAAAATTTGCTATTTTTGCGATGCTGCTGGTGCAAAAAACTTGTAATTTTGTTTGATGTCACTTTTAAGATATAAACGCTCTTTAAAAACGGTTTCCAAAACAACTAATTTAAGAAAGTGAAATGAGTGGCAAACGTTCTAAAAACATTCTAAATTACGATTTAATTGGAAATGTTAGGACTAGAGGCTTGAAATGTTTACTAAAACCAGATTTCGGTTTGCCAAAAAACAATAGAAAGACCTCGTGCAATTTGAATGCAACACAACGGGCTGCTACACAGTGTTAAATAACTTGTGTAAATATTGGGGCTTGTACAAATGCTTGTGTGTATGAAACAGTGAATCGATTACCCGAACGTACTTGTGAAAGTGTTGTTTCTCTTGGCTTTTTTCTATATCGCCAATGTCCTTAACACAAGGAAAAGCCAGCTAAATATTGATATCTTTTTTCAGCTTCATTAATCTAGAGATTTTATAGAAAGTCATTTTCTTAATTGTCATTAGCAGATTGTTTATATAGTAACTTATTCGGGGAAAGTTCCGTAATCGTATTCACATTGCCACATTTTAGCTAACATGACTTGCAGAGAAAATATGCATGGATTTGTAAATTACTTGGAATGGTACTTTCACAGCCCAAAGGTATGCAGACGAGATATTCAGATCTCATGTCTTACCTGATGCTGAAGGCATTGCGTATTCCTCTCTTTTAATGCATGCTAATGCATAAAACAGTTCGACTTGTGGAGAATATGTTTCACATAAAAATAATAATACAGCGTACGTAGTAGTCAGTGTGTTCTCCTCAGTTAAATGCAATCGAGCATGTATGGGTTACAGTTGGACGACGCATTGCAACGAAAGAAATGCTACTGTTGAAGTTGACTGTTCGGGACTTTGAGATAGCACTTTTGAAAAGTGGAATAGAATTCCCAAACTCCTATCGATAACCTCATCGCTTCCATGCAAAATAGGATGTGCAACAGTCTTAATTGTACGAGGAGACCTCAGAATATAAAACAGTTCCTTGTCATAAAATACATTTTCTGACATTTAAACAAATGCTTATTTTAATCATTTTGTACTCTAATTGTTGTGGATCGTCTCTTCATGTTCTTGACATCATTTCAAGGAGTTAAAATTCCAATATACGATGTTTTAGTGTCTTATTTTCTTATTAGTTTAATATATATACACTTCCAATTTTATACCTATTCATGGCTATTTTCGATGGTCTTCTCTATTTGTTTGTTTGCTTCCCTATTTCGTTTAACAGTGTATATATATATAAATTTATATATGATATTTTGTAATTCTATCATTTAATTTGTTCATTTCCATCATTTAAAGTTGTCCCAGTACTTAATTAATTAAATAAAGATAGAGTCTCATTTTCATTTCTTGTCAAATGTTATTAACTCATGGTTCCCAACAATATCACTCAGACAAATCACTTTGAGGGAAGTCCTAGTATAAGATAATTGCACTTGATCTTGTATGTTGCTTGTATAGAACATATAAATTCCAAAATATTGTGTAAAAAGTTTTCAATATTAGATAAAAATAACATCATCCGTCGATGACAGACTTGCATTTGTAGCTTTTAAAGAAGTAGAAAAAAATTCAAGAAATAGTTACTGGAAAACTTTTCAAAATACATCAGCGAGAAAATAAACTTTACATTATTGAAATATTTTTAAACCATGTGACATTTTGGACAGAATACATCCTATTAGGTTGTATTCAAAAGTGTGTTTTTTTATCATCTAATGGTGATTCATATATACCAAAGAAAATATATATATAGGTCTTATACAATTCAGCATTTTCATTTTTCAGAATGAAAAAAAAAGGATATAAATTATGATTCCTTTGCAATTTTTTTTTTGTACAGGATTCTCTATAAGGTACTTGGAGCGTTGGCGAAATAGAGCAAAAGAATGAAAATTTTCATACATATTTTCTGGCAACCGATTCACTGTTTTATACACATTTTGTTTCAATATTTATACAATTTATTCAATATAAAGAAGATAATATATACAAACAGACACACAAACATATATAAAACAGAAATGATTTGTATTAAAAAATAATATTATATATATATATATATATATGTATGTATGTGTGTGTGTGTGTGTGTGTGTGTGTGTACGTGTGTGTATGTGTGTGTATGTAAATATATTAATGTAAGATTTTTTAAAAAGATTTAACTTATCTTAAAATCTATTAAAAATTTTATTCTATATAATGCTTTATTTCGTCTTAAAAGCTAATATTTCTTTTTCTCTTTTTTTTTTTTTGTCCTTCAAAAATCTATTTGTTTTAGGCGTCTTTAATTTATTTGGCTGTGAGCCAGCACTATTTTTCGCTCTTCAAAATTCCCTTTCTGAAATTTCCCCTTCCATTTTTCCTTTTACATTTATCGTCTGCTTTTATTACGCGAGTTCTAGAATATTCTCAGATGTTCTGGATTATATTTGTTTCGGCGCTTTTAGTGTATTTTACTTCCTCATCTCATTTTTTGTATCCTTGAACCCGATGTTTTAAATACGTTTACAGAAGATTGGATGTTCTCCTTTCTGATGATTCTTGGAATGTGAAATAATGTAGACATCAGTGAATGCGTGAGATCTATTAAAAAGGCTTTTTAAATTTTTCTTTTTACCACAATACTGTTTTGATAATATAATTTAACCGACCACAATTGAATCGATTTGGTGCAGTGTCAGAGGGCCTGGGAGTCCTTTAACGTGATGGAGTACAGTGAAAAGTAAAAATTATGTTTCTCAACTGAATGTGATTATTGTTTCTTCGGGAAATATTCATGGTTTGAGATATTTACTGCCTTAAGATTGCACCCATAACTGCTAGAATTTGCTCTTGTTTCATATTTCATCATGAATTAAGATGTGTTGGTGCGGCATGCATACTACTAAAGTTCTTTATCTCAACACACAGCTACTTCTAATGGATAAAGCTTGTGGATATTGTAGCGATGTGTTGAAATGCTACATGTATATAGCAGCATATATCATCTAGCAAACAGTTTATCATGTTAGTTTTCATTGTTGTTTATATCATTTGACAACAAATCTCACATTATTAAATTTGAAAACTCTCGGGACAAGAAAGAAAAATCGTTCACTTATTATTTTTAATGTTTCAATTTACTTAAAGTAAAATAATATTTTAGAATTTAATTTGTGTTTACTTTAAATGTGTTTCTTACAAGCTACAAATTTTTAAATATTATTTTTTTCACCTGAAGCTTAAACTTATGAAAGTAAAAACGAAATTCATTTCAATATGTGTCGTTTTCTTAAATGAAAGTTTTTAAAAGTATGTTACACGACGATTGTAAATTAAAAATACAATTCACGAATTTTCAATTCACAATTCACGAAGTTTTTGAAAGTAAAAAAAAAAAAAAATCAAAGAACATAAGGAGCAAGAGATAAAGAATGAAACTGATTGAAGCAGAGATTATGCATATTATTTGAAATATAAAGGCCGTACATTCAGCAGTTAATGAAGAAATAACAAAGAAAATGTGGTTATTTTATTTTTCTCTGTTTAATTAACACTCCAATGCATATATAAGATTGTAATATTAAACAACTCTCAATGAACTGCCCCTATTCTGTTTTAACTCCTGTATTAAATATACTCTTGCAAAGTTCAATAATGCTTGAGAAATACAGCAATATATAACAAAACATTTTTATTTTCGAATATTCCGTTAAAAAATACGCGTTTGACAAATTAGATTATGCTCTATTTTTTCAATGATTTTCATTTAAGCTCAATGTAAGTAAGTAAGAAGCAGAAATGTTTTATTCTTCATTTTAATTGAATGTTTTTCATGTTTTAATTATCACAAAAAATTCATATTAATATAATATTATTATATAATTAAAATATAATTAATCAAGTTATAAAGAAAAAGGTATATAAATGAAACATAATTTATCACATATAAACCTAAATAAGGTTCGTTTTGTAATTTTTATTAATGAATATAAAATTCTTTAAAAAAAATTTGAAGATTATTTCTCCCATATAATCCATATTAAATAGAAATTAACCTCTTTACCAGCGACAGGTATGGGGAAACAGTGCTTTTACCCCCGACTTATCTCGGGGCAAACGGTGAAGTGGTTAAGCGTAAAGTATCTTTTGAATACATTAACAGTAATTTATACAAGTTAAGGGTGTAAATTACAGTACATGTTAAGGCTATTCATGTAAAGGGTGTCCCAAATTCATCTTTACAACATTGATCCTCCATAAAACCTAAACGAAATAAGATAGCAACGTTTGGTTTTGTGTGCGTATAACAGCAACTAATAATGTTTTATTTGTACTAAAAAATAATGTTTTTGCTTTCAGATACGACATAGTAAGATCCATAACTGGTGATGCTACATGACAGAAAAAGTCCCAGTATCTAACTTGATTCATAGAGACGAAATCAGATAGCAAAGGAATCAGTCCAAAGGAATTTCTGAACAGAATACGGACGTCACACACCATCAAGACCCCCAATACGCGCATGGCACAAAAAACTTATGGACTGGTAGTGTGCTTCATAAAAAAGGCTCCTGCAACCAAAGGTGCTCATGCTTCTAGCATTACATAAAACTTTGGAAGTTTCTGTTCATTATACAATAAACAGATATTTGTTATCTAATTTCGTGTAAGTTATATGGAGGATCAAAGTTGTAACGATAACTTTTGGACACCCTACATATTTGTAATATAAAAATTTAATTCCCGACAGGTATTTTTATTTGATAACATTTCAATAAATTTAAGGAAAAAAAGAATATTCATATCATGCCTTACTAGGACTTCCCTCAAAGGGATTAGTCTGAGTGGTATTTCTAAGAACATAGGGTTAACAATTACGATATAAAGAAGATACTATATATGAAAAAGAGCAAAATAAATGATAGAATTACAAAATATCATAAATTCACATAGACTGTTATGTTTTCTTATACATATATATATATATTTATAACATTTGGCAAATAATCTCATTTTCTTAAGCGGGAATTGCTCAAAACTTTAAAAAAAAAAAAAAAAAAAAAGCCGTATTTTTTAAAACGTTAAGTTTTTTAAAGTCCCGTAATCGGATTTGCAGCCAAGAGCGTATTTTTGCAAGCGTAGTTTAACGCAAATTTAATTTCATCGTTGCAAAATTATCTTTGTGACAAATATTTATATTTGAATTAAAAAATTTTCTTACTTGGTTATTTGTATAACTATTTACAGAAATTCGTACCCTTCAAACCACATTGATAACATTCTTTGCTACAAACTTGATTACGAAACGGGAGCCTAAATTCCTACTAAAGTATATAAAAAATCTTTCGATGACTTCTGTAAAAATCAATTTTACATTAAATCTCCATATCGGCGAAATTGAAAAAAAAAATATATATTTCAAAGATAATACTTCTTGATTATTTTGTAGAAGGCTCTCCCCCCTGCGCCTTTACTGCTTCAAACCCTAGACTTTTCTTCTGCCTCTCTGTCTGTCTTTCTCTACAATCTGTTTGTTTCCCTATCCGTTCTTCTACTTATCTCTATACCCGATTGACTGTCTCTCTACATGTCTCGCTACATGTCTGTATATTTCTCTATTGATTTCGCTACACGCCTATCTCTTTCTCTAACCGTCTGTCTACCCGTCTAACTACTTGTATGTCTAGCCGTGTCTCTCTCCGTACCCATCTGTCTACTGTCTCTCCACTCGTCTGTATACCCGTCTCACTATCCGTCTGTCTTTCCACCCAACTCTTTAACCGTCTCTCTACCAATCTTTCTCACTTCCCGTTTCACTACCCGTCTCTCGACACGCCTGTGTGTCTATATACCCCTCTCTCTACCCGCCTGTCAACGCGTCGCTGTGCTCATCTCTGTACTCGTCTCTTTATCCACCACTTTACCCGTCTCACAACCTTTCCCTCTACATGCCTGTCTACCGGTCTCTCTACTTGTCTCTCTGCCCGTTTCCCTACCTATCTCGCTAATCCTCTGTCAACCCTCTTTTTTTACCCGTCTCATTACCCGTCTGTCTATTTGTTTCGCTACCCGTCTATCTACCCGTTTCTCTACCCATCACACTACCCATCTCACTACCCGTCTGTCAACCCGTTTGTTTACATGTCTCTCTACCTCTTGCCACCTCTTCCCAATATTTAAACAATTTAGTATGCAGAAGCTGTTCATCTGTTATTAAATGCAAACAGGAGTAATTTATCTAATAAGTGTAATCAGATGCAATGTTTTTAAATACATATATAAACCAACAAAATAATTCATCGGGTTTATTTTCATTGTAGTTTTTGGCATTTGGCAGTAAATCTCAACTTCGTAAGCCCTAACTGCTTCAAGCTTCTTAAAAAAGCCCCAAAGGGAAGAGAAAGTACCCTAAGGGCTATTAGATACCTATTATTAAGTTAAGTGAAAGTTTCGTAATCGGGTTCGCAGCCAATTGCTTATGTCAGAAAGCGTGGCTTAACGCTACTTTAAATTCATTTCTGTAACTTTCTTTTCCTTTTTTTTTTTGGGGGGGGGGGTTCCAAATATTTACACTTAAATTCAAACTTTTGCCCCCATGTTCATATTAGTGGTGTTTGTATTATTAATTAATACTTTGTTGACCGAGCTTCATTCGAAACAAATGTAAAAGACTTTATCCACAGTTTTTTTTTCTAGAAGAAACTTCCGAAATCGGGTACGAAGCTAATCGGAGAATTTAATATCATTATTGTTTGTAACTCTTATAGAGTTAAAACAATATTGTTGCTAGTATTATTCTTGTTTGAGACCAACCTTGTCTGTGTATCTCAATATAGGGAAAATTTCCGTATCATGTGCTGGTTGGTGCGATTGGCAAAAAAATTAAAAATGGTGCTAAAAGGCATTTTTAGCATCTTACCAAATTTTTCTAGAGAGCGGAAAAACATGTTTTTCAAATATTTACAAATATATGTTTATTAAACCATGTTTTTGCGAGAATCTTAAAAAATTAAGTACGATGCTAAAATAAAATGTTATTGCCATTTGCGATATTTTAACAAGTAATGAAAATACATAACAAACATATTTAACAAAACTAAGAGACATTTTTGTGATAAATATTGTCAGGGGGCAAATTATAAACAATTAATAAGCGAACTAAAAGAATACCGGAAATAACTTGTGGGAATCTCAGGAAAGAAATATCTGATATAAATAGCATTTACAATTTTAAAATGGAGAAGTAGTCCGTATGAAAATGCAAAACATTATACGCCTGATATAAGTATCTTTTAATTTTTAGTGTTTCGTTCATCTCACGAAACCCTATTACTCCCTCTCCGTTGTTTTTCTGTCACAGAACTATTCTCAGAAACTATGTAACTTACAGAGCTGAAACTTTGTGTATATAGCTGAATAACAGCTATAAAAAGCTCAAAATATTAAAATTTGAAAAATTCGTATTATTTTAATATATAGAGATAAAAAACCAAAATTCTAACAGCCTTTTCCTATTAAATTTAAACATTTTTCGTTATAGCAGATGCCAAAAATTAAAAATGCACGATGAAATTCTTTCTACAATAATCAATTTTCTATCAGACGATTTCCACGTGAAAAATGAAAATTAAAAGAAAAGTTTCACCAATTGAAAAAAATATTAATATGAAATAAAAATGATTGACGTCATAGTGGTAATAAAACGAAATTTTCACAGATTTCTCAATAATACAAGGAGTATGAGTATGTGCATGTAACAAAGCAGATTAGAGTCACGTCATTAGAGAAATAAAAAGAAAATCTGACGTCATATTGGAAGTTTAACGAATTTTTCAGATGTGTGAGAATAATACAAAGCGAGTATCAGTATGCGTGATAGAGAATAGTAAATATATGAGTTTGAGAAACATATTGAATCTTGATAAAAATCCGATTATGGAAATATTCGCATATTTTAACATTTTAAAGGTGTACAACATGTTTAATTTTGAAATTATTATTTTATATCGCATTTAGTCCGCGTGACAGATATTATTAGGACAGAATATAATAGCCGGCTTCGCCCACTATCGGGCTGGTTTGGATACTCGAAAAAAGAAAGGTTAAGTGTTTTGAAAGGAATATTAAACGAAACCCTTTGAGCGATCTTCGATCACACTTACCCACTTGTTTGATATTTACGAAAGCACAGATAAAAGGGTAAAAAATCCCGGCACAGATGTCATATACTCACCACGTTGGCGCGATTTTCCTCCCGCCAATTTGGCGAAAACAGTTTGTTGTGTTTATTTACTTGTATTTTTTATTTTAATTCTATAGATTATTTTTATATGTATATCAATATTTATTTATATCAAACTATTATTTATTTATTTTTATTTCCTTTTTTAAAATAATAGAAGCTATTTCATTTATTACGTTATTTTATTTTTATATTGAAATAAAAAAACACGTGCTATTATTGCATGCTATTTGTAAATAAAGTTCAAAGTTTTCGCGAAATTGGTGTGGGAAAAAATCGCGCCAACGTGGTGCGTACATGACATCTGTGCCTTGTTTCATTTCACATATGTATTGCTACTTTTATGTAAACTTGGCACAGTTGATAAATCGCCAAATATTGTTTTCATAACATCTTCATATTGCATTAATTTCATTTAACTATAAACCTTTCACTCATTTCATTTGAAATAAATGCATTAAAAATACATGTTTTTCACTCATTTAATTTAAAATACAAGCCTTTCACTAATTCCATTTAAAATAATAAAAAGAAAAAGAAAATAAGAAGAAATAATGCAACAAAACAAAACCTTTTATTTAAACATCAAAGAATTGTTTTTTATTTATACGCGCGAAATAAATATCTGCTAATGGTGAGATTTGCGCCAAATCTCTAATAACGTTATTGCGAGTTTTTTTTTTTTTTTTTTTTTTTTTTCAAACAGAAAAAATTCCAGATTAATTTTCAATTTTTACTTTCTTCTATCTATAATAGAAGAAAGTATTGTAATCGAAATTTTTTTCGACTGCCGGTTTTCGACGGATTTACACGTTTTAGGGGTCAGAGATTCCGAAAAACATGTTTTTACAAAATGTCTGTCTGTCCGTCTGTCCGTCCGTCCGTCTGTCCGTCTGTCCGTCTGTCCGTCTGTGTGTGTCTTTTTTGTACCATCGAAAAGTGTATGAAGTTATGCTTCAAATTGAACCACATTTTTTTTCTATGTTTTTGGCTATGGCAAGCAGATTCTATCAGAATGTGGGGATATTTTGACGAAAGGGGGCGCTGCGATCGATATTTTTGTTCCATTTTCACTATTGTACCATCTAAAAGTGTATGAAGTTATGCTTCAAATTGAACCAGATTTTTTTTCTATGTTTTTGGCTATGGCAAGCAGATTCTATCAGAATTTGGGGATATTTCGACGAAAGGGGGCGCTGCGATTGATATTTTTGTTCCATTTTCACTATTGCATCATCGAAAAGTGTATGAAGTTATGCTTCAAATTGGACCAGATTTTTTTTCTATGCTTTCGGCTATGGCAAGCAGGTTCTGTCAGAATTTGGGGATATTTCGACGAAAGGGGGTGCTGCGATCGATATTTTTGTTCCATTTTCACTATTGTACCATCTAAAAGTGTATGAAGTTATACTTCAAATTGAACCAGATTTTTTTTCTATGTTTTTGGCTATGGCAAGCAGGTTCTGTCAGAATTTGGGGATAATTCGACGAAAGGGGGCGCTGCGATCGATATTTTTGTTCCATTTTCACTATTGTACCATCTAAAAGTGTATGAAGTTATGCTTCAAATTGAACCAGATTTTTTTTTTATGTTTTTGGCTATGGCAAGCAGGTTTTATCAGAATTTGGGGATATTTCGACGAAAGGGGGCGCTGTGATAGCCAAATTCAAAAGGTCAAAATAGCCAAATTCAATTTCAAATTCAAAAAGATGTGCAAAAAAATTAGAAATCCTAAAAGTTTTTTTTGTTAAATGTTCGGCCTTGATCCGGAGAATCCGGAACAATGTTTGTTTTGCCTCTATCTTAAAAAATGCCTGAGATATAGCGGTTTGAAATTTTAGGGTGGCTGACATTTTCAAACAAGACGGCGGAATTCATCCATAAACGGGTTTAACTTATGAGTTTTAGTTAACACTAGATGGAACCCGTCAAAACTTGACGGAAAAAAAATACAATAACAATATCAGAAAAATAAGCTTCTTTATTATTTAAGAAGAGGGGTGCGTTTGAAACATTCTTTCAAATATTTCTTCAGTGAAATACAGTACTATTTCCGATGCAAACTCCAAACAAACAATCCGTAAACAACTGTGTAATGCAAATCAGTTTGACATTTCCGCCATATTTTCCACGGTAAGAAAGAAAATTTCAGGGCCCTATGAAGTATCATACAAATAGTATATTCTTACGGTCATCTCATATTCAGTAAATAAAAGAACATAGTAAATAAAACATACATCTACAACACTATTTTTAATAATTTTAATTTTCCTGAAATCCTCTACTTTTGTGAATATTTTTATTAAAAAATGAAATCGTCTAGCCTATAATTTAAAAAAAGTAATTGGTAATATGTAATCAAGGTATGCAATCAAGATGAAGCAATCAATAAAGGCTCCAATTCTAATCTTTATAATTAAGAATGGAAAAATCAGTTAAAATTACGCCATGTTGACACAATCATGTAAATTTTTCTCTTTAGTTTTATCAATGTTAAAAATTTCAAGCTAAGCATAACGTCATTTTCACCGGCGCAAACTTTGTACACGTATTTTATATACGTTACTTTTATGCTTAAACACCATGTATACAAATAAAAATATATTTTGTATTTAATTGTAATGAAAAAATGGCACCAACAAAGTTATAATGCATAATGATAAAATAAATCCAATGGACAATATTCCCATAACGTCACAATACATATGAATTTTTATTCGCTTATAAATATAAAGTGCACGCGATAAATAGTTTTACCGAAATTATACTTCCAAATAAAAAAAAATGGCCTAAAAGCCACGTGCCTTTAATATTTATTATTTCTCTGTTATCTTCCAAATCATAGAGTTTCTCGTTACTCTGTGCCTCGCAAATCCGATTGCCGACCTTATGACGTCATATGCAGAAGTAAAAGTTTGATTTAAAATTACGGCTAATTAATAAAACTTTCGAACAAAAGAATGAACGACAACAAATCTGTGTCCAAATATCTTTCATTTAAAAAAAGAATGGTGTAATTTGATGTAGTAGTTTGTTCTCACGGATTGTCGAAAGAAATCGCTTAGCGTTTTAAATATATAGATGTTAAAATATTACCTAGTTGATGTTAGCTAATGTCAAAAGATTGGCGAACCACAGAGTTTACAGAATAAACTCTATGCCTTGCAACAGTGGGAGTTGTCGACTTTATGACGTCAGAAGCAGCAGTAAAAGTTTAATTGAAAATTACGGCTAATTAATTAAATTTTCGAACAAACGAATGTACGATAACAAATCTGTGTCCAAATATCTTTCATTTAAAAAAAGAATTGTGTAATTTGATGGAGTAGTTTGTTCTCACGGATTGTCGAAAGAAATCGCTTAGCGTTTTAAATATATAGATGGTTTCGGCAAATTTTCTTTCATTGTTGTAACAATTAATCCTATTATATGCTTATCACTATATATTTATATTCGCCAACGTCAAATTCTCGCCAAACTTGGCGACAGTTGGTGAAATATCGCCGAATTTGGCGACCAAAATAGGTTGTCATAAATGAAGCCAACTTGGCTGTAGAGGACTAATTTGGCGATATTCTCATTCAAATTCAATGTTGACGAGAACTGGGATTGAATCTTCTTTAATTAGGTTCCACGCAATTTACCTTCGTGTTTTCCAGTAAAATTAGCTAAAATCGAAAAACCAAGAAATAGGGAGGCTATCAGTTCTTGTCGGTTCAGACCTGAAGGACTTTTCGTAGTTTAGTATTATACATCAGTTGATCGCATACCGGTAACCCGACGATTCGAAAGCAGCTGACGTACTACAGAATATCGAAAAATATTGATTTTATTGGCGATGTGATAACGAATTTTGAAGTATTAACATGACTGAGATAGAAGAAAGTTTTGGGATTGGCACATCCGACTAGTTATTAAATGGAAATATGTTTTATTGTACTGATTTGATTATTGTACTGATATTGTATTGCACTGTGCGTGCATATTTTTTTTGCTCCATTGTTTCTCCATGAGCTTTTGAAATATTATTTACGAAAATCTCCGCCAGTGAAAATGACGTATGCACTAAATTTTCGTGACGTATATACTTTAATTGTGCTTATTCATTTATTTTTTAATATAACTACCAAACGGTTTGAAATTTATTCTTGGTAATAAATAAGTGTCGTTGTCACCTTTATAGGTACCTGCTGTGAAAATTTGAATGAAATCCTTTAAACATTTTTTGAGTTATGCTTGACGAAAGGTTTTAATATCCATCGTAGCTATACATGGGGCAAAGTAATACTGCGCTGTGTATGAGTCTTCGTTTCACTCAGACAAATATAAGTTTAGTTTGTGCTGTCAGGAACGTTATTGCACAGGGAGAATTAATATTTTTTATGAAAATTCTTTGACCCAATGCGATTATTTCACTCATAATATTCAGTGTAAGATGTGGATATATACGCGTTTATGAAAACTTATGAACACATCTCTTCTTTGATGTAAAAAATAAATAATAAAATAATTTCGCATTTCAAGTACAGTCCATGAGCTAACTTGAAAAACAAATCTTGAAAATTGGTTCTTACTTTTAATAGCGCGAAACAGTCTCGACGTGTTATATTTAACCTTAAGTGAAGTATTTATGTTAGAAAATACTTATAGCGTCTCTGTAAAGTATTTTTGCTAAAGTAGTTTTTCGGCAATAATTTTTCTGCAAAATATCATTCACATGTTGAAAGTTGTTTTATTAATGGTACAGTAGGGATACCAGGCTAGTCACACATTATACTGTTTAAATGTAGCAATGGATTAATAAAAGTTAAATATTTTGCGCAGGTAAAATATTTTAAAAAAAGGACTTTTTCTGTTGAAAATTAGAAATTTTACATTTCAAAGCATTTTCAATTGGTTGAGTTTGTTATTAAATTATAGATGTTGAATTTCTGAACTCAATTTTATATAGGCTATCCAGAATGAATTAATTTTGAAGATAATCGTTATTAAATTATTGTAACATGTGAACCAAGTTACGATTTTCCTGAATAAAAGACACCGGTTTATCAAATTATGAAACTTTATGTAAACACTCACGCAGGACATTATTTGATATACACCATGGAAATCTTATTAAGTTTCCAGTAAATAACTTTGACAAAACATATTAATTTCAGAGAATGAAATTCATATTTACAGATCACGTCAGCAGTATGCAATGTTTTCCATTGCGCAAATAACTATGCCTGTTCTATTCCCAGTGCTGTATATTTCCCAATTTAATGATATAAACAATATGACACCTGTCAAAACACGCACAGTTGTAACAAAATTAACTAGTTCATCAAATTGTTCATTTATCTTAACTGAATAATGAATAATTTCTAATGAACATATCATCCAATGATTATTATATTTTGTGCGTGACATGCTTAGAAACAGTTTTGATGAAATACAGTTGGATAAAGTTTCACATTTGTACGAAACATAATATGGGAATTTTATACTGTTCTAAATAAAGATTTAATCCTGCTTTATTAAATTTTCGAAGTAAATATTTTATTATTTTATTGTTTTCAAAGACAAAGGTAGAATTTTCAAAATAAAGAAAAAAACTGAAATACTATATAGCATAAAATAATACCTTATCGCGATAAATACAAGGGAAAACAGCTAACAATGCTTTAAAAAATATATGTTTTTAAATATTATTTAAATGTAGATCGTTGCAGTTACCAAGTTTTATTAAACAATCAACACAGAATTATGTACACTTTTTAAATAAACTCATATAAAAATTCTAGTTTTAAGCCATGGGGAGACTTGAACGGGCTTTTATATAGCACCACGGTCCTTCCTAAGGCATTCAAAATATTTTCCATGATATTAAATTCAAAGGATCTTCAGGGGCAATCCATACGGTAAATATCTTATCCCTCATGAAAATCACCGACAAATTGTTGTCTGTGGGCTGTCTTTCATTATGAATTTCCGTTTATAGTGTACTTCAGAAAACTTAAATTTGTGTAAATATTTATAAAATACAATTTTAAAATTATTTTCTTTTAAATCAAGTAATTTCATTTCTCTATCTTATAGTAAACTGAAAATTTTTCATGCTAAAAATAAATAATATGATTTGTGTCTTAAGTAATAAAGCATAAACATTTTAGCATGTTAAAATAACGACAGTTAAAACAAATAAAATGAATATGAGTAAAGAAAAAAATTAAACGTGTGTATTCTACCTTGACATGAATTTCATTTCGATTTCTATTAAACTAGCTGACCCGCCCGGTATTACCTGGTCCGGTGATAATAATATTCCTATTACTCTTTAACTATATAAAAACATGTCATCTAGATTTTAGCGCATTAAAGCATCAAATTTTTTTCATGCGTAAGTACGTTATTCATTCAATGTAAATAAGATTTTCAATATAAATGAAAATTGTTTATGACTTCGGATTTTTTTCTGTCTGTGTTATGTACTTTTGCCTGGCCATCCCCGCTCTAACTTTCGAAGATGCATTTCGATTTTCACGAAATTTATTTATGCTATGGAGGTTTAAAACCTCCTGAGTTCTTTTGAACTCAAAACCTGATTCTAAAAATCTGAGTTCTTTTGATGGTGAGTTCTTGGTGTGTTCTTCATTTGAGATTCTTTAACCGGGACACTTGAAGTATTGGGGTGCATTATGATCTACGGACAATAATTGTTTCAGTTGAATATTAATGATGATATATTTTCAAATATTACGAAATTAGTATGCTTTATTAATAAGCACTACATTTTATGTGTTCTACAGACAGTCGTGTGTATAGCATTTATTATTCGTTTACAAAAACACACAAAAGTATATAATAACATAATTGTGTATAGCGAGTGATTGTTTAAAGTACGTTTTAACGAGAGGCTAAAATATTCTAACATAATGAAATTCATAACATTGTTGATATGTGCAATAAGGGGTTTTAAGAAGTTGGACAAAAAATTAGCTGCATTCACATTGTATAGAGCTTATATACGTGTGAACTGCTCGTCTGATTTGTTTTGCGTACATAAGTTTAATTAGAGCTCAATACTTTATGTTATTCATATACAGTGTGATTATAATTAAAGTCCCACTTTCAAAAAGCTGTAGAAAAGAAACCACTGGTCAGAATGACTTCAAATTTGAACTGAATATACTGAAAGAAGAGGGAAACGGTATGTGATAATAAAAAAAAAAGTTCCAAAGTGTATCAATAGATGGCGCTGGAAGCGGCATAACGTAAGTGGATTCGGCTACAAGTGACATTTGTAATCGCAATACGACGACTTTGGCATGAGTTGCACAGTAAACCAACCATATTGGTCAATGTTCATTAGTGCTTCGGTTGTTTGATGGAAAAAAAATGACTTGCAAATCAGTAAACAGTGGTGGTACTGTTAGTGGCTAGCCCATCCACCACGGCAAGGTCGTACCACATTGGATAGAAAAAATCAGTTTTTAATTGTCCTTGGGCCAAAAAACGCATATAAAACAAATAATAATTCAGTTTTTAACTGTGCATGAGTACCTTTCAATTTGTATAGTATGCCGCTTACAGCGCCATCTATTGATACACTTTGGATTTTCCTTCCGCCATACCGTTTCGGCCTTCTTCTAGTATATTCAGTTCATATATTAAGTCATTCTGATCAGTGGCTCTTTTTTACAGAGTTTTGGAAGAGGGACTTTAATTATAATCACCCTGTACATTCTATAGATCATATTCAGAGTTGCACATAGGACTTCGAATAAATTATTATCTATATGCGGTAGTTGCTAAAAGTATATTTTCAAAAGCGTTACATGGTTTTCAGTTAACTATTTTTAGTATATTATGCTGTTTGTATAATGCAAATATAATTTTATACAAGAATGCACAGAATAATTTAGATAGAATTTCGTGTATGAATGGAAATAACCTGATCCTTTTGGTACAGTTATACTATGTTTTTTCAGTTGAATTAACTGTTTTGTATACACTGTGTAAAAATTTATAGATATTGTAGACTGCTGCACTAAAGAATTCTAATAAATTGCCGTCTAATACCTTGAGTAGTGAAGACTGAATGTAGGTTTTCGACAATGTCATTCGTTTACAAATATTTATTTCTATCTAAGGTATTAGTTGGCAATTTGATCTACTTCTTTAGTGCAGCAAAGTTTGTAATCAATAAGTATATTGTGTATAATGTATATTTTATATATTGTTTTTATCATTATTTTAAAATATTATTTCGTCGTATGTAAAAGGCAGATTTGTAACACTATTATTGTAGTGTTGGAAAGTTTTTAATAAGCTATTCCCGGCGTATCCTTAATAATTCACAATGAAACCATTTTTGGAAACATTTACGTATAAAAAAGATACTTAAAAATTATGTATCTTATAAAAATATATATTGCTCTATTATGAAGATAATTGTAATAAAGTCTCCCTTTTTCGTGCATAAGAGTGCATTTTCTCTCTTGAAAGATAAAAATGGAGCACATTTATCATCAGCAGCTGTACAAAATATACAACACTGCTAATATGTAAAAAAGATAATGAATTCATTTACTTCACTTAAAACAATTTAATTTACATTGCTATCAATCTATATATTATGCTACAATGCGTTAAAAGCCGTTTTGAGCTTCTATCGTGATAAAATGAATAATAATCGGTCTAAAAAATAATACAATTTCCTGAATGTGGAAAACGTTTTCTGTTATAAGATGTTCAAAATAACCATTTAAATTAATAAAAAAAAAAGATTATCTGCTTGTTTGATTTTGGTATATTTAAACGTCTTAGAGTGGTTAAGATTTATTTTTAGTGCAATTAGGTATCATAAATAGGGAGTAGTGCGGTAAAACAGATTACATTTTAATTATTTACTTCTTGAAACAGAATGTTCAGCAGACTTTAATGTAACTTTGTGCACATATTTTGTACTTATGTATACTCTGTATCATAATATCCTTATTGTACAATGTATGCAATTAATATATGATTAGTTCAGCGGGTATGTTATTTTTTCTAGAAATTAAAAAGTTTAGATTTTATTTAAGGAACAATATATTTTAATTTAAAATATTAACTAAGTAGTGAAGCTAAAATAATTATTTTTTTTTTAAATATCTAAAGGCTATATTATAATTAACTTCATTAAAATAGGAAAAAAATTTCGACTCTTTACTAGCTTTACAAAATCATAATCACTATTTTCCATGTCGTATCGATTGCCTTTTCTTGAATGTTTACGGGCTTTTAATTATTTTTTTGAAATACAGTTTTTTATCCGACTGAGAATATCAGGTGTTTTTGCAACAAGCGTAAAGTTAATCATAAAATGACATTTATTAATGCTAGCCACAATTTAATTATTGAAAATAAATCCATATTAAATATGATATCAAAATGATACAAAATGATATCAAAAGTTTCAATAACTTTAAATGTGTTCATATTTAAGAATTTTGAAAACTATCAAACATTAGAACAAAAAATGGTCATATAAATTTTCTAACACAGAAACTACCCAAATGCCAGTATGAAGATACTGAAATAGCTGTTTTTTCTTCTTGCCTAAAGCTAAGCATTTCAACCATTAGCCGAGATAGTGAAATTGGGTCAAACTGAGGTATTTGGTTTTCTTCCGACTATACGGTTTTACTCTACATTCCCCTATTGCAAATATATAAAAGCAACAAAAATAATTTTCCATGTATGTGATAAAACTAACATTTGTATTAACACATGTAAGCATAATAAAAATGCAATAGAGAGTGCAACAGAATAGCATGCATAAAACTGCAAATGAATGTCCTACGTAAAACATTCAAGTGCATGATATTTTACTAAAATGTACACATTGTTCAGATCTAAAACATATTTTTATACAAAACAGATTGACAAATCCTTAAAATATTGCGTATTGAAATAACATAAAAGAAAAAAAATAATTGTGCTTAAGAATAATCAAAAGAAATCACTTTTTATATAACGCATGTAAGAATTATAAAACTATTCCAATTTAAATTTTGTATCTTTTAGCTTCGAGCAAATGACACAATTGTTCGATTTAAAAAAATTCAGAAACATTTCAAATTTCTATTATTGCAGAAAAACAGATTATTTTAAAAGTATTTTCATGTAGTATTGTATCACTCAATACATTGGTTTGGAAATTTACTTTGAAATATATAATGCTAAAAATCTTCAAGCACCAATTATTGTGATTGAACATATTTCTCAACATCGAACTAGAAGGTTTGAAAAAACTATATGGATACATAATATGTTACATAATTATGGTCCCGCAAAAGGAACTCAAAATAATGCTTTTGGGTACATTACAAAGCAAATATCTATTCGAAAACGCATGTAAGCATGAGGACCTTATTCAGTGTTTACAATCTGCCTGTCTTAGTTTTCAAATATCAGTTAAATTATCTTCAACCTAACAAGACATTTTTTAATGAAATTTATAGATATTGAAGAAAATTATTATTCAATATGACAACATTAAAATTTATTACTTTAAAATTTATTTCATATAGTTTAGTGAAAGTACATTTATTATATGAAATTTTTAATTTAATAACATTATCTGAGATACCAGACAACGAAATAACATCTTGCTGTTGTTCTGTAATATTCACTTAAGAATACTGAAAGAAATGAACTGAAAGAAAATTATAATATACTTAAAATATTAATAATAAATTTAACTTTATTTTATTTTAAGAATTATATCATTAAGATATCTTAACAAAAAAAACAATGTATCCCCGTTTAACTGTTATTAGCTGACCAGTATTACAAGTTACTTTGAGTCACTTAATGTACTGATATGAGCAATGAATAATCTCGTATCCACATCTGTCGCTCGATGTATTGAACAACTCAGCCCTCTCGGGCCCGCTAACTGGTCTCTTTTACTTGAGTAAAATCTTTTTATTATTTCATAGGGGAGCTATTTTGTAATCGGGATACCTTCCTAACTATCTTGAGGAGAACGTAATTCAATGTGTTTCGCGAGTGACCCCAGTCGTGTAATTTTGAACATGTTGTCATTCTGGATTAAATTGTGCTGTCAAACATGCATTAGCTGTAAAACATGATCTGGTATTCATCCATGTGTTCTGAAGTGTGTAGTATAACAACGGAAGCTTGTCTTTGCTAAATATATATTTTTTCTAAACAACCGTCTGAAGCTATGTTTGATAATATGTGTAGGTTTGCATTACAAAAAACTGCTTTTCAATTCGCATTGCTCTTATTTCGATATATGAATAAACTACAGTGCTGCCACTGGCGACTATTTTTACATTCTATTTTCACCACTATTTTAAATATATAATTTTTTTATTATATATCTCTTGCACATGTTGTCAAAGTGTGTGTGAAAAAAATTTGTTTTGAGAAAGTGGTGCGAGACAGAATTAAAAAATACTCGCCTGTGGCAGCCCTGTAAGTGTACTATGAAGAACACAAAAGACACACGGAAATTGCAATATGGAAACATTTCAAGGCTTGTCCGTTGCCACTACTTTTTGGTTGAAAAGTATCATCATAAATAAAGCATACAAACAACTCTACACATACGGTGTGACATGTATAACTGACAATGTTGAAATATATTACTTTATACATTAAAAACCCATCTCCTAAATGCACTTATGTGTGCAATTTGCTTGAAAATCTGTAAGAATATTTTTAGATGTATTTTACCTAGTACATAATTTGCCGCTAGCTGATAATAAATAATTTTAAAATAAAGAAAGTAAAATTTTAAAAACGAACCTTTAAAACTGAAAGTTTATTGTACGTGTGTCAAATAAGGGAACGTGTAACAGAATTCATTTATTAATATTTGAATGTTTGATAAAAATTTGTTATCTGTGGATAATCTTTACAAAGATTAATTACATAGAAAGTTTCCCATTTAGATTAAATACTGATAATCGATAAATTCTTTGCGGTTATGAACAACAACCTTATTCCTTCATGGAAATATTTCATTAAAATTAGTATATATTCATACTCAAACACAAAGAGTTTCATTTCACAGTTCATATCGGTAAACAATCGATAAATGAAAGACATATTTTAAAGTATTATTCATTTTCTTTCTCGATAAATGTCTTTAGCTGTGGATTTTCCAAATTATATTAACTATTGAGTGTTTCTAAATAATTTAATTTTTTTATGTATCAAAATTTGCATTCGTATATTAAATAAACTGAGAAATTACGATGTCTTCTGCTAAATTAATTAAAAATGTAGTTCAGGAATTTTATAATGCGATTAATTCTAGTTCGTGTTAAAATATTTAATGAATAAACTTACTTAAGCATTCTATTCCTTACGTTGCAGATATAGAAATACATAATCTAACTTTTAATTCTGAAGTAAGAAACTTTGAAATCCTTTATCCAATGTCGCCAATCCAATTATATTAAAAAATTATCAAGGTATGATACAACAATATCGTTTTGAAATAAAAGTTTTACTGTATATTCAAACATAATTAAAAATTGAAAAGGGTATATACAAGTGACATAAAAAAATAGTGATACCCGTATTAGTTAAAAATAGAAAACAATGTAGTTATATGAAATAAACAATTTAGTGGTATAAACAAGTAAGTGCACAACATAGGTAAGATTCAGTTGTATGGAAAAAAATATTTTTATGTCAGACAAATTACGATACTAGCATATATTTGATAAAACAAAAATTGATTAAATGCCTGTAAGTAATTTTCTAATCTTTTCGTTTCTATTTGCAGTTTTCACCCTCGACTGGCCTCTTCTCATATTTAAGTATTACTCATATATTTAAGGGAACAGTGGACATTAATCAAATCCTAGAATTTTGAATGGATTCATTTGAAAATTTCCCGACTAGTTAATGACAAGCTCAAATAGTCATATTCAAAATTTGGTGTTAAAATAATAAAAAGTTTTTAAATTATTCAATTTTTAAATTTAAAATTAACAAAACAATTATCGTATTTTAAAATGCCCCATGCACCTTTCTTTTGCATAAAATTTAGACAATCTTTATTTATGAGGTACTTTCTTTATATTAGAATGGAAGTTGGCATGAATTGTCAATGTTCGCTGAATGTATAATCAGAAAAAATATTTTTTCATAATTATACCTTATTTTTTCTAAAACAGTAGCAATTTTTTTCATATGCGCACATATTTGAACATTAAAATACTCCTGAGATACTTTTTCTTTCTGCTAACATTTATTCATTAATATATAGAGTATATACAGAGTAAATTTCAAAAGAATCTGATAATTAGGTATGCGCATGGATGTTAACTGCAAAATACGTTAACTGCATGGATGAACAATAACGATAAAAATAAATTGTTCAATTTGCCAATAGCACTACATACCACGAAGAAATACGCCAAAGTTCTTATGAAGCCATGATTGACTTTAAACCAAAAAGAGGCATAACCGCGTCATCTTTGCTTGGCGAACAAAACGCAAATATTGAAACTGAAGAACAGCTCGAAGAAATTCTTAATACTTTTAAAAACATTTTGAGCAGTGGCCATACCTTAAAAAATATCCCAAAGGAAAATATTGAGCTGTAAACCACGTATTTGTATCAAAGCCTTCACTGAACAACTCGAGTTTATTTCTATAAAAAGGACTGCCGCAAAAAAGAATCTTCTACAGCAAGCAACGAAAATGTTACGAACCTCAAAAAGAGAATTTCCTCCTACTCAAATGGGTGTTACCGTACGAATACAAATCTCTGATGTCACCCATGGCCATACAAATGCCCGAAATGTGTTGGAGTTTGTTGTTCGAATAGAAGACTCCGACTTTTATTAATTGGTAAACAAAAAGTTACTCTCAGGCAGTTTTAAACCCGCAATCAGTTCTTCCTTTGTAAACAAAAGTTTATTTCCATAGATAAGATTCCATCTCAAGAATTGTCGCTGAGAGAAACAGTTGCAGCTAATTCGAAAGCGAAGGGTAACGCTATACGTGCTCTCATTGCAAAAAGAAGTGTTTAACGACTAAATGAAGTTGTAAAAGATAGGGACTCAAAGTGTGGTAAGAGTTTATATTTTTGCAGTAAATAATCACATAATTTGATACACTGTTATAAATAAATCCGTTAATTCACGGTAAAACCTCTGGCAGCAAAGTTACCGGACTTTTTCCGTTGCGTTAGTAGATTTTCCGTTTTGAAAGCAACAGAAGGAAAATCTCCGTTTGAAGAAACGGTAATTTCCGTTATGACTGATCTCGGTTTAAAAAAAATTCCCTCTCTTTTTGTAATGCCATATGTTGACTATAACGTATTTAATATTTGATATACTTCAAGAATATTTTCTGGCTGACCTTGGGGTTCGAACCAGAGATGATAGCGCCTTGAGCCAAGTGTTTTACCACAAGACCAGTGGTCCCTTGCTAGAATAAGAGTTTGAAACGATGACACGGAATTTCTTCAAATCGCAACCAGGAACTTAAACAATCTGGGGTTTAGAAACCTGGTAATTTTTTAATGAATTGGGGGGATATTTT
Organism: Maratus michaelseni; assembly: GCA_963931845.1. Taxonomy (NCBI): domain Eukaryota; kingdom Metazoa; phylum Arthropoda; class Arachnida; order Araneae; family Salticidae; genus Maratus; species Maratus michaelseni. The sequence continues at coordinate 126,456,493 of OZ007596.1, read as the reverse complement.
CTTATAAGATTACGACTGAAAACTTTAGTATTAATAGAGGATTAAAACATGAATTATATATATTCTTAATTTGATTGTTAGATGCAAAATATGAATGTTATATTTTGAATTACCTTCGAAAAAGTATGCTTGCTCTTTTGAGAAAATCGATTTTTCAACTATTACATATTTTTAAATGTGTTCGCTTAGAATATATTGTCAGTGAGAGTGTTTTTTATAACTTTAGAAAACAAATTGCGAATAATTTCAAAGGGATGAGAAACATATTTGTTATTTTTTTAATTTGAAAGCATTATTTTTGTTTTTTACTTTTTCGAGTAATTTCGATTTTTTTCACTTAATTTAACTATTATATATATATATATATATACATATACATTAAGCTATTTGTTTAGAATATATTTTAAGTGTGAATATTTTTTATAACTTTAAAAAATAAATTGCTAATAATTTTAAAAGAACGGCAAAATTAATTGTTGTTTTTTTTTAAATTCGAAAGAACTATTTTGTTCTTTTAAATAAACTCGAAATTTTAATTCATTGAATTTAGTTTTTCTGTGCTGTAACATGTCAGTTTTTTAAACATTGAAAATAAATATGCAGCAGATAACGGAATATCTCCGTTGGCCACTTTCTTCTCCGTCTGTTCCGTTGTTTTCATGAAATATGAGGAAATTTTCTGTTTTTAACGGAAAATGTCCTTTTGTCGTGAAAAAGGACTTTTTCTTCGAAATTCAGAAAAAAATACCCGTGAATTTCAGATTATTTTTAACAGTGAAAATTTATCATTGGTAATATTTTCTTTCATCATTTAGAATGTAATGTTACTTTTAAGTTCAACAGTTTATTTACACTTGCTGTTACTTAATGTTTCTACTATTTTTATATATATATTATAATCCATATACTTAAAGCTAACCTGCTTTTTAGTTTTTCGTGCAAAAATGCTATTTATACGCATGCGCGAGCATTCAGCTAATCAGCTAGAGGCTTTTACTATCTTCAGACGCGATGTTCCAGCCAATGAGGTGAAGGCTTTTTCCTCTCTCTAGAAGCGTATGTGTTCCATTTGGTTGTTCTGTTGTTGAAACTAGATTTCTTTTATTAAGGTATTTTTTCATTTTACCGTATTTATTTTCTTTTTAAGTCGTATGTATTTTACTACTTTGAATTTTTTATAACTAACCCTTTTTTTGAGAGAGAGAGAGAGATTTCGTGGCATGAAATTCCGCGAATCGTTTCCGATGTAAACAAACTAATTTTAAACTTTTAATATGTAATTCTGTGTGATATGATTAAATTCAGGTTTTCTCAGCGACGATCACAGTATTTTTACCAAATAATTTTTGTATTAATCAAGCTTTTTTGGTTATTAAGCATAGCTAAACACGAAAGAAAACTTTGTTATTTTAAGATTTTGATGTGAATTATTTGCGTACATTTATAAGACGAGTTTCACTGAATAATTCAAGAAAAAAAAATCTCATCATTATACATATTTAGTTATGCATTATTAATTATTTACTTGGCTTTTACTTTTAATATTTCAAACTTACAGCTGAATGTAACTATTAAAACATTTGAAATACTGTATTCGTAAAATGAAATTTCAGCTTAAACACTCGACAATTACTTTTAGTTATGCATTATTAATTATTTACTTGGCCTTTACTTTTAATATTTCAAACTTACAGCTAAATGTAATTATTAAAACATTTGAAATACTTTATTTGTAAAATAAAATTTCAGCTTAAACACTCGACAATTACTTTTAGTTATGCATTATTAATTATTTACTTGGCCTTTACTTTTAATATTTCAAACTTACAGTTGAATGTAACTATTAAAACATTTGAAATACTGTATTCGTAAAATGAAATTTCAGCTTAAACACTCGACAATTACTTTTAGTTATGCATTATTAATTATTTACTTGGCCTTTACTTTTAATATTTCAAACTTACAGCTAAATGTAATTATTAAAACATTTGAAATACTGTATTTGTAAAATGAAATTTCAGCTTAAACACTCGACAATTACTTTTAGGTTAAATTCAGGTTTTCTCAGTGACGATCACAGTAATTTTACCAAATAATTAAAAGTACTACATGCATGCATCTATCTATCTATATTAGAAATTGTGCAGGTTTCTGGTCACTGTTTTGTTTACATATTTTAAACAAAAATTTCAATTTAATAATGCACTGAAAATTATAATGAATGCTTACAATTAAACACAACAACACAAAACAAAAAATTTCACAAAAACACATTATTTCCCCGATATTTTCCCACAACTAATCAATAAATTTCATGATATTTTATTGCGATTTTAAACCATGAACTTTAGTACTTTTCTGTTATACGGACACTATGCCAAAATGTATGTATGTATGTAAATGTATGTATGTATGTTTGGCGACAATGGTGTACGTATAACGGAAAAGTGCCTGAATTATTATTTATATATATATATATATATAAAATATAAACATAATTGGCACAGCAAGTTTTCTGGATTTCTCCCTGTCTCTCTAACCACATTGTTAACAAAACAAAAAATTCACGAAAAACACATTATTTCCCCGATATTTTCCCACAACTAATCAATAAATTTCATGATATTTTATTGTGATTTTAAACCATGAACTTTAGTACTTTTCTGTTATACGGATACTATGCCAAAATGTATGTATGTATGTATGTTTGGCGACAATGGTGTCCGTATAACGGAAAAGTGCCTGAATTATTATTTTTTTATATATATATAAAATATAAACATAATTGGCGACACAGCAAGTTTTCTGGATGTGAAAGGCGGAGATGAATTTCATTCATTCAATGACCGTTTTAAAAGTTTCAAGTTTGGATTGAGTGCACCTGAACATAAAAACCGATACCTATTTCTATGTTCATGATTGAGTTATTTGGATATCTTTTCGTATAGCACAGAAAATCATTTCTCCCGCTTTCGTAATACAGATAAATTCTGGTGTATTTTTTTCTTCTTCTTTTTATATCATAAGTACTTTTCTACTTTAAATTTTTTAATTGTCGAGTTTCTAAGCTGAAATTTCATTTTTCGAATGCAGTATTTCAAATGTTTTAATAATTACATTCAGCTGTAAGTTTGAAATATTTAAAATATTAAAAGTAAAGGTCAAGTAAATAATTAATAATGCATAACTAAATATGTATAATGATCAGAATGACATATTAAAATGTGTACAGAATGACATGAAAATTTTAAAAAACTGAAATTTTGCACTTGCAACTTAATTGTAAATTTCATTGTTTACATTGGAAATGATTTGTGGATTTTAAGAATTTGCTGAACTTCGTGTCACCAAATTACTAAATCTCTCTCTCTCACTCTCCAAAAAAAAAAGGGTTAGTTTAAAAAAATCCAAAGTAGCAAAATACATACAACACAAAAAGAAAATAAATACGGTAAAATGAAAAAATTACTTTAATAATAGAAATCCATAAATTTTCAACAACGACATCAAACGAACGTATCTCATCTTTCGTTTGTCGATGCTCCTTTGGCCCCCTCCACTCATTGGCTGAATTGTAAAGGGCAAAATTGGGGGACAAAATGACTACAGCATTTCTGAGAAAAGAAAAAATCAGAAAATTCACAGAAAATAATTATTTTTGTTGCAAGTTGGGTTAACTGTCTTTATGGTTCGAGTCGATTTCAGACTGAGTGTAGATTTCTGCAAGTTGGATTTGGTTTAACCCGATTTTTCAAAAGTTAGTTCAAGTTCAGTATATTATTTCAGATTAAAACTATACCTTTCAGGTCGGGATTCGCGCGGAAAATTTTGAAATCCGCCCAAAAAACATCATGAGCGGGAGCTTCCCGCCCAAAAAATTTCAGCATTTTTGGAGAAATTTGCATTATTTAATTTACCTGCAACCGAACGATAAATTTTGTGATTTTTTTCCCCGCAACCGATTGACGGACTTTGTGTTTTTTCCGCGATAGATCGACGAACTTTGTGGTTTTTTCCGTGACAGATCAACGAACTTTGAGTTTTTTCTGCGACAGATCGACAAACATTGCGTTTTTTAAGCGACTGATCGACGAACCTTGCGTTTTTTGGGGACATATCGACGAACTTTGCGTTTATTCCGCAATCGATCGACGAAATTTTTCTTTCTTCCCTGACTGATCGACGAACTTTGCTTTTTTCCGCAACTGATCGACGAACTTTGCGTTTTTTCCGCGACAGATCAACGAACGTTGCATTTTTTTCTTCGACTGATCAACGAAATTTGCGTTTTTTCTGCGACAGATAGACGAACATTGCGTTTTTTAAGCGACTGATCGACGAACCTTGCGTTTTTTGGGGACAGATCGACGAACTTTGTGTTTATTCTGCAATCGATCGACGAAATTTGCTTTTTTCCCACGACTGATCAACGAACTTTGCGTTTTTTGGTGACAGATCGACGAACTTAGCGTTTTTTCCGCGACAGATTGATGAACTTTGCGTCTTTTCCACGATCGATCGGTGAATATCAATCAAGTAAAATCTAAAGTCAGAAATTTGTTTAACAACCTAATTGTTAAGGGTCCCTAACACATTTAATGGAACTTGAAAAATACACTGCATATATAAAACTTAACTTTCTTCCCTTTTTTATAATAAAAATAAACATTTTACATAATCATTCTCAGTTGACTTAATTTTTTCAATGGTATTTTGTCATGTCTGCATTAACCTTTTAAACGCCGCTCTGTGTTCCAAGTATAAAAAATATTATTTCTTTGTGAAAATAAGATTTAAATGCATCTATTTAAACAATGCAAGAAGAAATTTCCCCCAAAAAATTTTTTATGTACGATTTCGGGTATGTTCCCGTTTGGGAACATTGGCGTGATTCATTAAGTTTTTACTATATATTTCAATACATTAAATTTTATGGTTCTTATGCTAGAATTTTATAAGTATGAATAATATTTGACAGATTTAATAACATTAAAAAAATTTTAAGTGAAATTCGTGTGTTGAATATTATACTTTATAAAAACAATCAAACACATAGAAAGAATTAAATAATATATATGTGCATAGATATAAATAGAATTAGTAAAAATGTTTAAACCAACTATAGAAAAGCACAAATAACTACTTGAAAGTTAATGATAAAATAATTATATGTATTACAAATATTAACTACATTAAACTATAAATAATAATTATATAAAATACAAATTATCTTACCAAATTATTATTATTATTATTTTATAGTTTGCAGCACTCTCCGTGATAAGAGGGAAAACAGTGTTCATGCAGTCGCTTTTGGCATTCAAAGCACATTTTCCTTGTATTTTTCTGGCAAACTACACAGCGTCCTTGAAATGATGATACCAAATAGTGCGTATCTGACTGCCTTGCAGACTCTACTGGATGGGCACGTGGCCCTGGAATACAATGAATCTTGGGTTTCATTCGAAGTAAACTCAAAGTCACCTCTCTTCGAAAATTCAGGTGTGACAGTACTGATGTTGAGTTGTGGTGTAATTCAGTATGTACAATCCATCCCGCAACAACAGCCATGTTTAGGGCATTGCTAAATAAGTTCCAGTACCACTTTTTGCTGCGGAACATAGGACGGTAACTTCCAAGAAGTCTGTCTAACAAATCAACTCCACCCATACCTTCGTTATCGCACTTTACAAGATGTGGCTGTGAAACATCTACCTTTTTTCTTTCTTTACGGCAAAATCGTTTTGCTTTACCCATAGGTTCATGAGTATCGTAATTTGACGCTATTGTAAGAACTGAACTATCGTTCCATCGGCACATATAAACTTTTCCATCGCACTGAAAATCGTACTTTCCCCTCTCGCATTTGGACATTTTTTTAATGATTGCAAAGGACATTGTCCTGTTCTAGTATCCCGAATTGTACCAGTTGCTTTAAAATCTTTGTCTGATAAATACGCCAAAAGTTTATAAGACGTGAAAAAATTATCAAAGTATATTTCGTGTTTTTTCGGATTTTCAATACACGATAAAAGTTCCCATACAACTCTTGATCCAAGAGGAATATTACTCCTTTCCGGACTTTTTCCACCGTAAATTTTCATTGCATATGGGTAACCATTATGCGAACAATGCATCCAAATTTTGAAACCAAATCTTATAGGCTTACCTTTTATGAACATTTTTGCTGAATGATGACCATAGTATGGAACCATAGATTCATCAATGCTTAGTTTTCTGTGAAAGATTCCAAACTGCCGAAAATTTTTTTAAAGTTCTTGATAAAAGGGAGAAATTTTGCCCAATTTATCTCCTGCTTTCAAATCATTTGAATCTATAATATGAAAATATTTCTTTATTTTCCTAAATCGGGCTCTAGACATAACTGAAGCAACTATTGGAACGGACAAATCTTCATAAGTGCTCCAATATAAATCCTCACCAGGAACAGTATGGTAGACACTAAATAAGAGTAACCCAAAAAATTGCCCAATATCTTTTTCGTCTACATCAATATTTTCCCCTTTTTGCATTGCATACAGTTTTGTCATTTCTGATAAATGGGATAAATAATCCATCGGCAAAAATTTGTTGAAAATTTCAGCTGGCGATAAATTTGCTAATTCGGGAAACGATTCGCAAAGCTTCATATTACTTATGGTTTCTAAAGATTTTTTGAAAGATGCATTTTTATTCCAGTTCGGCTTCATATCTTCTTTCTTTGATAGTCTCTTTCTCTTCAAACTTGATTCAGTTTTTGATGTAGAAGGTACAGAAACAATCGTTTCATCATCTGATACATCAACTGATCTATGTGTAAAAACTTCTAATTGTCCGCATACATCTGCAGGCATAATTTTTTGAAATTCATTTTCATTTACATCTTCTTCATCTGTTATAGCACCACTTTCATCAGGAGGCAATTGGCAAATATCTATAACAGAATCAACTGAAGCATCTGAATCTGATAAAGAGTTAAACTATTCAATAGCTTCCTGTACTGTTAAAAATCTTTCACGATTAGCCATATCTATCAAAGAAGCAAAGTAAAAATATCGTTCTAGCTTCACCCTCTATTACTTACAAAATGACCGATGCAAAAAATTCAGAAAGAGAAAAGGAAAAAATAAATAAATAAAAGAACTGTGCGGGTGCTGAACCACGTGATCTATCTCAAAACTCTTACATACGATAAGAAAGTAAAAATTATTGCTAACAAATAGCACCCTTCGCGGGATACTTAGAAAAAGTCATAAACATCCTCAGTCCTGAGCAAAACAGTTGTTTGGACAAAACTCTCACCCCCGCACTAGTGAGGGAAGAAAGCAAGAGAAGGGGGGGAGGGGTGAAAAGGGTGTAAGTGGAATTCGAAAAGCCACTGACCTGCTTTTAAACACAGCAAAAGAGATTCAGTATAATTCTGAGACTCTCAATGTTACAAATTAGGAAAATAGATCAACAGTGCAAATGATCGAATTCTGTATAGTGAATTACGCCAATGTTCCCGAACGGGAACAATAGAATTTGATATCTTATAGCAAACGCATTTTTATTGAAAACTGTTATTTAGCATGCTTATTCTTTAAAATGGACCTTATTTATCATAACTCTGAAATTTCATGAATTTTGCATCTTTTAAAAATTTTATGTGAATTTTTTTAACAATCCTAGTAAAAATTGACAAAAAATGACTTCTTTACGAATTTTTTTAAGTTTAAATAATTATATAACATAAGTAGTTTTTAGTCTAAAAAAATAAATGTACTTTTGTTAATAAATAATAATTTTTGTAAGTCCATAGAAGCGAAACTTTTTTTTAAAATGAATTTTAAATTTGATGTTCCCGTTCGGGAGCATTGGCGTTTAAAAGGTTTGTAATTCTTTAAATAGCACGTAAAAGAATAGTGGGGTTTAAAGATTTTTTTTCTCCCTCCCAAACATTACAACTCCCCTCCATTTAAAAATGTTGGTAGGGAGACTCCCGTCTTTGGAAAAATTGAATTTCCAGCCCTGCCTATAATATGTTTGTGTGTATTGAGGTTTGTATAGATGTTTTTGTGTGTGCTGTTTTTAATACAGACAGTTTCATTTTTCACACGAACACTGTTAAAAATAATCTGAAATTCACGGGTATTTTTTTCCTGAATTTCACAGAAAAAGTCCCTTTACGCGATAAAAGGGTATTTTCCGTTAAAAAACAGAAAAATTTCTCATATTTCCTGAAAATAACAGAACGGACGGAGAGGAAAGGGGCCAACGGAGATATTCCGTTATTAGCTGCATGTTTTTTTTTTTCAATGTTAAAAACTGACATGTTGCTGCACATAAAAACTAAAAATGCAATAAATTAAAATTTCGTGTTTATTTAAAACAACAACAACAACAAAATAGTGCTTTCGAATTAAAAAATGTAACAATTTTCGCATTCTTTTAAAATTCTTTTCTTCTTATTATTAATTATTTTTTAAAGCTAGAAGAAAATACTTACACTTAAAATATATTCTAAACAAACAGATTAAAAAATATATATAATAGTTAAATTAAGTAAAATATATCGACTTTTCTCAAAAAAGCAGCAAACAAAAATAATGCTTTCGAATTAAAAAATAATGCTTTCAAATTAAAAAAGTAATAATAATAACAATTTTTTCATTCCTTTAAAATTATTCGAAATTTATTTTTTAAAGTAATAAAAAGCACTCGCACTAAAAATATATTCTAAGCGAACACATTTAAAAAATATATAATAGGTGAAAAAAAAAAAAAAAAGATTTTCTCAAAGAAGCAAAAATTTTTTATCGAATTTATTTCAAAATATAATATTCATATTTTACATCTAACAATCAAATTAAGAATATATATAATTCATACTTTTATCCTCTATTAATATTACAATTTTAACCATCATCTCATAACGAAATCTCCCCGCCATTAACTTCAAAATTACCAAGCTTCTAAACCCCAAATTGTTCAAGTTCTAAGCCGCCATTTTGAGAAACGTCATATCATCCTTTTAAACTGCTACTCGAACAAGCGCCCGCTGGTCGAATGGGCAAGGCACTTGATTCGAATCATTGTCATCCCTGGTTCAAATCCGATGTCCGGCTGAAAATGTTCTTGAAGTATATCAGATATTAAGTACTTCTGCCAGTGGTCGGCAGATGGCAGCACATATAGAGATGTAATTTTTTAAAACCGAGTTTTTCACAACGGATAATGTCCTTTCCTGCCAGTTCAGCCAGGAATATTTCCGTGATTTTTGAGAGCGTTAACGGAAATTTACCGCTTCTGTAAACGGAGTTTGTCCTTCTTTTATCTTTCAAAACGGAAAATCTACTAACGAAACGGAAAAAGTCCGGCAACTTTGCTGCCAGTAGATTTACCGTGAATTTGAGGATTTATTTTTAACAGTGAACCTTTCAAAAAATTCACATTCTTTGCGCAATCCTTTAACAAAATTCGCATTTTTTTCGTGATTCTTTAATGAAATTCGCATTTTTTTCTGTATCTTTTTTTTGTCGAGATTCATAATTTTTTCAGCTATCCTATGACGTAATTCGTGTTTTTTTTTCAGCGATAATTTGACGAAATTTGTGTTTTTTCTGCGATTTTTTTTTCACGAAATTTGCGTTATTTTCCACGATTCTTTTATGAAATTTGCGTTCTTCTGTGATCCTTAGACGAAATTTTCTTTTTTCGCAATGCTTTGATAATAATCACATTTTCTCTGCTGCCTTTTGATAAGATTCATGAATTTTCAGCAATCCTTCGATGAAATTCGCTGTTTTTCAGCAATCTTTGAAGAAATTCGCATTTTTCTCGCGATACTTTAACGAAATGTGCGTTTTCCAGCGATTTTTTGATAAAATACATTTTATTCCGCAATTTTTAGACGAAGTTTGGCAAGAAAGCGCTATCTTTGGGTGAAATTTCCTGTTTTGCGATTCTTTGACAAAATTTGCTCATCTTTTGTGTAAATCGCGTTTTTCTGTGGCCATTTAACAAAATTCACGTTTTACATGATCCTTTGATGAAATTAGTGTTTTTCCCGTGATCATTTGACGAAATCTAGGATTTTTTTCCCGCGAAGATTGATTATATGTTTTTAGTCTGCAGGTGCCCTAAAAAGTTTGTGACGCCTTTCGCTGCATTGCACGCATTCTGCCACGGTGTATCAAACAAACAAAATTCATCCTAAAGAATTATTGTTTCGTTTCTGGAAATGAACAACCGTGAACTCATTGGCTGAATTATAAAGGGTGAAATGTGTAGGCACTGAGTATCATCTATACTATTAATGTCGGTAAACGTCTGTCTGTGTGTGTGTTGTTGTGTCTGGCGTCTGTAAGCACAAAACTCTGCATGCAGACGACGGACATAAGTGCTTTTGGTATAAAAAAATTTGTAAGTGGAGTTTTTAAAATTCACAACATTTTGCGGGAGAAGAGGGGTGCGAACGAATTTAAAAAATGAGTCCGCATCAATAATTATGGCGGCGGGGGGGGAGTATGTTTTGCCTACACGGGGCGGAGACTTTTCTTTGTTGACACCACTCATATGATATATCATTCGAAAGGCCTGTGACTGCCTTTTCATGTTATGCATCTGTGTGGTCCATCCCCCCCGCCAATTGGGGCACTTTTCTAAATTTTGCACATACCACTCATGTTATATATCGTTAAAAAGGTCTGTGACCGCTTAATCATATTATGCATCTCCGGTGTCCATCCCCCCACTTTGCCCCCCCCAAGGGGGTACTTTTGTAAATTTTGCACAATCCCTTCATGTTACATATTGTTGGAAAGGTCTTTGCTTATTCATGTTATGCATCTCCGGGGTCCATCCCGCCACTTCCCCCCCCCTTAAGGGGGGCAATTTTCTAAATTTTGTTGACACCCCTCATGTCATATATTGTTGGAAAGGTCTGTGACCGCTTAATGATATTATGCATCTCCAATGTCCATCTTCCCACTTTGCCCCACCCCTCCCCCAAGGGGGTACTTTTCTAAATTTTGCAGACAACCCTCATGTCATATATCGTTGGAAAGGTCTGTGACTGCTTAATCATATGCATATCTCCAATGTCCATTTCCCCACTTTGCCCCCCCCCTCCCCCAAGGGGGTACTTTTCTAAATTTTGCAGACAACCCTCATGTCATATATCGTTGGAAAGGTCTGTGACTGCTTAATCATATGCATATCTCTGATGTCCATCTCCCCGCTTCCCCCCCCCCCCCAAAGAGGTACTTTTCTAAATTTTGCACACAACCCTCATGTTATATATCGTTGGAAAGGTCTGTGACCACTTAATCATATTATGCATGTTCTGTGTCCATCCCCTACTTTACCCCCCCCCAAGGGGGTACTTTTTAAAATTTTGCACACACCCCTCATGTTACATATCGTTTGAAAGGTCTTTGACTGCTTATTCATGTTATGCATCTCCTTGGTCCATCCCGCCATTTCCCCCTCCCCAAGGGGGCACTTACCATTTCTTGCACAACAGCGCTAAATGTGTCAGATGAAAGAAATTCCGCGAGTACATGTGCCAGTGAAACTTAGCCAATTGCTGTTCTTCAACCTAGCTTTAATTCAAAGTGGGTTTTTTATTTATTTGAATTATTCTGCAAAAGCTTCAAACATTTTAAAGCAGCTATGAATTTTATTTTTATGGTACTATCAAGTTTTTTGCCGTCAAATTTTGACGGGTTCCATCTAGTATGTTTTAATAATAAAGTATGATTTTAAAATGTAAATATATATTTTTATTGAACATTTACCATGAGTGCATGGTGAATGTCGATATTTACCGGTGTAAGTGAGAATTAAAGAATATTTCGTAAATATTTCGGACATACACCAGGCAACTACGTAAATCTTTACATTCGACAGAGAAAGTTGACATTCTCCAGATTTCGGTCTTTCACGGTAACGTATACGGTTCCAATTCAAAAAAATTATAATAATTCATTTCATTTGTATTTGTAATTGCATTTAGCTTCATTCCAGTGTAGTACAATGGAAAAAGAACAGCGGTTGGTGTTTTAATAAATTTGAATGTTGATAAAGAAAATTAAAACTGTAAAGATTAAATTTTGAGTGAATATTGTATTTTTGTAAAATTATGTTCATTATTCAAAATATTAGAATACTAAATTATGTGGTTCAAAAAATTAGAATACTTTAGAATACTTAGAATGTTCCTGATTGGTTCAGAAGGCTGCATAAATTAAGTATAAAATTAGTTTCTGTGAGACTTGTGTGAAACATGGGTCGTTCCTCCGACATAACGGATTTTACAAAACATCGTATTATTGATTTGCATAAAAAAGATCGTAATCAGCAGTATATCGCAAGTTGCTTAAAATATTCTCAACCAAGTGTCAGTAGAGCAGTAAAGCAGTCTTTTAATGACGGACATTTGGAAAACAAGCATCTGAATGGCGGCCGAAAGCCAAAAACTATTCAGAGAGATGATGGAAAGGAAAAGAGTGTTGCTAAAAAAACGTTTTCGAAGTTTAAGATATTTGCATCGAAAGTGGAAAGAACACGGTGTTGATGTGAGTAAATCTACAGCACTAAGTCGTCTCCCTAATCTTGGATTTCAATCTCACGTAGCAGAGATAAAGCTCCTCATTACTGTTAAACAGAAAATGGCAAGAGTGAAGTCGTGAAAAAAAAGCTTTTATCGGGTTCGGATGGTTGGAAAATAATATTGTTTTGTGATGAGTGTGTGTTTTGCGTAACATATGGTAATCAAGGTGCTCGTGTATGGCGAATGAAGCAAGAAGCACATGAGAAGGACTGCAGGAAACGATTAGCGAAACGATTTGCGGCCAGTTTAATGGTATGGACTTGCATGACGACAGTTAGTCCTGGAAGCCTATGTATCGTTAACGAAAGGATTAATTCTGAGATATATCAAGAATTCATGATACCATTTCATGATACCATCGTCGGAAGATCTGTATGGTGACGATTGTATTTTCGAACATGATTCAGCAACTTCACGCAGGTCAGTGTCTACCAAGAATTGGCTTAGTCAACACCAAATTAACGTACTTCCCTGGCCAGGTAATTCACCGAATTTAAATCCAATAGAGAATTTGTGGGGAATAATGAAGAAAAGACTGCAAGATATTGCGCCAAAAAAACAAAGTTGAGCTTCTTGCCAGGATAAAGTTGACATGGTCATGTCTGGGTGGAAAACATTGTGAACCATTTGAAGCTAGCTTGGCAAAGCGAGTTCGTTCTGTTATAAAATGTAAAGGTGATGCTACAAAATATTAAAGAATAACTATTTTTCCTTTTTTTTAAACACGTATTATTTAAAATGCATTATTCTAATGTTTTGAACCAGGTAAATAGTATTCTAATATTCTGATTTTTTCCTAGTGTGAATAATTGTTTTATTTTTTGTATTATTTCTAATTTTTATGCTAAACGATTCTACAAATAGATTTTTACAATATTAAGCTTTATCCTGTATTATTCCCTATTATTCAATTTTTTTGTCTTGGATTTGTATATATATATATATATATAGAGAGAGAGAGATAGATAGATAGATAGATAGATAGATCAATAGATAGATAGATAGATAGATAGATAGATAGATAGATACATGTACATAACTTTATTAATAATTTACCATAATGCAGTTATAATACATGTTATAGTAAAACCTATATATAATAGAAACTTTTTTATTTTAAGCATACATATATATATATATACATACTAAATACACACATATATTTACTAAATACATATATATATATACATATTAAAATAATACATATTTATTTTAGTATGCGTCTAAATTAAATATATTAGATACATACAAATTCTACTATATTTATTTGTATCAATACATTAGATACAGCATAGCTAATATATTTATTATTATTAAATATTGAGATTTAATAACAATAATAAAATTCACCGTTATTATTGAATTTTAATAACGGTTAAATTATTAAAATTCAACCACTTTTGAATTTTAATAATTCAAAAGCAATTAAGATATTCAATTTTAAGTTTTCTTAAGAGGAAAATTTCAAGATTCTTGTGAAAGAGAATTACAATATATACAATATGTAGTTGTATGAAACAGAGTACCGTGTAATGTATACTGATTTCTAAAGAGGATTGTTTTATTCTATATTTGGGAATTTTAGTGAAATTTAAACATTTTTTATAGCTAAAATTTATTTAATCTATGGCATCTTTTTAATTTTGCAAAGCAGAAGAAAGCACTCTGCATATAAAAATAAAAAAAATAATTTAAATAATATTGTATTTCAGTGAAATATGCCACAAAATAATATTTTTAGCAAATATTTGATTAAAAATAACTGTAAAATATGTAATATTCAATTTATAGAACATAATATACGACATATATTTGACGATATATTTTCGATCCGGAACTTTTATGCATTGACCTATACATCGACTCAGAACAAACACATATTTCCCAACCTTTATTATCTATTCATATTGGTTTTGCAATAAGGAAAACATCGAAAGATATTCTATAAACGAAGCATAGAAAATACTTTTAGAATTCACTCAGGAACTTTTTCTTCCTTTTTATAGCTAAGAAGATGTTGTTTGATATTGATGTTTTTGTAATTCCATTGTATGCACTTGTTTTACTTATAAAGAAACATATATATTTTGTTTTCTGTCAATTAGAAAAAAAATGTTTTTTCGTGATTTTTTATATGACCTTATTTCTAAACAAACGGAGGCATCTGGCTTGAAGTAAATACCATTGAAAAGGGAAATAGTGAGCAAAAAATAATATATATTAGTAGATAATAAATAAGAGTTCTGCGCCAGTGCAGTTCGTGCAGTCGACCTAAAGGTTGAAGGAAGGTCACCGGAAGGGACAGGTGTGGGCACCGGAAGTTGTGCGGGCTGTGAAGGTCACCGGAAGTGGCAGGTGTTGATAACAGGTATGTTGGAACAGGCATGTTGAGACAGGAAACCGGAAGGAATTTGGAGATAAGGACAGGATGAGACGTATTTTTTATGAGTTTTGAACAGGTTATTTCTTGACAGGGAAAATTTTTCTACACCAGATGTGCTAAACTCTCAAGGTTATCGAAAGGGACAGGTGGTGATAACAGACATGTTTATACAGGAAGTGATTCCGTAAGTAAGAAAGAAAAAAATTAGAAGATAACGTTCGGATGTTCTACACCAGATGTGCTAACCTCGCAAGGTCATAGGAAATGACAGATGTTGATAACACACAGGTTGGAACAGATATCTTTAGACAGGAAGTAATTCCGTAAGTAATACCGGAAGGGATCAGGAAGTGAAATGTGATAAGACTTTCTGACTTTATAAAAGTTTAATATGATTTTTTTTCTATAAAAAGGGTTTTAATTAGATTCTTTCTTGAGAGGGAAAAACATTTAGTTTTTTTTTTAAATTCCATAAAAGTTTTTTTTTTGTAGCGTTTTACGTATTATTTTAATTTTTAGTGACATTAGAACCTGCAATGCTCTGTATCACACATGTCTTATCTTAGGTTATCAAGGATGTGTGTGTGTGTTGTTATCTCTTTAAATGCGAGAGATGGGGACTTCAGACCTGTGTTTAATTATCTTTATCATAGTTTTAATGAACTGCAGGAAATTGTCTTTCACTATTGAGTAATTCGCGAGTTTTGGTTTAATATGAATGCTATTACATCTGTTTGTTTAATTTACAAGCACATTTCTCTTACAACATTCTGTCAACAGATCACTTCTATATTCGAAATATAATTTAGAGGGAAAATTTTTACTTTCTATACGAA
Organism: Maratus michaelseni; assembly: GCA_963931845.1. Lineage (NCBI taxonomy): Eukaryota > Metazoa > Arthropoda > Arachnida > Araneae > Salticidae > Maratus > Maratus michaelseni. The sequence continues at coordinate 126,440,679 of OZ007596.1, read as the reverse complement.
ATTTTATTTATAGAGATTGACGAAGATAGTATGCCTAATTCTTTCTTGTATTAACCTTATAATCGAAATAGAGTTTTGTTACGAAAAATAACGTGTTTACATATTTTAAAAACGAAAGCAAAGTGATTTTAAAAAATGTAACTAACAATAAGCTATACACCCACACATTTTTGTTATTGAATTAAATGACAAGGCTTAATATTGTATTCAGCGTACTATTTTCTTATAAAAGCCGTTTCACAAACTTGTATACTAAAAGTAATGTGTCATTTTTAGGGGAAAAAATTAATTCAAGTCATTGAGACTAATCCTTAATGATGGAAAAATTTGTCATACTTCTTTGTGTTACATTATTTCTTCCGTTTTTAAGTTTACAAATTTGTGGACTAACTTAAATAATCGTTTTTAGGATACTTAAACAATATATTTTTTAATTATATGTTGTTGTTTTTTTTTTTAATTGACTTGTAATATAGCTTTTTTTTTTTTCTTAAAAGGGTACTGTAGAATAACTTATATCACAAATACTACATCCTTCTTTACTTAAATATGTTTCACTTAAGACATGACAAAGTGTCTTAGAAACATTTCATTTTGGAGTTAAGTGATTAAACAAGAAAAATATTATTTATAAAAACACAACACATAAGACTAGCGGCTGAGAGGTTCTGGTTTTAAAGCTACTAGACGTTTGGGTTTAAACTTCTCTCACGCTCGTCGACCTAACCGTTCGGAGTTTTCTTCGAACCTTGTCAATACGAGTTAGGAGCCCTTAGAATGACCCCTAGAGTGACCTATATCCCAAGCGTAGATAATCGGTTTTAACAAATAACCAACCATCCACAACACATAAGACATTTTAGATCATTTTAGATCATTCCATTTAGTTAATAAGTGATTTAACGTGCAAAATATTATTCATAAAACATACAATAAGAGAATTTTAAAGAATTTTTTCTTTCAAATGAACAATTTTTAGTGACTGTTTAACTTATTAAAGAGAGCGGGTATTTTGTTTTGAGTTATACGATTAAAATAAATTTTCATTATATTTGATTTTACACAACCAACATTTTTAAAAAAGAGAATGGAATCTAGTTTTTATAAAGTAACATATTTCAATTTTACAAATACTTCACACCCCGTCTTTTTTCCCCCTCTTTTAGTAGACTTTACATACATATGACATAAAAAGCGTTTTAGAATACATCATTTAGAAATTAAGCGACTTGATAAGTAAAATATTATTTATAAAAGCAATAGATACGAGAGTGATAAGGATTTTTACTTACAAATGTACGAACTTCTGATAGGTAAGACTGTCTAAATCATTGTTCAAGAATTAAGTGGTTATTGAACTTATAACATTATAGGATGAAATAATCACGTGACATATTTTTAAACCAATAAAAAGTTAGTATTTTTTTACACGAGCGCCCTCTATTACTATATAAATTTCAATAAAACGAGTTCATAACATTCTACTGTGACCTGGTATCGTTGTAACAGGTTGTATTTTTCGTTAAGTTAGTTTTCATTTAAGTTATTATGGAACGAGTTATGAATTCTTATGTTGGTGACGTAACTACCTTGGAATGTCAACACTCACCACCAAAGTTAAATAATCAAGAGATGGATTCTACACTTTTATCCAAAGAAGGACTCGTTTCGAATTATGAAGTGAAACCCACCTCATCAGGACTAAAGAAACAGAAGTTACCCCATGTGTGTAAGACGTGTAACAAAGCATTTCCTCGAAAAGTTAACTTAATGTTTCACATGAAATGTCATTTAAAGGAAAAGTCTTTTCGTTGTGAGGTGTGTGCTGAAGTTTTTTCACAAAAGAGTGATTTACGTAATCATCAAAAGATTCACAAATCGCCCAAACAATACAAGTGTAGTGATTGCAACGAGATATTTTCAAGAATGGCTGACTTATTGAAACATAAGAAGACTCACAAGTCAGGAAAACAACATTCATGTACAAAGTGTAGCGAAATGTTTGATTGTGATTCAGATTTAGTACAACATTGTGATACTTTACATAAAGTTTTACCTAATGTGAAGAAGTCACCTGATTTGTTATTTGAAAAAGTGAAACATTTTAAAAGACAAAAGGATGTGCGAAATATTTGTACTAAAACTATCATTGTGTCCAATGAGATGAATCAAAGAGACTTTCGTTCGTTTTTTAACAGTGTTCGATCGGATGTTTTAAACGAATTAAATTACCAATTACAAATGAAAAAGTCAATAAAATGGTATGCAGCCGTTAAAGTGGATGTCTACCGTGAATCACAGGATGGTGACTTAGAGAGAGCAACCCCCTTTTTCCTTTCCAAAAGTGAACTGGAATTAACAGAACAAAACATACATGTACATGTTGAGAATGCCTTTCTAAAGCTGTACAATGGCTTTGAAGATTTCACAGAACGTGTGTTTAATTGGACATTACAAAAAATTTTGAAATTAGAATTGATTACAGCTCAATATGACAGGCTTATTTGATTTGTATTACTTTAAATGATTAATAAATAGTTTTAATATGAAAAAGTATAGTGTTTTTTTGTTTGTTTTTTTTCAGTTGATGTAAATTACTTTGAACAGTTTGACAATGCAACATAAACTACTGTTTAACATTTTGAATGTCTTAGACAAAATGGGAATGAATTTGTTGAAATTATGAAAAACATGATGAAATAAATGTGATGTATTTATTATATGTTACTTAAACTACAAGAGAAATGATTGGAAATGTGTTATTTTAAATCTATGATACTTTTAATCACTAACAATGTAAGACGTGACGTTATGAATCATCGATGGGTTTTCCTTTGAATAGGTATTAATCTTACTTATTGATAAGGAAGTTGAATTTTTCTTTTCGTTTAAACAATGACACTGCATGTTTTGATAATTTTCTCTCAACAGTCAAAATCAATGTTTTTAACCTAGTTAAGAAATTTTTTAACTTAAACGGTCACTGAGTTTATCCTAGATAAGTAAATTTTTATATTTAACCTACATATAAATTAAATGATTAACTATAACCATGACTGTTTTTAAAATCTAGATAAGTAGACGTTTTTATGAAACACATCCAGTGTTCTGCTGACTTTTATCGAGATTACATCAGTTAGTGAAGCAGATTAAATTGTATAAAAATATTTTATGAAATGAATATGCGATCCCACGAAGAAGTGTTTCCACATTCAAAGCGTCCACGCTTAGAAAAAGCTATGGAAAAATCAAATACTTGTGAGAAGGAGTTAAAAGACCCAAGATTAAAACTTTCTAAAATGGACAATGACTGTGTAACTATATCACGTGATATCTCCTCTAATAAGAACTTACCAGATGTGAAACCTGAGATCGCTATGAATTTTTCAAACTTTACCGGTGGTTACGATGCAACATCTTTCGAGAATCCACATCAAGAGTCAGTTTTTGCCCAGGACTATTTAAATACATTTTTCAAAGACATAAATTTTGAAAATTTAGATTGTTCTACCCCCTTAACCTCGCTAAAGGATGAACCCTTTCAAGAATCTACGAATAATATCTTACAGACTACTGTTAAACATGAGATGAACGAGCTGCAAGCAAACAGCCTTTCACAAGCAAGTGGTGAAATACAAAGCATCACTACACCTACATTTGCCACTAAAAGTGACAAATTATACAATTCCAATGTGTTTCACAAAGAACTAAGTGACTGTTTCTACTTAACTTTGAAGTTAAAAAATAAACAATATTCTATACATATACGAGAATTTAAACGCGATGTATCTACTAATGAAGAAATTCCAACCAAAAACGGAGTTCATATGGATATTTATAGCTGGTATGAGTTTCAATATAAAATCCTTGCATTTAATTTAAGATACAAAAGTGCATCCTTTGTTTCTAATAACACGATTTTAGTGTTAAATCAAGATTCTATGATGCGAATTAAAAATTTGAAGAATTTTTCTCATGTTGACTTAAACGAACAACAAATGGAAAAATTAAAAGAAAGTACCTCACACTTAAATACTGTACTTTTACAACATATGTACACAAAACTATTACCCTTTCTCATTAAACAGAAATGTGTGGTGAGTAACAGATCCACAGAAAAAGAACCTGTGTTATGGTCTAAACTTAATACGTGTATCGAGAATAATATGGTAACAATACTTAACCAGTTGTATGAATGTACAGGATGTATTTTTCGACATGCAAGTCAAAGCCTTCACTCATGCTTCGCATTTAATAATAAGGAAAAATTTAATCAACTAGGCGAAGCTTTGTTAATGCTCATCGATTTCGATTATGTAATTTCAACGTTTTTGAATGGAGTTTATAGTGTTAGTGAACACTTTTTACATAAGCTTCATGAACAAACTGTTTATAATGAATTGTTTAAGACAAAATAAATGATTTGTTTTGTTAAAGATCTGTGTGTGTTTATTTCTACAAAGTGTCTCTGTGTGAATTTATTAGTTTTTTATCTAATCGAACTTTTAAGTGAAGAGATATAATTTAACTTTTTTGTATATTCCAATTCAAAAATTTCAACAATTGCAAAAAAGATTAAACTATTGAAAAAAAAATATTCACGTTAGAAAAAAATTTTGAAAAAATTATTAGTTAACAAAAATAAAATAAAATAAAATAAAGTAAAATAAAGTTAACAAAACAGCTTAAAAACATTAATGTTAACAAAAAGTTTATAAATGTTAAAAGTTAACAAAAAAAAAAAGTTATGTTGAAAAGTTAAGAAAACAATGAAAAGTAAACAAAAATATAGTTTTTAAATTAAAATTTTTTAAAGTCTTCAAGTTAATCAAAATTAACTTTTTACTTTTAACTATTGAGAGACTATGATCTAACTGTTTATCCTCGCAACCAACTGGTGCATATCAACTATATACTCTATATCTGCATATGCGCAGAAAAACATAGACATTTACACTAACGACTTTAAATTCGTTAAATTTGTTCGACTTTAAATTCTTTGCCAACTTTTAAGTTTAATTACTATACACAACTCGATTACCTTTCCCACAAAACACCTTTCAGAAACAAAACAGAAATTAACACTTACCGAAAAACACGTCAACTTCTTGTGCTTGCTTTCACTCAACTAACGCTTCTCCCTTATCTTTGCTAGGGGGCGCTGCAATCGCCGCTAGAGGCATTAGCAGTCTTCCGGTGTGTGATAAGAATAAACTTTAAATCCAACTTACACTCGCTAAGTCATTCTTGCTTCTCTCTACCTTGCTAACAACCGTTTGCTGCTGGCTCATTGTTTGGTTGTTTAAACTTGTTGAATGACGTCATCATGTGTTTGTCTAAACTTGTCCAGGCTTGTTTTTATGCAGTACGTCTATTTAGATGAGTCATCACTCGCTTATCTTGGTTGACTTGTCCAAACTTGTTTTTGTGTTGCACGTCTATTTGGGTGAGTCATCGTTCGCTTATCTTGCTTTACTTGTTTGAACTTGTCTAGTATCCACCACCTCATGTCTTTTGTCATAGCTTGAATATACTTTACACCAATCACTTAAATATAAAAGTCTTGTCACAACTTACTTAAACTTTGATAAAAATATTAATTTTTTTTTATATAAATTATAAAAATTTATAAATTTTAATTTATAAATTTCATCAAATTCTTATTTTTCTGATACATTTACTATGTAATTTTCGTTCAAAAATATGGTAAAGCCCGATTTTAAATCGAAGTCTAAGATAAATTCCCCAAATTTGTAACATTTTAACACTAATAATAAATATTGTAAGCACCCAGTACATACAAGTTTTGTAAAAATAATATTACTTATAGCTAACTCGTTATGTCCCATGATACAAAACTTCAATATAGCTAAAATCAGTGTTAAACGAAAATCTAATCACGTGTCTTTATATACTATTTTGAAATGCAAAGCATTATATCTAAACGAATGATATAAGGAGTAGTTAGAATAGTTCTTGTATTTTTGTTAGTAAAAAATTTATACACATTATCTTAAAAGGTTGCAATATTCAACACACGATTCACCATATTTAAAAACGATTCACCATGATTTAAAAACTTAGTAACATATTTTAAATTTATAAATTTAAATTAAAACTACTTAAGTATTTATAATTGTTTATTTATAAAAAATATGTTTTAATTTAAATTTATAAATTTAAAATATGTTACTAAGTTTTTGATCACATGATGACGTCATTCAACAAGTTTAAACAACCAAACAATGAGCCAGCAGCAAACGGTTGTTAGCAAGGTAGAGAGAAGCAAGAATGACTTAGCGAGTGTAAGTTGGATTTAAAGTTTATTCTTATCACACACCGGAAGACTGCTAATGCCTCTAGCGGCGATTGCAGCGCCCCCTAGCAAAGATAAGGGAGAAGCGTTAGTTGAGTGAAAGCAAGCACAAGAAGTTGACGTGTTTTTCGGTAAGTGTTAATTTCTGTTTTGTTTCTGAAAGGTGTTTTGTGGGAAAGGTAATCGAGTTGTGTATAGTAATTAAACTTAAAAGTTGGCAAAGAATTTAAAGTCGAACAAATTTAACGAATTTAAAGTCGTTAGTGTAAATGTCTATGTTTTTCTGCGCATATGCAGATATAGAGTATATAGTTGATATGCACCAGTTGGTTGCGAGGATAAACAGTTAGATCATAGTCTCTCAATAGTTAAAAGTAAAAAGTTAATTTTGATTAACTTGAAGACTTTAAAAAATTTTAATTTAAAAACTATATTTTTGTTTACTTTTCATTGTTTTCTTAACTTTTCAACATAACTTTTTTTTTGTTAACTTTTAACATTTATAAACTTTTTGTTAACATTAATGTTTTTAAGCTGTTTTGTTAACTTTATTTTACTTTATTTTATTTTATTTTATTTTTGTTAACTAATAATTTTTTCAAAATTTTTTTCTAACGTGAATATTTTTTTTTCAATAGTTTAATCTTTTTTGCAATTGTTGAAATTTTTGAATTGGAATATACAAAAAAGTTAAATTATATCTCTTCACTTAAAAGTTCGATTAGATAAAAAACTAATAAATTCACACAGAGACACTTTGTAGAAATAAACACACACAGATCTTTAACAAAACAAATCATTTATTTTGTCTTAAACAATTCATTATAAACAGTTTGTTCATGAAGCTTATGTAAAAAGTGTTCACTAACACTATAAACTCCATTCAAAAACGTTGAAATTACATAATCGAAATCGATGAGCATTAACAAAGCTTCGCCTAGTTGATTAAATTTTTCCTTATTATTAAATGCGAAGCATGAGTGAAGGCTTTGACTTGCATGTCGAAAAATACATCCTGTACATTCATACAACTGGTTAAGTATTGTTACCATATTATTCTCGATACACGTATTAAGTTTAGACCATAACACAGGTTCTTTTTCTGTGGATCTGTTACTCACCACACATTTCTGTTTAATGAGAAAGGGTAATAGTTTTGTGTACATATGTTGTAAAAGTACAGTATTTAAGTGTGAGGTACTTTCTTTTAATTTTTCCATTTGTTGTTCGTTTAAGTCAACATGAGAAAAATTCTTCAAATTTTTAATTCGCATCATAGAATCTTGATTTAACACTAAAATCGTGTTATTAGAAACAAAGGATGCACTTTTGTATCTTAAATTAAATGCAAGGATTTTATATTGAAACTCATACCAGCTATAAATATCCATATGAACTCCGTTTTTGGTTGGAATTTCTTCATTAGTAGATACATCGCGTTTAAATTCTCGTATATGTATAGAATATTGTTTATTTTTTAACTTCAAAGTTAAGTAGAAACAGTCACTTAGTTCTTTGTGAAACACATTGGAATTGTATAATTTGTCACTTTTAGTGGCAAATGTAGGTGTAGTGATGCTTTGTATTTCACCACTTGCTTGTGAAAGGCTGTTTGCTTGCAGCTCGTTCATCTCATGTTTAACAGTAGTCTGTAAGATATTATTCGTAGATTCTTGAAAGGGTTCATCCTTTAGCGAGGTTAAGGGGGTAGAACAATCTAAATTTTCAAAATTTATGTCTTTGAAAATTGTATTTAAATAGTCCTGGGCAAAAACTGACTCTTGATGTGGATTCTCGAAAGATGTTGCATCGTAACCACCGGTAAAGTTTGAAAAATTCATAGCGATCTCAGGTTTCACATCTGGTAAGTTCTTAGTAGAGGAGATATCACGTGATATAGTTACACAGTCATTGTCCATTTTAGAAAGTTTTAATCTTGGGTCTTTTAACTCCTTCTCACAAGTATTTGATTTTTCCATAGCTTTTTCTAAGCGTGGACGCTTTGAATGTGGAAACACTTCTTCGTGGGATCGCATATTCATTTCATAAAATATTTTTATACAATTTAATCTGCTTCACTAACTGATGTAATCTCGATAAAAGTCAGCAGAACACTGGATGTGTTTCATAAAAAAGTCTACTTATCTAGATTTTAAAAACAGGCATGGTTATAGTTAATCATTTAATTTATATGTAGGTTAAATATAAAAATTTACTTATCTAGGATAAACTCAGTGACGGTTTAAGTTAAAAAATTTCTTAACTAGGTTAAAAACATTGATTTTGACTGTTGAGAGAAAATTATCAAAACATGCAGTGTCATTGTTTAAACGAAAAGAAAAATTCAACTTCCTTATCAATAAGTAAGATTAATACCTATTCAAAGGAAAACCCATCGATGATTCATAACGTCACGTCTTACTTTGTTAGTGATTAAAAGTATCATAGATTTAAAATAACACATTTCCAATCATTTCTCTTGTAGTTTAAGTAACATATAATAAATACATCACATTTATTTCATCATGTTTCTCATAATTTCAACAAATTCATTCCCATTTTGTCTAAGACATTCAAAATGTTAAACAGTAGTTTATGTTGCATTGTCAAACTGTTCAAAGTAATTTACATCAACTAAAAAAAAACAAACAAAAAAACACTATACTTTTTCATATTAAAACTATTTATTAATCATTTAAAGTAATACAAATCAAATAAGCCTGTCATATTGAGCTGTAATCAATTCTAATTTCAAAATTTTTTGTAATGTCCAATTAAACACACGTTCTGTGAAATCTTCAAAGCCATTGTACAGCTTTAGAAAGGCATTCTCAACATGTACATGTATGTTTTGTTCTGTTAATTCCAGTTCACTTTTGGAAAGGAAAAAGGGGGTTGCTCTCTCTAAGTCACCATCCTGTGATTCACGGTAGACATCCACTTTAACGGCTGCATACCATTTTATTGACTTTTTCATTTGTAATTGGTAATTTAATTCGTTTAAAACATCCGATCGAACACTGTTAAAAAACGAACGAAAGTCTCTTTGATTCATCTCATTGGACACAATGATAGTTTTAGTACAAATATTTCGCACATCCTTTTGTCTTTTAAAATGTTTCACTTTTTCAAATAACAAATCAGGTGACTTCTTCACATTAGGTAAAACTTTATGTAAAGTATCACAATGTTGTACTAAATCTGAATCACAATCAAACATTTCGCTACACTTTGTACATGAATGTTGTTTTCCTGACTTGTGAGTCTTCTTATGTTTCAATAAGTCAGCCATTCTTGAAAATATCTCGTTGCAATCACTACACTTGTATTGTTTGGGCGATTTGTGAATCTTTTGATGATTACGTAAATCACTCTTTTGTGAAAAAACTTCAGCACACACCTCACAACGAAAAGACTTTTCCTTTAAATGACATTTCATGTGAAACATTAAGTTAACTTTTCGAGGAAATGCTTTGTTACACGTCTTACACACATGGGGTAACTTCTGTTTCTTTAGTCCTGATGAGGTGGGTTTCACTTCATAATTCGAAACGAGTCCTTCTTTGGATAAAAGTGTAGAATCCATCTCTTGATTATTTAACTTTGGTGGTGAGTGTTGACATTCCAAGGTAGTTACGTCACCAACATAAGAATTCATAACTCGTTCCATAATAACTTAAATGAAAACTAACTTAACGAAAAATACAACCTGTTACAACGATACCAGGTCACAGTAGAATGTTATGAACTCGTTTTATTGAAATTTATATAGTAATAGAGGGCGCTCGTGTAAAAAAATACTAACTTTTTATTGGTTTAAAAATATGTCACGTGATTATTTCATCCTATAATGTTATAAGTTCAATAACCACTTAATTCTTGAACAATGATTTAGACAGTCTTACCTATCAGAAGTTCGTACATTTGTAAGTAAAAATCCTTATCACTCTCGTATCTATTGCTTTTATAAATAATATTTTACTTATCAAGTCGCTTAATTTCTAAATGATGTATTCTAAAACGCTTTTTATGTCATATATATGTAAAGTCTACTAAAAGAGGGGGAAAAAAGACGGGGTGTGAAGTATTTGTAAAATTGAAATATGTTACTTTATAAAAACTAGATTCCATTCTCTTTTTTAAAAATGTTGGTTGTGTAAAATCAAATATAATGAAAATTTATTTTAATCGTATAACTCAAAACAAAATACCCGCTCTCTTTAATAAGTTAAACAGTCACTAAAAATTGTTCATTTGAAAGAAAAAATTCTTTAAAATTCTCTTATTGTATGTTTTATGAATAATATTTTGCACGTTAAATCACTTATTAACTAAATGGAATGATCTAAAATGATCTAAAATGTCTTATGTGTTGTGGATGGTTGGTTATTTGTTAAAACCGATTATCTACGCTTGGGATATAGGTCACTCTAGGGGTCATTCTAAGGGCTCCTAACTCGTATTGACAAGGTTCGAAGAAAACTCCGAACGGTTAGGTCGACGAGCGCGAGAGAAGTTTAAACCCAAACGTCTAGTAGCTTTAAAACCAGAACCTCTCAGCCGCTAGTCTTATGTGTTGTGTTTTTATAAATAATATTTTTCTTGTTTAATCACTTAACTCCAAAATGAAATGTTTCTAAGACACTTTGTCATGTCTTAAGTGAAACATATTTAAGTAAAGAAGGATGTAGTATTTGTGACATAAGTTATTCTACAGTACCCTTTTAAGAAAAAAAAAAGCTATATTACAAGTCAATTAAAAAAAAAAAAACATATAATTAAAAAATATATTGTTTAAGTATCCTAAAAACGATTATTTAAGTTAGTCCACAAATTTGTAAACTTAAAAACGGAAGATATAATGTAACACAAAGAAGTATGACAAATTTTTCCACCATTAAGGATTAGTCTCAATGACTTGAATTAATTTTTTCCCCTAAAAATGACACATTACTTTTAGTATACAAGTTTGTGAAACGGCTTTTATAAGAAAATAGTACGCTGAATACAATATTAAGCCTTGTCATTTAATTCAATAACAAAAATGTGTGGGTGTATAGCTTATTGTTAGTTACATTTTTTAAAATCACTTTGCTTTCGTTTTTAAAATATGTAAACACGTTATTTTTCGTAACAAAACTCTATTTCGATTATAAGGTTAATACAAGAAAGAATTAGGCATACTATCTTCGTCAATCTCTATAAATAAAATTTCGTATAGAAAGTAAAAATTTTCCCTCTAAATTATTATTTCGAATATTGAAGTGATCTGTTGACAGAATGTTGTAAGAGAAAGGTGCTTGTAAATTAAACAAACAGATGTAATAGCATTCATATTAAACCAAAACTCGCGAATTACTCAATAGTGAAAGACAATTTCCTGCAGTTCATTAAAACTATGATAAAGATAATTAAACACAGGTCTGAAGTCCCCATCTCTCGCATTTAAAGAGATAACAACACACACACACATCCTTGATAACCTAAGATAAGACATGTGTGATACAGAGCATTGCAGGTTCTAATGTCACTAAAAATTAAAATAATACGTAAAACGCTACAAAAAAAAAAAAACTTTTATGGAATTAAAAAAAAAACTAAATTTTTTTCCCTCTCAAGAAAGAATCTAATTAAAACCCTTTTTATAGAAAAAAAATCATATTAAACTTTTATAAAGTCAGAAAGTCTTATCACATTTCACTTCCTGATCCCTTCCGGTATTACTTACGGAATTACTTCCTGTCTAAAGATATCTGTTCCAACCTGTGTGTTATCAACATCTGTCATTTCCTATGACCTTGCGAGGTTAGCACATCTGGTGTAGAACATCCGAACGTTATCTTCTAATTTTTTTCTTTCTTACTTACGGAATCACTTCCTGTATAAACATGTCTGTTATCACCACCTGTCCCTTCCGATAACCTTGAGAGTTTAGCACATCTGGTGTAGAAAAATTTTCCCTGTCAAGAAATAACCTGTTCAAAACTCATAAAAAATACGTCTCATCCTGTCCTTATCTCCAAATTCCTTCCGGTTTCCTGTCTCAACATGCCTGTTCCAACATACCTGTTATCAACACCTGCCACTTCCGGTGACCTTCACAGCCCGCACAACTTCCGGTGCCCACACCTGTCCCTTCCGGTGACCTTCCTTCAACCTTTAGGTCGACTGCACGAACTGCACTGGCGCAGAACTCTTATTTATTATCTACTTATATTAACGTAAAGTTAAATTATTATTTTATTTATTTTAACTTTCTAATATGTCTCATATAGATATATCCCGTGGAATCTCAATCAAATACGACACATTATCACAATCATTATTTCGTATCAGCTGTAATATTTTGGATTGGAATAAGCTTTGTTTAAACTAATTACAAAAGGGTTCTTTAACAGACAAATCATACTATATTCTTAAATTTTTTAAATATATTTTTGGATATCTAAGGGGAATTATGAACAAAAGATATATTAACATAAAGTTAAATAATTGCTTTTTTATTTATTTTAACTTTCTAATATGTCTCATATAGATAAATTCCAAGAAATCTCAATCGAATATATCACAATATCACAATCATTATTTCGTATCAGCTGTAATATTTTGGATTGGAATAAGCTTTGTTTACAACTTAAAAAAATAATAATACAACTTAAAAACTTATTACAACTTAAAAAATAAAGTTCAACAAGTGTTCTCTAACAGGCAAATCATATTCCATTCATATTTTTTAAAAATATATTTTTGGATAACTTTCAGCTAAATGATTAGTATGATTCTCTCTGCAAACGTATTGCCTGTCATCTCAAAAATATAAAAGTCATTTACAAACAAAAAAAAAAATAATTACTTCTTTACAACTTTTCAATTAGAAACGCGTATCACAACATTAGTCTGAACACATACCTTAAGATCGAGAATACGAGGAAAAGATAAAAATAGTTTTAGTGAGTTCTAAAGTATCTTGTAATATTGGCAAAACCCGTATGTAAATGTGCTTTCAGATGAATTCATTCAGCTGATTTAAAATAAGTCTTAAACTTCTAAGTGGCTATCCCGTAATTTTCTGTTTCTTGAAATTAAATTAATTTAGTTGAAGGAAAAATATTTTAAACAGATATGTGTTTTGATATATTTACGCACGCATGAATTCATTAAGCTGATTAAAATATTTCTTAAGATAAAACTACCCATGCATATTGGGGGAAAAAAGCTATTGTCTGAATCTTTTTTATGAAATGAGAAAAATATTTTATTTCATGAATGTTGATTCTATTTTTTTTCAAGCCTTGTGTACAAAGTTGTACTCACATGGAGTCAGTATTGTACTAAGAAATGTACTAAAATATTGTAAACTTAATCGTTTGTTAAACTTAAGGAAACATTTTTAGGCTTCCAGATTTTAAATATTACAAATTCAGCAATTAAATGATTATTTTAGTTCAATACTTGTATTTGTTCATTAGTAAGTTTCGTTTTGGTAAAGTTTTAAAATATTATTTAAAATACATGAAACATTTATGTGTACTTCCATAATTTTTTAAAGTACTAATAATTTTGTCAGATTTTCTACATCTTGCTACAAATATATGAAATTTTGGTTTAAACGGAACTACAAATCAAAAGTACATGAAATAGGTAATTTATAAATAGTTTGTACATTCGAAGTTATCTCATTGAGTATAAATTGTACTAAAATAGTAATTCTAGGTAAAACAGAAGAAATATTAAAAATAGAACTAATTAATGTGGTATAATTGCAAACTCTTTGTAATAATATTTATTAAATTTCAAATAAAAGAAACTAATGAAAACACTACGACATTAGCAGGGATGCAAGCGCTGCGCCACAAATGGCCAATTCTTTTCACTAAATTTTAATGGTATTCTTTGACTTACTACATTTCAGAAATTCTGTCATTAAATAAGGTGACAAATAGTATTAAAATTTAGTGGTGACAATCAGCCATTTGTGGCGCAGCGCTTGAATCACTGCATTAGAAGTTTATAATTAATTTTTATTGATGTTTTAACTCGTTCTGCATTACTTAAGTTAGTGTAAATGTGTCTATGCTAAACTGAATCTATTCACGATAATAATGTGTTTATTTTAATAAGGAAAAATATAAATATCCCTCCAATATTCCATATATTTTTATAATCAAATCTATAAAGTTACAGCGTGTCTATTCTTAGAATTCGATCTTGTTACAAAATGAACATTTTCCTAGTGTTTGAAATTTTAATCTATGTAGTTTTTTCAAAACGAGATAAAAGCAACCTTTAAATCTGAAGCATTTTCTGCTTATGAAACGGACACTGCACAAATGATAACATTATTTGTCTAATGGCGAAAAAAAAACAAAAAAGTGGGATTGTGCAATTTTGTATAAAAAAACAATTATAATACTATTAAAAAGAAACTTGAGACTTTTTACATCGTAAGTTTGTTTTTTGAAAATATTAAAATTTTACTGTATGGGATTTATTGTTAAAATTAGAAAAGTATTAACACTTTATAACTCAAATTATAAATTAATCAAAATTTCACCTTCTAAAGCAATTTTCCTAAATTATTGGAAATACATTGGAAGAGTTTTGCAATCATTAACTAAATTTTTCAATGATATATATCTATATGTGTAGAGGTTTCGTGGGACATTTACAACACCACTTATATAACGTCTTTTTAAAATATTGATTCTAATATTTTATACAATTAGAAAATATATGGAAAGATTAACCTAACAGTAAAAATATAGACATTTTTCATAACTGAAACATCCCATTACATATCTTTGAACTTGAAGAAAATTGAAAAGTTCAAAATATTTTTGCTTTGAACAACAAATAATGCTTTTAGAACATGATAAATGGAGTACCTTTGACCATCCGAAATTGTATTATTCAATTGTAAATGCCAATGGATGTGTTTTTATTGTACTCTAAAGTACCGTGGGTGTGTAAAGTGTTAAAAACGATATATATTTTTCTAATCACAAAATTACAGCTACAGTCCAAGAATATATAATTGTTATTGCATTTATGTAAATTGATGAAAATTAACGATAAGAAATTTTATGTTTCTTAGTCTATCATAGCTATCTGAATACAGGACATACTCTTGAGAAAACAAAATGATGGCTGCCGCTCAGCTTTTGCAAGACTTCGTTTCTCAAATGCTATTTCTTCGAAAGATCTGCCCTTTGCAGTAAAATAAATGTCACATTCTCTTAATAACTGATAAGGCAAATGCAAGTTTCTTCCTGTTTGACTGCTATGTGAATTGATATATCACTGTCCAATGTTTTGAAAATTTTATCTGATATTATGAAATTAATAAGCTAATCAAAGTCTTTAACAGCACGAATTCTGTAATAATGCAGCCAGCAGGATTTTAATCGCGAAGCAAACTGTTGATGTGTTTCACCGGGTAATCGTTTAGCGTTCTTAAAATTTTCTAAACAGGAAAATGTTGACGGTCCATATTCTTTCAATATTAAAGATTTAATTTTATCGCAATTGGTTAATTCTTCAATATTAATGTACACAAGAACATTTGCTGCTTTCTCACCTATCAATTTTAGTAATATCTGATTTGTATTCATTTACAACATTTTTATATTTAAACGCTCTCTAAGAAGGAAAAAAAAAACAGATTCCATATTTCGTTTTCCTTGGGCACTGGAATTGTCAGAACTTGAATAGCGTTTATGAGTTGAGTTAACGATACTGATATGCCTTCCCCCTCATTATTAGACAAATTCTCGTTTCCCATTTGTATTGTTGCAAGTGATATTAGCTTCCTCTCCATTTTTAGGTGCGTTCGTAATTATATAAATACGTAGCACCTATTGTCGTCGTCTGGTCCGTCCGTCTGTCCGTCCGTCCGTCCGTCTGTCCGTTCGTCCGCATATAACAACGCTACACAACCGAATGGTTTGAAATTTAAGATATATTATCTTTGCAGAATTTTGTCGAGACATTTCAATTTTTTTAAAAATCAAATCAAAACTTTAGAAAATATTAATAAAAACATTTATTAAGAAATTTGATTTTTTTTTAAATCGGTGCTTTATTTTTATAGAAGATTTCGAAGTTTAATCGTCAAGCGACCGAGATACTTATTTTATTACAGAAATTAATCTGCAGACGATATAATTCATTTCACAGAATTAAAAATCATCAGGATCTGAATATTTATATAACTAGCTATAATACGAACGCACCTCGTTTGTAACGTTTGACGTACAATTTCCAACTTGTTCCTCTTAGTGACTGTAGTAGTTAGAATTTCCATAACAAAATCATTATCATTTGTATACTCTTTAGATTTCAATAGAAAATTCTTTAAACCTACTATTCTCAAGCTTGAATCAGATTCTTCACCAATTTCTTGCAAAATTGTAAAACGGTATATTTGGAGAAATTCTTATACATGTTACAACAAAAACAAACTGTACAGTCATTAACTTACCACAAAATTAAAATGAAAATAAGTCACTCACCTGTATTTTAGTAATCCACATCACAATGATTCGATCCACAGTATATTTATTTGATAAAAGAAAACAACCTCTGGTTCTCGAAAGAGGACGTATTGCCATGGTGTCTAGACAGCCACGATGAAGAGTTCCAAGTATGAATTTCATTATAATATTTATTTAAAAGACACTGACTATATTTACAAAACTATATACATTAATCCCGCATTAGTGATTACTCTGAAACTAAAAATATTTACAACACCACTCCTCATAATGGTTTCAAGTAGGAGTATTTAGTCGAAGGTCACTCACAACCAATGTATTCATCAGCGCATACTCAGAAAAAGTTAATGAAAATTACAGAATTTTCTTGTCATGAGTATATATATATATATAAATGTCTATAAAAAGTTTTCCTATGGAACCCCGAAATTGAATCTGCAAAAAAATAATGAAAATTTCATTTTCTTGGCGATTTATCGTCGGTTGGCGACACGATGAAATTTTAAAATATACGCTTTTATAGTAAATACTCTTTAACTTCATACTAAACTAGTTTAAGTAAGTTTAAATTAAATAAATACACTTTTATAACTAAAGTTTTGTCATACACATTTATATTTATATATAATTAAATTTAACCATCCTATTATACGAATTAGAACAAAATTTAATTTGATTAAAATTGTTTCAAGCTCAAAATTAATATCATTTTCAGAGAACTGTCAATTCGGCTTCGATATTATTAGTGTAGGAAACAAGAAAACAATATGGTTCCCATGGAAACGAAGACATTCAATTTTGAAACACTTTTAGATAATGATGTTATCCAAACGGAGAATACTTTTAGATAATAATGTTATCCAAATTCAACAGACCGTACAAACTGAAGTAAATCCACCTAAAATAGCTGTCATCACAAAGACATAGAATTCAGAGGGCTAATCTATAATAAATTATATGTAATTTATTGAAAAATAAAGTATTAAGATAAGTATATGAATGAATATTTTCATTATTACCAATTTATCTTCAATAAAAATATAGGAGAAATATAAAATGAAATTTCATATGCATTAACGAGCAATAATGATTCATTTGTAATAAAATTATAGTCAGTAAATTTATTACAAATTTCTATTTTATTCAATTACTAAAATAGAGTCGATTAACTGTATATTATCTAAACAATACCCAGAGGAAATTAGTTTTCAACAACATTATAAACAACATTTGAACAAAATTCTCTTTATAAGTGAAAATAACAGTGCAGTCGAGAATTTCATGCTGTCAAAACAACCTGCGGTGACATAATACTGTGGCACTAAGACTTTCACTTATTCTGTCAAATTTAGTTATTGATTAAACAAACTGATACAAACTGACATAAAGTTCGATAACGTGAATTTAAAACTATTGATAAGTAACATTCTGTAAAATCTGTTACAAAGAATCCTTCCTAAAAGAGTGTTTTGATTAAACGATGTTAAAAAAGATACAGAATAAGGCTAGATGGAAAAATTTTCAGAAACATGCGGTTATTAAACTTTTATTATTTTTTAAATAATGAAGCTTTTTCCAAAAGAAATGATAAACTCTACATTGATTTTATCAATAAAATTTTGTTATTGATAAAATATATTGATACAATCTGTCAAAAAGTTTGATACAGTGAATTGAAAACTATTCATTAGTAACATTATGTAAAATATCGGTTAAAAAACCATTTATAAAATAGTTTTTTTTATTAAAAAAAATTATACAGAATGAGAATAGATGAACATATTTTGCGAAACACTGAGATATTAAACTTTATTATTTTTTTTAAAAATATAATGAAGCTTTTTGAAAACGAATTGATAAACTGCATTACTTTTATCATTCAAATTTGTAAATGTGATATATATTTCTAATTCAATGTAGTGGAATTAATCGACGTGAAGTTTGATAAATAAGAGTAATTATTCACAAAGAATAATATAAATAATGAATTAGAAATCTTTCAAAATAATTGAATATTGACAGAAAAAGTGATATTTTAGATCAATTTAAATAATATTTCAAAACTGTGTATTTTCAGAATTTTCTTAAAATGATTATAATTTTATAATATTGACGCACAATTGTGTGTACTTTAGAGATACTAAAGTAAACTTTAGACATGATAAATGAGCAAAAGACTTTAAAAAAAAGTGTTATTTTTAATTAAAAAACGCTAAAATAAGAAAATATTTAATTAGTCTTGTTTCTATTTTCGTTAATATTACCTGTAAATAAGATTTTTTTTTCTTTTTTTAATAGAAAATGGTATAATTTTCTTAAAAGTTGAATTTTTAAGCCGTCGTTAATTGGAGAAATAAAAACGGTAAACTCTTCAAAAAACTTTATATTGATGTAAAACAATTATTTTTTTGTATTAATTCAGTTATTTTTTAATATAAAGCTCTAAAAATGTTTATCACATGAATGGTGTAATCTTGTTTTAGGTAAGATTAGAAATAAGTCTTTGCATATTTTGACTGTGAGCGATACTACCGTATTATCATAGCAACATTTTAATATTATAGTTAAAGTATTAAATATGCATAATATTCATATAATATGCTTATGAATTTTAGAAAATAAATAAATATTTTAAGTATCTATTTTATAATTTTTATTTTTAAAATTATTTTTTTAATATGCATGTCACTACATCGCATGTCACTACATAATTAAAACATTTGATAAGTTACTATAACATTATAATATATTCTTCCAAGTATTATATTTTGATAGTGTTATAATATATTTTCAGGACGTCAAATGCGGATAATATCATGAACAATTTGAACTAAACCAAACTCACACCCATCATCAAAATTACTGAAATAACGATACACCCGTGCGAAAGATTACTTATTGTATAAAAGTTTTAATAGATTTTGGATATTTATCTATTATAGAATATTTCTAAAATACAGATTTTTAAAAATTTGTATCCAATATTTTTGAGTAGGTTCTCCGTAATATCTTTATTGAAAATCCATTTTTCTGAAATATTTACTTACTTTCTTAAAGTTTATGAAATATTTCCCTTGCCACACATTAATACCATAATCAATATACCGAGTCTAAATTAGAAAATAATTTTCCCACATTCATTCTTTTCCCTTGTTGGTTGAAACATGTAAGTTTTCACGAAAAGAATCTATAAACAAAACGCAGAAAATATATTTAGAGTATAATACCAAGAAACACAATTTCTTAATATATATGCAAGTTTTCTTAATATCTTATTCTTGAGGTCCCTTAATATAATAATTATTTTTTACAGTTTATAAACTGTATTAATCAGATATAAACGCATCGTATTTTATTAATAAAATAAATTAATCTAGACAAAATATTCCATAGTAATTTTAATTTTGTGAATACTTTTTTTCTATGGAAATTTTGTATTAAAAGTTTAAGTTGATCAAATAAGCACTGTCAAATATATTAATTATATAAAAATAAAAGAACATAAGGGGATAACATATTGCGCACTATAGTAGAGTAGAAAAAAAAATATTGTCCGTTCAAATTTCTAAATTTTTGCTTTTTGGGACCTAGTTTCAGAAATCATAAATAGGTAATTGGTATTTAAGATATACATACCAAATACAATGATTCAGACGTATTTCTCTGTATGCATCTTTGTTGACATAAACTAAGCAAGATATTTTTTCCATTACTCGTCTTATATATTTTAAGAGTCGCAGTGTCAGTAAAACAAGATGTAAAGATTATATAGAAAATAATTTTAAAGATTAATATCCACACCATTTATTTTATTTCTTGGAAATAAGGAAGTGTTTGATTTTTAATCTCAGTTCGCTTTTCATTTAATAGGATTTGTGCTTTTAATTTAGATAAAAATTGTATTTGATTCATTTTAATGATGTTAAAAGAAAAATATTTTTTCACTAATAGATGCTTTATTTCAGTTAGATTATATTGTAGACCTCTGCTACTTTAAAATACCCATGTTCAGTATTTAAATAAGTCTGATTTATTAAAAACAGTAATATCTGTGTAAAGAACTTGCATTAGTTTTTGTTTTAAAAGATTTATGTGCAATTTAAGCTTTTAAAAACATTTAAAATACTTTTTCGCAAACAAAAATATTTTAAATTTTTTGTTAAAATTAAAAAGGCAACGGTTTAAATATTGAAATTCAGTAACATTTTAAACATTATAAAAGCTTAAATGAAAAATATTTTTATATATTTGATTTTTCTTATATTGGGGATATTGCATGTTTATATTTTGGCAATGCACAGATAATTGGCATAAGGTCCAGCAACAAAATTACTATATTCTTTTGCTAATACATTAGTGTCACGTTAAAAAAACAATTTATTGCAAAAATTGCATATATTCTTATCAAAGTAGAGTGTAATCTCTAACTATAAAACAGAAGGGACTTTGCGTATATGTGTATCTGTGTGTCTGTGTGCTTGTCGGCTGTGTTCTGAAAAGACCGCTGCACACAGTGCTACAAAGTTTGGTGGGAAGGTACCTCTTGTATGTAGTTTTGAACCTCGAAGCCCGATTTTGGAATTTTTGAATATATTGTTTTTTTAATTTTTTATGCGATTTTTAGTTTTTTCTCATGTTTTGCTGCAACTTTCTCACATTAGTTACAGAAATCCGGTTCCAATCTTTTAGCCCAATATAGTAAATTTTGTCCTCTTTTCATTAAAAATCATGCGTAATTCGTACAGTGATGTTTGAAGTTTTGGCGAATTTTTACATTCGACACTAAGATATGTTGCCCAGAATGCTTGATTGGTTCGTTGATCACTTCCATTTCCGCTTCAGTTGTGGTCAGATTCGTCATTTTGTTTCTCTTTTTAGCTTGGAGAAAGCTTGGAGATCTAGCCATTTTTTCTGGAGCTATAGTAGTAGGGGGCCCAAACGGGGCCAACTGATAATGGGCGCCGATGAAAACCTATAGAAAACCATAAGATGAAAACCTATTAAAAGGTTCTAGTACATAGTGCTTTACATCTTCCATTAGTCGAACTTAAACATAGGGTAAAAATTAAAAAATTGAGTAAAATTTTAAAGAAAAAAGGGAGACATGCTTAAACAAGTTGGAAATTGTACATCAAACGTGACACGTGAGGTGCTTTCGTACTATAGCTAGTTATAAAAAATATTCAGATCTTGATGATTTTTAATTCTGTGAAATGAATTATATCGTCTATAGATTAATTTCTGTAATAAAATAAGTATCTCGATCGCTTGACGGTTAAACTTCGGAAGCTCCTATAACAAAAAAGTACCGATTTAAAAAAAATCAAATATCTTAATAAATATTTTTATTAATATCTTCTAAATTTTTTATTCGACTTTCATAAAATTGGAAATGTCTCGACAAAATTCTGCAAAGTTAATATATCTTAAATTTCAAACCATTCGCTTGAGTAATTTTTGCGTTGTTATATGCGGACAGATGGACAGACGGACGGACGGACAGACAAACGGATGGACCAGACGACGACAATAGCTGGTACGTATTTATATAATTACGAAAGCACCCAAAAAGAGCCCTAGGACATCAATAGCAATATGAGGGTGGCGATACGGGTAGGACAGTCCCATACTAAATTTTAAAGTTACGTATTGAGGGGGTGAACTATTTCTGAAACAAAATCCACTATTTAAATTGTAAATTAAACATTTTATCAGCAAAATGTTTTGGTTTATTATTTTTATAATTAAGTTTTTGCAAACTTATTTCTGGTACAAGATATATTTAAAAGTGGTCTATTTATTTATATTTTTATTTTGTATGATATGAAAATGTGTTTAAAACATCGAAAAATTACAAAATATATTTTGAAAATTTTATTAATTAACATTATTACATTATTACATTATTAAAATTACTGTCGACATTAGACTTATTATAAAAAACTTTCATCAAACAGTGAACTGTTTCCTCTTTAACAGAAATCGAATCATGAATTCCTGCAGGTCTTTTGATAAAGAAAAAATTAAATCCTGCAAAAAGTAATAGTTTTTTAAGTTTAACAAGCAAATATTATAAGTGCAAAATAATGTTGGAGAAAAAAAAATCTTGAATAAAGAAGGAAAATAAATCCTAATAAAGTACTCTTATTGTACAAATAGCAATTTGCTTTTTGCCTTCAGCTTTTGAAATATAAAAAGATTGCACTTTTTTTTCACAAAATAGACGTAAACAATGCAAAACAATATTTCATTACAATAAATTTTTCAAGTTTTTAAGTTAACTTGCATTTACAATATATATATATATTTATATCATGAAAAATTAATGTCTGATTTATTTTTATTTTAATGGCTTAAAGAACGAAATGTTCCTTCTTAAAAGTGGTAATATCGGCATGTGAATGTATTATAAATAAAAATGACGCTGGAAAAATATTTACAATAAGGAAACTTCCAGATTATAACGCAGATTTCCTTTTAATACAATATTATGCTTAATTTGAAAATTTTACTTCATCATAAAATACATATACTATTAAATGGACTAAATGAATTTTTCAATGTTTAAGTGACTATGTGGAAATTAATATAATATGTATCCATACTTAAAAAAGTTTTAAAGTCTGACAAGAAAATTATAATCCAGAAATTATATAAATAAATAAACAAATAAATTGGTCGTGCTAAACACTATCAGATTCCAGAAAATTTATTTACAGTTTGAAGAAAATTATATTTCCAATTTTCCAAATAAGAGCACACGATGCCACTCCACGCTTTATTATAATATTTAAATCGGCTTAGGAAAAAAGGAAGAACTAACATTGAGCGTATTCTGTACACTAAATTCACACTTTAAATTTACATACGAAACATTTTAAGCTAATTTAGTCACTTCAAAGAAACGAGATATTCGTGCAAAGTTTTTGTGGAAAACGTATGCAACCGATTAAGTGGTATGCAGATGTGATGTTATACAAAAAATTTAAGAATGATATTCAAATAGTTTCATCGAAGAAGTTTTATAGAACTTTCAAATTAAGGAAACATCATTTGCATGAAGTAAAAAGATTGGATATACAATTAGAAAATAGGATTTTTCATTTTACAACCAGTCGAAAAAAAAATGAAAATTTCGCTTTATTTGAATTTGAACAGAAAAATATGATTTTTTCCTGAAATAAGATGGACATTATATATAACCATTTTAATAGAAAATTGAAAAAGAACAGAAAAATTGAATTTATAACAAAAAATTTATTTTTTGTAATTTATCAGACTAATACCTATTAAATTGTATTGTCGAAGAGCATCCATCATCTGCACAAAATTCAGCTGAGGGACATTATTTGCAAACATTCATTTGATGCCGTCAAGCAGACAATGATAATTAATAAATTGAAATGCACTCCAATTATTCGAAATCGCAAAAGTAAAAAGATTACTTTAATTCTAGAAAATCAATTTTGTCTGATATCATTGCAAAAACTCAACTTTTTATATACAATAATAAGAAAATCAAAAATGATCATTTACGAAACTTAACATGCTACCTGAAAACGATCGATAAATTTAGGTGCCACATTTGGTGCCTAGTATAGAAATTCTAGGGGAAAAATTAAGAATTTGATCGACAATTATGGTTAACTAATCCTATGGTTAAGCATATTTCGTGTTATTGTACCTACCAGTGAGACAAAGAGAAAGTTTGCCATAAAGCCTAGAAGTAAACATTGGTTCACTATCTAAACGCATGGAGCAAACTCACCTACTCGAAACCTACATTTTTAAAATCTTCTAAACAATCACGCGCACGGTTTTCACTTTAAGTATTTAACGTTGTCTTTGTAAATTGTGAAGTATAATTATTTCTCAATGACATGATTTATGCCGTAATTTTTTTCACGTGAATCACGCCAGCCACGCAGGCGATCATTCTGCTGAATTCGATAGTCCAAACAGTTTGGGAGGAGTAGCCTCACAAAAAAACCATTGGAGTGGACACATAAGAGAAACGCACTCTCAGCTCAAAATACGTTTAAAAACGTAAGAAAAGTCATAATCATCATGAAGCATCAGCTATTTTTCACATTCTCTTCCCTCATCTATTTCAGTGTTGCCAGCTTGCCAGATGTCAAGGCACTTTGTATTTTATTGAGAAAGCGTTTGCCATTTTCCTTATGAAGGTTCTCCCAGAATCAAAGTTTTCTATTTCTTCTACCGGTGAATTCATTTCCCGTATTAAAGATTTTGTTTTACCTGAAAATGCAATGTTAGCAAGTTTTGACATCGTTTCCTTGTTTCCCTCTATTGACGTCAATGAGGTTATTTGTTCTATTCGTTCCACTATCGATGGATTACTTGATCTGACGGACAAGATAAAAATCTCGATTAAGTCTGGATTACATTTAATTACTGAAAGTAATGTTTTTGTTTTTAAAGAAAAAATTTTTAAGCAAACTAAGGGGGCCCCAATGGGATCCCCTATTTCCAGTATACTCGCTGAATTTAAATTAAGACCTTTGGAAGAACGTATTTTTGAGATGTAAGACCACCTTATGGTTACGTTATGTTGATGATATTTTTGTTGTTTGGGATAAAGGTAGACAACCTTTAATGGAATTTTTTGATAATATCAACCGCATTGACCGTAATATTAAATTTACGATGGAATTAGAAGATAATAATTCGCTTCCTTTCCTTGATGTTCTTCTCCTTAAAGAAAACAATAGTTTAAAACGAAAGATTTTTCGGATATCCATGAAATTAGATAGTGTTATTCCGATCACCGCAGCCTCTCCTTGGAATTTCAAAATTGCAGCCTTTAGATCGTATGTACGTCGGGCATTTTTGGTTTGTTCAGGAGAATTCTTAGCAGAAGAACTTAATTATATTATTATTGTAGGTATGAAACATGGATATAACCCGCACATTGTTCGTAAATTAATTGATAAACACAAGATTTCAGTAGTTTCATCTCCCTAAGTTAGTCATATTTACAGAAAAATTCCATATATCCCCATTCTCTTTGAAAGATTAAAGCGAGTTTTCAAGAAATTTAATATACAACTGGTAGCATCCAATTCCAAAACTTTATTTAATTTGTTGAATAGAAGCATAGACCCAGCCACTTGTTTCTCTGGGGTATATGAAATTCCATTTGAATTGACCGATGGTACAAATTCTGCATATATTGGTATGACAAAACGTCGCGTCGTAGAAAGACTCAAATAACACAAGTGTGATTTGAAATGCAATAAACTTTCAACTGCCTTATCACGGACTTTTGCCAATGGACAGATTAGGTTTATAGATTTTAACAACGTTAAAGTTATTTCCAGACAAAACAATCCCTTTAAAGCCTACATCCGTGAATCTATTGAAATTTCATTAAGAAACATGAAATTTGTAACGATATTTCATCATTTTCTGTCCCAGCTATATGGAAATGCATTTTGGAAGGAACTTTTATTTAGTGGAACATGAGTTTCCAGTTACATCGCTGATTCATAGAGGGCGCCACCTGGCTTATTTTGAATATATTATTGTAATTCTGTTATTTTTAGCGTCGTGTCAGTTAGAACTTTGGATTCAATCATGTAACAAATTTTATTTTTTTGCTGTTCATATATTTTTGAAGTTTTTTTCTCCTGATGATGGTTATATAGATTAACCGAAACGTCGAGGTTTATTTATATATGTAGTTTAAAATAACTCATATTTATTAAACAAATTTTACGTTGGAAGCAAATGTTTGATGAGTATTAATATCAAAAAGAGTTTTTATACAATAAGAAACCAGGATAAATTTTATCTAACAAAGAAATTTGTTTTAAGGGACATACGATTGAAAGACAAATTTTTATTCATCCAGGTATTCCATTATTTACATTTTGAAATAAATGGAATATAGTTTAAGATAGGAAATAATTTAATAAACTAGGGTTGTATAACAAATTTAGAAGAGAAAAATTTTATGGAATAATTTTAATGAAGTGCGAAAATTTATTTTTTGTAATATATAACTTTTTACTAAAGTAAAAGTCAACAAAATTTCGAAAATAAAACACTCAAGATTTACTGTTCGACATTATATACTGTGTATTATAAAATTACATTAAACGTCTTTATTTTCTGAAATCTTCGCCATTTGTTTGCGATTTATTTACAGTATCTGTGTGATGGATCGGCTACTCTGATCATGTGAGTAGGCGATGTTTTGAATGAGAACTTAAGCTTTTGCCCACTAAGTGTACATGTGCGTAGAAGTTGATCAAGGTTCTCTTTCTTTAACCTTCGATGGATTACTGTGAAAATCTTGGAACTTGTGGGTTTCTGCTTTATATCGATATTCATGCAAATTATTGTAGCTGGTCAATCGATGTTTTGGGGTATATAAGCTTCGAAAATACGTTTGGAATTCGGAACTTTGGGCCGTGTTCTTCCTCGATACGAGTACTGTGTGATACTGTGATTGAATCATCAATTTGAAACTGAATAAGCGTATAAGTAGTTGCTTTGGCGTGGACGGACGTACTGATATCAGCGCTCGCCTAGTCTACACCGTGGAGTTGGATTATTACTGAAGGCGTCCTGACTTGTGGTTATCTGCAAAATTGGGAGTTAGTTTTGAATCTTTATATTTAAAATATTCAAGTTTTTTTTTTTTTTTTTTTTACGGAGTAAAGCTTCGGGAAAAGTTGAATTGTTTTTTGGAGTAAGGAAAATTAGTAGCGGCATTTCTCAATCCCAGTCTGATTAAGTTTCATTAAACTTGATTTTTTTTAACCTTATTTCTGGTGTTCTACTTTTACGACTGAAGGGCCTGATTCACTATTACTGACAGCAATGGCCGTCACATCTGTATACCAGCAAAATTAAAATAATAAAAATAAAAAAATAGTGAACATGGATAATAAATAAATGTTTAAAAAAACTATTTATAAAGGATAACAAGTAAAACACTGTCACTAAAACTTTATTATATTAACTTATATTTATTGCAGATTTAAAAGGACACATATTTGAATGTAATTTTTCAATCTGTAATTTATATTTCTACAGATTAAATTTATATAATTCACGAGATCACGTTAATGAGCACGTATATAATTTGATCACGATTATTTATTGAATGTTTAGTAAAGGACTCAGTGTGGCCTCACATAAGGCATCATCTGATTCACATCTGATCAACAGACCTTGTTTCTAAAAGTTATTTTTCAAAGTACATTATACGCAGAGTAAAATGTCTGTTTTAAAAGAATATAACTTTATAATTGATAACAATTAAATGAACATTAATTTAATTGGTTATAATAACTCAATATTTCACTTTTCGGTATTCAATCATTACAGTGGACTGTTGTTAATGCGTGTCCGCTGATGAGGTATCAACGGTTAATAAGGACAATTTACAAGTAAATTCCAATTTTTTTCCAATTAAATTTCCAGGAGTGAAACTCACCCGAAACTAATGATTAAACAAACAAGTGGATTTTCTTTTCTAAACTGAGCGTTTAGCCGACAGAGTGAAATTTTTCCCAAGTCGGGAATCGAACCCGGGACCTCAGAATTGCGCTCTGACACTGAGCTACAAGGAACGATATCCCAACTAGGCATCGTTCACTTTTATATATGTCTTAAAATCTGTAATCGCAGCACAAGATGGAAACTGTCACCCAGACCGCACAACACTGTGGCAAATTTTAGTATACACAACAAGTCCAGCGTAGGCAACAAATACAAACAAATTCCAATTAATTTTTTTTTCAATTAATTTTCCATGAATGAAATTTACCTGAAACTAATCATTAAACAAACAAGTGGATTTTCTTTGCTAAACTGAGCGTTAAGCCGACAGAATGAAAAATGTACAAGTCGGGAATCGAACCCGGGACCTCAATATAGCGCTCTGACACTGAGCTACAACGAACGATATCCGAACTAGGCATCGCTCACTCTTATATATATCGGAAAGGCTGCAATCGCAGCACAAGATGGAAACTGTCATCCAGAGCACACAACAATCTGGCAAATGTTTAGACGACATTATTCACAACAAGTCCAGCGAAGACAATAAATACAAGTATTAGTAAATTCCAATTATGTTTTTTTCCAGTTAATTTTCCATGAGTGAAATTTACCCGAAACTAATGATTAAACAAACTAGTGGATTTTCTTTGCTAAACTGAGCGTTAAGCCAACAGAATGAAAAATGTCCCAATCCGAGAATCTATGTCGTCTAAAATTTGCCACAGTGTTTTGTGCTCTTGATGACAGTTTCCATATTGTACTGCAATTGCAGCCTCCCGACATATGTAAGAGTGAGAGATGCTGAGTTGGGGTATCGTTCCTTGTAGCCCAGTGTCAAAGCGCAATTTCTGAGGCCCCGAGTTCTATTCCCAGCTTGGGACATTTTTCACTCTGTCGGCTTAACGCTCAGATTAAAAAAGAAAATCCACTTGTTTTTATTCTTCATGGACAATTTAATTTTTTCCAACATTTTATAACTGAAATTTCTGTTTTCAGGACATTTCTTAGTGCGTACTACTCATCGGATAATGCGGACATTTATTTCTCAAACTGACCGAGCAGAATCGAAACTGCTTTTGTTGTTTATTTTTTCAAAATGAACTTACATATGTTACATATGTTACATATGTTACATATGTTACATACTTAATGGATGTAACATTGAGGTATCAAGAAATCGTTATTCACAAATAATGGAATGTAAGAAAACTTTCTACCACTAAAAACGTACGAGATTCAAAAATTGAAAATGGCTGTTTGCCGATATTATCAATTAAAATGTAATATAACAGACTGGAAATTACGTGGTGAAAAAAATTAGCTAAATATAGTTTAGTATTCAGGTAACGCAAAGAAAAGAGTGAGATTACTTTAATTAAATTACGTACATACGTCGGTTTCTTTGCCTATTTCGTTTGTATTCAGTAATTTTTTTTTTTTGTAATAGAAAATTGTTAGTAAGTTGCTTTTTAACTAAAATTACTAAACTCAAATAAATGTTGTTTATTGTACCATCAAGTTGGTAACCTATTTAATTTCTATCAGGGACCAAATTCAATTTTTTCAACGAAAGTGATTATTTTATACCATTCAACAGTGTACATCGTTTAATGCGTATTTCGGTTAGTGCTGACAAAAAATGAGTTCTATTGGAAGTCTGTACTAACGGGAGTTCACTATACTGCAAAAAGTTTTAGGTTCCGCATAATTTATCACTCCCTAGAAATTCCTTTAGATACTTATGTACGTTTTTGGCATAACGGATCATCTAGGTCCAGCTGTGAAAATAAATTAGAAATATAAAATCAGTATTGAAAAGCTTGTCAGCGAGACAAAGGTTATTTAAAAATAGAACAATCAATGTTTAAAAGGAATGGTTTTTATTTAAACATTACTCAAGCAATAATTTATAAATTTCATAACATTTTGTACAAATGGTACTTTGGAGAACACACATTTAATGGATATTTTAGATAAGTCTGTATTTTATATACGATAGTTTTCTCATGCAGTAACGAAAATTAATGAAAATAGAAATCTTTATTATGATACTTTAAAGACTCGTTACTCATCTCATATAATACAATTCATTTGCATTTAAATCACTTGCACAATATTCAGTATTGTGAATGCTATCGTACATAATATGCTTTAGCATATTCAGACATAAATGGATGTTATCAGACTCAGAGATGTGGGTTTAGCATTTAGCCATTATTCCTTTCAGCATGAATCAACTCTATATCCTGCGATAACGCGATGCACTTAATGTGTATTTTCACGGCTTAAGTCTGATTATTGGTGCCAATATGATGCTGGAATAGTTCCCTTGCAATGTGACAGCTTTCCACTTAGTTATATAGATAGTAGTTTAGTCAAGAGCTTTATACAAGAAATTATGTATCTGTTCCTTAAATATATACACACCCAAATAATTACGATTGCCATAACGAATTCATGAATATTCCAGCTTGACAAATTCGTAGTGAATGCAGATGCGCATAATTATGATATGAAATAAGAAAACTTGAATAAAATGACAGTTTATGATTAATTGGCGGATTACATAACATATATATATATATATATATATACATTTAAGTATTAAATATTTCAATAACATACTAGGATTGATAGAAAACAATACAATTATTTCCTTGACTTTTTTAATTTGAGCAATCTATTCTAACTAAAACAAAACATGTCTTTATTTAAATTTCAAATTTAGTAAGCATATTTATTCAATAAAAGAAATTTGTAATTTTAGAATTGAACAGAATTTCAATGATTTTGTTTAACTACATATCCACTACATAAGTTGATGCTTTGGCTAAAGGAACTCGATAAAACTTGGAACTATTTTATTTATATGAATATTTTATGTTACATTTTTGACATATTATTACTTAGTTTTATGAAGAAAAATTATGCAAAATGCAATTTTTGCCGTAAAATTTAAACAGTTTAATTAAAAAATGGAATATCCACACTTCTTCCATATACTCCCTGGATATTAAACTAGTAGTAGGGGGCCACCGTTATACTTACCCATCGGATATGCATAATATAAAATATGAAAATAGAATATGTGTAAACTATTTATAAAATGCATTGCAAAGGAATAAAATCGTGGCTTGATGACGTCATAAACTTTAAATGCTGTATTACTGAATTGCGTAAAAGAAACATCCTTATAACTCCAAAATTGATAATCCTATTAACTAATGGTTTACTGCGTCGGATTAAACGTATCATTTTCAATTAAAGTATATCTTTGAATTGAAATTTGAATGAAATACAGGGTCATAAAAAATCGAAGAGTGTGGAAAATAGGATTACAAATAACTCGACAACTAATTATCTTATCGACTTCATTCTTTATGCAAAATTTATGTTTTTTTATTGTCTTTTATGTTCATTTCTTGAAACAAAAAATTTCGAAAATTTTTATATACCTTTTATCAGAACGAATATTTCGAAAGTCCGGAAAAAATAGTTCCGGACAATCGAGGTTACTGAAATTCAATAAGCTTCTTCCCATTATTACATACTAATTATATACCAAATTTCAAGTCTCTATCTCAACTTGTTCGGGAGATAGAGC
The DNA here is from genome assembly GCA_963931845.1 of Maratus michaelseni. Taxonomy (NCBI): domain Eukaryota; kingdom Metazoa; phylum Arthropoda; class Arachnida; order Araneae; family Salticidae; genus Maratus; species Maratus michaelseni. Next base: position 126,408,731 of record OZ007596.1, on the reverse strand, counting down.
GTTTACAGACACATACATAGTCACACAGAATGACGGACGGAAAATTTTGTTTTCTAAAAATATGTTTTTCGGAATCTCCAGTGTCTGAAACGTGTAAATCCGCCATTTTTTTTTTTTTTAGATTTTCAAAACTATTACAAGACTTACCGTATACTACGTCTGATGGGTAAGTAAAATTAATTAATGGAAGTTTCTTTTACTCTCGGGATTCTGACAAGAAATAAATATTACTATAAATTTCTATAATAACTTAAAATAATTAAACACTAAGAGAAAATGAACCAAGGATAAAGTAAGGTTTTTTGTAAGGGATTTTCTGCACATCATCCCTCGAACATTAAAGACAATTTTTAGTTCTTTTTTTCATCTTCCTACGTTAAAATAATTATTTTAACCGATTGATTCACAGACGCACAGGCATCCCCCCACCCAATCCTGATAAAAAATAATAATAAATGTTTCATTTCTTTATTTCAAATAAGCCGGAAAAAGTCAATTTTGAATTTTTAATATGCTTTTATTAGTTACATTTTTATTGATTTTGATGTTGATATGTTTGATAATTTTATTGCATGTTGGTTTTATTTAAAGTTATATTATTTAAATAGTTTAAAGTTTTATTTAAAGTTATAGTTTGTTTTATTTTTTTATTATTCTTAAAAAAAAACAGCCTTGCTACAGTCTAAAGGCACATCTGTTCCAAAATCTTGTCCCTCTCCTGATTTCGTTCTGCGGACGAACAAAAATTATATATATAGTGTTTTAAAAATTTAATGTTGATATGTTTGATAATTTTTTTGTACGTTGGTTCTTGAAAAGAAAAAAAAAACATGGTTGTATTCTTCACCCCCCTCCAAAAAAAAAAAAAAAAAAAAAAAGAAAGAAAAAGAAGAAACAGCCTTTCCAGCAGACTAAAAGCACATGTGTTCCAAATCTTTTCGTTCACTGGATTTTGTGCTGCGGTTGAGCAAAAAGTACATATATAGAGTTTTAAAAATTTAATGTTGATATGTTTGATAATTTTCTTGCACGTTAATTTTGGAAAAAAAAATGTTTTATGATTATTTGATTGTTTTATGAAAACGGTCTTGATAGCAAAGACTAAACGCACATCTGATCCAAAATCTTGCTCCAGGTCATAAAAAAAAAAAAAAAAAAAAAAAAAAAAAAAATCTAGAATAATTAAAAAAAAAAAAAAATAAAGTTGATATGTTTGATAATTTTCATGCATGTTGGATTTAGAAAAAAAAATAGTTTGTTCCATGTTAGTATTCTTTACTAAAAAAAAGCCTTGTCTGCAGACGAAAGGCACATCTGTTCCAAAGTCTTGCCCTTCCCTGGATTTTGTTCTGCGGATGCTTATGGTAAAAAAATAGGAGAAAAAATTAAATATATACAGATTTGAAAATTTAAACTTTGTGGGTCGAACTGATTAAGCATAGTGGTGTGGGACAGGGGCAGGAATTATATATTATATGCATATTTTTAAAAATTAGGAAGTTTCTCATTCCTGAAATAAAGAATTGATTTTCCAGAGCTTCTGTTTTTCATAAATTCCAGTTTTTGATTTAAATAAAAATATTACTTGAAACTGATCTATTAACGTTGTCGCAACATAGAACGCAGCCATATCCTCCCACAAAACTGTCTACCTATACTTTTTGATCATGAAATAAAAAATTGGATCATGCCCGTAAAAAGTTCGAGACTTTTTCTTTCTGATAAAAACTCACTAGAAGTAGTTTAGACAGTATTTTTAGTAGTTATAACAGATAAGAACTGTTTGTCAATAAACGTTTAGATTTCACATAAGAGGAATAAGCTCATGCTTTTAGAAATTACAATGTACATAATTATTTTGTGAAGTGGGCTGTATTTTGATGCGGTGTAATATTTATTAAGGTACTGTGCTTTAACTATGAACTTATCATTCAGAACATAGAGTCAAATTAATTAGCTAGGAATTATAGCTTCTGATGATCGGCTTTCTGGAGAAGTAAAGATTACTCGGATCCTATGAAACTCCGGATATAGAATGTAAGAGAACTTTAATTAGCCCTTACATAAGAATTGTTTACTGTAACAGATTAATATTATCGATTGAAAGAAATGTAGATGTTAGCCCAGTAACGGCTGATGCTGTGATTAACATCGTCTTTTCGGCTTAAATAACGATGTTGGTTCCCTAAAAATAATTAGAGAATTTCAATTATTTTGTTGTTAAACCAGTTTTATTAATCATATTGAAAATATAGGATTTTTTATATGTCCATGTAGAGTATTTAATTAAATAGAAAATAATATATAATACATTAATTTCTCTGCACAACACATTCAGAATTTTTCGAGGTTGCTAGGCAATATTTTCAAGATTGGACACCTGTGCAGTGCATAAAATGAGACAAACTTATACTTTCCTCCGTCCTTAATAATAAAAGCAATCTTACTGAAAGCTTTCTTCAAGGGGTATCCCAGATTGGAAAGAAAATCGGGACTAGACAATAGCTGAAACCCATTTCTTATTTTGCTAGCCTGATTTACAATAGTTTGCAAGCTTGTTTTTGCAATGCGATATCTATGTTCCTTTGTCCTCTGTGAAAAATGACAAATGATTCTTAAGGTGGCTCTTAAATGATCTGCTGAACAACGCAAAACTTTCAGACACAATATCTGACTTATTTTTAAACGCAAAGGTATAAAATTGACAGACGTAATTATTAAAGCAATTTGGTTTCGAAATGAGGTTTTAATTTGTTTATATATAAATTACATACCGAGTTATAAGTTATTCCACAACACGTTTTTCTAATTTCTGAAACTGAAGAATAAGGAATAGTGTTCAAAACGCCAACTTTGAGAGTGTTTACTGAAAGATCTTTTGCCTTCTCCAAAAAATGGGAAACGTGTTTCGATTACAAAGTTTCTGAATAACAAAACTTGCCAATTTCATGCGTTTCTGAACAAAAATGGATTAAAAATTGTGTCTGAAAGTGATCTCTTTGGATTTGAGAACAGTCTTAATTGATATCTTTCCTTTATTAAGGTTTTCGAAAATATAACATAACCTCTTCTAAGTTACCTACGATTCCTAAAAGCGTTTTTTGTCTTTAAAATTCCGCACAAAACAATACATTTCAGAGATTTAAAGAAGCATTTATGAAATAAAAGTTTCTTTTGTTGCTTGTAATTTTTGGAAACGTTTCCAAGTAGTTTTTACAGTGTATTAATCAGTTTCCTCTTTTCGTAATATTGTTTTTTTGGATATTATCATTTCTTAAAGCTGTTCTCAAATCCAAAGAAGCTACTTTCAGGAACATTTTCAATTCATTTTATTTCGAAAAAAGTATGAAATTGGTAAATGTTCTTATTCAGAAACTATGAAATTTAATAGCGTTTTTCATATTTTGGTAAATGAGGAAGATCTTTCAGAAAATACTGTCACAGTTGACGTTTTGAAACGAATTTCCGGAACGTCAACGCGAGAAAAGAGAAAAAAACTGTCGTCACGTGGCACCTACCACTTATAACTCGATAAGTAAATTATTTGTCAAAAAATTGAAAACACATTTCAAGCTTAAATCGATTTAATAACCCAACCGGCCCATTTTACGCCTTGACATTTAAAATGAATCTTTAAATGTGTCAGAAAGTTTCGCGTTTTAGAGCAACGGATTTGAGAACCGTCTTAAATAGCCTAACAAAATGTATAATGCAACATAGCAAAATAATATTAATTTTAATGACGATGTTTTAATGTTAATGTTAGTAATTTTAGTGTTTATGTTAATCCTGTTAGTTTATTATGTTTGATGATCATGAAAATGTTTACTTGAGAAATGATAGTATACTAAATATGGATTAATACACTGTAAAAGCTATTGGGAAACGTTTTGGAAAATTTCGAAATAATAAACATAGCAAACTAAACACTTGTTTCATAAATGCTTACATAACTCTCAGAAATCTGCTGGTTTCTAATAGTTCTTAAGATAACAGATCGCTTATCGGAATCGCGGGTAACTCGGGCGAGGTTATTTTATATTTTCGCAAGTCTTAAGAAAGGTAAAATTAAGAAACATTTGTATTTTCGATTGAATTATACGTACATTAATATCACGCTTGTTATAGTGCCATACGATTAAAAAAAAATATTATTAACTTACTATATAGAAAGTACATTATTTATAAAATGAAATTCTCTACGTCGTCGCAATAATTATAGATAACCTAATTCCAGATCCTCATTCAACTTTTCAGTAATGGATACCCCATTTATATTAGCACACCACGTGCTAATAACATAATATTAGAAGTATTAAACTCTCTTTCTCCTGTATATGTATACATACATACACACACATACACACACTCACACACACATATATATATATATTGTATATTAATTTCATTTCAAAAATACATAATATTAAATCCTCCAAATTGCGCATAATATTGTATATTTACATTACTTACATGGCTTTGTTTGTAATAATGATTTTTTTTTTCTCAAGTAACAATTTTACCTTTTTTTTCTCTTTTTGTTCATTAATCTGATAAATAAATTTTCAAATATAATTAATTATTGTATAGAGTTAAATGATATTAGTTTTGGTAACCACATGCTGCCTAAAAGCAAAATCCTTTTGTATGCGAAAAAATCATTTTAATTTACCAACACGTACAAGGAACAATATAGTTACCAGCTATTACTACATATGCTGTATCTACTTATTTAGTGAATATAAAATTACAGGGTGGAGCAGTTTTTATAAATCGCAGGTTTGTCGGTGCCTAAAAATCAGTGTCCGGACGGCGGGGGAATTTCGGCACACTCACTTTGGAAAAATAAATTTCACATTTTCGTTTCAAACTACAAGGTTTTTGCCCACCACCTTTCTAAACAAAACAGTGTTTCGCCGCCATCAACGTTGCCAATATCGGAACATTTTCGGTCTTTGTACGGATAATTCTCGGTATGCAGTCGGTGTAGAATATTACAGTCATTTGTAACAGTATTCCTGATAACGGATCACCTCTTAACCTGTATGTCGGATGTCAGTCTCCCGGTGCGTCGAAAAAGTGTCGGCAGTCGGTATCGTGCGGATACCGGCGGAAACGGTAAATGGCAATCGATTGTACGTTTTTCGATAGGTTTGCGTTTGCTGGGTAGTTTTATGATTTTTTTTTCTTTTAATAATATGTTCTTTTCTTTGCAATTATTCCTTCTTGTACATTTATGCATAGCTACCTAAGTTAAATTTTTTTAAAGACAAAAACATGCATGGTATGTATTTAATATATTTTTAACACTTTACCAACTTAGTTGAAAAGTGTTTATGACTTCGGTTTGTCTGGCCGTCTGCCGTATGGCCGTCTGCCGTCTGGCCGTCTGTCCGTGCTCTAACTCCCGTAAATATGCTCGGATTGCTCTGCAATTTTTTTATGTTATTGTCGTTATCTATAGCATGTTCCCTATTTCAACGGAAGTGTGTAGCACTTATAGTTTTTTTACAGGGACACTCAAAAGAATTCCGTTACATTACGGTCAATGGGGAAAAATCTCTTGCGGTTTATTTTAATGATGTTACACAATTTCAAACACATTGTAATTGATATATATCACTAAGGTGCATTACAAGAAGCTTAATATGGAATAGGGTGTGTATAGCACTTATAGTTACTTTACAGGGACAGTCAAAAGAATTCCGTTACATTACGCTTATGGAGAAAAATCGTCTGCGGTTTATTTAAATAATGTTTCACTACTTTAAACGCAATGAAATTTATATAGATCACTAAGGTGCATTACAAGAGGCTTACTACAGAATAGTGTGTGTATAGCAGTCATCGTTCATTTACAGGGACACACAAAATAATTCTCTACTGTCTGTTAACAATAATTTCTGGAAGTGCGTTTTAAATTACTGAACGCGATTTTAAATCTAACTCAGTTTTATCTATTACGTGGTGTGTATAAATTCTGTAGATCATATACAGGGAATTACAAAAGTTCGCGAACACATTTCCGTTTATTGACAGAAATTCCAGAAGGAGAATTTTAAACTGTGCTACGCGTTTCCTAACTGAACTAAAATTTAACATCCTATGTAGTGTATATACAAATCTATAGATCATATACAGGGCTGAATAAAAGTATTCGGATATTTTTCCGAATATTATATATGTTGGAAATTCCGGAAATTATGCTTTTAAATATGTTATGAGTTTTCCAAATTGTTTACTTAGATGTTACTTAGATGTTCTTTCAGCTTATTAAACGGTATGATTTGTAAAATTATTTTGGAAGCGTTGGAAAGTGTTACATAATCTATGCTTGACGCATGATTTTTCGTTCTTGTTTAACGATATCTTTTGTTTATACGGGATACTTATTTAACTTAATTTATTATTTAAAATGTTTGGTTTAAATTATGTTTTTATGACTATAAAAATCCGCACACTAGGGTGCTATGATTTAACACTGTGTTATTGATGCACATTCACTATCTTAAAATTAATAGAATCACTAGCATAAAAAAAAAATGATTATTTTTTTTATCTTTCGTATAATATGATTTCATTTAAAAAATAAATTTCGTTATAAATTGCAATTTTATTCACTTTATTTTCCTAGGCGAAATCTCCATTTTCTAAATGTTAGACCTTCTATTCTAGATGTACTTTAGTTTATTATTAAAGTAAGCATTCTTTTATTATCTCATTATTCTCTTTTATATACAAAAGATAAACTTCATGATTGTAATGTCAACAATGCTAAGAACCAGACATCTCCTAAACGAAATTTGTGATCCATTTAAGAACACGTGACTGCACAAATGCCTATCTTATATTTCTCCCCAAAGTGCAGTAAATAAGAACTTTTGTTCTATTCGATGTAGTTTATTTACTGTAAAAAGAAGTGGACAGGGAATGACATAAAATAGAAAAAACATGAATGTTTTCCGTCGAGTTACGTAAATGAAAACAGAAATTTATATGTGCAAAAATTGCAGGCTCTCATTTTGAATATATATCTAACCTTTATGTATATAAACCTAATGTAAGTGGTTTGTGAAACGAATTTATGGAAGAGTTTATGAATCGTTTAAATGCGGGGTTTGTAGAACGCTGACAGTAATGTAATTTTTGCATGTTTTTACAGACACTTTCGGCATGTTTTTTCTTAAATAGGATGTATGTAACATGTATAGTATATTACAAGGCTGAAGAAAAAAAAATCAATTACACTACAATCTATGTGCGGTAATTGCTTATAATGAATTTTGGTGACATTATGTTATTTAAAACTCTACGAAATTTGTACATGTTACTAACGTTTATTGCGCACATTGTCTATTAAAAATATGGGACGTAACATTTATAGTTATTTTACAGGACAATACAAAACAAATTCATATGCATTACATTTTTTCGCCAAGTAATGATAGAAGAGCAATTTACTAAGGTTTTTATTTAACTTAAAATGCTTCATGTAGTTTATGTATAATTATGTCGTCAATTAACTTATCGAATGCCTTTTAAACACACTTCTCACAAACGAATTTTACTCAGATCTTTAAATATCGGCCATTACAATAATTTCCTTACACTATCTGTCTGGAAAGTTAAAAAAATGTAATAATGAAATGTGTAAATTGTTATTCGACTTAGGCTTCAATAACTGACGTTTATCTCACTGATTGGTAAAATTTTTAATGATTTATGTCTCACTTACTTATAATTCATGATATTTGGTATCTCCACATTTTTGGGATCGGGCACTTTATATTGTGGGCATTGAGGTCAATGCAAACCGCAAATACAATTTTTAAAAACTGTATATGGATTAAAACGGTATTTTTCTTTTTCCCTTGTATTAACTAGAAACGTAGTTTCAATTCTTTACTTTTTAAAAATTGCTTTAGGATTAGTTTATGAATTAAAAATTAATTCAGGTATTTTCTCATAACAGAGAATCATCCAGTTTTGAAGGATTTTTGATACAGTTTATTTATTTATTAATCCTGTTGATAAACATTCTCATTTTTTACTTACCCATCATACGTAGTATAGGGTAAGTCTTGTAATCGTTTTGAAAATCGAAAAATTTTTTTGACGGATTTACACGTTTCAGACACTGGAGATTCCAAAAAACATATTTTTAGAAAAAAAAAATTTGCCGTCCGTCTGTGTGTCTGTGTGTGTGTCTGTGTGTCTGTAAACGCTCTATCTCCCGAAAAAATTGAGATAGACACTCGCAATTTGGTATGTGCTTAGTATGTAATAATGGGAAGAAGCCTATTTCATTTCAATAACCTCGATTAACTGGAACTATTTTTTTCGGACTCTCGAAATATTCGTTCTGATAAAAGGTATATAAAAATTTTCGAAATTGTTTATTTTAAGAAATGAATGTAAAAGACAATAAAAAAACATAAATTTTGCATAAAGCATGAAGTCGATCGGATAATTAGTTGCTGAGATATTTGTAATCCTATTTTCCACACTCTTCGATTTTTCATGACCATGTATTTCATCCAAATTTCACTTCAAAGATATATTTTAATTGGAAATTTGACGCTTAATCAGATGCAATAAACCGCTAGTTAATAGGATTATTATTTTTGGAGTTATAAGGAAAAACCTCTTTCAAGCAATTCAGTAATCGAGCCTATAAAGTTATGACGTCATCAAGTCACGATTTTATTTGAATTGCTATGCATTTTATAAGTAGTTTACACATTTTTCTTTTCATATTTTATATTATGCATATCCATGATGGGTAAGTATTACGGTGGCCCCCAACGACTAGTTATCTTTAATCTTCATGATCTGCCTTAATTCTGTAGTACTTTACGTATTACTTCTACTTTATACTTTATAATCGATAATTATTTAAACTACGATGTTTGGTTTAGACACAGTTCTATTCAAATCATTATATGCTATATTATCATCAGTGTATCAAACAATTCAGAAAGATTATGATAATCAGTTACTTTGTGACCGCCTTTATGAGTATGACGGAATTTGATTGATCTCTTTTCGAATACTTGCTAATTCAATGAGTTGATATTATATATTTGAATACAAACCAAGCGCAGCATCTGTTTCATGTTATTTTTCTCCATAAAAAGAAGAATATTACTGTGGTTTGTTTCTGGATTAAATTTATATGTACCTTTGGTTTTATAGATTTAAATTTGAATATAGGAATATTGCACGAAGTATCAAGTATAGAGCACTTATTGATAATGATTATTTATTTAAATTACGTAGTTATATTTAATTTCATTTTTCTATTAGGTTGATATCTTTAGAAATAGACCTAATACAATCAATCTGTTTAAATATATGCATACTATATCTACATATAATGCAAATCTTTTCATCATAAACATTTCTGAAATGCTGCCTGAATTCGCTAACTGGTACAGTGTATTGATCTTCCCAAAATCTCTGATGAGTGCAAAGCATGTACGAGGGAATGTCATTAAGTAACTTACAAAAGATGATTAAATAACAACTTCAAAACAATTTCAACAAAAAAGTGATAATAACTTCAAAACTATTTTTTTCTAAACATATTCTCCATCAATCTTTATGCACTTAATCATTTTATCAGTGCCCCAATACCGGCTGTATAAGATTCTTTGGGTTGCTGTCTGAGCCCCATTAGGACTTCATGTTGAACCGCTTCATCATCTGCAAACATCATCTTGCCGTCAAGATGTTTTTCAGTGGAATAAACAGATGAAAATCTTTTGGAGCTAATCCGAGGTTTTAAGGTGGATGTTGAAGAATTTGCCAACGAAACTCTTGAATTGTCCCCTGAGTTATGACTGTCAATAAGCCAGGACGTATCATCAAGTCAATCGTTATTTTGAAACTGATTTGCGCATGTGAGCCAATGCTACCTAGTCAATATGAAATGATCATCATAAAGCTGGGTGACGCTTCCACTAATTAACATACTTGAAAATTACTTGTTACTGCTTTAAAAATATCATATTAATTTGTAACTACTTAATGACTCTCTCTCGTATATAGTTGTTATAATTGTTTTACAGGGACACTCAAAAGCAAAACATGTAAAACTTGTTATTACAATAACGTTGTAAAGTAGATGTTATCACAATAGCGTCTGAAATACAGAAAATATTCGATCCAATTTGGTACAGTTCCTTGATCTTACAAATATTCTGGACGAGTTCATTAATAAGTATGTAGCTTTTATAATTTGTTTAGAGGAGTACACAAAATCTTTCCGTGATATTCTTTGAATGGTTTGGATTCGAATATCGTCTCATCGTTCAAAATATATTACTGCCTAGGGCGGTTTTTAAACTGTATTTGTAATACATTTCTAACATTTTTTTATTATAATATCTCAGTTCGGTTCAATTGCATTTATTAAGATTTTTTTATTATTATTTTTCATATCTAAGTGACGAACGTAAAAGGAGTAGGATGAATTTGATTAGTTTGTACTAAATTTGATGAATGCGTCTTAAAACTAACTAAATAAATAAACCTTTTTTTATGACTATGCCGGAACATCTTTTATGCCGTGTCTCAATTTTTACAATAAAATACTTATTACTCCTACTTTATACTGTAGAAACCCACTATTATACAATATATGTAGTTTCATTTAATTCTAATTTTTTAACACAAATCTCTTGTTTGTTTTTATATTATCAACGGTTTATCTGACAGTTAGAAATGATTACAAAAATTGTCTACTCTACTCCGGCGTTCACATGTATGACGGAATTTCATTGAATTAATGTACTTTTGCCATTGATCTATGCATCCAAATATTTACAAAGTGAACACACAGATTATTTTATTACATTCCTGAAAACAAAGAAGAATAAAAGAATAACTCAATTTTTAGTAATAATAACTGTAGTTAAGAGATAGAATATTGTAACTTCAATGAAAAATATCAATGAAAAATTCTTATTGGCTGATTAATTTTCACACCAGTGTGTTTAATATTTGAAATAACCATGAATTCATGTATTCTTCAAAAGTTTGATTATATATCAAATCTGATTTTTTTTTCCTCTTTTCTTTATATTTTTCTTGAAATAGAAATAATTGTGCAATATATTAGGTGTTGTAATTCCAAATACTTTTAAAAGAAGGTTCTACGTTATTTTAACGCACTTATAGAAATTTTTTTATTGTATGTACGAAAAACACACATTATCTGCTTAGTATGACGTCAATTTCGGATGTGAAGTATTTTTTTAATGCGTGCGTGACAACAGGTAAGAAAACAAAGGCATTAAACAATTTAAATAAATATATTTGTATAAAGATAAATTCTGATATATGGTAAAAAAATGCTAAACAGTGGTCTGAGAAATTTATAAAATAGACAGTAATTTTTGTTGGTCTCTGAAACGCATGCATAGATGCCAACTTTTACGCATTTTTCCTACCACTAAAATTTTATAGTAAATTTTATGTTATTAAATCTCCGAAATTGCGTGATTCAATAACGCAAAAAGTTCTATTAATTTTTAGTGGTAGCAAAAAAGCGTAAAGGTTGGCAGCTGTGCGCATGTATTTTAGATTTCATGCATGTGGGTAAAAAAATCATAGTTTTATATAAGGGACATTTACTCGAACTTTGACTAAATACATACATGACTTTCATATATAAATGACTTTATATATATATCAGAATTTTTATTTAAAAATGTTTACAATTATGCACCTTTTATTATTATTTTTTACTTACATGTTTATGTATGTTTTGATTCTGCAGTAATATAAATTTTTAGTGTTCTACTACTGTAATAAGCTAAAAACGAAATTTGATCACTGAAATATTCCGTTAACAATATAATTTTAGAACTTTGTTACATGCCCGACTATGTGTGCACACATTGAGAAAAAGTAATACTAGAATCTTTGAACAATACTTGCGGAAAGATTAATGTACCTCAACAATAATGAATTTCAACAATAATGAAAATCCTTGCGTGAATTTTTAATTTTATCTTCTGAAAATGCCTTTCTCCCATGCTCTCTTTTCTTCGTAAAATTTGAAAAAAAAAAAGAACTGGTATAAAGATTCTGCTGGTAATGTAAAAAAGCCAAAACAGCATTTCTGTAACATATTTTAGTAAAAAAAACCCCACTGAGATTTATTTTCAAAGTACACAGCGGACTACTCATATTCATTCTTATAAAATACATTTTATGCATTTATGAAATCATCTCGGTTACTAAGTTAGATATTACGTTCTCTTAAGATATAATTCATAATACATTTATTAACGTTAAAAGAAACAGCAACATTTTTTAAAGCAATTCATAATATATATATATATATATATTGTGTTTTAAAAAAAGTGTGCTCTCAACTTGTCTTTCAAATCATTTCTCTCAACTCGACTTAGTCAACATGTATGATGCATTGCCATGTGGATGTGAATATTATGCAGAAGTTGTGACATTTTAAGGATTCTGTATAATTATTGTGAGTAGAATATTTTATCTACACTTTACGCGTTCATATTTCCAATTTTATTATTTCAAAACTGTTATCTCGTGGTAATTTCGTGAGGTGTTAAATACAGTTTTTGGGATAATCGATGTGAGTGAAATATATTGTATATTCTTAATGGTTTTTATTTCCTATTTAAATATTTCCAAATTTTAATATTTCCAATTGTTGTCTGGTAATAATTCAGTGTACCTGGATGATTCTACTGATCTTAGCATTATGCCAGTAGAATTATGGAACACTGAATTATTATTTAAAACACATGTGGGTGCATCCAGGCTGATGAGTACATGTGCATGTGTTTTTTCATATCCAATTCATATTTAATTCTCATGTGGTCTAATTTTCCATTGTATATGGTTCATATTTAATTTATTAATCAATTTGTATTTACTTAATTGCAACTCCAATTTATATATTTTTTTCCCCTTTCTCTCTATTTCTTTTTTCTTTTTTCAATATTCTTTAGGTATGAGTAAAATTTGGCCAATTACCATTGAATCACAAGCTATGGTAATATTATGTTTGCACATGTTAATTATTAGCTATGTGGTATTCTGTATACACAATATCATTAATTATCTCTTTGGAGATTTAAGTAGAATGATAATAGAACTTGATATGTTTTTTGAAATTCATAGATATTATAATTATATATATATATATATATATATATATGAAACAAATTAAAAAAAAAAAAAAAAAAAAAAAAAAAAAAAAAAAAAATTTTCGTCGTTGACTTCATTAAGACTATAATTCTGTGTAAATCCCATTATTCTAAATTATTTTCTCGCTCCAGTATTCGATTGTCAAAATCACATCTAGCGAAATATATAGTTTATTCCAAATTCATTCTCTTAAAAAATGGCACTGATAGAATGTTCTATTAAATTTACGCACTTTTATTTTCTTTAAATAAAAAGCATCCTAGAATCTAATAATTCGAAAAATACCCATTTCCCAGCTAAAAATATTTTACTTTTAAGAAATAACAACCTATGAATTTCTTTTCTTTATTTTTTATTTCCCTACGATTCCTGACAAAATATTACTTTTCAAATTCTGAAAGATTTTAATCTCAATGTAAAAATTATTTTGGCATATTGCCATACTTGATAAAAACATATGTACTCCTTTTCTCTCTGCTTTTATTTATTCGAAGGAAGTAGAAGGCACGAGATTGTTCTAGAACATTTTTTGGCGCGCTTTTGCCAGCTTCGGTAAGTTCACTTCGATATTAATTCGCCGAAGAAGTTAAGCCGTGAGCGTTGATTGGCCTAGAGGCTTTTTAGATAGAATGTATTCTGGCGCGCTCGGGAAATGATATACGGATTTTTCCCGCGTTTAGAGCAGAATGTTCCGGGATTTCGGTGGTGGATGCAACTAGTCATGTACTTCCTAAATCTTCGAAGGTTCTCCTTGGCCGCCGATTGATTTTAAAGAATACCTGCCTGTACTAACTAAGATGTCTTCTTATATTTAAATTTAAATCATCAAGTTTCGCCACGACCCTAAAATTAGCAGTGCATGGAGTGAGATTTCAATAGAGTAAAGCTTAATCGATTAATCTTTAAATTTTTCGAATAAAGTGTGAACTGGAACGAACTGCCTCTTCTCTGTAGCTTATACGTACACAATGAAGTAAGTCTCGGTGCTCAACTGAAAATCTCCTCGGAGAAACCTCCCTTGCCTTGAATAGGAGTCTACAAAAGTATGGTGACTCCAGTTAAATCGTCACATATATATATATATAACTCATAAAAAATACATTCTTAAAATATCACTTTATTTCTCACAGATTTTACATTATTGTCTTTCGAGGTACAATTTTTATTTTGAAAACTTTATTTTTAGTTTTTTTTATATAATATATTTCTTCAGAATTTGTACTTTGTCAATGAATAATTTTTAAGCTATGATATTTTTGTATTAAGAAGAAAATATTTTTTATTAAATATATGTTAAAAGCAAAACTTTAAACTCAAGTATCTGAAACATTATTTTTCAGTGGCTTTGCCACGAAAACGTTTGAACAGGTTAACGGATTTACATGTTTCTTATTTGTTTTTAATACAGGATATTTAAATCACTAAAAACTCATGTAAAAAAATACAAGTTATAGTAAAAAATATGATAAATTTTTATGAATTTCAAATTTATTTTCAGTATTTTTTAAACGTTTTTTGTTTGATTTTCAGGTGTAATTGAATGGCAACTAAATAACGACACAAGACTAGTAAATCTGCAGATCAGGAGCCTCAATGTCAGCTATAAAAGTCATTGTTATCTCATTTTTTATATTATTTGGCATCTTACAATCCACAATTTATTTATTTTTTATATTAAATACATATTTATAGGCATATAAAATACTTTGGAGGTTTCAGAAATTAGAAGCTTTAAACTAAACACGGTTTATGCAATGATATTCTAAAATTCCTATGAATGTCTTATTCATGTAACTTTTTAGAAAAAAAACATCATTTAAAAAAATCATAATTTATGTCAATAAAATACAAAAATAATTTATTTTGATAATAAAATATTGCAGCAAAATAGTGTGAGTTACTTGAATTTTATTATTTTGATATTCTTTGAAGTAAGGTTGCTAAGCAACTGATAAGTTAAAGAGCAAAGTAAAAAGAAATGCATTTTAAAATTTGTAAAAAATAGGAAAATAAAATGTTTTATATTTCCCGAACATATGCAAAAAATTTTCCAATAATTTAAACATTTAATTTTTATATTCTAATGAATGTATCAGCAAATTTACAAAGCTAGTGGATATATTTAGAATCTCTATATCGAAAGTTTAGCATTAGTAATTTTACGGTGAAATCCATTATTCAAATATGCGATTTCATTTCAGTTAAAAATGAAATTTGAAAATCGTCTGCATTCCTATAGGAAATCATTATGACCTAAAAAGAAATGCTCTATATTGTTCGAACGAATGAACCAAATGTAACCAAAAACTATACAGCTCATTCCGGGTACCTGACCAACATACCCATCAAAATTCAATCAAATCGAATCATTTTTACGGCAGTTATCTCGGAACAGACAGACAAACAGACAGAGAAAACCAAAAACTTTTCGAGTCTCCCCAATGAGACTTAACTGATGTTTCGGCAGTTATGGAACTCGGACATCAAAATGTGTCAAAAATAGTTTTGTAAGATTAATTTTGTCGTGAAATGTTAATTTTATTTTTTATAGTTTTAGACCATTTAACAAATATTTTCTTATTTCTATCAAACAAAAATAAATAAATGAAATAAATGACGTCTGACTTTTCAACTTTCACACTGTTAAAAAAAAAGTTAGTTAAAAACATAATAATCTTTTTTTAAATATCAATACAATATAACCCTTTAAATATAAGTTTTAAAACAATAGGAACGATATTTTATAATTCGTGTAAATATTTTTAAACGGAAACTAAAAAAAAAAAAAAATTATAAAAAAGCCCATGCCAGAACAAGAGCTTATTATAATAGTCATTACTATATTTGTAAGCTAAACTACACATTCAAAATTTTATCGTTGCGTAAAATTCGTGAATATAAACACATTAATTCTAAACTTATTTAAAAAAATCTGAGTTAATTATGGTCCATTTTATACTGTGATATAAATTTCTAAAAATTTGGCAAATCAAAATTCTAAAAAAATGTAAAAGTTTTTCAAAATACTAAGTCGGTCTTCATCAAACGAACGTTCGAAATATTATTACGTGGACAAATTCGAAAAGGTTTTAAATATTTACGTTGCTAAATGTAACATAATGGTGAATCAATATTCTTTCGCAATAAAGAAAAAGACCACTTTTATTTCACGTTATCTATCCTTTGACTAATTTAAAGTTCTTTCCCAGTACGACTCTCTACCGATTCACATGATTTATTTATTATTTCAATACGTTTACCAAATTTATAAATCAAGTAATTAAGTATATATTTGCTTTTATTTTAATTAGGAGGTTTCTAATATAAAATGAATTATTTAAATTTAACTTTACTATTGTAACAAAAACATTCCTGCATGTACTTATCGAATGAATTTCATGTAATTGTCATAAAAATCTTTGTTATTGAAAGTTTTTTAAATATCTTTAAAATTTGAATTTTTAATTGACTGTTTAATGCTAATCACTCCCAAACAAATCCACTAGTTTCTTAAAACTTTAAAATAACTTACAAAAATCAAATTGAAAATTTACATACGGATTTCTAACGTCAAAATTAAAAAGCGAACAAATCATCCTATTTGCTTAATCTGACGTTAAAGTTTATGTTTTGACAAAGATAATGAAAAAAGTTTGAATTATAAATTAAAAACAAACTTTCGCTGTGAGTAAAAAACTAGTCGTTGAGGGGCCACCGTAATACTTATCCATCATGGATATGCATAATATAAAATATGAAAAAAAAAAAAAAAAACATGTGTAAACTATTTATAAAATGCATTGCAATTCGAATAAAATGGTGGCTTGATGACGTCCTAAACTTTAAATCGAGGCTAACGAAAAAGACAGGCTACCGCCGTCCATTCCACTTATCTTTTTTTACAAACCACTAGAGTGACGTGATGCTCTTTTCGTGCACCTGCATTGGTGCATTCGAGCATTACGTGACTCCCGCGGTCTGTAAAAAAAGATACGCGTAAAGCACCGCGGTAGCCTTTCTGTTTCCTTAGCCTCGCTTAAAATGTTCTATTACTGAATTTCGTAAAATAAACATCCTTATAACTCCAAAATTTATAAATATATTAACTAACGCTTTACTGCGTCGGATTAAGCGTCTTATTTTCTATGAAAATATATCTTTGAATTGAAATTTGAATGAAATACGTGGTCATGAAAAATCGAAGGGTGTGGAAAATAGGATTACAAATATCTCGGCAACTCATTATCCGATCGACTTCATTCTTTATGCAAAATTTATGTTTTTTATTGTATTTTATATTCACTACTTTAAATAAACAATTTCGAAAAATTTTATATACTTTTCTTCAGAACGAATATTTCGAGAGTACGAAAAAAATTCAGGATAATCGAGGTTACTGAAATTCAATAAGCTTCTTCCCATTATTAAATAATAAGTACACACCTAATTTCAAGTCTCTATCTCAATTTGTTCGGGGGATAGAGCGTTTACAGACACAGACACAGGCACAGACAGACGAACGGCAATTTTCTTTTCTAAAAATATGTTTTCCGGAATCTCCAGTGTCTGAAACTGTAAATCCGTCAATTTTTTTTTCGATTTTCAAAACGATTACAAGACTTACCCTATACTACGCATGATGGGTAAGTAATAAAGTATAAAAAGAGGGATTAAGTTTCATTTCGAAAAGTATTAAAAGTCATTTCTGAAACAAAGCTTAGAAAAATTAAAGAATGTTATATTGTATGGAACAGCGACGTTTAAATTTTGTAAACAAAACAATTTTGGTAGTTTTACATTAGACGAACACCACTTTGCGCCAAGTGCAAATGTTTGCACAAAAGCTAACAAAGAAGCTATTCGCAAATATTATGAAAAATATTAGCAAACGATAACTTATGTAGAAATCGTGTTCTTAAATGGTTGACTATCTACAGTTTAATGAAATGTATAACTATTTTATAGAATATAAATATAGCAGAAATTCGCAAACAATAAAACCAAACATTCCATTACATAGCTGTCATGAAGTTGATGATTATGTTTGGTCTTACTAAAAATGCCTGCTACTGTTTTTCATGCCAGAAGTGCTATATAAATTCAATTAAGATTTAAGAATAATAAAATTAATTTTTAGATTTTTAGATTACTAATTTAAATAATATTCACATAATTAGATGAATGTATACCAGCAATATGTAAACTGAACATCCGTTTTTAAAGATATACAAAGCAGTAATCTTAAAATCACGTTTTGGTTTGTATATTATAGACTAAACTGTAATAAAAGTAAAAAAAAAAAAATTATATCTACAAAAATATGATATATCCATGGAAGACAATTGAGAATAACTTCTTCGAGTTACTCACGAATATGAAAACTGTTCTTTATTATTATATAGCAAAAAAGTAATATACTTTTTAGAATTAAATAAGCATTTATAAAACCAAAGTTTCGTTTGCTGCCACCAATTTTCGGGAACGTTTCCGCGTAGTTTTTATAGTCCATTTATCGGATTTCTCAACACGGAATATAGATTTTTCTGATGCTACAAATTCTCAATAAAACTTTTTCATGTTCAACAAACATGTTTTGCAGAAAAACATGAAAAAATAAGAGCATTAACATTAGCATTAAAATTAACATTCTTATGTTTATCTTGCACGAAAAATTTAATTCTGCAGCTGAAAATGTTTAATTGAGAATTCTTAGCATCCTAATAACTGATACTCCTGTTTAAGAAAACAGATTAGTACTATGTATAAACTACTCGAAAATGTTTTCTAAAATCTGTTGTAGCAAGAAAAAAATGTTCTTTATAAATGCGTTTTTTAAATCTCGAAAATATAGTGGTTTCAGGTTGTTCTGAGGATAAAGAATGCTTTTCGGAATCTTGGGTAACTCGGTTAGGTTATTGCATAAATTCGTACGTAGTTATACATTTAATTTTCTTTAATTATGAAACATTTGTCTTTTCTGCAGTGTATAGCCCTACTTTAGATTTTCGAAATCAGGAATACTTCTGTTTATCTTGTACATTTAATAACAAATTTCAAAATATGAATTACATTTTACCTTGAAAGAATTTAACTGGAAAGTGTTCATCTTTTGTCAATTGCCAAATTGTGTAGACCACATTATTTAAAAAAAAATATCACCTCGAAACTGGGAAAATTGTAAGAAAAAATAATCTATATGTAACCATTTATAATCGGATTACAACCACTTAAATAAATAAATGGTTCATTCCATTTGGTTCTTTGGAGCAAATCTGCTACTAGTGTTTGTTTAACGGAGAGGTACCAATTTTTAACTTTGATATTTTTGTTGGTTTCAGAGATAGCAAAATTGTTTACAGTTTTTTTTTCTAAACATATATAACTTTGCCACATAATTACAGTAAATACAATCATCTGTTTTTTTTCCATAAATTCCATCTTATTCTTTATTAAATCTTTATGTTACTAATAAATTGTATTCCATGCGCGATGATATTTTGTTAAAAAAAAAATCTTCAAATATTGATTTAAAAAAAATCAAAATATTAATTAAATTTAATGCAATAAAAATTAAATATATACATATTTTCCGCACGATCTTTCAGAAATATCTTAATTAAAAATACACAAGTTAATTGCGAAACCAGAACTGTTCTATTAAACTCTAAAATGTAGTGTTCAGCAAACATTTACCTACATTTCTATACATGATGCCATTCGGAATAATGTTATAATATACAGTCCCTGGCCAAATTATTAGACGTAGTTGTTTTTATTATAATTTATTAAATATCTGGAAAGATACATGAGGAATTATCCTGAAACTGCAGGAGTGTAAACAACATGATAATCGTCATATATTTCCGCGAAGATTTTTTCCCGAAACCCCATAAGTGGCCGTCAACAAATTGAAGAAAAACGAATATATTTTGGATAACCCTGTAAAAACTAATATCGCAAAAAGCATTCAAACTATAGATTATGATTAAATGGCTCATTGTAATAATTTGGGTTCATTTTTATGAAGATAGCATGTATACTCAAAGAGAAATTCGGGTTTTTATAAAAACAGCCCCAAATTTTACCAAGTTTTTTGCTTATAATTTGCAGAGTTTTTAATATAAAAACAAGTTATTTTCAGAAAACATGACAAACAAAATTATACACAATACCCTGCAATCAGAATTAAAAATAATAAAAATTGTATGAAAAATGAGCAGGTTTACTAAATATTGTTTCACTGCGCATGCGCGAATTCAATCAAAATATACTTTGCATAATATATTAGCTAAATGTATAGATCAACTTTTATGAAAGTCTCAAAAACATAGCTTGAAAATTCTGATAGTAATCGTCGATAGAATAAGCTCGAATTTCGCTGTTCCCAAAAGGAAGCAAAAGATGAGGGGTTGTATCCAAATATACTAGCTTATGAAAGTTGACATAATAAGAATGAAGTGTCTCTCATTCTATATTTGATACAACCCCTCATCTTTTTGCTTCCTTTTGGGAACAGCGAATTTCGAGCTTATTCTATCGACGATTACTATCATAATTTTTAAGCTATGTTTTTGAGATTTTCATAAAAGTTGGTCTATGTATTTAGCTAATATATTATGCACAGTATATTTTGATTGAATTCGCGCATGCGCAGTGAAACAATATTTAGTGAACTTGCTCATTTTTCATACAATTTTTATTATTGTTTAATTCTGATTGCAGGGTGTTATGTACAATTTTGTTTGTCATATTTTCTGAAAATAACTTGTTTTTATATTGTAACAACGGCTGCAGGGTGCAGTATTTCTCCAAAAGAACGCTTGTTTCCTTCTGAACGTTAGAAGATGCTCGCAGAAGTGGGGAGGGGGTTGGTCATTTTGGAGCAATGACCGAGAACTTCCGCCCTTACCCCCAGTGGACAGTGTACACGTAGACGTAGAGAAGCGGGGAGTCTGTTGTTGGAAAGCGAGCGATGAGGTTCGCTTGTAAACAGCTCCGGTTTTAGTGAGATGTTTTTTTTAGTGCTTTCCGCTGTGTTCTGCGGTGATTATGAATATCACGATTAAATTGTAAATCACAAAGAACTTGTACAGAATAATTTTTTTTAATTAAATAATTTTTAATTGAATCCAGTGGATTCTTTATTAGTTTAGCTGTGCGTGAATGTTTATGTTTGAAATTAACACTCGCTACACCACAGCTTATGATTAATGGTGGCAGTGCTCGTTGGGATGTTGGAACTAGATTAATTAGTTCCACGAATCCTTAGCCACCTTCTGCAAAAAAAAATTATAATTGTAAAAGTCGTGCAGTTATCGTATAAGCACGCATTTTGTGGGAGAACTTTGTCGACGATTTCCACGAGTTTCGGAACGGCCAAGTATCCAGAGTTTTATTTTCTTACATTTGGAGTCTCTGTAAAGAAGAATCAGTGTTCTGTCCGGAAGGTCAAGGATTCATTCTTGTGAAGTGGAGCGAGTGGATACCATCGATAAAGATCCGGTGTGGAGCTTCATTTCTGTTGGACTGTTTATCTGCCGACCCTGGAATTTGCTATGTGTCCCCCAGCGTAAACATCAAATATGGAATGGTAAGCCCCTATATTTCTCGTGCATGCTGAATTTTGGGAGGTCCCATTGTTATATATACATGTACATAAATTTAGTAGAAATAATGTTGTGCTAAGTAATTTGAAGTAGGGTTTATTATTATTATTATTACTTCAAGGTTCATGCGTACGGGATAGCTATAAGTTATTTTATATTCTCTGGTTATTGTACTAATGTTCTCAGGTAAATATTTATTGCAGAAGTGGCGGGTTATTTATTTTATGTGTGTTTTTGTTCTTTTGTGATAAGTATAAAGATTAAATTATTTTTTATGCACATGTAGAGTGCTAATGCAGCTAAACAATATGTGTTACAGTGTGAAAGCATTTGTTTAGAGGTAGGAGATTGAATTAATGAAAATTATCACTGTGAATTCATTTTTAAAATAAATTCATATTCCTAGTAAAAAGGAATTTTGTTTAAATTAATCTACTAAGTCTTTTCTTTACTGTGTAGTATTTTTATGAGTGTTTTTTGGGTTTATCTTATCATTTATGGTGTTTTATTTAGGGAGTTACTCAGTTTTGAAAAGAAAAGTAGATCCTTGATTTTCTTTGCTTTTTTATTGCTAATTGTGTTCGGGAAACTGTGCTTTTTTGTATTTTGTGTTGAGATATTTTCTGTGTTTAATTATGGCCAGTTTCTTGAATAAACAAAATAAAAGCGTTCTGCTATTGCTCGCGGCCGATTTTGATACAGAATTACCTGCGGACAGTAAAAAGGTAGCGATAATTCAGGCAATTTTGCGTGCCTCTGATTATGAGGAGCAAATGGCTAAAGATATGTTGGAAGGGATATTAATAGAGAGGGAAAAACTGGCAGAGCAAGAAAGATCAGACAAATTAGCGAGCAAGAAAGGTTAGATAAATTGGCAGAAAGAGAGAAAGATAGACAGTTGGAGTTAGAGAAGGCGAAGTTACAATACAATGTAGATACTACCTCTGTAGCTTCCACAGTTTCTGTAGTGGCAGAAAGTAAAGATAAAAAAGTAAGTTTAAAAGATTTAGTCCCAAAATTTGACCCTAAATCCATTGACATTACTTTATTTTTTATGATTTTTGAGAGTCAGGCGTTAAAAGAAAATTTAGATGAATCTAATTATGTATCACAGCTTATACCCTTGTTGCCTGTAGATGTTGCGGAAATTATTGTAAAGGAACCGCTAGAGAAAAGGGATGACTATCAGCACATCAAAAGCGTTTTGCTAAAAAGGTTTAGATTAGGAGCTGGGGCCCTTAAAACTAAATTTGAAAACCATCAAAGGAAGTCAGGTGCACTGTGGTCTGAACTTGTGTATGAGCTGAGAGGGTATTTGGATAACTGGTTGGAAACGGTTGAAGTGAATGATTTCGAATCCCTCAAAGAACTTATACTCACAGAGCAGGTGAAACGTAGAGTCCCTTTTGAAATTAAAGAGAAATTCTTAGACGAATGGGATGAGATGAAGACAGCGTCCTATTTAGCAGAAAAATGCGATAAATATGAGAGTGTGAGAGGGAATTTTAAGAAAATGGAAAATAAATTTTGGAATAATAAGTCATTTGGTAGGGACAGGAACGGTCAGGATAACGTCAAGAGTAAGGGGGAACAGGCAGTAAAGTCGGGAGGGGCTGATAAAAAGGATCACGCAAGTAGAAATTCTTGGAATAAAGATAAGTTTGATAGAAGGAAACCTATTGTCTGTTTCCAGTGTAACCGTGCACGGCATATCAGACCGGATTGCCCAGATTTAAAACGTAAAGACTCTGGAGATGTAGTTAGTCACCTGGGTGTAGATGTTAGTTTAGGAGAGTGTTTTGCACCGTATTTCAAAAAGGCAGAAATTAATGGAATAGAACGGGATTACTTACGGGATACTGGGGTTGGCATTGATCTTTGTGACCGTAGCTGGATTGATAATGAGGATTTGATTGGTGAAGTCACTTGGATTAAACAACCCCTGGATAATGAATGTAAATTTTTGCAATTGGCAAGAGTTACAATTAAAGGAGATTTTGGAATGGTGGTCACTAAGGCAGCTGTGAAACCTATCGAGTTAGAACAAGGTTATTATTTGTTAGGAAACAAAACGGCTGAGCTTATTGAGGAGTCGAGGCGTAATCCTGTACCGGTAAATGCTGTAATGACGCGCAGTCAGAGGCGTGAAAATGAGAGAGAAATGTCCGCTGTGCAAGTTGAGAGTGAATTTGGTTCGGAGGATGGAGAACCGGATGAAGGGGAGTCTAGTGGCGGTGAGGAAGAAGATGGGATAGTTATTCCGGAAAGGTTAGAGGCAGAGTCGGGTTTGGAGAAGGTATCCGCAGAGAAATTTAAGGAAGAGCAGATAAATTGCGCTTCACTTAAGCAGTTGTGGGAGAAGGCCAGTAAACCTAACGAAAAAGAATTTTGTGTTAGAGATGGTAAGCTTGTGCGGGTATCGCAGTCACGGAGAGGTGATGATAAAGTGCAGTTATGTGTGCCGGAAGTTTATCGTAGAAAAGTTCTAGCATTGTGTCATGAGCAGGTGTCAGGGCATTTGGGTACGACTAAGTCCAAGGATAGGGTTCTGAGATGTTACTTTTGGCCAAACTGTTATCACGATATTTAGAATTATGTTAAGACTTGTGATACATGTCAAAAGGTAGGTAGCAATCGAGATAGGCGAAAGGCCCCTTTGAAGTTAGTACCGATAATTTCGGAATGCTTTACCAAAATAAATTTACACGCGGTTGGTCCCCTGAAAACTAGTAATAAAAACAACAAGTACTTAATTACATCCATTTGCCTCGCTTCTAAATATCCTGATGCTATTCCGGTGGAAAACATCACTTCCACATCCGTTATTGATGCTTTGGTACAGATATTCGCTAAGACAGGTTATCCGAGATGGGTGCAAAGTGACCTAGGAAAATCTTTCACCAGCGAGTTAACATCAGAATTTTTTAATGTATTTGGTATCAAAGTGTCGCATAGCTCCGTTTGCCATCCGGAGTCGAACAGCGTGGAAAGGATGCATTCTACTTTGAAGAAAGTACTTAAAGCTTTGTGTCTAGAGTCCGGTCGAGACTGGGAAGAGGTTTTGCCTATGGCGTTGTTTGCTCTAAGAACTGTGACGCATGAAAGTACTGGGTTTAGTCCTGCCGAGCTGGTTCATGGAAAGAATTTACGCATGCCGCACACTTTAGTTTATGAGAATAGGATGGGTCAAGGTAACACGGATCAAAATGTGGTAGATTACATTTTGAACTTGACGAATAGGTTGAAAAGGTGTCAGGATTTGGCAACTAGGCGTATGGAGGAATGTCAGGACAAAAGGAAGACATGGTATGATCAGAATGCGGTAACTAGAAAATTCAAAGTTGATGACCAGGTGTTAGTTTTGGCAACATCAAAGACTCATAAGATGGCCGTAAATTGGGTCGGGCCGGGAACTGTCACTGGAATGCTTTCGGAGACAAATTACACGGTTGACTTACCAGAAAGGCGCAGTAAGGCGAGTATCTACCATGTGAATCTTTTGAAACCTTATTACAAGCGGCCTGAATTTGTTAATCTGCTGATTGACATAGATGCGGAAGAGGTGGAAGAAGATGCTGAGATCCCTTATCCCCTGCCAAACCCCACACAAATTGACTTCTGGGAAGTTGTGTATAACAGCGAGTTAGAGAAAAAAGTGACAGATAGCCAAATAAATTTATTTAAGGAGGTTATAGAGAGAAATAGAAAAGTTTTTTCTTCAGACCCTGGACGTATCCATCTGGTAGAGATGGATATCGAGTTGACAGATGGATCGCCGGTGAAAGCGAAACCTTATAGAATGTCACCTAGGCAGACCGAAATTTTAAGAGAGGAAATCAGGAGACTATTGGAATTAGGAGTGATAGAAGTAGGGCAGTCCGATTTTACGTCCCTCATGATTTTGGCAGAGATTCCGGGAAAGGATCATCGTCCCTGTGTGGACTATTTCACGGGAATGCAGACGGGTTAAGTAGAACCGAAAAGTGTAATTTCTTTAGTATTTAATTAGTGTAAATTTCTTTACTTGATTCCCGAATTAGTATTTGTTTATAATTTTTATTTACGAGTTATTGTTTTTTTTTGTTATTTATCACTTGTATATATTTTGTGTGTAATTTAGTATTTTTTTTAGAATTTTCTTTAATGTCAAGGAATCGCACTGTGTCAGTTATTGAACTCAGATAAATATCTCATCTGTTATATTAGATTTGATTACGAAAATGTTTTTATTATTTGAATTGTTATGGAAATTCATAAGTGAAATCTAGGATTATCATGAGTCTTTCAAAACTGAGTACGCGTGCGTCTGTATGAATCTTGTATAGAGAAAAATTAAAGTGTATAAAGTTATTAAGGTATTAGCAAAAGGTAAAAGTATTAAGGTAAAGTGATTAAGGTATTTCCTTAACACTTCCAACTGGAGTTTAGTTGTTGGGACCTCTCAGATTTAGTGTGTTAAGAATGAGGGGCTCGGTACCTGGTTCAAATTTACATTTTCATAGGTGTATGCCCCGTATGAAAATTCTTTAGGGGGAAGGAGCTGTAACAACGGCTGCAGGGTGCAGTATTTCTCCAAAAGAACGCTTGTTTCCTTCTGAACGTTAGAAGATGCTCGCAGAAGTGGGGAGGGGGTTGGTCATTTTGGAGCAATGACCGAGAACTTCCGCCCTTACCCCCAGTGGACAGTGTACACGTAGACGTAGAGAAGCGGGGAGTCTGTTGTTGGAAAGCGAGCGATGAGGTTCGCTTGTAAACAGCTCCGGTTTTAGTGAGATGTTTTTTTTAGTGCTTTCCGCTGTGTTCTGCGGTGATTATGAATATCACGATTAAATTGTAAATCACAAAGAACTTGTACAGAATAATTTTTTTTAATTAAATAATTTTTAATTGAATCCAGTGGATTCTTTATTAGTTTAGCTGTGCGTGAATGTTTATGTTTGAAATTAACACTCGCTACACCACAGCTTATGATTAATGGTGGCAGTGCTCGTTGGGATGTTGGAACTAGATTAATTAGTTCCACGAATCCTTAGCCACCTTCTGCAAAAAAAAATTATAATTGTAAAAGTCGTGCAGTTATCGTATAAGCACGCATTTTGTGGGAGAACTTTGTCGACGATTTCCACGAGTTTCGGAACGGCCAAGTATCCAGAGTTTTATTTTCTTACATTTGGAGTCTCTGTAAAGAAGAATCAGTGTTCTGTCCGGAAGGTCAAGGATTCATTCTTGTGAAGTGGAGCGAGTGGATACCATCGATAAAGATCCGGTGTGGAGCTTCATTTCTGTTGGACTGTTTATCTGCCGACCCTGGAATTTGCTATGTGTCCCCCAGCGTAAACATCAAATATGGAATGGTAAGCCCCTATATTTCTCGTGCATGCTGAATTTTGGGAGGTCCCATTGTTATATATACATGTACATAAATTTAGTAGAAATAATGTTGTGCTAAGTAATTTGAAGTAGGGTTTATTATTATTATTATTACTTCAAGGTTCATGCGTACGGGATAGCTATAAGTTATTTTATATTCTCTGGTTATTGTACTAATGTTCTCAGGTAAATATTTATTGCAGAAGTGGCGGGTTATTTATTTTATGTGTGTTTTTGTTCTTTTGTGATAAGTATAAAGATTAAATTATTTTTTATGCACATGTAGAGTGCTAATGCAGCTAAACAATATGTGTTACAGTGTGAAAGCATTTGTTTAGAGGTAGGAGATTGAATTAATGAAAATTATCACTGTGAATTCATTTTTAAAATAAATTCATATTCCTAGTAAAAAGGAATTTTGTTTAAATTAATCTACTAAGTCTTTTCTTTACTGTGTAGTATTTTTATGAGTGTTTTTTGGGTTTATCTTATCATTTATGGTGTTTTATTTAGGGAGTTACTCAGTTTTGAAAAGAAAAGTAGATCCTTGATTTTCTTTGCTTTTTTATTGCTAATTGTGTTCGGGAAACTGTGCTTTTTTGTATTTTGTGTTGAGATATTTTCTGTGTTTAATTATGGCCAGTTTCTTGAATAAACAAAATAAAAGCGTTCTGCTATTGCTCGCGGCCGATTTTGATACAGAATTACCTGCGGACAGTAAAAAGGTAGCGATAATTCAGGCAATTTTGCGTGCCTCTGATTATGAGGAGCAAATGGCTAAAGATATGTTGGAAGGGATATTAATAGAGAGGGAAAAACTGGCAGAGCAAGAAAGATCAGACAAATTAGCGAGCAAGAAAGGTTAGATAAATTGGCAGAAAGAGAGAAAGATAGACAGTTGGAGTTAGAGAAGGCGAAGTTACAATACAATGTAGATACTACCTCTGTAGCTTCCACAGTTTCTGTAGTGGCAGAAAGTAAAGATAAAAAAGTAAGTTTAAAAGATTTAGTCCCAAAATTTGACCCTAAATCCATTGACATTACTTTATTTTTTATGATTTTTGAGAGTCAGGCGTTAAAAGAAAATTTAGATGAATCTAATTATGTATCACAGCTTATACCCTTGTTGCCTGTAGATGTTGCGGAAATTATTGTAAAGGAACCGCTAGAGAAAAGGGATGACTATCAGCACATCAAAAGCGTTTTGCTAAAAAGGTTTAGATTAGGAGCTGGGGCCCTTAAAACTAAATTTGAAAACCATCAAAGGAAGTCAGGTGCACTGTGGTCTGAACTTGTGTATGAGCTGAGAGGGTATTTGGATAACTGGTTGGAAACGGTTGAAGTGAATGATTTCGAATCCCTCAAAGAACTTATACTCACAGAGCAGGTGAAACGTAGAGTCCCTTTTGAAATTAAAGAGAAATTCTTAGACGAATGGGATGAGATGAAGACAGCGTCCTATTTAGCAGAAAAATGCGATAAATATGAGAGTGTGAGAGGGAATTTTAAGAAAATGGAAAATAAATTTTGGAATAATAAGTCATTTGGTAGGGACAGGAACGGTCAGGATAACGTCAAGAGTAAGGGGGAACAGGCAGTAAAGTCGGGAGGGGCTGATAAAAAGGATCACGCAAGTAGAAATTCTTGGAATAAAGATAAGTTTGATAGAAGGAAACCTATTGTCTGTTTCCAGTGTAACCGTGCACGGCATATCAGACCGGATTGCCCAGATTTAAAACGTAAAGACTCTGGAGATGTAGTTAGTCACCTGGGTGTAGATGTTAGTTTAGGAGAGTGTTTTGCACCGTATTTCAAAAAGGCAGAAATTAATGGAATAGAACGGGATTACTTACGGGATACTGGGGTTGGCATTGATCTTTGTGACCGTAGCTGGATTGATAATGAGGATTTGATTGGTGAAGTCACTTGGATTAAACAACCCCTGGATAATGAATGTAAATTTTTGCAATTGGCAAGAGTTACAATTAAAGGAGATTTTGGAATGGTGGTCACTAAGGCAGCTGTGAAACCTATCGAGTTAGAACAAGGTTATTATTTGTTAGGAAACAAAACGGCTGAGCTTATTGAGGAGTCGAGGCGTAATCCTGTACCGGTAAATGCTGTAATGACGCGCAGTCAGAGGCGTGAAAATGAGAGAGAAATGTCCGCTGTGCAAGTTGAGAGTGAATTTGGTTCGGAGGATGGAGAACCGGATGAAGGGGAGTCTAGTGGCGGTGAGGAAGAAGATGGGATAGTTATTCCGGAAAGGTTAGAGGCAGAGTCGGGTTTGGAGAAGGTATCCGCAGAGAAATTTAAGGAAGAGCAGATAAATTGCGCTTCACTTAAGCAGTTGTGGGAGAAGGCCAGTAAACCTAACGAAAAAGAATTTTGTGTTAGAGATGGTAAGCTTGTGCGGGTATCGCAGTCACGGAGAGGTGATGATAAAGTGCAGTTATGTGTGCCGGAAGTTTATCGTAGAAAAGTTCTAGCATTGTGTCATGAGCAGGTGTCAGGGCATTTGGGTACGACTAAGTCCAAGGATAGGGTTCTGAGATGTTACTTTTGGCCAAACTGTTATCACGATATTTAGAATTATGTTAAGACTTGTGATACATGTCAAAAGGTAGGTAGCAATCGAGATAGGCGAAAGGCCCCTTTGAAGTTAGTACCGATAATTTCGGAATGCTTTACCAAAATAAATTTACACGCGGTTGGTCCCCTGAAAACTAGTAATAAAAACAACAAGTACTTAATTACATCCATTTGCCTCGCTTCTAAATATCCTGATGCTATTCCGGTGGAAAACATCACTTCCACATCCGTTATTGATGCTTTGGTACAGATATTCGCTAAGACAGGTTATCCGAGATGGGTGCAAAGTGACCTAGGAAAATCTTTCACCAGCGAGTTAACATCAGAATTTTTTAATGTATTTGGTATCAAAGTGTCGCATAGCTCCGTTTGCCATCCGGAGTCGAACAGCGTGGAAAGGATGCATTCTACTTTGAAGAAAGTACTTAAAGCTTTGTGTCTAGAGTCCGGTCGAGACTGGGAAGAGGTTTTGCCTATGGCGTTGTTTGCTCTAAGAACTGTGACGCATGAAAGTACTGGGTTTAGTCCTGCCGAGCTGGTTCATGGAAAGAATTTACGCATGCCGCACACTTTAGTTTATGAGAATAGGATGGGTCAAGGTAACACGGATCAAAATGTGGTAGATTACATTTTGAACTTGACGAATAGGTTGAAAAGGTGTCAGGATTTGGCAACTAGGCGTATGGAGGAATGTCAGGACAAAAGGAAGACATGGTATGATCAGAATGCGGTAACTAGAAAATTCAAAGTTGATGACCAGGTGTTAGTTTTGGCAACATCAAAGACTCATAAGATGGCCGTAAATTGGGTCGGGCCGGGAACTGTCACTGGAATGCTTTCGGAGACAAATTACACGGTTGACTTACCAGAAAGGCGCAGTAAGGCGAGTATCTACCATGTGAATCTTTTGAAACCTTATTACAAGCGGCCTGAATTTGTTAATCTGCTGATTGACATAGATGCGGAAGAGGTGGAAGAAGATGCTGAGATCCCTTATCCCCTGCCAAACCCCACACAAATTGACTTCTGGGAAGTTGTGTATAACAGCGAGTTAGAGAAAAAAGTGACAGATAGCCAAATAAATTTATTTAAGGAGGTTATAGAGAGAAATAGAAAAGTTTTTTCTTCAGACCCTGGACGTATCCATCTGGTAGAGATGGATATCGAGTTGACAGATGGATCGCCGGTGAAAGCGAAACCTTATAGAATGTCACCTAGGCAGACCGAAATTTTAAGAGAGGAAATCAGGAGACTATTGGAATTAGGAGTGATAGAAGTAGGGCAGTCCGATTTTACGTCCCTCATGATTTTGGCAGAGATTCCGGGAAAGGATCATCGTCCCTGTGTGGACTATTTCACGGGAATGCAGACGGGTTAAGTAGAACCGAAAAGTGTAATTTCTTTAGTATTTAATTAGTGTAAATTTCTTTACTTGATTCCCGAATTAGTATTTGTTTATAATTTTTATTTACGAGTTATTGTTTTTTTTTGTTATTTATCACTTGTATATATTTTGTGTGTAATTTAGTATTTTTTTTAGAATTTTCTTTAATGTCAAGGAATCGCACTGTGTCAGTTATTGAACTCAGATAAATATCTCATCTGTTATATTAGATTTGATTACGAAAATGTTTTTATTATTTGAATTGTTATGGAAATTCATAAGTGAAATCTAGGATTATCATGAGTCTTTCAAAACTGAGTACGCGTGCGTCTGTATGAATCTTGTATAGAGAAAAATTAAAGTGTATAAAGTTATTAAGGTATTAGCAAAAGGTAAAAGTATTAAGGTAAAGTGATTAAGGTATTTCCTTAACACTTCCAACTGGAGTTTAGTTGTTGGGACCTCTCAGATTTAGTGTGTTAAGAATGAGGGGCTCGGTACCTGGTTCAAATTTACATTTTCATAGGTGTATGCCCCGTATGAAAATTCTTTAGGGGGAAGGAGCTGTAACAACGGCTGCAGGGTGCAGTATTTCTCCAAAAGAACGCTTGTTTCCTTCTGAACGTTAGAAGATGCTCGCAGAAGTGGGGAGGGGGTTGGTCATTTTGGAGCAATGACCGAGAACTTCCGCCCTTACCCCCAGTGGACAGTGTACACGTAGACGTAGAGAAGCGGGGAGTCTGTTGTTGGAAAGCGAGCGATGAGGTTCGCTTGTAAACAGCTCCGGTTTTAGTGAGATGTTTTTTTTAGTGCTTTCCGCTGTGTTCTGCGGTGATTATGAATATCACGATTAAATTGTAAATCACAAAGAACTTGTACAGAATAATTTTTTTTAATTAAATAATTTTTAATTGAATCCAGTGGATTCTTTATTAGTTTAGCTGTGCGTGAATGTTTATGTTTGAAATTAACACTCGCTACACCACAATATTAAAAACTCTGCAAATTATAAGCAAAAAACTTGGTAAAATTTGCGGCTTTTTTTATAAAAACCCGAATTTCTCTTCGAGTATACATGCTATCTTCATAAAAATGAACCCAAATTATTACAATAATCCATTTAATCATAATCTACAGTTTGAATGCTTTTGCAATATTATTTTTTACAGGGTTGTCCAAAATATATTATTTTTTCTTCAATTTGTTGACGGCCCCTTAAGGGTTTTCAAGGAAAAAATCTTCTCGGAAATATATGACATCTATCATGTTGTTTACATTCCTGAAGTTTCAGGATAATTCCTCATGTATCTTTCCAGATATTTAACAAAACTAGAACAAATATTGAATAAAAACAACTGTGTCTAATAATTTGGCCAGGGACTGTATAGAGAAATAAAGGCAGCGATCTACATAGGTAGATTTTTCGCTATTTTTGAAACAAGATTGATCAATCAGAGGACTGTATTTTTGCAAAATTTTGTATCTTTTTGAAAATTTCGCAAAATACAGGTTTCTGATTGGTCAATCAGAAAAAGCGAAAAATTTATCTGGATCCTTGCCAATATTTGAGAACTATGTTTCTTCATCTATAATATTTTAATAACACACAAGGCCACGATCCAGGTATATACATGGTGTCCATGATTAAACGACCCTAGTTTAAAGTTGTCTACAGACGAAACTATCGGTCAGAAAGTTGTGAAATTTTGTGAAGGACTTAATAAAGGAATGGGAATTTGCTTAAGCGAAAAAAAAAATTAGTTCAAAATTTTGCCGCCAGACGGCGTTTTTAATGAATTACACATTTAGCATACATTTACGATAGTTTACATATTTTATTGCAACAAAACATGTTCCACATGACGGCTATCATTTTCAGCTACCGTCTGGAATCGTAAGATAGCATGTTCCACAGTCGACCGCAGTGTTTTCTGGGAAATGCTATAAAACATGTCGCGAAAAAAAGTTTTATTCGACATGTTTTCTTGTAATAAAATTTGTAACCTATCATAAATGTATGCTAAATGTGTAATTCATTAAAAAACGCCTCTGGCGGCGAAATTTTGAACTAATTTTTTTTCGCTTAAACAAATTCCCATTCCTTCATTATGTCCGTCACAAAATTTCACAACTTTCTGACCAATAGTTTCGTCTGTAGACAACTTTAAAATAGGGTCGTTTAATTATGGACACCCTGTAGTTGCGAAATATCCTTAGACTGATTATTTTTTTATATTTCAATGTATTATTACTAAAAAGAGATTTATGTAATTTTTTTACAAACCAAAAATTGGATTAAAAGCAACTTGAGAAAATGTTTCGTCCATTTATAAGTAAAGAAAATTTCGTTTTTTTCTTATTAATGCTAAATACCATAACCTAGAATACATACATGTATGGTCAGCTCACATGTGAAACATAAATTAATATAAAAAAATAATATTTTTACTTGCTTATTTTACGCTTTAGTTTTTGTTCTGTGTAATTGTTGGTAATAAAAAAGCAACAACAAACGTTTATAAAAGCATAAAATAAGAATCAGAATGGATTGAAAAAAGGAAAAGGAAATAAAATAATGTAGTATTTTTGTGGTATATTTTTCTCCATGTGTAGTTAGAACATAAAGTACGATTTTCAGAAAATTATCATCTATGCTAAAAATTCGGAAAAAAAAATATTTCGCGCTGTGGTAACCATTGTATACTAAAACAATATAGAGTGAATTATTTCGGATTTTGTTTATCTAAAAACTATATTATAAAGAAAAAACATGTCCGTAAGAAATACTGACGTCATAATGACGATGGAAATGACTTGACTTTTACTGCAGTTTTTTTTAACTTTTAAACATGTCAAAATTTCAATTTTTTACACCATCGAATAGAACAAAAGAATATTTGTATAAATGCAATTTTTTTAAAAACTGTATCTTAATTTGCTGATAATTTATGGTTTTTCAAATATTTTCAAAGAGCGGATGTTTTTAAATCTACCTGTATAGCGTACAGCTCGATTAAGAAAGATTAATCTGTTTGCACTAAAAACAATGTAAATAGTCTTGCATTTGCTTCCGGCTAATACTCCATAAAGAAATTAAAACTTTATCTGCAAATAAATAACTAAATAAAGTAATAAAATACAAATAATATAAATAAAATACACTTTTAACAGATCTGCAATCGAACTACGCACTTAGTAAATCTCTGAAACTATCAGAATCGAAAAGTTTGCTATAAGTAGCGAAATATTTGGATATTTATTCGGCTATTAACTCTTGATATGACGCTATTATGAAAGTGTCATTTTTATTAATTTTTAAAACTATATTTCAATACATTATTGATATTTTTTATATATAAATGCTTTTTAGTATTGTTTGTAGACCATCTAAAAATATACTAAATTTTTAAAAAAATATTTTATATTTTTCAATACAAACAAAATGGATTTAATCTATTATATATATCTCTATTATCTATGCCCGGATTGGATCCCTAATATTTGTATCCATCATAATGTTAAAATCGATCAAAATTAAAAACAGTATTCAGTAATCTTCAAATAAAGGTCTCCATTTTTCTCGATCAACAGTGATCACAGAATAGGGGTAACATCAAATTTTATAAAATTAATGTTAAAAAGCTTTATCTTATTACCTTAAGAAGAATCACTATAAAAATGTTCTAACATTTAGATAGAATTTTTCGCAAAGAAAGTTTTGGGAATTCCCAATTGTGTGTAAAATATTTAATAATGGCATTGTACTTTTAACCACAATCAGAAAGTGACATCTTGCATTTTATCACTTGTGTTACAACTACGACAATGCATGGATAGGTGGTTCAGGCTTCTAAAGGTGCAATTTTGTACTAAAATATTGTTTAAATGCTTGTGCTAGTAGATAAAATGAGATATCAAGACACTTAGTGGCATTTGATTCGCGATAAGTATTCATAACCTGTTGATAAATTTCACGATTGAATTGAATCAATCACTAACTACCTATTTCAAAAATATTTTTATTTAAATTCTCTAAATAAAATATTACTGGAAGTGGCTTTCTTTCTTAAGGTATCCGCACACCTTTGAAACGTCACTTTCGAGAAAATATCGATTTTTCATTTTTGCAATAATATTAAAATCCGATCTTTTATCTATAGAATTCTGCTTTAATTGTGTCTGTAACTTAATTAGAACCCGAGTTGCAGCCGTTTAAATTTACATATATTACAGCTTGCCGAAGAATTTTACAACAGGAAATATTGTTCTGAAAACCGGAAGTAAGCTGAAATGTATGTTTACATTCTTCTTTTTCGAGATTTAGCATTCAGCTTGGATTATATGTTCAAGAAAATACATGGAGTATATAATTAAACCTTTACAGAATAATAATTATTTTTATAGCAAGAGCCGCCTTTAAAAGTTATTTTTAGCTTTTTCTCAAAATGCAGTTTTTCAGATTTTTACTTTACGCAAAACATCCTATAGCAAAAAATTATGCATGATATGCTTTGATTTTTTTTTTTACTTATTTCACAAATGTTTATTGATAGATTAGATACAATCATGATCATATATTAATTAGTTTTATATTTACACTGGTATAAGTTAAAAAGTTGCAAGAAAATTTACGAATTTTTCATTACATTAGTACTTCAAGTGCCATAGCTTCTGCGATAGAGATGCTATTATAATGCGGCTGGTATATGTCCTAGAGAAAGTTATTCTCTTTATTACGCAATTTACAAAATGTGAATGGATTGATTAATTTTTGAGTTATTATGTTTTGCATATATGTCAATTTTTCACATAATTTTGACTATTCCTCACTTTTAAAAATTTATTTCTGTGTAATTTTTAAAATGTTTATATATTTTTCAAAATTTAACTTAAATGTCATTTGAAAAAAACTGGTATAAAGAGAAAATTTCAAAAATTTCAAAAAATCACCTCCGAAGGTGTGCGGATACCTTAAGAAGCATTATTTTTCTTACGCTTTAGTGTCCACTGTTTATTTCAGAATATCCCAATATTTATAATAATTCCACATGAAATATCTATTCATTTGATTATATTTATAATACGTTTCATCTATAATTAATTAGAGCCTTATAAATGTAATTGAGAAATGCAATTTATTAATAATACTTATTTCATTATATTATTTTGCTAGGGAAGAAAAAAGGCCTCTTTTGTGATTTCAAATTACGAAACTCATTATTTTTAACAATGAAAGAGACAGCATGATTAATGTTCATCATTTCTTTTTCTCGTATTAATTACGGGTATGGTTAATGCTATTGCTGGGAGTTGATTGATGAGAATAATTGCAATGTTAGTAATGAAAATAAACGCTTATTCTGAAATAATGCCCTGAACGAAATTCTTTTATGTTGTAATGTCAGTTCAGTTCTTAAGAAAATGAAAAGTAGTAAATTTTTTAAAGATTATTATTTGATAAATCGCTAAAATTATAATCATATATAATGAAGCAGGCGGACATATTCATCACTGAATTATATTTTTTTTATGCTTGTTGTTTTATTATTATATATACAAGCGTATTTTCTTTTAAAAGATCGTAGAATTAAATGGTTACATTAATCATTAATGTTTTCGTAAATTACTAATAATAGTAAACATATACTAAGTATTCTGTATTGAAATCTTCCAAGTAATAATTATTTTCACTTCTTTAAAAATAGAAACATTTTAACTTATGACTTTATTTTACAATGTATATTAGCAAATTTACTTTTTTAAGTATATTTTTAAAATAATGGTTTTATAACAGAACATATACAATGAGAATAACGTAAATATCGCTATAATAAATACTCAAATTTAAAAGGTATGTAAACTAAGTAGAGGTATAATATCGAATACCAAACAACAAACTTAATTTACAAACATGTGTTTTCTTGTGATTGGAACTAAAATATCTGTCAACATTTTAAATTCATGGAATTTTTCAATTTTGTTTTTAATCCTTTATAATGGTTTCTGCAGGCTTATGTCTGATTAAATTCATAAGCTGTAAATGGAGTTATAGACAAAATAGGAGTTATTGAATGTAGCAAGCTAGAAAAGAAAATCTGAAATTATAAGTAAATTTTATTTAAACATGAAATTCGTTCATTTTAAATCTAAGTCCGCTAAATCTAAATTTACTAATGTGTATAACTAATTTTTCTTAATTAATTAAATATGAATATGTATAACTGCAATTAATAAATTGATGGGGTCGGGGCAAGAGAGTGCCAAGCCATTTCTGAGAACTCTTTGAACTTCTGAGATATTTCAATTTGAAAATTTGATGAAATTCTCAAATTAAAATATATAACATAAAGTTTTCTTGCCAATGTCTTAGTAACATTTGAGATATTCTGAATAACAACATGGCATTACTTTATTGATATTACTACTAGGACTTCCCTCAAAGGGATTAGTCTGAGTGATATTGCTGAGAACATAGGGTTAACAATTACAATATAAAGAAAAAGAGCAAATTAAATGATAGAATTACAAAATATCATATATAAATTCATATACACTGTTAAAAAAATAGAAAAGAAGTACCGTTCATCAGATGTGTTGTCATAATTTTTTTTAACATGTGGCAGAGTATCTCATTTTCATAAGCGCGTATTGCGCAAAACTTGAAAAAAAAACGCCGGATCTTTTAAAACGCCAAGCATTTTAAAGTTACGTAATTGGATTTGCAGCCATTAGATTATTCTATCAAGCGTGGCTTAACGCAAATTTAATTTCATTGTTGCACCTTTTTTTGTGTGTGAATTTAAAATTTTTCTTCCTTGATTATATATCTATTATTTGTATAACTGTTTATAGAAACTCTTACACTTCAAACCACATGGCTAGCATGCTTTGCTACAAACCAGATTGCAAAACTATAGTCTAAATTACTATTAAAATATACAAAAAATCTTTCGATGACTTCTGTAAAATAACTTTTACATTAAATATCCATATCGGTAAAATTGAAAAATTATATATATTTCAAAGTTAAGCTTAACAGATACTTCTTGATTATTCTCTAGGAGGCTCTGCCCCCTGCGCCTTTACTGCGCCAATCCGCAGACTCTTTTTTTGCCTGTCTGTCTGTCTCTCCACAATCTGTCTGTTTCCCTATCCGTTCTTCTGCCCGTCTCTCTAACCGATTGTCTATCTCTCTACACGTCTCGCTACCTGTCTCTATATTTCTCTACCGGTCTCACTACCCACCAATCTATTTCTCTAACCGTCTGTCTATCCGTCCAACTACTTGTATGTCTAACCGTGTCTCTATCCACTTCGCTACCCATTTGTCTATGTGTCTCACAACTTGTCTATCCGTCTCTCTACCCGTCTGGCTATACGCCTCTCTACCCATCTTCTTACCCATCTCCGTACCCATCTACTGTCTCTCTACTCGTCTGTATACCCGTCTCACTATCCGTCTGTTTTTGTACCCGACTCGCTACCATTCTCATTACCCGTCAGTCAACTCGTCTCTGTACTCATCTCTCTACTCGTCTCTTTATCTACCACGCTACGCATCTCGCAACCTTTCTCGCACCTTCCTGTCTACCGGTGTTGCTACCCGTCTCGTGACCCATCTCGCTACCCCTCTGTCAACCCTCTTTTTACCTTTCTCTCTAGCCGTCTGTCTATTCGTTTCGCTACCCGGCAGCCTACCTATGTCGCTACTCGTCTCTCTACCCGTCTGTCTACCCGTTTGTTTACTCGTCTTTCTACTTCTCGCCACCTCTTCCCAATATTTAAACAATTCATTTAATATACAGAAGCCGTTTATCAGTTATTAAATGCAAACAGAAGTAATTTATCTAATACGTGTAATCAGATGCAATTTTTTTTAAATACATGTACATACATAAACCTGAATAATAATTCATCAGTTTTGTGTTCATAGTTGTTTATATCATTTGACAGTAAATCTCAACTTCACCTGAATTGTCTCAAGCTTTTTAAAAAAACCACAAGGTCTGTATAACTGCAAAGTACCCTGAGGGCTATATTAGCTACATGTTATTAAGTTAAGAGAAAGTTTCGTTATCGCGTTTGCAGCCAATTGCTTATGTCAGAAAGCGTGGCTTAACGCCATTTTAAATTCATTACTGTAACTTTCTTTTCTTTTTTTTTGGGGGGGGGGGTAGGGGGGGAAGGGTTTCAAATATCCCGTTCGCGTATCTATGTAACCTCAAAAACTCGAAAACCACAGGGCGCAGGGCTAGGAAATTTTACACACGGGTAGCTGGTAGTTGGCCCATGAACGATCGGGGCAAAAAATTCGAAAATTTTAAATAGATTTTTGATAGATTAAATATTAATTAAAATCTATCCACAAAGAGATCTAATCAAAAATACGCTTTTTTATTTTCTGTTGGTTGGTTGTATAAAAATCTCCACAGAAGTAATTAAATAAATCAAGGTAGGGATGATTGCAATTCCCAGTCGAGTGTTTAAAATCGATGGATCAGAGATTATACGAGATGTAGACAATCAATTTAATTATTGACCGTTGCCAAATGCTAAAATCTTAATTTTAAAAGATTTTATCGACTTAATGAATGATGATTAGCTGGGTTTAAGTTTTTTGTACATGACATATATTAGTATGATAGAGATTATTAATACAGAAAACTTTATTTAACAGATTATCTGTTAAATTTGCGGGGAATGGGGAGGGGTGGGGGCAAACGACTTTTTATTAAATATCACATATATTTTACTTGACCGCGCGCCACCTGGCGGCGGCTTTTCCATTAATTGACCCTCCTTATTAATAAATTCAAATCTAATGATCTGATTTCAACTGAACTAATTACATTTAACAAATTAAACATTTTTTTATATTCACCCGTAACGTTTATTCGCTGTTTTATATAGATGATACCGCTATTTTAGAATAACAATTTTCGTAAAAATTAAATTTATGTTTCTAATAAAAGTACAGAGCCAGTATTCAGTTATGCATACTAACAGTCCAAGTTAGTGATTTGTTGTTGAGCACTTGACCCCGCGCCTCCTCGCGGCCCCTCCCTCAAGGTTTTTTCTCTAACTGTGCTTTATTTCCAGAACTCAGGTAATTATGTTCCGAACTTCTCCAAACCAGTTCCATTTTGCTAAATTATCATAAAAATCAGCATTCATAGCTTCAGGGTGTACTTCTAGAAAACAGTTACCAGTATTTCCGAATAATAGTCTAAGCCAATTTTCAAATTAAGTTCATAGCATAACCAAATGAATCAATCTTTAAAGATGCATATAGTGGCTCTTTTAATTTATCATTTTCTGAAAGGCACTTGAACATCCGCTCCCCCCGCCCCTCCCTCAAGGCTTTTTGTCTAATTGTGCCCTGTTTCCATATCTCAGCAACTAATTTTCCGATTTCAGTGCAACTGATTCCAAACATCATATTTAACTTAATAATCAACGTTTATATCATTAAAATAAATTTGTGAGTAGCGGGTACCCCTATTTCCGAATAACAGTCTAAGACAAATTTCTAATTCAGTTCCTAGCTTAACCAAACGAACGAATTTTTAAAGATGCATAGGGGTCCTCCTAATTAGTAATTTACTGAAGTGAACTTAAACATTCGCTCCTCCCCGGCACCTCCTACAAGGGTTTTTTTTCTCTAACTATGCCCCGTTTCCATAACTCAGCAACTATCTTTCCGATTTCAACGCAACTGATTACAAGCATTATAATTAACTTAATAGTCACCCTCTATAACATTAAAGTAAATTTATGAGTAGTAGTTACCACTATTTTCGAACAATAGTTTAAGTCAAATTTGTAATTAAGTTCATAGCTTAACCAAACGAACAATTTTTTAAAGATACATAGTAGTCTTCCTAATTAGTCAATTTCTGAAGGACACTTGAACCTCCCCTCCTCCCGGCACCCCCCTTTATTGCAATGTGAGATATGCATATTACGGACGCCACGCTGCAATACCAACAAGCTGTAGCGGGTATTACGATAATTCTTTTACCTCGCATGCAAATAATTATAGATTATTTAATTGCGCTTTATTATTTCATTTTTTTAAATAAAGAAAAACATCTTATCACAAACGGCAACAACATTTTTATTCTATTTATTCCCTTATTCTAAAGATATCGTTTTATCGTCTGCTGCCTTAGCAAAAAAAATTAAGTTTCATTAAAAAAAAATGTACAGTAGTATTTTTTTTCTAAATCGTATAGTTATTGAACAACTCAACACTTTAACAGGGGAATTAAATTAATTTTATTCACATTTTAGAATTAAATTCATGAACTCCCGTGCGTAGAACGGGTTAAACAGCTAGTATACATTTAAATTAAAACTTTTGCCTCCATGCCATTAGTGTTGTTTGTATTATTAACTAATACCTTGTACACCGAGCTTCATTTGAAACAAATGTAAAAGACTTCTTCTACAGTTTTTTTAAGAGAAACTTTCGTAATTGGGCCCAAAGCCAATCGGAGCATTTAATATCATTATTGTAACTCTTATAGAGTTAAAACAATATTGTTGCTAGCTTTACTCTTGTTTGAGACCAGCCTTGCCTGTATATCTGAATGGGGAAAAGTTTCGTATCCTATGCCGGTTGGCGAAAAAAAATTTAAGTTGTGCCAAAAGGTAGTTTTAGCATCTTACAAAATTTTTCAAGAGAGCGGTAAAACATGTTTTTCAAATATTTACAAACATACGTTTATTAAAGCATGTTTTTGCTCCATCTTGAAAATTTAAGCACGATGCTAAAATAAAATTTTATCGCCATAGTCGATATTTTAATAAGTAATGAAAATACATAAACAAACTTATTTAACAAACCTAAGAGGCATTTTTGTGATAAATAATTGTTATTGTCAGGGGGGTAAATTGTAATCAATTAATAAACAGCTAGTAAATATTAAATAGCATTTAAAATCTAAAAATGAAGAAGTGGTCCGTTTAAAAATGCAAAACATAACATTATACACGCTTGATATATGTAAATCCTTTTTTATTTTTTAACATTTCCGAAGGCACAGATAAAAAGGTAAAAATCTCTTTTCCAAATGCCAAATAGAAAATATACAAAATAGAATGCCAAATATACGAAATAGAAAAATATCTGCAAAAAAATATATTTACATAATACTACATCTGCAAAAAAAATAAGATTTAGAAAAAGTAAGCCAAATCCTGTAGATCCCAACAATCACATCGAAAAACTTATCACCAAAAGAGAACTCGCCAAATCTTACGGCACAGGAGATGGATTTTTCCCTTTGAATGCAGAGTATTAGTTTTTTTATCTTGTACGATGGGTGATTATAACATAATTGTTTCGTTTCACATACTACATACCGTTTGATATATTGGTACTTTTATGTTATCCTGGCGCAGTTGATAAATCGCCAAACATTGTTCCTATAACATTTTCATATTGAATTCATTTCCTTTAAATATAAACCTTTCACTCATTTAATTTAAAATACATGTCTTTCATTAATCCCATTTAAAATGCAAAAAAGAGAAACAAAAAAAAATAATGCCATAAATCGAAACCTTTTATTTAAACAAGAAACAATTATTTTTTTTAATTTACACACGCGAAATAAAAAAGGTTGCTATTGCTGAGATTTGCGCCAAATCTCTAATACAAAGTCTACCAAGTTATTGCTGGGTTTTTCTTTCAAACAGAAAAAAATACAGATTAATTTTCGATTTCTACTAAATTGAAATATATTTTATTGTGCTGAATATTAGTGCGTGCATATTTTTTTACTCCATGAACTTTTCAATTCCGATTGTCTACGAAAATCTCTCGCCGGTGAAAATGACGTACGCACAAAATTTTCGTGACGTATGTACTTTAATTGTGCTTTTTTATCTATTTTTTTAATATAATTTCCAAACGGTTTGACATTTATTCTTGGTAATAAATAGACGACGTTGTCACCTTTATAGGTACCTGCTGTAAAAATTTGAACGAAATCCGTTAAATATTTTTTGAGTTATGCTTGACGAAAGGTTTTAATATCCATCGTAGCTATATATGGGGCAAAGTAATACTGCGCTGTGTATGAGTCTTAGTTGCACTCAGACAATTACGTTTTTTGTAAATTTGCTATCTTCATTGGCGGCATAAATATCTGGGCA
Source organism: Maratus michaelseni (assembly GCA_963931845.1). NCBI lineage: Eukaryota > Metazoa > Arthropoda > Arachnida > Araneae > Salticidae > Maratus > Maratus michaelseni. Next base: position 126,365,423 of record OZ007596.1, on the reverse strand, counting down.
AAAACGAAACCTGTCACATATGCTGCCCCCAAGTGACATTAGAAACAAATTATATGTTGGATATTATAATTTACAATATTAAGCAGCAGATTACAGTGCTAAATTTATTTCACCAAAAATGTGACTTGACGCTTTCATAAAGATTAACTATAATTTTGTGAATGTTTTATTTAAATAAAAAAAAATTTATAACTGTGATATATGTGAATAAACAAACATATGTATTTCTTTCTTACTAGGCTTTTCAAATCTTATTCGACTCTCTGAATTGATAACTTATATTTAAAATCAAATAAATGAACTTTTATCGTAACAAAATATTATCCTTTCCTTACATTAAAAAATTATAAACTAATTATTTTTTTGTTGATGACAAATAAATGTATATTGTTCGTACACTTCACCATAAATTCTATTTATATATATTTCAAAGATTTTAACTTGTATTTTTTAAATGTTTCGCACAGTTAAATTTCTCTGAATTTCTCTACTAAGAATATTTATTGTCATAGAAAAATCATAAATTAAGTTTAGTAACACAATTTAACCTCGCATCCTTCTATATTAAAAAAAAGTAATCTGGAACTGAGCCAAAAAGGATTTAGAAATGGACAAATCAAATTCTGCGTAGATATTCCGGGTTATTCTCATCGCTTTTTTACTACGGACTTTTTTGAGGAGCTATTACTTTTTTTCTAGCCATCCTACGGATTCGAAAATAATTTCACCAGACGCGAAATATAACAAGCTTTCAGAAATTAAAAAAATTATCACGGTCGGACAATAAAAATTCAAAAAATCCTTACAAAAAATCCTCCAGTAAAAAATCTTTTATTGAAAAGTTATTTTTTATATCGTTGCCAATTTCTAAATAAGCGCAAACCATTATGTTTTATCTCAAATAAAAAATGTATTTGCGCGAGACTATTAAAAACAATAATGAAAGTTTAAAATAATAATTAAATGATCGCATGTTGAAAGCAGGAAATAAAGAAAATTACGTCATAAAAATTGTGTTTACACATGAATATTAAAAATAAAAAAGATGAATTAAATGAAAAAGGATTATAACCAGTTAAATGAAAAATCATTATAACCTGATTACAGATGATAGTCGCCGTTCGTGATATCATCATCATCATATTTTTAAAACAGGATACATTACCAGGTTTTAAGAGGCTGTGAAATCAGAACAGCGGGTTGGTGAGCGTAGCGAGCAGGGGGTAGAGCCCCCTAGCTGTATTATAATATTGTTTTCATAAGTTATTCATAATTTTAAGTCATTTGCTTTTATTTCCACTATAGCAGCTCCATTTATCTAACCAGCAATAGTTAATTACATTTAAAGATATCATTATATTGACTGGTACTGATATAGCAGTCTGAAATCCATTTTAAGAGAAATAAAATGTTTGAAAAAATAACGGGAATTAATCATCATTACGTCGTGATTTTTGTTTAGAGAAAACTAAAATCTCAGTACACTAGTCAAAAATACTATGGCTTTTAAGTTTTGCAATAAAGCAAAATTTCATAATATATTTTAAGTGAATTAAAAAGTTAAAAAAATAACGGTAATTAATTAGCTTTATAAATAAATGTCTTTAAAAAATAATAGTTTCAATACATTTGTCAAAACGCCTATGACATTTAAGCTTCACAGCGACACAAAATTGCATGATCCATTTTAAGTGAATTAAAATATTTGAAAAAATAGCGATAATTAATCGGATTTAAGTAGCAAAAATTCTTGAAAAAACTAACATTTGCAATATACTAGCCAAAAACCTATGACATTTAATTTTCACAGTGAAAGAACATTTCATAATCTACCGGAGTAGATTAAAAGATAAAATACATTTCACTACAGAATAATGAAAAAAAAAACTGCTGTAACTTTATTTCAATAGCATGTAGACAATTCACTCTCAATCATCCTATCTAAATATTTTGAATCAAGATAAATTCAATTTTGGGATACAAAATTTTCTCATGCATTTGATTTATCTAAAGAATCTTATGAAACACGGGGTACTTTAAAAAAATTTAGAGTTGCAGTACACTATTCAAAAGGCCTATGATATAAGTTTAGCAATGCAATAAAATTTCATAAATAGCTGGAATAAATTAAAAGATAAAATACATTTTACTACAGAATAAAATAGCTGTACATAAATGATACAGAATAGCTGCTTTTTGCAGTACCGTGAAAGCAATTCTCTTTCTATCGTCCTATTTTAAAAGTTTGAATCCAGTTAATTTCAATCTGTAGATACAAAATCTTCGCCTGCATTTAAACTGTCTCACGAACACCTTTTGAAACTTGAGATACCAGAAAAGCAATTTTTCGATATTTTACGTGATTTATAGCGTATGCTTTTAAAGTAATTTGTTTTCAGTATTTTTGTGTTATTCATTCTCACAGTACTTTCAAATGAATAACATTGATAACAGAGAGTACTTATATGAAATACACAAAAAAATTACTTCTGTAACATGCAGTGTGTATGTACGTTACTTAATACAACAAAATAAAACTAGTCGTTGGGGGCCATCGTCATACTTACCCATCATGGATATGCATAATATAAAATATGAAAATAAAACATGTGTAAACTATTTATAAAATGCATTGCAATTCGAATAAAATCGTTGCTTGATGACATCATAAGCTTTAAATACTCTATTACTGAATTGCGTAAAAGAAACATCCTTATAACTCCAAAAATTATAATAATATTAACTAACGGTTTACTGGTCGGATTAAGCGTCTCATGTCCAATTAAAATATATATTTGAATTGAAATTTGAATGAAATCATTGATCATGAAAAATCGAAGAGTGAGGAAAATAGGATTAGAAATATCTCGGCAACTAATTATCCGATCAACTTCATTCTTTATGCAAAACTTATTATTTTTTATTGTCTTTTATATTCACTCCTTAAAATAAACAACTTCGAAAATTTTTATATAACTATTATCAGAACGAATATTTCGAGAGTCCCAAAAAAAAAAGTTCCGAATAATCGAGGTTATTGAAATTCAATAGCCTTTTTCTCATGATTACATACTATGTACATGCCAAATTTGACGTCTCTATCTCAACTTGTTCATGAGATAGAGCGTTTACAGACATGCAGACACACACACAGACAGACGGACGGCAATTTCTTTTTTCTAAAAATATGTTTTTCGGAATCTCCAGTGTCTAAAACGTGTAAATCCGTCAAAAAAATCGATTTTTAAAACGATCACAAGATTTACCCTATACTACGTATGATGGGTAAGTAAAATGTAAAAAAATATATACATATAGATCGATACATTATTAAAATTTAACAAGTTTTTATTTTCTTTTTTTTCAATTAATGAAAAAAATCAAGAAACATTTTTATATACATTATTAATCATACTAAGAGAAAAGAAATATTTTTCAATTAATACAAAACACTAGTAAGTTTTTTACATTTTCCAACTTAGTTGAAAAGTGTTTATGAATTCGGTTTGACGGTCTGTCTTGCCGTCTGTCCATGATCTAACACGTTTAAACATACTCGGAATGATATGTAAATTTAATATGTTAATGAGGTCCACTACAGAATGTTCTCTGTAGAAAATTAAGTTTGTAGCATTTATAGTTTTTTTGTATGGACACACAAAATAATTACGTTAAAGTATTGTGGTATGTGGGGCAAAACGTTTACGGTACATTTTATTTAAATTGTTTTTTATATATATATCGTCGCTACCATGTCAAACTATCGAATTTACAAAAATGCATTTGTCATTACTATCAAAAATTTGCCGGCCACCACCATTAAATTTTAATAATGTTCTTCAGCAGGGTTGCCAGTTGGCCTCTTTTGTTATTCAGAAATTCCGCATTTATACCAGAAATTTTCAGCAAAAGTTCTTGTTGCAGTTAATGACAGGCATTTCGTGATTACTTAAAGTAAAAAAAAAATTCTCCCAAAATTTCCGGTATGAATTCGGCATCCCTCTATCAAAAACAAGGCTAAACTGGTAACCTTCTTCTTCACAGAAATTTTATTAGCATTCTTATTTGGCGAAGATTTCTAATGAAATTTAGTGGTGACAATCGTCCCATTTTTAAAAGTAACGGAAAATGAATTTTTTTTCACATTCGATAGTTTGACATGGTAGTTACGATATCATTTCATTGTATGAAAAAAAAAAGTTCTTAATAATATTCAGTTAATGTTGGAAAATGTTTCCTAATCTATGTATGATGCATGATCTTACATTCTAGTTTTAAAATATTCAATGTGCTATTTGTGTTGCAGTTAAGCATAGATCTGATTACTTTTATAGGTAGAATTATATTAACACTTTAAGAATCAAAGAAAGAAAATAATATGCTTCAGGCTTCTGCATTTCTTTATCAGAAATGAAAAAAATCAAGAAACATTTTTATATAAATTATAAATCATACTAAGAGAAAAGAAATATTTTTCATTTCTTTTTCATCATTTTATCAGCATAACAATTTCAAATATAAGTGAATTAAATTCAATATAATATCATACAGAACTTTAACAGTTTGGAAGTAGAATATGGTATTCTTGATGTTTTATAATATTACGAATGTTTCACTAATTAATTCATGCAAGTTTTGAAAATCGTCAGAAGATAATGCATAATATAATCGAATATTATTTTTTTCAAATTTTATTTAAAAGTAATTTACCATTGTTAAATGTTAATGTTTTCACGTCCATTAAAACTCTGTATTAATTGTTAATTGATTGTAAAAGAGAAGCCCCACTTTATTGTATTATTAAATGTAATTTCTCGTTTATCTTAATACGGTTTACTGGTACATGTTGTTTGCTTTAATCTACGAAAATATCTCATTGAAATTCTGCTGGATTGATACACTTTTGGTATGTTATAAAATTTACAGATTTTAGTTTCGTAATTTATTTGCTAGAATATGCAAAATTCCTAAAAAAACACGAAATAAAATTCCTTAAACATCTATATGCTTCAAATAACACAAAAAATTGCAGTTAATCTACTCCTACATATATGTTCATTTAGAAATGACTCAGGCTATATTAGTTCAGTTTTAAATGTCTATGTGAATCGAAACCAGCAGTTAAAATATTATTTTAAAAAATCATTTCATGTATCAAAATTAAATTATCTGTAAGAATTCAATTACTTCATTTGTGTGTCACTTTGAGGTGCTTGCGACACTAGAATTTTTACATGCTATGTTTCCGTACAGATAATTTATATATAGTAGCATAGTAAAAGAAAATATATTAAGAAAAATAAATATACATTTCTAAATAAAAGATTGATTTTCCTCAAAATTCATTAATTGTACATATTCCGCGGTCGATAACGTATTTGTATAAAAAGTGGGAAATTTTTATATTTTTTTATAGAAGTAAAATTGTGATTGTGAAAACTAAATAAAAATTTAAAATGCACAAAAGGAGACATTTATTAATTTCTGAATGTGTTCTTGCATTCAGTTTCCGTTTACCAATTAAAGATTTATTATCGAAGAAAAGCAAAACTGAAAGCATTGATTGCCTGGAATTAACTCCAAACTATATTTTATTACAGCTAAAAGTGTTATCTAGAACCTTTATCAAGTAACGTCTTAAAAAAAAAAAAAAAAGATGCAGATTAAAAAATGTAAACTGCATTAACAAACAAGTGGGTAAGTGTGATCGAACATCGCTCAAAGGGTTTCGTTTAATATTCCTTTCAAAACACTTTATCTTTTCTTTAATGAATTCAAACAAATTCCATTTAGCAAAAAAAAAAAAAAAAAAAAAAAAAAAATCATGTTTTTTATAAAGTAAAAATTTACTGGTCTATTTTTTCTTTTTTTTTTTCCGAATATCTAAACCATTCCGATAGCGGTATAAGCCCGCTATTATATTCCCTCACTGTAATATCTGTCATGCGGACTAAATGCGATATTTAAAAAAATAATAATTTCAAAATTAAACATATTGTAATGCATTTATCCCACCTTCAAAATGTTAAAATATGCGAATATTTCCATAATCGGATTTTTATCATGATTCAATATGTTTATCAAACTCATATTATTTACTATTCTCTTTTACTCATATTGATACATGCTTTGTATCATTCTGAAACATTTGAAAAATCTGTTAAACTTCCGATATGACGTCAGATTTTCTTTTTAATCCTCTAATGACGTGATATTAATCTGTTTCGTGCACATACACATACTCATACTCCTTGTATTATTGAGAAATCGTTCCGTTTTATGTTTTGTTACCACTATGACGTCAATAAATTTTATTTCATATTAATCTTTTTTTTCAATTGGTGAAACTTTTTATTTCATTTTTCACGTGGAAATCGTCTGATAGAAAATTAATTATTGTAGAAAGATTTTCATCGTTGATTTTTAATTTTTGGCATCGGCTATAATGAAAAATGTTTAAATTTAAAAGGAAAAGGCTGTTAGAATTTTGGTTTTTTATCTCTATTTATTAAAATAATACGAATTTTTCAAATTTTAATATTTTCAGCTCTTCACAGCTGATATTCTGATTTATACACAAAGTTTCAAATCTGTCAGTTACATAGTTTTCGAGAATGGCTCTGTGACAGACAGACAACGAGTGGGAGCAATAGGGTTTCGTGAGATGAACGAAACCCTAAAAAGGCCGCAAAAACTTATTTTATAAACTCAAATATTTTTCTTTTTCAAATTGTATACAAACTGAAAAGGAAAAAAATAGATTGAAATGGATGTTGAAATTATTTAAATAAGTAGTTTCTTATAGTTAATTTAGTTAAAACATGAAATAGAAAGGCCAACATTAACATTTGAATATGCTATGCGCTCAAAAGTTAGTGGAATGCGAGTTAAAAATCAGGAAAATGAATTGGATTCTGCTCACGTTTACATTTGCTAGTTTTTTTAAGTTTTTATGAGAATATTCTGGTATTAAATAAATTTAATTAACATCTTTTTCTGCCGATATATTTTCATGTATCACGTCTCACAAACCTCATACACAAAGCATTATTCGGACATCATTTATAAATGATGGCAGGTGATATTTTCTTTTCTCATTGAAAGTATATTTTTGAAATATAACTATATAAATAGTATGAATTAATCTGTCTATTTTTAAATTTTTAAATTTATAATATTTAAACATAAGTTTTAAGCATTAATATTCCTTTAACCCTTTATCTACCGCATTATGAACTACTGAAAATTTCTTCATAAATATATTTTGTTTAGCTGCAATATTGATAATTAAAGAATATACAAGAAAAAAAATCTCCCCGCTGCGAAATTTAATTTGGTAGAACTATTAATTAAAGTGGTACTTAAAAGTACCATCAGTACACTATGTATAAATTTCCTCATAATAGAAAAAAATTACGGATGACATTTCTAATGAAATTTAACCTCTTAAAAATGCTAAATAATCAAAAAACTGGTTACTTATAAGTACCACCGAATAATTCGACCGTTAATCACATTACGTAATCTGTTATCTTATAATGATTGGGCAAATAATATTCTAATACAATACAGAATGAATAAAAAAAATACAACACTTACCTTTGGTTTGATATTATATATTTATAGCAAAGAAAAGGTAAGAGTGGCAATCCGTACAAAATGGCAGCAAAATAACACAATGTCCGTTCGAAAATAGCTTTCGTCCTCGCAAAATTCATCAGACTAAAACAACTACTGCTATCTATCATGAAAAAGTAGAGTTAAAAGATTGTTTCTAAAACATACCATCAGAATATAAGTAATGGTTGTTGTGCTATACATTGTTAAAAATTTGCAGCAAACTGGCCAGTCATTTGACCGTTTTTGTAGAAAACGGTTACATAACAGTAATTTAACTATATTCTGACCACAAAATGAGCAATAATGTGGTCAGAATATAGTTAAATTACGTTTACGTAACCGTTTTCTACAAAAACGGTCAATTGACTGGACAGTTTGCTGCCAATTTTTAACAGTGATAAAGTTTTAAAGTGATTGGTACTTATAAGTACCGTCAGTAGATAAAGGGTTAACAGCTGTAACGGTATAGTAATTTCTAAGACAAACGAATTAAACTTAGTATGAAAAAATATATTCAATTCCTCAAACAAAATTGTATAATAGTAACCTATGATCAAACTGTAGGAAGTATCATAAAAACTTAAAGTACAAAATGTAAATCTGTAAAGTACACTCAATTGCATTTTTTGCTCCAAATCGTATGATTTGATATTAATCGTATGATAGTATGAAAAAACTGGTCGTTGGGGGCCACCGTAATACTTACCCATCATGTATATGCATAATGTAAAATATTAAAATTAAAATGTGTAAACTACTTATAAAATGCATTGCAATTAAAATAAAATCGTGGCTTGATGACATCATAAACTTTAAAGGCTCGATTACTGAATTGCTTGTCATATAAAAATTTCATAGAATCCATTTGGTAAAAATTAATCTAAATAGAAAGTAAAATATTTATAGCTTGATATGATAAATTTTCTTTACAGAATAAATCAAGTTACAACAGCCCGAAAAATGATTCTGTTCACGTTTTACAGTTAACAATTTTTGAAATCATTGTTAACATCTTCTGTAAATTTTAGACATTATTTAAGTTTTTATTCTGCAATCGTTTGCACATCTCACTAAAGACGGTATACACAAAACGTGATTTTGCCATCATTGATAACTGAAAACATTTTTTTTAACTTTTCTTTCCTAAGTATGTAGAAATGTTTAATATAGAAAAGCCAATTTAATTTACAAATTTATAGAAATAATAAAGTACAAAAAACAAGAATTGGAGTCTGTCTGTAATCTAAAGATTTAATATCTACACTTTTGTAGATATTTTTCCATTTATTTTTGATGATATTAATTTTTGTTTTCAAATTATTTTATTTAATAGTTGATAAAAACGGATACATCTGCAAGTCGCTAAAAAGAGAAATAGAAATATTTCGAAGTTCAAATTTAATATATTAACTTAATAGTAATTATTTGGCATTTTTGTTCAAACAGTAACAGAGCATACGAGAATCTCACAGTTTTGATTTTAATGTGAGTACATGTTCTTTGCTACTGCATCGTAATTATAAAAAAATATATAAGCATGTAACATCAATAAAAATATAAAATGCTATGTTACGTATGCGAATACTACATCAGACATACAGTGTTTCGATTGATTCTGGATTATGGATTCTAGTTAATTAACATAAGAGAGTGAAGGACTATCTTACTTATTCTCACTCTTTGAATATCATGTTTTTAATTACTCCATTTGGGATTTTATACCTGCTAACATAAGGGTTTTTCAATTCACGCAAAACCATATATATCTATATTAATAAATAAAAAAGTTATTTAATAAACACATTGAAACATGAAATCCTTTAAATAATCTTTCTCGTTCAAAATATGTTAATTTTATTTGATAGAAGAAAAAAAAAACAAAAAAAAAAAAAACGTTATTTCGACAGCTATGTTACAATTACACCAATCTTCGTCTTTTGATGATCCGCAGATCACGAAGTATAAAAAGAGGCTGTTTAGGTACTGTTGGGCATGGAATAAAGAATTAATAAAAAACCTACCTGTTAGGTTTTTCACATAATTTTTACTTTTAATTTTTACATGGAATTTTCTTCGACTTCCGCTTTTTGACAGATTTACAAGCTTTAGGGGTCAGAAATCCCGAAAAACGTGTTTATACAAAATGTCTTGTTTAAAAAGGTCAAAAAGTTTTTGGCCATGGCCAGCAGATCTCAGTGGAATTTGGGGATATTCTGCCGCAAGTTTTGTTCCGTTTTCATTATTGTGTCATCGAAAATTATATGAAATTATGCAAAAAATTGAATCAAATTTCGTATATATTTTTTTTACTATGGCTTGCAGGTCCCAGTTGAATCTGGGGATATTCCACCGGAAGGTGGCTCTGTGATAACGATTTTTGTTCCATTTCATTATTGTATTATCCAAAAGTGTATTAAGTTATGCATAGAGTTGAACCGAATTTTATGTATATGTTTTTAACAATGGCCTGCACGTACCAGTTGAATTTCGGGATATTCCGCCAGAAGATGGCGTTGTGATAGCAATTTTCGTTCAATTTCGATTATTGTATCATTAAAAGTGTATCAAGTTATGCATAGAATTGAACCACATATAAAATATTTATTTTTGTCTATATGGTTAACAGGTCCCAGCTCAACTGGAGGCTATTCCTGCGGAAAGGGACGCTGTGATAGCGACTTTTGTGCGATTTCTTCGATTTTTGGTAGTTTTGTTGTACATCGGCTACTTGTACAGCAAAGGATACTTCGCATGCAGGTAACCCGATTATTCTTAAGCAGCTGACTAATAACTGAACGACGAAAAATAATAATTTTATTGGCGTTGTGATAGCGAATTTTCATTTATTAACTTGTATGAGATAGAAGTACGTTTTGCGATTGGCACGTTCGACTAGTTTAAAAGAATAATCAATTGCTGATACATGAATATCAGACATTAAAAAATTATTTTACGCATTCTCACCATTTGGGAATGTTGCTTACAATTCCCCCTATTGGATTTCATTGATTGTTTAGCATTATCCCCTGTTGATATTTAGATCCGACTAACCTAATTATGTAAAATGATAAAACAAAATATATAAAATTCCACATCTTCTATTGTTACGGAGGGCTTTGTATAGCTAATAATACAATGGAGAAATCACAAAGGATGAGATTGTGTTATTAGAGGATGAGATTGCTCAAGTTATTAGAGAACATCAGACTATTCCAAATGCGTTTTCGGTTATAGTTTCCTAAAAGACCTATTTAATTGGACGCCGATTACAAGGAGGTTTATAGTCCTGCATAAAACTTATTGTCAATGTTTAATCAACTTCATAAAAATAATTAGAAGATAAAATAACGTGCAATGAAATATCATACTTTTGTATTTTCATATAGAAAAGTCTCTGAAGGAACTGAAATTGGATTTATTGTTGCTCAAATATGATAGTTGTGTGTATTATCTTGATTATTCGGTAAAAGGAAATCACATATGCCATAAAATTCTACTTCCAACTGACGCCGACTACTTTTGCACTGAAGCATAAAATTTTCTCGGAATTCAGCATCACCGTTGTGCAAGTAGTAAGGTGTATCTGAATCCAACCAATAGCTATTGTAGATTAAATTAGTATTCCAAATGTTAAAAAATACTGGCATTTTTGCCCTTTCTGATGTTGGCCAGGTTTTGGCCAAAAGTGCTCTCGGGACACCGACGAATGTTTTAACATCTTAGCATGGTTTTAATGTAGAACCTATATTTCATTTTACACCTATTTTTGTAAAAAATAAATTGTGATTCATTGTAATGTTTTCATGTTTTTAATTGGTATAATAAGTTGAATTTATCTTCCAATATTAAAATTTGTCTATATATTTAAATTTCAATATAACATTACTTCAAACTCTGGATACGTGATTGCTAGACACTCTAGTATTTCACCAATTAAAGCAGATTGTAATGGACGTGACTTTGAAGATCACTGTGAAAACACATTAAAAATAGCACCGTCACACATGGTTTCTTGTACTATTTTTTATGTAGAAATTGATGGCACTACTGAAGAATCTGTATCTTAGTTATAAGAAATCATATCACAAACCCCTAGACAAATGGACCTTGCACATGTAATGGGAAAAAGGCACTTGTAGCTTGCTGCTACTCATATCGGATAACTGGAACTGCAGTGTTTGAATCGGGTGCGAATACTGTTGTAAATGTAGTGGACTTCATCAAATTACAGAAGAATATAATATATAAGAACATTTTAAAAGATGGAGAAGAAAAGTAAATATATTTTGGGAACCCGAAACATAGAAAATCTGGGTTGACCCAGGATTACCACCAACATCGACCACAATACTGATTCGCTTTGGAAAAAAGTCAATGCTGTGCATTTCGTGGCATCAGAAGGGTGTCGTGTTTGACGAGCGTCTGAAACCAGGTGAAACATTTAATACCGCTCGCTAACGTCAACACATGATCAATTTGAACCATGCATTGATCGAAAAGCGACCAGAATGGGATACAAGTCAAAGAAAAATTATTTTTTAGCACGACAACTCCCAATCACACGAAGAGAAAGCGCTCAGAGACCTTTATACATTTGGCTGGGTACTCTGTCCCACTTTCCAGACGCACCAGACTTGGATCCTTCCGACTACCACTTGATTTCATGAATATCTCATGCACTGTCCATGAAACATTTCAACAATTACGGAGATGTCGAACATTGATTTTATGACATGATTACCTCATAATATGTATGGTTTTTCTGCCAGAGCATGCACAACTTCCCAGAGAGATGGACAACATGTGTATCTAGTGATAGCGCATACATTGAATAAACCCATTTTTACTTTTTTTACAAATTCATCGTGTTATTTTAACGAAAAAAATTAAAATTTATTAACAGCCACACCGGGTAAAAAAATGTCTGTTGAATTTTCAAATTGAAACACTGTCTAACCTTCGTCTGGTATAGAAGGTGGAAGAACTTTGAGAACTTTGGATTTTGTTTCTATAAAGTAGCGTAATCTAAATAAATGAATATGATACAGAAAATCATTTCAGAACTTTAAGAAACTAGTTACTAGTACACCACAGACCGATCTAAAGTGAAAAAAATACAGAAGAAAACAAACATATTTTTTTCATTAAAGTTTAATTAATGATTTTTTTTTTATCTTGGCAACGTGAAAAATAATTTATTTTTACCTTACATTTATTTTCCGAATTTAATTCATTCTTCCAAATTTATATCTTTTTAATGTAATCTAATTATAGAGCCTTTTGACTATTTTAGCATCATTTATTAAAAATTTATACTTTCATTCTTATTTTATTTTTTAAAAACATTTCTAATAATATTTTAATTATGTTTTTTTAATTAGCTTGTTTATGTTATTTTAAAATTTCACTCAGCTTAATTGCGCTTCCTTATAAATAGGTAGGTATTTAAAATACAAAAAATAACGTTCAGTATGTTCTTGTTTATAATTGAACAGCGGATTTCATACTTATTTAGTATTTATTTAGAAGGCTATTAATTATTTAATATACCATACTGAGATATTTCACTTATTACATATATTGTATAAATTCTTTCAAAAAAACTAAGTTAACCCGAATGTTTTTTGGAAAAATAACTTTTTGCGATGGTGGCTTCGCGAATATTTTTTTGTAGAGTTATTTAATTTAAACGTATGGTATACTGAAATAATGCTTGTAAATAAAAAGCACATGTTTCTTAAATGCTTAAATGTACAATTTCTCATATATTGTAAAAAAAGTTAATGGAATGCGAAACATTTTAGTTTAGTTTTTTTCTACTTTGAAACTTATCTTCTTTTACATAAATAAGGCTATATGAAATAATTTTAAATGTCGACATTAAAATTATATATATGTGTGTATATATATATATATAATCATTTTTTTATTATTCACTAAAAATATTATCTTGGTATCTTTGTATCATTTAATAAATATATTACAAAATTTATTATATTTCGCCATAATTAACTTTAATTCTATATTTTGTTTTCCTTTTTATAATATTCCATATATAATTCCGATTAATTAAATTAAAATCCCATCTTAAATTAAACAATCAATCTTCATATGTAAAAGTATAGGATCTTAATCTACTTAATAATATTTATTCCAAAGTATTTAAATCTAAAAATGGCGATAACTACTTAAATTTATTCCTTAAATAGATCATCTTTATTTTTAATCCACTATTAAAATTCATTATTATTCCCACGTAGATCGAACCGCTATAAATTCTTTATTTAAATTCTAAAATATCATATCTCTTAAAATTATTCCGCTCTAAAACCCCTAGTTCTTTTAAAACACATTCTATCATTAAATATTAAATGTCTATTACATTATTTCAAAATGCTCTGATATATATTGTTACCTCCACATCAAAGATTGATTTTCGTTTTTTTCTTTATCGCGTATTAAATTCAAAGCTATTTTTAACTACAATCATAAAACAGATATTTTGTTTTGTTTATACGTCATTCATCTGGTAACGAGTCTTTAGATTCATCTAGAACATTTTTGGCGCCAGGAAATCTTTTTTCTTCAAAATTAATGCACCGGAAATATTAATAAAATCCCTTTAAAACGTCTATGATTGTAAAAAAATGTCATGTGACGTGTTTTGTAATCTTACGCAATCCCAATTAAAACGAGATGCACGGTCTGATTTCTGTAGAAAATTTGACATTTGGCGGTAGCTGAAAGCAAGGTGTGAAAATTTTATTGGCTTCTAATTTCCTCATCGTCCTTTATAATTTAGTGATGCAGAGTTTAAATATATTTTTAGGGGTGTGTAGTGCCCAAAATGATACGTCCAACTCATATGAATAGATATCTTGAATCTCAGGGAGAAAATTTGTCTAAAGTGCCGACTGTCGCAATGGAATGTACTGGTAATTAGATGTAGTGTCGATATATCGAGCATTACTCCTGAATTGACGTCTTCAAAATTGTCAAAAAAGTTTTTTACTTTCAACTATATGGTGCTTGAACTGTGAATTACTGTGAACTACTACCACACGGCAACCTACTGCATTTTAAAAGGGGAAAACTTGCTCAGTATTATAAATGTTTTTCAACTGCTTTTACGACTGCATCGATCGAACTTTAAAGTCTAAATTACTACAAGTATATCTGATTTCATTCTTTTTCGATCAGCTATTTTTATCTATATGTGTCAAACAATCCCAGTAATTTTGTGACATATTTAAGAGACATTTTATGGATATAACGATACATTTTATGTTTATCTCTTTATTACCCTATGAAAATGTATTGAACAAGAGTGTATGTTACATGTCTTACAAATTATTTCAAACTTTTGCATAGGAGTTTAAACTACATTTTCATCTTCCTATAATTTTCGATGAATCGAAGTTATTTTAATTTATCTGAATTAAAATTTTGTTAAAGTGAATAGTTCTATATAATACTTGGATTTCGTTAAATTTTGGGAATAAACTTTCCCTTTTTATTATAAAAGTTAAGACAGATCGATAATTAATAATTTTTACAGCAACAATTTTAATAAATGCTAATTTATATCTGATGTCAATGACACAGAATAAATTAAAACTCATTTCATTGATAAATCTCTCATTCGTTTTTTCTTGATATTTTTAAAGAATATAACTCCGCTATTGTTTTAAAATTCAAAACATGAGCTGTAGAATACATAATAGTTGCGTTATTTATTTAATTTTACGTTGACCTTCAAAAAAAGGAATTCATTTAAGCTGTAGTTGTTGTCTAGAAGGTATTACTATCTCGAACACCTGTGTCATTACTTTTTGCCATAGTTAATTTCTACTGACATCGTGATATTTGACTGATAATGAAATGAAAGCTAAAAGTGAAAAATATTAAGATTTCGGCAATTTTTTTTTCAAAAAATGACTTTCTATTTACTTTTAGCGCGGGAAAAACTCTAATTAAATTATGATTTGAACAACGTCTATTTTGAATGAAAGTTATTTAGTTTTAAATGTAATTGCACACTAGTTACAAGATCCTTCCAAAATGCAGGAAAAAAAATCTGCAATATACTTTTCATATAAAAAGGAATTCAAACACTGAAGTGATTCACACACAGTTCAATCGAATTGTCATTTCAATATGAAGATTGCTTATGCAATTAGACTTAGTAATCATACAAGTATTATTTTAGGCAGGTATATGGAAATTCAGCGCTTGAGTTAGCTCATATGATATTGTGAAACATTGTAATAAAACACATTTCTATCTACCATGCAAAACTCAATTTCTAATATTTCTAATTACGGCATGTAATCAAGAATAGAGCGTTATCCACAATCAGTACGTCTATAAATGAGTGTTATGGCAGTAAAAATATATATATATATTGGGTTATCCGGAAAGTTCTGTGGTTTCGACTAGTTATTTTGCTAATGCTGATAAGGAGTGACCTTGAATGACGAAGATATGTAAATGCGGTCTTTTCGGCTTTTGTTGCGCAAATCTTGCTTGTGTTGTAGCATAATTTTTGTTTCAGTGCAGCAGAATGGATAACCAAACAGTTCATTTTCGTAAATAATGCTCTTTTGTTTCGTGAAAGGTAAACATGGTAGTCAGACTGCTCTTAAAATTTGTGCCGTATATGGACCAAGTGCTGTTTGAGATGACACAGTTCGAAGGCTGTTTAAGAAGTATAGGAGCGGAAAATTCAGCTTCGAAGATGATGGATTTTTAGATAGATGTTTAGATGAACATTATCTGTAGAAGGGGACTCCTTAAAAGAAATTATCTCTGAAAATACACGATACACAGTTCAGAAGCTATCACACTTACTAAATATTTCAAAATGTACAGTATATGATCATTTGATAGCTTCTTTTAAGAGGTCTTCCTTTACAGATGATGATTGGCGTCCGGAGCGGGCATCATCTTCGAGGCTGAAATTTCCGCGTTTAAACTTCTCAAACCACCATAGAACTGTGTTTTCTGAAACAGTACTTTGTCCATTTACAGGACAAATTTTACGAGCAGTCTGACTAACAGTTTTTACCTTTCTTGTATTAAAAGAGCATAATTGACGAAAATGATTCTTTTTCGTTCTCCATTCTTAGCACTGCATTGAAACAAACATTATGCCACAACCTAAGCAAGAATTATGCAACGCAAGCAGAAAAGACTTAATATGCATATCTGGGTCATTCAAGGTCACTCCTTCTCAGCAATAGCAAAATATAAGCAGACGAAACCGCGCTGTGATTTGAAAATCCGCAGAAGTTATCGCATGACCCAATAGTAAGTATTTCAGACTATGGTAGCTTAGCTTATTTATTTTTAATATGAGCATGAATTACTTTTATATTTTGCTTTCATTCATGCATACGCTTCTATTACAAAATTAGATTTCTGCTATTGAATTCAAAAGTACATTTAATGGAACTGTTATAATAGTTTATATATGTTGTTCGATCTATTTTATATTTAAGATTTTGGCACGATATTATTATATAATTCCCCAAGATTTCAAGTTACAAAATATTATAGTAGATTCACTATAGTAGAGTTAAGACATAGCCCACAGTACTAATACATTATTTAGCTTATTTAAATTTTTAAGCATTCCGTAACATCCATTAAAGGTAATTGAAATTTCTAATTATGCGACAATCTACATTACGTAAAGAAATCCAAATTGCTTGAAATCTAAAAGTCCAAGCATATGTCATTTTTAACAAAATTCCTTCTTTATTATTTTCTACAATTCTGTTATAATGAAAATTTTTTAAGTGTAGTCTTCATATTGAAATAGTGTCAAACATTAAACTTTTCAATACTAAGACATAACTTTGATAACATATTTGGATTTTTAAGTAAAATTTACCAACTACTTAAAAAGTTAGTCGCAGACATAAAATTAAAGGTTTCAAATACTGACATTTAAGAAAAAAAAAAAAAATGAGACTACAATCATGTCAATATTATGCCATACAAATTTAATCTTAAAAAGGATTTTTTTAATTAATAGAATTATTTACAAAAATATACAATTAAATAAGTACTTCATATAAATATTGTTTGGCTATGTAGGCTATGTTAATTCTGCAATTGAGAAAAATTATAAAAAAAAGAATGTTTTAATGTTTGTAAAAAGCTCGTGTGTTTTAATGTTTTTTAGTCAATTAAATGTTTTTTTAATATGCACTGATATACTGATTAAAATTTATAGTTGATGAGATAGTTCTTCATTATGCTAATTGCTAAATTAAAAACAATGAAACTGGATATTTAATAAATGTATTTCTTGCAAAATTATTCTACAAATTTTTTAAGGATATTTTAAGAAAATTTAAAGCAAATTAAATCCTTTAAAAAACATGTTATATGACTTATAACAGTTTAAGTGAAGTTTGGAAATACAAATTTCAAATCTCAGAGTACGTAACAACAGAGAAAATTAGAAAGGAAAATAATAATTATTTTTACAAGGTACTTAGAAATTACAAGGAGTCTGATACCACTTTTTCTTATTAGAATATTTATATTTAACACGAATGTAATCGCGCCGGTTTAAATAGAATACCAGGGTGCGTACGGTTTCTACAACTGTCACCACTAATTTTCGAAAAGTAATTTTTAACTTATTTTATCGCAGAATTTGTAAAAAATAAGGTGATGACTAAATAAGGTGACGAATATTGTTTGTATTTATTGGTGACAGAGCAAATACCGTTCATACCCTGGATATGCGGGAATTCTCGCGCGTTAATATTTAAATCGCAGATTGTTTTTAATGCCTTGTTTGATATCAGAATTTAAAATTATTTTCAACGATTAAATAAGACTAAAAATTGTATTAAAATTTTGTGAAAAAAAATGTATGCAAGTTGTTTTCAATATTTTTGATTTACAAAATTGAACTACTTATGAAATTAAACTTAAAACTTCAATAGAAAAATTATTGTTTTATCAAGGGAAATGAAAATTCTAAAATCTTAAATCCAACAATCTCTAACTAATCACAAATCCAAAATATAATAAATAAAGAACGATTTCTCAAATATAACTAGAAGCAAAGCGTTATTTACTCACGGGAAATCATTTGCGAAAGCGAGAAATTTCTCAATCTTCTTCATTCCTAGGGCAATTCTTTGTGAAAATAAATTCATAAACCATGAAAACTTCAGCAGAAATTCCGTAAATATTTATCGCTATTAATTTGATTTTCCAATTTGATGACTGCTCGGAAATTGTTCGAGAATATCCAGTATTTATTTATTTTTTCTTCTTTTACTAAGAATTTAAAAATGATTTGTGTATATATATTAATGTTTTTATTTATAATCACATTTATGTGTCTTTGTGTGCGACAGGCAGATAAAGAGATAGCTTTTTCAGTTTAAAATAATTAATTATTAATAAAAATCCACCATAAATGCTTTAGAAAACGAATCAAGTTTTTATAAGTTGTGAGGAATTGCAAAAAGTTTGCAAATAAAAAAAAATAGGTGAAATTTCAGAATTTCAATATATATTTCTCACAAAATTTATTTTCTACCATATATTGAACGTTCAATAAAATGTATCTAACATAAATGTCTAAAATGTTACCATGTAACGGTTGTACCACTATACACAATTCATCTAAATCACTGCTTAAATTGAGTTTGATACAAAATTACTGCATGTTTTTAGTTTAATCCAGTAAATTACAATATTTTCAGACAATCCTCCAAATCTCTGAAGTTAAATAAAATCTGTTTTGTTTGGATAATACGTTTTCAATATGCTTGAGAAGTTTTCTATGAAGCCTATGGATCGATAAGACAATTAACAGCCTTTATTAGACTTATCTAGAGAGTTGATTGAAAAGGTGTGTAATAAAACTACAGATTAAAATACAGTTCTCTATTAAAGTTTAAAATCCTTTTGAAATTTTTAAACTAACCACGACAGTACAACGAGAAATACTGCAATACCTACCTGCTGGGGCCTTCACTCGTACATATAGCAAAACTATTCCAATAAATTTATATTCTGCAACAACTGAAGTTTTCAGCTGCTGTCTTTCTATAAGCGATTAAATCCCTTAGACTTCAAACGGTGAATATAAAAATATAAGCGGTTCAATATATATATATATATATATATATATATATACACTTTTCATTAAAATTAAAAGATAATGACAGAAAAACAAAACGTAACTGATACCTAATGAAAATTTATTAATAGGAATTTGTACAAAAACATTAGTTAGCATAAATTACAATGTTTGGCAGTTGATTATTCTCAAAATCTTGAAATTAAAATCAAATTTATGAAATTGGAAAATTATGGAAAAATTAAATCACATCTTGTGGAAATGATTTTCTTTAATATGGTGTGTGGTCACCTCGGACTGATATGCATACCTCACATCTTGATTTCATAGATTTTACCAAAGTATTGATCAAGCCTTGTGGAAATTAAAACCAAATGCAACAGATTCAGATTCAGATTAAACCAAGCAAGGAGGCCTACCTTATGGCTTTAGCCTGTGCAAGCTCTGCTTGGCAAGTTTATTAAAAAAAAAGAAAGTAAAAAATACATATTTGACAGTGCAATTTTGATTATTTACAAAACATAAAAAATTACTATAAGTGATGATAAAAATGATGAAGATAGTCTATAATGTTATATACAATGATAGAGAGAATTTTTGGATTATTTACAGTTCGTGATTGGGAGCGAGAAATGTTTTTCGCGAGTACGAAGATGTGTATTTCTGTTTATCTACTAAGAGTTCATGGGAGTTTGTGGTCTGAGACGTAAAAATGTTTTTAAAGAGACAAAAGATGAGTTCTTCACACAATCTTTTGGGCTGGAAGCTGAGTTTTTGCACAGATGGTTGGTTGAGGTATGTGGGTGCTGTTCGTAATATGGCTGGTTTTTACTGACAATGTTCCGAACTAGCTCTCAGTTTTCAATTTCACCAACTATGTGTGGTGGAGGCATTTGGAATAGATGCTGGTTCCTTTCTAGAATATTTATGCAACTAATTATTTTGTTTAGGAGGTGTGGTCGCTTCAACAGGTAGGCGAACCAGTGTGAGAAAGATATTGTTGATGGCCTGCGGATGTGAAGAGTGGAGGTGAGGGTGCATTGTAAGGTGTAATGGAGGGAGTTGCCTCTGTGACCACAGGTACAGAGAGAAGATTCAGTTTTGCCGATTTTAGCAAGGTAATCTGGGAAGGGTCCATGGTTGGTGGCGAATAAATATAGATTTCTATGGTGTAGAAGGCGTTCTATTGTGACTTTTGGAATAAGGCGATGGGTGAAGCGGCCAGTGTCGGCGTAGCCCCACTCCCTTTGCCATTTTTTAATGGCTTGATCGTTGAGATGTTTCTTTAGATATGAGGCTGGGAAGGGAATGAACTGTTTATGCGCCCCGGGTAATGTGGTTGCTTCTTTGGCTAGATGATGTGCCTGTTCAATCCCCTTTATTCCGGAGTTACCCTTCACCCATTTGAAGGAGATTATTTTTGTTGTTGATTGAAGAAGTGTGATAATGTCTATTACTAGGAGGTCTGTTGTTGACAGGTCTTGTAGGGCTTGAAGACTTGAAAGACTGTCTGTGTTGATAAGGTGATTGTTTTAAGCTAAGGACCCTGCCCAGCAAGCCGCTGCCTTAATGGCGAGTAGTTCAGCTTGGTATACTGAATTTTCTCTGCGTAGTTGTGTCTGTGCTTTATGGATTAGTGTGTTGTCTTGGTATACACAGAAAGCGTAAGCTGTTCCATGTTCCGACTTGGAGCCGTCTAAATATTTTTATGTCATTGGTGTCGTCTTCTTCGTCATCTGCTAACCATCCTATGTAGGGCTTGTAGGGTTGTATGTGGAACGAGGTAGTCTTGCTCTGGTATAATGTTGGGTCATGGTTTTCTATGGGAGTGTGCAGTCTGAGGACGTTTCCCGCTATTGCTTCTTTCCCTATTTGTAAGTGGAGAGGTAATATGCCTGTTAGGGCAGCTGTTGCTGTTTTCTTATAGGCTCTGGTTATCATTAGCAGGCATTGGGCTTGAATTGATGATAGGAGTCGATGCCCATGGGCTTTCTGGAGGCGGAAAAACCATGCTGCGGCTCCATATGAGATTTTCTTTAGTAAGATGGTGTTGTAACAGATTTTGAAGATATGTTTAGATAGTTAGCTTGTTGTGGAAGAAAATTTTAATAGATTTTGAGTGGTTGATATTATTTCTTGTCGTTTATTTTGTAGGTGTTAGAGAAAAGAGAGATTGCCATCTAGAGTTATTCCTAGATATTGGAGGGTGGGGTTTGACTTGATGGAGTAATTGTCTATTTTAAAGATTGGAGCTCTTTTGAGATGTCTGGGTTTGCGCATATGGAGTACCGAGCATTTTTCTTATGACAGAGTCATGGCATGTTGTATCGCCCAGGCACTGACTAGCTTTAAGGCTAGGTTGGCTGATTCTTCTAAGTTACGACGTGTGTTCCCGTTGATAACCAGTAATAGGTCGTCTGCGTATGCTATGAAGTGAAATCCATGAGCCCGCAGCAGACGCAGTAACCCTTGCACGAAGGAGCGCCATAGGAAGGGTCCCAAACAAGATCCCTGGGGTCAGGCTTTTCTAAACCAGTGGATTCTGTTGGACTGCGAGTGAGGGAGTGTTCCTCTTTCAGAAAGAAACGATTTGATCATGTTTATGTAAGGTGTGTCTATGTTGAGGTCTTGTAGTTCGGTGATTGTGTCGTCCCATGGAAGATGGTCGAAAGCGTTTTGGAAATCTAATGAGATAAGTGATGTGTAAATTTTGTTTTGTATGTTGAGGTCGATCCGTGAAAAGAGTTCCTTCAACGTTGTTTCGGTTGAACGTCCTTCCACGAAGCCATGTTGGGAGGATTTTTGGTCTGGTGTATGGGACAGATTGTGGTGGATTCTCTTGAGGAGCTACTTCTCTAAGACTTTGCCAAATATTGGGAGAAGCGTTATTGGCCTGTATGTCCGAAACTCTGCTGGAGGGCGTCTGTTTCTCAGAAAATAGACTATTTTCCATTGTGAAGGAAAGTAATTTAATCGTAGAAGGCTCTTGAACATTTCTAGAAGTAAGTGGCTTTGAGTTTTATGTAGGTTCCGCATTATGAGGTGGTCGAGGTTGTCTGGCCCATTGGGGGCTTTGTTCTTGTTAAAAGAATAGATGGTGGTTTTAAGCTCTTGTGCTATGAATGGTGGAGCTGATGGGTCTGGCTGGGAGTTGTCTGTGGTTTGTTTTAATGAATGGCCAAATATCGAGGTAGTCAGGACTTCCTAAAAAGAAGTTTTTGTGTGTAGTGTTGTTGTTGACGACGTTAGTGCTGTGATCTCTTGGTGGTGGAAGTCTTGAAAATCAATCTTCTTTATTTTGCCATGTGGATCTCTGGTAATGTTGCAGAATGAAGTCCAGGCCTTCCTCTTTGCTCCGATGATTTCTCTTTTGTAGAGATCCCTTTCTTTCTTATATTTTTCTTTATCCAGTGGGGAGGATGTTGGTAGTTTTGATTTGCGTTGGAGTGCTTTTACGTAGTTTCTTTTCTGACGGATGTTGTTGTTCCACCAAGAGATTTTTGGAGTAAAGGATATTTTCTTTTTCTTTAAGAGGTGGTTGCAGGTATCTTGAATTATGGATAAGTATTTGTTGTATGTTTCGTCAAAATGCTCTGGATTGTCAATGTCTTTGAATTGGATGTTGTGTGTTTGTGACTGTTGAGTTATTTCAGTTATTTCTTTATTGAATTTCTTGAAAGAAATGTTTTTAGTTCTGTAGCGTCTGGCTGGTTGCTTTGTGATGTTTATATTTGTCGTTAGTGTGATGAGGCGATGATCTCCGTAGTTGAGGTCTGTATCAACTGACCATGATTCTATTTTTGGGAAGAGAGTGAATGATGCCAAGGAAACGTCAGGCCATCCTTGTGACCTGTCTGTTTGAAAAGTGGGAAGGCTGTGCGGGTCATTCAGAACTATGAGGTGATGCTGGCACATTCTTGAAATTAGCTGATGGCCTTTCTCGTTGTCTTTCGGGTAGCCGCACAGAGTGCTGTGTGCGTTGAGGTCTCCCAGCAGCAGGAAATCGGAAGATTTTCCTGGGATATCTGCCCAGTCATTCAAGTCATCTTCCAGGTTTGCTGAGGGTGATGAATATTGAGAGCCCAGGGTGAATGTGCCGTCTGTGGTGGTGATGTTAACGAACACGGAGTTGTTGGATTGACTTACTTTAACGTGCTGTAGGATTGTGTCTATTATCAGGATAAAACTATTTTTCTTGTTGGAAGCGTAGCACGGTGTTCCTAAAGGAAGTCCATGTGGACGTCCGTTTGTTGTGTAGCAGTCCTGTACACATGCAAGGGAGTAATTTTCTGTATAGAGGGTGTTGATTAGGTCGGCTGTTGCTGATTGGCTTCTTTGTAGATTTACTTGGGCTAGCTTCAGGGGAGAAGCAAGAGAATTGTGTGTGCCTTTTGTGACGCCTGAATGGCTGCCTCTATCGGTGTCTGGGAGGCGGCACCTACCGTGATTTTTGATAACGATTTTCTGTCCTTGAGTCATTTTCATGTCTTCTTGATGTTCCTCTTCTTGAGGAGTTTTCGTATGTTTTGCAATTTGTGATTGTTCTTTCGTTTCTTCGGGGTTCTTGTTTTTTATGACTGTGGATGTTTTTCGTTTTGAATGTTTAGTGGTCTGTTGTTCACGTTGGTGAAGTACTGGTTGTGTGTTGTGTTACTATCTTTGTTGACCTGTGTGATATATCTTGCGGGTGGTTCATAGTAACGATTTTGGGGGTTATAGTAATCTGACAGTCTCGCTTGCTTTTCTCTCTGGTAGACTGGAGAGTGCGGGGAGAGGGCTTCGTGATCGATTCTATCTCTTCTTTCTCGTATGCAGTGAATACAAGATACATCATTGCTGTTGCAGTCCGCCGTTGCGTGGCATTCTGAGCACTTAGCACAGACTGCGTAATATTTGCAGTGTTGGGTGGTGTGGTCATTGTAGGCCTGGCAGTTTGTACATCGTTGGACTCTGATGTAGTTTACCACCCTGTATTGACGGAAAAGCAGTGTTAATGATTGTTTCTTCACTTAAGTTTCTGCAGTCTCCTGCTTGGGATTCAATAATCTAGTTATTGTACAGTCCGTTTTGTTGATTGATCTTTTTGACTATATGGAATTCGTTGTTTGAAACGTACTTTTTGTAACTTATTTCTTCTTTTAGGTCTTCGCATGTGATGTATTTTGGTATTCTGAGTAATAGCAGTTTCATATTTCTTTCGTCCGGGTATATTATGTGGAATTTTTGTTCTTCCTGGTCTGTCCGTGTTAGAAGCTGTGCAAGTTTCTCCGCTTCTTTTTCAGTGGTGATTATTTCCAGATTGTTATTTTTGGTATGTTTTATACTCTGGATTAGTGGACGAACTTCTTTTTTCTTTGTGTCCACTCGTAGTTGTGAGCTTTTTTCCTCTATGTTTGTTTTCTCGTTTGGGATGACTAGTAGTTTCTTCTTTATCGCTGTTTTGGTTTCCTTACTTGTATTTGGGTGTTCTTGGCCTTTTTGATTTCCAGTTATTTGGTGCACAGCTTTGTTATTACCGTAACTTAAAGTCTTTTGGATGTCTGTGATATGTGATTGAATTTCTGCCTTGAGGGTCTCTCTCAGCATATCAAAGACATCTTTTGGCGTTACTCCAGCATCATTTGCTGGAGTTGGATGATTTGGCTTGTACAGTTGTCTGTTAGCTCCTCAATTTTACGATGAATTCTCCTTTTGTAGAGGTCATTTTTGGAATGTAGGGGACATATTTTGTTTTAGCTATTTTTAGACCATCGAATTCTGCCATCATTTGCTTATTGTGGTCTTCCATCTCTCCCTCTACTGTTTTAATCATTTGCAACGTTAATTTCAGCATTGCTATTTGTTCGTTAGTTGCTCTGTTTGAATCTGCTGGCATCTGGAGTGTTGGTTGGACTTTACTTTGTGGTTTTGGGGTCTTGTACGTTTTCAAGAATTGTTGGACCGTTTTTGTGTTCCAAAGTTTCCGGCCGTGATGAATAAAATCCTTTTCTAGTGTTTGACGACCGCTGTTTATCTGTTTGGTTACTTCTTCCGTTTGGTCTACTAGGCGTCTTTTTGCGAGTATTTCTTTTAACAGAACCTTTATTCTGTTGTTCTCCAGAGGGAGAGGGATGTGGTTTTCTTCTTCTGTAACATCTGTTGTTGCTCCTGCTTCTGTGCCATGGGTTCTGGTTAAGGAATGGTCTGTGTATACTTCGTTTGCTTGTTCATCAGTGTCTGTTATTTCATCTTGCGAGGGGAGTGTTTTGTTTACTTTTGGTTTTGGAGTTTCTTGCGTTACCGTGATTTTTACTCTCTTTTCTGTTGATGAGTTTAATTTAGTTTCGTTTAGTGTACCTTTGAGTTCATCCTCGGCTTGGTTTGTTTGTTGGGCTGTGTCTTCTTTTTTTCTAAATGCGCCTGTGTGCGTAAGTATTCTATCTCGTCTTCTATATGAGCCTCATTTGAGAAAGAATGTTAAGCCTATTTCTTTCTGCTTCATCCTTTGCTACTCTTGTGCTTTTTTTTAAATTAAGAGCAATATGTTTTATCTCTTTACAAATGTTTATTTTTGCTTTTTCTGTGTTGCTGTCATTTGTAATTTCATCTTCATTGTCGGTTCGTTCTTCTTCTGATGTGAGTGAACCGTTCTATTTTTTGCTTAGGTTTTTCGTTTCTGCTGCTATTTCTTTGAGCCTCTGGATTAGCCAGCATTGATATTGTTCTCCTTCTTCATTACTGCCGATTGCGTTGCAAGTATAGTGACGCAACATCTGGTCCAATATTTGATGGATGCTTAAATCCATGGTCTTGACCTTGTCGTACGGCCAGAGTTCTCTTCCTTGTAAGGAAATGAGACATGGTTTGCCCATTTGATTTTTGTTTTGGGTCTTTGATATACTTTATTCCTATACTAACTCCAACTGATTTGCTGTGTACTAAATTTTCTTAGGTGATATATTTAACTTATACATTTGAGAAACAGGCTTTGCGGGTGTCCTATCTGGTAAGGATGTGTTTAAGGGGGGGGGAGAGGTAAAAAGAAAGAGCTAAGGCTCTCTAGTTAAGAGGTAATGCCGAAACTAGCAATGTAGATAAAGAAATAAGGAAGTGAAGAGAAAAATTGAAGATAGAGGGGGGGGGGGAAGGCGATCCCCATGCTCAAGTGTAGATGACAAAGCTATGGTAAAATTTAAAAATGAAAGATGACTGAATAGTTCTGGGATACGAAAAAGAAATGGATATGAAATATTTACAGGGCAACTGCGATACCATGAAAGTGAGTAAAATGATGTTTATAATATACGTAACATTGGCGTGTGACGAAGAGAAGAATGAAATGAAATATACAGTGCGGTAACATAGTACATTTGAGGGGTAGGGTAAAAACAATGTGAGAAATGATATACTCTAATCAAGAACGCAGATCAAAATGAATCTATGTGGTAGTTCTAAGACCTTGGAAGGTTGGTAGTGACTGGTGATTACGCAGTGTAATCCCTGCCTAAAAACATGATTGAACAAAAATTTGAATTTTGAAGTCTTACCTGTTTCTACGAATTATATAGATTGCAAAAAAAAACCAAGATCCGTATTGCACTTGGAGACCTGAAAAGACTAGGAAAACGCAGGGAAAACTGATGTTGAGGTGTTGTGAGTGCTGCTGGAGGGAGGGTGGAGGCGAGAAGTAGCACCAAGGTAAAAATATAACTAAGGACTCACTAACTAATGATATGAAGTGGTGCAAGGTATGGAACACTGTGGTAAAAACAAGCTTAAGGGCTAAACTGGGCCCCAGGATGCAGTAGATGGGTAGAGGCGTGGCCTAATATAAAGGGGGTGAGAAGAGCTTTAAAATGAGGTACGTCATGGGGTTGTGGGGGTTACACATCTCCCGCGCCCCTCTGGGCCCTAAAATAAATAGGCAAGAATCGGCCAATAAGTAAAATAAAATGCTCCTTAAAAAAAGTGACTTGACCAGTGGAAAGAGGAAGTGAAGAGCTTTCCAACGAGATACGACAAGGGGTGTTAAAGAGGTGGCCCCTACCCCCGGGGCCCTAATTAAATATGGCCAAATGGGCCCCGGGAGGAACCTTACAATGAGGTGAAAGCTCAGAAACGGAAGTTAAAGCTGGAGAATTTAAAAATTAAAGAACGGAAGTTCGAAATTCAAAAAAGGCGCCCAGGAGGGCCCAGGGGTGAATGGAATAAAAATGGAACAAGCCCTTGGAAGATGAATTGAGAGAGGGACAGCGGAGGATACCAGGCAAGTCCGGTAGTCAAAAGCTGGAGGAAAAAAAAGAGAGAGACGAATATAAAAAGGGCCTTAATGGGCCCCAGGTGGCAAGGGATGGAGAGGGACGTGGTCCAAGAGTAAGGGGATGAAAAGAGCTAACTAACGAAATATTACAAAGGAAGGCGAGGGAGCCACCCCCTGAGCCCCTTTGGGCCCTGGATAAAATAGGCTAAAAAAAACCTCAACTTCGTAACTGGGGCCAAAAATGTACTCCGATGGGACCTAAGAATGGAATAGGAGCCTGCGAAAAATAAGTGGCCGAAAAAGGTGCAGCTTAAAAAAAGAGAAACAATTAATGGCATTGGAGCCCCAGGGGGCCACTAAAACACAGAGAAGGATGAGAGAAGAAAAAAAAGGCTGGATTGGATTTAACGATAAAGCAAGGGAAGAGCTTTCCAACGAGGTACAACTTGGGGGAAATGGAAACAGCCACCCCCTTGGCCCTTTTTGGCCCTAATTAAAATAGGCCAAAATGAGCCCCAGCAATGAAACAGGGACCGAAAAAACTCTCGTTGGAACTTTAATATGTGAACAGAGCTCGAAAACTGATGCATGGAAGCCATGATATGAGGTTAAATATAAAATATATGAGAAGCTGTGAAGGGGTCCGAGAAGGCACTGAACACTGGGAGCGGTAGAGAACCAGGCCCTGGTAAGTGAAATCATAGATAGAGAATTTAAAAATAATAATAATAATAATAATAATAATAATAATAATAGTAAATAATTGCTAGCTAAAGATAAGACATTTGATGGGGTGAATCAAATGATGGGATGAGTGCCCCTTTTTATGGTGCTTTAAATGGTGCTGCTTTGCCACTTAAAAAGAGTGGGCCAAAACGACTACTGAGCGAAGAAAATTAATATATGTATAAAGAAGAATTATATAAAAAAATTACGGAAAACAGGGCCTCAAGGTCAGAAATAAAAAGCAAGGCCCTGTTCCTGGCCAAAGGGCCCCATGCGCAGTCCTAGAGGACTCAGTTCAAGGAGAATCCCGATTAGGAAAAAACGAAAATTTGACCTGGAACTAGAATGAAGAAAATACGTGGAGAACCATTCATCTGACCCCCCAAAAGAAGATGGACCAGGTCCTGGCCAAAGTTACCAGATTATAAGAAAAACCAAAAGTCCCTTACATGGGCCGCAACCCATGTAGAAATGGAAAAACGTGAATAACATGTAAATATACTGCATTCCTCAACCCCTACCTTAAGAAACACCCCTAACAATGTAATCCATGTTATTGAGAAGCGAATATTTACTTGGCACTTTGCCAAAAATGAAAAGCAAATTTGAAAGGGAGGGAGAGTCATACGATTAAAGAAACAAAAACTTATGAAAACACTAAATAAACACAGATATAAATAATACTTAAAATTCACTTACTGACATAAATTAGGTGTTAAAACAAAGGAAATTTTCAGCTGTATAATATACAAACACTGAATTGAAGAAATAAAAATAAATAAATATGGTTTTGAGGTATTTTCGTACAAGTCGAAAATGCTAAAACGCTCTGAAAAAAACAGGCGAGACCTGCACGAAAATGCTCTTAAAATCTATAATAAACACAATAACTGAATGAAACCATGCCCCATTCCTACGTACACATGCTATATAAGACAAATGAACAGTTAAAATATGCGTGAAAGATTAGAAATAATAATAACAAGACAAAAATGATGCCACACGCCAATGTTAAATCACAAAAAACGAGCAAAATAATATAAAATGACCTAAAATTATAGTTAAAAAATAATTAAAAATAAAATAAAAATAAAAATACAAAATAAAACCGCCGGAAGAAAATGAATACAAATATTCAGACAAAAAGAGAGCACGGGAGAAAAACAATAAATTAGTGGGGGGTGGGAAACAAGATGGCGGACATCGAATCGTAATCCCATGTTAAAAACGCCATGGGAAAAGAAGGGTCCACGTTTTCATTCATAAAAATTGAACTAGTGGACAAAAACACTCGCGGCTGGTCTTAAAATGACCAGCAAACTCTTAGATACAGTAATGTACCAGATTTGGATATCCCGCTTGCCTGAGACTTTTATCTAGCCTGCCATTTCTGGAGCGATGGAAATCATGACATCACACAACCAAATGCAACAATTGCAACAAGCTTGAGGCCTTGAAAAATATGCACGCCACTCTTCTAAAGGTGCACTTTTCAGCTCCTAGAAGGTATTTGGCGCGCTCAACGTCTGCGCCCTGAGGCATACCTCAAATGCTCAATCGGGTTCAAGTCGGGTGAGTAAGTTAGCCAATCCATTCGAGTGATATTTCCTGTTTGCAAGTATTCTGACGCCACATATGTTCGATGTGACTGAGCATTCTCATCCATTAAAAAACTCTGGGCCAACAGCACTCCTAAACAGTGTAACTCTGCGTTCCAATACCTCCTCCATATATATCCGATCGGCTACACAACCTCCTTGAAAGATATGAACCTCAGTTCAGCCATTTGTCATTATTCCTCCCTCCAAACCATTAAACCACGGTCGCTTTACGGGATATTTCACGGACAAGGGAAGGCAAATAGTGCGTTCCTTCTTCTCTTCAGATCAAAACACGTCTAGAATCAGTGTTCAGACTATATCTGAACTCGTGAGTAAACAATACTCGGGCCCAGTCTTCTTGGCTCCATTGAACAAGACGACGGTACCAGGTTAAACGGGCCTCTTTGGAAGCTGGAATGAGTGGGACATAAACTATTGGTTTTCTCGCATACAGTACACGCTCGTTAATCCTTCGTGCAGCAGTAGAATGGCTAATTATAGTTCTTGTGGCAGCCTGAATATCTGAAACCAAATCTCTTGTAGTTGCTTCGCAATTTCTTTAAGCCGACAATGACAGAAAACGGTTTTCGGTTGCAGTTTTTGCTCTTGGTATCCCTTGACCAGGCTGTCTATCAACGTATCCAGTGCTTAAAATCGGCTGCAAGCGCTTGATATGACACTTTGAGGGATATCCAAATATTGGGTGACCTCCATTTGTGTTTGACCTCCATCGATTCTACCAATTACTCGTCACTTTTGACCTTCACTTAAATGATACCCTTGAGCAATAACTAATGAATACCGATCACGCTCAGACACCACATTCACTTTAAACAACACTTCAAACCAGAATTCCAACATGCGTCCGTTGCGCACGATATTGTTAATCAGCGAATGCGATATTTACGGCACCAACTTATGTACGGAAGTATAATTTTGTGTTCAATTGTATTTAATTAACATAATTAATTACAGCATCGGGCATTTCTTGCAACTTTAGCAGAGTGAGCATATTTTTTATCATTATCCTTAATATTTGTTGACCAGTGTATATATATAGATTGATAGATAGATATAGATATATAGATATATACAGTTTAGTAAATAGAATTCATGAGAAAGTTTTAGTAATTAACAATGGTGGTACACATAAACTAAAAGAAATGTAGTAAATGTAAGGTTGTAAAAGAAATTAAACAAAATCATTCAGGCAAAAAATAGCATTCACAATACATTGATGTGTCATTGTATTAGAGATAGACAGTTATATGGCAAAATCACGATGCCTCAGTTTAATTCCTACGCTTGTACGGACACTTCCCTATCATATACGTGATGCGGAAAATGTTTTTCCCTGATTTCCAAATTTATTCATATGCACTATTTGGAGGTGTTTTCGGAAAGTAAAGATACAATGCCGCATATTCATAGAAAAATAATTCATTGATAAAATGTCCATTACAAATTACTTACTGGTGTATGCCTTATTTTTCGACATAGTTGCCGTTATTGCCCAAGCATTTGTTAAATCTGGGTACAAGGTTTTGTATCACACATTCATAGAAGTTTACCGCCTGTTGTCAAAACCTCATTTCAACTTCGATTTTGAGCTCATCATCGTCGTGTAAATTTTTCCCTGCAACATATTTCTGCAGATAAATGAATAAGTGGTAGACGCTGGGTGCAAAGTCGGGGCTGTAAGTGGATGGTCTAATACTTCAATATTAGTCATACCTCGAGACAAATCACAACACCCTTTCGTTACATTTTGTTGATTCATAATGTTCCCATAGACGGAAACAATTTATTTGTGAATATCCGCTAGATACTCACCTTTCGCATGAAGAAAATATACGACGGAAAATACTTCAAATTTGGCGGGATTCTGAATTGACGCAGCCATTACAGACACCTGCTACACAGAACAAACTCACCGTAGAAATAACGAATTTCTGCGCAGGAAAGGTTAAATGTTCGAGGTTACAATATGTGTTGCCAACGCTCTCATTAAAACATTTTTTTCTTGCTATCTGAGGTGTATCTTTACTTTTCGAAAAAAACCTCGTATACGATAGACATGTGAAACTGGTGCAAAAAAGTTGGAATAATTACCATTTTTTTTCTTGCCGGTTTCCCTAACGTGGCTGTAGTGTAGACGTGTCAGTGTAAAGGAGACCGGGTCACGTACCGAGAATTGGCCGACGACCACCTGAGCTGAAAGGGTGGAAGAAATGAGACAGTCTTTTGTGTGAAGTCCAAAGAAATCGGTGCTTACGGCCTAACTTGCAATTAACTCTTTGTGTCACCGCGTTACATATCTGCAACATATCCCGATATCAACGTTACCTATACAGTGGGCTGTAGAACATGTCTTTCGTTATTGCTGCTATCTTCGAAAACAACAGTTAACATAAACTGCCCATAGAATTCTCAACAGACGGCGATACTGAATTGCTAAAATGAAGTTCGTAATTTTTGTCAAATTAAAAATAGCTGGAGACGTTTTAATAGATTTTTTACAAAGTAGAGTTCGTATACTTTACAATTTTTAATCAGAAAATTGACAATATTTATGAAAAATATATAATTTTCCGTTTATTACAGATATGAAAAAAGTACCTTTTAGTCAATAATTTTTTATTTTTATGTTCTAAATTTTTTTAATTATTTTTACATGCTTTAAAACGATATATTGTAACATCTGAATAAAAATTTTTAAAATTGGAGTTGTTGAATGACAAAAGGTAAAAGATGACAAAAAGTGTCTCATGATAGCAGAATCCACACGGAGCTTTTTCTAGATTTGTGAACATATCCAAATTCTTGGACATTGTCACTGCTACACTACAGGCCCGTTACGGAAACCTGCAAAAAGTAAATTTGGTTAGTTTTCCAACATTTGTCATCAGTTTCACATCTCTATCTTATATACAGTGGACATAAATTAATTTTGTAATGAGGGAAAAATATTTCGGACACTCTGTATGTAGAAGGATGTATAGGTGTCTATTAAAGACTGCTAAAAGTTACATGTTTGGAAAAATTCGTGATTTAGATGTCTTCGACTGAAAACAAATAATAAAGGTTCGACGCATGGGTCATTTAATTTCAGAAAGAGCACAATACTGCTGTTTTTAATACTTTCCAACATAGTTGAAAAGTGTTTAGGAATTCGGTTTTTCTGTCTGTCCTTGCTCTAACTCGTGTAAATATATTCCGATTCCCATACAATTGATATATGTTATTAAGGTTTAATATGACGTATTTGGTATTCAAGAGTCTAGCATTTATAGTTCACTTACTGACACATTTAAAAGAATTCCATTACATACTGTCTATGGAGAAAAATTGTTTAGAGTACATTTTAATAATGTTACACTATTTCAAATATATTGAAATTGATATATATATATCACTGAGGTGTACTACATACTGTCTATGGAGAAAAATTGTTTAGAGTACATTTTAATAATGTTACACAATTTCAAATATATTGAAATTGATATATATATCACTGAGGTGTACTACAAAAGACTTACTATAGACAACGTCGGGAATAGCATTAATCGTGCATTTACAGGGATACACAAAGTAACTTCGTTGCAGTACTGTCTATGAATAATAATTGCTGGAAGTGCGTTTTCTGTTGTTGTCACCTTTTGAAATTTAACATATTTTTTGTACATTACTTGGTGTGTATAAATTCATATACAGGACATCACATCATACGCACGGCAGTACTAAAGATCTTGAGAACACTTACATTTCTGAGGGGAAATTTCGAACTGTGGTATAAGTTTCCTAACTGAACGAAATTTTAACATACTATGTTGTATATATACAAATCTATAGGTCCTATACAGACTTGCACAAAGCAATTCGGATATTTTCCGACCTTATTAAACGGTGAAGTTTTGCTATACGCTTGCGAAATTGTTGGAATGTGTGTCATAATGTATGCTTGACGAGTGATATTTCGTTCTTGTTTCATTGTAAAATATATATATAATAACTAGAAAGAACACCTCGAGAATACATGAATAACGGAAAAGAAAGTAGAAAGAAACTACAAAGGAAAGACATGTTTGAATAAACTTTACTTTCTAAAATTCAGATGCATAGTATACAGTCAGCAAACCTTATCTCAAGAGTTCAATTTCAAAGTTTTATATGTTTAGTGCACGCCAGGAGGGGATACGCACATAATACAATTAAATAACATAAAACTAAGATGACAAAAGAACTAAAAATTAATCAACGTAACACGAGACTGTAGAAATGTGTACTTAAATACATACACACACACACATATATATGTATGTATACATACAAGTACATAAGTAAATCACATATACGCGCATGAACATATATACTTTCTTATAAACACATACACACATATAATACATATACATGTACATAACAAGTGAAAATAAAGAACATCATACTGTGGGAAACAAAAAGAAAGTATTTAAAGTGAAAAATGCAGAGGAAATGGGTTCTGAAAATATTTTCAGTAATCTGCATGAAATTCATATATTTTCATATTCCATCCAGGAAACACGGCGTTACCGATATCACGAAGACAGGTTATGAGGTGCTTTCTCCTCCAAATGTTCACGAAGCGCAGAAGACGCACGACAGCACTCCTTCTCAATGCACATCAAGATCCTCAACGTCTTGCATGGACCAGAGCTGTATCATTGATATCTATAAGATAGAAACTTGAAGTGAGGAGTCTTGATTCCGGTTGCTTTACACTGATGGTAGGCTAAGAAAAAGGTTTCAGACTCATGGAACCATAGATCTATAATGCCGTGGCTCAGCAATTGTCGAAGGTGCTTTTTCTATGGAATGTTTTGGACTATTTGTACCTTTGCAATGAATACCTTTCTATATATTGTAATTTGGATTTCATGATTTATGCTTTTCTGCCACAAGAATAAAAATGGAAATTCAAATAGAATAACTACTCATATCAATGTTCTGCTGTCAATCCGCTGGATCAAGGAGAATTGCACTAAAGTCTGCTTCATGAAAGGACTACTGAGAATCCCGAACTTAATTGTCATTGGATGACAAGGAATGTTTTTGAAAATGGAGTACAAAAACGTCATCTTACAGGAGCGTGTTTAACTGGCTCATAGGCATTCCTAGCAAATGTTAAGTAAGCAATACCTCCGAAACAAATGTTCAGTGTTGCTGAATCATTAACTGGTCATGTAGAATTCCTTATCTAGACCAAGCGAGAACAACTCATTACTACTCAGGTGCCTCTAATTCAATGGTACTTTAGTGTATAACTTTTTACATTCTAATATACATTCACTTACCGATTTCTTATATTTGAAAAATTTCGTTAAATATTTTTAAGAAAATCTAATCTGATGAGTGAAAGAGACCGTTGTGATTTTTACTGGTATTTAGATAGAAAAAAGTTAATTTTGTTATAGTTTTGTGTATTTAGGGGATCCTTGTTTTAAATTTCGTTTGTATTTGCTTGTATAAAATATTATGTTTATACATGAAAAGTGGAATTTTTTTTTCTGCCTTTCCATGGATTTTCAACTTTAAAATTAAAGGAACAAGTATTTTATGAATACTCTTTTTACTGCGCTTTTGTGAAAGAAAATACTTGTAACGTTTTATGTACAATGATAATTTTGAGAAATTACACTTGAACAACATACTGCATTCTACAATATCTATAATCTATATCATAAAGCAAAAACTTTCGCGTGGTTAACGCGGACATCTTATAGAAGGTGGTAACGAGCTGAACAAGCAATTTCCTTTTATAATTTTTTTTTAACTTCTGAAAAACGCATAATTTCATTGCTTACACCATCAAATAGAAAATAAAAAAACACTTTCAAATGCAATTTCTTTGAAAACTGTGTCTAAGTTTACTAATTTTTTATGGTTCCTAAAATATTTCTAAACGCGATTTTTTAAAAAATCTATCTAAAAAAATAACGCGCAACAAGGTTATTAAAAAATAAACTTTGCGCTTAAAAATTGTAAATAATTCAGCATTTATTTATTTCCATGTTATATTCTGTAACTATACTGCGAAACATGAATGAACTCATGAAAACAAATGAAAAATTCACGAATAAATAAACAAATAAATAAATTATGAACTTAATGGCATGTAACCGAACTACGCGTTTAAACAATGAAATAATGATAATCACAAATGTTGACATAAACAGTTAAATATTTCCGAATGATAGCTGGTATGTGGCTAATACAAAGGACTAAAATACTTTATTGTGAATTTAGCAGTCAATCTCAGAAAATACACTAAATGGAAAAATCTTTTTTTGTATGGAAAAATCTATTTTTTTTTTTCAATTAAAAAATAATTTTACCTACTTTTCGTAAACTTTGTAGTATATCTGGTATCTTTAACTCTGTTAGCACGGGTTGAATCGCC
This sequence comes from Maratus michaelseni, assembly GCA_963931845.1. Classification (NCBI taxonomy): domain Eukaryota; kingdom Metazoa; phylum Arthropoda; class Arachnida; order Araneae; family Salticidae; genus Maratus; species Maratus michaelseni. Next base: position 126,328,686 of record OZ007596.1, on the reverse strand, counting down.
TGGTGTTACTTATAGAAATATTCATAAGAAAAATACTGGGTTTTGTAAATTTTTTTTTAAATATATCTAAAACATATAACACCCTAAACTCTCCAATGAAAAAACAACAAGATTTAAAAAGAAAAAAAATAAATTAAAACGTAAATAAAGAAAATAATTTTATATGGAAAATGCTTAATTTTATCTAAAATTTTCTTAATCCGCTGATGAAAATGGTCGTTCCAAAAGTCATAAAATAAACAAAAATAAATAAAAATGATTTCAACAGTCTGAACCATGATTCTAGCTCTCAATTAAGTGTTTTATTTGATTTATAGCGGACCAACCTACAACTATTTCCACTCGAAACATATTAATGTCAATAAAAGCTGACAATCCGGAAATAATATTTTTCAGAAGAAATCTAAGAAAAAATGCAAAGATGATTAAGAAATGTTTGTATTTCTTTTTTTTATCTATTTGTAAAAGACTAGTAATTAACTTCTGCTCGTGACAGAAAATAAAATCACTTAAAGCAAATAATACAACATTCCTTAAATAATAAATTCGAGAAGTAGAAATATTGTCTTAAGCGCAATAGATTTTTAATTTCTTTTTTATGTATACGTCGGATTATCCTCCATAAAATACTATGTATATTTTAAGCAAATTTGTTCTTTTCAAATTTTATTTTTAATCTATTAATTAATACTTTTGTAATTTGTTCGAAAAGCTTGTTATTATTGTGATTTCGATATGTATTTGTTAAAATAATGCAACATTTTTCCTTTCGATTTGGTTCAAGTGATTTTCTAATACAACCTTAATTATAAGAAATGCTAACATAACTATAAGTATATAAAGGAAACCAGGAATGTTTGATCCACTTTTTACTATAATTCTGTTACTTTGTGTTTGAAATGAAACAGCCTCTCAGACTGCCACAATTAAATATCTTATTATGCAGGGTATATTAGGGCTTATCGTCCAAATTTTGTGGGGAGGTAAAAAACAGCAAAAGAAGACAAACTGACATAGGAAAGAATGGGCGCAAACGAACGCATGTAGAAGGCACTGTGTATCTACAACTTTTTATCACGCGAAAAGCTGTCTGACAAATCCAGCCGGTCGTCATTCGACAAGGTGACTTTACAGAAGTAACACGAATCGTTATACGTTTAATGAATATGCAATTTTGCATCTAACTAATGAATATGCAGATATGCATCTAACTAATGAATATGCAGATATGCATCTAACTAATGAATATGCAGATATGCAATTAACTTACGGTGTGGCAGGGGAAAGCGGTCGAAGAGCTGGCGCAAATGTATGCAGAACGTTATTGCAATCGGCGCGAACCTGATTATAAAATGTTTGCACGTGTTCATCAACAACTGTGTGAAAATAGTTCAGTTACCAGTACCTGTTATGATAGAGAAGTCAAGCAATCGACACGGATAGTTTCAATCGATTAAGTTATCCTACAGTTTGTGGAAGAACAATCAAGTGCCAGCACACGAGGTATCGCTCGCCGGTCTGGTATTTCAGCTTCAACAGTGTTGCGGAAACTCAACGAGGAATGTTTGCATCTTTTTCTTTTGCAAAGAGTGCAGTTACTACAAGCAGAAGACAATCCGAAGCGTGTGGAAATTTTCTAGTGAATCCTGACGACACCGTTTTGCCGTCAATGCGTGGACTGGGATAATCGGTGACTGTTTGCTGAGACCATATTTATTACCACCCCGTTTGGACGCCGCGAAACACCTAACAATTCATGAGAATGTGTTATTGAGTTTCCTTACCAAGGTTTCTGCTGTTATTCGCTGACAAATGTGGTTCCAGCATGACGGCACGACAACACATTACGCAAATGCTGTGAATGCAATTTGAGAACCGGAAAATTTTGATCTGAATGTATTTTGCTCACAGTGTACTAATATACTTCCGCCACGGTCACCAGATTTATCTCCAATCGATTTATTTGTCTGGGATTCACTGAAAAACATGGTGTATGAGACTCCTGTTGACAATGATATGGAGCTTGGACCACGCCCTTTCAGTTGCCGCTCTCACCGTCCGTGTATTTTAACCTATTTTCCACAATGCTAGGCTGTCCATGCAATGTCGTTCTCGGGCATGTATTGCGGCAAATGGTCGGAATTTCGAGCATCTACCGTAACAGTGTATGAACGATTCAGAAATAAAAGTGATTTGAAAACTTATATTTTCTTTCCATCACAGACCGGGCAAATTTTGCCTTAATACATGACGTTTGTGCCGATACTTTCCTATGTGAAATCGTATTTTTTCTCTATTTTCTACCTTTCCACCAAATTTAAAACAAATTTAATCATGATACATCTTGTATATTCTTTCATTTTACAGCGTCAAAACTTTTAGAAAACACAAAATTATTTAAATATGTTTTCTTTCGTAACTCTCTAAACAAGGTCAAACCTCCCTACTTCAGGTAACTTTGACCCATCGACATGGGGGTTTCCCTCTACTAATGAATAAAATGTATAATATGCCAAAATAATTTATTTAATGAAAAGTAACACATATCTGTACAACATTTATTTAACTTTTTTTACTAAATTATTTCTTTGGTAAGAAACGCAGTTCTCTGATCTAGAAATTCGGTGAAGTAAATGATTGTTAATAGGTTACTATCTCACGTTCACTATTTTACAACTGAATGAATATTATCATAAACAAGGAAGTCAAATATTATTTTTAAAACCACGTTGTTTAAGTCTCAAGTAGTGATTGAATGTGGTAGATTAAGAAAACGGTCAGAAGACATTAACGCAATATCTTAAGCACAAACTGGGATATATATCTATATTATTAAAAAAAATATAGATATTTAAGATTTATGCAGATGGGCATTTAATAATTTCTTCCGAATTGTAAAACAATTTGTTCGTCACATCATCATTTAATAATGGTATTTTCACATTCCATTTTTAGTGATATATAGCATTATATTCCTTATTTTAATATTAATGTTATTTATTATGTTTTAGTTACTCAAATAGGTTTATTATTTTTGTTATTATTTCTAAAATAAAGCCCAGTTGTAAAATTGTTTTCAATTACCCTAGATATAAAGAACAGATTTTTTGACATTCTTAAGTGCAGTTGTTCAGACTGTCATTTTAAAAAATAAGTATAAAAAGACGTAGCAATCTCTAATACCAAAAAGTAATTTACTATATCATATTTTAGACCGTTAAGCAAAGTATACAAGATAAAGCAAAAATATCTTCTTTAACTTTATTTACAACAAGAATAGTAGTTTAAGACTGGAAATTATAAACTTATTTTTTTGTATGGGAAATTATATTTTTTCATTTTATTTCTATATTATTAGCACAAATAGCTAAAAATAACTTTAGTAGATACGGCTTATAATATGCTTCTACCTTGTGCTTCTGAGCAAAACATTTTAAAAATGAAATAAAGGCATTGGGTTTAACGTCACGTATGGTAGAAAATCCCCAATTTCCGATACATATATATTCATTTATTCATAACCTCCAATAAACCTCCAATAAAAAAATTAAAAACCTCCAATCAAAATTCATATTGTTCTTTATTTGTCATTGCGAAAAATTCATATCATTGAGCCTTTTTTAAATTCAAAATGAAAATTCATCGTAATATACATATGTAAGTATAAACGTAAATATATATATATACATTAAAAATTTACCATTGAAAGCAATAATATAAATATAAAGTACATTAATGATAAATGTAGAATTATACACAATTCTTAACTTTTCATCATGCATCATTGCAATTGATCCAGATCTCCTTCAATTCTGAAATATATTTTTAGAAGATTACTATATGGTTTCGTATTTATACGTTTGAAAGCAAATGCAAAGATCCCACGCACGCAACCATGACAGTATTTAATAATATTACTAGATATTATTTCTTAATTTGTAACAAATTATCAGCATCTTAATTTACTTTAGTTTGTTTCGTGCAAATATTTTAAAATGTTGGTAAGTGCTTTGATAAATTAAAGTACAATAATCTTAATCCTGCTATAAAATCAATTTTCTTTTAATTTGCGAGTGATAATACAGCATTTATTTAATAAAATTTCCTTATTAAGTACTGTTTTGTTTGTCCATTAGTATGGAACAATGTTATATTATGAATGACAATAATTCTCGAAATGGATATTTCTCCATTTCAACAATTTTCAAATTAAACTATCCACATGATATTATCATTCACCCCATACTATTTAAAATCCATTAAAAGTAATAATATAACAATACAATTTTTTATTGGAACAATCTTTAATTATATGGTGTTTTACTTTTAATAATAAACTGTAGATGGCAGCATCGCAGGAATAATTCTCTCCAGTCGCTACTGCCACCTATCGTTCACATGTTTTTGTTTCACTGCAGTACACATAGAATGTAGTTACAGTTCTGTTATGTGTTATGTGTAAGTATCTGTGTTGTGATGCGCAGTAAATTGTGTAAAGTAATTTAGGCGTCCACCTCAATTTTGTTATGTTCTATTTAATTAATTAATCTAAAAAACAGAATAAATTGTTTTGAGGAGCAAAAACAAAAATTGTAACTTCATAGTCAAATAAAAATTTATGTTAAAGAAGAGTTATCTTAAATATTTGAAGCAAAGAAATGTAGTGGTATGTATAGTGTATGAATCTACAATAGCTATCAATCGTGATAATGCAACAATGTGAAGTATGACGAGAATAAATTTAGTTTATTGTGAGCTACCATAAATTATATTTAGGTTTTACAAATTATAACAATTTAATCATGTAAAGCATATCATTTGCTTTATAGGTGACATATATAAATAGCACTTGTATGTATTTGTGTAATTATCATAAAAATGTTATCACCCCAACTGTGAATTATTTATATATTCATTCAGTTAAAATATATTTTTAAAATGATAATATATACTTTTTTAAGAGAGGGGGTGAACACAATTCTACTTAAGTAATAATTACTCTATATTTTCGTACAGTTATTTTTCTTACAAATATAATTTAGGATGCCGTATAAAATGTAGTTACTGTTTTATGCAAGTTGTTTTAAACGTGTATAGTGCAAAATATAGAATTTAAGCTGCATCTCCACTTCTCTTCCAGTATTCTGTTTATGGAATATATGAAAGGCAGAGACGTTCAATAAAGGGTGATAGTAATTTCTTATACAGAACGGCCACAGTGGTGGTTCGGCATGTACATCGGAACCCTACTTAGCATCTGTTCAGAACACAAGGGTCTGATCGGTCCTGAATTACATTATTACTGTAGAAAAATAAAACACAATTTTAGCACCAGAGTTGTGAAGGGCTGGTGCGATGTTTATCCTACTGGAAATAAAAAGTAAATCTAAAAGTTGAAATGGTTTCAAAATATTTTGGTTCAATAATACGGGGTGTCAAAAATACTCCTTTATCTATTTATAATATCGTAGAATAACAAATTCATAACCTTGAACTTCTTTATACGTAAAGAAAAAAGTTGTTTGTTTTTCAAAATACTTAGAACATCTGAATTTCTATATATCATTAGTAATACGCTATATTTCGAGTCCGTCAAAAATATCAAACATACATAACATTTCTGGTGTCAACATCTATTTTCTTAACCACATACAAAACGCACAACGATAAACAGGACATACATCAAAAGGTATTGAATAGATTTTGACAGAGTACACTCACATTTTTTTCAAACACGTTGTTATAATAAAAGTTATTGTTATTTAAAAATTAGTGAAACGTATCAGCAAATAATTTCACAGTTTCCATTGAGATAGTCTTGCACGCACCCACTTGTTAGTATGTAATCTCGGAAAAACGGCAGTCACAAATATGGGTGTAATTTCATTTTTTAGGTAGTCAGTGCTACGGAAGAGGAATTTGTAAAACAATGTTTTTTACATATCGCAATAGAGAATGTTCATAAGGCAATATCGCATCAGGAATGGACCATCTTTTCTGAGTTTGCGCCATCTTAATGTAATGTAATTTTTTTTTAAAATGTTATTGTTCAATAAAAATGTCTGAAAGTACATTTTTTTAATTTTATTCTTTCATTGTAAACGTACATTTTAGACGCTTTATATAATTAGAAAATGCTCACAATAGTTTTATCTGTTAACACGTTCGTTAGCAGGTTAAAATTAATATAATTTTATTTTATTGAGAAATTTCGAATTCATACCGTATAATACTAATAGCAATATTTTCTTTCTTTAATGACAGACATTTTATGACTACATAAAATAAAATAAAAATGTTCCGGTACGAATTCGTAATTTTGTATTAAAATTGAAATGTCAAATAATGTTTGACCAAGCCACTCCACGTGTGCGTTCTCGGTAGGGAACGTGTTAATGTTTTTGAAATTACCGAAAAATTTAAAAATCTAAACAATTAATCTAATTTTAACACTAGTCTCTGAATATTTACGAATTTATGTTATAATCAGCTGATGAAAGATTTTCCTCACTCCGAACATGATTATTGAACTCGATTCTTGAGAAACATTGAATGTATTGTAAAAAGAATGTCTTTATTTATATTTCTACATTGTCAATACAAAAGAAGATGCATACATAAAAAGGCTATAATTTACATCTTTACTTTTCTAAGAAAGCGTAATGTTTTCTGTTCCAGTTAATTATTGTTAAACCAAATCTATTTTCTTATAAAAATCCTTTTTATAATTTAATGCATATTGATCTTGTCGGTAAAAGTAAGCAATAAATGTGCATAAAACCGCTTTAAATTACGGTTGTTGTTCACTGAAGCCATTTAAAAGCTATTTTAAGCTAGTTTTACTTATGCACTTAGAATCAAAATTGTCAACATTTCTGATAGCATTTAGTGAAATACAAACTTTTTAGAAAGATAATGGAATAGCAATCGATATCTTTTAATTACTATCAGAAAAAAAAACATGTGTAATAAGTAACCTTTTTAATTAACCAATGTTTGATTTGACAGTAGGGATAAAAGAAAAGAAGTATTTTGCTTTTAAAAAACAATTGAGTATTTTGTGAGTTCAATGTAGTATTACTATACGTGTTCATAACGTGTTCATATACGTGTACATAATATAACAATATGTAGTATTACTATATTATGTTCGGGATTCGAACATTCTATTTTCTATGACGAGGCTCGTAGAAAATAGATATAAAAATAAAAAGTCGGGTTTTGATCATTTGTGTCCATGTATGGAACTAGTATTTTCCACTACAAAAATCATTTCAACAGTATTTATGATTAGCATAAGAACATTTCCCCATTATACATAAAATAAACGGATAAAATGAAATGTTTGTAATATTAAACATTCTTTTACAAATTATGTACAATATATCAACCAGTGTTATCTAAACAAGATATTCTTTTATAAGTTGTTTATAATGTGGAATATTTTATTTTAAGACGGTATTATAAAAAAAAAAAAAAAAAAAAAAAAAATCCACGCTTAACAACACAAAATTTTGAGACACATTTTCAGACTCATTTTTAAAAGTAAAATCATGAAACTTGGCGGCGTGATTTATGAAGAGATTTATAAGGGATTTGTGCTTTTATTTTTCGTTCAATTAATTAGAAATTGATTTACAAACAATTATTTTCACAGTACGATATTTGTTTTTCTGTTTCCAGCGCTATCGCTTCGGGAAATTCGGTTCAAAATGTCCACTTTGACAGCATTTTTTGAAATATATTCTGACTTTATCAAAGAATTGAACCAATACGGACATTATAAAGTTTCTGAATAAGAGAACCTGCCAATTGGATGCATTTTAGAGCAAAAATGAATTTAAAAATGTGTCTCAAAATAAGCAGGGATTTGATTTTATTTTGGATTTAAATACACCCTTAATCTCTAGATTTTCAACTCTTTTCTCTTGTCAACTCATAATTTTCATTATGAAAAATTACAATTTTATGCAATGTATCATTAAATTAACTATACAATTTTTAAATTCACTAATTAAAAAGATGTTTATAAGAAAATATCAAATAAACATGAAAACAAAAATGCAGGAATTTTTCATTGGTTTCACAATGTTGTTCAATGTTGTCAGACAGAGCAATGCAACCATCTTAATGTTGTATTTATAACAACATTGTTATCCCCTTAGAGGAGGGCAAACTTCTTTTTGGGTCATATATATATATATATATATATATATAACTGCATATTTTGAAATATAGGTGCAGGTTCTATAACTGCTTTAAACAGCTGAAATATGTACCTATTTACTTTTAGCGTTTCTGGCTTTCCCATGAGACGAAATCTAAAGCATATTTAATCATATGGAATGCAACATTACTATAACTTCACAAAGTTCCGTTTTTCTGTGTATGATGACGAATTGTTGGGAATTATTGCAAAAGTTTCCTCTATTTCTTATTGTATTCACACTACTTTACAATGAAAATCCCCCCCCCTCCCCGCTATATTTTTTCCATTTGGTACTGAAATATGTTTTACTTTCAATAACACAAGTAAAAAGACAAAATTCCTTTAAATTAATACAAATACTTTTCATTTGGAACAAAGAAAATTTATCTTCTACTTAAATTATTAAGATCTAATAAAGACTTTTCTTATTATTATGTCGAAACATATCCAGTGATCAGGAACAAAACTGTATAAACTGTTGCATTTTGTTTGAGAACAATAAATAATGCTCTTTTCTGTTATATTATGCACATATCTTTTATTTAACAGCTAATTTAAATCACAATTTTTAATTTATCTGTAAAAAAGACAGTATTGAACTGTATCAGGAAAAAAACTGCATTGGAAAAACTGTAGTACAGAATAATATATATATGAAAGAAATCTTATTTTCTGGGAATATGTTAATTGCTCTTATCTCACAGGATTTGTTTACATTTTCAAAATTCGTATTTGTTGTTCGATTTTATGATTATTGAAATATTAGTTGCATATAAGTAAAATATAATAATTTATGTTAAGATTTAGATCCTCATTGTACTAATTTAAATAAAATACTAATTAAAAATCATTTATTTTTTACAAAATATATACAAACCTTTTATTTTAAGGACATTTTACTTAAAATATTAATTCGTAAATAAATGGCTGTATCATTTTGAATTCTTTTTTTCAGAACAAAATTATTTAAAGTCAGCGACAGAGCTCCTATTTTCGTAAAATTTCTATAATATTTTTTATCTTTAATTTTCTGCCACATAATGCATATTCCTTCGAAATAGCAGTTTTTATCAATTATATAAAATTTAAAAGCGAATTTGGAATCTGTACTAATATATATATATATATATATATATATTAAATTATGACAAAATTATGACAAAATTATATGTTATTCACAATCACGCATATAAATGCATTTATTTAGGTAATTAAATATAATTCTTTAAATTAGTCTATTACAAGAGCAATTATTTATCCATTACACAGCCTTACTTCAGTTAAATTATTGTCATTGATTAGGGTGTCATATCAATAATGGATAATTACACTGATCCCATAGCTTCAAGAATTGTTACTTGTTTACAGATCTGGCATGTTTGGAATAAAAATAATAAATTTAATAAAATTTCGATTTAAAATATTAAAGCCGGTCCTTTTAAATGTGTAAAATATCAAGGAATTTTACACAAAAGCAGTTTAAAATGTCGTTTTCAACAAAAGAACTATTTTATATTTTTTTCAGTTAAATTTTCTGACTCTTAACCGTTGAAGAGTCAGATAGAAGAGTTAAATAATAAATGTACAGTAGAGAAAAAAAATGGAACGGTATGTGTTACTTCAGTTCGATTGACGATTATGACGATTAAAAACTTTGAAAAAGAAAATCGAAAAAATGAACTGTCAAGAAATAAAATATTGATTTTATTTGTTGGAAAATTTTATAACTGTATATTGTTGCCTTTTTGTATCATTCGGATGCATTAGAAAACGCAACCTTATATTAAAATACAACAGCAAAACTCTCATGGTAATACATATTTCACCGCAGCACGATAAAAATAAATATTGTGTAAATGCATTTTTTTTTATCATTGATTAGTGAAATATAAATAGCTAAAAATTGAAACAATAAATTTTAAAAATAAATGTTATTTATTTGGAATATACATGAAATTATATTTAGACATTTGTATTTTCTTTTCAATGTAGAATAGCTAAAAAAGAGTATACCGTTTAATTACCATATAGTCATAGGTAATCATCACACTAATTTCTAGTTTAATATTAACAAAAATTATTTATTGTAACAATCATAGGAATTATGAAGGAAAACAATTGCACTAATTAACTAATTCATTTAGCCGTAACTTAGAATGTACTCCGAAAAGGAGGGGAACACTCTTCCCTCCTCAACTCCAAACTCAATATTAAACACAGTCAAAAATCATGTTTTTATGAATCACCAGAACAACGCACAAGAAAGTGTCTGAATAAAAGTTTGGCCCACTAAATCACACACAAGAAAAATAACTAACTTTAAATAAAGTAAAATTGTGTGAATGTCACTAGAATCTTTAGTGAAGCACACATTAGACATAAAACTCTTACCATCGCTGACGCTGTTTCAGCGGATTTTCTAAAGTTACGCTCTTTCAGCTAAAATGGCTGAATAATCAGCACAACTTAAAATATAAATAGTAATATTTCAAATGGAATTCGTCCGCAGACTCTGCAAGTAATCGTCTATCTCTGGTAGTGTTCATCCCGAAACACCATTTAGTCCGTGAAATCCTTATAAATCCCACCCGAAACAATCACATTCACCTAATTTCCAATATGCAAATAACAGTCAAATTTCACAGTGCGATTCAGTATCCAATTAATTTTAAATCGTAAGATTAGATATCGCGCCTCTTTTAATAAGCATTCTTTTCGAAGTTTCACTTAGCTGACATTTACGTATGCGTTGCTGAGTTTTGGTTTTTCTTCATGCCACTTTACATGCATTTTCTTTTTAAAAGGAATGATTTGTCTCTTCTTTGTTGAGGCTTGGCTGGTATATTTTCGGGAGTCAAACTCCTTTTCGCCAACAACCAAAATGCTGTAAATTCGGGGTAGTAGGCAATTATTTCTTACATGTGGTGATGAAAGAAATATATAAAAAATCTAGTCTGCAGATCTTTGAAAAAAAAATTATAGCCGTTTAAAGGCTTCTGAGGGTGATCGTTTATGATTTTATGTTGGTGACGTATTCATAAATGAACTGAAGACATTTTTTAAAAATTAGTCTCTATATATTTTGAACTGATTTTTCATTCGCTCAATGTGCTACACGTAGCTGGATATTGCTTATCTACATTTTAATATCGATCTCGTTTTATAATATCTCGTTTGGTAATAACTTTTATTAATCTCTTATTTTGTATAAAAGTATCTGGAAAAGTTTATGAAGAATTCTTATTTTACAGAATATATGATGTTTTAGTAACATTAATACAATTTAATGAAGTTTTTTTGCTCTCTAAAGTTTTACTGAATATTAAGTATTTTGTGTTATCAATTAAGAAATGAAGGATTTGAAACTTGGTGTTACAAATGTTATTGAAATTTGAGTTTGAAATGTGATGTTGTAACATGTTATTGAGATTTTGATTTGAAATAGGGTGGTATGCGTCTTATTGAAATATTTTGTGTTAAAATACTCTTACAGTAAGGAAAATATTTGTTTAGTGCCAGATATATGACTTTTTTAACTTTTCGTTTATAATGAATGTTTTCTAAATTAAGAAATATAGAATGACATGATATTACAAATATGCTCTTTATTAATAAATATTTGTCTTATGTTGACAATATTGCATACAATCGAAACTTACTTGTAATACTCTTCAACATGCTAAGAATGCACTGGCATAACAACATATGACATTATTTCTCATAGCAAGAATATAACGAAATTTATTCTTTTTAAATATAACATTTATTTATAAATTATAATATTCTTCTAACGTTTGCTTAGAGAAGTAAAACCTAAAAAGGAACCAGCGGTAAATTAATAATAATGTAAATGACTCTTGCATAAATCACATTTATTGCTAATAGATGTAAAATAAAAACAACAAAAAAAAACATTAAAAATGTCGTCATATACAAACTGTTTACGTTAACGAGTTCGCCGATGTCTTTTTCAAAACCAAAAAGCCACTCAACTGCTCAATGCTGTTAACTTTAACGTCCGCAACTAGAGCTCACTGGCAGTTAAGTGTTTTTTGGTTTGATAATGGTTTCGGTGAAGCTAAAACATGTAGACAGTTTATATATAAAAAGTTTTATACCGTTTTTAAGGATTTTGTTTTATATCTTTTAGCAATTAATGAAGTATATTGTGTGTGGGTGCTCGGATTTGTTATGTATTGAATGTTGCATTTTAGAAAAATCAAGGCCAATTTCAGTAAAGATAAAGTGCATACATATTCATTAATACATGTATTATTATTGAACCTGCGTTATTTTTAAGCATTTGAAGAAGTGACTGTTATAACAATATAACTAACATCTTTATAAATAAAGAAAGTTTCGTATTCTGTGTGTGTGTGTCTGTTGGCGATGGCTAGAAAAACCTACCGGGCGCAGAAGTGAATGAGGATAGTCTAGGGCAGGTCATGATGCATCTTAGGCTCATATTTCTGTTTTTTGATAATTAACCAAATTATTAATTAAAAATTCAGCAAAAAAGCGATTTTTTAAAAAATCAACAGGGGCTCGCACGCATGCTCCGTCATTGCTTAAAAGAGCACGTAGAAGGAATAAAACCAAATGATGATTTTTGTTACCAAAGATGTTTTGTTTGACCAAAATATGTTTGTCTTAACGTTTATCGGCCGAGCCGTTCGGGATGCGGAGGAAAAGACAACCTATTCTCAAATTTCGTACCATTACATTATAAATGCTGCAATCAGTTTGAAAAGATGTTGTGGTTAACCGTTTGAAAGAAAAATCAAAAAAGTTCGTTTAAGTGTTTCACTTTTATACCTTTGTGTGACGCTACCCTAGAGCTTGATTTCATAGGTTTCAATTACTAAAAATACGTATTTAAATATGATACCTTCTTTTCTTGGAAAGTTTAATCGGTTTTGAAAAATATGAATTTTAAACTTTTCGAAAAAATTCGCAACTGCAGGCTACTTTGCACCTCCCGAAGGCGATTTTTTTCTACGCTAAAAATAGCTAAACTTCTGTATTTCAATACAATCTTTTTAGAGCATCTGGACTGACCGGATTTACATCACCTAAACATTTTCGAAACGTTCGGACGAGCAGAAGATATAAATTCTGATAAACATTCGACAAAAATGTTAAAACTTTGGTCTGTTTCGGCTCATATTTTTAAACTAAACATGCATATTTTCAACGAAATTTTAAAGTGGGCTTGGATATAATTATATTTATAACCCATTAAACTTCCTGAGAGCTCGGATGATAAAAACTATTTTAGGTAGATTTCGTAAGAAATACTACCTATTACATTCTCACCTAAGTTGGAAATTTTGAAAAATTTTTGCAGATCTACGCCGATCATGACTCCCAGAACCCAAAACCACCCCCAGTTCAAAAGTTTATCTATCTATCTATCTATCTATGTCACTTTTTTCTGACCACGATAACTGGAAAATTCTGCATAAATCTCTTCCAAACTGATACATAAAATCAAGGGTCATAAAATCTCGGTCAAGTTCGTTAATGGGCAAAATCGAACCAAGGGGGGGGGGAAATGGGGGCTTTTTGTCAAAACAGAAAAACCCTCATAATTTCTTTATTATTATACGTATCGAATCCGTTTAAAGTTATTATTACTTCTGACAGATTTTTGATATAATTAAAAATGGCCCCAAGGGGGGGGGGGAAGGGGGTTTTAGAAGGAAAAAAATCACAGCTTCGTCAATTCACAAGATATCAAATCCGCGTAAATTTATTATTAATCCTCTTAGTATTATCTAAAACTTTTACATTGACAAGTTTATTATAGGACCAACCGTTATAACAAAAAAAAATTAAAAACAAAAAAATCCCTGCCGGCTCCGCCTGCAAACAAGTTATTTTTCGACGTAGGCGGTTCCAACTCCCGCATCTTTTCGAAACTGATACATAAAATCAAGGGGCATAAAATCTCGGTCAAGTTCATTAATGGGCAAAATCGAACCAAGGGGGGGGGGGGGGGCTTTTTGTGAAAACAGAAAAAAAACCATAATTTCTTAATTATGATACGTATCGAATCCGTTTAAAATTATTATTACTTCTAGGAACAGGGCCAAAAACTTATGTATGACAGATTTTTGATATAATTAAGAATTGCCTTAAGGGAGGGGATGGTTGGGGGGGGATGGGGGTTTTAAAAGAAAAAAATTCATAACTTCGTCAATTCCCAAGATTTCAAATTCGCTTAAATTTATTATAAATCCTCTTAATATTATCTAAAACTTTTATATTGACATGTTTTTTATAAGACCAACTCTTATAGCAAAAAAAAAAAAAAAAAAAAAAAAAAAAAAAAAAAATCCTTGGTGGCTCCGCCTGCAAACAAGTTTGGTTTCGAAGTAGGCGGTTCCAACTGCAGCATCATCGCAAAAAGGTCATTTCTTCGGCAATTCCCGACAAACAGGCGCCCCACGGTCTGCGTCTTCGAAATCTACCTGTGCCTGTAGGCCGAGCCGTCAGGGATATTTTTTGTTATAAACGCGACGCGACGCGTCGCGAAAACAAACAAATAAAAATAGCGAGGCGGAAATATATATTTTTTTTCAACTAGTTATAAATATTTGTTACGAAATTTTTACATGGGCTGGAAAACAGTTATATTTATATTCGATTAAAATTTCAAAGAGTTTAGACAAAAAAAACTATACTTTTATTTTAACTATCAAACAACTCTACATTCAAAAATATGGAACTGTCTTCTTACGAGCGCTTTTACCACTAAATATCAATATATTTTTCCAATTTTTTCATTTAAAAATATAACTTCGTACAAAATTGAGTTAATGATATAAAATTATACACATTTGAGATTTATTTAAGGTTATTATCATGGGCCCGTACAACGCTAGTCGGGTTAGCTAGTGTATAATAACAACAAATTTATAATATGACGTTATAATAACACAACATATTTTTTCAAAGAACAAACAGGGTAAATTCACTGCCAAGAAATTTAGAGATCGATAAATAAAGGTTTCAAAGCGACTCATTGGATATGTTTGTTATTGACGTCACGAATTATTCAAAACCAGATATCCATAGAGTACATTTAGCTTGAATACGGACATCTGCACCAAGTTTGAAACCAAACCCCTGCGTATATGAAAACGAACAAACTTTAAAAGTTTCAATAGAGATATCTAATATTGTCACCAGAATACGAATATTAACCCTCATTTTGACCCTCAGTGTCCATTTTCATCTTAGAACAAAAAAAACATTCATTTCCTACAAGACCTTACATTTTGTTTAACATACTCTCTCTTATTTTCGTTCAGTAAGAAATTCGATAATTAATTTAATTTAAGAAGAAAGCTTTAAAAATATTTTCAATATAAAATTTGCCATAGAATATTTTCTGAATTTACTCCCAGTGAAAATAACATGTAAAAATAAATGAAAGAAATAATCTTTTAAATATGTTACAATAAAAACAATTTTAGAGGGTTTAATGTACGACTTTTTCAGCATGCTTAAAAATACACGAGAGAATAAAAAAAATGCTGGAATTATATTTATTACACAGTTTCTTTTCCTATTACTTACAAGATTAAATAAATATTAAAAAATTATATTGATTTTTCTGTTTGACACTATTCATGTGTTTTCGGTAATTTAGTAATTGGGCTTAGAAAAATAACAAATCGTGTTATTTATTGGACCATTGGACTGTTTACTATTGATTATTATAAATATACTCTTTATTTGACTATTTTACAAAATGACTGAAAAGTCATTAGATATTACGTAACATTATTCTGATGGCAAGAGTACTGGGTAACAGCCATGAAACAGCGACCATCGTTTGGAAGCCTAGGTATTGAAAATTTGGCAGTCATGGCTAGCTTCAAGTGTAATAAAGCGTATCTATTGTGCACTAAAACAGTATTTCCATCATAAGAGCTCCACAAAAATAACAACAATACATTTTATTATACGAGTTGTAATTTTCCAACTGGACGAAAAATGTCCGGGCCTGGATTCGAACCTGGGATCTCTTGGCTGAAGCCGCCACGCTCTACCAATTGAGCTATCCCTGTTGAATCTGGAGGGCATAATTCATCCAGTTAACCTTATTGATCATAGCATCTGGTCTGATATTTTAATCAGCTCAACAGAATAGATGGCAGGTAACGGAACTCCAGTAAACGCTGGATACGTGATTACACTAGATTAATTTTTAACACAATTATTCAAATTGGTAAAGAAATCATACGAGTTGTAATTTTTCAACTGGACGAAAAATGTCCGGGCCAGGATTCGAACCTGGGATCTCTTGGCTGAAGCCACCACGCTGTACCAACTGAGCTGTCCCGGTCGAATCTGGAGGGCATAATTCATCCAGTTAACCTTATTGATCATAGCATCTGGTCTGATATTTTAATCAGCTCATTTTATTATTTAGAATTCACTGTCCTTCAACGAACAAGTACTAATCTAACTAAATATTACATTACATTATGCGGAAGAACCAGGTCACCAGTTAAGGCAACTCGTTCTCGCAATCAAGTGACAATAATATTGTCGAGCCTGTTCGAAATTAAGTAAAAAATTAAAACCAGGATTAAACCAGTTATTAAACCAGTTTCTTAGTGTCGAAGGGATTTTACCAATTTCTACATTCCAAAAGTCATTTCAGACATTGTTATAAAAAAATCAATAATATTTTTGTATAGAATTAAAATATTATTTTCAAATGTTAAATATTATATTTACATCTTAAATATCAAACGACATTTTAACACCTTGTAGTATTCTAAATGATGTTTAGCATTAAATTTGAAGAAATATCAAATAGTCATAGGTATTACATCTAAGAGCTTCTTTAAGTATTCCAAAATAAATTGAAATCCTCGAATAGAACTAGTTTTAATAATAACCCTTTTGTGTTTCTCACACTATACTTTTACGAACTTATACAACAGATTGTATTCAGTCAAATAATTTATTGTGAAATCCATACGTTAAGTCTATTATAGCATCATCAATCATTCGGTTAGACAAACTAAGCAACATTTAATGTCTATATTAGATTCAGGCTATCCTATAAATAATGCATGATTCTCCAAATTCAATAGATGGTAAAATATTGCTTTTAATAAAATGTTAGGTGTAATTTAAATAAGTTGAACCCGTTTATAAAATAAATCATTTACAAGTTGAAAATAAGAACAGTTTATAAATAGTTTAGCACAAATACGTCCTTGAAATTATATACGAACATTGAAATCCAATAATTGAATATACTATATTGACTATAAATATCAAATGAATAAAGTGATTATTAGGTACAATCATAAAAAAGAGTGTATCCCATACTACCTTATCACCAAATTATCGCACAGAGATGCCGGAGATATCGATTGACAGGAATTGTGTCTACGTTCCAAATCTGAATGCAATTTTTAAAATAAATGCGTTTACATATTAAAAATTGTAATACTTACTCGAACATATAAATTTTGGATTTACGTTTCTAAATAATTTTTATAATTTAGGTTAGTAAATCTGTCATTGTTAAGAACGCTGTGTGATATTTCTTGCCTATATATGAATTTTTACTGTTATGTTCGTTCTCACTTACACCTCAAGATTTATAAAGAAATATGGTAAAGTTCTCTACCAGTATGAATAATTAGAATTAACAAAATATGAATATCTCACATGTTTTAAGCGATTTACAACACTCTTATATATATATATATATATATATATATATATATATATATATATATATATATATATATATATATATATATATATAACTAACATTTTATGTGTCATATGTAGAAAGTCTGTTTGCGTTTGCAAAATGTGTATTATTAAAAGACACTGCAGCAAAAAAGTATAAAGAAAACTTCTAAAAATATGCCCAAATAACGGAAAGATAAACTGTCGCAAGAGAAACAGATTCTTCCGAATAAAACAAAGTAATATCAGCTGCTTTAAAAAAATAATTATTTGCTTTATTACAAAAGGCATACCATAAAAACTGAGAGTTATTTTTATATGTAGTGCCTACACCGCGAAACTAAAAAAGTAAAACTGCAGGTGATTTTTTAAAACTGTTAACTGTACGTTTATAAATATTCTAAACAAAACAGACGATTTTATTTTCCCAGTTTCGTGTTTGTTTAAATAACTGTTTTTATTTGCCCTACAAAAATGGAGATTAGTGATTCAGAGTTGAAAAACGAAATGCGTGTTGGCATAAACTTTTGCAATCATTTAGGCAAAACAGCTCCAGAAACAGTTAAATTATTGTAAGAAGCTTACAAAGACAAATGTTTTGATGAGTCTACGATTTTTAGATTTCATGGTGATTTAAAAAAATTATCGTTGCCTGCAGAACTGTTTTCTAAGCCTGGCTGACCATAAAGTGTTGTGTTGGCACTGTTAACACTGTGTGGGCAATCTTGCAAGTTAATCAGCGAATGACATGTGAGGAGATAGTGGCATCAACTAACTTTTCGAAAATGTTGATATTTTGCATTCTACACAACAATTTACTGCTTCTCCATGTTTGTTCCAGATATGATCTCTCATCACCTTACTAAAGAACAAGTGGAAACAGATGCTTCAAAATGATCCGAATTTCCTAAAGACAACAGGTGATGAAATTTTGTGTGCATCATTTCGACCCCCTTACCAATTCCGAAACAAGTATATGGAAACACTCATTCTCCGCCTCCGAAAAAATCCGACAAACCAAATCTGCTTGAAAGGTCATGATAATTATTTTCTTTTCATAAAGGTGTAATCTATAAGCATGCTGTGCCTCCAAAAATTAATGTGAATAGTGAATATTATGTTTTTGTTTTAAAATTTGTGCGACAACACATATCGAGAAAGCGTCATGAACTGCTCAGAAATTGGACATTACATCACGATAATGCTTTTCCGCATGTCGCTACTACTGTTCAGAAGTATCTTAGTAAATGCAATATTAAAATCATGCCACATCCCCTTTACAGTCCAGATCTCGTACCACGCAATTTCTGGCTGTTTTTGACGTTGAAGGAGAAGCTCCATGTCAGAAAATTTATTACATATTCTGAAGTTATTTCAGCAGAGCAGCGTGCTTTGAAGTAGTTTCCAGAAAAAGGCTACTCTACTTATTTTGAAAAGTGGGTTGAACGATGGGACCGTTGCATATCATCTGAGGGAAAGTATTTTGAAAAAGAATGATGTATTTTTTGCTGTAAATATATTTCTTGATTTTTTATGATTTCACTCTCAGTTTTTGTGGAACGCCGGTTGTACATTGAATTTTCCACATGTCGAAATCATTAGCTACAAAACTAAATAACTCATATGGTGAGCAGTTAAAAAATTATAAGCCTAAGTGAAATCTCTAGAAGGATTCAATTAAAGCTTCAGGAGTTAACTGAAATCTACTGAATTTTACTGTGAAATGAATTTGAATATCTGGTGTCTGTTACATTGTAATTCATGAAACACGGAACTTAATTTTAGATTGTAATTTTCATTCAAAGATATCATTTAAAGAAAAATAAGCGATGAGCTTCTGGAAATTATTCCTATGCTCGGCACAAATACGGTAGATGATATTTTGGGCTTAAATGTGAAACTGTTGTATGAACACAGTTTATCATTGACAAAGTAAGTTTACACTGCAAATAATAGAGATTCTGCGAATATTTTTTTTTAAATTATGCTGAAGCTCTCTACCAGTATGGATAAATATGATAAGCTGAATATGAACATATTTTAAAGGATGAATAGCATAATTTTTAACGGAATTTACAGTACTTTTTACTTAAAGTAAAACTGAAATTTAACATTTGATATGCAGAAAATCTCTTTTGAGTTTACAAAAAATGTAACATTAAAAGTCGCTACTGCACAATGTATGAAGAATAATCAGAAACACCTGGCTGGATGTCTAAAAGATAAACTGTTAAAATTGAAATTGATACTCCTTCACAAAACAAAGTTTTTTTACCAAGCTTAATGAAAATAATACAGCTGCTTTTAAAAACAAATTAATTGCTTTATTACACTAAATTGCATGTAAGTCAGAATAAATCACAACAAAATAGAAGAAATGGTGACTAGAGAAGAAATTTATAAGTTTAAGTACCGTTGCTAAACAAATTGGTAGTTAGCAAGGAATATGAGAAGAATCAACTCAAATCTATAATTTAAATTTTTTGTGCCTGTTACATTGTAATACATTAAAGTAGCGATGTACGGAATTCCACACAGCTGGTCTTTTTATTAAAAAAATCTGATGTAATCTTAAAATAAGTGAGGAGCTTTCAGAAATTATTTCTATGATCGGAACAACTACAGTAGCTGATAGATTTTTTTTTTTACTCCCTTGTGAATGTGTTGCGTGAACACAGCTTGTCATTTCAAAAATAAGTTTATATTGTAAATAATAATGCGTCAGCAAAGACTGGCTTTATAAAAAGGAGCAGTTACAAAATTACAAGAAAAATGCAATGATCGGTGTATCATGTTGATTTTGCTTTCATTTTTAAAAAATAAGTTATATGTGCCCAAAAACGTATTTTAAACTATCACTTATATTTTTATTAAAAGAAAATTATTTATAGTCAATATAATAAATACAATGCAGATATTGGATATCTGTTTCTTGAGAAATGAATGGAGTTGCTGAAATATGTGCAGAATGCAGGTTTTTAAAAAAATATATTATATCTGTTTTCAAAAAAAAAAAAAAATCTTCGCTTTCCCAGCAAACACAGAGCTATCGGTAAGCAATCGGCCGACTGCCGCTTTGCCGTTTCCGATGGTATCGGCACGACACCGCCTGCCGTACCAGTTCCGTAACTTTTTCGACACGCCCGACAGATAGGCGCATAGTCGGTCCGGTATCGGCAACACCGGTAGAATCGACGGCACTCTGCTGTGCCGATTGTATACCAACAGTTATCCGCACACCTACCGAATCTGGTCCGGTACCGGCAACGCTAACAACGGCGAGATGCTGTGCCGACCGTATACTGATAACAAATCCGTAGTATTGTCGAATGTGGTCCGCAAGCAATAAACTGCCGAAAGCACCCCTTTTATTGGTAACTAGCAGAAGAAATGGGGGGGGGGGCACTCCACTTAATGGTACTTAATTTTTTTTTTAAACTTCGATTATTTTTGTAAAAATAGTGAATTTGTTTTTTCAGATGTAAGCAACCCCCCCCCCCTCCCCTCACGAATACCGTTTTACCATTAATAGCCCCTGCCATAAAAAAAAAAAATACATTTTCCATATATTTTTCTTTTTAAGTGTCGCTGTAAAATTTGATTTAGAAAAACAAAATATTTTCTAGGAAAGTATAAAACAATACATCTAATTATTATTATTATTATTATTTTAAAGTCAAATATACTAAATTCCGTTCCGTTAATTTACTATTTATTAATAAATTTAAAAAATTGAACTTTAATTTTACACAGAAAATAAAAATCAGTTTAAATAACTTAGTTAAAGAAAATTCTGTACCGTTTGTTATTATTTTATTTTATGAACGCTTTAAATGAATGTTTGTGATTTTCTTGTGATTATGTCTCTTAAAATAAGTCTGCTATAAATTATGCTAAATTGTTTTAGCCTAATTAAATCCATCAACATCTCAACTAAGTTAAATATTTTTTGCATAATTTAATTCAGTAAACATTATTCTCTCTTTAAAAAAATATAAAAAACAAAATTTAGAGTTTATATAATTTCTGGGCAAGATTAGAAAAATATATTTTTGTAACTTTATTTAAAAAAAAAATTATATGATAGACATGTTTCATATTTACTTATTTTTAGTTTTTCTAAATTCTTTATGTATTTTTTTATTTATACAGAAGGACAATTGTTTTTCAAAATCATTTATTATTACATCTAATTTGATGCTCCATAATTAATTTTTTTTAAATAAAGTAACATTATTTATAATATTGTTTTTCCTTTTTCTCTTAATTTGTTTCTAAATCTTTCCTTTTCAAATATAAATATACACTTTAAAAATCGCTCAGTTATATTATGTACATTGGAAATGTCAAATATTTATATACATTGATTAAAATTCATTTATTTTAAATTTGATAGAAATGAAATGCGTATTAAACCAATTTAATAGTAATAATTTAAACTTCAAACATTTTGCATGACTAAAATTTAATAAATTTGAATAGTATTAAGGAATTTTTATACCGCTGCGTAAAAATTTTAGGATACGTGAAAAAGAAATCGCTTTAAGTAATTAAAAAAATGAATGAATTAGTAACTTTGAATAAATTAAAGTTCAAATACAAAAAATGCAACTTACCATTACTAAGCAATCGAAAATTTTGACTATTTTTTTTAAATACATGATCTATACAAGTATTGTAAAATTATAGAGCATCAAATGGATAAGAAAACCAAATGTCATTCTGCATTTATTATAATAAAGAAACGTTCAAAGAATTTGTTAATTATTAATAATTAAAAATATGCTACATGTCACAAAAACTTAAATAATAAAAATATGAAAACTGCATAAACATATTTTTCTAATTTCACCCTATTATAATTTTGTACAACAAAAATTCCTACGCAAAGTTAATCATTAAAAGAGAATAAATATTTACAAAATTAAATGTATGCAAAAATAATGAACTTAATTCAGATTAATTTGGATTTAATAAAAGAAAATTAAGCAGACTTACCAATATTATGATTTTTTCAGCCCGCGTGATGCTTCACGCATCTCACATCAGGCAACTACTACATGAAAACGCGGGAATCTATGGTTGCAATTTGCCCTTCAAAATCCAGTTTGGAAAGCATGCGCGTGCAGTTTTACTAGATGATCGCTTTGTTTTCCCTTTAGTACGCTCCCAAGGTAGACAATAAAGTGGAGGATAACATTCCAGATCTGGCGTGTTAGCTTCGTAAATTGCACTTGGCTCTTTGTCATAATCAATTTTTGGATGTGAAAGCCTCTCATATGATTGAAAATCGTCATCAAATTACAACAAAGTCCGAAAATTTCTTGATAAATGCTTACAAGAAATGCATTATTATTTCATGTTTATTAAAATTATTATATGGATACTTACATAATTTTATTCTTTTAAAATGACCAATAAAACAAGTTTAATGATACAGCAATTAAAATTTTTTAATTTTTTTAGTGTTTATTATTTTTCTCTATTATACAGTAAAGCCTGTGAAAAAGAAATCGCTGAAAACATAACAATTCCTTTTTAGAGAGTTTTCCGTCTTAGCAGGTATAATTGTATGGAAAAACTTCCATCATTGGGGCCATGAATTTTTTCGTTTAAGACAGGTTTTTATTGAGACAGATTACGTTTTCACAGATTTTACAATACGTTATTTTTAGATTGTTTTAATAATTAATATGTGATTAATCATCTAAATATCGCCCCCATCCAGTGTGCGTTCGTCGGGAGCTCGGGGGGCGCCTGTTTGTTGGGAAATGCGGAAGAAATGACCTTTTTGCAATGATGTGGCAGTTGGAACCACCCACTTCGAAACTTAACTTCTTTGCAAGCGGAGCCAGCAAGGATTTTTTTTTTTTTTTGCTATAAGGGTTGGTCCTATAAAAACTTGTCAGTATAAAAGTTTTAGATAATATTAAGAGGATTTATAATAAATTTAAGCGGATTTGATATCTTGTGAATTGGCGAAGTTATGAATTTTTTTCTTCTAACCCCCGCCCCCTCTTTCCCCCCCCCTGTTGGGGCCATTTTTAATGATATCAAAAATCTGTCATACATAAATTTTCGCCCCTTTACCTAGAAGTAGTAATAACTTTAAACAGATTCGATACGTATCATAATTAAGAAATTATGGTTCTTTTATATTTTCACAAAAAGCCCCCCATCCCCCACCCCCCGATGGTTCGATTTTGCCCATTAACGAACTTGACTGTGATTTTATGCCCCTTGATTTTATGTATCAGTTTGGAAGATATTTGTGCTGAATTATTGCAATTATCGTGCCCATAAAAAGTGACATAGATAGATAGATAAATAGATTAATAAACTTTTGAATTGGGGGTGGTTTTGGGTTCTGGGTGTCATAAACGGCGTAGTTCTGCAAAAATATTTCAAAAATTACAACTAAGGGGATAATGTAACAGGTAGTATTTCTTAAGAAATCTAACTTAAAAATGCCGGTTAATCACAATTGAAAAAAAAAATGACGGCCGGCTAATACTAAACACTCCAAATTCGGACCGATGCTGGCAAATGTAATCGGACCATTAACGGATACCAGATATCGGTCCAGCGTCATTTGCCGATTTAAGTCGCTTGCCGATATCGAACCATAAGGGGACCGATTACAGTAACTGGCATTTGAAAAAGCACGGTTCTTTAGTATCAGTTGCCGACATATAACCGGCACTTGGCCGATACCACTTTCCCGATGCCGACGCCTAACCGACACTGCCGGCTGCGGTCCGATCATGTGCCGAAAGGTATGTGTTTGCTGGGTTGTTTAATCGCAGATTTTTCTTATTATTTATGTCACATATTTGTGGCAAAGTAAATATCAAAATTTTAAAATTGTGGTAAGAATTTTGGAAATGTATGTTGGCAATAAACCCTGTCGAAAGGATTAAATGTGGTAATGAAACTCAAAAGGAAATTACACTTGCAAAATTCTCTTTTTATAATATTTTCCAAACTCACAAACGCTAACACAACTACAAAAATAAAATCATTTAAGAAAAAATCCTAACAAATTATATTAGTGTATCTAACTACATCTATGTGCGAAAGAGTTAAATAATAGAGGTTAGTAATTTTATTTATCAAGCTGATTTATTTACCAATTATTATAAATATGTTAACATACATTCTCTCACCAAAAACAGGATTTGTATTAAAATATTGTATTTATTTCTAAAGTATGTATGATATATAACACTCTAAAAACAACATTTTCTAAACTGAGCAAAAAATTACTCAAATCTGAGTATGCCGCATAGTCAAAATGGCTCCGAATCAAAATTACTCAAGTTTGAAACATGTACATACACATTTCTGAAAACATGCACACACTCAAGAATAAAACATCATGTGCTCATATTTGAATATGTCCATGTTTCAAAAATGCGTCTGAACTGACTTCTATGTGCTCATATTTTAGTATTTCCATATTTCAAAAATGAGTTTGAACTGATTCTAATCATTTTTGAGTATGTCCATGTTTCAAAAATGAGTATGAACTGACCTCTATGTGCTCAGTTTTGAGTATGTGCATGTTTCAATATTCTGAGTATTTCTGGTATTTCAGAATTGAAAGCATTGGATCGTCCTATTTGAAACAAAAAGTTTCATAACAAAATGAAAACATCGATTTACTCAGATTTGAAAGTGTCATTTTTCTCAGTAAAATAATAAAAAACTAGCAAATATTTACATATATATAATTATTTACTCAGTTAATCTATTAATGCGTGTTTCCTTATTTATTTCATTCATATTAGATTCAATATTATGTTATAGTTTATTTTTATGGTACTAAAAATAGATAAGCAGAAAAATATAGTGCCAGAAAAATCCCATATTTAATAAAATTTTAAGTATAACTCTGCCCGTTTTGATTCACAAAAGAGTGAAATTATTACTGTTTGGCTTATTTGAGCATGGCTAAAATGTTTCTAAATATATTTTAAAGGATTCAGAGACCATACAAAAATTTAGATTTCGTAACTTTTAAAAAATAACTATTTTTATGTAAATGATTTTTCATTTCATGAAAAAAAATACTACTTTCTTGCAATTTAAAATATATATTTAAAACTAAAAGCATAGTAATTTGCTACTAGTCAAAGATAAGAAGGGAGATAATTTAAGCTCTGTAGATAATTTATTGACATTAAACTTTAAAAATTAATACAAAACTCGATATTGATGCTGGGTTTATAAAAAAGATTTCTGAAAACAAATTATCAGGAATATTTTTATTTTGAATATTTTTACATATTCTTTCTTTTATACCCTTACCTAAATAATTTTTTGTCGAATTGTTAAGGAAAGTTTCGTAATCAAAAGGCTAGACAACTTATATGTAACGAAAACATGCAAATGGACATCATATAAAATAATCTCAAAAGTTTAATATTAAAAAAAAAACCTAATTTAAATGGAGTTTAAATAAAATGTAGAAGATTAATTTTGGAAATATCACACGGCTTTTAATATTAAAAATTAATCAGTTGCAATCCTGTGCGATATCTTGTATATTATATTAAATTTGTTAAAGTAAAATAATATAATTAGTAACGCTTTTGATTTTAAAAATTATTTTACCTTTATTCAGTAATTTTCCGAAATACATGAAAGGATCTCTTATAAATATATTTCTCATATTACTGCCGAAACGTCAGTGAAGGCTCACTGTTGCGACCCGAAAAGTTTTTGGTATCTATCTGTTTGTCTGTCTGTTCCGCGATAACTGCCGCAAAAAGGGTCCGATTAGGTTGATTTTTGGTGGGTATGTTGGCGAGGTACGCGGAATTAGCTGTATATAGGTTTTGGTTAAATTTGGTTAATTCGTTCGTAAAATATAGAACATTTTATTTTAAGTCATAATGATTTTCAATGGGAAGTGAGACGATTTTTTTATTTTAACATTTCGCGAAAAGAAAATCACGCATTGGGATAATTGTAAATGCTAAATTATGGATATTAAATTTTCGAGATGGACATCTTAATTTAATTTGGTCGCTTTGAAAATTTCCCAATATATTTATTAGAATTTCTAAATTAATTGTATAAATTATTGGGAAAGTTTGCGCATTAATTTGAAAGATATGAAAATTTTAATTTCTCATTTTTTACAAAAAATTCCAATTATGAAATGAATAAATGTTCGTCTGTATAAATGTATGAATAAATGTTCGTCTATTTCCTAAAATTTAATTTAATTTATTTTTAAACCATTTATCTAACTCAATAATGCATTAAATTTTTGGAAGAGTGGACATATAAATGCATGTTTCTAGTTTCTAACTACGAATAAAACGAGTAATACTTACAGTGCTTATTAAAATTATCTTTATTCAAAATATTTCTGAAAATCTAAGATATATATCACATAAATTAGTTTTAAAGAAATGAAAATTTCTACATCTCTACTCATTATCAAGCATTTCCTTTCATCTATTACAATTCATTTATTATAAGCAAATAATTTTACTAATTAAATTTATAGAGTTAAATTTACTTTGAATTAACATATAAATTTAACTTGGAAGAATAGTTAACTTGAAGAAAATAATGTATGTTTCAGAGAAGTATATTTTTAAACATTAACTAGTAATGCTTTAATTATGTTTAAATAATTAAATCTCTTCAAAAGTGTTCGAGGAAATGTTGGATGAATAACATACACACAACTTAAAAGAAAGTAAATTTTCATTGTTCTCTCAGTTCATGCGTAATTATGTTCTTCTTTGTCTCACACAAATCTTAATAAGAATTCATCATTATAATAATTAAACTCTGAAATTCATGTTATATTTTTATAATGTAGTTTGGAATTTAAATTTGAAGGGTCTTGCTACTAGTTTTACTTTATGTTTCTTGAAGTATATTGTTGTAATGAACATTTTACAAATAGAAATTTAATAGAATAATAAATAGAAATCTTTAGAATTTTCAGTTTTCCGTTTTTATTAATTTATGCACTGAGAAAAAAAAATCTGACCTTCTCAACTGGAATTTAAATTGTTGTTCTAGAAAATATAGTTCCATTTCATCCCTATAAATTCTAGTTCCCTTTGCCAAAGAGTTCTAGAGTCTGCTATTAGAATTCAAGAGTGTTTTCCTGTATTCTCGTAGTCAAACTTATTTTAAAATGTCTGCAAATAGATGCGGACACAAGACGCTAGTTTTAGTAACTATAATGCTAGTTTATAAATCCATTTCAGAAATAAAGTGATAATTTCCCGCAATTTACACGATTCATTATCGTTTCATCGCCAAGAAAACAAGAGACTATAGAAATTCTCGATCATTTCGTCTATTCAGTTTAGTTGCTTACCCTATTCGCATAGCTCGGACTTCTATATTTCTAGTTTAGGGATTTAGAAAAATCCTAACTATTCATTCTAGTTGAAGGAGGTATTTTTATTTTCTCAGTGTTCATATTTCAAAGGATTTTTTTCTTCATAGAACAAGGTACACAAAGACATTTATTGATTACTATCAAATTACTCTCGCTCACTCACTCTGAAAATCATATGTAAAGCTCTTCTTAATTACAGTGAAGGGGTAAAAACATAATTATTTATACAGACATTCTCGTGCTTGCAATTCATTGGAGTGAAGCACGTATTATTTTTTTTAAATAAATACAGATGCTGTACCGTAAAACAAAACATCAATATATTGTGTTTTACAGTGAAATGCATTTGAATATCCAATTACAATTGCTGATTCACCCGAACTAGCAAATATCCCCTATTATTTGTTATAGATTTCATCAAAAATTGTTCTGTTGAATTGTTCTACCTGCCATGACGATCAAGAAACGTACATCATGTATGTAATATCATGACAGCCGAGTGACGCACAAATTCTTCTTTTTAAATTTTAAACACAGAGTTTATTAAATGAGAGCTGGTATTTACAATATTATTTACATTATGTACACTTTCACTAATATTCTTAAACATTCACCAAACCACATCACTTCTTAAAACAACCAAAATATACTCGGATCCATTTCCACATCCTACTTACTGCGAACGAACCACCATTCCTTCTCGTCTTCTCTTCACTTCCGTTTACTTTAAAAACAAAAAAGGGTTGGAAGGATATTGGTTGCATGACAATGTACTTGTACAAATACAACTGTTAACTATAAAAAGGACAATTTTTTACATGAAGTCATACATAGAGTATAAATATAAATAAATCTGATTACGCCAACCATGATATTATCAGATAGCTCTCGTCAAAAGGATCAATAAAATTATAGGAACTCCAGGTCCGAAGCATACCATCCCGGCGATATGGTTTCATTTTATCGGAGCATCATGCACAAAGAAATAAACTATCAGTAAGATTTTGTTAATTTTTGTACATTAATACTATTTTTCAGATAAAATATTTAATTTCAGTTGGATTTTGTAAAATATTATTTTTTGTTATATAGGGTTGTCTAGTGCTGATATCAATACACTAAAATAATATTTAAAAAATTGGAGCAAAATGTGTATTTTAATCACTTGAAAATACCGACGAACAAAAAAAAACTGTTGAAGGTAAGCACACAGTTTTAACTCAGATTTCACATATTTTTGAAGAAGATTTTGTTATTAATGCACAATATATTTAACTTTAAATGTAGTAGTAATGAAATCAAATCCGAAAGCAATTGAATGTATACATTGACGAATAAACAAATGTATTTTTTTTTGTCGTTTTTATTTGACGTTGGGCCTTTACACGCTGTTTATACTCATATTAAGCTCTTTTTGTATATTGAAGGGAAATATTTGCTTTTTCTAAAACTTCTATACAGTGTTGAGTCAAAATAGATATAGAAATAAATTATATATTTCTATAGTTAATTAAATAAATATTTAAATATTATCCTAGAAGTGCATAATTCTATTGAAATACTTAAGTAAATAAAAGATTTACAACCAAGCCTTCTTTTAAAATGCATTTTAAAATGCATTTTAATCATTTTAAAATGTCCTTATGCATTGCAAGCATTTTGTATTCTTTTTCTATTAGCATGTTGTTTTTAATTAAATTGATTATCTTAATCAAATTTAAACAGCGACAAAATTTAACAGAAAATATAACTGAAGAAACCATTATAAGATTATTAATAAATTCATTTTTATTTCATTTTTATTTCCCCTTGGCAATCAATTACTTATTCTGGTAGCCGTATTTGATGCTATAAAAAAATTAAATACTGTGTTGATTAATGGATGAGTCATAAAAAAACACTTCCGTCGACAGAAAATCTTCTAGTTAAATAGTTTGGAACTTGGAATTGGTCGCTAAAAATTAGATTTTTAAAATCTACCTTTCTTTTAGAAAATTTTGGAAAACGCACCCAGAAAAAGGAATTGATTAAAACTACAAAACATGTTTTGTTGAGTACATTTTGGTTGTTTTAGCAAAATTCAAGTAAAATTGAACCATTTTACTTGAATTAACAAAGCATTTTTTGCTGACGATACAATTTTTTTTTTGGAATTGCAAAAACAAATTTTTTTTGTTGATTCAAACAAAATTTCCATTGACCTATATTTAAACAAAAAGTTTTGTTAGGTCAACCAAATTTTTGTTGATTCAACAAAACTTTTTTCTGGGTGCGGCATTATTTAAATGTAGAGAAAGGTACTGAAAGAATTTTGGAAGACATAAAATTAATGATGAAGATTCAGATATTGATTTTAGGGATGAAGCTGAGATGCAGTAAAAGAACAGAGAAATTGTATTTGTGCAATTATTAGACTTTAAGATGCTTATTTATGATTAGATTTTGAGGAAATGGAAGTTGGGTTATTCGAGTGATGATAAAAACGCATATCCCAAAACTTCTCTACATAGCAAGCACGAGCAAACGTAAAAGATTGGACACCCAGTCTACTCCAAGTTCTAAAAAGAGTGCCCAGCTTTTACCTAAAATAATGGACAAATAAATGAGAAGCAAATTCAAATTATCAAATTGTGCCTTAAAAAAAGTTGTGTGCATGAAATGGATTTTGTATATATGTTTAACAACCCGAAATAATTACTTTCCAGAAACACATTCATAAAATGCAAAATTTTAAGTTTATGTATTTATTTTTTGCATGTAATTATCTTTTTTTACAATTATTCTTATTATTATTTAATGTATCATTATTTTTGCCCAATATTACAACCTTTATATTTAAATTCGTGTAATTCAACAATATGGTTTAAATAAAACCAAGACCTATTGTCCATTTTATGGGACAAGCTAAAAAAATATTTTTTTTTTAATTTTTCAAAATAATTTGACACGTGTATTACTTTCTAGTCTCAAAAGGAACAATAATCTCAGTTGTGGTACAATTTGATCTAAAATACAAGATTGGGATTTGCCTAGAACTTTGTACTTACAATGTATTCGAAGAAATTATTGATATTTTTTGAATAATTGTAAATATTAGCTCTTAAACATAAAAGTCATTGTTCATATAGATAAAATAATTATATTATTCTTAAAGGAATTATTTAATTGAATGTTAAACTAATTTTCAGTCTCACATGGATGTGCATATGTTGCGCTCTTACCAATCATATTAAGGGAAAATGCGAAAATCCTGTGAGTTACAGAATATAAAGAGCATTTTTAAGTATTGTAAATAAGTATAATTTTTTTCGTATATGTACCTTGGTACGTATGTGTAGGTATGTGTACCATTGTACCATGGTACATGTGGTACGTATCACTTCCGTAAAACATTAAAACAGTGGTACATGTACATAAAGTCAATTTGTAATAATTCACACTGTAAACACAAACGTCTGAAATTCAGTTAAAAAAGTATCTTAAATGGATGGTCACATTTTAAGTGAAAAAAAAGTGTCTTACTTTTTAAGAAACCTTTTTGCATCTGAAGTTAAGACATTGGAAACATCTTAAAACGCCACCATTTTTAAAACACTTTAAATGTCTGAAAAAGCCGCCGTTTCGTCAAATTATTTGTTCGAGAAAAAAAAAAAAGACTTATGGCACCATCTACTGACAATTTTAGAAGCATCTCGAATTGGCAGGAGGAGGGGAATTTTACATCGCATTTCTCAAGTCTTGAACGGGATTCGAACGCGCAACTTTTGGCTTGGGAGGTGAACGTGCTGCCTGCTTTGCCAGTGAGACCTTGTGTGATTTTGATTTTAAATGTATCTACCGGATGTTGATGTGTGATTAAATTTTTAGAAAGCAGATTGTATTTTTATCGGTGCTGTTATAATATCAGTATGTTTTAATTAATAAAGCTAGATTATTATTATGGTTTTTCTATGGTTAATAAATAATTAGAATATGGCTTGATTAATATAATTTAATAGAGAAATTGCCTATGCTCTAGTTAATTTGTTGATCAGAAATAATAAATTTTGAATTGCATATTGGAGGAGAGATTTTAACACGTTACTGCTTATAGAGGGGAAAGGGATCAATTTTAAAGGGGCATATTTTAAATTTGATTTTTATATAAATATATTTCTTAAATTAAAAAAAAGCTCCTAACATTTTGATTTTTTTTTTTTTACTTTGGGGAAAATGGTTGTTGCTTTCGGTTGAAAATAGACCAAATGATGTTCGCATTTTACTATTTTAACCGAAATTCTGCAACTTTAGAAGAATTTTTTAAGCGTTTTTAACGAAATTCTATAACTTTAGCAAAATTTATCTTTGAATAGGCAATAGAAATGCATAAAATCGTTATAAACATGTTAAAGTTACAAAAAGGATATACGCAAAATATCAGATATGAAAAATAAAGTAGAAATTTAGTAATTTCGTGTTATAGCGGCCCCCAAGGATGAAATATTTTTGTTTCTGTTTTCATTAATATATTGTAAATTTGGTACTTTCGTGTAATTTTTTTTGAACGATTTTGTAACAACAAAAATAATCTGGCCGTGAATAGGGAAACATTTTCGTCAAATATTTGAGATTTTCCATTTCATTAGAAATCCCTTAATTTCGAGACGAAATAATTGTCAAAAATGTTGAAATATAGCTCAAGAATTGCGGAATAGTCAATAGTGAGAGTGTTATTTTTGACAGTTAGGAAACAGTTTCGTCAGATATTTGAGGATTCACGTTTCGTCAAAAATCATGTGACTATGTGACGAAATGATTGTCAAAAATAACGAAATAGGGCTTAAGGATTGCCGAAGAGTCAAAATTGAGTGTTTTATTTCTGAGAGTGTACAATGCCAAAAAAAAAAAAAAAAAAAAAAAAAAAAATGTTGCTTTTACAGTATAATACTGCCAGTATTATAACGTAAAATTAACAGTAATAAACCGTAAAAGAAACAGTAATACGCTGCCGAATCGAAAAATATCGAAAATAAATCATTGGCCGAAATTCAACTTAGTGGTAATAAGACTTGAGAATTTAATGAATTATAATAGTATATTAAATAAATAAATAATTAAACTACGCCGAAAGGCAACCGAAAACTGTTAGCGAGCGCAAAATTTATATGATTTAGAAAATATATTTGAATACCAACGCATAAAATGGAATTTTGAAAAATGCATAATAATATCGAAATAAAGAACAAGAACCTTATAAAAAAATAGCTGCATGGATAAAATTTACCTTCTATACTTAGACACATATCATACGTAAATAATAAAAAAGTCCTGTGGTAAAATACACGTAATAGTTAAAGTAGACAACAATACAACCACATAACCCAAGCAAAATCATAATTTTTTAATGATTTAAGATAAAATACTTATTCTAGGCAAGTGACTTGAAAGCTATTATATAAATATACACCTAATAAAAACTAAATTCTTATCTGACAAATATATAATAAAAATTTTGTGACGTTATTAAAACAAAGATATAAGAAAACCTAAAGATAAAACTTACTTTTATTCTTTAAAATATTTTCTTTTATAATCCAAGGAGCTCTTGTATTTATTATATTTGTGAATGCATTACGTCGTCATCTAATACCGGCGTCCCTATCTCTGATACTCATCACTACACCTGCCTGCCCTGACCTCCCTCCCTTCTCATTTCAGGTCTGATCAACAAAAGCAATGTCTTAATTTAAAACATTTTACTATATTAAGACACTGGCCACAGAAACCTATTGGTTCATTTCTACCACCAGTCGATTAAGACACACAAGTGTCTTAAATTAAGGTATCTATCATGTCTAAGCTCTATATTAAGACACTTACGTGTCTTAAATGGATTTTCAGTAGTTTTTTGTCTTACTTTAAGACTCCTTTATTTGCAGTGCACAATGTCATCCGTTTCAATATTCAAATAGCACTACGTACTTACAGTAACGCATACGTTTCTCTATTTAAAACAAATCTGGGAATGGCACAAAGTTTATCTAACACAGCAATTTTTTTCTACAATAAGAAGAGTATATAAGATGTGAAGGGAAAAAACCTAAATAAGTTGATTTGAAACTAAGCTAAATGAAGAAAAAAAACTAAGAGGGGCAATTCTTTCCCGAAACTGTTAAATTATGACTTCATATTTAACTCAGTTCATAATATCCTAACAGTCCCTTTTACTTGAATCTAAAACTCCACTTAGAAGATAACACAAGGTGGAATCCCGTGGATCTGGGTACTTCTATATTCTGAAGTATAAAAAATACAGACTATGGGTCTAGCAGAAAACTGTAAATCTAAACAAAAATCTAAACACTTCTAATCAAATTTCACGTATCGAATAGTAAAACAAAGGAACTAGATAAAAACACGCTGTAAATATTGGGTAAAAGCGTTGGGTAAACACGAATTGAGAAAAAGCGTTGGAAAATTGGCATCTCATAATCTAGTTAAGTATAATAGAGGGTTATCAGGAAATAATCATCTGATTACAAAATTTATTATTTTCCATAGTTTGTAACATTGTTAGTTTACGGACCGTTCTTTTTTGCCGAAAAGTCGGTGAGTGGTATTACCTATCTGGATGTGTTGGAAATTTAGCTTTTCCGTCAGTTGAAGGAAGATATGAAAAATTTCTTTTTTCAACAAGATGGTGCACAGCTCCATTGGCATTTAGAGGTTCGTAAATTTCTAAACAGAAAACTACCACACCATTGGATTGGTCGCAGTGCAGCTTATGATTTGATCCTACACAGCTCCCTCCTCAGTCTCTTGACTGAACCCCTTACGACGTCTTTGGGGATATGTCAAAGATATTGTGTTTATATTATTTTTGCCTACAAGTTTGCCCGAACTTAAACAACGCATTTTTGATGCTTTACAAACTTCTAATAATGAAAAGTTGCAACTTGTTTGGCAAGAATTGGCCTAATGCAATGATATTATACGGGTGACTAAAAGAAGTCATTTCAAACACTTGTGGAAAAAATCTTTGCAATGACAAATTAATTATAATTTTCTGTTTGTAACCCTGTATAACCATCGGCGAAATTTGACA
Source organism: Maratus michaelseni (assembly GCA_963931845.1). Taxonomy (NCBI): domain Eukaryota; kingdom Metazoa; phylum Arthropoda; class Arachnida; order Araneae; family Salticidae; genus Maratus; species Maratus michaelseni. The sequence goes on along the minus strand of OZ007596.1, from coordinate 126,293,289 downwards.
CAATGACCTATTAGGAGTTACCCACGAATCCGAAAAGCGTTCTCTATCTTCAGAAACGGACTGTGTTAAATTATACTGTAAAAAAGACAAATGTATCTTAACTAAAGGAAAATATAATATAACCAGGAACGAAAATATATACAATAACATCCTCTGAGTTACCCAAGATTACGTAAAGCGTTCTTTATTTTTAGAAATCTGAGAAACCAATATATTTTCGAGATTAAAAAAAGCATATATAAAAACACAGATTCTTTTGCTGACACTGATATTCGGAAACGTATTCGAGTACATTTATAGTGTATTAATAATTTTTTGCAAACCGGGATATATGTTTCTAAGTTATTATCAATCTCAAGTAAACATTTTCATGTTGAACAAACATGTTTTATAGACAAACATGATAAATTAACAGCTTAACTTTAAAATTAAAATTAATATTATTTTATTACTCTTGCATGTATAAGTTCAGTTACAAAGATTAAAATATTTAATGCATACATTAATATTAAAATACAAACTACAGGACAACATTTACGAAAATTATTATTAGCAAAAGAAACTCTGTTTTAATATATGTGTCTTTAAATCTCGAAAATATATTCGTTTCTCAGGTTTCAAAAGATAAAGAACGCTTTTTGTAATCATGAATGACTCGGAAGAGGTTCGTGTATGTTTTCAGTCGTGGTTATATTATATTTTCGTGGATTAAAGAAAATAGTCATTTTTTAGAATGCACCTCGGTGATATATGTTCCAAATCCAAAGTTACATGCTGAAACCTCACAATATATAACAGAAACTAATTAACAAATATATGCAAAATACACGTGATATCAAAATGTTGGAGCTATCCGCGTGCTATGTGAAAATCATAGAAAGTCAGAATAGATTCCTCATTCACCCACAATTCTATTAATACCTTACCTGGTAGACCCGAACTCAGTTCGGGCAACGCAAATGCGCTAATTTTGGAATACCCGACATGAACATGGGCAAGTGAAAAATCGGTGTTTCAATTCCGTGAAGCCCGAACTCTGATCGGGCAACGCAAATTCGCCAATTTTGGAATGTCCGATCTGAGTTCGGGCAAGAGAAAAATCGGTGTTTCAATTCCGTGAAGCCCGAACTCTGATCGGGCAACGCAAATTCGCCAATTTTGGACTGTCCGATCTGAGTTCGGGCAAGTGAAAATCGGTGTTTCAATTCCGTGAAGCCCGAACTCTGGTCGGCCAACGCAAATTCGCCAATTTTGGAATGTCCGATCTGAGTTCGGGCAAGAGAAAAATCGGTGTTTCAATTGCGTGAAGCCCGAACTCTGATCGGGCAACGCAAATTCGCCAATTTTGGAATGTCCGGTCTGAGTTCGGGCAAGAGAAAATCGGTGTTTCAATTCCGTGAAGCCCGAACTCTGATCGGGCAACGCAAATTCGCCAATTTTGGAATGTCCGATCTGAGTTCGGGCAAGAGAAAAATCGGTGTTTCAATTCCGTGAAGCCCGAACTCTGATCGGGCAACGCAAATTTGCCAATTTTGGAATGTCCGATCTGAGTTCGGGCAAGAGAAAAATCGGTGTTTCAATTCCGTGAAGCCCAAACTCAGTTCGTCCAATGAATAATATGTAATTTACCATTTTCCCAATAGATGGCGGTACTTTCCCGCGAAAAGTTTGGCACTTTCGCGCCATTTGTCGGATTTTTGTAATTTTGCAGTTCTTTCCAAATTTTATTCAAACCACATTATGTTTGACAGGCAGGTACATAATTTTTTTTTCGCAAGTTAAAAGTTTCTTTGCATTGTTTTTAAAGAGAAATATTTTTTTCTTTCATTTTTGGCACCTTTTTCTCAAATATATTCCACATGCAAGGGTTTAATGAAAAACTATGCGATAGCAAGAAAAATCCACTCCTCCACTAGAGTAACTTTATTAGAGAGTAATTAGGCATTCTATAGAAAACTATTACATACATGAAAAACGCAAATCAAAATTACTTAAATCCAATTTTTCAGATAAAACTTCTTTTAGCACAGAAATAAATATCTCTTTCTAAAGAGTAAAATTAGTTAAACGCTTCAAATATACTATAAATAATGTTGTACATTCTAACATAAAATGATCCATGTATTTTAATTAAACAAAGAGAAAGGAAGCTTTTTGTAGAGGAAAACAGTTACGAAAAAAAAATAAAACCAAGCAATTTTCAATTACACTAAAATTGAAGATCTTAAATGTAAAATTTCGAAAATGTATAAAGTAATACATTTAATTATTTTTTATAACTTTATAAAAATATTTTGTATACATCTTTTAACGTTAAAGTACTATAAAGAGCTTTAAATGGCAAAAAAGTATATAATCAATTGTTTGGAAGTAAATGATAATTAATGGATAAGTGGATCGTTTTATTCACACACGTTGTTTAATTTTTTTAAGAAATACATTATTTTCATTTAAGCTTTTAAGCTAAACAAAGACTTTTTTTAAATGTTATTTCGTAGATACTTTTTATAATTCATTTTCTGCATTCGGAAATAGATTGAATTACTAATTCATTTGATTAAAGTTTTCTAAAAAAAGAATTTATATTTCTAAAGTTATCGACAATAAATTTTCCTTTTGCATTTTACCGTTTTTCATTTCTATTTTACTTTAGAGTAAATTTGTTTTTATTTCATTTGTTAAACGTATTGAGTTTAATTCATTCCACAAATCATTTTATTATTAGTAATATTATTTTTTATATTTTCATAAATTTTGTTTCAGTTAATGTTTGTCTAACAGAAATTTCAAACATGGGGTCTCCGACAACTTATGTATATGGCGCTACATTTTAGCTGTATTTAATTCAATTGTCCGCAAATGTATGCAAAAAATACCCTTGACACGAACAAACTTGCACTACCGGCGGTCTCAGAGCTGGCAAAAATCAGAAAGTACAGTTTAAGTACAGTTTGGCGTTTCAGAAGAACTTTTACATTACAAATAACAGTGCATCGGATATAACTAGTTTAAAGAAGCAATTCCAAAGCTAAAAGAAAAATTCAAAGATCAATATAAAACATTTTTGTATGATTCCGATACTTCTTTGAATTTATTATTGTCAAATATGTGCTTATACAAGATATCTGAAATTCTCATTTTTATTCGTACGCACAAACTTAATCATCCTTAATCTAGTAAATATCTTAGAGATATGGTTAGTGAAGTTAAACAGATCCTCCTTACTATTTAGAAATATTATGTCTTTCAATTCATAAATTTTCAGCTGTGAACTTCACACTTTTACAGCAGATTACTATTTTAGAGATTAACTGGGACATTCAATTGATATTTCAAATCCTCTTAGTTCACTTAAACTTCAATGCAAATTTCATTATGTTATCATGTTATTTGGTAGAATTAACGTTTTCAAAATAAATTTATTACTTTGTCAAAAAAAATTTCAAAAAGAAAATTTATTACATTTTAATTGTTTTCAGGCGTTATTACAGAAATCATCGGAGAAAAGACTAAATACGTTTTAAAATATATATATTAATTCAAAGAGAGATATTTGTATTTCCAGAAATTTCGAAATCTTTCTCAATTTAACCTATTTACTTCACCTATAATGATTCATGTTGTTTTTGTTGTTTTTATTATATATTATTGTAGTTAATCGGAATTCGAAAGATTCCATATGGGGAATTTACAATGACTTTCCATGGTGAGAAGGTTACAATGTGGTACTAAAATTTCTTTAATTATTTGTTAGTTTACCATGGAATCTTATGAGTTGTAATTCCCCAACTGCAAGAAAAATGTCCTAGCCAGGATTCGAATCAGAGACCTCTTGGCTAAAGCTGCTAAATCTCTACCAACTGAGCCATCCCGGACGAATCTGGAGGACATAATTCACCCAGTTAACCTTATTGATTTTAACACCTGGTTTAATATAAGGTCTGATATCTGATATCCTGCCGCGGAAATTTTTCACCCAGTTGGGAAATTATAGTAAATAAATTTTTACTGCGTTGCGTTTTTTTTTTTAAATGTTTATTTGGATATATCGATTGTATAAACAAAAAAAATGTTTCTTTAACAATATTACAATAGTTGGACTTCCAACATAGTTGAAAAGTCTTTATGAATTCGGTTTGCCTGTTTTCTGTCTACACGTTCTCTAACTCACGTAAATATACTTGGATTGCCACGCAATTGATATATGTTATTGATGTTCACTATGGCATGTTCGGTATTGAAAATGGAGTGTGTCGCACTTATAGTTACTTTACAGGGACATAAATCCGTTACATTACGGTCTATGGTAACAATCATTTGCGGATTTTTTTAAATACAAATTAATCTGTCGGTCTGGTGTGCCTACGTGCTGAAACAGCCAAAACTCCTTCAAAAAATAACAGATTGTATGTTTCTGAAAGAACGCAGTCAATACTTATTCATGCTTCCTTCATTGGACTTAGTGGAGGTTGAGGATGAAGTGGACTTCTAATATGCATAAGGACCTTTATACACTACATAAACTCTAACCTTAACAATTTAGTTATTCTTAATGGCATCATACAGTGTTTTTAGTATTTTTGGCATAATTTATAATTGTTTACTCTAGTATTATTATTCATTTCGTTATTGTTCATTTAGTACTTACTTCTATCCAGTATAATTATTTACTTCAGCATCTTACAGTATTATTACATGGTAGTATTTTTGCTCAGTATATGATAGTAGTATTTAGTTACCAATACTGCTAGTACCTATAGCTAGTTAGATTACCAATACTGCTAAGTAGGATTGGTAAATTGTATTTTCAGAATTTGTATTTTTGGAATCTTGTATTTTCAGAATTTGTATGTCAGCATTGCATAGTGTAATTATTGCGCAATATCACAAAGTATGATTTAGTAATGTTCAGTATAATTAGGTAAACAAACCTGCTGGGTGCGGCTAGTTGAGCTTAAGCCGAAATGTAGGCCTCTCCGCACTGTTTGACCATGACCTTGTTTAATTAGACATCATTTTCCCCCTTATTAAACGGTAAAGATATGCAAAAGTATATTGGAAGTGTTGGAAAGTTGTACATAATCTATGCTTGACGCATAATTTTTTTCATTTTTGTTATTTCTTATTGTGGCCCGTATCCTTGTATTTCATATTTAATTTGGTCATCGACTCTAAATGAGTTTGACTGGCTTGGTCTACAGGGACAAAAATTTTTTCATTTAAGAAAGGGATTTTCGAACAAAAAAATGTCAAAATGTCTCATCCTCATAATAGTGAAATGAAATTTTTTAGGTATAGCACATAAAACGAGATGATGTTGATATGCGGATTGCTAATTGCACTTTTCTTGAGCTGGATAATACCCAAGAGACACGAGGGCGTGTAGTTGCCATTTTCGTAGAGAAGTATGACTCTATTAAAAACTTATTCATATTAATTTTATGTAATAGAATTAACATTTATTTGTAACTTAGTTTACTTTAAAATTTCTTTCATGGACCATTGGGTTTATACCCATCGTGTATGTTTTTTTGTTTTGTTTTGTTTTGTTTTTTATGAACACTATTTTCGAATTTATCACTTTTGTTTACTTTCTTTTGAAATTGTAATGGGTATCATGATTATCTGTCATGATTATCTGTAACCTTATAATACCGTCGTATTAAAATATTTTAAAATTATTTTACGATGTGTGAAAGGAAGTCGTTCATCAAAGTTTTTTTTTTTTCATTAATGATGTTTCTTAAAATATTTCAATGTGTTTTTCTTATTTATGTATTGTTTAATTATCAAATATTTGAGATTTTGAGATCTAATACATAGATTTTGCTGTTTAAGAATAATTCAGAAAATTACTCTACATAACTCTAGATAACGATGATTTATTACTTATAATTAAATGATAGTTTCAGCTTCTCTTCATGTAGTTTAAAATTCCATTAATATTGTAATTGCTATATATATATATATATATATATATATAAAAATTTCCACGTCTTTGTCACATCCTTAACAAATAACTAGACACTAACGTAGTTTTATTTTATTATTTAGAATTTTACATACAAATGTTTAAATGTACAGTTAAGATTTTGATTATAACTCTTCTTTAAATAATAATGATGATAATACACTCAGAAAATGAAACTGATTAAAACTACAAAACTTATTTTTGGAGTACATTTTGTTGTTTTAGCAAAATTGGAGTAAAATTGAACCATTTTACTTCAATTAACAAAACATTTTTGCTGATGATACAAAATTTTTTTTTGGAATTGCAAAAAAAAAAAAAAAAAAATGTTGATTCAAACAAAATTTTTATTGACCCATATTTAAACAAAAATTTTGTTTGAATTAACAAAAAAAATTTTTTGTTGAAAACCACTTTTTTTTGCAATTCCAAAAAATAAAATTGTATCGTCAGCAAAAATGTTTTGTTAATTGCAGTAAAATGGTTCAATTTTACTCCAATTTTGCTAAAACAACCAAAATATACTCAACAAAAATGTTTTGTAGTTTTAATCAATTCCTTTTTCTGAGTGTACATTTTCATTACGTACCATTTGCCCCCTTTTTTTTAATAGGAATAACAACAGTGTTTTTTGTGGCAACCTTTTATTGTTATTCTCATTCATGTTAAATCATATAGTTCCCCAAATTTCAGTAGTCGATAATATATACAATTTTTTTTATTTTTTGATGTGCTAATGGGGAAACTCTACACTCAGAAAAAGGAATTGATTAAAACTACAAAACATTTTTGTTGAGTACATTTTGGTTGTTTTAGCAAAATTGGAGTAAAATTGAACCATTTTACTTCAATTAACAAAACATTTTTGCTGACGATACAATTTTTTTTGGAATTGCAAAAAAAAGTGGTTTTCAACAAAAAAAATTTTTTTTGTTGATTCAAACAAAATTTCCATTGACCTATATTTAAAAAAAAATTTTGTTTAAATATGGGTCAATAAAAATTTTGTTTGAATCAACAATTTTTTTTTTTTTTTTTTTTGCAATTCCAAAAAAAAAAAGTTTGTATCATCAGCAAAAATGTTTTGTTAATTGAAGTAAAATGGTTGAATTTTACTCCAATTTTGCTAAAACAACAAAATGTACTCCAAAAATATGTTTTGTAGTTTTAATCAGTTTCTTTTTCTGAGTGTATGCATGATAACAAGTCTATTAAAAAAAAGTACTTTAGTATTATTTACATCAGCATCATATATTAAATTCGTGATAATTGGTCAAATCTTATAAAATGCAGAGTATATAAAATTAAAAAAAAAAAAAAATGAAACCGGAAATGCGATAAAGAGGCAAACTCATATTTTGGCGGTCAAATTGAAAAAGAACAAACACAAGAACGAACCCTTCTTAGCAAAACGAAAATAGAGTTATGAAGGTCAGAATAACTCTAACAGATATACGTGGACATACATTAAATAAGATATTGTATAATCTCTTTTTTGAAAGTCAGTTAAAAATAAAAATACACAAACACGTTGACCGCCCAGCCTGAAAAGGATTACTTTTTCGAAACCACTCAAATTACCACTTATGCATGTTATTTCCCACGATCAGCAATTTTTCCTTGAAATTGGCACACTTTCTGGGCAATCTTGTGACATAACAATCTGCTGTGAGACCGTGTAGTCTTATGATACGCAGAATGGAAGTCGCGCATGAGACCACATGGACTCGTGGTGCGGTCAACATTAAGGTGTTATGTACAAGGTATTTCATACATTAACAATGTTTTTTTTTTTTTTTTTTTTTTTTTTTTTTTTTTTTTTTTTAAGATTAAACTAACAAAGGAAACATTTTTTAATGAAAAAGTTTGGTGGATTATTAACCATTAGCTGACGTCCCAGGTAGGTTTCCTTAATTAAAAAAGGCAATGTGTTTGCCAATTTTGTGCTTCACAAAATCATAAAAATGCTGAGTTATTGTTAATTAAATTTCAGATATTTTCTAAAATACAATTTTATTAAATTTGTTATTGATTGCGTAAATGGACTCGAAATCAAATCTCTTTTCTAAAAATCTAAAAAGTGCTAGTTTGGCGTAAGTTTTTTTTTAAATGGCTGAAGATAAAGAACAATTTTCAGACATAAAAAAATTCGAAAAACAGCCTGAAATTGAAAGTTGGTCTATCGTATTTTATTGTCCCAATAAATGTACCAACTAGTGTATTTTAAACTAATATTTTTTACATAAATCTTCGACAGTAAATTTACGTTAACAAAACCATTAGAAAAAAATGTTAATAATAAAAAAAAATTCTGTATCGAGTTAAAATTGTTTATAAAGAATACATTATTTGAAAGTATCACAAGTTTGTAAGATAAAAATAAGCAAGCATCAAATGAAACTAATCACTGTAGACTTTATATTTATGAAAATATAACTTTAATTAAGTTTAATGCATTCCACCTACTAGATAATTCATTCAAAATGTCAAAGAGTAGAAGCAATGACATTTAATTTGGCTTTAAATTATAATTAGAAATACTTGAGCTATTTTTAAATATTTTACCTTTGTTCAGAAATATTCCAGAAGTATAAGAGGGACATAATATTCTCAATATTCTCTACAAAAGAAAATAAATTCCTACCTTTTGCTCATTTCATTAATAATTTTGAAACTTTAAGTCTCATAATATATTAAATAGGAACGAAAGGTTGTTTTAATTAAGTTTTCAAACATATAATTTAAAGTAGTCTGTTAATTTGGAAGCATATATTTTAGTTTCTAACAGCAAGTAATTTTTTGAAAAATCTTGGTTTCAAGCTCATAATTAATAATACTAAGACATTTTAATAATTAGCAATACTTGAACTATTTGTTTGTGTATATTTTCTCTGTTAAGAAATTTCATGAACGTGTAAGAAGAATAGTATGTAAGTCATATATTGAAAAATAAAATCGTACATTTATATGGATTGTTTACTAAATAAAGTAATTCATATTTCGTTATATATATATAGAAAGAATGGAGGACAGTGTTAAATGAAGTTTTATAATCAAGTTAAATTTGGAAATACCTTTCATCATAGTTTACTTTAAACAAAAATTTAAGTTTCTAAAATGCATGGATTATAAAATAAATTATCTTTGAATTTTATATTTCGATGGCCGTAATATTCGAAAACTTTTTATTTCCGACTCATCGAACATTTTTCTTCCATTTTTTTATATTCCAGGGTTAACAGCTTATAAATAGCTTATTTGGATTTTTGAAATGAACTTATGATAATCACACGATAAAATTAAAATCGCTTATTCCAGTTTTCTTATATAAAGTTCTCGTTTTTTATATCTAACATGTTTAAGTTACATAATATATCACAAATATTTCAAAACAACAATTTCCTTAAGTTTTATTAGCCACAAATTAATAAAATTAAAAATTACAACAAAAATATTTTTTTCCCATTATTACTAATGCTTACAGACTACTTTAAGAACACCGTCATGTTTTGTCTCGAATCAGTGTAATTATAATATGAAAAGTTTGATATAAAAAACTCTAATGTGTATTAAATCCACTACCCATTTTAGTGGACTGTCTGCTTTATTCCAGTCAGCAAATGCAAACGTTTGAGTCTATCATCTGCGAAACACTACCATACCGCACAACTACGACCCGAGGAGTTTAAAGGGCACAAATATTGCTCATTAACTTGGTCACAAATCTCTTAGTCGCGCAAACTGTCAGCCTATAGGTATGGTCATCGTTCAAGCAAGTATAACTTGCATCTGAATTTTTTCGGGGACAACTATAAATACTACAGTTCAACTGAGAAGCGAAAGAGTTTTGCGTGTTTTACGATCCCAGTGGCCCTGTACACCTCTCATTTACTTTGACTTGTGCTGTGTTCGGGAAGCGTTAAATTTATTTTTGTGATCTTTCTGAGTATATCATGCTTAATATACGGGTCGCCCAAATGAAAGTGGCACTACAGTCGGTTTGAGAAATGGTTTAATGGAATTAATATAAATTAGTATACAAAAGAAAGAACTAATACAGATGTAACAGATAAGCTAGACAAAGTCACTTTGTAGGTCCTTGGAGATAACCACATGCGCTTGATCAGGTCGTGGCCTGTCATCAGTACTGCTTCTTCCACTACGAAAATCCCTACACCATCTTAATACCGATCTGCGTGACATACACTCTATGCCATAAACATTTTGCATTCAACGATAGATTTCACCAGCACTCACATTTTCCACTGTGTAAAATTTCACGACCACGCGTTAACACCTTTTCTAGACATCCATGATGCGAACGATGCCTTTTCACGTGCTCCCACGCTATCACACACGCATCTGGCGATATCGCATGCATTTCCAGTACTCTTCGCCCTCTATAGGAGAATGCGCAGTCATTTTTCTCTTCAAATTTCGGAGTTATTACAGCAATGCCACTTTCATTTGGACGACCATTATATTACATTTATTTCATTCTTTCTGGGTTACATATATTCCATTTGAGATTATTTTATTCAGAAAAGTTCGTAAGGTCCATTAGTTAAACATCAAAATTAAAATTTACATTATATTCCAAGAAAGAATTTATATTAATGTGAATGAACGTAAATGCTGTTGAGACAGTAATTGAAATTGTGTTCAATAAATATAAAATCAGTGTGTTATGTCATTCTTAGCATTAACACAATTAACAAGGGATTTTTATAAAGCAAAGAAAATGAACCACTGATATGCAGTTATGTAAGTATATTTGTTTCATTTCTATAAATATGGGAAGATTGGAGTGAACATTAATTGTATACAATGGTAGGTTTTCGAAAAATATTTCGTATGTATTGTTGTTCTTGTTGTTTTTCGTACTGTTGTGTACAGAAAAATACCATGTCACATTCCGTGGAAGAGTTCCTCAGAGCCTCAAGAAAGGTTGTACTTATAAAGCAGACTTTAAAATTTTTTATCATTATGATTTATTCATCTGGGGTTACTTAGATTATTCGAAATATTGTTTTTTCATTTAAATGAAGAACAGGAATCGTTATACACTATATTGCCAAAGGTGACCGGTCACTTGCGATTTTAGACGTTTTGTTAACTATCTAGAAAAATACATGAGGAATTAACAAGAAAATGCAGGTGTGTAAACTGTATAGTATAGGTTATATATTTCCGCGTAGATTTTTTCCCGAAACCCTATAGGGACTGTCAACAAATTGAAAAAGAACGATTATCTTTTGAATAACCCTGTACAAACTAATGTAGCAAAGACGTTCAAACTCGAGATTATTAATAAGTGGCTTATTGTAATATACTGTGTTCATTTTTATGAGAATAACATGTATACTCGTAGAGAAATTAAGGTTTTTTATAAAAACAGTCCCAAATTTCTCCTAGTTTTTTGCTTATAATTTGCAGAGTTCTTACTATAAAAAAAAGTTCTTTTCCGAAAGTATGACAAACAACATTTTACATAATGCTCCGCAATCAGAATTAAAAAATAATAAAAATTGGATGAAAAATGAGCAGGTATACTAAAAAATGTTTCACTGCGCATGGGCGAATGCAATCAAAATATAATATGCATAATGTATTAGCTAAGTATATAGAGCAACTTTTGTGAAAGTCTCAAAATCATAGCTTGAAAATTCTGAAAATTATGGTCGATACAATAAGCTCGAAATCCGTTGTTCCCAAAAGGAAGCAAAAATATGAGGGGTTGTATCCAAATACGTACGTTCAATATTGTGTACGCTATCTTGGCACTAATCAACATATATTTGATACAACCCCTCATCATTTTGCTTCTTTTTGGGAAGAACGGATTTCGAGCTTATCAATATTTACAAAAATTAGGCTTTTTTCATGAAAAAGAGCAGGCTGAATACAAATACGAACTCTACAGCTGGTTCGGAACGGATAAATTACCGGCACTTTTTCCGGACAGGCTGGAAATCGTCATCTGAACACACGCCCGCATCGGCGTTCGAACTCGAAACCTCACTTTCACAAGAAACACTGCAGGGCAAAACACAGTTACTGGACACGGAACACAGTACACTTGCACTCACTTGTACCGCCACCTCACCCACCTCCACCATTAATTGTAAAATATTGCATACGATATGAAATTAAAATTTCACATAACATGCAGGCATGTTAATAATTATTTTAAATCACTTTGCAAGCAAAAAACATTAACTTACAAATAGCTTTAATGATGAATCAGTAAGCTAATGTTTAATCATCAGTTGGGTACTGTGTGCAAGATCACTAAAGTCGTAATGTATTGTCAGTAATTAAACGAAATATATAAATTAAAAAGGGTTAAGCTCTTCATGTTGTATAATAAATAAATTAAATAGTTAAAAAATATGTATAATCATCAGTTGGGTACTGTATGCAAGATCAATAAATACAAATGTCTAAGCATCAGTTGAATACTGTATGCAAGATCACTAAAGTGGTATGCAATATTTTACAATCAGCAAATCAAAAAAAAAGCATAAATGCGTAAAATAAAATAAATAGATTACAAAATTCATCATAAAATACACATACGACTTAAACTTCCTGAAACTGCTTCAATTTCAGTCGCAGTAATCGTACCGAATTCAACGAAATTTGAATTTTTTTTATGCTTTCTGCATACACGTCACTACAATGCCATGCTCTATCCCAGGTCGCATTTTTTAACCAAGCACAACATGAAGAAAAATCTTGTTTTTGTCTAAAAATCACAAAACCATAAATCTCACCGTCGTCCGCATAATCATCTCTGCCTGTAGCATAAATCAAATACAACATGTTTTTCAGGATCAAACTCCGGTAAATAACGATCAGAAGTACAAAAAAAGGTCCAACGTGTAGACATCATCATAATAATTAAAATTATTACACAAAATGATGATTCTCTTAAAAACGCATCTCGATATATACGCTTAGTTATCTAACTGGACTCTGAAATCATATAATCACATTACACATGCCATCGGCACTTTTATAGAAACTCAGCGAAAGCCAATAAATTACACAGATCAAATACGCCTGACGAAGCGGAACTTGAACTCTTAGAACTTCGAAACACGCACGCATTTGCTGAAGCAATAGAAATTTTATACAATACGATTACAGCTCCAGGCAACAAGGTATATACGATAATTTTCAGAATTTTCAAGCTATGATTTTGAGACTTTCACAAAAGGTGCTCTATATACTTAGTTAATACATTATGCATATTATGTTTTGATTGCATTCGCGCATGCGCAGTGAAATATTTTTTAGTAAACCTGCTCATTTTTCATCCAATTTTTATCATTTTTTAATTCTGATTGCAGAGTATTATGTACAATGTTATTTGTCATATTTTCGGAAAAGAACTGTTTTTTATAATAAGAACTCGGCAAATTATACGCAAAAAACTAGGCGAAATTTGGGACTGTTTTTATAAAAACATTAATTTCTCTACGAGTATACACGCTATCCTCATACAAATGAACACAGTATATTACAATAAGCCACTTATATATAATCTCGAGTTTGAACGCCTTTGCTACATTAGTTTTTACAGAGTTATCCTAAAGATATTCGTTCTTTTTCAATTTGTTGACAATCCCCTATAGGGTTTCGTGAAAAAATCTTCACGGAAATATATAACCTATACTATACTGTTTACACACCTGCATTTTCTTGTTAATTCCTCATGTATTTTTCTAGATAGTTAACAAAACGTCTAAAATCGCAAGTGACCGGTCACCTTTGGCAATATAGTGTACTATATAGTCCGAGAGACAGCGTCACGTGTTTGTAACAAATTTTAGCGTCGATGAGTTCGGCATAAATAATAGGTTAGAGTTTACAGATTACGAAAGTTTCAGTCACCTGGCGCGCTAGCTTGTACTGTTGTCATAGCAACATCCCAAAACCAGCTGCAATATGAAATGACCGATAAACCTTATTGCTGATATTGCCAGACAGGGACGCAGTCATCAGTGATCAGCTATTCGCTCATTTCATATTGCAGTGGGTTGTGAGATGTTGCTCTGGAAACACTCTCGCTAATACTATTTCTGACTCCAGTGTTATTGCTGATATTGCGAGACAGGGAAGCAGTCATCAGTGATCAGCTATTCGCTCATTTCATATTGCAGTGGGTTGTGAGATGTTGCTCTGGAAACACTCTCGCTAATACTACTTCTGACTCCAGTGACTGTAGCATCTAATCTATCATGCATATCAAAAACATCGACTCTAAGTAGGTTGCGAAAATGTGAAGTTGCCTTCTCCGCAAATAGGGAGTTATCGCTGTTATACGTACTCCCTATTTGCGTATGTATATAGTATACTGTGGATGAGAATGTATTATTTAAGTAAATCAAATCTTTCTTTCAGAAATAAAAATAATATAATTTCATAACGGATTTTGCATGAATGATATTGCCCAACCAACGTACTTCTTTCTTCATTTCTGTCTTTAATTAATTATTTACCATTAAATTGTTTATATTCTAATTTTGAAAATGAGTTATTTAACTCGGCCATGAATATAGTATACCCAGATACCATGTGATTGGAAGCTGTACTAGACGTAAGAGAATAAATCATATTACTTAAATTAAAGAGGCATAAGTTAAATATTAATAAGTTTATTAAAGTATGTAGAATGAGTTAAATTTTACATATGAAAGGTTATAAAGTGTTCAAATATTAATCATTATTCATATCATTCATTTCGATAAACATATTATAAACATTTTAGTTACTTATCTACTTTTAGTTAGACTGAATACATTTTAAACATAATAATGTTAACTATGATAGTAATAGTAATCATTTGAGAATTTACTAAAGGATGGCATATTTTGAAATAAAATTATAGATTATACAATAACTTGAAATGAATTGCTCAAATATTAAAATCATAAGTAATTACCCCAGTACAGCTTGGCAGAAGTAATCACGAAATAATCCGATGCTTAAAGCGCTAGAAAACTAAATAAATTCGTAACCTTAAATACTTGTAACACACTCTCTATAATTTCGGGACTTTGCATTATTTTTGAATCTTCTCAACTCTCTCAAAATCTTAGCTACTATGTCTGAAAACTCCTTCCTTGCGGTTTTAATCCAAATTCCTTTGTCTCAAAAAATTTTTAATCCTCTCGATTTTTCCAATTAAAACCCTTTTCCATGACCATTGGATATTAGCTTAGAATCAAAATTTTGTTCCTTCTCACGCCCTTTTCGTATCTTCCAATAAAATCATTTCTGAAAATCCCTACTGGTTAACTACTATAAACCAATGGCTATATATTGGACGCTTTTACTCCTTCGTATCCAATTTTATTTTATTTTACATCACTGGACATATGTTACGGGTTAACCCTTCTGTTCCATTTGTTCTTTTCTTTTCTTTTATTATTGTATTGGGCCCACAAACGCACACGCAGACTCCAATGAATTCCAATAGATTTCCTCTTTGGTCGGTGAAAAGTGTTCGGGTTACATAAAAGATACAATATTACCGTCACAACTCTGGCGCATGAAAGGACTTTTTCTTTTACCTAATCCACCTTTTTCCCTTAGAGCTCCAGGTCTCGTAAAGTATCAGAAGGGCGTATAATATTCTTCTATTCCAAAGTCGTCCAGTATTACGTTTTTGCCGCATTTTTAACGATGGTTTTTAGCCTTCGGCAATTCTACAACACAGAGCTACTTTTCATTCCTAGCCCCTGACCACCGATAAAAAGGGCAAATTTGTAATTTTGTTTTTTCTGTAATTTTTTAAAAATGCTAAAAGATTAATTTTCAAACTTGATATAAAAAAAAATAATTACGTATATGAGTATAATCCTTAAAAGTATTACTCAATATTTTAAAACTGCATTATATTTGTAGAAGTATATTAATTTAAACAATGATTATATTGTAGTGAAACCTACAGCATAGTGATATGTCAGTTCACGATGATGAGCAAGTTAACGTAGCTTTTTTTGTGCAACCTAGGTGTTTTTTATTATAAAATTACCTCCATTATAACAAGTTGTTGTTGAGAAATCCCTTTTAAACGGCCCCTTGGGCATTTTTATAACTCTTCAGAAGTTCCTAGGCATTAAAATAGCTAATTCTTTGTAATATAAATGATTTCCTTAAATGCGTGAATTCGGCTTTAACTTACCGCTTGCTCGCCGAAACAGAGTGCGATTGCTCGACCCCTGAAGACAGGTACGAATTCTATAACTATTATCCTTACGATCGTTTCTACTTTTAGATTTCTGTTATTTATTTTCTTTCCTGATTTGAAATCGCATCTTAACCCATTCCCTTGTAATGGTGGGTTTTCGCAACATTCAAAATAAAAGTGTATGGAAAAAAACCCCTGCCAAGCTACCACTATTTTAACATGTTAAAAAATACTTCATTTAATGACAAAAACTTTGCTGTTAAAGAAACCGAATATTATCATTCAGAATTTTTGGTGGCAAACGAATTTCAGTAAAACTATTGAAGACTCCGCCCATATAGTTTCGGCAGTTAATGGGTTAACTTTTCGGTGTTATTCGGAACACCTGCTAGACATAAAAATTGGAGTCACTTTTCTACGTCATTTTTATGACTATATTTCCTAACAAAATACTTGCTGCTATCTTAGCAATATGCTGTTTTACATGAACTCATTTGCATTTTTTATGATTATGTGTATAATAGGTTTTAATGAAAAAATTGTAAATACAACTTTTTGTTGAAAGAATATAAAAAAGAAGAAATATTATAAAAAAAGCAAATATTTAAACATAAAAGAGTGGGACCAGAAAAACTGTTTCTATTTTTTAAGTTCCTATCATAATACTGAGAATAATGTACTTTTTTATAAAGAGGCTGCAAATGTAAAAAAGAAATGCGATCAATGGAATCCTATAAAATGATATTTGAGGCGTAAACTGCTCGTTTTGTTCGTGACTATTGTTCTAGAATATAAAAGTATTAAGACATAAATTGAACCCATTTTAGCTTTTAAGCGAAACAAATGCTTTCCTGGAGAACGAGTATTTTATTGTTGGTTTTTATTGTACACTTTGTCAAATGTAACGGAGTATCATTTATTTCAATTAGAGCTCGGTGATTGTCAATAGAATTCTATAATGCTTTTCAAATAATCAAAAATAAAATGGTTTTATCAAACGGTATTTTTTTTCAATTCTTTTTTAGAATATTTCTGTTCTTTATTCTCTTTTATTTTGTTTTATAAAAGATTCTTCTTTAAATAAAAGTGCACATTTATGTGTTTAATTTTTTTTTTTAAATGTTTTATAACTTAAATTTTTCATTAACGCACACACACAAACACACACACACACACACACACACACACACATACACACACACACACACACACACATATATATATATATATATATATATATATATATATATGTACATATGCAGGTCTCTACAAATTTGAAAAAATCTGGCAGTTAACAAAAGTTACCATTAAAATACGTTTACTCCCTTCCCACCGCTTTCAGTTCTTGACAGCATTTTTATTTAATCAAGGAATTTTCTAAAACCACTAAAATTATATTTTATTAATTAAACTGCACAAGCGAATCATGATTAGATCGTACAATGGTGATACTTCCAGTCGCCAGTTATAATGCTTTTGTCACAAATGGCGATTTTCAAGAAATATCTTATATATATATATATATATATATATATATATATATATACAGATAAATTGAAATAATTACACTTTTCTAAAGATATTTCTTTAAAACATGGAACAGATCTGTAGGCAAACTGAGAAAGTCGCCTTTTTGCAAAGAACACCTATGCTCTTTTCAAACAAACATCAAAGATCCAGCGTAATTTGGAAATCATCTCCCTTTTACCAATCAGCAGGATATTTTCTAATCGCATTGCAATGAACCTATGTAGTTAAAAGCTAATTAGAAGTAGAGCAAATGTGTCTTCAAAGAGCCTGGATCGTTTCATAGTTATTGCAAAATTTCAAATGTAGGGGATGTTTATGCTGAATTTTAGAAGCATAATTAACTTACAAACTTACAAAATTTTAAAACAAAACTGTCTTATTTATAGATTTGACTTATGCACTTGAATGTCTAATAAGGTAAAGCCAGGTGAGATGACGCGGTCGGAGAGATTGCGCACATAGAGGTTCGGGGGGAAGGAGTAGAGTGAGCGCGCAGCAACTCCAGCTAGTTGTACAAAAACAGTAGTGCAGTGTCTACTTGGAAGTGCACGTTGATTGTTTTGAGCGTCTAAGATAAAGCATTGCAATTTTGTTTTGTTTTCCCAAAGAAAGTGCTTGAATTTTCATAGCTATTCATCAGAATTTCTATACAATGACAGTAGTACAGAATACTTTAAACTTAAACGGTTTCTCATTAGCTACTAATCTAGACTAACAATGTGAACATAAACGGTTTGTCTTAGTAGCGGCCTTCTTTAAATAAAAGGCCGCGCAATCTCTCCTACAGAAATTGGAGAGTTTGCGCATGTGCTTCTTAGGAGAGATGGCGCATTGTTCCCATTAGCTTCTATGCTTGGAGAGATTACGCAGCTTATTGGTAAATTTGCATAAAAAATGAAAAATGAAAATTGACTAATTTTAAGTAAAACATATTTTCAAGTAACTTAATGTTATTTTGTAATCTTATCTGGACTTGCTTTTTCTGATTCTTTAATTTTTTTCCTCTTTAATTAAATTTTTTAATCGTTTTTAAAATTATTTCCTTTTTCTGATTCTTTAATGATTAGGTTGAAATATTCACTCCGAATACAATAATATTTGTTCACAAAAACATTACAACAATGTCATTTAAATGTAATTATTATTGTTAACAATTTAATTATAGTTGTAACATAATATTTTGAATCCGGGGTGGAAACTATTTTAGTCTACCTTCATCTTCTCTAAGAAAAACAGTGTCTAATTCAACGGTTTTTATTGCTAATTCACTGGGAGGTGTATAGGTATATTCGGCGAATCTATACTTCCACCTGCATCTATCAGCAAAGAACCACTCTTGATTTACTACATCCAAAACAATTTTTGCTTTGCATAAAAAATCGATTCCCAAAATTATACGATTATTTTTGGCATTCGGCAGAGCATAAAGTTTTGTTTTAACATCGCGTCCTTCAATTTAACATGAACTTCTGTTTTATAAACTTCGGTAGTGTTTTGTAGCCCATCTGCTAAGACTACCATCATTTGAGTTTTCTCAAACTTCACACCTTGGTCTTTTAATAAAGAATACAAAACTTCACCCGCAACGCAATGTGTTGCGCCAGTGTCAGCACAGGCTGTGCCATTTATACTTATTTTTACCAATGATGTTGGTGATGTTTGCATATTACATGTATGAAATTCTAGAGATTGAAAGTGCGCCGATACATTTTTCGGAGAACAAGTTGGACACTTGGATTTAATAACTCCCTGGTTTCCACATCCATAGCAACTTAACATTGGCCGATTTAAATTTGAAGGATAATTAATTTTATTTCTCTTGGACTCATTTTGATTGCCAAATTTACCAAACTCATTTCTTTTAAAATCTAAAGGCGTTTTTTCAAAGCGATTAGAACTCCCGACCTCACTGATTTTATTTGATCTCTTTATTTCTACTTTGTGTGACCTCAAATTATCATATAAATCTAACTTTTCAGCTAATTCAACAGGATCTGTTAAATTCTCCCATTGGTCTAAATAATGTTCTTTGCAATCAGGGGAAACCCTTTTCTTTAATTGATCAGCAATAAATAATTCCGATAGTTTTTCAAAGAAATTTATATTTAATTCGGATAGCCATACCTCAAAATAGCTTCTAATTTCAAAGTAAAATTCTTTCCAGCTAATATCGGTTCGCTTTGGATGTCGATTAAATATAACTCTAAACCTTCCAGCAGTTAACTTGAACCTCTGCAACAATATATCTTTAATATAAGAATAACCCTCAAATTTTTCTTCCGGTTCACGCGCTATTAATTTACCGATTTCATTTGGATGGACTCCAATTAAATACGTAATCCACAGTTCTTTAGAAACCTTTAAAAGTTTCATTTGCCTCTCAAAATTATTAAAAATAAATTCATATCATCCTTTTCAGGATTGAAATCGGGTAAAACCTTTTTCAAGTCAACGCGGATGGAAGAAGTTTCTAGAGGGTTGCTTGTATTTGCAACAACATCTCTTGTTCCTGTTTCTAACCTGAGCTTCTGTAGCTATAATTCTCTTTCTTCGGCTAAACGCTTCTCTTCCTCAAGAGTCTTTCTTTCTTCTATGATATTTTCTAAAATTCCCTGTACAAAATCTATGTTATCTTTAAATGCCTCACTATTTACAATTTTATCACGTAATTCGAGTACTTTATCATCACTACTTATTTGTACTTTTAACTCTGAAACCAAAGTGATTAAATCAATTTTCTCACCCTTAGAAAGAAATGCCATCATTTGAATTAATTATGTTTTAGCTAACTTCAAACTTAATTTGTGTTACGAATAACTCTTAGCAAAATAATTTAAATCAATTCTTCATATAATAAATAAAATAATGCCAAGCACTCATTTATAATAATAACTTCAATAATAATATAGCTCAGTGCAACTATATAAATGTATAAAATAAAGCAAACGAGTTTATTTTTCAATAATAATTATTAGATATATTTCTCTTATGAACATCTTCATTTAATTCAGATACTAAAATACTTGAAGCTGCAGATGATTTTTCGTATTTCAATTCCAAGGAAAATATCATTCAGGTTGAATAGAACAATTCCAAAATATTTAGATTCTGGACGAATCAAACACAATTTTTCAAAAAATCCTCAGATTCCGGATGAATCAAAAGAAATACTTTTTGTACTTTAGTATCTAAATTTTCTTATTAAACAGTTTAACACAATTTAAAAATAATACTTATCTTCATATCTTGCCTATATTCGGGCCCTACGTTGGGAGCCAATCTTTGTAACATATTATTTTGAATCCGGGGTGGAAGCTATTTTAGTTACAAATAAAACTTGATAACTTCTTCATAGACTAATAAATTTAATATTTACAGCATATTTACATGTTACTATTTACAAAATAACTCATTTAATTTCATATTACGGCTTAGCTCAGATGCCTTGTCGGCAACAACTCTGTAAACATTCTTCTCTTCTGTTAAAGTCTAAATTACTCAGTTTGTCAATTCTTTTGAAAGAAAAAAAAAGAAAAGGAGAGAAAATATGATGGAGTGAGTACAGTTCGGGCGTCACACTCTTCCACTCACACTGCATTACTGGTCCCTCAGATGCAGTGTGCATTTCGTGGGTAGATTCCTTCGGGATGCTTTCTGGTGACTAAATACCTCTGTTGTTCTCGCGTTTTTTGAACCTTTAGTAAATATTTGCTGGCTGGGCGTCTGACGTTTCCCGGGTCTTCCTCTTGGACGAATGGAGCCTTTAGAACATCCACCATATCCATAAATGACACTACGAGAAACAAGTTGTTCTCCAAATAGAAAAAAATTCTGAACAGAAGCACTTGGTACAAAGTACGTTAATCAAATTACAATTTCTTAAAAACTTTTAAACGTATATGCACGAGAAAAAGGTTGTATGATACTATAGATCTATTCATGGTGAGCCTTAATGAAAAATAATCCAATAGGAAAAAAAACTTTTTTTTCAAGGGAAGAAAAGAGTCAGTATTTGAAGTACTTGAATATATAAAAACTTATGACGATGATTTCAACAAACAGTTAAAAATAAAATAAAATAAAATAAAATGTTCAACATCAGATACTGATCTCTAAACTTTTAAACAATCGTCCATCTAAAAACCAGTGAAATGCCACTTTTTCCCTAAAGTTGCTCCAATACCAGTAGAACCTTCTCTAAAAATCACTGGATATCTTTTTAATAAATTTTCAATATCTCTGGACCTGATAGTAGAATCAATCTGGTGCAAGTATGAACAAATATAATCAATGTTTGCACCAAATGGATGAACATGGAGGAATGTTGAAATGAGACCAATGAGGCGAGCCTCCCTTTCTATATTAGCATTAGATAAATTCCCTAATTGGGAATTATTCTCATAAGCTGAGTCATTAAGACAATCAGGATTTTCTTCTGTCATTCTGCGCTTAAAGACACGAAGCTCTTTTAATTCAGCTTCATTAGATCTTCTTTGTTTCAAATTTAGCTCTTCCTTTTTTGAGTTTTGTAAAGCCTGTCGCATTGTTGCCAACTGTTTATCTTTACGTTTAAGTTATTCTTTGTGATCAGACTTCATGACCATAATTTCACTTTGTGTAGCTTCAATGATTTTCTTCAAATCTTCATCCTTTAATTGCTCTTCTAGGATATCTTTAGGAGATCTAATAGGCATTTCAATCGAAATTGTGCAAATTTCACAAGAGGGTTCTTCAGGACTACATATAGGGCGAGACAACATATCAGCAACAACGTTTGTTTTCCCAGGAATATATTCAATCTTCAGGTTGAAAGATTGTAACTGCAAAGCCCATCGGGCTAGTCTGCCTGACGGTGATTTTATACTCATCAGCCATTTTAGGGGCTGGTGATCGGAGGCAACTGTTACTTCATGTCCTTCAATGTAGCCACGGAATTTATTTAAAGCCCAAATGACAGCAAGTGCTTCGCGCTCGGTGGTAGAATAGTTTCTTCCGTAATCTTTTCTGGCAAACCGCCCACAAACACTGTTATGCACCCCAATGGCCGTTCTCTAGTAGTAGGTCGAGGTGAATTTGGATTCGGGGGATATAAGACACTTTTTGCAAGCTGCACAACTTCTTTAACAGGAGGATGTGATCCAGTATCAATATAATGTTTAACTTTAGGTGTAGCCTCTTCCCCTAGTTGGAAGCTACTTGTAAATTTTCCAAACAGTTCATTCAACCTAACTCGTTGCTCTGAAGTGAGATGTCTACCTTCATCTTCTCTAAGAAAAACAGTGTCTAATTCAACGGTTTTTATTGCTAATTCACTGGGAGGTGTATAGGTATATTCGGCGAATCTATACTTCCACCTGCATCTATCAGCAAAGAACCACTCTTGATTTACTACATCCAAAACAATTTTTGCTTTGCATAAAAAATCGATTCCCAAAATTGTACGATTATTTTTGGCATTCGGCAGAGCATAAAGTTTTGTTTTAACATCGCGTCCTTCAATTTTAACATGAACTTCTGTTTTATAAACTTCGGTAGTGTTTTGTAGCCCATCCGCTAAGGCTACCATCATTTGAGTTTTCTCAAACTTCACACCTTGGTCTTTTAATAAAGAATACAAAACTTCACCCGCAACGCAATGTGTTGCGCCAGTGTCAGCACAGGCTGTGCCATTTATACTTATTTTTACCAATGATGTTGGTGATGTTTGCATATTACATGTATGAAATTCTAGAGATTGAAAGTGCGCCGATACATTTTTCGGAGAACAAGTTGGACACTTGGATTTAATAACTCCCTGGTTTCCACATCCATAGCAACTTAACATTGGCCGATTTAAATTTGAAGTATAATTAATTTTATTTCTCTTGGACTCATTTTGATTGCCAAATTTACCAAACTCATTTCTTTTAAAATCTAAAGGCGTTTTTTCAAAGCGATTAGAACTCCCGACCTCACTGATTTTATTTGATCTCTTTATTTCTACTTTGTGTGACCTCAAATTATCATATAAATCTAACTTTTCAGATAATTCAACAGGATCTGTTAAATTCTCCCATTGGTCTAAATAATGTTCTTTGCAATCAGGGGAAACCCTTTTCTTTAGTTGATCAGCAATAAATAATTCCGATAGTTTTTCAAAGAAATTTATATTTAATTCGGATAGCCATCCCTCAAAATAGCTTCTAATTTCAAAGTAAAATTCTTTCCAGCTAATATCGGTTCGCTTTGGATGTCGATTAAATATAACTCTAAACCTTCCAGCAGTTAACTTGAACCTCTGCAACAATATATCTTTAATATAAGAATAACCCTCAAATTTTTCTTCCGGTTCACGCGCTATTAATTTACCGATTTCATTTGGATGGACTCCAATTAAATACGTAATCCACAGT
This sequence comes from Maratus michaelseni, assembly GCA_963931845.1. Classification (NCBI taxonomy): domain Eukaryota; kingdom Metazoa; phylum Arthropoda; class Arachnida; order Araneae; family Salticidae; genus Maratus; species Maratus michaelseni. The sequence continues at coordinate 126,269,195 of OZ007596.1, read as the reverse complement.
TCTTTAGAAACCTTTAAAAGTTTCATTTGCCTCTCAAAATTATTAAAAATAAATTCATATCATCCTTTTCAGGATTGAAATCGGGTAAAACCTTTTTCAAGTCAACGCGGATGGAAGAAGTTTCTAGAGGGTTGCTTGTATTTGCAACAACATCTCTTGTTCCTGTTTCTAACCTGAGCTTCTGTAGCTATAATTCTCTTTCTTCGGCTAAACGCTTTTCTTCCTCAAGAGTCTTTCTTTCTTCTATGATATTTTCTAAAATTCCCTGTACAAAATCTATGTTACCTTTAAATGCCTCACTATTTACAATTTTATCACGTAATTCGAGTACTTTATCATCACTACTTATTTGTACTTTTAACTCTGAAACCAAAGTGATTAAATCAATTTTCTCACCCTTAGAAAGAAACGCCATCATTTGAATTAATTATGTTTTAGCTAACTTCAAACTTAATTTGTGTTACGAATAACTCTTAGCAAAATAATTTAAATCAATTCTTCATATAATAAATAAAATAATGCCAAGCACTCATTTATAATAATAACTTCAATAATAATATAGCTCAGTGCAACTATATAAATGTATAAAATAAAGCAAACGAGTTTATTTTTCAATAATAATTATTAGATATATTTCTCTTATTAACATCTTCATTTAATTCAGATACTAAAATACTTGAAGCTGCAGACGATTTTTCGTATTTCAATTCCAAGGAAAATATCATTCAGGTTGAATAGAACAATTCCAAAATATTTAGATTCTGGACGAACCAAACACAATTTTTCAAAAAATCCTCAGATTCCGGATGAATCAAAAGAAATACTTTTTGTACTTTAGTATCTAAATTTTCTTATTAAACAGTTTAACACAATTTAAAAATAATACTTATCTTCATATCTTGCCTATATTCGGGCCCTACGTTGGGAGCCAATCTTTGTAACATATTATTTTGAATCCGGGGTGGAAGCTATTTTAGTTACAAATAAAACTTGATAACTTCTTCATAGACTAATAAATTTAATATTTACAGCATATTTACATGTTACTATTTACAAAATAACTCATTTAATTTCATATTACGGCTTAGCTCAGATGCCTTGTCGGCAACAACTCTGTAAACATTCTTCTCTTCTGTTAAAGTCTAAATTACTCAGTTTGTCAATTCTTTTGAAAGAAAAAAAAAGAAAAGGAGAGAAAATATGATGGAGTGAGTACAGTTCGGGCGTCACACTCTTCCACTCACACTGCATTACTGGTCCCTCAGATGCAGTGTGCATTTCGTGGGTAGATTCCTTCGGGATGCTTTCTGGTGACTAAATACCTCTGTTGTTCTCGCGTTTTTTGAACCTTTAGTAAATATTTGCTGGCTGGGCGTCTGACGTTTCCCGGGTCTTCCTCTTGGACGAATGGAGCCTTTAGAACATCCACCATATCCATAAATGACACTACGAGAAACAAGTTGTTCTCCAAATAGAAAAAAATTCTGAACAGAAGCACTTGGTACAAAGTACGTTAATCAAATTACAATTTCTTAAAAACTTTTAAACGTATATGCACGAGAAAAAGGTTGTATGATACTATAGATCTATTCATGGTGAGCCTTAATGAAAAATAATCCATTAGGAAAAAAAACTTTTTTTTCAAGGGAAGAAAAGAGTCAGTATTTGAAGTACTTGAATATATAAAAACTTATGACGATGATTTCAACAAACAGTTAAAAATAAAATAAAATAAAATAAAATGTTCAACATCAGATACTGATCTCTAAACTTTTAAACAATCGTCCATCTAAAAACCAGTGAAATGCCACTTTTTCCCTAAAGTTGCTCCAATACCAGTAGAATCTTCTCTAAAAATCACTGGATATCTTTTTAATAAATTTTCAATATCTCTGGACCTGATAGTAGAATCAATCTGGTGCAAGTATGAACAAATATAATCAATGTTTGCACCAAATGGATGAACATGGAGGAATGTTGAAATGAGACCAATGAGGCGAGCCTCCCTTTCTATATTAGCATTAGATAAATTCCCTAATTGGGAATTATTCTCATAAGCTGAGTCATTAAGACAATCAGGATTTTCTTCTGTCATTCTGCGCTTAAAGACACGAAGCTCTTTTAATTCAGCTTCATTAGATCTTCTTTGTTTCAAATTTAGCTCTTCCTTTTTTGAGTTTTGTAAAGCCTGTCGCATTGTTGCCAACTGTTTATCTTTACGTTTAAGTTATTCTTTGTGATCAGACTTCATGACCATAATTTCACTTTGTGCAGCTTCAATGATTTTCTTCAAATCTTCATCCTTTAATTGCTCTTCTAGGATATCTTTAGGAGATCTAATAGGCATTTCAATCGAAATTGTGCAAATTTCACAAGAGGGTTCTTCAGGACTACATATAGGGCGAGACAACATATCAGCAACAACGTTTGCTTTTCCAGGAATATATTCAATCTTCAGGTTGAAAGATTGTAACTGCAAAGCCCATCGGGCTAGTCTGCCTGACGGTGATTTTATACTCATCAGCCATTTTAGGGGCTGGTGATCGGAGGCAACTGTTACTTCATGTCCTTCAATGTAGCCACGGAATTTATTTAAAGCCCAAATGACAGCAAGTGCTTCGCGCTCGGTGGTAGAATAGTTTCTTCCGTAATCTTTTCTGGCAAACCGCCCACAAACACTGTTATGCACCCCAATGGCCGTTCTCTAGTAGTAGGTCGAGGTGAATTTGGATTCGGGGGATATAAGACACTTTTTGCAAGCTGCACAACTTCTTTAACAGGAGGATGTGATCCAGTATCAATATAATGTTTAACTTTAGGTGTAGCCTCTTCCCCTAGTTGGAAGCTACTTGTAAATTTTCCAAACAGTTCATTCAACCTAACTCGTTGCTCTGAAGTGAGATGTCTACCTTCATCTTCTCTAAGAAAAACAGTGTCTAATTCAACGGTTTTTATTGCTAATTCACTGGGAGGTGTATAGGTATATTCGGCGAATCTATACTTCCACCTGCATCTATCAGCAAAGAACCACTCTTGATTTACTACATCCAAAACAATTTTTTCTTTGCATAAAAAATCGATTCCCAAAATTGTACGATTATTTTTGGCATTCGGCAGAGCATAAAGTTTTGTTTTAACATCGCGTCCTTCAATTTTAACATGAACTTCTGTTTTATAAACTTCGGTAGTGTTTTGTAGCCCATCCGCTAAGACTACCATCATTTGAGTTTTCTCAAACTTCACACCTTGGTCTTTTAATAAAGAATACAAAACTTCACCCGCAACGCAATGTGTTGCGCCAGTGTCAGCACAGGCTGTGCCATTTATACTTATTTTTACCAATGATGTTGGTGATGTTTGCATATTACATGTATGAAATTCTAGAGATTGAAAGTGCGCCGATACATTTTTCGGAGAACAAGTTGGACACTTGGATTTAATAACTCCCTGGTTTCCACATCCATAGCAACTTAACATTGGCCGATTTAAATTTGAAGGATAATTAATTTTATTTCTCTTGGACTCATTTTGATTGCCAAATTTACCAAACTCATTTCTTTTAAAATCTAAAGGCGTTTTTTCAAAGCGATTAGAACTCCCGACCTCACTGATTTTATTTGATCTCTTTATTTCTACTTTGTGTGACCTCAAATTATCATATAAATCTAACTTTTCAGCTAATTCAACAGGATCTGTTAAATTCTCCCATTGGTCTAAATAATGTTCTTTGCAATCAGGGGAAACCCTTTTCTTTAATTGATCAGCAATAAATAATTCCGATAGTTTTTCAAAGAAATTTATATTTAATTCGGATAGCCATCCCTCAAAATAGCTTCTAATTTCAAAGTAAAATTCTTTCCAGCTAATATCGGTTCGCTTTGGATGTCGATTAAATATAACTCTAAACCTTCCAGCAGTTAACTTGAACCTCTGCAACAATATATCTTTAATATAAGAATAACCCTCAAATTTTTCTTCCGGTTCACGCGCTATTAATTTACCGATTTCATTTGGATGGACTCCAATTAAATACGTAATCCACAGTTCTTTAGAAACCTTTAAAAGTTTCATTTGCCTCTCAAAATTATTAAAAATAAATTCATATCATCCTTTTCAGGATTGAAATCGGGTAAAACCTTTTTCAAGTCAACGCGGATGGAAGAAGTTTCTAGAGGGTTGCTTGTATTTGCAACAACATCTCTTGTTCCTGTTTCTAACCTGAGCTTCTGTAGCTATAATTCTCTTTCTTCGGCTAAACGCTTTTCCTCCTCAAGAGTCTTTCTTTCTTCTATGATATTTTCTAAAATTCCCTGTACAAAATCTATGTTACCTTTAAATGCCTCACTATTTACAATTTTATCACGTAATTCGAGTACTTTATCATCACTACTTATTTGTACTTTTAACTCTGAAACCAAAGTGATTAAATCAATTTTCTCACCCTTAGAAAGAAACGCCATCATTTGAATTAATTATGTTTTAGCTAACTTCAAACTTAATTTGTGTTACGAATAACTCTTAGCAAAATAATTTAAATCAATTCTTCATATAATAAATAAAATAATGCCAAGCACTCATTTATAATAATAACTTCAATAATAATATAGCTCAGTGCAACTATATAAATGTATAAAATAAAGCAAACGAGTTTATTTTTCAATAATAATTATTAGATATATTTCTCTTATTAACATCTTCATTTAATTCAGATACTAAAATACTTGAAGCTGCAGACGATTTTTCGTATTTCAATTCCAAGGAAAATATCATTCAGGTTGAATAGAACAATTCCAAAATATTTAGATTCTGGACGAACCAAACACAATTTTTCAAAAAATCCTCAGATTCCGGATGAATCAAAAGAAATACTTTTTGTACTTTAGTATCTAAATTTTCTTATTAAACAGTTTAACACAATTTAAAAATAATACTTATCTTCATATCTTGCCTATATTCGGGCCCTACGTTGGGAGCCAATCTTTGTAACATATTATTTTGAATCCGGGGTGGAAGCTATTTTAGTTACAAATAAAACTTGATAACTTCTTCATAGACTAATAAATTTAATATGTACAGCATATTTACATGTTACTATTTACAAAATAACTCATTTAATTTCATATTACGGCTTAGCTCAGATGCCTTGTCGGCAACAACTATGTAAACATTCTTCTCTTCTGGTAAAGTCTAAATTACTCAGCTTGTCAATTCTTTTGAAAGCAAAAAAAAGAAAAGGAGAGAAACTATGATGGAGTGAGTATAGTTCGAGCGTTACATAGTTATTATTAGTAACAATCTCTCCTACCCATGTGCGCAATCACACCAACCCTGTAAGGAAAGATTGCGCAAAATTACTTGCTTGGTTTTATTACAACTGTTCTATTAAATTACAACAGAACAACAAAACAGCAATGGAAATGCATAGAAAACAAATGAAGTAAAAATTATTCATGGATAGTTTAGCAAAAAATGAATATTTAGATTTTTTATTGCTATTCTTTTCAATTATGCGCAGTCTCTCCTAGCTTTACCTTATATAGTAAACGTTTTTTAAGAGTATATATTGCGCCAACAGTGTGTCAGAGGCATATATAAAATCGACAAATCACTCAGATTTTTCATGTTTTGACAAAGTTATTAATGAAAAATGGCTAATGAATAAAAATATAAATGTATATTTATTTTAAAAATATATTTTTAAATATCTGAAAAAATGTCTTGTTTGCAGATATGATTTACGCTTTTAAGCGTCTGAGAATAGTATCGGATTTATTTTATGTCTATAGCTAACTAAAAACATAAATAAACGCAGAGTGCGCTTGAGTGCCTGAAAATAGTGTACACTTTTAAAAGCGTATATTTTGCGCTCCCCGATATTATATACATTTGTTAAATGAATAGATGTACTAGTTTATACTTTTTCAAAGATATTTCTTTTTAAAATGAAAAAATGTGTATGTTGTAAGCAAATTGAAAAATCCAGCTCTTTGCAAAGAGCCTTAGAAGTTTTCAAAATTTCAGTGTAATTAGAGAATTATATGTCCTTTTCCAATCAGCCTCATATTTTCCAGGCTTATTGCAATGTGCCTATGCAGTTTTAGGCTAATTAGAAAATAATCAACAGTTTCTACAAACTTCCTGGTTTCTTTCAGGATTATTGCAGTAAATCCAAAGTAGGGAATGTTTCGGATTAATTTTAGTATGATAAAAGCATAAGTAACTTAAAACTTTGTAAAATAATAATAAGAAAACTTTCTTATTGATAGATTTGGATTTACGTAACTGAATATCTAAGATTACAGAAGGATTTTTTTTTAGAGTATATATTGTGCAAGCAGTCCTTGCAGAAGCATCAATAGAATCGACAGGTGACGCAGATTTTTCACGAGATTTTTTCAGAATTACGTAGAGAGAAAGAATTACTGAATGAAAAAAAAATATATTTATTGTAAAATTGTCTTATTGGCAGGTTTTACGTATACATTCAAGTGCCTGATATTACTGATGGATTTATTTTATGCCTATAGCGAACTTAAAATAAAAATAAGTGCGGAGTGTGGGTGAGTGCCTGAGAATAGTGAAATTGTTTTAAAGCGTATATTTTGTGTTCTTCACCTCACAGCACAGTTGTATCAATAAAATACCCTATATTGCTAATGATGACCGGTCACTTGCAATTTTAGTCATTTTGTTAAATATCTAGAAAAATACATACGGAATTATCGTGAAACTTCAGGCGTGTAAACAGCATAGTCGACGTCATATATTTTGACGAAGATTTTTTCCCGAAACCCCATAGGGGGCCGCCAATAAATTAAATAAAAATTAATATATTTTGGATAACCCTGTAAAACCTAATTTCGCAAAAGCGTTGAAACGGTAGCACACGCTTTGGAGGCTTCTTTTAATAAACTATGTTCATTTTTATGAGGATAGCACGTATACTCGTGGAGGAATTAAGGTTTTTATAAAAACAATCCCAACAAATTTTATGGGTCACTTTATGTTATAGATATACACTATATTGCCAAAGGTGACCGGTCACTTGTGATTTCAGACGTTTTGGTAACTATCTAGAAAAATACATGAGGAATTAACCTGAAACTACAGGTGTGTAAACAGTATAGTGTAGGTTATATATTTCCGCGAAGATTTTTTCACGAAACCCCATAGGGGACTGTCAACAAATTGAAAAAGAACGAATATCTTTTGGATAACCCTGTTAAAGCGAATATTGCAAAAGCGTTGAAACGGTAGCACATGCTTAGGAGGCTTCTTTTAATAAACTATGTTCATTTTTAAGAGGATAGCACGTATAATCGTGGAGGAATTAAGGTTTTTATAAAGACAATCCCAAATTTCACCAAGTGTTTTGCTTATAATTTTCAGAGTTCTTAATATAAAAGAATGTTCTTTTCAGGAACGATGACAAATCACATTATATACAATACCATGCAATCAGAATTAAAAAATAATAAATATTAGATGAAAAATGAGCAGGTTTACTAAATATTGTTTGACTGCGCATGCACGAACGCAATCAAAATATACTGTGCATAATATATTAGCTAAATGTATAGAAATTTTTTTGTGAAAGTTTCAAAAACATAGCTTGAAAATTCAGATAGTGATAGTCGATAGAATAAGCTCAAAATTCGCTGTTCCCAAAAGGAAGCAAAAAGATGAGCGGCGGTATCCAAATATACAATGAGAGACACTTCATTCTTATTATGTCAACTTTCATAAGCTAGTATATTTGGATACAACTTACTTGCTTATTACATGCTTATGAAGCATATTTTTATTATTTTAAGTTTTACTTTTTTTATAATATTTTTTGTATATTTTGAATACCTGTGAATTTTTCCATTACTGACTTTTTTTCGTCCTATGCAGTACTATACCAAATATACCTTTTCAAAATAAATGAAAATAAAAACACATTATTATGAATTTAATATAAGAAATGTATGATATCTTATATAAAAAAACTGATTTCACTTAAAATTCACTTTTATTCCTCGTAGATTAGAATGAATAGAAAAGAATTAAAATTCAACTAAAACTTTATAAACAGGGTAGCCAGTAGTCAGAAAAAAATTTCAGTGAAAATACCAATCTTTTCTTATCGAAAAATTCGCCTTGATTAATCGCGCGATTAAAAAATGCGAATTTTTCTATACGAAAATGCTGGTATTTTCTAGAAACATTTTTTTATACAAGCCAACCCCGATAAAGTAATTGGGCATATTTAATTTCACCTACTGCATAGGCTCTTTGCAATTAGCCTGAAAAATAATATGCTGATTGGAAAATTCTAGATCACATTCCAATGAGTAGGGCTTCTTTTAGCTAGAAAAGGTTCTTTACTAAATGTCAGTCTACTAAATTTGCCTACCATATACGTGTGTCTTTTCTTTTTATATACAGGCCATAATAATATTTGCATTTATTTTTAATTTTAAGGTATATATTTCACATATCACTTCAAAGTAGGAAAAGATCTTTAATCAAGAAAAACAGACAGACATTCCAAAACTGCGCAGGCTGATTGATCTAAGACTAGAAATTATAGGATGATTGGGAAACAAGTGCTTACTTTGCAATTAGCTTATGACATTAGTTTCGCAGGTCTCTTTGCAATTACTTAATTATTTTTAATTCAATAATACTGAATGCTAAATATCTCACACGAATTGATAGTTTTGCAACTGAGTGAAAAATGTGCAGGCCGGCAGTCGAACTGAAAACCTTTGGCATAAATTACCAACGCTCTGCTTAAGGAGCTACCTGGAACAACTACTGACAGACTATTCACTCAAACAACTTTATAGGCAATATCCTAACTATATGTCTGAGTGAATAGTGCCGGCTGGTTGTCGATATAGGTTGCTCTACAAGCAGAGCGTTGGTATTTTAAGCAAAATGTCTTGGATTTGACTTCCGGCCAGGACACTCTTTCAGTTGGAAAAATTCATTTCGAATGATATATTTGCAGTTAGGCTGAAAAGTTTCATGGTGATTGGAAAATGGCAGATGATTTTCCAACTAACCTAGATCTTTGCTAAAATTTTTACGATACATATGAAATTAATTTAATCAAACGACATGATATTTTGTGTCGTTCATATTTTAGTTTCAAGTATCACAGTCCAATCCCATGATGTACTACACCGTTCTTATTACCATATTTGCTGCAATCAGATTATTAGATTAAAATTTTTACATTTTATTAATGAAATTTGTATGTCCTAAAATCAATTATGAATTTTTTAAATTACTAAAAACTACAAAACAGCAACATATACAATAAACTGCTGCATAATATTCAGATTTCAAGTAATAAAAAAACTATTACAAAAAAAGTGATAAAAACTATTTTGTCCCATTCTATTAAAACCTGTGATAGTCGGCTTATTGTTACCATATCTTGAGAATGAATGAGTTTAAGGCTTAGCGGATAATAAATGTGTAAATGATAATCTATCTGACTAGAAGACTCTTTTTATTCAAATTCTAATATTAAGTTGAAAAAAAGCATACATATTTCTGACTAAACATAAATTTAGAAAATATCTGAAAATAATAAGGCATTTTGTAAAGTGCATGACATTTTGTGTGTGTACCGCGGCCTATCATACTAATTTTCCCAAATTACTCTTTTGTAAAAGCTGATAAAAATGGTATATCATAAATACGAAAACAAAACCCGGAAAATGATGCATCATGCATACATTGTGAATATCTTTTAAATATTATGATAATATTGTTTAAAATATTTTGATATTTTAATACTCTAAAAGCGATTTTCCATCCGCGTCTGCCAAGCCACGCGTGCCCCAATAAACGCATTTTAATGGCCCATCGTGACATTTCGAATATTAAGAAATGAAGGTTTACCGCGGTATTGAATAAAACTTTCGAAGTGCTTTATTAGGGCGAGTGTCTACTTTAGATACAAAAAATGACTATCAACCCATATACAACATTTGCTTCCTCGGAAAGTCACCAGGAATATTGATAATAAATCACAATCATGCCCCAGGCATCCTGAAGGAATTTAAAAAATGTCATCAGGATGTTCTCGGGAACAGAAAATGTCCGTTTATAGCAACCTGTGTAGCTCCCCAGGACCTCTTTCAGATTCCTTCTCAGGAGGTTCTAGTTAAGATATTTGGAAGTGATATCGAGGGCGAGGGAATTCATAAACTGGAAAAAATATTCAAAGTTATGATTATTCAATCTAAAGAAGCTTTAATTATCATTTTGTTTACAAATAAATACTCACAATATTTAAAAAAAATCTAAATAATAATTAATGAGACAGATTAACATGTAATAGGCATCTCATGTATTAATCACGCACACGGAATCTCATGAAAGGTTCTCTTGTTGGTTCTCTTTTAAGATATAACATGCCGTCACCATGTTATGGGATGTTATGAATGTTATGGGCATGTTATGGAAACAGTTATCTTACCCTTTTTCCGCCTTTCAGATTTGAATCTGTAAACTTACAAACACTAGAGAAGCGTGCTATCGATTACGCTGCACGGCCGTTCTAACAGAATCGTCTATAATGTATTCATGCATTTCTTCCTCCTCTGTTGAAGGTCAATATATAGAAAACATGCATAATTTAGCAGGGATTCTGTAACTTTTATTGCAAATCAGCCTTTGTTATATATTCAATACAAATTTAAATTCATAACTAGAAAATAAAGCGTATCAATAATTATTTAAAATAACATAAATGTATTTGAATTTTGAATTTCCTACATGAACTTTTTGTTTAAAATGGCAATAATATTTATTTTAGCTTTTAATTTTTAAAACCTTGATATTTCTTATTTACATCTCTATCTAGTTAAATATGAAAAAAGAAATTGTTAATATTTTCTTATTGTAATAAAGATAACTAATTTAATGTTAAATCTCCATTTAGCGATCTTTTAAAATCCCATGAAAACATTCTGTACATAGACCTTTCATTATGTACTATTTTTCACACAATTATCGATGTGAAATGTTTTTGATAATTTCATGAAATATAATTTAATTAATATTTCAGGTGAGTTAAAATGCCTTAAGGTACGAATACTTTGATTTAAAATATCAGTTCTTTTTATGATTGTGAACGAATTGTTACGTAAAAATTACAAATAAAGAAAATACTTTAAATGAATTTTCTTTCATTTACATATTTACAATATTATTTTTGACTTCTTTAAAGATTTCTGATTTCTATTAAACTCACAAACAATTTCTCTTAGTTAACTCAGAGCTAAAACTGAAACGGTTTATTTCATATTCTCAGAATAACACGTTTTACCCCTTTCAATGAATTTTCTTTGCAAGTATTGTACGCATTCCAACAAGAATGCACGCAAATTCTTCAGCTAACAAAAATGATTGGAGGTGGAGAAGTATTATTAAGGGTATACTGGCAAATGAGTTATAATTCTCACATTACCTGACTAAGGATATTTGCATGCTTAAAGAGGAGAAAAGATAATTTACTATAGAGATAAAAAGTTTGCTAAATAGAAAATAGATTTCCTAAATGAAAGTTTCATAATGGAATATACCTCTAATTTTAAAATTTTGCAGAAATATTTGTTATTTAGAGAAATATAGATAAATGGAAGCTCACTGAATTAATGCATAACTCTTATTATTAAGAATAAAAAAATAATATTAAGTACGGTAATTTGAAGAAGATAATAGAAAAATAATTGATTAATAACTCAAACATATTTAAATTACGTATATCTGAAACTGAGCTTATATGTTATTAAGGCTATCAATACTAGCATTTATAAGATTATAATCTTGATAGCCAGTATAACATTTTAAAAACTATTTTTGATCTGTTGGTGAATTGAATATTAATAGAGAACTTTTTTTTTTAGTTTATGTCATTTCTGATCTTGCAAAAATTATGTATATTTCAACAATCAGACTTTTAATCAGTTATGTGTTATAGGCATGGGAACAAATTACTACAGTACTGCAGCTAACTTTTATTTTAATTTTAATTTTTACTTTTTTTTATGAATAGAGATATGCCGTGGATTACAATAAGTCATAGAAAATCTTTATGTATATTGATGACGTTTGATTTTCTATTTTTTTTTATATGTTATGACGTAATGTATCCTAGTTTTTTAAAGTGGAATAGAGCAAACGATGGTGATTGCAGTGCAGATTTTTTAGATAAATCTTTTAATATTAAAGATAATGATTTATATTTGTTTTTAACAAAATAAACAGTTTTAATTTTTTCATCAGAAGCATGCCTCATTGGTTTTCAAATATGCATAAAAATGTTTATATCAATATTGCTATTAATCAGTTAATTAGTAATTTAGTAAAATTTGTGGCAATGATTTCAATTTTAATAACAAATATTTTAATTTTTAGCTAATATATTTTACAACAACAATTATTCATATGATTTTTTAAAAATATTATCAGAAATTACTTCTGAAAGATAAATGACAAGAGTATGGTTTGGCAGAATGTCGATGCCGGCTTCATGGAACCTTCTGAATGACTTTATTATGTTTTTCCAAAAGTTTCTATCGAAGAACGGGTCGACATAGATGATTGAATCAAAGGAAGAGGCATATTTGGATTGAGAAATTGAGAAGTTATGAGATGGAGTTGGTTTTCTTTTTGTTTTCAACAGGCAGGGGACTTTTGTTGTAAATGATTTGTAAGATATTTTTGTCCATTTGACTTTTTCTTGTAGGCCGGATGTCTTGCATTCTTTTTTATTTCACGTTAAAGTTTAATTTATATACCCTGGTTTAATTTAACTTATCATGTTTATATTATTGTTTAAAGCTTTGTTTAGTTTGGTTTATATTAAAGTAGTTACTGATTTTACATTTTAATTTGCGCATTTTGTATTTTGATTTTAATTTATTTTCTAATAAAGTGATTATTTTGTTTTTTAAATTGCTTTTAATTTGTTTTTTAATAAATTAATTTAGTTTTGAAATTGTTTTGAATGTAAGCCTAGCTCGTGTTTCGAAATCTCCAAATTTTTATAGTGGGTGTGGGAGTTAGTTAGTTCTGTCTGTCCGTCCATTGAAGAGAAACACACAGTTTTTTATCCTGTGTAGTTTTAATATTTAATTGTTTGTAAGGTTTGTAATTAATTGTTATGGAATATTTAAATACAATTTCTTTCTAAATGTTGAAAATTTTCATATTTTGATGAATTATATTTTTGTTGCATAGTTTATGAATTGCTTTTTCGCCTGTAATGAAACAATTATCATTAAAAATTTTTGAATTATAGATAGGTAGATATATGGATAGTTATATAATATATAAAAAATATATGCATATATATATATATACAAATTAAAAAGTAAATGAGAACTCTGAAATTCAAATTCAAAGTGCCAATATACAACCCTCACCTGGCTTTGCAATGCAGGCGAGTACATATTTATTGACTCGGCTATTTCACTGACTTACGCGTGGCCTGGGGGACGTTAATAATGTGTCCTTAAATATTGAAGAAAACACTAAAAGGAGATCGGAGAGAAAAATCTTGCTTAAAATAATGTGGTTTTTTCATAGAATATTGTTACATTCTGTAAACATTTCTCACAATTCGTTTTACAAAATGTATGGTCTACTAGAGAATTCTGTAACAAAAATAACTATTGAATTCTGTTTTTGTATGCATTGTATAACTAATCACTACATATCAATGTAATGTAATCTTATTAATGCAATACTAAAACAATAAGTTCAAAATTTTATATTTATTTATTCACATTCAAAAAATTATATTCATATATTACACAGTTTGGTGATAAATGATCAGTGAAATTAAATTTTATATGACATATTTCACAAGGTCATTATTCAAAATATTTCTTTTGTAAGCTGCAGTTGTACAGCTGTTTGTTGTAAGTTAAATGTATAGATTTCTTGAGGATAAATATGCAAACATTTTTAAATTGCTTAGAAGAATGACATATTTTAAAATCTGTCTTAACGTAGTCACATTATACTTTCTCATTATTTTCTGTAAAATAACAGAGTGATCTAATTTTGTTGTTATCGTTATCACATAAAATGTAATTTTCTCCAAGCGTGTGATTACGTGTTGATATATAATGTCGGATATTTTAAATATTAAACTCTCTTGCTTTGCATTTAGATAACACTTAAGATAAGTGTAGTAGTAAAATTTATTTCGCGATCCATTTAAAAAACGAGAAAATTATTTGGAAAGAAACGCATCAAAATGCTTTTTTCAAAATTAGATTTTGGATACATGAACGAAAGAAAATTATTATAATGATAAAGACAAGAATTACTTTTAAATGTCTTCTACATTTTCGAAAAAGGCACTTTGCATTAAAAGATAATATTGCATTATATAAAGAATTTATGTTGTTTAATATTTTGGTATCTAAAACGCACATCAAAACTAAAATTCTTATAAACAAAAATAGTGTACCAATAATTTAAGTAGAGATATTTAGAAGTCGATTGTGTAAAAAATGTAGTCGTCCAAACTGGACTTAGTAATTTCAAATGTAACTTTGTAATTTCAAAAGGTACTTTTGGCAAAGTTTCAGTTGGTTTACTGAAGAATATTTAAAAGGATTAATTTTATTTTTTAAGGCATAAAGTTTCTATAAATCGTTTTACTCTTATTTTCTGCATTTTATCTATTTTTAAGATTCTACTATTTTCGTCTTTTTTAAAAAAAAATATTAAATAAATAAAATGATGTCAGATAAATCTTTATATTTTCCTACACTAGATAGCATATCTGTATCTAAATTTCTTATTCTCCTTGTTAAATAATACTATTTCTTGAACAGCCAATAGGTGGCAGCATGTTCCTTAATGTTACTTCATTCTGGTTTTAACGCGTAGTCTATTGAATTAGTAAGTATGTTTTGGCAACAGGTGTGGATTTGTTGATTGATGGCATCTTTGCTTAGTAACCACGTTACTTTCGGGCTAATTATGGGAAATCGTCTCACTATTATATAATTATTTTACAATTATTTCAAAATGTTTAGTTTATTAATGTACGATTGTCTAAATGTTGTAAATTTTTTGCTAAGAAAATCATACAAGGATGAAATCATACATTGATTTGTGTAATCTATGGTAATTTGGGTTTGAGAAGTCTGCCATGGATCCACAATTTTTTGGATATTTCATTTTTCTATTTTTGATAATTTATGGATTTCACAACAGCTTTGTGTTTCATCCTTCATGTTTTTATTTTCTTTCCATTTTTTTCCTCTAATCTATTTTATATTATGTTTGTTATATATATTTTTGTATCTCTACATTTTTTGGATATTATTCAAACATATTTCTTATATTTTTTCATATTTAATTTTTTCCCTCAATTGTTGTATGGTGTTTCTGTGATGTTATTTAACGGTTATACATGCACACACACACACACACACACACACACACACACACACACACACACACACACACATATATGTATAATTGTCCTACATATATATATTAAATCCTCTTAATTTAAAATAATCAACATTTTCCATATAAATTTCTGATAGGTTTCCTTTTTCAAAATATTAGTACAATAATAATATACAATATATCTACTATGAACCAAATTATTTTAGATCAATAAATTATAAGTTGTATTTGTCGGATTAAATTAATTCCTATAAAATGTCATTAATTATAACTATAAAGCGCATTTTATATGGATATTCCAAAAGTAATACAATTTGTTAAAAGCATTCTGGCAAAATGATCCATTTTTTAATTGATGCATAGCAGATGCATTTTAAAAATAACATAAACTAAAAGTGAAAAATAACATAAACTAAAGTTTAATAAAATTCCCGAAATAGATTATAGAGCTCCATTAGTGTCATCATATATGGAAAAGGCACTGCTAAACACATTTGCCAGAAACGTATGGACAATCGAAAGGAAATTACGGCAGTGTAGTCGATCGTCCTCACTCTCACATTCGGCGATGTTTTAAAAGGAATCCTGAAATTTATGGTTTCATGACAGTTCATGAGTAAAAGAGCTTTGGAAAAAGAAAACCAACATGTGGACACGATAACTGATCATAGAATTGGTTAAGAAGAAAGTCACAAAAGTGTTATTTTTCTTAGTACAATAAATTATGAGTAATTAGAGATATACAAAGCTGTTTTAAAAAATGTGTATATTTAGTAAGATGGTATCTATTGAAAATAATATGTATGCTTTGGACTAAAATTTTCCCTAAAGTTACACAGACGAGCGAGATATTATTTTTTTGAAAAAGTCCTACATATATTTTTCTGAAAATATGTCACGATTGATTTAAAAAATGATAGAAGTTATTTGTTTGAAAATCGGCGCAGCAAGAAAATCTATCGACTTTTAAAATGCTGTTCTGAAAAATCAAAAACGTGGAATATAGGTTTGTTGCTTCAAACTAGCTATGGATCAATTTACTTCAAAGAGTTCCAAATTTACCTTTTTCAATATCGATTTTTAAATAGTGTTATATTTTTTTCGTGTGTATAAACAGTACTTTAGGTGTCAAAACTAGCTTTGAAATTTTGGTCGATGTGGTGCTACCTATGGAGAGTGGGCCCTCTACTCAGAGTTGCAACCGCCCTTTCAGTTCTTATCACAATAATATTATGCTATCACCATTTTTATGATTTTTAGCTTCGCTTTATTTTGCATATTATGTGTACTGAACAATAGATTTGATACAAGCTTTAGCTGAAGCTTTTACTTCAATGTCAACATAAAATTGAACATAACTCATTTATGTATGGTCAAAATATCGAGAAATAAAAAAAAAATATTTTAAAATAAAAAATGTTTAAAAGTGCTTTCAAAAATGTTTTTAATAAAATTTTAAGGAATCGTCTAAATTTAAGATATTAAAAAAATCCCAGAGTAAAATCACTAATGCAAGTATTTATAATGCGAAAATGCACAGTATAAGCAAATGAACGGTAAACTAATATATATCTTCTAAAAATCTTTTTGTCACAATTTAGAATTATATGCAAACTTTACAATGATGGAATCTTTCAGAAACACAAACGTGTGATAACTGGCAGACGAAACATTTAAAATATTGTTATAAACCAATATAGTGGAAGGAAACACATAAATACTTTTTAAAAACTCATTATGAAATTTTTATTGAAAAGTTGATGGTTATGTTACATCCACATTTAGTGCATAAATTTGCAAATTTAAATTTAAGAATATTTTATTATTTAGAATATTCAAGAGTATTTATTAAAGATCTGAACATTTATTTTGGTAATATCAGAACTTTGAGAGAATATTTTGCATCATAAAATAATTTATTACATAATAACTGCTGCATGCGTGTTGTAAATAAGCACGCTTATAATAAGAGAAATACTCCAAATTTCAAACACAATTTTAGATACATTTATTTAAATATAAAAATGTGTTTATTAATTTAAAGTTATAAATCCAGGCATGACTTGATAACGTTTTATTTTTATTTTATGAAGCCTGTGTTTAAATTTTCAAATGCTTTAGGGGTTTTCGAATGAATAGCTCATTGAAAATAAATTCATCCTGAACTAATCTTTTACATAATATTTTCAGATAAAATATGTAAAATATGATTTTGATGACAGAAAACTTCGTAAGATCAGACAAAATTCTTGCAAAATGTAACTTGTGTGCCTAGTTAATACTTCAGAGTAAATAGTTCTGCACAAGGCTGAATCACTTATTTTTTTTTATGTTTGGATGGCTGAGTTTAAATTTCTAGATTTCTAGATGAGTGAGAATCTTTTGAAAGTGTAACATTCATAGAGATATATAGATAGTAATCCATATAGTTGTAATGAGCAAATTTAGCATACTTCATTTCAATTACTTACTCAGTAGTCCAAGATAAGCCTAATGAGGCTACGTGAAAATAGAAAATTTAATATAAAATTATTCATTTATAGCTTTTATCAAGTTAGTACTATGTTATATTAAAACTATTAATAGAAGTATAATTGTAGTTTTTTTATGTTTGAAATACTTCGAAACAGAATCAGTTGTTATTTGCTAGACATGTGCAGATGTGCACTTTCACTTAACACTAAAACTACCATGAGTCGTTATTTTGACTGTTACCAAATGAATAGATTCGTGTTCGAACCAGAAATTTCTTTTTAAAATAAATTAAATATAAAACTCACAGAAATACGTTAAATGAATAAGTTAAAAGTAGTTTAAAAAAAATTTCTCGTGTGAAATAGTTTTAAAAAACTTGAGTAAAATTTCCGGTAGTTCTAGTGTTAAAAGTCTGTTGACATCATCGGACAAATAAACACACCACGGAAGAAAGTCGTAAAGAGAGATATATAAAAAAGCCCAAAAATAAATATTTTAAGGTAGACAGTACTTGGCATGAAACAATCCCAATATTTACTTTATTTATTTATTTATTTTACTTATGTTGACATAACTAGGGTTTTTATTTTCAAATGTTTACTTACAGACATTGATATACGTTGTACACAAAAATAAATCAACAGTATTTATTAGAAATTTGGCTGTTTCAAGGATTAAAAATACTTAGGTTTTCAGATATGCAGCGAAAAAATTAAAACTAAGAAAAAACGAAAAAAAATAGACACGGTAATTTTGGAGACCGGGAGACAACCCTTTATGAATTCAAAAAGAAGCTTAGACACAAAAATTCAATTGTGAAATATGCGCATTAGACTAGGAGAATTTCTGGACAGGGGTGAATTTATGCAACGATATAGAAATTAACAGAAATCATTGAAAAAAGTGGGTATTTTGTATGAGATATTTATGCAAAGTGAAATGTATGATTATATGAGGTACGCAATCATTTTTTCTTAGGCTCCGATTCAGCGGTGAATTTATTCACAAAAAACAAAAGACATTTTCTTAAACAAGGTTCGACTGCTTTTGAAAGAGGTTTAGGCTGGGCTATAATGTGGAAAAGTGATGGTTATAGGACTAATTCAGAAAACTTAGTCTTATCGCTATTATTGCAGGTTCCATCGTGTGACTTATAGCATTTAGATACATTGGGGACATCTGATGAATCTCTCTATTCTAAGAAAAAGTAACAAACGCTATCACCGATGTAAATGAATGTTTTGTGACCGGAAATCTTTATCGGCTAATATTAAGAAAACTATTAAATATAAAAATATGAAATTTGGTAGTATTTTAGAAAAATGTTCGATAAATATGCTGAAGTTGACAATTTTTAAATATAAGAATTATTTTATGAAGCATATTGTTCCGTATCTATTGGCGATGGAACATTCCCCCCCCCCCTTTTTTTTTGTTTCTGGTAACCCGTTAATGTAACCTTGTGTGTGACGCAGGTGTGCTCGGGACTCAGTGGCAACAAGCCGCCGTTGCTGTCTTTCTCTTCATCGTATTTATTAACTAAATAAATACTATGATTTTTTATACAGTCCATTTGTTCTAAGTTCGCACAACTAGTACGAAACCGCCGCACATTTTTTGTCCTAAGCCACCCGGAGGTGGTCAGCGCATCTTCAGTGTTTAACGAAAAACTTGTGATTTTTTTTATCTTCAACAAGAAGATCAACAGTATGCCGGACGCAGCAGTTACGACTCTGAATCGAAAGCTAAGGATCAGGAAATATTTCCCCTTGACAGAAATTCCGAGGAAATTGTGACAAAAACTTTAGGAATGCTATGGAATAGCTTCAGGGATACATTTACCTACAAGGTAAACATAAGTGAAAAACAAAACTTTACTAAAAGAGATGTCCTTTCACAAATAGCTCGCATCTATGACCCCCTTGGTCTACTTGGATCGGTGATAGCAAAGACCAAATATTTTGCCAGGTATGTTGGTATTAGTAAAGGAATCACAACTTCCTATTTGCACTTGGTCTCTAGGCCGTATTACTAAAGTAATCGCAGGTGCTGACGGACATGTCAGAGTAGTAGAGGTACGAACCGCGAAGGGCATTTTTAAAAGATCTGTATCTAAAATTAGTATTTTGCCCATGATAGATAATGAAATTAATGCTCAGTAACTATTTAATATTTTTTGTTATTATTATTCTTAATTGTATATTTATTGTGATGGTTTTAATTGCTTATAATTGTATCATGTTGTTTTCTTTATTATCTGTGTTACATTTGTTATATATTGAAATACTTGTAATATTTCAACTTCGGACGGGATGTTCCGTATCTATTGGCGATGGAACATTCCCCCCCTTTTTTTGTTTCTGGTAACCCGTTAATATAACCTTGTGTGTGACGCAGGTGTGCTCGGGACTAGGTGACAACAAGCCGCCGTTGCTGTCTTTCTCTTCATCGTATTTATTAACTAAATAAATACTATGGTTTTTTATACAGTCCATTTGTTCTAAGTTCGCACAACTAGTACGAAACCTCCGTACACATATATTGTTAAAGCTGGTCAAAATAATTATAAAAAAAGTTTTAGGATCAAAAACTACGCATAGTAATTTAACGATATTTTGTCAGGGACATACAAACTTGTGGTTTGCAGTGAGCAATTATTTATAATTTGGCTAATTGTTTGAGGATTATTTTTCCATTTTTATTTCACCTTTTATTATTTCAATGCAGATTAATTTTGTATTTCGAAAAGGACATTTTTTATATTGTTGCCAGTTTGTGAAATAGCGCACATAATAATATTACTTTTCCATTTAAAAAAATGTATGTACACGGGACTATTAAAAACAAAAATAAAACTTTATAATAATAATTAAAGAATCACGGTTTAAAGCAGCAAAAATGAAAACCTTCGTCATAAAAAATGTACTTACACGTCAATATTATAAAACGTGAATTAAAACCTAAAATAATAAATTATTACGACGTTAAAATCAGTAAATGGGGTAAACTGCGCAATATTTAAAATGCTCAAATAATAATATTTCCAAACAGTTTCAATTTAAAAATATATCTATACAAAATATTTATTTATTTCGATTTTTTATTTTATTTATTTTTTTGCCTAGTGTTGCAAATTTTAGGCACAAATAATAATATTTATTTTCAATTTAAAAATGTATTTTCACATTAATATTAAAAAGAAGAAGAAAACTTTTGTGAAAATTGCATCATATTGAAAACGATATATTTATATCGTCTTATTTAAAAGAATTTTCGGTACTTTTCGGTTAGCGAGACGCCAGTGAAATATATTTTAGAGCCTGCAGTGTCTGAACTGGGGTTGGCGATCGTAGCCCGTTGGTGGAAGAACCCCCCAGTATAATAAAACTAAAGTTTATTTAGAAGAATAAACGGTTGAATATTTTCTGAGAAACCGTTAAATGGGCTGAATCTGGATGTTATGAAGTGATTATTTTGACAAACAATCAAACTTAGTAGAGATGTCATGATATAAGAAATATAATAAGTTGATCAAAACCAATAGAAGATAAGAGCATTAAGCTTTAAAGACTGAGTGGCGCTGAGTGTGCCACTCAGTGAAAAGGCAGTTTTGAATTTTTAAATATTTACATGATCAACACATGGGCTTCATTTACCGACTTCTCACAGTCTCTTTAATGTTCAAACAATATTTAAATTTGAATTTCGTAATTTTTTCTGTTCTGTTTTATTATTTTTTTAGCAAGTCACAAATAGTGTACAAAATATATCGCCCGTTTATTTTTGTAACATATTCTATCTTCATTCTTAATTAATTGTTTTTAAATAATTGTTCACTATTATTTTTATACTAACACTAGACATACACTATTCTTTTTTTGCATCAAAAGGCTTCATCAAGCGTTGACGCATGGAGTACGCCACCGGTGATTCTATTTTACGACAAACTGTCCATGAAATATTAATTCTAATTAAATTAGTTTAATTTTTTAAAAATTCCGTTTATTAATTTTACACTACTACTTGAAATTGAATTAAACTTGGATATTATTGAAAGTTGTTATTTAGGCGTTAATGCCCAAGGCGCATAGAGTGTGCCGCCCTTTAAAGATTAAGATCTTTTTGAGAAATTAACCAATTTATAGAATAGGGGCCGGATCAAAATGTAATGGGGTACTAGCTCAATGACCAGTTATCAACGAAACCAGCGAAAAAACTATGATTCCGTTCACTCTTCAACACATGCAAACATAGCAGGAACTTCCCCTCCCGGAATGATTGCCTTACCAAAAAACCTAACATACTAGAAATTATATCTCTTAATTTAAATTGATTTCGTAAATACTGCAAAGGGATCTCTTCAAGCATAGAAAAGGTCTTTCTTCTTCTTAAAATTACAGAGAGAGATTGTGATTATTTTGAGAGTTACTGGGTTATATCTTGTAGAAAATATGAAAGTTTATCAATATTGTCGTGTAGCCTTTAGGATCACATCAATTACGTTTTCGTTAATGATCGATATTAATAATTTTTTAAGTGGCAATCTGAAATATTTGCAAGACATGGCTTGAATTTCGAAACATCCAGTTTGCGTAAAAAATTCTCTAACTAATTTAAATAGTATATAATAGACTAAAAAAATGATAGCAGAATTCAAGATGGTTTTGGCCTCTCGTCATTTCTATTTCAGATGCTGACGATCAAATTTGCCCCAGGCTATAAATTTAAACTTGCTCCAATTATAGGATTAAATTAGGATTTAGATAAGGATACATTGAACCGCAAATCAGAAGAATCAAGTTTAAAAATGAACCATTCCTTAAAAAGTATTTTTTCGCTTATTCTGAAGATCTTCGATCCCATAGGATTGACAGCCCCTGTAACACTATTATCGAAACAAATTCTGCAATAAACATTGATTCAAAAATTAGTATGTAAAACTCCTCGAAACTCTAAAGAGACAATTTGCCACTTTGGAAAAGGAAAACATTTTATTAATACAGATGCAAGCTCACGTTTGGTAAATATATACCCTGAGAATGAATACAAAGCTACACTGCTTTCTTCAAATTATGCGCTGTAGTGCAAGCAAGATTGAATATGCCACATTTATGCGTGTACTTAAAAATACAAACTTAAGAAGGAGTGAAAATCCAATAAGAGAATCCAAGACGACAAGGAGCTCTTATTAAAGATTTTATATTTAGGCTTATACGACGGGAACTGTTCTCATACATTATTAAAATTAGACTCGCAAAAATTATTGTATGAAATATGAAGTTAAACAACATGTGTACAAAATCTTTGATCGACGACGAGATAATTTCGACGAGAGATAATTATTTGATCATCCCTCGATCGACGACGATTGAGGGACGAAAAACAGCCTTAAGGGGACTAGGAGAATCAAGATTGGGCTAATTTCGTACTTCAAAGAATATTAGAATTAAGACCTTTGATTAAAAGTTCAAATTGCAGGCATGATCCTGGAAATTTTAACCTTGCAGATCCCAAATCCAGAGCATGTCCTTTCGAACAACTGAAGATACAATGAGAGGGTCGAGCGTGACTTTACTTACCAGATTATGGGTAGCTTCAAATAGAAGAACAGTCATACAGAAAGGGAAAAACGAAGAGTGTTTTAATGGTTTTAGATAAAAAAAGAACGTAATTTCAATTCGTATTATCTACATTTTCCTCATTATAAAAATACATTAATAAAGTTTGCTTGGACATATCGATTTTGTCATAAACTTCTTAACATTATCGCTTTTGACAGAATGCAGAAAAATTTTGTCATCTGACGTCTCAGTTTATCAACATAAAAGGGCAAAAAATATTCTTCACTAATTGATATAACAATAATCATTTTTGGAAAAAACACCTTCTTAAAATAAGATCCTTAAGACCAATAGGAGATAAAAATCTCTTAAGAGCGAAGACGAAAATATTTGAAATAAATGACAAAGAAATTTTTTTGCTATCTCCACCTGGGTGATTCTACCTTCGAACCATCTTGTAACAAAAATAATTATTTAAAATGAAAACTTAGAAATCCATCATACAGTCATTATATTAATGGTTCAAATTTCAGAAAAGTTTTGGATAGTCAAGAACATGATTAGACAAAAACAGTTGCTAGATCGCTACTGGCCACAAAACGTTTTTATCTGACGACCACGTTATTTAATCTGGTGGTTATTTTTTCATTGTTATTATTTTGTATTTCTCTTTGTACAAAAATTTACATAAGCTTTCTGGAAATGAGCGCAAATGCCATTTTTCTTCCCCTCATCCCCAATAATAATAAAAAAATATATATAAACACTATATTCAAACAAAAATATTTTTACCATTCATTTTTAAATTAACGTAAATAAGTTCATCAAATGTAAATTTTAAAATAATAAAATCAGATCTATGTGAGACTTCGACAGAACAACAGGCAAAAGCTTGTTTTCCTGATTCAGTATTTCATCGATGCCCTCCCCCGCAGATAGATTTTGTAGCATTAAACTATCCGGAACTTGAAGCATTCGGCAATTAACAGTTTCAGAACGCGCTGGTTAATTCAGCCTTTACAGTATGTCCTGTAAGGAAATACTGTAAGTGCAGTTTTTTTTTCAAAGATATATAATTTTGACAAGTTTCATTAGAAAACTTAGTTTTTATTATCTTTCCAATCAACGCAAATAATAATTCTAAACTATGCTCTTATTTTTTTTTCTGAATTAATTCATAAAAACTTTAGTGCCTTTTGAAAATTAGTGACGGGGATGAAGGGGATGAAAAATATTTTGCTAGCTACCTGATTTTATCAAATTTGTAAAGCCCTGGTCAAGAAAGTGTATCAAAAATGTATTGCAAAAATGTGTACGATGTAAATAATTCCAGACACGTGTAGAAAAAATAGAACATGGAACACTACTCAAAGACAGTTTGAAAAGCAGCCGAATTTAAAGTAGTTGGTGTCGACTTTACAGGTCTACTTCATCTTCCTTGTGGTAAGAAAGCTTGGCTGTACAGCTGTGCTAACCAAGTACAACTGCGTTCTTTATCGTGCCATTCACTTAGAAGTAGTTACATAAAAATCTACGAAAAGTCTCATACAGTCCAAAAAAGATTCATATCCAGACAAGGCAGACGTTATGGGATTTTTTAGATAACGGAAAGAATTTTATATGCACCAACACAGCTCTCTCGAGTATAGATTAGAACTTTATAAGCACAATAGCTTCCACTTAGAAAGTAGCATGGAAATTCAGACCCCTTTCAGCGGCATTCTGGGTAATGAAGTGGGAGCACCATGTTGAAAGAAATCCTGTGAACAGTTTTAGAGCGAGCCTGTTTACAATACGAAGAACTAAGGAACCTACTGGGTGACTGTGAACGAGTGATTATTTTCATACCTATCACTTACAGTTCAGAAGATAAGAGCTATCCATTACCCTAAACCCCCATGATGTTTTTAGAAGAATTGAATACCTCAGGGGACCCGATACTGATATTCTAGACTCCGAATATCTCAGTCGTACAGAAAAATAGATACAAAAAAAAAGGAAAAACCTTACAAAATAGATTTAAAAATCAATATTTCAGTAATCAATATTTCAAGAGAGACAGCGTAGTGTGATTGTGTATGCAAGCTTAAAGTGAAATATAAGAGTTTTTTCGGAAGAATAAAAACACGGGAAACGTGAAATGAAAGATAAGAAAGATAAAAATGAAGAAATGTTAAAAGGAATGTGTACAGGAGAACTAGGTATATGTTATACCTTTTAAAACGTCGAACTATATCATATGTGTTTTTTAAGAAAATAACTAACTATGTTTTTAATGATAACTACTAATATATATTTTTATTTACAATACAAATAATATTATTTAAGAGAAGTATAATGTTAATTAACAACAATAACACTGTAAAAAGACACATTTATACTACTACTGCTCTCCAAAAATACATACTAATGCCTGAAGATTGGTAAAACTAAAAACAAGGTTTAAATTAAATATTATGCAATTATTATTATTATTATTATGTCTGATTTATGCAAACCAGGCTGTCAAAAAAAATTCTTCAATGTGCACATATTCTTCATTCAATGCCAGCAGTATGCTATCAATACCAGATCAAGCGCTGTATGTGAAGCTCTTTTACAAGAACAAAGAATAAGCAACTGAGGCATTGCGAAAATTCCGCACGGCAAAATGACTAAAGATCAGAAAAGAGCCTATTTAATGTGCTGGAATATGGAAGCTTGTCAGACGATTAGCAGAAATGGGCCTTTTACTATAAGCGTAATTTGCATACATCTGCTTCATATTATGCATGCCAGCGCCATCTATTGGCAATTTTTTAAATACAACTTTTTTTGTTATTAAAAAAATACTATCTCCCTCTAATATTATTCATACAAAACGCAATTTTATAGCATCATTTGATTCTTTTTAAGGAATTTTTAGAGTTTTACTGAACTTATGGCACACTTGGTACTTCTATTGATTGTAAACAAGTTAATGTTTTCTCAGTTCACAATTGTAAACGTATGAGTGAACATACTGTGTGCAAATGAAGAATTGTTTGAGTAACAACTTAGCTTTTCTTTTCTGACTGGATTAGGTTTTTATTCATTGCATTAATAGAAACAAGAAGATAATATCGACACTGTGACCTTTGTAAGATACAACTAGGACTATTCTATCTTTATCAATTTTAAAAATGTTAAATATGAACTAATTACAAATAAGTATACCTTATACACTAGAATTTAATTTCTTTCAGAATCTCAATATCTCAAACGTGTTCAACTGAATCATGTTATCTCGAATAAAATGCGAAATCAAATATGCCTAATGCGAAGTCTTCTTTTGATCATCGCAGAAAAGCCTAATTTAGCCTGAAGCATTAAAAATCTATTTAAATACGTTTTAAGCACAACTCAGATACTTCAGAACAACAATGTTCTTTTGAAAATTACTGGTTCTAATATAAATAACTTTTCATGTATTTTTGGTTTAAAAATTGTAATAATAATAAGATAAGTCGAATAATATTTAAACAAAATTATTTTCTCAATAGCTTCGTTTGTTGAAATATTTATTGACAATACAGCTATAAATTTTATTAGAAATATGTTGTATTAATAATAGTCAGATAGTCCACTAATTTAAAGTTATGAATTACAAACAAATGTTTAAAAAATACCTAAAATGCTTAGTACGACATATTATATTATGTTTATTTATGAGACTTTACTATATTTTAAACAATATTCCGTGGTATAACTTGACTGTGTGATTGAAGAGATCAAACAAAATTTAAATTATATTCAATAAAGATTTTAAAATTAACTAAAAATTTTAATTCGGCTTTCTGATCTACAGAAAACAAACAAAAACATTTGTGATTTAAAATTACATCTAATTGATAATTTAGAGGTTATAATTTATAAGTAGTGTTCTATAAAAATGAACTTTTGCGGAAAAAATCCTTACTGTCAAAAAAATAATTATTTTGTCCAAAAATTTAAGTAGCATGAAATTTAATTTAAATATCTGGTAGCATTTATTTCTATTTTTCTAGCGAACAAAAGTCGTGTTATTGTTGTTGCGGCTTCTAAGAATGCATTTTATCCGCTTACATAATAAACAGAGTCCTGTCCCCATGGATTTACTGAAAAATCCAACAAATCTCCTTTGACTTTCTCACAGGAAGCATCGCAAACAAAAGTATTAAGAAAGTGTTAAGTTTGTTACAGCGTCTAATGCATAACTAAAACTCAAAATAAAATAAATGTTCATTATAAATATTGCATGAGCATCAGTAACATGTATTGTACACACAGTAATAAAGAAAGAAAAATATAAATATAGTATAATTTAAATTAAGGGGTTTTATTTTATATAATTTTTAAAACGAAAGAGTTATAATCATCCAAAAAATAATAGTAAATTTATTATCTAAAATCATACATTAATAAAAAAAATTAAAAATTTATTTTTATAAAAAAATTTAAATTTGTCAAATTATTACAATATATAATTTATTTGCAATTATTCAAACTAGTTATACTTACTAGCTTACTAATTATCCCGACGTTGAACAATTACGAATTATTTCTCATAAACATTTAAGACTTTAATGCAATATTTTAATGAAATTACAATATACGTCATGTGTGCAATGTTATATAGTACAATTGGACTATGTATTCAACCCTTATACTCGTCCGACAAAGAAAGATACAAAACTACGTGCGCAATATCCAGTTTCGATGAAAAACTATTGAAATGTCTGAACATTTCCCAATTTTTTTCATCTTGTTTCAGTAAATTTATATAGTTGGTTTATGTTTAATTATAATTTCTCCCATATTTTTTAAATCTTTATTCTTATTAACCTCCCCCCCTCTCCATTCTAATAAATTTCTCTTCTTTTTTTTATATATGTTAATACAATTATTTCTCTTAAACAATGTTATTTACTCTTTTTTTCGGCAGCATTTTTATTGTCATGGGAATAGCCACGTAAATTTAAATCGTTAAAAAAAATTTAACGATAATGGGCCATGTTTTGAAATAACTATTCTTATTAACGTATGTGTTCACTAGATCTTTTACAACCAATTTACTTTTTAAAAGCACTTTTTTGTCAGCTTTAAGACATCTTTGACGCAGGGGAAAAAAGCTTTAAACCAAATATATATAAGCTTTAAAATCCCTGTTTATCAGCATTTTGTATTGCAAAT
Source organism: Maratus michaelseni (assembly GCA_963931845.1). Classification (NCBI taxonomy): domain Eukaryota; kingdom Metazoa; phylum Arthropoda; class Arachnida; order Araneae; family Salticidae; genus Maratus; species Maratus michaelseni. Next base: position 126,240,525 of record OZ007596.1, on the reverse strand, counting down.
TCCTCTTTTTTTATGGCACAATTACTTCTAAGTTCATTTTTCACTCAGTGTAAAAATTCCGGATTGTCAGATTCTCAGGTTAAAACTTTCTAAGGATAAGAAAAAGGGCATAAAAACAAGTGAATCCGTATTCTGTGTATTGTTATTTAATATTTATGATCCTGGGAACAAGGGACCCAGATGTGTATATTCACATCTAAATTCCGCAAGCGTGGAGAATTTGAGACACTCACTAGCCTTAGAAATGGTTCAGCACAGCTGTGCATAGATCGAAACGAAGATATCAGAAATTTTATGAGCTTATTTACTTCCTAAGAGAATCACCGTGAACCACACCCATGCTAAGTTTGCATCTTTCACTTTGGCTGTTATGAGGTTCTCAACTACCCTCTCCCTTTAAATGATATAGTTTGCCTCAAAGTTCAGTAATGGTTAAGTCCGGCAAAGTGATAGTGAATTAGTAACGTGGAAATTTTGCAACCCTCTTGGACGCGAGATGTTCCCACTCCTGCAAGGTCAGTGTAGGTGGGGATTTCGGATAGTGAAGAAACTCGCAGGCGGGGGAAGGGTCAATTTTTCGTATCCGTCTGGCCAGTAACTAACTGGGGAGTCAAAAAGTTACTCTTGACCGGAAAAGTTGGAAGATTTTTTTTTCCCTCCCAAGGAATAGGACTGGCATAAGAAGAGACAGTTCCAAAAATTGTATCAGCTATAATGCCGCTTGAGAAGCTGTCTCAGTAAAAACAAGCTCTTATAGAGAAACCGATCGCTTCTCTATACATTGTGCAACAAACACATTTTCTCTACAAGATAATTTCTTATCGGTTTTACCCCTGGAAATACATTTTTTTGAGAGGAAAAGAAAGGTAACAAAACCGTCGCTATTTCCAGTAAAGTATGCTGAACACAGAGGTGAAGCAGCTGAATTACCGAAATCCGAATGTATGGGTATCAGTGTTGACCTAACTGAAGAAAAGGAAACATAGTGTTTTTAGAGAAAAAGCCCTGTGGTGCTCATATGTCTTTGAAGCTTTGTTTATTTTTTGGAATTCCCTGGAAGGTCATCAAACGCTCTTAAGTGACGAAAGCTTAATTAAAGTGTTTTCTACTGGTAAATTATATATGAAATATTAATACAAAAACTGTTAACTTGTATTAGGGTGTATTATGAAAACTTTTTTTTTTAATTCAAAGTTTCAAGTTAATAAAAAATTGTCACTATGAACACATATTTACCTAAGAAAATTTTTTGTAGAAATTGAAAAATATTTAGGTTTTTCCGGAATGATCCCAAATTTAAAAGTGTATTAGTCAAAACAATGATTTTAAACTTTTGTTATAAAGTATGTGTAAAACAAAAATAATTATTCAAGTTCAAAAATGGGCAGTTTCAGATGGAATCTATAAATAAAAAATTTATTGCATCTGAAATTTAACATTTAGGTCTCCCGAAATCGTAATGAAATCCACACTTTTTTTCCAACTAGTCATATTTTTAAAATGGTTACCCATTCTTTAGAATAGTTTCAATTAGTGTATTTATTGTACAGACATTTCTGTGCAGTGTTATGAAATAGCAAGTGTATCATTATATATAATTGCGAATACCAATGTCAGTTTTCAAGGGCATATAACCGTAGCTTCCTCCTGACCTCAGAGCCTGGTCCCACGCAAACCCTGCAAGTAATAAAAAGCAATAGTAAGCAGCATGCTAGGAGAACAAAGCAAGAATTTTCTAATTTATCGCGAACTGCATTCGAGAATGCCCAATTTAAAACGTCTTATATAATCTATTCAAATTTAAATGCAATGGAAAGTAATTAATACAAATGATGCTATTTACTACTTTTATTTATTTACAGCAAGAACAACGCTTTTTTGCCTAACGTGACACGCCTGTATATGATACAAGTATCTGAGACTTCATCAGTTACAGCTTCTGACTTTCTGTTTTATTTTTTTCAGTTTCTTTCTCCTGTTTATTTGTGAAAATTGTGTGAGGGCAAAATTTCGTTTGTTAGATTTATGGCACATATATGATGCATTACACACATTGTATCTAAAAATGCAATTTCCTTTTAAATTATGTTATAAATATACAATAATTTCTGAGATGGCTTTCTAAAATTTATTCAGGTGAGAAGTGATTAACTACACTGCCTAATACACCTTTTGAATTCGAAATAATGTTTACATTTGCAATGAACAGAAACATAAACTTGGATGAAAATTTAATGTGAAATTTTAATTAATAATTTTCGCATTAATTCTAAAGTACCTTTTGCGATATTTTATTTCGCACTAATCTATTTCCTAAAGATTTGTAATGATCTTCTTTTCCGAATACATTTTGATGAAAATAATTGCATCATGAATCATTATTTTGGATAACTTTCCGATATGCTATGGATATTAACAAGCCCTTAGTGAGTAAAATATTCAGAATTTTGCATAATATTTAAAATTATTTTTTTCATAATTAGGTTTTCTATATTAGGTAATATTTCAAAGGTAATTACAAACGTAACCAACCGCAAACTTGATGTTTCTTTATTCGTTTTGTGTAGATTGAATTTTTAAAGGTTTGTAGAATTGTATAAAGAAAAGAGTTCACAAATACACATGAAAAATAAATAAATAAATAAATAAAAACAAGAATAGAAATTTCATTTTAAATGATTCCGTATTTATATCAGTTCAATCTATTGTATAATAATGCAATCTAATGCAATCTGTTGTTTGAATATTTCGTAAGATTCAGAATAAATTTAATAATTTTTAAATATATGTATGGATCAATACTTACTAAGTGTAATTTCTCCCTTCCCAGTATATCTGTCGGCGTTTCTTTTCAATGTTAATTCTCATTTGACGTTAAAATATTTATCGGCGATTGCTCTACAGTATTCTGTTACGGCTACTGTCAAAATATGTTTTATTACTATTTAAAATAAAATTTATATTTCTCAAAAGCCACTACATTCCTCTGTCTTCAACCCATAAATTGATCATTAAAATCCTCAATAAAATATAATCATTAAAAGTTTTTGAAAAACAATGATTTTATTATAAATATGAATCTCATGGAGCATAACAATTTTACATGAATGAAATGTGTAATATTTGTTTTTATTGGGTTTAATGTTGTGTTCCTCACTCTCTTGGTCACTACTGTCTCGGTGCATGAATTTCCTTATATTTCCACCAGATGGCTGTATTCAGTCATTTTCAGTATTGTTTCCAGTAGCGGAAGGCGTGCTGTTCTGAAAATTCGTCATTGCTAGCTATTTGTTCATAAAGAAGATTTTCTGGATTGAAAAGAATGGGAAAAGGTAAGCGTACCTTTATTAATAATCACTACTGCCCCATTGTTAATTTAAATATTGATATTTATAGTTTGACCAATATCTAGCCAATTAATCGTAGGTGTGATATACCTTTGAAAATAGTGAATGCAAGAACATTCTAAAATTGTTATTTTTTAAGTAACGTGATGAATCGCAAAAAATGAAACTACTGTACCTATTACTTCTGTCCCTTATAGATTGAGTTTCGTATGATAAAAAATACAATATCATATTTATTTTCAATGAAGTTTGTGCCCATATATTATTTATTATCCTGCAATATATCAGTGGTTATTAAACATTCAAATTGAGCATAATTTGAGACTTTTAAAAATCAGATAGCAGCAGAAAATCAACTGCCAAACACACACTTATGAGATTATCCTATATTTATTTAAGAACATGGTAACCATACGTCTTTTGTATGTAAATGACGGTGCCTTAATGGTACATTATTTCACTCTTTTCTTTTTTATATTACACTGGGGAGCAATTTTTAACATAATTTCTGTTGAGTTCGTTTTTTAAGATGTTTTAAAATTAAGTAGGCTTACTGATATCGAAACTGTCGTTTTTACTTTACAGCTTATATTAATGTGAACACTCTCCGCTGAATCAAGTGTGAGTTATAGGAATCACCAGGAGTCTCTTATTGGGTGAGGCGAAACTTCTCCAATTGAGGAGGGGTGAATGATAACATACAAGACGAGCGACAGCTTCTTACTTGTCTAGACTATTCAATTATATCCGAGATAGTGTAGTGAGACGTTGTGTATAGCCTTTTATAGTGAAGCACATCCCGAAGTGGAGTCCGAGTTATTGCTTTTAATTAAGAAGTTTTTTTTTTTTTTTAGTTTATAAATGTATATGCGTTTACATATATTTTTAATTTTGTATATTTACATATGTACTTATTTCCTTTCCTTTAAATCATGTCTGTCTCTGCTATTTCACGTAGTAAGTGCTTCCGCAGCCCGCTTCGATTTGTTATATATGTAGCAGTTTCACCATTTCTACTCAAATGACAAATATCAGTGCATTTGTCAGAAACGCCTCTTTTGCATATTTTAATGTGAGAATTGGTGATCAAGATCAATGTTGGGCCCCTCACAAGGTGTGCAGGCAGTGTATATTGAGTATTCGGATGTGAACGAAATAAACACGTCATACATTGACATAGCTATGATTTGGCGAGAGCACAGAGGTCATTCAAGTGACTTACATTTGTATAGAGAAAACGTCAAGATATAACAAGAATAACAAATGTAAAATAGAATGTCCTCGTTTACCATCAGCTATATGCCCAGTTTTTTATTCAGCTGAAATCACAGTGCCAATTTTTAAGAAAATACCCTTTTTCGAAATACTAGAATAGGAGTATAGTGAAAATCGAAGTGACCCTAACAAGAAGATTTTGGAATTGAAGACGTCTCCGATCGTAAGATATTTAAATGACTTGTTTTGAATGATTTGGCACGAGATTTGGGACTATCCAAAAGAGCTTCAGAGGTGTTAGCAGTAGTGCACGCGAAAAAACTGCTTGAAGAAGGAGGTAAGGTAACCTACTTTCGATCAAGAGAAAGTGCATGTCTCCAACATTTTTGAAGTGACGGTGGATTTGTGTATCGCCATAACGTACATGGTCTTAGGAGGAGTTGGGAATTCCATCCTATTTACGCAATTGAATGGCAACTGTTCAGCAATAGCTCAAAACGGAGCTTGCAGTGCGTTTTACTTCACAATGGAAATTTATTTAGCACAGTCCCAGCAGAACATTCAGTTTGTTTGTGCGAAAAACATGAAGACATAAAGAGAGCTTTTGATTTGTTGCAATATAAAATGCACAAATGGATCATCTGTGTTGACTTTAAAATAGAATGCTTCCTTTTTGGACAGAAACGGGGATTTCACTGTTTTTTGTATGTGCGACAGCAGAGCTCGTGAGAAGCATTGGATGTAGTCGAATTGGCCGCCATGGTCTGCCCTCAAACACGATGATCTGCACATTCTACACCAGCCACTTGACGACAGAAAAAACATTATATTTCCACCTCTGCATATAAAACTGGGTCGTATGAAGCAATTTGTTAAAGCTTTGTCAACTGAAAAGACTGTTTCGAGTATCTAATTTCATCATTTCATCGCCTATCTTTTGAAAAGATAAAGGCCGGTGTGGTTGGTGGTCAACAGATTCGAGAGCTCATCAGAGATGAACGTTTCATCGGAAAAAATACAGAACTAAAAAAGATGTTTGGTTGGCGTTGTCAAAACATTGTCAAAGACTTTCTTGGAAATACAGGAGCACAGAATTACACCAAAATTGTCAAGCAACGCTTAGAGAGCTTTGATATACTTAGTTGCAACATGAGCGTCAAACTTCATTTACTGCCTAGCCATCTTGCTGACTTCCCGAAAACTTTTGGTGCAGTCAGGGATGAAGAGGGTGACCGAGGCTCACCAAGGTTTAAAGCCCATGGAAGAACGATATCAAGGTATATGGGATGAAAATATCCTGGCTGACTACTGTTGGAGTATCAAACGAGAATGTCGACAGATTGAACACTCCAGAAAAATCTACAAGAGAAAATGTTTACCTTATTATATAGGTTTGCCGTTTGGTAAAAGAACTATACTAATAGTATGAACAAAGATTAATTTGTAGTAATATATATATCCATTGCATGAATAAATTTAACTCTGAGAACAGTATATACGTATGGTAAGTTTTACATTGATTTTCCTTTTTATGCACATTTTGTATGACTTTGGGGGTATCCTGTAGCTTTAATAGTTCGCGTGATAGACAAACACTGGGGTTATTTCTGGATTCAGATGCCAATAGTTAGTCAAACATAACTGCCAGATCTAAATCAACGAAATGTGTGTTTCCCACTGTTATTTTTCATAACGTATTATTTAAAAAAATGAACAAATTGCTTTTAAAAGTGTTTAAAAAAATTATACCAAACTAATTCGATAATAACTGCCATATTCTTTTTTTCCCATTAGGTGTAACTAACCTGAAACGACGTCTAAAAACGAGATAAGCGTAGCGCGAAGATAATTTATTTTATTATGTTACTGGAGGTGTGAAAATTTAGCTGACATGGAGACACAGTGTAGGAGAGAGGTTGATAACAGATCTCCTTCGCGACTTGCATTCGCTAGAGCTAGACGTAAGTTTGAGACAAATGGAACTGATCAAAATATTCACAAAGAAATTTCGAAAATAAATATTCTTTCAATAATTAAACAAATAAGACATCATATTTATTTATTGTGGCATTTATTGTTCTAAATTTATTTGTGTTTGACCATCGGATGTGCATGGTATCGGACTCCAAACATGCCATGCAATTTTCCTGAAAATGTTTTAATAGCATCGAAATATAATTCAGGTAGATATTATTGTAAGTGTATTTCAATTTTCAGAGGGTAAAGATTACAAAAGAAGCCTCGTAGCTCAATGATTAGAAAAATTATCTCTATAAAAGAGACTATAGTATAAACTATTATACATATATGTCCTGTTCGGATGTATTTCATTAAATAGCTTTCTTGTCATAAATGTATATACAGTATATACAATATTAGTAATAACAGGCCTATTAATTCAAGTCCACGCCTATCTAAATGAGATATTTATTACAGTTTTGTTTATGGATCACAATGAATATTAACTTGGAAAGCTTTCCATTAAGTTCAGCTATTCTGACGTGTAACTCTTCTGTTCTTTAATCTGTGCTATCATCAATAAAATACTTCAACCTATTGCAATAATAAATTGGAAATCCTTTCTCGAAATAAGCATTTTTGTATTTGTGCAACTTTAATTTCGTATAAATGTGCCGCCATAAAACTGAGATTTTTATTCCGAACTGTGTGAATATGTGTCTATTTTAGTCCTGTGTTTGATTTATTTTTCTTAAAACTTGAGACGGAAGGACAAATGATTTTCTTTCGGACAAAACACGACACCGCAATGAAGCACAGTGGTATCGATTGTGATTCCCACTCAAAACGAAGCATTATGGACGCTTGTGCCAACGTGTCACCATCTATGCAACATGAAATTCAAATGTGTGCAACGTGACACTCAAACAAGTATACAAATGTGCATTGCAGCTGATGATGAGAAGTTTGAACATGGCAATTAAAGGTATATTGTTTCAACTAGATGTTTTTTTCTTTCTAAGATCGTTTTGTCACGTCACAGTGTAGGAAATCACGAAATAAACAGATGCGCGTTTTAACCGTCCTATTTTTTGCATTAATATCCACAAGGTGTCTTTTCGTACTAAATCAATGATGCTCTACATCTCTACAACTTTGTAAATCACTTTTTTCCCCTATCTCTTTCCGTTCTCGTGATAGGAATGCAATCTTCGCAGTTTTCCACCAGCTGCAACCGTAGACGATTTCATTCAGTAGAACATGGCTACTTTACTATACCTAGACACCACTTTTATGAATATAGCAGCATATGTTCCCAAGAGGGTGGCAAAGGACTTTAATGAGCAAACTGTGTATAAACATTTTTCTAGAAATTTTTAATGAATATCTGTAATATTTCATTTATATATATGTATATAAATATTATATATGTTTATATTTGTGTTTAAATATGTGTAATATTTCATGTTTATATATAAAATATATAAAAGACAGTCCAGGCATTTGGTAGAAAATAAAGGAAAGTTTTGGTGTAGTTTTTTGGGGGGGGTCCCTTTATGTTTTTTGGGTCGCTGAACACGAATCCGAGATTTTCCAACAAATTTGTTTTCGGGAAATCTGTTTGTTTTACAAAAAACGTGTAAAAAAACGGACTTTTTCCGTTTTTCAAAACATTTCCAAAATTATGCATTTTACGTGAAAGTCGGCAATATATGAATTAAAGAAAATAAAATTTCTTACATTTTATGTATTGAAAGTTTTTTTCTCTGATCAATAGTTTAGCCGTGAGAGTGCCTCAAAAATGGGTGGAAAAAACAAAAAACTGTAAAAAAACGGGAATTACGGTACTGTATGTGAATGTAACATAGAAACTAATCCTTTCACGCAAATGTTAACTATTAATGTTACTAAAGATTATATGTTTGACTATATTTTATGCATTTGAGGTAGGGGAAAAGCGCGGATCCGACACCAGGGGAAGGTGGAAGCAGTGGGGCGGATCCAGCTACTCTCATGAGACGTAGGTGCTACTCCTCCGGAGCGCTCGTATTCCAAGAGGCGGTAACATTGTAGTCCAGTAGAAATAGCATTTTACCTTACAAAAATTCAGGTAGTTCTGATTTTTGGGTATGTTGTAAAGGTTGATCCTCTAATAAAAAAACCAATTTTTCGACCTTCTAGACCTTGTGCGTTTTTCACAATATTAAAAAAACCAATATTTTTCGGCACTTTTTTCGATTATTCTTAAATTACTCAATTTTAGTGCATTTTACAGAAAAAAGCACTTTTATTATTTTGTAGAGCATAAAATTCTCTACAACATGCAGTATTCATGTTTGTAAATTGTCCAAATAGGGGGTAAGATACGGAGCCGGGAAATAGGGTTAAATTTGGAAAAAAATGTAAAAATCCACAAATGACGTTAGTTTTTGCTTAATAACTGACTTTTAGTGCGTTTTAGAGACAAAAGCACTTTCAACATTTTGTAGAGCATAAAATTCTCTACAACATGCAGTATTCATATTTGTAAATTGTCCAAATAGGGGGTAAGATACGGAGCCGGGAAAATAGGGTTAAAATTGGAAAAAATGTAAAAATCCACAAATTACGTTAGTTTTTGCTTAATAACTTACTTTTAGGGCGTTTTAGAGACAAAAGCACTTTCACTATTTAGTAGAGCATAAAATTCTCTACAACATGCAGTATTCATGTTTGTAAATTGTCCATATAGGGTGTAAAATACGGCAAAAACTAACGTCATTTGTGGATTTTTACATTTTTTCCAAATTTAACCCTATTTTCCCGGCTCCGTATCTTACCCCCTATTTGGACAATTTACAAACATGAATACTGCATGTTGTAGAGAATTTTATGTTCTACAAAATGGTGAAAGTGCTTTTGTCCAAAGAATATAGAATAGATAAGAACTACAGCTTAGAAAAAGCGTAACTGTCGCCATCTATCGCTAGCTTTATGATAACAGTGCCAGCCCAACGGTATTTTGGCGCCCGTGCGAATATCCGTCGGGCGCCCCCCCCCCCTCACAAGACCGAAAAAAAGGAAATACTCTTGGATTATTCTTAACTTTTTATATATTCGTTACTTTTAAACATACTATTACTAATTACTTACGCTCAACGGCTGGGTTCGCCCTCAGCCGAGTGGTCTTCCTCAGGCATTAAAACATTAAAATATTACTAATTACTTATGATATTATTTAAAGAATACATAAAGGCATTAAAATTCAATCCCTTTTTGTATATAATAATCTGGGGACGCGGACAAAAGCGAGGCAAAGAGACTGATCCCCAACAGACAACCAATTGCCTTCCTACCCCCCCCCCCTCCTTTGAGGGGCAAGGGCAGAAAATTAAAAAAAAATCATCCGATCTGATGTTTATATTCTTAGAAAGCATATTACCAAAATTTTATCTTCAAAAGCCATCATAGATTCTGGATAACTTAAAAACAAGAAAATTTGCGACAAAAATTTTTTATTTCAATTTTCTCGCAATATAATTTTTGTTGCGTAACATCTTCCTCAAAGCTCTTCCATTTATACAGAATTTCAAAGATCTGATAAGGAGAAATTTACTCACAAAAAATACATTCTAGAACTTGAAGCATAGGCCTATGTGGCAAAACCACAAAAAAAAGTTTCCCGTATTTTAAACTATTTTTTATACAGAATTTATTTGTGCACTGATAATTATGCATGGAAACTGAAATCACCCCACATGCTTAAAGCCATGGGGAAGTTGCAAAAAATTCGTCCTTCCTCAAAGGATAGCCCTGCCAAGATGTTCTTATTACCTACTCCTGGACAATTAATGGACCAACAACTGACAACTATATCCTGGTTTGCCCGAGAGAGATTAATTATCACTTCTTAGAAATACTTATATTGGTCATTTCCCTACCCGAAGTGTCCCCTCTTTCACCAGCCCTGACAACAGAACATAATATTTTACAGCTTTGTTGAAAGACTACTAAACTGGAATTCTTAGAACTGATTTTTTACCATCGCCTTCGTGACAAAAAAGATAACTCTCGCTCAGATTCGGAGCCTTCAGAAATTATTTAACTTTATTTCTTCTGGCTCCCTATTGCTCCAAGCCACATACTAGTAACTGTTTTTCCTTTGACTCCCCCCCCCCCTCCTCCCTCACACACACATTCACTTATGTGTGTGTACTCGTTTTGATTACATTAGTTCTCAAATCAGAAATAATTGTATTTCTTTGTGTAATCTTTCAAATATTTGTAAATTAAAATGTAGAGCAATCAGTGTCATAACATTTTCACTTGAGTTTAAAATTCTGGGGTGGGCCGTGCCCCCCCCCCTCCACCCCCCCGTCTAGTTACGTATATGCTTTTATCCCATTCATCTTTTAAACTTTGACAAAATTCTTTAGCTATATTAAAAAAAAGTGTGATGGCCGGGAAACAAAATATTTATAAATATGATTTTACTTTATATTCATAATCATATTATTCTAATTTTATTTTCTTGAAATACAAATTTATATATCTATTCCCTTTTAAATGTAAATTCTTTAAAGAGAATTATCTTTTTAAAACTTTTCTAAAATATTCTATCTTCTAATTTTCTTTTCTTTTCTTTTCTTTTCTTTTCTTTTTTCTTTTTTTTTTTTTTTTTTTTTTTTTTGGATACATTTTCACATTTGATATGGAATATTGATTTGACTAAGGGATTTACAGAAATATTTATTTTTAAACGATTACAAATTAAAAAAAAAAACACACTTTAAAAAATATAAATTATGAGTATTTTTTACTACGAAGAACAAATTTTAAAAATTTTCACTTTAAATAAAAAATTCCGAAACCAATTTAAAGATTACATAGCTGAAAAACTTTGTTGTACAAAGTTTCATGGTTTCAGCTTTCATATAAAATTAAATATAAAAAGTCTTGATAAAAAAATATTTCCCCGCTCAACAACACAAAACTATAGCTGAAAAACAATGTACAAAGTTTCATGGTTTTATCTTTCATATAAATTTAAATATATCAATTTAAATATAAAAAGATTTAAAATATATTTCCCCCTTCAACAACAAAAAACTATCTGACACATTTTCTGACTCGTTTTTAAGCATAAAAGCACTAGACTTGCAGGTATGTTTTTTGATGTGATATGAAATAGAATTTTTTTTTTTTTTTTCATTTTCTGTTAAATGAATTGCATCTTGAGTTATTAGTGATTTTTGTCTCAGGACAGCAGTTTTTTTCCTTTCCTGTGCTGTCGTGTCCGGAAATTCGGCTCAAAACGCCAACTTTGACGGCATTTTTTAAAAATTCTTCTGCTTTTACCGAAAAACTGAAAAACGGTTCGATTACATTAGTTTTTTAAGAAGAGCATCTGCCAATTTGACACATTTGGGATAAAAAATGTGCTAAAAAGCAGCCAGTTTGGATTTTGGCCTTACACAACGAGTTTTAAAATAAACCTTCTCTCTCTCATCGGAAAAAACTGTTCAGAATAGATTGAAAAAAAAAAAACAATTTTAAAATATTGATATGTTTCTTAAAAAATATAAATATTAAAATTAATAATGAACTGAATTCACAAAAATTTTACAATGCATTGTTTTCTTCAATGTTAATAACTTCACTCTTTAAGAATAAGTTTCCATCGACGTTGTCTGATTTTTTTCTGAAATTTGAACTAGAAAAACGTTTTTTCTAAAATGAACTAAATTTATCTCCTTTATTTCCTGAGGGAAAAAAAAAAAAGAAAGAAAGTACGGACCAGAAAAAAATAGTTACATAGTCCTAATTTCATATCAATAAATGTTTGACTTTAAACTTATTTGTAGTACATTTCATATCGTCTTGTTGAAGCAAGGCCGAGGGGGGGATGTCCTGGGCACAAGAGTAGAAGGGGGCGCCAAAAGAAGATATGGTTCGTCCTTCGGTGCAAAAAACAAATAACGAAATTTAGGGAAAAATGTCATGGAATCGGACGACCCAAAATAAAGATATATTCGTTAATTTTATACTCTTTGTTTTGAATAGGGCGTGATTTTTCTATTAAGGGACTGTTTAGGGGCGCCAGAGAATAATATTTGATTAACGAATTCATCTAAGATACCTGTAAGATTTATACACTGTCCCAATTATATTTGAATTGGTTCAATATTTCGGACATCGTGATGACAAAATTTGCTTTTGTGTGTCTCTGTAAACAAACTATACGATTTACATACTTGATTAATGAACACACCCAGATCCAAGGTACTTGTAAGATCAATACACTGTTCCAATTAGGTTCGAAATGATTCAATTTTCGAACATTATCTTGTTAACAAGATCTGGATTATATATAGATAGATAAAAACGAATCGATTACAGCAGGTCCATTTCTAAAGAAAGCAATATAAAAATATTAAGATAAATATGCTTCCTTACAATTATTTGATATTTAAAATAAAAATTAGGGGAATGGATTGAAAACTTCTCTGTATGCATTTATTTTGGAAAAGGATTGGAGAGGGCGCCAAAATGCTTGCGACCGAAAAATTCCTATTTTCGGCCATGTATTGAAATACTATTACACTATTATTTATTTAATACAGATTAAATTAAGAATAACTAAATAAAACGATGTGCTGAAGTTAATTTTTTAATAAGATTAATTACATATATAATTTTTAGTTAGAGAAATTTACCTCTATTAACCTTTCATTTGCGTCTTCGATATAAGATTTGGCGCTCCGATTATATCTCTTTTTTCATCATGGTTTTTACTTTTTCATTCTTTATTTTTCGGCGCCCTCTTGATTCTTTAATAATTTCCCGATTTTTTCATCCACGGCATTTTGAGTATAATCTTTAAATTAATATTGTTTAATACAAATAAACGAGAATAAGTAATTTGTACGAGTCTCTGCAACTACAAGATGTTACCTGCCAAAGGACACTTGCCACTATCAGCTGCATGAAGGGACAGTCGAGAGTCGATCAACCAGCGGGAGAAGAAAGAGTTCAGAATCGTAAAAATGTCAGTACTTATTAATTAAACTCCCTCAGTCCTGGTGTTGAATAGAGGTTTGGCTATGTCTTTCCTGGATGTAATTTGAGTGTTAATAGCCTCGTTTTCTCAGATAAAGGAACCGGGCATATGGTCTATATGGGAAGATTTCAGTGTCCTTGAACTGTTATTTAAACCCAAGGTAGACCCACTCCCACAGACCGCAGCCTGGAAAAAATGAAAAAAAATAAAAATAAAACGCGGAATCTAAAATTATTTTTTATCGGTGATCTTTTGACTTTTGAGCGCCCCTTAAGCCGTTTCGCGACTTGGCGCCCCGTGCAGTCGCGCACTTCGCACGCCCCTTGCGCCGGCCCTGTATGATAACATTACGGATTGGGATATGTGGAGAAAACAACCATACAGGATGACGCAGGCTGAACGCGGCAAGGCGGGAACTTTGTTAAACCTCGGACGACCTTGACATGCGCGCGCATTCTAGATGAAAACAATAAGAAAAGCCGCGTTTTCTCCTGCGCTTTTTCCACCCTATTCTTATCTGTTTTTCGACAGCCAGCTTCAACGTATTTAAAAGCCAAGCCAAAGATATTTAATAAGATATTTGCTACTTCGGTATTACTATGCTGACATCACATAAGTAAATTTACTATTTCATGAGATTCTAAGATGTTAATGAAAATACTTAAACACTATTTTCTATAATTTTGCTTATGACATTAACTGTATGTGAACAAAGAATAAAAAATTACATTAACAGTGGATATGTGCAGCGGACTGTTATAAAGAGAGCACAAGAAAGGTAAATAGCACTGAAAAATATAGCAATAGTAAACAAATTATATAAATATCCATTACAAAAGCACATTAAAGCTTGATAATTTTAAAAATCATAAATTTGCTCTATAATGAAACAAAACTGTACAGTTGATAACATTTGTGTTTTTTTCCATTTTAAGCTTTACTAATCAATTTTTAGTAATACTCTCATCTTTTATTTCCAAGGTTTACAAGAAGATAATTTTTCAAACAGCCGATTACATTTTTTACAATTTAAAAAAAATTTTACAAAAAAAAAAAAAAAAAAGGAATTTCTTTTTTATTATTATGGTATATTTGTTGACTTTCAAAAATTGCAATGATAAGCAGTTTGATGAAACAATAACACTGGCTCTTGTGGTATAAATTTTCTTTAATATTTAAAACAGAAATAAGAGTAACTAATCCATTGAAAGGCAGAGTATTTTATTTGAATCTAAAAAAAAAACGATAAAACATCAATTTTTAACTCTTTTTTTTTCTTTAAAGTAATGATTCACAGAGATACAGCTGTCAATTAATTGAAAATGCAGTTTCGATTGCCCATTAAAAAGAAAACACATGAAGTTATGAAGTTGAAATATCTTGTTTTTTGTTTCTGTTTTTAGCAGAATAAAACAATTTATTTCATACCATCTGCAAAAGAGACAAAAAAAACTTCTTAAAAGAAAAAATATATATTTGTTCAATTTATTGCTTAACAATTTTGTTTATTGTTTTTTCTTTTAAGATATAATGCAAGCCAAACTTTTTCATATAGATATTTATTTTTAATGGAAATAGAAATAAAATAATATTGATATTTAAAAAGAAAAAATGGCTTTCATTATATATAAAATCGAAGGGGGGGGGGGGGGGCGGGACAAGAGCATTATCTCCTTGAGTCGTGTGTTTACAACAGAAAACAGCTGAAGCTTATAGCGGATATGTCACAGTATGAATGGTGGAAAAAAGCGCAGACAATTTAATCTGGTATCGAGTCAAGTGCGCGCGCATGCATCGCTGCGCTTCATCCCTGTAAAGTTTGTTTTGCAGCAACACTTTACCCGTCATGAACTTACGGGTCCCAGTTTTACATTAGCCCTACGGAAGCTGTCATTCTTCATGTTCTATGTCTTTCTTTTGTCTCTAAAACGCACTAAAAGTAGGTTATTAAGCAAAAACTAACGTCTTTAGTGGATTTTTGCAAATTTTACCCTATTTTCCCGGCTCCGTATCTTACCCCTATTTGGATAATTTACAAACCTGAATACTGCATGTTGTAGAGAATTTTATGCTCTACAAAATGGTAACAGAGCTTTTTTCTGTAAAATGCACTAAAATTGAGTTATTTAAGAAAAATCGAAAAAAGTGCCGAAAAATATTGGTTTTTTCAATATTGTGAAAAACGCACAAGGTCTAGAAGGTCGAAAATTTGTTTTTTTTATTAGATGGTCCACCTTTACAGCATACCCAAAAATCAGAAATACCCGAATTTTTGTAAGGCAAGGCCCTTTTTTGCACTATTTCTACTGGGCTATTGGAACTGCTCCACTGCTCCCACCTTCCCCTGGCGCAGGATCCGCACTTTTCCTCTACCTCAAATGCATAAAATACAGTCAAACATGTAATCTTTAGTATCATTAATGGTTACCGTTTGCGTAAAATGGTTAGTTTTTATGTTACATCGAGATACAGTACCGTAATTCCCGTTTTTTTTACAGTTTTTTGTTTTTAACACCCTTTTTTGCGGCACTCTCGCGGCTAAACCATTGATCAGAGAAAAAAACTTTCATTACATAAAATATAGGAAATTTTATTTTCTTTAATTCATATATTGCCGACTTTCACGTAAAATGCACAATTTTGGAATTATTTTGAAAAAACGGGAAAAAGTCCGTTTTTTTACACGTTTTTTGTAAAAAAAACATATTTCCCAAAAAAATTTTGTTGGAAAACCTCGGATTCGTGTTCAGCGACCCCCCCAAAAAACTACACCAAAACTTTCCTTTATTTGCTCTTTTTTATCCCCTAATGCCTGGACTAAGAAGTAATTTAAGTAAACATACATTCAAATAAAGTTAGTTTTTGTAAAACCCTGTAGTGTGAAAATATTTAGTGACAATTAAAGTTAATTATTTGAATGTTATTTAATAACATTTTTAATTTTAACGTACATGTGATATATTTGTCCTACTAGTTAGACAGTGCTAAATTTTTAAACTCACAGGTTACTGCTTAAATCTCAAATTTTAGAAACGAAATATTAATTTAGGTTTATTTATAATAGTTTATGACAATTTAAGCGATATATCTAAAATATCTATAACATAAAGTGACCGGCAAAAAATTAATTGTGAAACAATTTAGAGTATGTTTAATAAGATTTTTAAATTCAACTGCAAATTTTAATGCGGTATTCTATTGGAAATAAAATCTCAATAAGAAAAAAACATATTTTTCTAACGAAAATGAAATCATGGTATTTTCAAAGCTATTAATAAAATATTCAATACTTAATAGATCTTTCATTTTAAAAAATAATTTACTGTAACGTGAATATTTCTATTCAAAAATACATCAAATAACACATTTTTTTTAAATATTCTCTAATAGCATGATATATTAAGCATTAATATGTAACAAAATTGGTATTTTCAAAGCTATTAATAAAATATTCAATACATAATAGATCTTTCATTTTAAAAAGCAATTTACTGTAACGTGAATATTTCTATTCAAAAATACATCAAATAACACATTTTTTTCAAATATTCTCTAATAGCATAATATATTAAGCATTAATATGTAACAAAGTTATCTCTATATTCCTTTAATTGCCTGGAGTATTTAACTTTTAATGCACATTTGTCTTTGTCACTAGTGATTAAGTGTCTTATTATTGTTCTTGAGGATTTTAAGAATGTAATTTGTATTCTTACATAATGAACTGTGTCATGATCCCATGGGAAAATCGTTGAAGTAAATTTCCACCATCTCATCTGAAGCATCTTAAATTAAAGTGTTATGAAACTTATTATTTATCTAATTTCAATAACTATTAAACTTTAATGTATATAAACATTTTTCTAGAAATATTTGTTTAAATATGTGTAATATTTCATTTATACATATATAATATAAAAGTAGTAATTTAAGTAAACATACATTCAAATGAAGTTAGTTTTTGAAAAACTCTGTAGTGTGAAAATATTTAGTGACAATTAAAGTTAATTAATTATATTAATGTTATTTAATAGCATTTTTGCTTTTAACGTACATGTGATCTATTTACTCTAATAGTTAGAGCGTGCTAAATTTTTAAACTCACAAGTGACTGATTAAATGTTAAATTTTATAAACGAAATAATAATTTAGGTTTATTTATAACAGTTTATGCCAATTTAAGCAATATATCTATAACATAAAGTGACCCATAAAAAAATATTTGTGAAAAAAATTAGAGTATGTTTAATAAGGTTTTAAATGCAAATTTTAATGCGGTATCTATTGAAAATTAAATCTCAATAGAAAAAACATATTTTTTAAATAAAATGAAATCATGGTATTTTCAAAGCTATTAATAAATTATTCAATACATAATAGAACTTTTATTTTAGTAAGTAATTTATTGTAACGTGAATATTTCTGCACAAAACTACATCAAAGAACACATTTTTTTTTTTTTTTAATATTCTCTAATAGCATGATATATTAAGCATTAATATGTAACAAAGTTTTCTCTATATTATTTTAATTGCCTGGAGTATTTAACTTTTAATGCACATTTGCCTTTGTCACTAGTGATTAAGTCTCTTATTATTGTTCCTGGGGATTTTAAGAATGTAATTTGTATTCTTACATAATGAACTGTGTCATGATCCCATGGGAAAATCTTTGAAGCAAGTTTTCACCATCTCATCTGAAGCATCTTAAATTAAAGTGTTAGAAAGAAAACCTCCAATGCGAATAAAATATAATTCACAAACAGTATTAGAAAATATATAAATAAACTAATATAAATAGCAAATAATTTATTATTGTTTTACATAAACTTTGCATAAGTGTTTCAAAATATTTCTTAGTTTCATTTTAAATTAAAATTTTATTTTATGAAAAAAAAATATGCTGAACTCAGTTTATTAGAATAGATTTTTAGTTAAAAATATAAATTTACCATGAAACATTAATGATTTCTTCTTTTTTTTTAATATCTGAAGAGCTCCATACTGTAATCCCATTTGTACGAAACTCAAAAATATTCTCTTGCCGAACTACGGAGACATGCAGTTTTTTCAGTTAATTGTTTTGAAAACGTTTTCTGTACAATTGCGAAAAAATCATAAGCTCAGATCTGGATTATTCGACAAATCCTAATTTTGTTTTAAATGCTGAAATAATAATTATGATTAAATATGATTTTATTATTTCATGTTAATACAAAGTACTAAATATCACCGAATATAATAATAAGAATTATATTTTTTTCTTAATTTTTGACATTATTATAATATTTGTCATTGATGCAAAAGCTTTTGGAAAAGTTAAAAGAGATACTATTAGAACAAATCGCTAGAATACATTGAATGTGAGAACAAATTTTAATACAGTACCTGGTCGAGGGACCGGTCGCTCAAGAACTTTGAAAGAAAATTATAAAGGAATTAAGGACTTCAGTATTATAAATTATTAAATATTTTTGAATGATTTTATTTTATAACATAATAAATACACTTATTTTATTGAATGATACTTATTGTTTATTATAAAAAAATTTACAGTGTTTTTATTTACAATATTATCCACATCTGTATTTATTAACATCGAAACATACATGCATACATTTAATATATTAAAATGGAAAATTGTCAGTCTGTCTTTTTATACAAATCCGCAGTTTCGAAGCAAGAATTATGAAATTTTACCTAGAGGTGTATTAAAACACGACAGAGGCAATTAAAGTAATTCGGAATCGAATTAAATTATAGTTAATTTTTAATTAATAAAACAAAACAACGATCTATAAGCCAATTTCTATAAAAGATAAAAATTCGTCGTTATATTTCGTTGCCAAAAATTCAAAACTCAAAATAAAATACTTTTCACGGCAATTAATTTTCAATTGAAAGATTTCAAAGTGAAAAATAAATTAAATAAAAGTTTCCAGAATTACAAAGAACACGAATATGACGCCATATTGGAAGTATAACGGAGATTTTAAAACATTTCTCAATAATACAAGCAGCTTGAGTATGAGTAAATGCAGAAAACAGGTGAATATGACGTCATTAAAAGAATTAAAAAGAAAATTAATATAACGTTATGTTGAAAGTCTAACGGACTTTTTCAAATATTTGACAATCATACAAGGCGAGTATCAATATGAGTACGTACATGAAGCAAGTGGGCATGACGTCAACAGTTGAATATAACGTCACATATGAAATAAAACGAGCAATTTAAAATATTTGTAAATAATAATAGGATCATCAGTAATAGTAATCAGGTTCGCAGAAAATTGGCGTATTTTACTGAATGTTTATTGACGCGAGCATGACACAACTTTAATTTATTTTTATTAACCTGTTTTTATTTTATTTTCTGAACACGTACGTGTGAGGAACGTATCGAATCTTGATAAAAACCCGATTATAGAAATATTGGTATATTTTAACTTTTTTACCTTCTCTTAATTCGTTTTCGCTATTTTTTAAGTCTGTTCCACATGTATATGTGTGTGTATGTGTGTATATTATAATTACCACAAATTTGTAGGTCTCTAGAGCTCATTCTTATTGAAGACCTGAAATAAAGATTACTGATTTTGTTTAACATAAAATGGCAGGTCATTGCATGGGATGAATGCACCATGTCACACAAGGATGCTTTGCAGGCCCTCAAACAGATACTTTAATTTTTAAGAGGCAATGGGTTACTAATGGATGGAGTCACTGTTGAATTGTCTGGAGATTTCCAACAAACATTGTCGGTCATTCGAAAAGGAGCAATGGTGGATGAAATTAACGCATGTCTTAAATCGTCGCATCTGTGGAGGCATGTTCGCAGTTTGCGACTAACTAGATGTATGAGAGTTCATCTGCATGGAAACGTATAAGATGGTCAATTTGCTGACCATTTGTTAAGTACTGGTAATGAATTAATACCTCTCCTTCCAATAACTGATCTGTTCAAAATAAGAGAAGCATTTTGTAACACAATTGTGTCTGTTAACACAAGCGTCTCACAGTACGCCTAGATTCCCAATGAAAGAGACGAATTGGCGTATTTTAGCTAGAGTAATTTAGTTAAAATTTATTCTCATTAATGTAAGATGGGGTTTTATTAAACAAAGTGAAAACTTCCATTTCTTTTTTTTTATGACAGAACTTATGTTAAAATTGAAGTGTTAGATATAATTTTATTGTTGAAATATACGAAAAATTACATGTAGAATTCTTAGAAAAGTTTTCATAATTAAATAAATCATTTCATATTCGAATAGATTTCTGAAATTAGATTTAAAAATATTTATAATGTACTCCGATTTAAAAATTCGAAGAAATATCGAGTTTACGATTATAATTATTATTTCGGCTTCGACCGCTTCGCTAAAAAGGTATCTAAAAAATACAAGAATTTCGGTAAAGTCGCGATCACTATAATTTCACTGCATGAGCACTTCGCAATCATAAAACAAAAAACAACACAGCGCTGGATGCAGAAATCTCATTGTATAGGAGACCTAAAAAAACATGCAATTCGTAAATGCGCGATCAGTTTAAAGCGTGTTTATGCGCTTCGTAGCAACGAAAACAACAGATAAAAAACTTACTGAATGCAGAAATCCCTTTTCATAGGAATTTCAAAAATAAAGGAAATTCGGTAACGCCGCGATCATTATAATACATATGTATGTGAGCTTCATCCCCAATGAAAACGAAAAGAGGATATAACTTTTCCAGTAAACTCATTGTATAAGTATATGGTAAGTACATGAAATCAAGTAATGCATATATTTTATAATCCTATTTTTATTATTTCTGGTTTGAATGGTTAAGCTTTAAAGGAAAACAGTTATTTTGATTAAATTTCTGGTAATAAAAAAACAGTAAAAATAATAAAACGCTTTTTGCCTTTCACAGTGAAGATTCCTGGAAGTCTTCTGTACTCAAGCACATTTTATCGTAATCCAGAAAAGTTACATGTTGTCGGTTACCGCAAATCGGTGGGAATGTCTCGATTTGTTTACGTCTATTTAAAAAAAAACTAAAATAGTTTTTTCTCTTTTTTCTATGAAGTTCACTTTATATACATATTTTTATCTCAATAATCTCATATTATTACAAAAAAAAAAAGGTTACATGAATTATACTAAATTTTTTCGAAATCATTCTAGGTAAAATTAAGCCTGATAGTCTTTCTCACAAGGATTCGAGGTTGCGTAACATGCTAATTCTTTTAATTTGTTTCTGTAATAATACTCACCTATTCAAAAAGTGGGTAACGCCGGTAAACAAATGTTCCTGAAAATGAGTACCAGATAAATCGATTTTTAAACTCTCAAAAACTCTTTAGTTTTCGTCAAAATCGGTAGAGCTGTTTTCGAGAAAGCTAGTACATCTATAAAAGCAGGCAGCAGAAAAATGTAGTCATCAAAAACAGTTATTTCTAGTAGAGTTTAACATAGTAGAGTGTGATAACCGCTTTGATTCATGCAAGAATGGAGTGTCTACAACGTTCTTCTACAGGTATGGCACATTCAGTTGTCGCCAGTTGCTCATGAGTAGATTGCGTAAGACCCCAAATTGCCGGTATGCTGTTGTTGAAATTTTAATCAATATGTCAAGCAGTCCTCCAGATTTTCTATGAGTGAAATATCAGGTGATTATATGGGAAATATTTTGTACTACAGTGTCTGTCGGTGTTCCAGAAACCAATCACGTATGCATGCAAACCTGGTAACAAGGTTGGTGTCATCTTGGAAAATAGGATTTATCAAATTTATCAATAACTTATTCATCCAGGAGATGTTAAATGAAGGATAACACCTGACCACCAAGAATACACAAATAAAAACTCTGGTTTGTGTTAATTGTCAAATGAATTTGTGGTCCCAATCTTATTACGATAAAAACGTCAAAACCATCAGAGAACCACCTCCGGATGAACTACAGCCCGCACACAATGCCACTTGAATGCCTACTTTGACCGTCGGTGCAAAGGAAATGTTCATGTCATTCACAAAAAAGGCACTTTGTGATTCATCACACCGCACTGCGCGCTTCTAGTCAAATACTGTTCTCATTCGATAGTTTTGGTCAAATTACAGACGTGCAATTTAATATACTGCCGTCAGCATTTGCGAAGAAACTTGTATCAAATGTTTAGTGCATGCAGTTCTTTTCGTTATGTTCTGTCGGTAACAGGTTCGGATTGACCATCCTTCACTGACTGTGGCAACTCCTGTCGGGATTGAAATCTGTTTTCATTGACAAGATGCGACATTTTATTTTAGTCGTTTTGGGTTAGGATATTTTTCCATCCACAGTTGTGAAGTCGTGCTGCATGACCATTATAGGCACATCATTCCTTGCAGGAACGTTGGGTAGTATGCTCCGTACATGAAAAATCGGGGAAATTCACTCATTCTTAGGTCATTCGTTCACTTATTTAAGATAACGCATTTTTGCCACTGTGACACATCTCCGAAGTTACCCGTTTTATCGCACTATTCCACCCCTTCAGAACGAATTAGCTACTCGCATTACTGATATGAACACAGAGCTGCTGTTTGGCCTCGCTTTGCTTCGTTACACCGTTGCTTTGTCGTATGTATAACTGTAACGAAATCATCCTGCTTTTGCTCAAGGGTGGCTAATTTTTTGTCAGGTAAGTCTACATATATCTATCTATCTATCTATGTATCTATCTATCTATCTATCTATCTATCTATCCCTCTCTATATATAAGACCTGTTTGAGTAAAAGCATAAAATAACAGCGATACGTTAGATGACGTCATCTCATTTTAGCCGACTTTATCAGTTAGAACCTTGTCAGTCATAGATTTATAATGAAAAAGACCTCAATACCAAAAATCCATTATTTTTTTTATAAACGAATTTACTACACTCTTAACTTAAGCGGTATGAATCCGAAAAGGAGTTTCAGGACATGCACACGATAAACTATACCTTCTAAAAAACATACTTCTTTCGCGATTGTAGAAATTTATTGTAAATGAAATACCATTAATATTCTGCAGTAAAACATGAAAACTCTGAATTTTTGATTTATAGCTTTTCAGTACAGAAAAAAATAATGAATGACTCGTGGAAAACGAGATAATTAAGTGCAACACTGCAGATTCATTATTTTTGATATTGTAAAAATGCATTGTTGAAAACTGGTTTTATTTGTGACATTTACACCATTAATAAAATATGAGATTTTATTTAATGACGTATCAGAGCCAGAAGCATTTATAATGGTTTTTATTTCCTTAATTTTCCTTTTAAACATTCTTCAAATTTACAAATGTTAGTCAGCTGATAAAAGTGATCCATACGGATGTAAAATGCGTTAATCGTTTAGTTTTGAAATTCAAAATGACGATATTTTTTTATATATAAAATTGGAAAAGTGCACATATTAATTACGATATTTTCCATAATTTCTTTATTTTAATGGGAAACCATTTATTTTCTTTTTATTCAAACTATAAAAATTATGTACTGCTTTTATATTCAGATTAGAGTTAATTACTTCAAAAAATAATAAGGAAATTAGTTGAATGTTTGTGTTGTATGTGAAAATATCTATTCTAGAAATCGCCGAAAGTTTCTATATGAGTACATTAAAGAACTAAATATAACTTTGTTAAGATTTCCTTTCTAATCGTTTCTTTACACATGTTTTGTAGAATGATCATTGTTAGAATTTTTAGTGTCCTGTAAGGGTTTTATTTTTATATTCTTTAAAAGATAAATTTATTATTTCGTTAATGAGCTGTAGATAAGTTCATTTTGGTTGAATGTGAACGACCAACGTTGTTATTCTTTATCTTAAAAACATTTTAATTATTTTATTCCAGAATATTTATTTTCTTTATTGCACGTATCTTAAAATAAATGTAGGCATTTGTTTTAGATATTTAAAAAAAAAAAAACTTTTTTATTATTATTTTTATAAAATAAATATCATATTATATTCAGAAAAATTAGTTTTATATAAAATACTGCAGTATTCTTGTATTTTTTACTCATTGTCTCTCATTTTATAGTATGCTAACGCAAAAATTTGATAATGCCGATTATCTTAAATGTTGTTTAAGAAATTATAATTTGTAAACTGTTTTAATAATTCTAATTATTTACTCTTTTAGGCAACAAATGTGAAAGAAGAAACCAGTTAATTAGTGTAAATTATAAAGATAAACTTCTTAAATAAAAATAGTATTTGGAAAGAAATAATCATTTATTTTATTCCTAAAATAATATCTTCATTTCTGAAATGTATAACTAGAGACTAAAGCGTACTAAGCGACTAAGACTAAAGCGTAATTCACCTGAAATAAACTCATTTAAAGAATATGCTTCATTATTATGAGTTTGATAGATACAGGAGTTCTACTTGATGACGAATATGAAGAATAGGTAAT
Organism: Maratus michaelseni; assembly: GCA_963931845.1. Lineage (NCBI taxonomy): Eukaryota > Metazoa > Arthropoda > Arachnida > Araneae > Salticidae > Maratus > Maratus michaelseni. The sequence goes on along the minus strand of OZ007596.1, from coordinate 126,215,532 downwards.
TTGCAATTAGTGGGAAACCTGTCTCGTGTAACTGTTATTAATTAACAAAACCGAAAAATCAGGCATCATGAATTAATTGTGAAATACTTCCCAATATTAACAGAATAATAATATGAAATTGCATTTTTCATTCAATTAAATGAGATATTTAAATATGAAATTTAAATAAAATGCACCGCAAACATTATTTCCCCATATACCACAATGGAATGGAATATTTTTGTTTGACCCTGTAAACGCACTATCAATGCTACATATTTTATATTCAATAGCGAGCATCTATAGTAAAGACCATTAGCATATAAAACTTACATGTAAATCCGAGTATATTTCCGTGCAATACTGGACGGACATGCGTGGACAGACGGGCAATCAAACAGACAAACTGAATTCATAAAGACTTTTAGACTATGTTGGGAGGTGTTAAATATAATTTCGAAAACTGAAACAAATGGAATTTTTTTGATAGAACGAAGAAGTGTTTTTAAATATATTTAATACCTCGCCCCTCTGGAAGTATCCGCACTTATTGCTCATAAAGTTTTTATAGGATTATAACGATCAGTATGCAGCTAAAATTATATTTTAAAAGTAGAAATATTTAATTTTTAAAATTGAAGCAAATGTAGTCGTATATAGTACAACATTCAATAAAAACAATAAATTAATACAATAATTAAAAATTTTTACTTCACATTTCAAATATTGTTTCTTTGAAAGAAAGATGTGCTTATGTGTTTTATATTTTCTGTTGTTATGAATCTATGTTGCAGTACTTTTAAATTTTTCATCTCTCAATTAAGTCGTTTAATAATTTCCATTGTTTTATAATAGCCTCATTAAAAAATGAAAATCAAACTTCCGATATATGTAAAACTTTGTATTTTATTTATTTATTTATTTATTTATTTATTGAAACTGAACTGCCATTTAGGAATTTATTTTTTTTTTTTACTTTTTTCACAAATTGACGGTAATAGAACTTATTACGTATTAGTACTTATTACTTAGCATTAAATAACGTGAAACACTTATAAAGATTCTATTATATATTTTATATTTGACTAATAATAATAATATATTTCTTCATATAATTTCAAAGCAAAAACGAAATTTATCTACTTTTAAAAGTATACTTACACATTAACCGTTTGTATACTGTTTAACATTCTGGCGATTAATGATATATTTATATATGGTTACTTACCGAATCTAAACTTGAAACACAAAACGATGAAACGACTTGAAACACAAACACTTTCGTGAAAGCAATATGATAAATATTAATTATCATTGACTGTTTAAGCGAACTGTTTTCACTGATATACTTGTTTTATTCCCTACCGACGTTTAATCAAAATTAATCACAATTATTATTTGTAATATTATATAACCGGCATTATTCAAGCATATATTTGTAATAGCGTATTTCAAAGTTAGTAATTTAACTTCGTTCTGTCATGTGTTTTTTTTATTTTGAAGCTAAAGACTGTTTTATAGGTGGTTGATTTTCTGTAACTAAAGTCGTTTTTTTACTAAGGATTTAAAAAAAGTAGTAATACAATATTCTAATTGCTAAAAATTACTCAATTCAAACAAAAAATCAATAGTGGTATATTTTTTAGCAATCAGTGCATTTTTTAATAAGTGGTGCTATTCTTATAAAGTCATTAATCAATCATATTTCTGTGAGTGTATTTTGATAAGAATGGAATGGAATAACATCTTGAAAAAATGCCTTCAAAGGTTCAGCATTATAGTTTTCAGAATTTCACGCAAAAATACGTACAGAAGAAAATTAACAACATGTAAACTGCAATGTTTTCAATGATTATGTATATTTTAGAGTATAAAATTTTAAAACATATAAATAAGCAAAATTGTTTGGAAAAGATTTTATTATAACAAATCTTATGATAATTTGATCACGGATCTCTAATTTACAAAATATATGTTCAATCATTTATATGAGCCCTCATTTAACATTGTTTAATTTATTTCACCATTTCGGTAAGTAAAGTCTTTTAATATTCCATTTACACAAATGAAATAAAGATTTTATAGGGTAATAACAAATACCATAACATAAATCCAGAACTGTATTATTCCATTTCGTAATACTGGCTAAATTCTTGTAAAAACAGTTTTTTTACTGGAAATTTGCTAAATTTTAATAGGACTGAACTTTGTGCAGTTTAGGGCCAGCAAGTTTTAAATTCCGGGATTCGCAAAAAAGTTTATTTTTTAATACAACCATTTTGAAAAACCTGCATCTTTCAGAATTCTATAAATATTCCATTGAAATACTGAAGCGCTATACGAAGGTGGGCTGATAAGTTCGAGGCCTGACACAGAGAGGGAACAAGTATGAACAAATGACAATGATGTTTGTAAAGTATGATCCTTTAGATGACAAGCTGCCGAGTTTCAGACGCGTGAGTTTATTGGTTATTGCTGGGCAATAAAGTAAATTAAACAAGTTTTAACATTTTCTAAAAATGCAAAAAAATTGAAGTTCAAGCTGTCATAAAAGACTTTGCTAAAAAAGGTTTAACCCCAACGAACATACAAAAAGATTTACAGTCTATCTTAAAGGATTCTTGTCCTTCATATTCGACGATAAAAAAGCGGGCTGCTGAATTTATAGCATGATAGGAAATCAATTCACGATGATGAACGCTCAGTACGTGCAAAAAATGCTACGACTGACGAAATCGTCTAAAAAGTTCACAATGTCGTATTGAAGGATCGCCATTTGAGATACGCGAGCTTGCTGACATTACAAACATCTCGATAGACTGGCTAAATTCTTGTAAAAACAGTTTTTTTACTGGAAATTTGCTAAATTTTTATAGGACTGAACTTTGTGCAGTTTAGGGCCATCAAGTTTTAAATTCCGCGATTCGCAAAAAAGTTTATTTTTTAATACAACCATTTAAAAAAACCTGTAAATGTCAGAATTCTATAAATATTCCACTGAAATACTGAAGCGCTATACGAGGGTGGGCTGATAAGTTCGAGGCCTGACACAGAGATGGAACAAGTATGAAGAAATGACAATGATGTTTGTAAAGTATGATCCTTTAGATGACTTGCTTATGAGTTTCAGAGGCGTGAGTTTATTGGTTATTGCTTCGCAATAAAGTAAATTAAACAAGTTTTATCATTTTTTAAAAATGCAAAAAAATTAAAGTTCAAGCTGTCAGAAAAGACTTTGCTAAAAAAGGTTTAACCCCAACGAACATACAAAAAGATTTACAGTCTACCTTAAAGGATTCTTGTCCTTCATATTCGACTATAAAAAAGCGGGCTGTTGAATTTATAGCATGATAGGAAATCAATTCGCGATGATGAACGCTCAGGACGTGCAAAAAATGCTACGACTGACGAAATCGTCTAAAAAGTTCACAATGTCGTATTGAAGGATCGCCGTTTGAGATACGCGAGCTTGCTGACATTACAAACATCTCGATAGACCGTGTCCACTACATTTTACACGATATTTTAGGTATGAAAAAGCTTTCCGCTCCATGCGTCCTGTGTTTGTTGAACGTCGACCAAAAACGCAAAAGAATGAACATTTCTCAAGAGTCTTCTGAAATGTATTGTGTTGCATATTGAAAAATAAAATAAAATATTGTCAAAAATCTTGTATTTTCTCTGTCATTCAGAGAAGTTTTCGAACCACCCTCGTACAGGGCTGCACTAAAGAATTCGCACACAAGAGTGTGTCTTAAATTTATTAAGTTGCAAGGGGACTACATTGAAAAACAATATGAAAATTTCTCAAAAAAATTATGCTTTCACTGTCAGGCCTTGAACTTATCAGCCAACCCTCGTATATGCATTTAGAATGTTTACAATAATGTTCAGATATTAATTTATGTAAAAATCTGCAAATTTCACAAGATGACGTCTATCAATAAGTGTTCTTTCGTTCGATCTAACATTTAATTAAATGTTTTCATCTTATATTTGAAACTTTTCATAAAACGAATATAAATTCAAGTTGCTACCGTCTTTCTTCTGCTCTCAAAGTCGCATATTAACATTTCTGCTGTGTTTCCGATTTTATATTTTCATAATATTGCCAGTGTAATCAGCATGTATCTACATAAATTCATATCTTTAGTAAATTGTAATTAACAGTTCATTGTAACGTTATCATCGTTAAGTACATTGTAATTAAGCTTGCTTATGTAATGTTTGTCAATATTAAAAGCAATGTGGCAATTGCAATATTCATTCAATAATTCTAATTTATGCATGTAAAGACTTTTTGCCATTTTTCGTCGCTTCCTGCTACATTATCAAAACCGCATTAACGGCAGATTTTTCCTGTTGTATAATACGGTAGTGAACTGCAAATCACGTTAATTGACAGCTAATTATAATCTAGCACTGTCTTGGTATGACATGGTCATAACTACTTCTACCATTTATTTGGGAAAAACAAGCGGAAACATTTATTTTCCATAAGCAACACTATAGTTAGAACGTTTGGAAATATAAACATATTTGGTAGAATGTGGTATTTCCAATCTTAAATTGTTGGTAAGATGAAGGATACACAATAAATTACATCTTCTTATTATAGCCCATTTAAACAGTTTGAAATCACTCATTCCCAGTCAAATGTAATAACAATATATGAAAAGAATAAGTAAAAGTTTAAATGGTAATTTTTTCTGTACTTTCCTGTACATAGAATACCAGATGTATTTGAATTTACAATATCTAATGTCGAATTTACAATTTGAATTACGTATCTTTAAAGTGTGAAAGAAAAGTAATAATACCACTAAAATAGTTCCAGATATTGAATATGTTCCTCAGAACAAATAATATAAAAATCGACAAATTTCCCATTAAGTACGTTAAAACATGTAGGTGACAATCTATGAGTTACTTGACAGTTATTTCTATAATACTGTTAAAGGTATGAGAAATCATCACAAACTAGTACTTTTTTTTAAACAAAACAATATCAACATTTGCAACTGAAGGTATGATATAAATATTACCAATGTGCAATGAATTGGTAATAAATATGCTTAATGTCACGTAGAATATTTGTTTTTTATAACAAATATTCTATTATTATATAATATTAATATATATTAGTAATAAAGTGCACAGAAAATATAGAAATTTGCAGCATCCATTACATTGTTTATCACAAACCTATGCGTTTTTTCAAATGGTGAAAATGTGTTTATTCCCATTAAATTATTTATGATTGATGATAATTTCTAGATTGATTGTGGCTTGTTAATTGCAGTGATTTGTGTTTTAGAAGGCTTAATATTATTAAAATATTATTTGCCTATTTATCGGAAATAATTTTTCAAAAAATTTGAAAGATGGAAGTTGCTACACCGGATCTTATGGATCGCGATTGTTTTTTTTTAAGTAGTAAAGAAGTAATTTTTGAAAGAGCATTTAGATGAAATGTTACTATAAGAATCTATAAAAATGGCGTAATTTTATTTTTTGTCTAAAGCGAGGACATGTTCTCCAGCAGTAAGTATAAGTCTTCTAGCCTAAGCATCTTCTAAAGCATAAGTAATTCAAAAGTTTAGATGCCCTGCCTGTAAATACATTTTAAGGAATATATTTTTATTAATTTAATTCAAAAATATTAATTTGAATATTAAGATGAAAATATCATGTATAGTTAGCCTAAGTATGTTTTTTAATTGAATATTTCCTAACATAATTCATTCCTTTCATACGTTTAAAATTTCTTAGATTAAATCAGTCTGTTATAAAGAATAATAAATTAGTTTAAATTTGTACTTTTGAACCAACTAAACCTCAATTTCATTATTCCAGTTATTTTCTGATCATTATCTACAATAAATGAAATTTAACATGTTTATTTCTTAATAACTGATACATTTGAATATTTTAACAATTCAGAAAAAAGGGAGTAAATAAATGTGGAACTTCAGGAGAAACTTAATTACGTGATCTCTTCATTCAAAGTAAAATGAAATTAAATTTATAGTGCTTGACTTTTAAAAGATTTCATTTTCATAATATCTTGAAAGTAAAATAATACAAAAAAAAAAAAAAAAAAAAAAAAAAAAAAAAAAAAAAAAAAGGAACGGAAAATAAACTCTAGGAAAACATATGGCGATTTTTCATACTTAGAATAAAAAACCTTTGAAAGTAAACAACATGATTTTAAGCACTTTAAACAACAACAACAAAAAAAAACACCTTTATTAAATCAAATGATTTCCTTTTTGTGTTTAAAGCGATTCAGTTATGAAAACATCTACTGTTTTTTCTTTTTATTTTTTTTATTTTTTGGTTTTTAAGAGCATGTTTTAAACATTTAAAAGTATCTTTTCCAAGTAAAAGCAGTATTTAAAAAATATTATTTCATTAAAATTCAATAAAATATTTTTATAAAATTCTTTATGAAAAAGAAGTAAAGTAAGTATATTTGGGTCATTTGAATGATTTTAAACTTTAGCGTAAATCGGATTTATGAACTATATATATCTATATAACCTATTTTAATAATCTAAATTTTCCCCCATTAAATGTAATATTTATCACTTTAAAATAATTTTCATTCATTTATTTTTCTCAAATTTCCAATATTTTACGCCAAGTAACTTTTTTTTTTCTTTCTCAAAATACATTCCCTTTAGAATATTCTAGTAAAGCTATAAGTCTATTTTTATTTCTGAGAGGAACGCTTCGACGAGTTTTTACACAGTAACACAGAATACCGATTTTATCCTTCCACCTGTAAAGTGCCTCATCACGCTTTCTGATTTTGTAGAACCCTTGAAGCAATGCGTTTTTTCGGTACACTATTAAAAATTTGCTGCAAACTGTCCAGTCATTTGACTGTTTTTGTAGAAAACGGTTACATAATGGTAATTTAACTATATTCTGACCGTATTACTGTTCATTTTATGGTCAGAATAGAGTTTAATTACGGTTATCTAACCGTTTTCTACAAAAACAGTCAAATGACTGGACAGTTTGCTGCAAATTTTTAATAGTGTAATCTGGTATTTTTACGCGGTACCTATAAAAGTTTCTGCTCTATTTCAGAGCGAAATTTTTTCGTGTTTTCTCTCTGCATTTGCAAAACATCAATGTCGTGGAATTTTGCTAATGCCTTATTGAAAGAAGCTTGCCTTACTATTTATTCTACATGATTATGTTGTTCACTTAATATTTTTTAAGTTGAGATAGGAAAATGTTATTAAATTAATAACACGTTGTGATGATAGTTATATCGGATGCTGCACCTGTTTAGTTTAATAAAGGTGTGATAGTGACAATTTTTTACTGTTGTCTACACTGTTAAAAATTTGCAGCAAACTGTCCAATCATTTGACCGTTTTTGAATAAAATGGTTACATAACCGTACTTTAACTATCTTCTGACCGTATTATTGCTCTTTTTATAGTCAGAATATAGTTAAATTACTGTTATGTAACCGTTTTCTAGAAAAACGGTCGAATGACTGTACAGTTTGCTGCAAATTTTTAACAGTGTAAGGTGAAACTCCGTGATATTCGAAATCATTTCTTTTCCGTAAACAACTCAGACCATGACCTCGACTGCTTGTTTGACATAATTTCTCCAGTTGTGTGTTATCATGAATATGATCCTAATAACTGGATTTGCAAATTCAGAGAGACCAGGTTGAAATATTTAACCATGGTCAGTAGTTTATTACTACCTGTATAGCACTGTCGTATCTGTCAGATATTTATCAGTACATTTCCACTCACTAAAACCGTGACACCTCATACATATATATACACACACTATATATATAAAGGTATTCGGAATTTCCTAATTTAATTTTCGGATAAAAAAAAGCAATATGAAAGCTGTATAATGATATATATATATAATAATGTTTTATTTTCTGTGTTATAATCTCTTACAAGATTCTTGTCATAAAAATGCACTTAATTAATTACGCTGTTAAAATTTCTTAGAAGTCCCTGTTTCAATAAACAGTTTGATTCATCATTTCCCTGAATTTGACAAAATATATTAATTTACAAAATACGGCTATGTTTGCTCGCGAATAAAAAAAAACGTAATTTGTATTTTTAATAATGTTTAATTTAGTTTATTTTACTTAGAACTTTGTTCATTTTCTCGATAACCAAAAAAGCCAGTATCGTGTTATGGAAAATTTATGTCTATTTGTTTTTATTACGCCTGTATTAACAAAGACCTTGTAATTGATTATTTGGTATTAATGTTACTGCGGAAAACAATAGGGAAATTCTGAGGAAAGTAACTAATGGAATTTTAGTTTTCACATTCTGCCTTACCAAAGATTAGTTTTGGACTTACTATTTTTACTATAATTACGTAAATGGCAGTTTTAGTAATTGAGGCAAGCGTGGGTTCTACTTAACTGGAATTAAAAATAAAGTTTATTTTTGTAATTTAAGAAGAAATATATAAAGTAGAATAGCTAATTTAGGAGCACATATCAATTTATCAATTAAACGAAAAGTTGATTATTTCAATTTGTAAAAGCATTGCAAAAAGTTTAATGCATTTTTTCTTTGAAACACATTTTCAAGCGGCTGGATGTTTTATAAATTTTCAAAATTATACGAAAGCTTTCAATATTGAACGCAAAATACTCAAAAAGTTTGTATTTAATTTCAGACTATTAAAATTCTACTTTTTTTTATCGAAAATATCTAAAAATTAAAGAGATATCCTTCTTTTATTTCAGGCTCCTTCTTGATTTGTAGGAATTTCCACTATCCACTTGTCCATCAGCGCGGTTTGTCAAATCCATAAATATATACCCGACCACACATAATTTGAAACATATGTTGAACAACCCAAAGACTAGAAATTTAACTAGTTAATATACCTAATATAATTTCTAGAAATTAATTTTACTCGAATAGTACCAGTACTAAAAACACATATTATTTGTATTTTATATGAATTTTATACATCGAAATTACACTATGAAATAATATTTGTATACTTTTCAATTCTGGAGAAAAATACACTAATTCGCTACATCAGAAAATTTATATGTGAGAAACACATCAAGAACATTTAATTAAATGTGACAAAATACAAGTCAACAAGAAAATAGAATATGTTTCTGATTTATGCCACAGCGGTTCTACTAACGCATGAGTGTTCATGTGCGCCAGTTTGTTTGACAGATTTGTATGCCACAAATGTCGGTGTTAGACAAGACAACAATATAGAAGTAGGTAGTAAGTTGTGGTAATGCTCCCGCCGCATATAGATAGAGCTGCTGTAAACGATTTTCGAATATGCGGAATCAGACAGCAGCTGATAATTGCCCTTTACGGTCAAATTTGCGAAGAATATAGTGAACAGATCATGTGCTATTTAATAGTACAAAGACGGGTGTGTACGTTCCACATGACGGAATAATGTGCATGGTGAAGAACACAGTGGCCAGCCATCTCTGATAACAGAAGTATTGACCCATGCTCTAAAAGGAAAGATTATATTTTCTTTCTGCATAATATTTCAGCTGCTGAGAAACTCCTTGCATTCAAAAGAGTATGACTAAGCTCTATAAACACAACAGGTGTTTCGCTGTTCACGGATATCATTTTGGCCCAATAACTAACGTCCCCACTCCTTCATGCCAGCGGGTCTTTCGATATTCTCGGTTACTGTTGTAACTAGAATCTACAGTTCTGCCTTCACAACATTGATGCCTCTGTCTTTTACCGACGTCTTGTTTTGTCTAAATATTCGGCACGTTTGCGGAGCTTACTTCTAAGATACATCTTGTAGAACAAATTAAAATGTGTGACTTTTGCGTCTAACAACAAATTAAATGTCATAAATTTGTTTATCTATTTATTTTAACAATTTCCAACGCATTATCGCAGATATTTTTAAAATCTGTTTCGGAATATTTTGAAACTTTCTCATTTTTTTCTTCAAATTAAACAAAAAGTCAATTTGTAACTAGTAACATTTTTATTTAACCGTTTAAACGCCGTACTATGAACGGATCTTCCTATTAATATAAAATTTTAGAATTATGCTTCTTTAAAGCACCTTTATCTATTACAATAATAAAATTTCGGAAAAAAAATTTCCTATTTTTTTGCTATGTTACTGAGTATATATATGTATTATTACACAATTAACATGTATTATTACATAATTAATTAATATTAAAATATAATAAAATACTTGATTTTGGAAAATCTAAACAAAATTCTTCACTTATATTCATTTCTAGTGTCCATGATATGTTAGGAAACAACTTTGATTAATGCGTTTATCGCACCGAAAACATTTCTTTGTTGTGTTTTTTTTAAACTACACAACGTCCTTGAGATGTAGGTACAATGTAATGTCCATCAGATATTCCTACTTCTTTTTTCATATGACTGCGGGGTCCATGATGAATGACCAGACGCTCTTTTCTCCGTAGAAGAAAAGTTGTAATTTGCCTACGAAATTCCAAATGCGATATTTTGATGTCATTCACCTCAGAGTGTATAATCCAACTTGAAACAACCGCCATATTTAAAGCATTTATGAAAAGATTCCACCACCATTTCTTACTCCTCATTTTTGGCCTATAACTGCCTAAAAGTTTATCCAAAACGTCAACGCCTCCCATGCCTTCATTGTATTTCTTGATAATATGAGGTTGCGTAACATCAATTTTGCATTTATTTGCATTTGAATATCTTTTTGCTGTTCCAACGGGTTCATGTGTGTAGCAGTTAGATGCTACTGTGACCACCGCATTATCGGTGTAACTGCAGATATATACCGCTCCATCGGAACGAAAATCATATTTTTCCTCTGTCTTCTTTAGCGAGTTCTTTTTTAGATTTCAATGGACAAAGGGCAGTGCGATTTTCACGAATTCTGCATGTCGCTCGTATTCCACGTTTTGCAAGCTCAGAAATTAAATCGTAGGAAGTAAAAAAGTTATCGAAGTATATTTCATGCTTTGAATTTTCTTGCAAGTTAGATAATAATTCGTTCACAACTCTCGAACCTACCTGTACAATGGACGAGGACCCTTTTCTTCCACTGTATATCTCCATAGCGTATAGATATCCATTTGATGAACACATCATCCATATTTTAAATCCAAACCTAATAGGTTTTCCTCTGATAAATATTTTGCATGTATGCCGACCATAGTACGGGACCATTGATTCGTCAATGCTCAACTTCTCGTGCTAGATTCCAAACTGTTGCAGATTTTTAGATAACTCTTCATATATCGGTGCTATTTTACCAAGTTTATCATCTTTTTTCAATTGATTATTGTCCATCAAGTGAAAATACTTCTTCATCTTTCTAAAGCGATTGCGGGTCATAACAGTTAAAACAATAGGAACGGACGTATTTTCCGCTATGCTCTAATACATATCTTCCGTAGGAACAGAATGATATCCACTTAGAATAAGTAGACCAAAAAACTGCAAAATATCTTCAGATACTACTTCAATATCTTCTGCTTTTTGTAAAGCGTACAATTTTGTCATTTTAGCGAGGAGTTCAATATAGTCATAAGTCAAAATTAAAAAAAAATAGGTCGACAGGCGACAGATTTACTAAGTTAGGGAACGTCTGCAAAATTGTTTCGATTCTGTTTGGTATAATAGGTTTTTTAAAATCACATTTTCTCTTCCATGCAATTTTCTTTTTAGGAAGTTTTTTTTACTTTCTGTGCTTTTTCAGAAGTCGGAATAATATCTATAGATTACAACTTACGTTTTATTCCCGGAAGTTCATTTTTTATATTCGAAGGACCGGCTTCTGTATTCTGTATCGCGTTTTCTTGGCAACTAGTTTCATTGTTTTTGCAAATTACGTCTATCATTCCAGTCACGTCAGCTGGTGTAATGGGCTCAAAGTCATTTTCCACAATATCCTCTTCGTCTGTTATATCGCCTGGTACATATGGAGGTAACTGGCATATATCAACATCGGATAAATCTGAATCCGAAAGAGTTTCTAAATACGCTACTGCTTCTTATACAGTTAAAAAAATTTTCGACATGCTTTATAATCACAACCAAAAAAAAAAACATATATTCTACTAAAAAAATATATTCAGCTGAATATTATATGTATTCTACTAAAGAAATCTATTCTACTTTAGCTTCTAATAATGTTACAAATTATTCCAACCGCAAGTCAACAAAACACGAAAGTTCCATTGAAATAAAGGAAAAGAAAAAAGATTTTTTTCCTCTTTCTGTTTGCGCCCCTCCCTTCAATTTACACTTTACTTACCTAATAAAATAAACTCTTCCGGGTAAATGCTTTGACACGGTCTGGTCTTTGACCTTGACGGTACCAATGTTGATGCGTTGAATCAGTCAACGGATTATGTAATGAGATTTGAATTACTTATTTATACGATTACTCCTTTTGAAAACTTTATCGCTAAAGCGCCAATGTTCCAAAATCGGAACATGAGTTTTTCAAACTGCGTCAAACATTTATATTTTATTTTAGATAGTTTTTAGTAGCATTTTTTTACAAGTAGTAGTTATCTTCTTATGACTATAAAAATAATTTTAAATTTTTGGCATAATAAATGTGTTGGGGAATGTTATTTGAAATAGTGAAAAATACCTCAAAAATAGGAAATTTCTAAAAATCATAAAAAATAACAAAAATAAAATTTAATTTTTAACATTTAATGAAAAAAATATTTCATAATCATTGTTATCATTATACAAAACAAAACCTTAATAATTCGAAAATTATTTGCATTTGTAACATTTAGTTGAAACTTTTGTTCCAATTTTGGAACATTGGCGTTTAAACGGTTTAACCATATAAAGGGTGGTGGTTCAATTTTGAACGGCTTAATTTTAATGCTTAAAAGCCACATTGACACCTGAATTTTGGTATGGAAATTTTCCTTTTACGAAGTGCTTAATTGAAAGCTTTTACTTATTTTCAGATATGTTTGTTTGTAAATTCTGGCGTCTGTCAATCAGGATTTTCGAACAGAAGTACTTTGCCCCTGAAAGGGTTAATGGTTTACTTACCATTGATTATTTTATGATTAAAAACGTATATATTGCACCATTTATCAAATTTTAATCCCATATACTAGAAGAAAATGAATAAATTTAGCATGTCTATTTCAAGAATATAAGTACATGTATATAAGATTTTGAAAAACTGAAAATATTTTATAAAATATGTTTTTGCTTATCTGTTTCTTACTTATAAATCATAACAGCCATTCGATGATAAAATATCAGTCAAGACATTATTTTAAAAATTTATAAGTCGGTTTCAATTATCTGAAATTATATAAAAGTAATCTCATGGAAAGAAACATACTACAAAAGAAATTGAGTGCATTATGTATAAAAAATAAAATAAACCTTTTTTTAATATGTTTTTGTTTGTGTTGAAAATGTGAGTGAAATAGTAGCGTTTGCTAAAACTTCGATAGCATTGAAAATTTAGATCGGAAGTTGAGACTAAACCTATTGAAAGCAGAGCAATACATGTTAGAGGCTGCATTATTTCTATACTTGATTAGTGTTTAGGCAAACTTTTTTCTATGCCTTTGTCTCTATTTACCTTGTTTTCCTGTTTTCATTTATTGTTCTTGTTTCATTTTACCGTATCTTATTCGAATTTCAATGACTAATTGAATTTTAACATTAAGATGCATTAAAAAAAAGAAATTATAACAGATAGAGATAAGGTTGTAGGCTGCTTATATCTTTTGAGATAATCCGTGAAAGTTGTTTACTGTAATTGCTGTAAAAATACATTAAAAATAAAAGATAAGTATTTTTTTAAGCCTGTGATCTTTAAATAAAAATCCTTATTTGGAAAACTTGTTTTCTCTTTTCCCATGGCATACTGAAAATATTTTTTTTTGTTTTGCTGGTAAAACATTTCTTTAACAAAACAAATTTCATGCAGTTACCATTAAAATTTACACCTTAACATTTACGTTTTTTACCAGTTTTCTGATGCAAAAAATACATTTTTAGCGAACCATAAAAAACAAGAAAGCTTACATTATAAAAGATAAGAAAACAAGACGCTCAACGTAGGAAAAAACCTTTTTACTTCACCATTTTCAGATAAACCCCAGAGACTTACACTTTTCTAATTATATAATGAAACAACTGGGTTGATGAAAAAATTTATCAAAATATAAAGGTGTTCTTTTTCTGAAAATAGTATTCATGTTTTTTTATTTATATATTTATTTATTTTTTCTCTATTTAGATTCTGTTTTCTATGTTTTTTTAATAAATCAACTGTAAAGTTTACCGACATAAATATTCTGTACTTTTAGATAAAAATTACTATATTTAACCTAAGATGTATTACTATATCGGAAATCCAGCTTTGTTAAAATATAGAACAGCATAGAGTGCGAAAAAATAATTATTTTTGCTATACATGTTATAGAAAAATGATTAATTTTCCATAAATAATGGATATCGCTATCACAAATGTTGTTTTTTCTTTATTTTCAGCAATTTCATTTTTATTAAGATGAATATATTGAATATTTAATGAGATATTGGTATTTGCATGAAATAAATTGTAACTGTGCATGCGCAAACTACACCAAAGATCTTTTGTCAAGATTTGTTAGTCAATTCTATGTAGCAACTCTTATAAAAAGACCACTCAAATAATCGTGAAAACCCAGAAAGATATCGGTGATAATAAGAGCTGATTGACAAATTGTTGAAAAATCCCTTATCATCCAACTACTTTTAGAAAGCAACTCACTATATCACTACATATTTTCGCTATATTTGAATGGCATTTTTATGTAAGTTGCTGTATAGAATTAACTACCAACTCATGAAAAGTAATCTTAGGTATAGTTCGCGCAGTTAAAAAAAATAATACAAATACCCACATCTCATCAATTATTCAACAGTCATCTTTTAATTGCAGTATACAATTTCTATTGCTGTTTCTCAAGTTTTCGAAAAGCGATTTTAAATTCGGTTAAAAAACTTTGCATGCTATAAATAAAAAAAATGAAAATTTCACAGAACCGTTAACATTTCCATGAATACGCGTAGTATTCTTACACAAATGCACACAAATGTAGAACAGGACCTACATAGTCATTTGCTTATATGACAGACTATTTTGACCATTTTCTGTTTCTTGGGGGAACTCAAATATTCTTTTATTATAAAATATATTATTGACCCTCTAACTGATCTCGCAAATAAATCTTCACTGACAAATATGAAGTGAAACATGTTCTTTACATGCTGAAAGTTCAAGGGATAATAGGATTGTTCTCAATAGATATTCGACGAAACGTGTGAAATCAAAAGCGTCTTGTCACTGCCCCTTAATTTAAGGACATCAGTGTATACATACAAAGATGTTGATAGCACATAGAAAGATATGCACGGAATAACTTAATGTATTAATAACTTATTTAATAACTTAATGTACTTCTCTATTATCCCGTCGACCACTTTTCATAACAAAAAACTATCACCAAACTGTAACGTCAAATAAACAAATGGACGAATGTTGAAATTGGAATAGCAAAATAAATAAATAAATAAAATACAAGAATTTAAGGACATAATTGTTATTTTAATTAATGAAATAACTCATAAATCAGTAAAACATAATAAAAAATACAAGCAAATGTCGAATTAAAAACCATTTGATGACATAACAGACACGTATAATGCTTCTGACATCAAGTAAATGGGACTACAGTTTTGGCGTTTAATCTTACAGTTTGGCGATAGTTTTTTATTATGAAAAGTGGTCGAAGAAATAATAGAGAAGTACCTGATTCTCTTTAAAATAAAATTTTACAAAAAGTCAATTAATACACTCCTGACGATGTCCGCAAGCATTAAATTATGCATTATTACCCTGAATTGATACGTATATTTTTAAAATGTTTTGATATCGAATAGAGACATTAGAATTGACGGGAACAATTTTTTTCTTATTTTTTTCAACAACAATGCCATTTTCCTATCGGATTATTATACACAAAGTTAAAATTCAAGCAGCTACTATTAATACAACACATTCTATAGTGCTTAAACGACCAGCAAAATGTACAAAGGATACAAAATTATTGCGTGAATAAATTGATGGTTTCTTGGAGTTCATGTCATGTATATTGAACATTTGTTTATGTAGTGATAACTGTAAATTCTTCTAAATTCGTAAATGTAATCATTCTACTTCTGTAAATTTTTAGTCTTTAAAATTCGTAATAACTCCACTCCTAAAAATTTGTATTTCAACAATGCAGTGTTCAGTTTTACGAAATGTAATAGAAGAATATGAAACAGTAAAATGAATAAATGTATATTCCTGCATCGATATTTATATAAAAATATAACAAATTATAACACATTTTAATAATATAATTCTTTTCATTGCTATAAGGCGTACAATAAAAACATTATAAACAGTGAAATAATACATCTCAACAGTCTACTAAAACTTATTTTACTGCTTATAATGTTTTTATTTTACGCCTTATAGCAATGAAAAGAAGTAACTATTTTCCTATTCAAATTCAATAAAAATTTATTATCATTATTTTAAAAGTGAGATATCGTGATATCAAAACTATCAAAGCTATCCAGATATATTTTCGAAAAATAAACCCAACATGTATCAAAAATGTTTTGAAATAAAATGTTAAAAATAAATGTTTCTCACATGAATAATTTCAATTTCAAAATCCCCTTTTATAGAATTTTAAAATTCTTACTTAATACATTCAAATCGGTAAGCCTAGTTTTATCCTGCTTTGAAAATGTAAATCTCTAAAAATCTTAAATTCTAAAATGCAAATTCGTCAGTTATTCACATTTATTCTATTTTCTATGGCGTAATATTGTATGTACAGGAATATACCTTTTTAAATAAAAATGTACAAAATAGTTCACCAATTCGGCACAGTGAGAAGTGATAAGAATTGGAGATTTATTTTATTCTCCCCCCCCCATATTTATTAATTCAATTTTTTAAATATTTTTATATGCCTACATCTTAAAGATGGATGAATAGATATGATAGTTTAGTGGAATATTCTAGATAATTAATAATTTTCATACTTTTGTTATAAGTATCAGTATTTATTGGTTAAATGATGTTTCATTCGGTAAATATAAGAAAATATGCAATTAAAAATCTTGCACATTAATAGGACCGACGGTACAATGCGACAGAAGAAAGCTTTATAAATGACTTCAATGAAAACGCTTTTAATATATTTCATATTTATCAAATAAAAGATATTGCTTAATAAACACGTTCTTCAAACGTTTAAAGGAAGATGAATAAACTCCTCCAAAATCATATCTGAATTCAATATGTTAATATCATTAATTAAACGAGTTTAGCCGATTAGTTACTCGTTTCACGAACCACGCTAACTTCGACACCGTAGAAATAATTTTCACTCGTCTATCGAACATGCAACTAGTCATGCGGTAGACAAAATGATAATAATAAAAAACTTTAAAAATACAATTATGAAAAGAGTGCAAAGAATACTAAACTTTCACATGAATCCATTTTGGTTCTAATGTATTTTTTCATTCCCGTTTTCCTTATAAACGTGATTTAAAATGCCAAAGTTTCTAATATTGTTTTCATATAAATGTATCGTAGAAGCAGGATTACCTTTTTATTGGGGATTTCAAATTATTCCCCACCTGCATCCCCCTCTTCTGCGAAAATGTTTTTTCGATGTGTGGCAGTTAATATTTTACAGAATATATGTATATATATTTGAGTAAAGTAATTTAAGCTTAAAGACATTTTACTGAAATCAATTACGATTTATTTACATTGTAGAATATTGGCCTTGATAAAGTGTTTCACAATATAAGTTTCCATTTTCTTTTCATAATATTTTCACATTCTGTTCATGTGTTTTTCTCTTTATACTTTAATTTATTTTTATATTTCTTTCAATTTCTACATATTATATTATTTGGCATACATTTTATATTGTATTATAATAATTGGCTTGTTTATGTAGTGTTGATTTTTATGATATTTAATAGATATTATTTTCAAAATGTTTTATTATATATATATGTATATCTATATCTATATCTATACATATACATATATTTAAAGTTTTAGGGACTTTGCATGAAATTAAAAATCACACTTAAATTATACATTTGATGAAAACCGATCATGCGTTTTAAATTGGTTTTATTGACAGTGGTACACATACATACATACATTATGTTTGAAATATAATTTTCTCGGTTAACATCTTGATTTATTTTATGAATATGAGAAATATATTATTTTTTCAATAATGTCACTTTTTCTAGAAATTCTACGTAAAATAAATTTAATTTTTGAAGAAATTATTAATATTGTTAAAATAGTTTGCTTGAATTACCGTTCGTGACTTATCCGTTGCAACAAATTTGTCCCCAATAATTAAAAAATATATATAGCACTATTTATCCCTTAATATAAGTATTCAACCTCCCGTGGCATCCTTTTTTTATTAACACTTTCCAACCTAGTTGAAAAGTGTTTATGACTTCGGTTTGTCTGCCATCTTGCCGTCTGGCCGTCTGCCGCCTGTCCGCCTGTCCGTGCTCTGACTCCCGTAAATATACTTGGATCACCCTGATATTTTTGTATGTTAATGTCATTTACTATATCATGGTCCCTATTTCAACTGAGTTGTTTAGCACTTATAGTTTTTTTACAGGGACAGTCAAAAGTATTCCGTTACATTACAGTCAATGGGAAATAATCGCTTCAAGTGCATTTTTATGATGCTACGTCATTTAAAACATGAAGAAATTGATATATAATTATGAAGCGCATTAAAACATGCTTTTTGTAGAATATGGGTTGCAAAGCATTAATTATTCATTTACTGGGTCAAACTAAGGAATTCTGTTACACTTTGTTATATGGGAAAAAATCGTTTGCAGTGTAATTTAGAGATATTTCACTATTTCAAACATAATGAAAATCATATGCATTACAGAGGTTCACTATAAATTGCTCTCTTGAAAGTGTGGTGTACATTGCGTTTATTTACAGGAACACACAAAAGATATCGGTTACAGTACATGTGCGATATTTACAGTCTATGTGTGATAAGTGCAATTTTAAGTTTAACTAAATTTTTTCATAGTACGTGTGTGTTTATAAACTCAGTTGTTTATATACAGGGCTACACAAGGGAATTCGTAAGTATTACGGACTATCGGAATGAATTGCTTAAGGATAGTTTTTAATTGTGTTACGCATTTTCTTGCTGAACTATAATATATTTAGTATACTAATATAAATTTGCGAAATATAAATAAATTCATATATAGGGCTGCACAAAAAAAAAAAAAAAAAAAAAAAAATATATATATATACATTGTCGTTTACGGTTGGTAATTGCTGCGAGTGAGTTTTAAGTTGTCTTTTAGCTTAATATGGGGTGTGTATAAAAGTCTTCAGATAATATACAGGGCTGTACAAAGGATTCAGAGTGCATTTCCATCGATCGAAGAAAATTGCTAAATATGAATGTTCTAACTGAAATAAAATTTATCATGCTATATATCCACATCTATCGATCATATACAGGGTGGCACAAAATAATTCGACTATTTTTTTTTTTTTACACTGGAAGGTAATTTTAAATTCTGTACTTTATAATGTGGTATATGCTTTCTAAATTGTTTACTTACATATCTTCTTTCACCTTATTTAACGGTGAAGTTTCGTTACAGTTTTCTGGTTGTGTTGGAAAGGGTTTCATAATCTATGCTTGACGCAGGATTTTTCATTCTTGTTTCAATTGTTATCAAAGGAGGAGTACATTGTCGTTTGTAATTAATTTTGATATATTATGAAATAGCTCAAAACGGATTCTTGAATAGTTATCATATATTCTAATACGAGCAAATCTTGTGTGTGGTTATATATATATATATATATATATATATATACAGTAGAGCGCCGATAATCCGAACTCCAATTAACCGAACTTTCAATTATCCGAACCGTGTTTTTCGACTTTTAAATTTTTTTATCCGAACTTCCAATTATCCGAACAGCGTATTTCTCTTTTTAAAAATTTTTTCTGAACCAATTATGCGAACGGCATATTTTTCATTAAAAAAAAAAAAAAAAACCCTCCAAAACCTAAATATTTTTTTTTCTGTCCCTTCCAATTACATTTCTCTTTTTTCACCCTGTTATCTATCTTTTTTCTTTTCTTTCTTGGTATACAAAATTTAATCCGGAAACTGCAAGGTATTTTTGGGGAGTTTTGTTAGTGGGAAAGAGAACACAAAAGGTTTGAAGAAAGGGGTTGAGAAACCAAGGTCAAAGCACAAAATTCCTGTTTGTATTTTTCTCCCCTCACCCTCGCTGTGGACACGTGTTGCAATCAATGTCTATGGTTGCAATGCAATCCCAAGGGGGTGGGAGGGTATTTCTTTGAAGTTTCTTATCGCAATGGACAGGTCACAGACCCGGTGTGAAGCCAGGACTAGAGAAAAGTAAGGGCTACGACATTTCTTTGACACCAGGTCGGGAGTGGAGAAAAACTGGTTTGTGTGACGTAGCTACGTTGACAAAGGTTTCTTGTTAGCGGTTGTTGATTGCACCAGCGATCTAGCTCATTTATTTTTCTGCAAAGAAGGAGAAAAGATGTCTGGAAAGCGAAAAAGAGTTGTTCTTTCGCTAGGAGACAAAGTAAAGATATTGAAGAGACTGAAAAATGGTGAAGCAGGTACAAAATTAGCAGTGGAGTTTGGTGTAGGAAAGTCTACAATATCAGATATAAAAAAGAATGAAGAATCAATTATGAAGTATGTAACGGGACTTGAAAGTGAGCAAGGAAGCTTAGATAGAAAATAGATGAAAAAATCCTTTGATGATAAAGTAGATAAAGCTTTGCACATGTGGTTTTTGCAGAAACGCTCATCTGGTCATCCCATTTCTGGACTCTTATTATGTGAGAAGGCTATATTTTTCAACGAAAAGCTGAATGGAGAAAATACTAATGCATTTCAAGCAAGCTCTGGGTGGCTTAGAAATTTTAAGCTACGGCATGGTATACGCGAAATCGGATTGCATGGTGAAAAATTATCTGCATCTACAGAGGCTGCTACGAAATTCGTAAAAGAATTTATTGAATTTGTTGAATCAGAAAAATACGAAGAAGAATTTATTTACAATGCAGATGAGACAGGCCTGTTTTGGAGATCTTTACCCCGAAAATCATTAGCATCTGGGTTCGAAAAAAGTGCTTCTGCAACTAAATTAAACAAAGAAAGAATCACAATTCTTAATTGCGCAAATGCAACCGGTAACCATCGAATACCATTGTTCGTGATAGGACAGTCAAAGAAGCCTCGATCTTTTAAGAATTGGAAAAATCTGCCAGTCATTTACACTTCTCAAAGGAAGGCTTGGATGACATCAGAAGTTTTCATTGATTGGTATGATCACACATTCATTCCTAAAGTTAAGACACATCAAGAAGATATGAAGAAAGAGGGCAGAGTACTCCTACTTCTTGATAATGCACCTTCACATCCGTGTGCAGATACCCTTGAACGGGAAAATGGGAAGTTCCGAGTAAAGTTTTTGCCACCTAACGTTACATCACTGATACAGCCCATGGATCAGAGTGTAATAGAGACATTTAAGCGCTTTTATAGAAAGCAAATGTTGAGAAAGATGCTTCTATCAGAAGACACTGAAGAGCCTGATTCCCAGAATGCCATAAAAATTAATTTAAAAGATTGTTGCATTATGGCTGCCGATTCCTGGAAGCTTGTAAAATCATCAACGTTAAAAACTGCCTGGAATAAAATTTTAAACAGAGAAAAAAGTGATACTGGAGCAGAAGCATCTGATAAGGAAAATGAGGAGTGTAAAACTATAAAAGAGATGGGAAGAATCCTAAATTATGAGGAAAAAGAAATTAATGAGTGGATAAATTGTGACATGCAAGACCCTGGATATCAGATTTTAAATGACAATGAGATTGTGGTTGAGATTGAAGGCGAAAATGAAGAAAATGAAAATGAAATTGAAAATGAATGCTCTGAAAATGACCCAGGTCCATCACATAGCGAAGCCTTTGAATGCTTGGAAACAGCTATGAAATGGCTCGAAAGGCAGAAAGACGCTGATCCTATTCAAGCAATGCATTTAAGAAGCATTAGAGATATGGCAGCATTGAAAAGAATGTCTTCTTTGAAGCAAGAAAAAATCAAAAGCTTTTTTACTTAAATTATAATCTTAAAAAAAAAAGACAAAAAAAAGTTTAAAAAATGAAAAAAAGACAAAAAAAAAGTTTAAAAAATGAGAAAAAGGCAAAAAAAAACATTTTTAAACACGCCAGCACTAACAGTGTTGCAAGTCCTAAGCCTGGATAAAGTGTGAAGGTTTTTGTATAGATAGGGATATCCTTTAAATTGTCTGTCCAATTATCCGAACTTTTGCTTATCCGAACTAGGGTCGGTCCCGACGTGTTCGGATAGTCGGCGCTCTACTGTATATATATATATATGCAAATTTTATCTAAAAAACGGCTCTAACGATTTTGACGAAATTTCGTATCCTACCGTTTTGGGGCACCAGAAAACCATTGGGCTAGGTCACATGTTCGAGAAAATTCGATTAGTGGGTCATTTTGGGTCATGGTCAAGCTAATTGTATCTAAAAAACCGGTTCAAACGATTTTGACGAAATTTTGTATCCGACTATTTTCGGGCACGAAAAGACTATTGGGCTGGGTCACATGTTCGAGAACTTTCGATTAGTGGGTCATTTTTGGGTCAAAGCGGGTCAAATTAATTTTATCTAAAAAACGGCTCTAACGATTTTGATTAAATTTTGTATCCTACGAGTTTCGGGCCCGCGAAAATCATTGGGCTAGGTCACATGTTCGAGAAAATTCGATTAGTGGGTCATTTCTGGGTCATTGTGGGTCAAGATCTAAAAAGCGGCTCAATTTACACTAAATTCTGCATCCAATGGTTTTCGGGCACGAGAAGACTGTTGGGATAAGTCACATGTTCGAGAAAATTCAATTAGTGGGTCATTTTGGTCATGGTGCATGATATTTGAACTCAAATTGAATTATGACCGAGCATGGCTCGGTCTTCCCTGCTCGTGATAATAACACAAAATGTTTCCCATTTTTCCTACTCTGCCAAGTTCACAATTATTTTTAACTGTAAATATATGTTATCATCGTAGAAAAGGTAGCATTCATCTTACTATCATGCCGCTTATTGAAAGATTTTTATATTTGGCAAATTTAACAATGTCTCTGTGAAAAATAGTTTAATGTTTGAAATAAAATAAGTAACATCTCTGTAAAATATTGCTTTCTTTTATTCAACGTAATTCATAAAAATTCTATTCATTAGAAATCTGAAAAAATAAAAGTTATTTAAAGTACTCTTTTGTGCATTAGTCACAAATACTTAACTTTAAACAGAACATGAGTTTCATTTCTATTTTAATGAAAATATGATGTATGAAATTAATCCTGAAATGCGAAAGTTAACTTCACATTATAAATACCCAAGACATAGGAAATATCTCTTTCCATTCAACAAAAAATGAAAACATTGATTTTCTGTTTCATCTTTCATAATGTTTTAAGTCCTAGGTTGGTTATATACGGACAGGCGCAACATAACGAAATGTCATTCTGTTAATTAATCTGTCTCTTGAATTTCGAGTGCCGATTTAATCCTTTAACAAAATCTGAAAGTAGCAAAGTAGTTACTACTTTTGAAAAATAGTTTGTAGTCTCAACATTTTAAAACAAGTAGTTGTTGTTAACTACATTTTCGATAAATTACTTGTAGTTTTAATTCAGTACAAAATAAAAGTAGTTTTTCCAACCACTGTTGCTGGGCTATTATACATTCCAATGAAAAAGTTTTATTTGTTTTAAATATTTCTAAAAGTAATTTCAATTAAATTAGTTTCAAAACTATAAAAATTTTAAAGTGCAGATTTGCCCTTCAGTTTCATGTACTTTAATTGCATATTCTGCTACAATATTGTTCAATAATATATTTTTTTAAAATTATTTAGATTCACATTTAAAGATATGAAATAAACAGACTCGCATTTTCGCTTTTTTAACTATTAGTTTTCTTTATAAGTATTTAACAGCGATAGATTATCTAGTAAAATCAGCTTCAACATATTTCGTATATATAATTAAAATCCATTTTGTTTTAATATGCGGAGCGCATTGTCATGACAAGTATTAAAATTAAATATTTCTCGCTTCGTTATGTTTAAATCCCTTTATGATAGAACTCACTTTGTCTTTCTTTAATCGCTTCTAGAATTGCAATATCCTGAATTCTAAAATTCAATGTCCAGACAGTCGAAAATGTATACTTATTTGAAGGAACGTTTCGAAAAACTTATGTATGCAACTTTCAAAGAAATATATTTACATAAATAATGTAGAAACGAATTCACACAATATGAAAATTTTGAATTACAAAATTTTAGGCATATACTTATCTTGTTTGTTCCGTTTATGGATATTACATTTTTTAATGATAATTTTGTGTCAAATAAATTTTGAATTGTGCTAAAATTAAAATTCACTAAATGTATTTAAGAAAAATATTTTCTGATTTGATTTTATTAACTACTCAGGAAATGAGAGACTTTGATGTGATATCAGCTTACACAAGGTTCGTAAACTAATAATAATAATAATAATAATAATTATTATTATTATTATTATTATTATTATTATTATTATTATTATTATAAAATGCAATTTGTTTTACAGACTATTAAAAAAAAATGTTTTAAAAATAATTCTTATAGTATCGTAAAATAAGAATATGAAACTCTCCTTTCTAAAAATTCAATTTAGAATGGAGAGTTCTATCTCTTCTGGAATTTTACTTATCTTTATCTTAAATTTTAAATCACAAATTCCTTACAGCTGTTTGTTTATTTTTATTTCATTCAATTTTCCTATAATGTTTTAAAGCTATATTGAAAGAAATATTTCATAAGAAAATAACATAAAAAGTAATTCTCAAAATATGAAAATTTCGAACTGAAGCTTTTCATTTCAGAAATATACATTTAATCAAGCCTTTTTACCGCTACAAAAAAACTGTATTCTTCAAAAATATATTTTCTGCAAAAATAGTTGGAATCAATTTTTGAATAAAACAAAATATATCTATTTCAGGAACACTTTGCATTTTCAATTACAAATAATCTTAACGCTGAAAACGAGAAATTTTGTATATAAATTAGATCGGGCGTACTTCACATATTAAATTGAAAGTCTTTTCGAATTAAACTCTTTTTCATATTAAATATATAAGATAAATATTTATCGCTTCGTAAAGTTGAAGAATAAATCTCTATATTCCCAAAATTTCACTTTCTTATATATCTAAGACTCTCTTTAAGCGCTTGTAGAATATCAGTTCTCTATATCCTGAATTCTAAAATTCAAAGTCCACTCGTTCGAATGTTTATTTCATTTGATTCAATGTTTCGGTAATCTTCTATATGAAATATGCAATATAATATTTGACTATGAAAATAATTTAGAAACGACGACTTAAAATATAAAGATTTCTAATTACAACATTTCATCAATACATTTATTTCATTTGCTCCGGTTTAAAAAACTACATTTGTTAATATATTTTCTAATAAAATTATATATATATAAAATAAATATATTTAAGACACATTTTCACATTTATATCTTTAATAATGTTCATAAATATTCTATAAAATATGTATTATATCACCAAAATTTCGAACACTCTGCAATCTGTGACATTTCTCGGATCTTCGAAAACCACACGCGAACAATCCAATTTTTGGACTCAAAGTTGAAAGGTAGACAAAGACATCCATGCACATAAAAGTTTGATAACAGCAATACTCCACTGAATTTCTAATCGAGTGATGAAAATGATAAAATAGAATAAAGGCGTTTATTTAATGGTTAGATTATGACGGAAGTACAGTTTTCACCATATTGCTCGGAAGTGACTGATGTAATTTGAAGCTTTTCATCTAAAATACATCCTGACAATTATTGCAAATTAAACCATACTCCGTTTTTAAAACTGAATTCTGTATTAAAAGTATTTTAATTTCAATTGTTGAAAATTAACATTTGTTTTGCATTGTTAATTTAGAATAGGAAATCTTTTATTATCATAATTCAGTTTTTTTTTTTCAAATTGTTGATTCAAATCGTTAAAGAGATTTGCAAGATAAACAGCTTTGCCTTAAAACGATTCTGGAATTTCAATTCTTTATACATTGAATTCTAAAATTCAAAGTCATTCATATCAAAAAATCATCGAAATGATTTTTTAAAAATTCAGATTATCATTATTTTTGAGGTCGTCCGGATTCAGCACCATTAGTGGGGAAAATGACCGAGTGCCTGTCACAGCTCGCTGTGCATCTACACGACAGCGACAGGTAAGTGGACGAATCACTAACCCCACACAGAAATATGTATGCGATGACCCGGTGGTTGTGCCGTTACGGACCAGCCCGCTTTTCGAGACGAAACCGGTTCTAGGAAAATAGGAGGGCTGAGTGACCCCGCCGGTGGGAGAAGATACCTCGTAGGCGAATTCTTCGTGCCCAGCTTAAGCCGGGAAGATGACATGAGTAGCAAAGGCTACATAATGTGCACATTCAATCTTATCTGTGGTTAGATGGAGACATGGACTGACACTGAAGGTCAAGAAAAGCTTGCAACAGTTTAGTCTAGTCATTGCGTGAGGTGGCATGCAACATGCCTCGGTATTGGCAGACGGTGGAACATAGACAATAGCTCAAGATGGTTGGGTTCCGACCTGACATATGGGATCATTTGCGACCGTTCATCCCTTGTGCCCCATTTAACTGGAGTAGTTGTGAGCCGCCATCGAGGTTCTATCGGGAAAGGGAAGCGCCCCCGTTGGCGAGAAGGTAGTTTGTGCCCACGGTAGCAACCGTAGTTGCAGTGTGGCTCGTAATACTGCCCTGGTAGGACGATGGCCTGTTCTCCCTTTAGTGTCCGAGCAATAGGAACATGGTCGGATTCTTGTCAGTTGAGTGACGGCGTCTATACGAAAACCACACTACCGGGTCGGAAATTGTCCGACCAATTGGTCCAGCGTGACTATGCATAGTCACAACTTTCTGTGCCCGATGCCGTGGTTCAATTAATAGGCGTTCTCGAAGATAATTTTCTAGTTACTAACACTTCCGAGCGGGGCAGTATTATGGTGCTCGGGTGGAAGGTTTCCGCTATCCTCCGGGAAAGCTAGCGGCTCTATTATTGCGCATGGTACCGGCGACATTGCATGGATTATGTTCGCTTCGGTGCTCATTGACCAAGTCGTCGGGAGGTAAGGTTTGTTGAAGTTCGTATGGTGGGTGCCGGAAGATCCCAATCCTGTAGCACACAGCCTGAGCAGGGACGTTTCTATGCGTCCAGGCAGGAAGTTTCCATAGCCTCAAGGGCATGCGAGCAAAGCCTACGTTTCCATCCATAGCTGATAGACTATTGATAACCTTTGTAGGTTCCCGAGGCAACTCAGGGAACTCTGACATGCTCCCAGGTGCTATGGGCAATGTCCTTTAGAGCATGGGTCCTGCAGAACACAGCGACCAATTTGTCGTTTTTGGGAGTCAGGGGTAGAGTAGTGCATTACGGTATTTCGGGAGAATTTGGCCGCCTGGCGCACTGCGTGCAAGGATTACCTGAAACTAGAACCGGAAAATAGGACCACTTAGTTTCATCATAATCTTCTATATGTGACATTTAAAGAAATATTTATTCATAGAAATTGTTATAGAAACAAACTCTCAAATAAATGATGATATAATGACAAAATCCACCCCCCCCCACACACACACATATAATTATATATATTTAGTTTTTTCGATGATATATGATTCTGCAAAAAAATATTTTGAATCATCATTGTTATCAAAACATATGATAAAATTATCTAAAATACGTATTATCATTTTTAAGAGTATTAATGGTCTTAAAATATTCATAAAAATAGAGATAATATCATCTAATCAGATTAAACATACTTTATTTATTAAACTAAATTGCATTCTGTATCAAAGGCATTTTCAGCCAAGTGTTAAAAATAAATATTTCGCGCATCGTAAAGTTCGAATATAAAATCCTTTATTCTCAAAATTGAAATTTCTAAAATTGATGATTCGAAATGTTAAACCTTGCCTTAGAGAATTCAAATTGCCTTCTCCCCGAATTCTAAAATTTGAAGTCCATTCAGTCGAGTGTTTATTTTTATTTCATTCTGTTTCGGATAATCTGCAAAATGTCATTTCCAAACAAATATTTATCAAAATAAATAACTTCAAAATGATATCTCGCAATATTGAAATTTTGAATTACAACATTCACATACATATTTATCTTTTTCTTTATTAAGGTTTAAAATAAAGAAAATAAAAAATGTATTGAAATATATTTTCCAATAATATTCTGCTGCTAAAATATTTTGAACAACCATATTATAGATAAAATTTAAATTATACAAAGCACATTTTCTCAATTTTAACTCTATTACTATTTTCAATTTTTCTGAAAATTACATATTGTACCATGAAACCAGCTTAAACATATTTCGTTTATGAAAATAAAATGGAATTTGAATTAAATCTAATATTAAGTCAAGAGTTAAAAATGTATGTTTCTCGCATGCTTCCTTTATTATCAAAATTGAAATTTTACAAATCAGTGATTTAAATCCTTGAGGTTTGCATTAAGTGCTTCTCGAATATGAATGTTGTCCATCCTGAATTCCAAAATTTTATATGTATCCTCCCAGTGTTTACTTTTATTTGATTTAATTTTCCCTTAGTCTTCCATATTTATTCAAGAAATTAGAGTAGAAAAATATTTTCAAAATATGGAAATTTCACACTAAAGCACGGTACTTCAATGTTTAATTATTTATTTAGGCACAAAATGTAGAAATATATTCCTTTGATATATAAAATTTTAATAATTTGTTTAAATTTAAATGTGCAAAAATATTTTGGAAATATACCTTGTTTAAAATTAAATAACCTTACTTTAAAATACATTTTCTCCTGCTTAACTGTATTAGTACTCATACCTATTCTTAGAAATAAACAGTATATCGTAAAATTGCATAAAATATATACTGTTTATGAAACTTAGTTGCATTTTGTTTTATTAGCATTTTCAAGCTAACTATAAAACTATAAATATATTTTTCAAATTTAAATATAAAATCCTTTAATCTCAGAATTCAAATTTCTGAAACGGATGGTCTTTTGGAAATCTTTAGGTTTCTCATTATAAGCACCTAGAATTTCAAGTATCCGTAATTCCAAGATTCAAAATCCACTTACACGACTTACACGGTATTTATTTTTATATGATTTAATTTCTGATAATCTTCTATATGCGAGATTCGAGGAAATATTTATGCAAGGAAATAACGTGGAAATGAATTCTTAAAATAAGTAAATAAAAAAATTACATTATTCAGATAAACATTTAACTCGATGTCTCTAATTTAAAATGTGGAAATGTATTAAATGTATTTTCCAAAAATATATTTGCAATAAAATTATTCAGAAATTTTCTGTGAATTAAATAAACAAAAATTATATAAAATGCATGTTGTTATTTTGCTGTATTACTATTCTTATACGTTCTGATAATTTGAGATTAAACCATCAAATCAGCTTAAAATATTCCGTTTGGGAAGCTAAACTTCATTTTGTATTAAAAGTATTTTCAGGTCACGTGTTAAAAATAAATATTTCTCAAGTCGTAAAGATTTAATATAAAATCTATTATTCCTATAATTCAAATTTCTTGAATCGATTATTCAAATCGTTGAGACTTGCAATGAGAGCTTCTCGAATTTCAATTGCCTATATCCTGAATCCTAAAATTCTAAGATCCACCCACTCGAGAATTTATTTTTATTCGATTCAATTTTGGATAATAATCTATATGCAAGTTCCGAAGGAATATTTATCTAAGAAATAAAACGTCAAAATGAGTTCTCAAAATATGATATTTTCGAATTGCTCATACTTTTTTTTTTTTTTTTTTTTTTTTTAAATTATAGAATGATACATTTTTCAAAAATATCATTTTTTGAAAAAATCATTGGAATCATATTGTGAATAAGATTTAAAAATATTATATCAAATATATTTTCTGATTGTTAACTACATTAATATTCTTACGTTTTCTGAAAATTAGAAATTATACCATTAATTCACATGGAGCACACTTCGTTTATAAGAATAATTTATGTTTCGTATAAAAGGTATTTTCATATCTAGTGTTAAAACTAAATATTTCTTTCGTTTGAGTAAAAAATTCTTTAACTTTATAATTAAAATTTCTCAAATTGATGATTTAAAACTCTGAAGTTTCCTTCCAATAATTTTGAAAATTCCATTTTCTATATCTTGATAGGGTTGGTGAACCAAAGGTGGCCAGTTTTCCTAAGGTAGACCACCCTTAAAAAGCAGAATTAATTTAATATTAAAACACAAAATAGTGATACTGGATTGTCAATCATGTATCTTTAGTATACGTAGCTGAATTTAAAGAAATCACTTTGATCCTCCGACATTTTATGAAGTGAATTCACTTTTGTTGAGTAGTCGTTTTAATATCCAGGTAAGACGATATTTTAATTTACAATTGTTGAAATTGTTTGAATTTTGAGTTATGATGCGTTTTCTGAAAGCTTATTTTTTTCTCTTTTACCACATTTACTTTAATTCTAGGAAATTTATCACATTAATACATTTACATGTTGCAAATGGCGACAATTTGCATGTTCCCAGGAGGCCACCGTAGAAAACGAATGTTGAAATCAGTGTAGTAAGTGTGATTAAAAAAAATTCTACATAAATATTGGAAAAAAGTATTAACATTTATTGTTAACACCAGAGATCACTCAAAAGAAGTCAGTATATCCGAGAAGATAATCCCTGAACTACCGTGTACAAAAAGTGATTCAATGTCTTTTCATGTTATAAGATAAGAGGATTAAGAAGTGAAAATCGAAACATATCAAACTAAAGGATCATCAGAGTATAATAGTAAGAAAAATATTTTACCGAGTATTTTTTCTCATTTTAAAAGTTATTTCAATACATGGGCCACCTTTAGAACAGTGTGAGTCAAAGGTGTCCTACAACCTACATTTTTGAAATTGTATTATAAAATTAATTAAATTTTATTTTTAAGAGAAAGGTATACTTTATATGTGTTAGAGATAAGTGTAGATTTTTCAAACACAAATTCAGCCCCACACACACACCCAGAAAATAATAAAAAATCCTCAAATCTTGTCTATGGTCACCTTTGGGTCACCTACATTATGTAAATTTCGAATTCCGCACTCACGTGTGTTTATTTTTATGTGATTCATTTTGGAAATTCTTCTTATTTAATATTCTTTTACATACGATTTTAAAAGAAAAAAATGTTTTAGAAATTAACTCAGGAGCGAATTCGTAAAGTGTAGAAATTTAGATTTACATCATTATACATATCTCAGATAAGTGTAAATTTTTCAAACACAAATTCAGCCACACACACACAACCAGAAAATAATAAAAACCACTCAAATCTTGTCTATGGTCGCCTTTGGGTCACCTACCTTATGTAAATTTCGAATTCCGCACTCTCGTATATTTATTTTTATGTGATTCATTTTGGAAATTCTTCTTATTTAATATTCTTTTGCATACGATTTTAAAAGAAAAAAATGTTTTAGAAATTAACTCAGGAGCGAATTCGTAAAGTGTAGAAATTTAGATTTACATCATTATACATATCTCAGATAAGTGTAAATTTTTCAAACACAAATTCAGCCACACACACACAACCAGAAAATAATAAAAACCACTCAAATCTTGTCTATGGTCGCCTTTGGGTCACCTACCTTATGTAAATTTCGAATTCCGCACTCTCGTGTATTTATTTTTATGTGATTCATTTTGGAAATTCTTCTTATTTAATATTCTTTTGCATACGATTTTAAAAGAAAAAAAATGTTTTAGAAATTAACTCAGGAGCGAATTCGTAAAGTGTAGAAATTTAGATTTACATCATTCTACATATGTATTTATCTCATTTATTCCACTTTCGAATGCTATTTTTTTCAGCAATAAATTTGCTGTGTATAAAATAAGTTAAATTGATGCAAAATATATTTTCGTATATTTCACTGTATTAACATATTAAATATTTTGAAAAACAGATATTATATCGCCTTAAACATACTCCAATTATGAAATTAAATTGCATTTTATATTGAAAGTAATCACATGCCAAGTGTTAAAAATAAATAATTTTCCCACTGTGAAATTTGAATGTAAAATACCGTATATTCCGGCGTATAACGCACACTTTTCATACAAAAATAAATATCGAACATTACAGGTGCACGTTATACGTCGGTTATAAAAAGTACATATTAAAAATTAAGAACAAAAGACGATCATAAGAACAAAGATTTCTAATTTAATAAACATGCTATTTATTTGAAAAAAAAATTGTTTTCGCTATCCGATTAGAGGAAAAGTAATAGTTATAACATCATATTACAAATTAAGAAAAAAAGACGGTCATAAGAACAAAGATTTCCAATTTAATACACATGCTATTTATTTGAAAAAAAAAATAGTTTTCGCTAACCGATTACAAGAAAAGTAATAGTTATAACGTATTTAATAATTTATTTTATTTTTTGCTGAGTATCTCATGAAAGTTTCTATGTTAAGTATGGGGTACGTGTTATACGAAGAATACGCGACAAATATATTTCAATTGTGTGTAGCCTGAATTCTAAAATTCGAAGTCTACTCAAATTAGTTTATTTGTATATGATTCGATTTTGGATATTAATATATATTCGATGTTCCAAATATATTTTTCTAAGAAAATAAAGCCGAAAATTGTTTTCAAAGTAAGGAATTTCAAATTTTGACATTGCATCTATAGGGTGTCCCAAAAGTCTCCGCACAACTTCAAAAATTTATTTAAAAAAATAATAATAGGCCTACAGCAAAAATAATTACAACAGTACATAGAGTAACTTAAAAAAGTTTTTTTCTACTACCTTAGTATACTTGTACATGAAATCCTTTCGTTGCACGAAGAATATCAAATCGATATTTCAATTCCG
Source organism: Maratus michaelseni (assembly GCA_963931845.1). Taxonomy (NCBI): domain Eukaryota; kingdom Metazoa; phylum Arthropoda; class Arachnida; order Araneae; family Salticidae; genus Maratus; species Maratus michaelseni. Next base: position 126,182,275 of record OZ007596.1, on the reverse strand, counting down.
TCCGCGTGCATTTCAGCATGCTAACATCAGCAGTAGTTACAACTGTTTGATGAAATCTGAATAAAAGTTAAAATAATAGTCTCATAGAATAATAGTCATGGTCTCTAATCTGAATAATAGTCTCATGGAATTGAAACAAAAGATCCAAACAGCAGTAGCTACTGTTGATGTTAGCATGAAAAACGTTCGTGGATTGAATTGAAATATCGTCTTGATATTCTTCGTGCTACGAAAGGATCTCATGTTGAAGTTTACTAAGGCTGTAGAAAAAAAACTTTTTAAGTTACTCTATGCACTGTTGTAATTATTTTTGCTGTAGGCCTATTATTTTTTTGTAATAAATTTTTGAAGTTGTACGGAGACTATTGGGACACCCTCTATGTTTATTTTACTTTTTCCCACTTTACTCTGATACCCATTTAAATAATGTGTATCCTACAAAAAGTATTTAGAACCATGGTGTGAATTAATGAAAAAATAATAATTTAAAATACATTTTATCTTTCATTTTTAACAGTATTAAAGATTATGACATGTGAAATATTAAGCGTATATCATTAAATCACCTTTAAAATATTGAATTTATGAAAATGAATTGTATTTTGTATTAAAGGTAGTTTCAAGCTAAGTATTAAAAATAAATATTTCTCGCATCCTGAGTTTCGAATATAATATCCCTTTATTGGCAGAAATTCAAATTTCTGAAATTAATCATTTAAATCGTTCAGCTAGACGTTACGAAAATTCAGTTCCTCTATTCGGAATTCTAAGATTCGGAGTACAATCATTCTAGTGTTTTTAATTCAATTGATGGCAATTTTATATATGCGAGTCAAAATAAGTATTTATCTAAGAACATAACGTCTTAATGAATTATCAAAATATGGAAATTTTTAATTACAACATTCACATTTAGATTTATCTAATTTGTTACTTTTTAGAATGCGGAAATGTTAGTAAAGTATTTAAAATTTTTTCCGATCATATAATTATAGCAAAGATATTTGAATCATAACATGAAATAAATTAAATAAAATTCTAAAAAAATTCTAATTTTTAACTGCATTAATATTTTTAACTTTTCTGAAAAATCAAAATTATATCACCAAATCCAAACTTACGCACTTTATGACGATAAATTTATATTTTGCATTAAACATACATTGATTTCAAGTTTTAAAAATGCATATTTTACGCATCGTGAGATTCAAATATAATATACTTTATTCTCAAACTTCAAATTTCTCAAATCAATGACTCAAATCGTTGAGCCGTGCATAAGCGGTTCTAGAATTTCAATTATGTTTTCCAAAAATCTAAAATATGAAATTTAAATGGTGGAGTGTTTCTATTTGTTTCAATAACTTTTTGAGAGCAGCTATATGCTATTTTCAAAAAGAAATATTTACTTAAGAAAATAACGTTTAAATGAAATCTCGTAATCTCAAAATTTGAATTTATCTTATAAATCGCGCTTCATATTGTAACATGTCTTTTTTTTTAGAGAGAGAGAAAGGTTGGGGGGGGGGAGAAAAAATTCTATGCTTTTTAAGAATACATTTACTGGAAAAAGCATTTGGCAGCTCGAAAAGTGGTAAAATAATTTTATTGGAGGATTTATTATTGTAGTTTTTGTTTTTACTTTTAATATTTTGTCATATTAGTGTTTAGTTAGTTAGCGAAATATTAATACGTTTGCCGACTGCGGTGGACTCAAAATTATTATCGACGCCCCTACTTCGCAGAACAGGCGGTGCACGCCGGTATCGGAGGTCATTTCCTTCAGCTACTGACCATAACGGTAGTAGATCCGGTCACGAAAGATGCAACGGAAAAATTTAAAAACTAAATTCAATAAGTTTAAGATATATATCAGCGGTGAATGATGGGCCGGGGCAGGGCTTTACAAATTTCAAAAAATCTGGTATCCAGGTATAAATTCTAGTCGCCAGTAAAAAAAATTAACTCCCCCTCCCCGTTATTGATTTTCAAAAAGCACAAAAGTTTTCTATGAATAAAGTGAGATAAAATGGTAACAAACATAGTTTAGAATTATTAGTTAGATAGTTTAGAATAGTACATACTTGAAAAGAATAATAAAACTAAGTTTTCTAAGGGAACTTATCAAAATTATATATCTTTTGGAGAAAAAAAAGGGGGGCAAATATTGTAAATTCTGAATTATCCGGCACGTTCGAGAAATGCTGATTGCCGAATGCTTCAAATGTCCGAATAGTTGACTGCTACAAAGTCTATATGTGATGAGATGGCATTGATAAAATAGTGAAGCCGGAAAACGATTTTTTGCCTATTTAGCCTATCGAATTCAGTCAGATAATTATGATTTTATTATTTTAAAATGTTCATTTGATGAACTCTCTTAGTTTAGCCAAATTTTAAAAAAAAGTTTAATTTTATTAATGTTTGTGTGTGAATATAATTTCAAGTTTATTTCTTAATATTTTGTAACTTTGCAGTATCTATAATGAGACATCTTACAAGAAATTTAATTAAACATTGTGATGTTCGCAAACTCGAGAGCTGTTTAACTTGTAATATACATTGCTAATAAGAAATGAAAACCTTCTCCCACGCTGGGATCACATAATCGTAGCCGGGTGAGGTTATTTTGGTCCAACGATTTACGATAAAAAATTAAGAATAAATAAACAAATAAAAATACCTTATCCTTCTGAATTGCAATCAATAATTGTTTTTTCATTTACTGCAGATAATAATCCAAACAATGTAACTATAAAATATTCTCGAGTAACAACCCAGAACCAGACACTTTGTCTCCTAGACAGAGTGACGCCGAACTATTGTCAATCGTGTGTGGTGTCATCGTAGGCGCCAAGCACTTTAAACGAGGCAGAAATATTTAAAAAAATACATATTATTTTTATAAAAATGAATTATTCTTGAAATTTTAATTAAATTTTATAGATTTACTTCAAATGAATTATTTATAATCATTCATATGTTATTATTCTTTAAAATGAATGTGATAGATTAATCAGTTTTAATTCTGAGCACAAAAATCTGATTTGAAACTTATGAAAAAGAATAAGTCTTTTGTATCAGTATACCAATTTTTAGATGACACAATTGAAATTTCCCCTTCTCCCAACATTCTAATCACGTGACATGCTAGCAGACTAGAGCGGAAAAGAATGGCGTTTTATGTGCATGAAATGGAAGAGAAGAGAGAGATCACTGCTCGCTGTCCTCACGAATAAGGATGTTGGAAAGACAATTGTGCTCATTTTTTAGTTCAATTATTGTAAAGTAAAAAAAAGAGTCATATTAAATAACTTAGTCGCCAGGGGAAAAAAAGGACCGCATTTGTAAAGCTCTGGGCAGGGGTGTTTAATAAGTCGGACGACTGCGGATGTTTCATTATGCTTTTAACCCTTCCTTTAAATTTTTCATATTTTAATGATAGATTTAATACAAATTAATCTGCGAAAAGTGCAGTCCTCTAGCACTGTTAATATGGTAATTAGAGGAATTTAACTAATTTCTTAAAAACAGATCTTGTGAAAAATCCTACATAATTTTCAAACCAAAATATATACTTTCCCCCAACCATGTGGTTAATTTATAAATAAAAATACATATTTTGAACTGGAAAATTTACTTAATAAGGAAAATTAGATAAGTACTACATGGAAACATCGTAATTTTTTAATGCTTATTTGCCTTAATGCATGTTTACTTAACTTGAAAGAACCCCGGAAAATTCATAATAGCGAAGAAAAAAATTACAACATATTACAGTTGACAAAACGTTGTAGAATTTAGTTGTGAAAAATCAAAATTGAGACTTTATCATCTACACAGACTTTTGAACAATTTAGAAGTTAGGAAACATTACAAAAAACACATAGTAATATTTCAATCCATGGAAAACTTTTGATATTACAATACAATTGATGGCAAAACATAAGGTAAAGCTAGGAGAGTCTGCGCACAATTCAACAAAATAATAAAAAAATATTTAAATATTAATTTTTTGCCGAACTATCCATGAATAATTTTGACTTCATTTGTTTTTTATGCAATTCCATTACTATTTTGTTGTTATTCTGTAATTTAATAGAACAGTTGTAATAAAACCAACAAAGCTATTTTGCGCAATATGTCCTTGCAGGGTTGGTGTGATTGCGCACATGGGTAGGAGAGATTGTTATTAATAATAACTACAATTAAATTGTTAACAATTAAATTACATTGTTGAAATGTTTTTGTGACTTAATGTTATTGTATTACGAGTGAACATTTCAACCTAATGATTGAAGAATCCAGACATTCAGTAAACTCATCCTCATTGCCCAGTATTTTTTAGAAAATTAATTTATTGCCAAATTTAGTTTCGATAATTATGTGTTTTTCAAAACTTATTTCAAAATTTATTCATTTATATGTTTTACATGTAATTTGTAATTTATACAAATTTATCAATAAGTTGCGTAATCTCTCCTAGCATAGAAACAAATGGGAACGATGTGCCATCTCTCCTAAATAGCAGATGCGCAATCTCTCCAATTTCTATAGGAGAGATTGTGCGGCCTTTTATTTAAACATGTCGCTTCTAAAACGAACCGGCGGTGTTCGCACCGTTAGTCTAGGTTAGTAGCTTATGAGAAATCCTTTAAGTTTAAAATATTTTGTAATACTGCATGATATAGAAATTCTGACAAATAGTTGTGAAAATTCAAGCACTTACTTTAGGAAAACGAAAAAAATAGCAATGCCTATCCTAGACGTTCGAAACAACCAACGTGAACATTGAAGTAGACACTCCACTACCAGGTACAACTACCTGGAGTCACTGCGCGCGGACTCTACTCCTTCCCCCCGATCCTCTTTGTGCGCAATTTCTCCGACCGCACAATCTCTCCTGGCTTTACCTTACATAAAAGAAACTAGATTTTTCCTTTAATGGTAGTAATTGCTTTACTATAGGCTTTCTTTGAAAAACTATATGAAATATTTTATCTGGAGGGTTAGAATGTTTCTTCGTTTTTACTAATATTTACAAGAGCTGTTGTGGTAGCTCGACATATGACCTAGCGACCGTCTCCCCCTATGGGGTTTCGCGAACGAAGTCTTTGGGGGTTCCATGGCGGTTCATCAAGGTTCCGTCTCTGCGGAAGTTTCCTCCGAGAGGTGGGGTTACTGCCGTGACGACCTATGTCATCGACCTTGGTAAATTGGCTTGGGGGTCCGCAGTTGGGGAGCGGCCTCAGGCCGATCGCAGCGCCGAGGCGAGACAAAGCCTCTGGCGCGTTATCAGTCGTTTAGAGACTTGGGCGCGATGGTCGGAACGCGAGCCGGTTGCCTCCGTGGGCTCCTGGCGGCGCGAGCTCATTTTATCACATTTCTAGTAATCAATAAAATGGCGTTAATGTTTAGCTTTGAAAATAAATATAATGTCCGGAATACAACGTTTTCAGTGTAATACTTTTCAGGACATTATTCCCTCTAAAAAATGTTTTGTCTTAATATACTGTATCTAATATTAGTAAATTCCACCAGCTTTACTAAAAATCATATGGAAAGCTTAATGTTAGCAGACGATTTTTTTTCATCTTATATCTAAAAACTGTTACGAAAAGCTTTTGAATCATCCTATATAAAACAATGAAATAAGTAGGAACTTTATAAAGAGTTGATTAATAAGAAAATGAAATGTATAATTTTAAATAAAATATTGCATAAAATTTTGAAAGAAATAAACGTTTTTTTAATCTCAAATTATGTGACACAACTATGATAAAAAAAATACTTATATATATATATATATAATTTTTATTGTAAATTTTCTTAAATGTGTCATAAATATGTGAAATAGGTCAAAAAATGCATTTAATGGACATTAAGTATTTCAAAAATGCATGTTAAGACTTGTAAATTTTGTCGAATCTTAGAATAAAGAAAATAGCGTAAATAGTTCATAACGTACTTTTTTCGTGGTGAATAATTATTTTAACATTTCCTAAGTTCAAAAAAATAATTTCTCAACCCATCGACGTTTTTTTCCGTTGTTTATGATAAGTTGTTTGCAAAAATAATTTCGGCAGATGGTTTAGTCATGTTTTAATGAATAATTACTTTCTCATGTACTAGAATTAAATTCTGTTGTTTTGAGAATGTTAAAAATCATTATAAAAATTTAGCATTTAAAGGACATATATGAGGCAATTACCAGGTGTAGCCGTGAGATAATGTTTACTTAAAAGCCATTGATGAGATTTATATATTTTTACAGGATTTAATTAAAAAACTAAAATGGTGATTATTTCTATTTAAGTTTCGAATGATGTTTGGTAAATGTTTTACGTTGTAAATATTAAAACTGGATTAGATACATGGGTAATGGATAGATAAAAATAACAGACACACAATTCTAAATTTTTTAACTCTTCATATAATGATAATACAGAAAAGTTGAAAATTAATATTTTTATTATATTTTAAATACTAAATTCTTCATTTTTAGATTTTTGGCTTTTATATTTTGATAATATTAAAAATATTTTCAACTATTAATCCTTAGACTTCTTACTGCTAACTTCATTTATATACAGAAAGCTACTGTGAAGTTTCTCCAAAATGTATACTAAGCTTTCGTTAAAACATTATGGAATGTTTTATCCTTATATTGTATTATTCTTTGTTATTAATTTATGAATATTTTTTATATTCCTATATCGCATATTCTCAATGATCTTCAATAATTATTAGAATTATTTCGATTTTATTAAACAGTGAAAATTAATAGAAAAAAAACTATATATATATATACATATTTTGTTTTGCAGCATTTTTTTTTTCTAAAAATCGTATCACTGTTGTGAGGGACGGGTTTCGAAAATAAATCAAATAACACAAGTAATGTTACTAAAATGCTGTCAATTTTTGATACATAATATTTTAATAGGAATTTAACTAATTTTCATGAAACTTTCCGATGTGAAAACGATTTAAAATTCGAGTAAAATATAGGGTATGAGGGAATAATAGGAACCCGTGTTGAAAAGGTTTTCTCTTTTTAAATTTCTAAAATGTTTTTTTTTTCATTGTGTTTTTAGACGGTCAGTTGCAATCTTTACATCATATTTTTAAAACAGCACTTTCTAAAAAGATGCTAAAAAATAAAATACGTTTTAGCACAGAATTACCCACATTAATTCCATAACTACATTAAACCCTGTTTAATTCACATTTTGTTTTTAGCTGAATAACAAGAAATTGAATTTTATTTTTTAAACTTTACACTTTTTGAGAAAATTTACATAACAAAAACACTTATGACCCAGGTTTTTAAAAATAATTTTATAAGTAATTACATGACAATACAAAACAGAAAAATAATTGGATTTTGTTTTACTTAAACAGTAAAAAATATTACACGTTTTCGAAACTTTGTTAAAACGAGTGCAATTTTCGTTAAAAAAAATATTTTTGAAATATGTTTTAAAGTAAAAAATAAAAAAATAAATAACATAATAAAAGTAGACCACATTTCTTATATAAGTTACACAAATGTGGATTTTATATTTAATGTTTTTAAATACTCCTTTACACCTCACACTTCTGAAAAACACTTTTTAAATATATTGAAATACAAAGCAACAGGAACTTGTGCAAATAAACAGCAACAACAACAACAAAATTAGCACCCAAATCACCACATGGGGTTAAATGTGGTGTCTTTTTTTTTTTTTTTTTTTTTTTTTTTTTTTTAATCAAAACGCCCTTTAGCAGGTAATGGAGGAAAATTAAATTCACACTACATGTTCTGAGGTATATTAACATTCATTTTATTTGAAAAAACTAAACTTTTTTTTTAAATTAAAAAATGTCCATTATTTTTAATGTTAGGGGGGAAAAGTGCAGGAGGTACTTTAAATAACTAAAAAAAGGATATAAGTAAGTATTTTTTTCTCCTTAATGTGTTATCATTAAAACTTGAATCAATAGCAGTAATAGGTCACGAATGTAACCTACATTTGTTTTTATATATCCGGAAACAGGAGGGTAGGGTTAAAAATAAATAAAACACTGTCATCTAGTTGCCTCCAGCACTGAATTCCCCCTCCCCCCCTTTTTTTAATCTGATCTGTGTTTGAAAATTAAACTCCCTTTTTGATATATAAATTCATTTCACAACGTATCCATGATTTTATGAGCTATAATCTTCTATAGGCTAGTAGCAATCACTTGAATCATTTATTTTTAATATTATTTATTTTTCACTAGAAAAGGAACTGAGTGTTTGTGGAAATTAAAGCATTCCATTTTCTCATGTCATGTAATTTATGATTTATAGAAAAGCATGGTATGTAGTTAATGAAATTGTAAGAATGGATCCTTATAGATATATTAGATGTTTAGAAATAATGCATTAAATTGATTCGATTAGATAAATTAGGCTTTTTCACGTGGGTTTACATCTGACTCACATTAAATCGGAGCAAAGGTTCAACAAAGGTAGGTTACTGCTTTTTCTTCATTTTTTATGAAAGTTAAATTGTTTTTTAACTGGTCGTGTCAATATGGCAAATTACGTATTATTTTTTTTTCATAATTGCGTTTCTCTTCTAAGCCACTTGAAACCTATATTAGGATTCACCGAGAGCATGTTTATTTGATTATATATCCTTTCTTAAACAAGCATTAACAAAACAACGATCTATCTGCAATGACATTAGAAAAAAAATGTGCATTGTGTGATTTATTATTATAGTGTCACACATAGATTTTTTACGCACAAAAAAATCAAATAAATTATTCTCTGTTATATTCGGTAAAATTTGCAAATTCTTATAACGCTTGCATATCCACTTAGTAGTGTTCCGTAATATGCACTTAGACACCAATATTTTCTCTTTTTCTATGGTCCTGCTACGAACATGAGTTTGTTACAAGCTAATATTCTTTACAAGCTAAAATAAAATATTCAAATATGTCAACATCCTGAGTAATTGTTTTATTACGCATTGTACAGTGTAATTTTAATCAACATAGATGTATTAAGATGTCAGTTGTCAAACTTTAGCTGAGTCAAAACCAACAAACGGTGTGTATAATATTTAGACCACAGAGACTAGATTTAATAGAAGAAGATGACTCAGAATTTAGAAACTATGGACCAAGTATCACTAAAGTCAGACTTTAAGCAGTAAAATAGCCATAGAAAAAAAAAGTTTCATGCGTACATAACATTTTATTTAATATTTAGTTTACATACTTAATTGACTGGTAGAAGAACTAAACACAGAAAGTCATATATGAATATCAAATATTTTATGCAATCTTTAATTCTAGTGCACTGGCGTGGTGCTGGTGAGGTGCCAACAATGAAAAGTATATTTCCTAGTTAAACTATTCTCCATAGCTAATGTCATACACCAAATTTTATTTTTCTTGGCTCATTGGTTTTAATATAATCTAGCTGTAAAAATAAGTACTTTAATTATGGATCCACATTCGTTTTTTTCGTGATCTAATTAGTATTTACACCAAATTGTTGTATTGGGCTAAGTATGATTTTTTACAATCGCTTTATAAACATATCTTATTTAATCATGACCACGCCGTGTCTTACAAATTAAGATTCTAATCATGACGATAAGATAACTAAGTGAGGTATATAGTATGTACTAATAACATACTGACAAGTTATGTTCATAATTTCAAACATAATATAATACGTGGATAATCTAAAGGCTATAGGGAGGTGATTAAATAATTTAAAAAACATTTAATTGATATTTTAAATTTTTTAATTGGAAGTAAATTTGATTGGCATTTTCTAAAGAAAACTCTCATCCCATAAACTGAGCTTCAGAATAGTTGAAACCATTTTCATTTAACAGAAAATGACAACTATCTATATTATAAAAAACAGACGTGTCCGTGCGTAACGCTGACGTCATTTTGCGAATGGCAAACAGTTGACGATGAATTTTTTGTTTTGCGATTTTTGCTAATGCAGTTTTTTAAATTTCTAAACATCTCCCTTTTAAAATTTTTGCACAGTTATATAGTAAAAATATCTACTTTCAAATGCAATTTGTTTGAAAACTGTATCAAAATTTACTAATTTATTATAGCATTTAAATTAAATTTCAAGCATATTTTTTTTTTTTTTTAAATCTACCTCTATCGCTTGCAGACGATTCCCAAATTTTAATCCGTTTGTACTTTGATATAAAAAGTTCAGTGTTTGTTTCCAGCTAATATTCATAGCGAAATTAAAACTTCATATTAAGCAATAAATGAAATAGTATAATTAAAATACAAATTTAACAGAAATCTAATCGAAATAAGCACTTAAAACTGTTGAAATTATCAGAATAAGACAAACTGAGATAACGGATTAGATAACAAATTTTTTAGTAATTTCTTCGGCTATTAAATTCTGGCACGAAGACGATACGAAGTTACCGTTTTTAATAAGTTTCAAAATTTTATTTGAATATATAATTGACATATTTCATATAGAAATGCTCTTTGGTGTTTTTAAGGGGCAATCTAAAAAAATTATTAAATGTAAAAAATATTAGGGTTTAAAAAAAAAAAATGGTTTTCACTCATATTCTCTATCCCGGGTAGCCCGGGTTGAATGCCCTAGTAATATTAAAAATAAAACTTCTATCATTAATAACAAATTTTAATATTATTTTTATGTACAGTATTACGTTATTTGCAAACTTATCCCAAAATATATCACCAAAAGATTAAATCTATATTTAAAAATATTTTTGTTACAATCAGAGAATGATAATGACGGTTGTGTCGTCAGCAAAATTTCTGAATCGTTTTAAACAGAGTTATTACGGATGCTTACAGTTGCCTTGGTTTCCGAAATAAAAAAAAATCATCTTATTTAATTTCAAAATCTTTCAATTAAAAAAGGAAAAAAAACTCTTTTCAGAAATAATGCTATTCAAAATTAAGAACTGTACGAACACTGTAAAAGCTGAATTATTGGACGAAAAAAATCTCGTCGTTATTGACCACCATTATCGATCTTTGGACATTTATCTAAAGTGCATTTAAGAAAGAGGAGTGGTAATTGACTACCTGCCGTATAGGGAAAAACTTTGTCCTATGTACCAGTATGGTCCTATGTAAAGTACCATTTCAATAAGGTAAGATATCAAATTACTAGAAAACTTTCAAATTCATGATCTTTTTTTCAGGAACAGTGTTAATTTATCCTAATTGTTCATAAAAATGCTTAACAGTTAAAAATGAAATATCATACAAAAATTGTAAGAATGTTTCATGTTAAAAAACGTTTAAGCATTAGAAAAAAATATATATAACCTTTTTCAAAAAATCTAATGTTTTCCGACGTTTTATATATATATATATATATATATATATATATAAAATCTTACAAAAAATGATCAATATATTTTTCAAAATCTCGTGTCAAAATTTAAAAATGCTAAACAAAGGAAAAAATGTCCGTTAACTAAGTTTTAAAAACTAAATTTAATTCATAAAAAAACCCCTGAAACTTATTGTTTTTGCAAGCAACTTTTAAGGGAAAATCTAATTTGAATGTCTAAAAAACCTTTAAAGATAACATGATAAATAGATTTTCTTAATAATTAAAAACAGATTTTTTTCCTTTCAGTTATCTTTTTTGTAGTTTTTACACTTTAAGTTTTTTTAAATTTTTTTAAAAATTTTATTTATAGCAGACTGAATATAAAACATGCAATTTTATTTTAAACTAATTTTTACGATACTTTAGAATTGTGTTTTAATAGAATATTCCATATTTTACTTTATTTAATTGTTTAAATTATCATTCATATCCTAAACTCTCAATAATATAAACATTTGTATGCCGGATCACTTTAATGATTCTTTGAAAGATGCAGCTGGTTATTTTTATCTAAATTATTAACTTTGATTACATCTAAGAACAAAAAAGTATGAAAAAGGCAGTGCATACGATAACTAGCGAATTGCAACAAAATGTGACTCTTTAAGGGTGAGTTACCCGCACAATTTTTTATCCAGATTTACCCGCAATGAAACTAATAAACTGATTTTACTAATTTAAATGTAAATTTAAAGGGAATGAAAAGAAACCCTTTTTTAAAAAGCAAATACAAAACTTTTCAAAAATATTTTTGAGCATTTGACACTGTTTTACTATTTTAATTTTTTTTTTTTAGAATGCTCACTTTTTTACGTTGCAGTGGTGGAAATTGAGCACAAAAAATGAGCACTTTACGCGTTTTGTTTTTAATATTCATCTGCGCATGGGTACTTTTTGTTCTAAATTTATGCTGCTTTTCAACTATGGAGTTGACTGCTTTATCGTATTTCCTACACTTTTAAAGATCGAAACGATAAAATACTGATTTTAATACTAGGAGGCGCTGTAAGCAATCTGAAGGAAGAGCATATAGTCACTTTAATACATTTAGGTACCATTTTATCAGTTCAAAATTTAAAAGGGTTAGTATTTAGGGGTGAGCCAATAAGAATTTCATTTAAAATATAAAAGAAATAAGAGTATTTAGGACTAGAATATCTCATTACAGAATATATTTATATTTCTGTAATAAACAGCTGAATTTTGATCAAGTACGAAAATAGTACTTATTTTTGGAAGATAATCATAAATAATTCACATTTTTGGGTACACGCCACTCTGTAACTGAACAAAGGTTTTTTTTTTTTGTCGATATGTTTAATTGTAAGTACAAAAATAAATTTCTAAGTTGTACATTTTGTTATATTATGCTACTTATTATGAAACGACTTTCATTTATCTCCGAACGACCTTTTTTGCAAACTAGTTACTAAATACTGCCTTGATGATAGCTTCATTTGTTGGTAGCTCAAAGTTCTTATGTTTTTTCCCTCTTTTATATCGCTCAGACTATTCAAAATGTGAATAAAGAGCATTCTCATAATCTGCGCTGTACTTCCTGTTCGGTGAAACGGCCTTGGATATTTAATTTCTATGTGATATATGTATTGTTCCTATTCACAGTTACTGCAGAATGAGTTAATATCTGTTCATTATGTTAATTTCGAAAATGCTAAATTAACCGTTTCATGATGTGAAAATGAGAGGTACACGAACATTTCTAAAATCAGTATGCGGGATATTAAAGTTTGTTTATAATATATCCCCATATGTTTTGTTTTGTAGTTAAAAAAAATACTGCATTGAACGCGATTAATATAAGAATAATTATTTAAAATAATTTTCAGTGAACATCAATGTTCTGTTATTTTTAATTTTTAAGGCGGTATTAAAAAAAAAAAAAAAAAAAATCCACGCTCAACAACTCAAAATTTGGAGACACGGCCTCAGACTCATTTTAAAAAGTAAAAACATGAAACTAGGCGGCGTTATTTATGAAGAGATTTATAAGGGACTTATGTTTTTATTTTTCGTTCAATTAATTGGAAATTGATTTACACACAATTATTTTCACAATACGATATTTTTTTTTCCAGCGCTATCGCTTCGGGAAATTTGGTTCAAAATGTCCACTTTGACAGCATTTTTTGAAATATATTCTGCCTTTGTAAAAAAAAATAGAGACAATTAGGACATTATAAAGTTTCTGACTAAGAGAACCTGCCGATTGGAGGCATTTTAGAGCAAAAATTAATTTTAAAATTTGTCTCAAAATAAGCAGTTTGGATTTGAATACACCCTTAATTACAACCTTAATTACAACCTTATCTATATAATACATGCGATAATCTTTCGCAAAATATAAATTAAATTAACAGCGTTATCTACATTTGTATATTACAAACACTTACCGCATATATTTAAATTAAATGCGTTTCAACAAATAAAAATAATTAATTAAATATTTTTTTTGTTGAGGAAATAAACATTTAACTGAAAATAAATAAACAACCCCCTTTTAAAACACAAATATTCTTTGAAAACTTTTATTTAAATAACAAAAAAATTCCAAAAAAAAACAATAATGAATTTAACATCAATTATTTTGTAAACGCGAAAAAAAACATACCCTGGAGGAAAACAGATAATTAAGGAAAAAGGTTTCTTATTTCAGATTAGGAACAAGTTTTAATCTACAGCATTATTTGAAATTGCTACTTGCAAAGTCTCCTGAGATACATACGTATTTATTTTAATTAAATATTTTACTGTTCTTAATTTCCCTGTTTCTCTTAAATTCATATTGTTAATAAAACTTCGTATACTTGCTCGCAGTTTGCTTAAATAAAATAATAATTTACATATCTATACTAATAAAAGAAAGTTTCGCTCTGTGTGTGTGTGTGTGTGTGTGTGTGTGTGACTGTTGGCGATGGCTAGGAAAATTTAGCGCACCTAGTAGTCTGTAAATTTAGATTTAGGTAGTCCAAACCCTCTCCTGGTGTACCATTACTTCAGAATTTTAATATTTTAATTACTTTCTGAAATATTAATTAAAATGCACAAAGAACTATCATTAAAAATACGTTTTTATTCTCTTGGGTTGGTAGGTTCACTGGTTTGTTGCATCGATTCTTCACAGAAGTAATTACGTAAACCAGAGTAGCGATGCATAAATAAGGATTTCTAACTAAATAGTGTCAATATGGATTGAAGTTATCAGCGTAGAGGAGCCATGCGATTGTCGCGCCACCTGTACATGAAAAATTACACATACGTCCCACTGATTGAAATATATTCCAGACACATTTTTCTTCATGACAATTAGTCGTTTTTTTTTACATGGCATTTATTATTATGATGGAGATTGTTAATACAAAAAATTTTATTTAACAGATTTTTTTTTATATTTGCGGGAATGAAGAGGGGCAAGGGTCTAATTACATTTAAGATTCAAGGTGTATTTCTAGAAAGCAGTTACCAGAATTTCCGAATAATATTGTAAGCCAAATTTCAAATTAAGTTCCTAGCTTAACCGAATGAATCAATCATTAAAGATGTATTGTGATCCTCCTAATTAGCTATTTGCTGAAGGCCACTTGAACAACCCCCGCCCCGCGCCCCCCACCCCCCTCCCGGCCCGTCCTTTAAGGTTTTTTCTCAAACCCTGCTCCGTTTCCATATCTCAGCAACTATCTTTCCGATTTCAACGCAAGTGATTTCAAACATTATAATTAATTTAATAGCCACCCTTTATAACATTAAACTAGATTTATGAGTAGCGGTTATCACTGTATACGAATAACAGTTTAAGCCAAATTTGTAATTTAATTCATTCTTAAGGAAACGAACGAATTTTGAAAGATGCATAGTGGTCCTCCTAATTAGTCATTTGCTGAAGGGCACTTGAACATCCCCCCCCCCCCCGGGACCTCCTTCAAGTTTTTTTCTTTAACTATGCTCCGTTTCCATATCTCAGCAACTATCTTTCCGATTTCAAAGCAAGTGATTCCAAACATTATAATTAACTTAATAGTCATTCTTTATAACATTAAACTAAATTTATGAGTAGCGGTTACCACTGTTTCCGAATACTTGGGTAAGTCAAATTTGTAATTAAGTTCCTAGCTTAAGAAAACGAACGAATTTCGAAAGATGTGTAGTGCTCCTTTTAATTAGTCATTTGCTGAAGGGTACTTGAACAACCCTCCCCCACCCGGCCCCTCCTTCAAGGTTTTTTCTTTAACTATGCTCCGTTTCCATATCTCAGCAACTATCTTTCCGATTTCAAAGCAAGTGATTCCAAACATTATAATTAACTTAATAGTCATTCTTTATAACATTAAACTAAATTTATGAGTAGCGGTTACCACTATTTCCGAATACTTGGGTAAGTCAAATTTGTAATTAAGTTCCTAGCTTAAGAAAATAAACGAATTTCGAAAGATGTGTAGTGCTCCTTTTAATTAGTCATTTGCTGAAGGGTACTTGAACAACCCTCCCCCACCCGGCCCCTCCTTCAGGGTTTTTCTCTAACTATGCCCCGTTTCTATATATCAGCAGCTATCTTTCCGATTTCAACGCAAGTGATTCAAAACACTATAGTTAACTTAATAGTCACCCTTTATAACATTAAATTAAATTTATGAGTAGCGGTTACCACTATTTACTAATAAGAGTTTAAGCCAACTTTGTAATTAAGTTCCTAGCGTAGCAAAACGAACGAATTTTTATGTATGCATAGTGGGCCTCCTAATTAGTCATTTTCTGAAGGACACTCGAACATCCCCTTCCCTCGGCACCTCACTCAAGGTTATTTCCTCTAACTGTGCCTTATTGCAATAACTGGGCTAATAATGTTCCAATTTTCTCGAAACCAGCTCAATTTTGTAGTGGGCCTACTATACAGTAACGTAGGCAGCGGGGAATCTTAGAAGTTCGTTCGGAAAGAGGTTTGTTTAGAACAGAATGCTCCCCTGGCGGTGGTAGGGGGAAATAAAAGATTTTCTAGAGCGTACGAGCATGCCGGGTATACGGTTCCGAAGCCATCGTAGACCGTGGCCAGAGTTCCGTTTTTTAAAAGATATAAGTTTATTACAAGGGCTCGGGCAACGCCGGGCTGGTCAGCTAATATAGGATAAATAAAAATACTGTGCAGCTGAGAGTAGTTCATAATTATATTTCAATAAATAGAAGTTATCACAATATAAAATTACATTAATTGTGATTCGCAATTTAGAAAATTAAAGACGTACATTATTTAGATTTCTTAAGGGGACACCTTTAAAATGGTCCAAAAATCGATTTTTAGATTTTTACATCTTTAGAAAGATAATATTATTCTGAATAAATTGATACCAATCTTTTAATTGTGCGATGATTATTTACCGAGATATTATTGAAAATGTGCACACCACTCCTTCCTTTTTCGATTTAAATGCCTGCGAAAACTGTCATGGCGGCTTGTTAACATTTTGTTATCATGCTTTCACGTTATCGCAACTTTGGAAATATGCTTAAATGCGTTAATTGTTTTTAATTGAGTGCAGTACATAATAATAAAGAAGCTTTAAAACATTAACTTTAACTTCCAGTTTCATAAAGTTTGTTTACTTTTGATTACTTACTTTTACTATGATACATGACCACACTTTTGCTTAGCTGTTTACCTTTATTCGCTACTAGCTAACCCGCCCGGCGTTGCCCGGGCCCGAGATAATTACAATCTCAGAGAAATTCGTTAAACCCCTCCCTCCCCATACCTGCAAATATAATATAATGAATAATTTGTTCAAGAGAACCACCGTCACCTACATTAACGCGATCATTAAAAAATTAATTACATTTTTCTGATAATTAGAACATAACGAAGACTCTACGCTAAGATAGCCGGCAGATGACACCCCTTCCCGACCTCAATTTCAAATCTATATCTTAATTAGTTACCTAAATTTTTGTTCATTAGTAAAAATTGGCAATTATTTCCTTTCATTTTCGCAAACTAAATGGAGGGATCGGCCAGAGAAACAGATATCTTTGTAGTTCAGTTTTTAATGAAAGCAGATCCCTGTATGAAACTTTCTCGGATCGTTTTCACTGTCGCCGGTAGGATTTTGGCAGATTTTTGGCAGTTTTTTGCATAAATTAAAACAAATTACCAACTGAATTTTTCAAAAATCACATAGTCAGATACAGAATATTTTTTTACATATGCTCAGAAATTTTCAAATTGATATCTCAATTAGTTTTCTTAAAATTCGCTAATTAGTAAAATAATTTCGAATTCGTTCATTTCCGCTTGCAAATCCAATGCGCCGGTTCGTTTCTTTCGCCATTTTGATTTAAAAGATGTCATTTTAGAAGCGATGGTTAATGAGAATCTAATTAATATCTTGGGTAATTATCAAAATATTAAAATTCTGAGGCTCAGGTGCACATGGCCAGGCCTTGGATTATCCACTCTAGGTGGAAAAACAGTATATCAGTATAAAACAGTATCCACTCTAGGTGTCTTCTAGGTGGGCTAGATTTTGCTAGCCATAACCAACAGACACACAGAGCGAAACTTTCTTTTATTAATATAGATTAAGTGCTTAATTTGAAACAAAACTGTTCTTATCAGAATATTATTTTCCTAATTTTGCAAATAAGTTTCCTAATAATGCACCTCTTAGTATTTATTAATCAATTTATAGTGAATAATAGCGCAATAGAAATTCTCAGCTTAGTGGTAATCGCTATACAAAATGCTTATTGTAAAACTATGTCCTAAGGTGCTAATTTATCTTATTAAAAACTAAAAAGTAATGAATTTAACAGTTATTTTGATTCAATTGGCAGTTTTGGAAACGGGCTTTCTGATATTAATATTATTTTTAGTAAACTATGTCAATTGTTGTGCTGAAACGTATGTGAAACAGATATTAAAATATCGGAATCCCTAAAAAATGGCCTATATTTTGCATTAAATAATTTCATTTTATAAAAAGTGCATATTTAATTCACTTAGCAATCAATGAGAAACAAAATTTTAACTTGCATGTTTAAAATTAATTTTTTTGCAAGAATAAGCCCTACATTTTTATCATTAAATTTATTTATTTTTGGCGCATATTCCTATATTCTGCAGCATTTTACAAACTATTTTATAATTATCAATTTAAACTAGCATGAATAAAAGACTGAATAAGTTATAAAATTAGTAGTTCTGTTTGTTTTATTATGAATTTTATAGTTTTAAAATACAATTAAAACTTTAAACGTCTTTTTCTCAAAGTGACTTTATTTTACTCTTATGCGCAAGATATCTCCAAAACCGTTTGAAGCTTCAAAATTTTTACCCTACATAAATATTGATGTAATCATGAAAATGAACTAGAATGGTGACGCTGTGTTTAGTATAAAAAAAATTATGATGTTGAATGCATATTTATTTTAGTGTTTTTTCTAATTTTTCTAATTAAAAGTTAAGTACTCTATATCTAATTTACCGTTTACGAAAGTTTCAGTTCTAATGATAGTTCAGAGTATTATGTTTAATTTAAGATAACGTTTATGCAAATTCCATGAAATTTGCAACAGTTATCGTGGGCACAGTGAAATGTTATCCAAATTAAAAATTTTAATTATCACTTTGAAACCCACCCCCTGAATATTTTTTTTAAATATTATATTCAAATTTAGAAATTTTTTAACATAGTTCAACATTTCCTAAATATACTCTGAAATTTTGGTGCTTCTAATTTCCTTACCGTTTTTTAAGAAAAATGTCAAACTCGTGACAAATTTCGCCTGTTCTGCGAGAGTTAAAGGTGTACTGTCTTCTTAAATGTTTATTTTTTCATTAGTGATTATAAGTTCGCTTAAATAGTATATCCAGAGTAGAATATTTTAATCTATTAAATGTCTTGTGTTTAATAATAAATAAAAATCCAGTGCCATACATTAAATGTCTATATTTTCTTGTAAAAATAATTTACAACAAAAATGATTTTCTTTTTCATCAAAACGAAAAATACCTGACTCAGATTAAAATATGTTAGCGCTTTTTCTGCGGTTATATTTTAAATGTAATTGGAAAATAGCTTTTTCCCCTCAAATAACGCATTCTGAAAAGATAAAGAGCTAATTTTTAATATGTAAAGGATCGTAATTATTAATCATTCAAGGCTTGCTATAAAATAACTTTTCCGTAAAATTATTCGAGAAACTGTAGGAGAAATTTTTTACATCTTCTGTTTTTAACGCTTTACAAAATAGTTGAAAAATATTTATGAAATCGGTTGTCTAATTGTCTGTCTGTTTATCAGCCTTTCCGTACCCAAATTCTCAAAAATATATACAGAATGAAATGCAGTTTTTATATGTTATCGAGGTTTACTATAGATTGTTTGCTACTGAAAATGAAATGCATAGAATTTATAACTCCTATACAAGTACACACAAATAATTCCATTAAAAATAATTACAGTATGATAGATGAAGAAATATCGATTGCGGTGTGTTTTATATATATTATCTTTTAGTGGGAAAATGTTTCATAATATATGCCTGATGCATGATTTATTGTTCTTGTTGTAACAATATAATACATTATAACACCTTGTTATAATATATTCCTTTTAAATGCTAAAGGTGTAAATTAACAACATAATATAAATTAAAATAACTTTTATTATTTGTTTTACATGTTTCGACTCGTTCCGAGTCATTTTCATCATCATTCAAAATGACTTAGAAAGAGTCGAAACATGTAAAACAACTAATAAAAGTTATTTTAATTTATATTATGTTGTTAATTTGCACCTTTCGCATTTAAAAGGAATATGTTCTTGTTGTAGTTTATATGTAGGGGCCAAATTCGAAAGATTAGAAAACATAAACTGTTAGTGAAGTTATGAAAATTTTTATCAATGTTTGATATTTCAAATATATAAAGTAATTTCCTACATTTTACAGTATTCCAAAAAAAATATATTCAGTCGACTTTTAATAAAAGCAATTCAAACACGAATTAATGTTTCTAAATGTTATATTCCCGAAACAAATTTCAACAGACAAAAATATTCCTAATTGCCACCGAAAATAACCCGTATTAAATGAAACATCAACATAAATGCGCTTGAAATGCGAGAATATTTTAATTTGTTTTCTAGCATTAACGTATAGATACTTTTTCTAGGATGTTCCAATTTTTACTTGTCGAACAAAATTTACATGTTTTTGTATTCAGGGGTATTCTGCATTTTCCATGCAAGATTATTTTCTGAAAACATAATGGTTACACAAAACATAATATACAGTTGTTTAGGAGTCGGATTGATCACCTCGCAGAAAAAATAGAGCTTCTTTTGAAATATTCGTACATTGTTTTTTTCAGCAATTATGATTACATAATTCTTAAACAGACTTCAATGTGAAATGAATGGATTTAAACGTAATAAAGATTTTCAAGTGATTCATGTCAATTAATAAATTAAACTTATACTGATCTATTAAGTTTGTAATGTCAAGATTAGAGAAAATAAAAATAAAAATGAACATTGGTAAGCTAATAAAAATATTATTTTTATGCACAGAGATCATTGTTTATAAATTTTCTTTTTTCCATTATTATTATTAGTGTGTTTTTAAAGTAATTGTTATTAAAATTACAAATATGTTCAATGAAGTGTTTAAGTTATTATTTTTTTTCTTTTATAACGGAATGAAATTAAGTGCAATTTCTGCTCTAAAGGAAAATTAATTATTGCTCTTCCAAGATGTTCTCCTTTCTTCCGCATTGCCAAAAGAATATAACATTAATCTTTATCAAGGTAAAATATTACGAATTATCATTTTTAATGTATTATAGTGCTAAATGTTGGAACACGGGAACTAAAAAGAAAATTTTTAAGAATGAAATTCAATGCAAATTACCCTTGCCGTTTTGTAAGTTTTCAATTTTTACGTGTAAACTACTTTGAATAAATTTAAATTTTACAGAGGTTCAATTCCCTAAAATTAAAGATTACATTATATCTACAATAGATGTTTTAATTACGACGTCAAACGTAATGCATTCAACTAAGCAGTAAGGCCACAGTACTTCATAGATCTCGGTTGCTTGTCAGCCTACCTTGATCACATGCCAGTTCAGCTATTGGTGGAAACCAGCCTATTTCGTCACATGGCAGCCAAGTGGTGGGAAGTATGGCGGCGTGTATCTTTCATTGGCTATGAATTTGCGCATTATATGATAAGGGATTTTTTTTTTTACTACGATTTTAAAAAATATATATAAGTGTCAAATATCTTAGGTAAACAATCATCATTAACAGTTTACATGCTAAAACACATTACGCAAACAATTACAGAGTACGAAATTTTAATACTATAAAAATATTTTAGGTATATCGTTAAGTTTGAATTTTTGTTTAAGATACGTTACTTACCTATGTATTGGCCTGAAGTATTTATATTTCAATGCATACTTCACGTCTTGTTCTACATATTAATCTCTCGATATTGTTATCTGAGACCGTAAGCATGGAAAACATTAAATGTATTACTTTTATACGATATTTTTGTAAGAGGGTAATTTAGCCGGCGATGCGATTAACAACAATTTATTCCCGTGGATGAAATACAAAAATAATAGTATGTTTCGCTGATGCATGTGTTAAATATACAAAAGAAAGCAAATATGCTCAAAATATCATAAAATTACTAACTTTATTTAGAGCATGTTGAGTGACGAGCTTTCACAAGTTAATAACTGTACCTTAGAAAAGTGTTTTAAAAAATAGTAATATTTGTTGAAATTTCTAGTACGTGAACTGTATAATAGAAATTACATAAATATAGGAATATTTAACTAACCATAATCTTAATATTTCAAAATAATTTATGGCAACATTATTTAATTTCTCTTTTTTATTCAAAACTAAGTAAATTTTCAAATCAGAAATAATGTTTTGTATCAGAAATGTTCACTTATACAGTGACTGAATTTAAACATTATGTTTATACATAAAACATATAATTTACAGTACCCGCAAATATTAGGATGGCTGAAACCATATTTCAGGATTATTAAGATATGATTAAGACTTTCATGTTCTCATAAAATCCTTTCACAAAAATGAGTAATATGTTCAATTAAGGTTTAGAAATTTTTGAAAAATTTAATTCGAAATCCGGATTAAATAATATAATTTTAAACGCTTTATGCTGAAATACAGGATGTTCATAAATTATTGTCCCAGTTTCCTTTCCTCGTAACTTTTGATTTAAGAATATGACGAAAAATTTTATTACATATTCGTAAATTACAACTCAAAAAGTTTTTTAGTAACACATACGAAGTTACATATGGGCAAAGTTTTAACTCAAGACGCTATTATTCAAATAGCGATTATAATCAAATAATAATTAACATTCAAATTTTATCAAATTTATCAAAAAAATGTTAATGAATTATGAGTACAAAGTTAGATAGATAAATATTATATAATTCATTAATAATACATTTGATAAAATTTTAAAATTAATTATTATTTGATTGTGATCGTTATTTGATTAATAGCGTTTTGAGTTGCAACCTTACCCATATGTAACTTTCTTTGTGTTATAAAAAAAACATTTTGAGTTGTAATTTACGAATATGTAATACTATTTTTCATCATATTCTTAAATCAAATGTTATGAGATGAAGAAACCGGGACAATCATTTATGGATATCCTGTATATATTTCTGTTATATAACACAATACAATATAAAACTTATTAAAACATTATTGTTCATTTAGTTCAGAGCATTTTTGTATAATTTATTCTTTCTAAGTTCAAAACTTTATCTCTGTATTTTACTCTCATGATAAGATATCAATCAGTTTTAAATGCTAGTCTTAATTAGCATTTCATGCACTTGTACCTTTCTCTTCAGCATATTAATACCAAAGGGATGTTCTTCTAAATCTTAAGACTGTAATATATCCCTGTGATGTAATGAAGCGAATCATGTTCCCTTGAGTACTGCGGAGAATCAACCTTATCTTTTCTGCATGAATGCTTTCATCGTCTCAAAAGATTCATCAATAGCCTAATGTCCACAGTTATAATTCCACGTAGAGCCAAATGAACACTTTATATACTTAAGAAAATGCTTTTTGTTAGAAACACATGTTGAATTATTAATGACAATTGTTACATAGTTTTGATAATAAAATTATATAGGTATACAAACTAACATTTAAGTAAAAATATCATAGTTAAGTAAAAAAACGTGGGGTTTAACAATATTTCTTAGCACCATCAAAATATTTTATTTGCATCTATTTTCAATGCATGTTCCTATATTTCAGCAACCAGCTATCGAGTTTTCTTTCCAAAAAAATGAATCCTCAAGCATTTGAAAACTAACTTTTCTGAAGGAAAAAGTATGGAGAATATTAATTATAATATTGGGGATATTTAAAATATTGAAGTCATTATTTATAATATCCTAAATAAAAGCCTAATCCTTTACAGCAGTTTAAATTTCAGTTTTACGTTATTAAACTTTCTCACTAAGAAATCTTTTATTTTTACTTGCTTTTGTAACAAAAGGCTAATAAATTCAATTGCTTATTCTTTTAAAAATAACAATAACAAATTTAATACATCATTTTAATCTAAATAAAAAACAATTTTACAAAATTATGTATATTTTAATATATAGCATAAATGACTTTAAAACTACAAAATAAGTGTGTTTAAAATAGTTTTCATAAAATATTTTAATAAATCTGAAAAAAAATCTAATAAAACTATACTGACTAGAGAAGAATTCGCTTTACCTATAAAATATGTTAACTAGCTCATATAATAGTTTATCATATTCCATACCACTTAAAGTACAACATAACATAGAAATAATGCAAATAATTTACTTGAGTGTCAAATGCTGAACTGAAAAAGCATAAATGACACAGAAACAGTAAAATAAAAGCTAGAAAAGTATTTACCAAAGTTGTATTTTCACCCAACAAAAATTTTAAATAGTTTACAAAAACGGGCTTTTACCGCACAGTTTGGTATTAAAATTATACGCTCTCATATCATATTTTAAGCAAATCTAAAATATCATCAATTTTGTATTGAGAAATGGTTGTCAATCTAAAAGATTCAAAAGCTTTTGAATTTAGTGCACGATTTTAAGTGGCTATGTAAATAATATACTGTTTTGATTCTACGAAAGCCAATGATACAAGAATATGTTCCGTTTAATATTTAACGGCCCCAATTCAAGTAAAAATGTTTTTCTATGTTGGCATTCGAAACGCAGGACAAGATATTGAGTGCCTTGGAAATAGATTTAAGTGATTCGTATTTTTCACATGGACAGATAGCTGTATGTTTCCCTGTTATCTCTTATCTCCAATAAATATCCGATTCTGCCTAGATATGAGTTCCAGCTCATTTCATGGATCTTTTGCCCAATACCAAAATTCGCAATAGAAAATTGCTAATAATATTTTAAAACAGTTTCAAGATTACTTTTCTCATTTAAAAATCTCTTCTTACATAGAAGTTAGTAATGAAAACGATATACTGTTTTGATTCTACGAAAGTCAATGATACAAGAAGATGTTCCGTTTAATATTTAACGGCCCCAATTCAAGTAAAAATGTTTTTCTATGTTGATATTCGAAACGCAGGACCAGATATTGAGTGCCTTGGAAATAGATTTAAGTGATTCGTATTTTTCACATGGCCAGATAGCTGTATGTTTCCTTGTTATATGTTATCTTCAATCAATATCCGATTCTGCCTAGATATGAGTTCCAGATCATTTCATGGATATTTTGCCCAATACCAAAAATTCGCAATAGAAAATTATTAATAATATTTTTAAACAGTTTCAAGATTACTTTTCTCATTTAAAAAATCTCTTCTTACATAGAAGTTAGTAATGAAAACGATATACTGTTTTGATTCTACGAAAGTCAATGATACAAGAAGATGTTCCGTTTAATATTTAACGGCCCCAATTCAAGTAAAAATGTTTTTCTATGTTGATATTCGAAACGCAGGACCAGATATTGAGTGCCTTGGAAATAGATTTAAGTGATTCGTATTTTTCACATGGCCAGATAGCTGTATGTTTCCTTGTTATATGTTATCTTCAATCAATATCCGATTCTGCCTAGATATGAGTTCCAGCTCATTTCATGGATATTTTGCCCAATACCAAAAGTTCGCAATAGAAAATTATTAATAATTTTTTTAAACAGTTTCAAGATTACTTTTCTCATTTAAAAATCTCTTCTTACATAGAAGTTAGTAATGAAAACGATATACTGTTTTGATTCTACGAAAGTCAATGATACAAGAAGATGTTCCGTTTAATATTTAACGGCCCCAATTCAAGTAAAAATGTTTTTCTATGTTGATATTCGAAACGCAGGACCAGATATTGAGTGCCTTGGAAATAGATTTAAGTGATTCGTATTTTTCACATGGCCAGATAGCTGTATGTTTCCTTGTTATATGTTATCTTCAATCAATATCCGATTCTGCCTAGATATGAGTTCCAGCTCATTTCATGGATATTTTGCCCAATACCAAAAGTTCGCAATAGAAAATTATTAATAATATTTTTAAACAGTTTCAAGATTACTTTTCTCATTTAAAAATCTCTTCTTACATAGAAGTTAGTAATGAAAACCATATACTGTTTTGATTCTACGAAAGTCAATGATACAAGAAGATGTTCCGTTTAATATTTAACGGCCCCAATTCAAGTAAAAATGTTTTTCTATGTTGATATTCGAAACGCAGGACCAGATATTGAGCGCCTTGGAAATAGATTTAAGTGATTCGTATTTTTCACATGGCCAGATAGCTGTATGTTTCCTTGTTATATGTTATCTTCAATCAATATCCGATTCTGCCTAGATATGAGTTCCAGCTCATTTCATGGATATTTTGCCCAATACCAAAAGTTCGCAATAGAAAATTATTAATAATATTTTTAAACAGTTTCAAGATTACTTTTCTCATTTAAAAATCTCTTCTTACATAGAAGTTAGTAATGAAAACGATATACTGTTTTGATTCTACGAAAGTCAATGATACAAGAAGATGTTCCGTTTAATATTTAACGGCCCCAATTCAAGTAAAAATGTTTTTCTATGTTGATATTCGAAACGCAGGACCAGATATTGAGTGCCTTGGAAATAGATTTAAGTGATTCGTATTTTTCACATGGCAAGATAGCTGTATGTTTCCTTGTTATATGTTATCTTCAATCAATATCCGATTCTGCCTAGATATGAGTTCCAGCTCATTTCATGGATATTTTGACCAATACCAAAAGTTCGCAATAGAAAATTGTTAATAATATTTTAAAACAGTTTCAAGATTACTTTTCTCATTTAAAAATCTCTTTTTACATAGAAGTTAGTACTAATCCTAAATACCCACTCATAATAACGTTTCGCAATTTTCATGTCCTAGAAAATCTGTTTTAATTACAAATTTGATATTTATATCCTACCATTGTCAGAAATCTGCAAAATTATCATTCTTAAAAGAAAAAAAAAAAATTGTACAGCGCATTGTGTAGATAAAAGCATGAGTTCTGTTTTACAGCAATTCTGAAAAATGACATAAAGCAGAAATAGAGTATATATAAAGGATTTTCCACGGTGTCTTTAAGTTTAACAACTTAACTAACACTGACAGTGAAAAGGCTTTAGAATTATATAGAATAGTTCTCCTTATATTCCACCAATAGCAAGTCAATTCCCACAAACTATTTTTTATAGAATTGTAAACACATTAAGGAACTTAGACTACATTTCTTGTTTCTGAAATAGCAAGTTTTATTTTTTTATTTTCTCAATATGGTCATTTTACTTTGATGCCGAGCCCGAAGATTGGTAAAAAATCAAGCCCGAGTACGACAATTAGTAAAAAATCGAGCCGGAGCCCGTTTGTGTAGTACTGACCCTTGAAAAACAATTAGCGTAGTTAAAAATACATTTTACATAAAGTGAAATTATTCCGTTGGATGGTGTTTCACAAAAATTAACTTAATCATAACTACAGGTATTATTTAAAATCCATAATAGCATCAGTGCAAAGTCAAAGAAGATTGCGAGATTTGTATATAAATATAGATATGAAACATCATGAATACTCGAATATGAATAGTGAATACTCGAGTGCAATACGATGTTACTTAACAAAATTTAAATTTCGGTAATTTAGAAGTGAAAGTTTTCACGTTGTAAATTTTATTGATTTAGTTTCTATTTCGTAACACCTGTTTAATATTATGTACAATAATTTTCTTTCAGAAAACATATTAATGCCATAAACATAAAAATAGTTCAAGATAATCGAGCTTACTGAAATTCAATAAGCTTCTAACCACTATTACATACTAAGTACACACCAAATTTCAAGTCTCTATCTCGATTTGTTCGGACACACGGACGGACGGCAAAAATTTTGTTTTCTAAAAATATGTTTTTCGGAATCTCCAGTGTCTGAAACGTGTAAATCCGTCAAAAGTTTTTTTTTCGATTTTCAAAACGATTACTAGACTTACCCTATACTACATATGATGGGTAAGTAATGAGAATGAAAAGCATTCATTGATGTTAAATTATGAAATTTTAGATTAATGTTTTTAAATTAAACAAAAGCATGTGAAAAATGGACTATCTTTGTCGAGCAAGAAATAATTTTACTAAAGGTATACTCTATTACGATTATCTTTTACTATACAAATATATATATATATATATATATATATATATATTTTCATTTAATTTCGAGGAAATACTCTACTATTATTATAAAGCCTTTCTCACTTCCATCAGATCAATGCAATAATGCCTTAAGGATCTTACGAAAGTATTTCCCCAAGAATTAATGAAGATAATCGTGTTCTCATGAGTAAACTACGAAATCAACTAAATATTATGTGGATATATGCATTCCCTATCTGAAAAAGAGCAACTTAAAATTTTACGAATATATCTATTTATTCAACGATTTGTCAGTTTCTAATATTTTTTTGTATGAGATGAAAAGAGCTGTAATTGAGTATCATTTAATTTTTTTTCGCGGAATCCTTCGTCCCCCATCTTGTTTAATCTTCCTACAAAATTTTGCGCCATTCTCGCTATTAGATCACGCTACAGAACACTCTGAGTACCGTCAGTTTAATTATGGCCACCTTGTATAATATATATATATATATATATATATATATATATACAGGATGATTATAAAAAAACTATCCCGACATTTGGGACACTAACTATCGTACCATTCACAGAAACTGAATGACATTTTGGCAAAAGTTTTTTTGAGGTATGCGGTCAAGAATGATATGGAAAACAACAGTGTCATTCAAACAATTACGGTTACAGTGAGAAATTTCCGAAAAAATCAAATGGCAACACCCAGTTTTTTGTATTGGAATGTGATCTCCATTGTGAAAAACCTTAAATAGCGTTGGAACGGCAACTGTAGCATGAAAATCACCGGAACTAGGCAAGGGAAAAGTAAAAAAGACTTTGCCGTGCACCAGAGCATTAATTTTCGTTTCATTTACGTCACACTTCATACCGTTTCTTTGGCTGATATCCCAGCCAAATTAGTTCTCCACAAAACGAGAAGAAGAAACCAAGAAACGCCAATTTCGGGTTCTACGTAAGACACAGTCATGACTGACGTCGTCACGCTAGGTGAAAGAAAAGGCACTGCAAAATGAGGGTCCGCGTATGTTCCTTTCTGCCATTCCGAACAAGAAGCCGCTTTCAGGGAAAGAACGTGGGGAAATCGTAAAGATTTATTGCCTGAATGGACAAAATGCCGCAGACACATTGCGTGTTTACCGCAGAAACCATGGATTACGGCGAGGCCCGTGCACTGTCAAAGCTGTACGGGACTTGATTCATAAATTTGAAGAACCTGGTTGCACATGCGATCGACCTCGGTCTGGACGACCTTCCGTTCCTGTGAAAGCTGTTGCAGAAGTACATCAGACGATAAGCACAGTTCGTCCCGCAACTGCACGCGGTGTTTCACGTGTTCTGGATCTGCCGAATTCAACTGTACGCAAGATTCTGCGCTCTGTTCTAAACATGTTTCCGTATCGATTCCAGCGTGTCCAGATGTTGGAAGCAGGAGACTATCAATTACGGCTGGATTTTGCAAATCAATTTCTTATCCGGTACGATGATCATAGCAGCTCGCCTTTACTTATTCTGTGGACAGATGAGGCGCATTTCTCGTTAACTGGTAACGTGAATTCGAAAAATTGTGTGCACTGGGCAGAGAATAATCCATATGATGTGCATACACGTCCATTACACGAGGAAAAAGTGACTGTCTGGTGTAGTATAACGAGTACGTTCAACCTCGGCCCTTACTTTTTTGAAGAGGTTACTGCCGGTGATCTGCAAACGTGTACAGTAACGAGTGCTCGCTATCTGGACATATTAACTCATTACGCGATTCCCACATTCCAACGGCAAAATGCTCTGTCTGAAGTTGTGTGGATGCAAGATGGCGCTCCTCCACATGTCGGGTCTTCAGTCAAACGTGTCTTAACTCAACAGTTTGGTGACAGAGTTATCTCCCGTCATTTCCGTTTCCGTGGCCATCAAGGTCTCCTGATCTGACGCCAATGGATTTCTGGCTGTGGGGATATCTGAAATCCAAAGTGTATCAGTTTCGTCCTCAAACTGCATCTGATTTGAAAGATGCCATCAGAACTGCGATTCAAGGATTCCTATTGCCATGATACGTGCTTTAGTGCTATCCACCATCAGCCGCATGCAAAGTGTCATCGTGTGTGAAGGATGTCATGTGGTAAATTTGTGAAACACAATAAAATGCTTTATTTTATGCTGCTTCTCTGTCCTTATTGGTTGTCCTCAATTTTAGCCTATCTACCGCCGGTGGTTTTCATGCTATAATTGCCGTTCCAACGCTATTTAGGGTTTTTCACAATGAAGATCACGTTCCAATACAAAAAACTTGGTGTTGCCATTTGAGTTTTTCGAAATTTTCTCACTGTAACCTTAACTGTTCGAGTGACACTGTTGTTTTCCATATCATTCTTGAGCGCATACCTCAAAATACCTTTTGCCAAAATTTCATTCAGTTTCTGTGAATGGTATGATAGTTAGGGGCCCAAATGTCAGGATAGTTTTTTTCAGGAAATCTTCCTCACTTATATCTTATATTTTTTCATTGCATGTTTTCATATATTTTCTGTTTATTAATGCACGATTGTCCAAATATTGTATTATTTTAGATTATTATGTATTGTACAAGGATGAAATCGTACATTTTTGTGGAAACTGTAACAATTTGGGCCCGATGATTCTGTTATAGCTACACAAATCTCTTTCTCTCTGTATAAATAGACATGGGTGTCCCTCATTTTGCACCCACAAGTACCCAGTGCAAAACTATGGGTGGTAGTAGCCTCAAGGTCTCCCATTGTGCACTATGGGGATTGCATGTCGGTATCTGTGGAAGTGTGGGAGATATGGTGGTCGATAATTCTCGACCTAGGGCATTTTCATATTTCGAAAATAGACGTATGTGGCTCTATTATAGTTTTGAACCACAACTACCCAGCGCAAACCACTGGTGTTAGACTGAGGTAGTAGCCTCGAATCTCCCATCGTGCATTATTGTAGTTGCATGTCGCCAGCTGTGGGAGTATGGGAGATATTGTGATTGAAAATGGTCGACCTAGGCCATTTTCATATTTTGACAAAAATGTTCTAAAAAATGTTGGGGGAATTTTCTCAAACGAGAATTGTTTCATTCAACTTAACATAAACTAATTAATATATACTAGAATCCGTCAGGCCGAAATGTCGGAGCATTGAGTGGGATAAACATAAAATATAACATTAACAATATATAATATATATTTTATATTTTTATGTTTACTGTTTAATAGTATAAAAGAAAAATTACAATAACAGCTGTTGAATCTTCAAGTGTTTATTCGGTCAACAGTTGCCTCAGATACTGCTCAAATGCTAATCTATCAGCAAGTGCCCCCATTCTTCTAATTTGTTCTAGCCTATCCTTTGCGAAAGGCACTTCAATCAGAACATCCTCTAAACGTCGAACCCTGCTAAACGCGACATAAGTTGCTCCAAGTGACAACTCCTTTTCACCAATGTCCACAGCTATTTTTGACAAAGTTAAATCTTGTGATTTGTGTATGGTGACAGCGTATGAAACTCTTAAAGGTAACTGAGTACGGGAGCATGAGACATTGTTTTCTTTCCAAGACTTTGTAATAGGTGTGACAGGAAAAATTCTTTCAGTGAGAAATGGTCCCCGATAATCATCAAAATGAACCATTACTGCCTGTGGCAAGCCTGGAGGCCGTAATCCTGGTCCGTAGACAATATCTTTTACCGTACCAAGTGCACCGTTGACCAATCCTCCCTCTGTCCACAGATTGGTACGCAACATAATTCTGCATCCAATTGCTAAAAAAAGTTCAGCCTGAAGTCCAGACGCGTGCTCATCTTCACTCCATCTTGCTATTTGATTATTGTGGTCTGCTAATATTCTTGCCACTGGCCATTTTGATTTACGAAGTACTTCTTGATTATGTTCTTTAGCTCGCTTGTTTGTGGGAAAAAGGCGTATGGCATCTTGAAAACTTTCAAGTTCAGCCGGAGGCTGTATAGCTTTACGTCGTTGCATAAGGGATGCATATTGGTCGCCTGTAACTTCGCCTACGGAAAGCGAATCAAGAGTCTCTCTAAACTGTATTTGCTGATCGTCGCTTTGTCTTATTGACTTTGTTAAGGTGAAACATTTTTCAAACATCTTAAGAACTGTTTGTCCACGTAAAGCCAAAATGTCTTTTATAGAATGTCTCCTATATAGAGGTGTGTCTTTTACAGGCTGTAGCTGCCTAATATCTCCAATCAGGTAAACAAATAAGCCTCGAAAAGGTTTAATGCTGTCTGGTTTACCTTCGCGACATCTTTGCTCAAGTGCAGCCATCAGACGGCATCCGATCATTGAAAATTCGTCAATAATGAGAAATGAAACTGGATTCATGCTGAGCTGTAGATTTCTTGCTGCTTCACTTCCTAAATCAGCAAACGATTTAAAACATGTTGGTACTTTTAGTGCAGAGTGAATTGTTTTGCCCTCGACATTAATTGCAGCAGCACCTGTTGGAGCCAAAACCATAATAGCTTCCGGTCCTAACTGCTCGGTAACTCTTTTACGAATTTCTTTTATTACCGTACTTTTTCCAGCTCCGGCTTTGCCAATAATAAAAGTACGTTTAGGGCAATTTATAAATCTTGATTGCAAAGACGAAAGCTGTTGCGTGCATAAGTGAAGTATTTTTTGCTGTTCATCTGTAAATCTGATCTCAGACGTATCGTAATTTTGATGCACTGTAAGTTGTTGTTCTTTACAGTAATTTAAAATGAAGTAAAATTGCGATCAAGGTACTTGTAACTCTCACTTTTCCACTCACATGCATGATCAATCACGCTTTGCCCCAAAGTATCCTCGTTTGTCTGCACAGGAACTATGGCAGCTGCTGCCATATATGGATGAATCTCGCGGTATTCTTCTTGCAGGATTTCTGTCTCATGTGTACTGCTAACAGCAGGAAAATTTATTTCTTCGTGTGCATCAATATTTAGATCATTGAATGCTTCCTCTCATGAGTGATACGCAGACGGCAGGCCTTCTTGCAATAAAGTGTCAAAATTACCTCTCCAAGGATAATTGAGTAATACTTGTTGCCTGGTATTCTTCGGCTAGAGTTGGGTCGTGGTTGAGTGATGCAAGAGGAAAAACTCTGACAACTGCATCTTTTCTTCTTTGGTGATAATCGACTCCTCTTACTGAGAAAGATTTTGCTAACTTATGAAGCGTGCAGGAAATAAGTTTCTCCGGCCGCACGTAATATTTCTGAAGCATGCTTTTTGATGGTCTTTCGTCGCTTGAAAAGTTGATTTCTTCCCAGTTCTTATCATGAAGCCGTATTGTAACTACTTCCCGACTACTGTGATACATTGGCCATCCCATTAATATGTGTACTACCTCTTGGGCTGAGTAATCCCTTTCAGAAACAGAAGACAAAATAAGTTTTTGGACTGCTTGAACCGCTGGATTTGTTTCGTTCATCTTATTTAAAATCTCAGATAACAATTCCTTGTAAGGAACAGAAGCTGTTTCTGATTTTGAGGCATATTTGGCAATGTAATGCAAAACCGCATCCTTTGATGTAATAGGACTGAAATCCGTGTTAGCTCTCCAAACTTGTGACACGAAGCAATTGTAGGTATTCACTTCAGAATCGTTTCTTTTTGACAAAAAGCTAATTATGCCATTTTCTACTTGAAGCCTTGGAGAGTCGCACTATGCTTTTGGAAAACCAAATCTGCAGCTATAACTATTTGTACCTCTTTTTTTCCTTAGGCAATAATCTCCATGTCATGTGTGACGTTGGACTTGATTTAAGAGCTGAGCGAGATCTTTTTCACGATCTTCACTGGAAATGTCTGAAAAGCGAACTCGACAGCGGTGTATATCATTTACGAGGACGTCCTTGTCAGGATTAACAGCACTGCATAGTTTTTCAAAATATGCTGTTACGGCTGCTACATTTTCAGCGTTAGTCATGTCTAGTGTTTCCATGTTTGGCGCCCCTCTTAACCACAACAATCCATGCATGTGAAGACTTCCACGCCACTGCGATTCGAAACGAACCCAGTAGTCGTCTATTAAAAACAAAGGCGTCAAGATTTTTCTCAAAAATATATCACAACGTTTTTGAAAGAGCCAACCAGTCAACAGAGGGTTGTCGTACATTAATTGTCTGCGTTCTGTATCAGTCAGCTCATTTGGATCTCTGTTAGGCTCTAAAAGTCTGAAAAGATCAGGCCAGTGATAATCACCTGCAGACAGTGTAAAAAAAATTGTTGGTACTCCAATTTGTCCTACCATGGAAAGGAGTTCCCCACAACGTGCACGCCAGTATCCTTTTGTGGATCTTAATTTGCTAGCATAAATCATAATATGTTTTGCCATTTCTGGTTGCCTATTCAGAATATCACGCATCTGCTCTACCGTCTTATTGCTGAACCTATTTCGCTGAACGAAAAAACGCCCTTTAGCCAAAGACTGCCACCGAAGAATTGAATTCATGGCAAAGTAGCGAAATCGGGGGTCTTTAGCAAAGCGCCCATCTTCATACTTCATTAGGAACTTAAAATACTCATCAGGAGAGACTGTTTTTTGACGAGGTTGTCGTAAGTCAGCTGTACCATGTGGAAAAAGATGAGGAAAAGCACGTGCTATGTAACCCTCTTCTTGAAATTCGTTGATAGGCTGTGAATTTAATGAAGGGTGAGGCACACGAATTGCGTCATTTATTAAGTTGTTTTGATTTACCGTTTCAAGTAGTGGTTCAAATGACTCGCGCCTTATTTCCTCGTTCAAAGTATCAATATCCTCAGTAATATCGGTTGCTGTTGGTAACATTTGAGATACGTCACAATTCTCAGGTAATGTAGCGATCAAATCTTCATCAATTGTGATATTTGAATCATAAGGATTGTGAGCTTTAAGCCATCCGAGTACTTCTAGAAGGCGTTGTGAGCGAACAGAAAACTCTGCACATCCTGATAAAGTATCTTTTGTCACTAACACAGTTGAAGTCATATCTGAAGGATTGACAGGCAGGCGCGAAATAAAACTCTCAATATTTTGTTTAAAGCTGATTACATTTCCGCTGTATCTATACTGTGAGCCTCGTATACGGTAAAGAGAAACCACTGGATGTATTTGAGCGATCATCATTTGTTCAATGTAGCTCAGATCTTTTAGACAAATAGGAACTGGACCTGGGTCCATCGAATTAGTGGCAGAAAACTTGAAAGCACCGTCTCTACACTTGCATGTCTGGCAGAACCCAGCAGTATTTAATATGATATCAGGGAAAGCTCTGTGACACGTATTACAGGACACATAGGTGATTTGCGATACCTCTCTATCAAACCTGATTGCTTCATTTATTTGAGTTGTCAGTATACCGGTACTCGGCAAAAAATCTGAAGGTAACTGACTTGTGCGACTTCTCCGCATTGAATTACGATTCGCAATTCTTCTCATTTCAGCTGATTGCTTTCTCTTAACTGGCATCCTTGCAAATTCTATATAATAAAAACATATAATCCGTTCATATATAAAATGTTTCTTAATATATATATTTTTTAAATCCTGGATTGGCTTGACTATATCAAAATAAACAGATTTACTCTCATACTTCTTTTATACAATAAGCTTGAATGAAAAGAAAAAAAAATATTTTGAAATGGAAACAAAAAGTTTAATTACACCAATTGCTGGGTTCGATTTAAAAAAAAACTAAATTCATGTACTTAATACGATTTAAACTTCATTGCACGTGTTTTAAGATAAAAATTATGGGGTCCTTATTTCAGAAAAGTAAAATATATGTAAAATATATAAAAGTAAAATATATGGGACCGAGATTAAGAGCTTTTACTAAAAGGTTGTTTCCGAGTATATTGTTATTTAAATAAGTTTCTCATGATAAAAAATGGCAACAATATAAATTATTTCAATTTTCTTTTTATTTAATTCAAAAGTTTTTCATGATAAAAAATGGCAACAATATAAATTATTTCAATTTTCTTTTTATTTAATTCAAACAATCGCAATGTTATCTCTATGGGGAAATGGAAAATTCTAGAGCAGACGATTCCGGGCGTTAGAGTTGAGGAATATTTCTGTTTTTCAATCCCCGGCGAGATTTTGCCACTACCGACTTCCAGTCCAATTTTGGTGTCAATGCGACAAATATTTTGGCCGCTATCGTGTCCACAAAAGTGTAATTTTTCATGGGAAGCCGGAGCTTTGCTCCGACAATAACTAAGTTAGAAGATTTCGCGCCCGCTAGCGGCTGAAATTGAAACTAAACGTTATTGCAGCACGTGTGTAGCACGCCTACTAGACAATGCTGTAGGAAGCGCGGTCGAGTGCCGGAGTTTCGTTTGGAAACAGATTTGTTTAGAACAAAACGAGGGGCCGAAAATGACTATTTTTATCGAAACCGCAAAAGAAAGTTACTGATATAAGAACAACCCAGACGGATCAGCTAGTATTTCATAAATTTACGTTTTCTGGTTTGAATTATCATTTTTATTTTTCTGGTAATATAATACATTTTTTCTTCTTATATTTCTGGATGTTATTCAAACAAGTATGTGTTCATATTTCTTTTTGATTTTAATTAATATTTGATTTAATTAATGTGTAGAATTAATGTAAAGTTAAATTAATGCCAAATTAAAGAAGGAAAACTATCTATAAAATTTGACAGTGAAACACATGCTAGTGCAGCATAATCAAACGGCCTTAGACGGAGACGAGAACTCTAGACAGTGACAGACAGAAGATTGAAATTTTTTTTCGGGTAATTCGATATTATTCAAAGCTTTTTAAGACCTGATAATGAGGAGATTATTTGAAATTCCGACTGCCACATAGCGATGATTAAGTAACCATTTAAATTAACTTGGTACAGCATTTCTCGTGATTTATTCCTGATTATGTAAATAAAATTTTCTTTTCAAATTTCGACTGCTTACTTATGAAGTACATACATTCTCGTCGTAAATTTTGAGTCATGCAACCATCCGGCCTATGCCTGTGTGCATAGATATGGAAAACCAATTTAATAAAATCTCGCCAACTGCCTTTTTCAGGTCCAATTTGTCACTTCATCACATATATATGCATGTATACTAAACCTTTAAAATAAAAAAATCACTAACTAGTACTTATAACAAAAATGATCGATCTTTTATTTAAATTTGACATGTAATAATATTATCCGTTAATTGTTTTAGTGAAATAATATAAACAGAAAACATTTTTAAATAAAACCTACCGGGTAATTTCAATACATAATTAATAATAAACATATTTTTAAAGTAGATGATACCAGATAATAAACGAAATAAAAAATATTTTACCTCGAACACTTTTGCTAAATAAATTTTAAATAATAAATGGGAACAAAATTAAAAAGATACCATATGATGATGACCATATTTAGATACCATATGATGATGAAAAAATGAAAAATATAGCCACATGTATTCAGTGTTGCCAGTTGTGTACTTTTTTTATATATAGATTGCGTGATTGCTATCACTTTTTTGAAATTGTTATATTTGACTAATTTATTCTTCATTAATTTGTCATTTAATAATGCGAATATTTTTATTTTTAGAAAAATGGTAACAGTCAAGCAATTCGAACAAAATGATTATCTCAACTGGCAACACTCTTTACATATATCACGATCATATTTCATCTATGCAACCAGTATCTGACTTAATTACACAACCTTCCAGTTACCGCAGAAACTTTTCACTCTTGCTATATAAAATGAAGACTCACTTATGCTTAATTTATACTTTGATGCTAAGCCTTTAGCAATATAAATTCTACACTCCACTTCGAAAATCAGTAGATACTCATAAAATTATGAAGCATCGCTAGTGCAAATTTTACTAACATGATATTAAGCTAATTTGCAGTCGCAAAGGATCGAAGAATGTAGGGTGTTTCCCGGTGAAATAATTCGTCTTCACCTATCCAACAAGGAAAAATGTTTATTATTCCAGTCGAAAGATCACAAAACAGATTTTTTTCTACACATTAGAATGTCATCATATCATACATATTGAGCTACGGCATTTTGCCGATTTATACTCCACTTCTATATCATATCTATATATTGATCAGCATCTGCATTATGAAACGACGTTATACGAATATTTGGTACTATTAATCAAGTCATAACTTTCTGATTACGTGCTTTTGTTAGCAAATAAAAACAATACAAATATCTGACACTCATGTAAGGCCTTAAATACTGCCAGTGCGATTACACAATGTCCGCAATGTGACAGGCTTGAATAACCAATGGAAGGTATCAAAATCGCCTACCACTGGCGGGTGCATCAAATGGCTGAAAAACGGTTTTTGGCGGGAATGGGAACACTAACACTGAAAGAATGTACTGAAATCGACAAATTTGAGACAGAGACAAAAAAAAATTACAGCGTATAGCTAAAAAAATATGCACAAGTGTATTGAAATAATTGATGTCGGAATTTAAGATTGAAATAAAAATGAAAAGATCGTTTAAAGTTAGAAATATGTGCTCTGAAAGGAAATAAAAATACGTAATTTGTTTAAAATAAGCTTTTGAAAAGACAAATTTTAATATCGTACACATTCATATAAATTGGAAGCAGGGCAAAATGCATGATTAGAATATTTTTAAAGACCGGTGAAAAAAATAAATGTTATCCTACGAGAATTTAATAAACTAGGCTTAAAAAATTGTTTTAGATGTGTATAAGATATAAAATACTTTTGAGATTGGGTCGAGTTTTAAATTTCGTTATGTATATATATATACAGGATCATTCATAATTCCCTCCGGGGTTTCGAAATGTTATAGTAAAAAAACGAAGACGAATATGAAAAAAAGAAACATATGAAATTATTCCGAAACTATTCAAGTTTTACTTACATACATTACAGGTGTTCTATGTGTGAACCCTTGGTCACACGGCATACATCCATGCGATAGTCCAGTTCCTGCCATACTCCGTTTCTTTAAATCTGAATCAGTGGTGTCAGTTCAACGGGCCTTTCGTAATAAATATCGAAAACAGGGACCAACTGACAAAACAATTCATGTGTGGTACCGGAAATTTAAAGAAACGGAGTATGGCAGGAACTGGACTATCGCATGGGTGTATGCCGTGTGACCAAGGGTTCACACATAGAACACCTGTAATGTATGTAAGTAAAACTTGAATAGTTTCGGAATAATTTCATATGTTTCTTTTTTTCATATTCGTCTTCGTTTTTTTACTATAAAGTTTCGAAACCTCGGAGGTAATTATGAATGACCCTGTATATATATATATGTACTTCTGTGTGTATAATTTTCACCAAAAAAAAGTTCTTGCAAATACCACAACAATCTATTTAAACATAAAAACTATTTTTTTTAATATAAATTTTCCTATTATATGCAGGAAGACACTTTAATGAAGAATACTCGGATGACACATAAAAATATTGTGAAAAAAAATTATGAATGCATTTTCTTATTATGAAGCAACACAGCTATCAAACGGAAAGAAATTTTAAAACAAAAATAACGCACAGTAAGTTATTTTAAAGGAAATAAATCATCACACTTTTCCCACTGTTGAAAAGTTGTTTGAAACGAAACATCATTAATATACGCAGACAGTAATGAAACTGTGAACTAATGATCTGAAAAGATTTTGTACTAAAAATAAATGGCCCTCATATAGGAACAAGAAGACAACTGAAAGTATTTTCTCAACTTTGTCGTATTTCAAATATTATTAGGAATCTTTCATTTAAGAAGAAACTAAATATGAATATCATACTTTAACAAAGATTTAAAACAAGAACCGTTATGTTGAAATTTACTTTTATAATATCTACTTTAAATGTTCATCAAATTTGAAAGTTTACTATCAGGTAAAATTTCTAATTCAAAATTATCCAACTTCTTGAATTTAGAATTATGTTTGATGTTGTGTTAATGTTTATTTCAATTTAAACTTTTCTCTGTTTATAAAATTAAGAAAGAGAGAGTTTATTTTTTTAATTGTCCGAATAAAATATGGATTATTTTTTTGTAATTAAAATATATTCGTATTTTATTTGCCAATAGTCAAAGTTTTTAAAACATCATATGTTTAATAACATTTTATATAAAAGAAAAATAACCCCCTAGACGTTGAAAATATCATTATAAATAGATAATTTGAAATCAACTAATTACATAAAAAAATATTTAGTGAGATCTTATTTGGGTGTGTGAATTTCTTTCAATGAAAAATATCATTACTAACAAAGCATTTCAAATTAACCACTCTAATTTTAATTAAAGCATTTAATAAAAACCTATTTGATTTGAATTTATGATTTGAGATTTCTAATAAAACCATACATAAATGACACATAAAAATTTAATAACTAAATGCAATCTACAAAAATATAATTTTTAGATCTGAAAACAATGTCAACAATCTTAAAATTTTCATAGAATATAAAAAGTTAGCAATAATGAAGCATTTTATCCTGAATCTTGGAGTAACAATTATATTATCTTTACTTCATCCGCATTTTTACATTTGTATTTGGTGTTTTACGTGTTTTTGATTCATTGCCTTATTAAAAGTAACTTAGATATCTTTTATTTCGCTTTAAACAAAGTATCTTTTACTTTTTTTTAAGAACAATGATTATTAGAGCATATTATCATAACCGCATATTATCATATGTCATTATACATTTTTTGGAATGTTCCAAAATATTGAGTGAAATAAGCAGGCAGTTTTAAATTATATCATTTTCAAGTAACTGTACTTATTTTTTTCAATTTGTTTTCCAATCTAATATTAATTCGTTAATCAAAATTACATTGCTTGTTTTCATTGTAAGTGAAGAAATTTCTATGTGTGAAAATTTTACTTTTCAAACCTGCATGTCTATTATATTTAAAAGTAACTGAAATGCGCTTTCTTTTGCTTTCAACAAAATTTATTCTACTTAAAAAAAAAAAAAAAAAAAAAAAAGATTGTTTGAAAGTATTCTCATATCCTCTTAAATAGCTTTCGGAATGTTCCAAAATATTGAATGAAATGAACAACTATTATTAATTCGTAAAACTTTCATGTAACTGTATTTTTTATCTTTTTTTCCAATCTAATAGTAATGTGTTTATCAAAATTGCATTGCTTATTTGCTTTCATTGTAAGTGAATCACTTTCTATATGTTCAAATTTTACCTTTTACTTTTGCATGTCTGATATATTTAAAAGTAAATGAAATGCCCTTTCTTTAGTTTTCAACAAAATATTTTAGACGAGAACAATTTTCTCTCTGGGAAATCTTTCAGCTTCCTAATTTAAATTTCATAAAAACTGACTGTTCATGAAAATTTTTAACTTTCAGTTTGTTTGCAACTTTTAATCTAGTACACATGTTATATTCTTCACAGAATAGAATTGAAAATAACTTCGAAGCTTTTTGGGCAAGAAATCTTCAAGCTGGTTTAATTTTAATTTATTGTCTTTCACATGCAAAACATTTTCTTGAAAAATATGAATTTCATTTTCTTAACAGAGAAAACAAGTATTATAGCACGAGATGAACTACTTGCAAATATGCAGTCATACAATCAATACGCCTAAGAAAATTTTCAAATGTGTAATGACAACAAATTGTATTGATTATTTGAAAACATTTATAAACATGTTTTGTGGAAGTATATAATTATTTAATATTTCTAAATTAATTTCGAAATATAAAAAAAATAAAATTGTAAAAAATAAGTACTTTACAAAATAATTGGATTTATATAGGTTTAAGAAACTGTTGAACATATTCTTATAATATATAACTGTATAACATCATGTATTAAACTCAAGTAAAAAATGTGTTTGTATTAAATGAAATTATACATTCTTCAGTGTTATCAGTTACCAATAAAATAAGAAGATAAACAATAAACAATTTCTTTCGACTTAAACAATATATTGCAGTGGAATATTTTATTTCTTTTTCTGAAAATTAATGGAAGGATCTGTATTAAATTGAATTTTAAAATAAGATTTGTTTTTGACAGTTCCAAAAACAAATCGGATATACCTATGTCAGCAAAGGAATTTTAATATTGGGATTGGAATTTTATTCATACAAAAACGTTTTCTGTTTTCTCGCTGGTATATTTACTTACGAAAAAAAAGGAAATATCTATTATCCACATACTTCATTTGAATCTAAGATTTTTTTAATTTATGTGACAGTCTGTTGATATGAAAAATATATGTTTCGTTATTCAATCATAAGTCAGTATTAAATTAATTTTTATAATGATCAAATTACTACAAATTTTATTTTTAAATTCCATGCTACATTTAATGTTCTCATAATTAAAGTCTGACAGAGAATTTTTTTCCATCCAAATACTAAATAATATTTGTTGCTGTAGTGAAATACCAAAAAGAGAAACTTAAAATAAATGTATTATTTAAACGTCCAAGTCTGTAATCTGGAGATTTTATGTATAGAAAATATTAATTCCTACAATGCGTTATTACAAGAATCATATCGTATTTTTCGTTTCATAAATTTCCTTAAAAATATCTCGATTGAAGTAATTCCAGATTAAAAATAATTAATATGTTTGCGTACGTCTTAAATCGCTTGTAAAATCTGTCAATATTTCAAAGGAAATTTCCTCATATTTCTTTCTTAAATGTATAAAATAAATTAATTATATTCACATTTTTGGATAGTAATTGCATGTTCCTTATTAACATATCTGTAATTCATTTTTCCTACATAACTTAATAATTAAAATATTTTTACCTAAATTCTATTGTGTCATAGATTATTCTTATAATTATTGTATTTTTATTAGCATCAGTGATGTGTACGTGCAGTAATTGAATAAAAGAAAATCATACAAAAGTATTTCAAAATGACAATTGTCATCAAATCTTACTAATCGTAAATTTAACCCATTTAATATTTCAAATTATATTAACATCAAATTTAACATCGACATGTGAAAATGTGTGAAAGACTCTTTTTTTCATAACTTATACCACTGTTCATTATCAACTAAATTGCTAGCAAGTAATAAAAAAACACATTAACTATTCATACGCATCAATTAAAAAGCAATTATTTTCATTAACTACATTAAATGGATAACAATTTACAGTTAAACGAAGGCACTTATAAATCAATTACAAGTTGAGTGGAATAAATTAAATTGGCAGAAATTAATTCACCATTTAAAGAAAAAGACTGAAAAGTTTTTGTGTTCACAAATGTCATATTTGACACAGTACAGAAAGCAGTTTTAAATACCATACCTTTTTAATAATTAAAGAAATTGAAATATAATTAATCGCACTTTAAATATGGTTGTTAAGAATCTTAAAAATGAATTTTTACCGTCTACATATAAATGGAATTTAGTTAAAAAAATAATTTTGGATAACAAGTTATATTTTGTCTTAAAATATATTATTTAAAAGACAAAACACATTTCGAAAAATGTAATTTTCTCATATTTCTTTCTTGTATGTATAAAGTTCGAATGTAAAATTTCATTAATTATATTCACATATTTTGGATAGAAATCGCAGGTTCCTTTTTAACATATCTGTAATTCATTTTTCATGCAAAACTTAATAATTCTTCCCATTTATACGAAAATATATAAAATATTTTTATCTAAATTCTATTTTGTCATAGATTATTCTTATAATTATTGTATTTTTTTTATTCGCATCAGTGATGCGTAGTTATTGAATAAAAGAAAATCAAGAAAAAATATTTCAAAATGACAATTGTCATCAAATCTTACTAATCATAAATTTAACCTATTTAATATTTCAAATTATATTAACATCAAATTTACTCATTTATATATGTGAAAAATTGTGAAAGACTCTTTTTTTTATAACTTATATTACTATTCATTATCAAATAATTACTTAGCAAGTAATGAAAAAACACATGAACTATTCATACACATCAATTAAAAAGCAATTATTTTCATTAAATACATTAAATGGATAACAATTCAAAGACGAATGAAGGCTCTTATAAATCAATTACTAGTTGAGTGGAATAAAATAAATTGACAGAAATTAATTCACCATGTTTCTAGAAAACTGAACAGTTATTGTGTTCAGAAATGTCACATTTCTTAAAGTACATAAAGCACTTTTAAATACCACACATTTTTAATAAATAAAGAAGTTGAAAATATAATTAATCACACTTTATATATGATTGTTAAGAATCTTAAAAATAAACTTTTACCGTGTACATATAATTGGACTTTAATTAAAAAAATAAATTTTCAATGACAAGTTATATTTTGCCTTAAAATATATTCTTTAAAAGACAAAACACATTTCTATTCATTTTATACGTATTAATGATATACACGAATAT
Source organism: Maratus michaelseni (assembly GCA_963931845.1). Taxonomy (NCBI): domain Eukaryota; kingdom Metazoa; phylum Arthropoda; class Arachnida; order Araneae; family Salticidae; genus Maratus; species Maratus michaelseni. The sequence goes on along the minus strand of OZ007596.1, from coordinate 126,137,733 downwards.
TGATGAACAGTACCAAGTGGATACATTTTAAACAAATCTTCTTTTTCCATTATTTTGAAAATGGAGTCCCATATTCAAAAATTAATTGTATGTTAAAAAATAATTGAAGTGTGTATTGTAACATAAATTCGAAATACCTACAAGAAATATTAATATATTTTTAATTTTGATTCATGTCATATGCTCGGTATCATTTTTTAATTTCGGAAAAAATATTATGTAACTCCTAAAATTTATATATTCTTGATTGGTTAAATGATTTTATTACTTCTCATTGTTCATGAGGAATTCTATAAAGATTATCAAAGCAAGCTTTGGACAATATCATAGGAGATACATTCAATGATACAATTTACTAATCTTTCATCTATAAAATGCACTCAATGAACTGAGAACTTTCTATAGGAATTTAAAAAACAATTTACACAGCCGACATTGAAGGTACAGATAAGCCCACTGACTATTATTATGAACATAAGTGTTCGAAATAACAGCTTATCCATTTTTTTCCATAAATGAATTCATAAATTACTATACCTGTGTCTGTTGAGAGAGGTTTTTCCTAAAATTGATAATTCAAATTCAGGTATATCAAACAGAAAATCATTTAGAGTTGTAAAAATCGATTTACAAAACATTAAAAAATTAGCTCGGTTATTTATTTATTAACACTTTAACGCCCATAATTTAAATTTGTATATACTATATATTTCATATTCAAAGGTTGTATTGTACTGTTTTCACTAAAAACGACTAATAAAAAGCAAATTATCAAAAAGTACATGCATCAAGTAGGTGACACACAAATGTAAGATCACATTACAGCAACAAAATGTTTTTGAACTGTCGAAAGCCAATAAATATCCTATAAATAGATTCATTTCAATTCAACACTTAGTTAACTTAAAAATCAGCTCGGTGATAGATTTAATAACCATTCAATGCTCATAATTTAAATATATATATATATATATATATATATATATATATTTCATTTTCAAAGGTTGTATTGTACTTTTTTCACTAAAAAAACTAATAAAAAGAAAATTATCAAAAATTACATGTATCAAGTAAGTGGTATAGAAATTCAAGCTCGCATTATAGCCACAAAATGTTGCTGAACTGTCGATATCCTATAAATATCAATTCAAAATTTAGGCAAAACAAATATGAGACTTACTGTGTTTTTTTTTTTTTTTGGTTTTTTTTACATTTTTATCCCCAAAAATAAAACTAATTCATGTCCTTTCTTGTTTGGAGGAGGTATAACTTTGGTAGATTATAATATCATATCAGATAATCCGAGAGCCATTGTACTGTTTTCTGTAATAAGATAAACCAGGTATCCCAATAATCAGGTATCCCAAGAAAGACGACACGGTACATATTCACTTAATATCTAAGCCTAGAGATCCTTTCAAAGACGTGTTACATGGAGGATACAATAAGCGTTGGTTTGCTAATTCGTTAACTACTACAAGGTACAATCAATTAAGTTTCTTGTAATTTATCCGGGATATCAGCTTACAACTCAGCTCATATGTAATAATTGCATTCGATTTCTGTACAGTAAATACTGATAAATAATATTTAGAAAATATATTAATCGGGAACTGCTGTCTTTATGCAAAGATTCTTAATTTAAAAGTTGGATATTGTGATGTCTCTATAACCAAACCTTTAACATACCAAGCATACAGATTTTTTTTTATTATATTGTAACCGTGAGAAAAATTTTAATTTTTTTTCGAAATCTGCACATTAATTTAACAAGAACGAAAAATCATGCGTCAAGCATAGATTATGTAACATTTTCCCACGCTTCCAAAATAATTTTACAAATCATTACCGTTTAATAAGCTGAAAGATAAAATCTAAGTAAACAATTTGAAAAACGCATGACATATTTAAAAACGTAATTTCAGGAATTCCCAACATATACAATATTCAGAAAAATATCCGAATACTTTTATTCAGCCCTGTATATGATCAATAGATTTGTATATATACTACATAGTATGCTAAATTTTAGTTTAGTTAGGAAACGCGTAGCACAGTTTAAAATTCTCCTTCTGGAGTTTCTGTCAGTAAACGGAAATGTGTTCGCGAACTTTTGTGCTGACCTGTCAGGATCTACAGAATTTATAAACTCCAAGTAATAGACAAAAAGTGAGTTAAATTTAAAATCGCGTTCAGCAACTTAAAATGCACTTCCAGGAATTATTGTTAACAGACAGTAGAGAAATCTTTTGTGTGTCCCTGTAAATGAACGATGACTGCCGTACACACAATATTCTGTAGTAAGCCTCTTGCAATGCACCTTATTGATATATATAAATTTCAATGCGTTTAAAATAGTGAAACATTATTTAATTAAACCGCAAACGATTTTTCTCCATAGACGTAATGTAACGGAATTCTTTTGACTGTCCCTGTAAAGTAACTATAAGTGCTATGGACACCCTATTCCATATTAAGCTTCTTGTAATGCACCTTAGTGATATATATCAGTTACAATGTGTTTGAAATTGTGTAACATCATTAAAATAAACCGCAAATGATTTTCCCCATAGACTGTAATGTAACGAAATTTTTTGAGTGTCCCTGTAGAAAAACTATAAGTGCTACACACTTCAGTTGAAATAAGGAACATGCTATAGATAACTACAATAACATATAAAAATTGCAGAGCAATCCGAGCACATTTACGGGAGTTAGACCACGGCCAGACGGCCAGACGGCAGACAAACCGAAGTCATAAACACTTTTCAACTAGGTTGGAAAGTGTTAATAAAAAGAATACCCCTACACACTGAAAATTAAAGATAATCGCAGACCTATGTAGTATTCATTTCATTGTATTTGTGTATACAATTATCGAGTTCGGAAATATTTTTCTTTTAATATCTTTAAATGTTGAATTTGATATTTTATTTAAAATAATAATAATAATAATAATAATAAACATTTATCCATGTTGGAAATGTAAGAAATATTCGTCAAAACGATTTTTTGTTCTTTTACAAGCGATAAGCAGAGAGGACGTAAAATGTATAAACATTGGATATGACGTGTGTCCAAAATCTGTCAGAAACGGAAATGCATAAATTACACTAGGTATTTCACTTATGGTTATAGATTATTTACAGATGCTTATATAACTTTTATAGCTCGCCAAAAGATTTTTTAAAATTTCATATTGAACATTAAAAGTTTAGTTCTAGATAAAAGTAATTTTCTGAATGAAAGGGTATTTGAAGTAATTAACTGTGTTCGAGATACTGAAAATATTTATGTTATATTTTAGTGAACTTTTGTCAATATTGAAGATTATAATTTGTTATTTTATTTCAAAAAAAAAAAATATATATATATAGGCAATAAACATTCCAAGTTCCATCTTCTTGAAAGTATTTATAGTTTTAGGATATTAATTTTTAAACGAAACGTTATCAGTTTTTAATAATTTTATATTCAGGATGTTAGTTTTTTTTTAAACCAGATAGTACATATTTGGTCTTCCAGGTAGCTGACGGCGCCAAAAACATAATGGAAAAATGATTCTTTTTGCACACACTATGATTACATTTTTATTCTGTTCTTAATTTCTGAGCTCATTCTTTAAAAAATGGCACAGCTTGCGAAATCTATTAATATATATTTTTTTAATGTAATTAATAGTTTTAATAATAATAACATGAAATTTATTTTAATTTGAGTTATATGTTGGTATAAAAGGATTGTTTTGTGGTACGTAATATTATGCAATGTTATGCAAATTGTATTTCTTTTCTTAATAGATGAATTTGTTAAACAAAATATAACATTATTCAGTTTGATGTTAAAAAATGTCACTCTCAAAATCTATCTTTATAAATGTTCTTTTGCTTATTAATGTGTGTGTGCTGTATGGTGAATCATGATGATAAATAAAAGAAAACGTAGATCTTCAAACTTTATACTAACAAAATATCTAGCAAAACCTGAAAAGGTACCAAAAATTCATCAACATTTTGAAAAATGCAAGTATTTGATCTCAGACGGCGCCATTTATTCTCAAATTTAAAATTTCATTTTAGGCTAAATATGCTATTTGAGTATTTTTAATATTATGTATCTCTGTGACTCAGTAGAGGCTCCTATAAAAAATTAAAACCTGATTTCAATAAGTTTAAGACATCGACCAGCGGGTTCGATGGACCGGGGCGTTTAATAAATCGGGCGACTCCAACGGCTTCCAGATGATTATAACCTTTGGCGGCGGTCAGGGATGGGCGGTTACAGCAAACCGTCGTTACTTCGCAAAAAATGCAGCACGCGGGCAGAAGAGGACGTCCCTATACATATTCAACTATTGACCGGCATGGTAGCAGCAGACAAGATCGCGGAACATAGCCACCAAAAAAATGTAAAAGGTAAATTCAACAAGTTTAAGATAATTTAATTTGTATAAAGTTCCCAATGACATTTTCTATGAACTACCTGATTATGACGTTTATAGACGTAGTAAACGTAAAAGACCTCGGTATACTACTATTTTACCGGAGTAGTCCTTTTTGTTCTAATACTTCTTGTTTTTGTCTTTAATTTTTAAAATAAAACAAAAGTTCTATGTATTTCCTATACTTACTCTTATACTAACTGTAATTTAAACTATATTTGTATGTTTGGGAATGTAAACTGCCTTTTTTTGTAGGAGTAGATTTACGCTCTTTTCTGCTTATTTATTGCCTTTTTTGCTAACGATTCTCCTTTAGAAACAGTTGAATATCTTTCTCTTCATCTAATTACTTATTTTTATATTTACTAATTATTATATTTTAATGCTTTTCTACCCATTTGTCTACATTTTTCTCTTTTTGACAATGTTATACTGTAAGTTAATTTTGATTGGCTGCTTTGCGTAAGTTAAATTTGAATGGCTGGCTTACTTATTTCGGATTGGCTAATGCAGTTTTCAGTCGAATATTTTACTTTTCTTTCATTTTCTAGCGCTAATATGCTACATTTATACCTTTTTTTCATTTCTCATGGCGAATTTAGAATGAGATATGCAACTACTCATAGAAAGAGAGTGGAGTTGTTTTCAACTGGAAATCCCATTGAAACAATCATCTGGTTCTGGTTCTGGTTCGGGCGGAATGTTTAATACATTGGCCGACTCCAACGGCTTTGAAATGATTATAACCCTGCAGGCTTCGGGTACAATAATTTAAAATAAAAACACATAATTTAACTTAATTCTTCAATAAAAAATTCAAAAAATAATTGATTTTTATTCAATTGGTAGCTGACAACTTTAAATGCGTTTTCCCTGCAATATTTATGTTTCGATCTATGTAAGTTCTCACGTTTAAATCGTTCAAGCTATTGACGTTTTTTTTTTTTTTTTTTTTTTTTTTTTTTTTTTTTCCCAATTAAAATGGATTTTTAAATTGAAGGAAAAACATTTAAAAATTACAATGTTTTAGAAAAAGGATTTTTTTTTAAATTTCGAAAATGAAAATTTTGTTTAGATCATTATAAAGCAAGGGGTATTTAAAAAATGACTTAATTACCATATAAGTTATATAAAGATTATTAAATGGAAATTGGCATTTAAAATATCTATATATATATTTGTCTTACGTGGTGCGGAAATAGGGCTGTATTTGTAGCTTATGGTTTGGCAACAACCGTAGTATCCAGAGCTCAGACCAATGAACAGACTAGATTCTGTTAGATCAGCTCCTCCTCCAATATGGCGGTCAATGTGAGAGCAGTAAAACCATAGAATGAAACTCAAACTATCAATTATTAAAATAAAATAACATGTACGTAATCCAAAGCGTCTGAGATGATTCCTCATTTTAATTATGAGTAATATCGTTAATTTCAAAAGAATTCTCAACTCTTATTTAGAATTCATTTACGAATTTCAGTCACTCAAAAATCGGAAAAAAATCAACTGTCTAGATTGCACCTGACGCCATCTGTTGCTGTAAATTGAAGTAAAAAATAATTTTTTTCTTAAAAATCTATTTTTTTTTCCTAATGAATTTAAGCCGTGCTGTACAGTATTATAGGTGCAACAAGTTTTAAACTAACTATGTTTCCAAGATACTTTTTTCAGTTTTAGTATTTAAATGATTTATATATCCATTGGTAGCGCCAACTAAATACATTTTTAGTTATGTTTTCAACGGAGAATTACTTTTTTACATTAAAAAAAAAATTGTCGTGCAATAAGTTTTAAAGTAATTATGTTTCCAAGATCCTTTTTTCATAGTATTTAAATGATTTATATGCCCATTAGTAGCGCCAACTAAATGCATTTTTAGTTTCAACGGAGAATTACTTTTTTACATTAAAAAAATATCAATTTCATATGTTCAAATGTTTTATGGTAGACCTTATTCCGGCTAGAATTGCTCAAAGATAAACAGGGGCGAGCGAGCGAAGCGAGCTGGAACGGCGTAGCGATCTCAATGTGAATTGCTTCGCAATTCACGGGGGGTTGGCGAGCGTTAGTGAGTAGAGGGATGAGCCCCCTAGTTATTTATTTAATATTATCAATTTGGTACTCATTTAAACATCTCACTATGAATTAAAAATAACGTTAAGACCACATTTGTAAAACATTGACATTTATACTAGTACTTCTTTCCTAATTTGTGCAACATTAATTAAAATAAATCAACAACATTTCGTCCATTGTCAAATTATTTATCCTTTGGCAAAAAATACTATTGAAAACAATATATCTTTAATATTCGTATCTCAAAAAAAAAGATTAATGATACTGAAAATTTATTATATTTAATAATACTTGATTAAGCATAAGTGTCCTAAAAATAATGAAAAAGAAATCTAATTTAATTTTAAAACGAAAATATTTCGAGTTTGCTGTATTTTTCTAACATTTTCTGAGCTAATAAACTCTGAATTTTCAGTTTTAATTAAAAGGAAAAAAGTTAATAATTTAAATTAACATTTATTTTCTTAATTATATCTTTATTTTTCATCGCAAACGCAATTTTGCTGGATGAAAGTAGATTTGTGTGATGCGAAATGTTAATTTGCTTGGATTACAATTTCGAAATGAATTTCTAAATTTACAAAACTCATTTAATTTTTTTCTGTCAAAACTAAAAAAGATATTATGCGTATATACTGTTTTCTTTCGAACTCGCGTTTATTAACTCATATATAAATATATTTATTTAAATACACACACACACACACACACACACACAAATTTTCATTTTAGCATCACGTCTTTTCTTCAATAAAAATATGTACAAGTATCAATCTTAAAAAAGCTTTTAAGAAATAAAAATTATCACCACAATCTATTTAAAAATATGAAAATATTCCGTGTTTCTTACCACAAATGGGAAATATAGCGAAACTTTTAATACTTTATACTGCAACTGTCCTTTAGTGTGCATATGAATTTCTTTTAAAAAGATATCAAGGAAGATGATAATGATATGTAAAATATTAAAAGCAAAATTATTAAAAGCATTCTGAAAATTGAAACTATATAGATTATCAACCGCAAAGAAATTTTTAAGCAGATATAACATGTTTCATAAAAGCATTTTAAAAATCAATAAATCAAGATATTATAAATTCATATTTAATACTTGGAAATTTTTCCAGAGAAAATTTCTCACGCATGCAAGGCGCAAGCAAAAAGTCACGCATGCAAGGCTTGAGAAATTTTGGAACAGATGCTTTACACTCACGCAGACATATAAACATAAGTTTGGCAACTTTTTGGTTGGCGCTATTTTCAAGACCGCGCCAAACCATTAGCTTAATACAATGGCTAGGTTGCCATTAAAGGAAAAAATCCCCTAAATTTGGCGACTTTTTTCCTTTTTATAACTGATTAGAAAAAAAACTGTGCGTGAGTGTATGACATCATAGCCTCTATGTTCTCTGGAAAATTTTCAACGTATTAAATATGAATTTATTCAGCTGTCGATGCTGGATTTTCTTTGATTCCGTGTTTGCCCCAGGGTTGGCGGCTAACAAAAAATATTCCACCTTGTGCTGCGTTTTTAGCCTTGCCAACATGTTATGGTGAAAATGTTCCGGGCGGAGTATTGTCCCAAGTGGTTCAGTTGACAGAAAGTCAGTGATCTATACTGATGACCCGGGTTCGAGTCCCGGCTAGGGTACTTTTTCACTATGTTGGCTGTACTCCTATTAAGCAAATAAAATTTGAATATCAAGATATTATGTCTATAAGTTTATTTATATTTTTTATTTTTTATTTTTTTACGAAACATCATTGAGTAATGATGAAATCATGAATTAATGATTTACAATGTATCTCTGTAATAAATGACTGTGCAAAATTTCTGTAAGAAAAAAAAATAATTAGATGTAATTTTCCACTTTTTCCACGTTTTTAAGATCTTAGTAAAAAATTATTCAACACTTGTTTGTACAATCTCAGAAAAAAAATATAAGTTTATGAGCGTTTGCCCTTCAATTTTCACGGGCAACAGCCTTATTTGATGAAAAACACTCTGATCCACTAAATAAGCGGCCTTATCCCTTAGATACTTAGAAAATGAAGAGCAATCCACATATTCTTACAGTTCTAGCCATATGTTAGCAAAAATACGGTACGACCCCATACATTGTCCTCCGCTAGGGGGAAACCCTTCATTTTACTCGTGTTTCGAAATTTTTAACCCGCCAAAAAGGCGATTCTGTGATGATTATCTACCGTGCTACGTGCTACGGAACAGTAAGCAAAGTGTTATTGTGTTTTAAAGTGCAGTGCATTATATCCTGTGCACTGTGTCATAATGCTATATGACTTTGCCCCATAAAATTACGGGCTGCACAAAATGATGGGCAATAGATTTTTTTTTTTTTTTTTTTTTTTTTTACGGGATATGACTGGAATCTCTGCTGCCGGCCTCTGCCCGTAATTTTACTGCAATTTTTTTTTACAGTGTATATATATATACATCTGATACATTTCTTTTGCTGAACCTCTTTCATTTATGAACCGATTTGGATGGGACTGAGTATGTGTACAGGAGATATCAAGGTCTCGACCGAGATTGTTGGCCAGCTTCATCCACTATCTTGTTTCAAAATGGCGCGAGTTACATAAAAAAATTAAAATTAAAAAATATGTACAAAAAGATGTACATCTTGTTTTACAATGGTAGTCTGTTAATTTTTTTTTTATTTTTTAAAGATTCAAAAAGATAAGATTTACAAAAAATTATAAATTGAAAAACATGTTTCAGTTAAACGTTAGATTTTGATAGAAAGCTCCAGGAGCATATTTTGTTTGGGCTTTATCATAAAACAAGGCTGAAATATCGCAGTTTGAAATTCTAAGTTGGCTGATATTTTGAAACAATCCAATCTTTGTTATGCTGTAACTCTCACGCTGAAATTCTCCTTCAAATTATGTATTAACGAAAACTGGATTTGAATCTTTAGCTTCGGCTGTTTGAGTAAAATTTGATTTTTTAAATATAGGGAATATAGAATCTACCTTTTCCTACCGGTACAGGGCGGGATGACTTTTTTTAATAAAGAATTATGACTCGAAACTTTTTTGATCGGAGTATGTATATATTTAATATTTTTTTATGCTTTCTTCATTTTTACAAAAATACATGAGCAAGAGAAAGCATATAATGATTCGAAATTCTTCAACTGTATGGATTTAAAATGATCTATAATAACATATTTAAAATTAGTCTTTATCAGTCTACAAGAAACCGATATATATATATATATTATCAACGGCAAATTTTTTTAAGCAGATATAACATGTTTCATAAAAGCAGTTTTAAAACATCATTGAGCAATGATGAAATCATGAAATCATAAATTAATGATTTACAATGTTCTGTGTAATAAATGACTGTGCAAAAATTCTGTAAGAAAAAAAATAATAATTAGATGTGTGTCTATATATATATATATATATATATATATATATATATATATATATATATATATATACAGAGAGAGAGGGGGTGGGGGGGGAGGGAGAGCGAGGGGGAGAAGGAGAGAGGGGGAGTGGGAGAGAGAGAGAGAGAGAGAGAGAGAGAGAGAGAGAGAGAGAGAGAGAGAGAGAGAGAAAGAATCGTTAAATTTGGTACTAAACACTTTCCAATAAAATTTTCAAAATTCTTTTACAAATAAAAGCACTTTTATATAACCAAACGTAAAAGACATTTTACAAAGTAAATCATTTTATGTCAATCTACGTAAAAAGGAAATAAATCTTTTTCCTTTAGGCGTTGAAAGTAATCCCGAACAAAATATCAATTAAATTCTCAACTCAATGAAAAATTTAATGGGATTCAGAATTAATGATTTGCAACTTTTGCTTACTAAGCGTTAATTAATGACACGTACAAAAAAAAATATGTACTAACGAATGTTATTCAAGTTTATCAATTTCTGAGCTTTGAAAAAGAAATTATTTACAATTTTTCCGCATTTTAAGAAATAATTTTATCGATTTCGCAACGTTAGGAATTTAAATTTAATGATGGTTCAAGAACAGAACTATTTGGATAAACTTATATTTCTTAATATTGTCTTTAAATAACATTCAAACTTACAAAGTTTTATGATACGGAAAAAAAATCGGTTTTCATTTTTGCAGTTTCTTGGATTTAACATGCAGTATTATGATCTGTTCTGATATATTTTATTTAATCTTACTTATCTTATTTATATTTTAATCATAAAAGTTTTTATTGTTTTTATTGTTTTAGTACAGTTTTCAATATATATATATGTTATTTTACAATAAATGAACTTTTAAATCAATTTTTCTTAAATTTCTGCAGTTGTAATACTTGTAACTTTTATTAAATGTAATGTTTTAATAAATCTATTATTTTCCATTTCTTCTATATAATCAAACAATTAAATGTTTTAAACAGCACAAGAAATTACATCGATTTAGCAAATAGGTTTTATATATACAAAACCGCATAATATTGTTATGGAATCGTGGACAGTTTTCATATTGAGGGTGCTAAACGTGAAATTTCGTTGAATTTCAGTGATTTAAACTGGCGATATAAGTATTACATATTTCGAACAAATCATCGAATTTCAGATCCCCCACTTGGATCCCCCTTCAGATCCCCCCATCCGCAACCGAAATTAAATGACAATCTATTCTTATCTTGAGGATTCTAAATTTTGATATTTCGTTGAAATCTGTGCACCTAAACTGGCGATATAATCATCAAATACATCAAACAAATAATCGAAAAGCGGTATCCCCAATTGGGAAATTTTGCCCAAAAACTAACAGTACTTGATATGAAATTTCATCCTATTCTACGCTGAAATTTGTGAGTCAGTAGACATGTACACAGACTCACGGACTGATTTTTTAAAAGACGTTCAAATCGTGTTCAGTACCATCTAAAACGCATAAATCCGTCGAAAGCCGGGCGCCGAAATATTTCGCGAATCCAACGTTTTCTTCTTGTACAGATAATAGAAAGTAAAAATATCTTATTGGTAGAATATGAATTAATAATTGTAATTTTACCAACAGGTAGCGCTGTATTATTGCTTCTGAAACTCATGCTTGCTGCTATTTAAACCTTCATATGAAAGGAATTACAGCACAAATTGACGTTGTGCAGAATGTCCTCCCAAGTCTGACTGAGAGGTCTTCTTCTTAATGGCATTGCGTAACATTAAAACTTTGTAACTGATTGATAGACATAGAGAGAGAAAGCTATTTCGTTGAATTTAATTTTCTCATAGATTACATTGATAATAATTTGATTATGAATTCAATTGTTCTTGAGCGCTAAAAATGAAAAAAAGTTCAAAGGTATTTCATTCAAAGTTCAAAGATTCATTTTAGTCCTAATTTATTTTGTTGAATTCAGTTCTGTCATAGATTACATTAGTAATTGTTAGACTATGTTTTCAATTGTTGACAAGTGATAATTTGATAAGTTAAAAACAAGTGATATAAAAAAGAATGTTTAAGTAAATTTCTACTTTTTAATCATTAATATATAAAATAAACCCGTGCAGCATTAATGTCCCACGTTATCTTTATTGAACATTATTTTATAATCATCGTTGCGGTATTTTATTTCTGTGGCATCATTAGTTTGAGATAAATCTTTCATTTCATATATGAAAACAATGGGAGGAATTTTTTTGTCCCATTTAAAACTAAAATTAATTAATTCAATTTAATTAATGAATTAATATTTGAAAAAACTGTATTAACATAAAGTGTCATCCACTACAAGTTTTAATAAAATTATTTGAACTTGCGTGGATGAATGGAAAATATTTTATTAACGAGTGAAAATTTGAACAAGATATATATATAGAGAGTGTGAGCTAATAGTAGGAATTTAATAATGAAACAAATTATTTCAAAATGTAAAATTTCATCTGTGCGACCACTTAAAAAAAAATACGTGAATGATGCGTATTTTTTTGTTGATTATATGTCGTTAAAATAGGAACATTTCTTCTTTGATTTGCCCATTTTAAGCTGAAATACAGAAAAATCGCCAATCAAACGTCAAAATGATCTTAAATCGTCGAATCTAAAGCTGCATTTAAGTTTTCCTGCAACTGTGGAGCCCAGTACTTTTTTGTATTAGAAACGGAATTTTTACGTATGTCCTGTTTACATCAAAACATGTAACATCCGCGAACATAAATTATGTTACTAAAAGACGAAAAAAAGTTTCAAATAACCAAATCATCTCTTCCTATCACAGCACTGTTCCATCAACTTGCCGACTGTATTTTTACGTTGAAATTTTTCGAGAGTATATTGTTTATAAAATCATTACATCTTATTTTTTGTGCTGCAATATTAAATAACTAAATATAAGACATTTGGTATTGATTTTGTTTTATAATATTACATTATTTAGTTTTAAGTTACTGATCGAATTATAGCTAAATTATACTTCAATGGATTAAAAATGAAACAAATGTCGTTCAAAATACTTCATTTCATTAACGCATTAACATCGGACATAAATGAAAGTAATTATAAATCATTACTAATTGATTATTAAAAGATAAATTAATGGGAATAAATTGAGTGTACTTTTTATATTTTTCCCTGAAGCACTTACATTAATAACTGACATTTTATTCTATGATAAAAGTAAAAAAATAGAGAAAAACGAAAAGAAATCCTTCCAATTATTGCGAATTTTTAGCTATTGAAGTACTGAAAATTCTTTAATTACATTTTTTTATGATTGTAAGGATTAATTAAAGAATATAATAATTTAGATGTAATAACGATATTTTTAACACAAATGGATCTTTTGTATATTGATTTAGTAATTATAACTTAAGAATTACAATAAATTAAGAAATGCACATGCACATTGTATTTGTGTCTATATTACAGAAGTGTTATAAACAATGTTTTATTAATAAAAAGATTGAATTGGACAAAAAAAATAGTTTAACTTAATCATGCTAATATTTCCAATACATTTTTCATTTGTGTTCTTGGAAACAAAAATTTCATCTTTGAATTAAACATTTAAAAAATATTCATGCTTCATATTTTAGATTTATCATATTTAAGTTACATATTACTTTTTATTATTTACTAATTTTTATTTTAGAATACTTTCTTTTTATATTTAGCTTTCTCATTGTTACAATCTTGTGGGTAAAAGATTGATTTTTCCGGAATACGTTTCATTTGAATGTTGGAAAGATTCTAAAAAGTTATTTGAACAATCACATTTCGATGATGATAAATTTTTTCAAATATTAAATAAATTATATAAATAGTACATAGACCAATAAGAAATTTCAGCTCTTTGAGGAGAAAACATTCAAACCATGATTTTTTTTTTAGATACAACTTTCACGAAAAGCAAGACACTGATAAATTAAAAAAATAACTTTTATTTAATCCTAATTCTTATATTTGTATATGTATTAGTTTTTATTGGGAATAATTGCCAGTATACATAGGATATTAAACCTAAAAAAATTATAAAAATTCGATTAATATTTGGAGAAATCACCTTTTGACCGAATTCCTGTTAGGAAACACGTTTTGATTGTTTGACAAGTGGATAATACTCTTTTTAAATAAAATAAGTTATAACTCATAAATAACACTAATTTTCGAAACAAATACTACCTATTACATTCTTCCCTATGTTAGAATTTCGGGAAATTATTTCCAGATCTAAGCCGATTATGACTCCCAGAACCCCAAACCACCCCAAGTTCAAAACTTTATCTATCTACTACCTATCTATATAATTTTTTATGGACACGGTAACTTCAGTAATTCTGCACAAATCTTTTCCAATCCGATACATAAAATCAAGGGACAAATAATCTCGGTCAAGTTCGTTAATGAACAAAATCGCACCAGGGGGGGGGGGGGTATGCGAAGCTTTTTGTGCATACAGAGAAAAAATCATTAATTATGATACGTATTGAATCCGTTTAAAGTTATTATTACTTCTAAGAAAAGTGCCGAAAATTTATGAATAACAGATTTTTGATATCATTAAAAATGACAGCAAGAGGGGGGGGGAAATAAGGGTTGTATGCTCGCCGACCGATGGTATGTGTTAGATTAACATCAAGGCATCGTCGCGACCGCAGGGAGTGGGCAACCGAGCATGTCAACTGGAGGAGAAATGAATGGAGCAATATTCTGTTTTCTGACGAGTCCCGTTTTTCTGTGTATCCGGGTAATAGGCGTATTTTTATCTGGAGGGACCGTGGCAGTAGGAATAATCGTGCGTTCGTGCACGAAAGTGTCAGATTTGGCGGTGGAGGAGTGTTGGTGTATGGTGGCATCTCCATTGACGGGCGCACTGACCTCTACATCATTCGAGATGGAGCTCTGACTGGTCGCCGATATAGGGATGAGATCCTCAGACCTATTGTAGTCCCTTACGCTGTAGCAATCGGAGATAACTTCATTTTAATGGACGATAACTGCAGGCCACATCGTGCAAACCTGGTGGAGGATTTCCTTTTCGAGGAAAGAATCGTTCGAATGGAATGGCCAGCGTGTTCTCCAGACATGAATCCAATCGAGCACGTTTGGGACGCTCTAGGAAGACGAGTTTCTGGCCGCCAACAACCCCCACAAACTCTCCAAGAACTGGAAAGAGCTCTTCTGGAAGAGTGGGGCAGAATACCCCAACTCGTCATTAATAGCCTCATTGAGTCCATGCCTCAAAGGTGTTCAACGTTGCTGGCCGCCCGTGAAAACCATACCCCCTACTGAAAATGATTTTCTTTGAATAAAACACCTTTTCTTATTCTTTTTTTCTCATATGCACAAATTGTGTTTTTTTCCTTTTGTACACAAATGCGCAATAAAATGCATTTTTTATGACAAACATGTGTAATTTATTCTCATATAACCTACTATGTCTGTCGACCATGTATCAATCAGCTAAAAAGTTTCCCAGATACAAAATCCACCTAAAACTGCAATATCCTTTAATTGTTTTGAGCAGTGTACTATAAATAAGATAATGAATTAGAAAAGATAATAATTGATTTTGCCAAACGAGCTGCAAAAATGCACAACGTATCTCCTTATTTCAAATCAAATAAGTATTAATTTTTACTTTACCATTTGTTCCTCCTTTTTTAAATTCTAGGATAACTTTTATAGCAACTTTTGTTTTTTATCAGTACACAAATAAACTTAGATTCCCTATAAAAGTTGTTAAAATTACATTAAATAAAGAGTGAAATGTATTTTTATATGTTTCTTTTATTTTAAAATAAATTTTAATGCTGAGAAAATATTCACGCAAAAATGTCTAGAAAATATGGAAATATTTTAATTAATTTTGATGTATAGTAGGGAGCAAAAAAAATCACAAATATTCTTGTCCTACAAAAATCAGAATTTTCAAGTAAGTATTGCAGTTACCACTTTGCTTTTAATATTCAAACACACTACATAAACAAACCTAATGACTGCGTATAGCAAATATATTTTCCGAAATATAGGAATTTTTGTTATAAAAATAATTACTGTAAATATGTTACGAAATTTAAAATCCAAAGCTAACTTCAATTTCTGTAAAAACAATGATTTAAACTCGTTTTAGAACAGAAAGACCATTAGAATCCTTTAGAGAATATTCTAACGGATTCAGAAGATTATATCTCTCCAGTGCATGAAACAGAGTCATGAAAATATTTTAGTAAAATAAAGACATTTATTCAAAGGCTACACCAATACGGAAGATTTTAATGTTTATAATCGACATCGTCTGAAGCAATGTGCAGTTTTTCATGAAAAATGACATAATTCATAACATAATTTTCATGACATAACTCTTCAGTCGTTTGATGGAGTAGTGGCAAAAATTGTAATGATGCTGGATATTTTAAGTAGGAAAGAGTACACCCAGAAAAAGGAATTGATTAAAACTACAAAACATGTTTTGTTGAGTACATTTTGGTTGTTTTAGCAAAATTCAAGTAAAATTGAGCCACTTTACTTGAATTAACAAAACATTTTTTGCTGAAGATACAATTTTTTTTTTTGGAATTGCAAAAAAAATTTTTTGTTTTTTTGTTGATTCAAACAAAATCTTCATTGACCTACATTTAAACAAAAAGTTTTGTTGGGTCAACCAAATTTTTGTTGATTCAACATAACTTTTTTCTGGGTGTAATATTTATGTAGAATAATAAGATTCAAGAATTTAATCTTCCCTAAACTTCCAATCTTCACTCATATTAAAATATAACAAATTATCAAAACAGTTTCTAAAGGAAATTTAACCCGGCATAAGGAATGTAAACTCACTGTTGTGGATTTATGAGGTAATATGGGTAAGAAATGTGTTTCCCTCCCCTTAGCAAGTGAGTGAAGAAAAAGCTCCAAGCAGCTATCGCATACCGCCTATATCATAATTAAGTCACGCAGTGTGCGAAACTGTCAAGTGTGAGGCTTGCACGCTCCAAACAACATTGCGAGCGTGAAGTCAAGAGATCTGGTTTGAGCGGAGATTAGTGTTGCGCGGTATTCTAGCAGAAAACAGAAGTGAATTAGGTGTGTGCGATGTAGTAACACATGGCGGGTGGTGCTCTATTAGAATGTATAAAAATTTTGTGAAGCTGAAATGATAGATTTTAATCCAATATGATGTTTATTATTTAAAAACGACAACCCATGTATAATTTGTAAATAGTCCTGTATCTGTAAATAGTTAATCGTTTCAATATATCTTATTCAAGATGCAGTTTCTTTTTATTATTGGTGTCAGTCAGAGTCCATTTCTATATTTGTATTCATTAACTTTGTAGTTTTTTTCATAAGACTACAAGAGAGTACTTTCCGAAATGGCGAAAAAGAAAACCATCGAGTATATGTTCTTAGTATATGTATTCGAGTATATGTATTAGTGTTTCTTGAGCAAAATATTGTAACATACTTAACAATAAATATTTTCTCAAGATATTTATATTTATATACATGTTTGGTAGTTTTTTCCTTACTATAATCATATTTAAAAAAATATATTTAACATTCTCTGCTAATATTTACTAAATATATATTACATTTTGACGAAATATTTAAAAATATGTTAGTGATACGAATAGGGTTACCAGGTTTAGCTATAAAATAAACGGAAGAATTTTACTGAAACTAGTTTTTTTCGGTTTTATAATACTACCGTCATCTTCTACACTGTTTTAAATTATGTTGACAATTTGTGACTTCTTTTAGGAATTTTCCTTTAAAGCAATTCTTTGATATTATTTATAATTATTATTTTCGAAAAACATTTGTATTACATTATTCGGTACTTTTATCTTACTCGGGCGTCAGTGATCACCATTTTTTTCTATCTCGCCAACTCATCCCTTTTTTTCGTCAATCTTTTAACATCAACTAATAAAAACTACCCAATATTTACAATGCAATATAATATCTCAAAAATATTACTTAAAAATAACTAAAATATAATAATAATAAAATATGTCAACACAAACATATCAATACGAATAGCAAAGTCTCACGTAAAAGTTTGAAGTTCAAATGATGCCAATTGAAACGAGATTTGGCGAGTAATCACTGGCGCCCAGCTTACATAAAAGTATCCATTATTCTATCAACACAGTTTAACTAAATTTTACAGTTATAATTTCCATTGTGAATTAAAAATTAATTGTAGCAACCGAAATAAATCAAAATATCCTAAAATCCATTAATGGTCATGAATATTTTAGTTATGGAATTCAACAAAAAAGAGTAATTGTTTTTTAATTTAAAGAAGATAATAAAAGAAATTAAACATTTTAAATTTGTGATAAGCATATAAACATAAAAAAATTAGAATTGAGATACTTTTATCTTATAGTAATATCAAGTTTAGGAAACAGCATGAGAATAAAATGAAAGTCAATCTTAGTTCATGACGTCATTTGAATGAACTACTGTACAATTATGGCACAAAAAGGCTTGAGTGTGATACTTTTGAATTAGTTTTTAAGATAAGTAATATAATAATATAAAATGGAAGAAATTGTCATTAGGGAATAGTTTAAACTCAAAACGTACTATAAGACGAAATAACGCAATACAAATTACGGGGAAAACGTACTCACTTACAACCCTAGAAACGAAAGTATTAAGAAATTAAGTTGAATTAGAAATATATTTAATTATGCGCAGCCAACAATAATTAAATTGTTACGCTAAGAGTATTGGTACATGATAAATATTTATAGTTTAAGTCAAATAACTTTATTGCTAGCACAATATAGGATTAATTTTGACTTTTTGCCAGAGACATTAAAATAGCTTATTATTACCATCTTTTATTAAAACATTGTATACTACATGTTTCGAATTCAAGACTATCTATTGTAAACAGATATGGCTCGATAAATGTCATGACAAATTATATGTCTCGATTAATGTAAAAGTACAGGGTGATTATAAAAAAACTATCCCGACATTTGGACCCCTAACTATCATACCATTCACAGAAACTGAATGAAATTTTGGCAAAAGGTAATTTGAGGTATGCGCTCAATGATATGAAAAGAAAAACAGTGTCACTCAAACAGTTACGGTTACAGTCAGAAAATTTCGAAAAAATCAAATGGTAGCACCCAGTTTTTTGTATTGGAATGTGATCTCCATTGTGAAAAACAATAAATAGCGTTGGAACGGCAACTGTAGCATGTAAATCACCGGCGGTAGATAGGCTAAAAGTGAGGACAACCAATAAGGACAGAGAAGCAGCATAAAATAAAGCATTTTATTGTGTTTCACAAATTTTCCACATGACCTCCTTCACACACGATGACACTTTGCGTGTTGTTCCCTCCAGTGCAATCAAGACAAAAAATCAAGGTAGACAAATAATTCATTTGCATATTAAAAAAGACTTTCTTAATGTTGTTTTATTCAATAAAGCCGATTTATTTTATTATCTGATAATTATCTTATTATTTCCCTAAAAACGAATAATTAATTCTATTTTTACCGAAATAAAAATATATATCGATGTAGTTTCTTACATATTTATATGTAAAATATTCTAAACTAAGTTTATTAAAATATCCTGTTCATAACAAATCAGTTAAACTAAATAAATAAAAATGAATGAAAAACTTTTTTCAACATAGAATTCAGTAATAATTTCAACATTATTCATATTTTGAGAACGCAGATGCATTCAAATAAGTGAAAGATATTTCCAATAATTCTTCAAAGATATGAAGCATTAATCACTCAAATTTATGAAGAAAAAAACGCATTACCTTATGAAAAGGAATGTTTATTTTGTCAAAACTCTTATTATGTGGTGTGTGGATATCCGAAAATTATGTCAGATACAATTCACGGTAAGCCATATGTTCTTTTCAGTTGAATAAAAATGTTTCTTGGACTGAAAATGTAATAATATTAATTACAATAGAAATATGTAAAATATAAAAATCATAAATAAGTTACAAATACTATATACGAAATATTGGGTACAGTGTGAACCTAATATTGTATTTTCTGGCTTACCGTATCAATTTGCATAATTACACACCATATTCTTAAAAGCTAAATCTATCCTGCATATAGGTTCAATTGGTATATACGATCTTATTGTATTGCTAATTTTTATGTCGACATGCATGACTGTGATATTTAACATTAAAAGAAATTTCAATATTTCTGATATCATATTTGTTTTTTTTACAATTATAATCACAATCATCATTCAGATTCGTAATAAGCTAAAATATCCGATTTAATATTATCTAACGTATTATCAAGTGAATGTTATGTTACGCATGATGACATCAAAAGGGTGTAAAATTACTTATTTTGAAATTTGTGAGGAAATATGAGAAAGAGCACGCTAAGCATTTTGGCGCAATATTAAGAGGGCCCTATACTGATGTGTCAATTTGAATAGCTTTTTATAACCTATACAAGATTTTATTTGCAAAATATGTCTTTAAACAGTTCTTTCATCTTCATATTTAAAAGTTTACACAAATCAAACTATCAAGACATGTCATCCTCAACGTCACCAGACGAAGTTCAGATTTCGATATCCAGAATTTACTTTAAATATTGTGTTAGACACCCCTTAGAGCGTAAGAAAATAGTTAATGGATCTTATCCTTATTTTGTAAGATATATTTTGCATCTTATTCTATGATATATTACTTGCCATTTCTCAGCACGGAAAGGATATTTGATCACATAAAATAGTGATATACAAGTAAATATTGTTAACAAAAAAATGTTATTAAGGATTCACTTTTAATTTTTCAAATGTAAAAAAAAAAAAAAAAAAAAAAAAAAAAAAAAAAAAAAAAAAAAGGACAAATTAAATGTTTTTATAGGGGGGAGTAGCCGAATTTGGACCACTTGACCTATTTTCAGGTGTAACTCACTTCATTTTTGGAATATCTGCAAAATATCACTACACATGTTCAATCTATTTATCGACTAACTAAATAACTCTTTAGAAAAATTTCTTTTTGAAAATCGTAAGTTTTATTTTAATTTGAAAAATTTGTCAAAAGTGATCCAAATTTAGCGACTGGTGGCCTACACTGCAAATAATACACTCACTTAAATTCGGACACATGTGGGTCTGATAAAGCAATTCAGACATTAAGTGTCTGAGTGTGAAATTTAGACATCATAGATGTCTGAATTTCAGACACATAAGTGTCTTACTACGATTAGGGTATAAAAGAACTGAGAGAAATATCTGAATAATAACACTATATCTGAAATTAAGACATTTAGAAATGTAACTGTCTGAATTTAATTTAATTGTGATATATGCGCGGTGACATGTGATACAATCGTGCCCCTGTATATGCCAGCCATATCAGAGAACGTTTCCGAACAGACGAATGTTGTTTAAAATACATTTCCATCCACTAAATTTTGATTAGACCAAGGGTCGGCACAATGTCGCGCGTTGCCCTGGCAAATCACTTAGCGGCACCCAACGTCTCTGACTTCAATACTCCACCAATAAAAATCCTCTTTAAATATTGTAAATAACGTAGAATAATTTTTAATACAGAGAATAAAGAATATGATAGTAGGTTTCATGATTATTGACTCTGACTCCGAAATCTCACTGGCAGGAGAACCAGCGGGTCTATCTGCAGTGCCTAACTCCTCGTCAGGAATAAGTGCAAAAGCAGCTGCAAAATGATGACTTTTAAAAACATGACTTTTAGGAGGTTAAATGCCGCTCCCTTTAAAAGTTTGGACGGTGATTTCAACGGTTGCTGCTCTGTTGTAAGCGATGGTTAAAAGTTGGGGGACCTGCAAAGTTATTAGAGGGAAACCTTTATGCGCTCGAAGCCACGATTATTGTGCCTCTACGTAATACGTATTTAAGGGTTTAAAGAAGGCAACAGCCCTCAAAATTCATTCTTTACTTTTCAGATTTATGATCGTATATCTGGTCAAATTTAAGCAACTCAAATTGGTCCAATTAAGGAAAATGAGTTATTTTTTAAAACATATATTCTCAGGACTAAGAACATAAACGAAAGCAAACAAATAGCGTGAAAAATATGCGCAATAAGAACATGAATTTAGATATGTACTTAAAAACATAAGAACTTTCCTTAGTTTTAAATTATTATTTTACGTTTAGAAAGAAGAAAAAAATTAGATCAAAACAGCTAATTTTAGGTTTTTAAAATTGTTTGAAAACAGCACGTGGAAGGCGGATGCTTCTTTTAATCATAAATGACGTCATTCTGTTTAGTAGGATCTCAGCGTTAGATGGCGTCTCTTTTCGTTAATTAACGCTCGAATTGCAGCGGTTCATTTAAAGCAGCTGGCCAAATATGGCTTCTCTCCCCTAAATAAAAATATTCTTGATGTCAGAAATGTGAGAAATGATTCCCCCTGGTATCATATATTATCTAACAGGATACTTTAACTACTTTTCCCCAATCTCAATTATTAATCTATTAAAAAGTTTTGTAAATGAATTAAGAATTTTCTGAAAGAACACTTAGAAATGTATTAAATTTTATTTCTAAATCTCTATTGCTTCAATTTCATTTATTTTTTCAATTTCATTTATTTTTTCAATTTCATTTATTTTTTTCCATTTTATTTATTTATTTATTTATTTTTTACTTTGAAGTAAAACAATGATGAGGAAATTTGTACAACTGTGTAAGTACCGATGAAATATTTTCAATGATTAAAGATCGTAAAAATGACTGATTTGCTCATTACTTGCAATTATTGTAAACTTTAAAATAAAATTAGTATGTTCTCGACGAAATCAAAGTTTTACCATTATTTTTTTGTTTCATTCTGACAGACGTATTCCCATATTCTTTTAATTTCAGATTTATATTTTTTATTTCATTTGAAATAGTTCATAACAAAACTTTATTCGTGAAATAGCGTTCATATTTTCTATGAACAAAAACTAACGAACGTTGCAGGGCATATTTTTTCTATGGCGTTTTTCAATGTAAATGTTATTGTATTCTATACACAAATATTTTAGTACTTAGCCTTCGTAAAATTCTAATAGCTTCTTTTACTCAATGTTTAAATTTGTGTCAGTTTTTATAGAATTAAAATATTTTTTTTTTAAATAATTTATATACATCTTATCTAGCACATAAAGTTAAGATTTAAATTTATGTTCGTTTTGTATCATAAATATATTTTGTAGAAACTAGTCTGATATAAAAATATTATTCTATATATATGTTTAGCATTTTTTATTCAGTATACAATCCACGTCAAAAGTGTGAAATATGTGTTAAAGAAACTGTTAGTAAGAGAGGAGTATCTTAATTTAATTGATCATGTTAGTTGGAGCTAGATTGCGTGCGATTATCATCTAATGTTTACGAAGGCTATAAATACCGTCTAATCCAGTTAAGAAGCGTTTCATAGAACTGAACAAAAGTCGCGTATTAAGCGGGATCACATATTAAACGTGATTTGCAAAATGTTGCAAGAACTGAACTTATTTACTCATCTAATCGTTCTAAATGAACTTTAGAGATTTTTTTTATTATTTGTTTATGGTTAAAAGTTGTGTCGTTTACATATATTTAGATTAAAATTTAACTGTTTCAAGTTTAATTCATTGTCTGTTTTTATATGACCGACTGTAGCAGTTAATGGTAATAAATAAGAATTCAAGTATGAGTTTATTGTTTATTAATATGTTAGAACAAAAAAAATATTTTTCCTACGAGCCTAATTTTTTTAACACAAAACAAAAATATTTAATATTTGCAACCGCACGCAGATAGTCATATCATACTTAATACTTGTAATAATGAATATAGTTATAATCAGTCTTTAATATTGTATATAATAAGGAAAATTTATCCGTGTCAATATTTTTTAAAACAAATATTATTAGCATAGGAAAAAATTAACGAAATATAAAAAACATAAAAGAAACATACAATGACAGTTGCATTTTTTCAGTCTTCACAAGTTTCAGTTTTCTTTCTTGTCTCGGTTTTTCTTCAACGTGTGAATTTGGTAAAATGACGATTTCTGAGCGCGATTGCTATATGATGTATTAGAAAACATAGTACTGACATAACATACATTAAAAAAACCCACTAACAATACATATAATGATCTCTAACCGTAATAATTTTTATGATGTATGTGAGCAAGACGTTGACGTTTTCAGTTACTGATAATGTGAGGAGGGTATATAGGTGTTTTTAGTCGTCCTTACCCTTAACACATTAGTTCTTGAAGTCATAAAAGACATATCTTTTTTGCGTCTTTGATAATATCTTCTAAACTTCCCATGTTACTTGCACCTTCGTCAATGTCAATAACTTTTCTAGAAACTTCTGTTTGTTCCTGGTGCGTTGATTTACAATATCTAGACAGGAAGTTGTGATTCAATTTCTCGCGCTGAACATCACTTTTGTTTGATGTAAAACCGGGCTTCCGGAAAATTTTGAATTTGGTTTTGGTTGGACGCTATATCAATACGTACTGAGGCTGTATTGTATCAAGCAAACTTACAGATGACAGTAATTTATTGTATATCTTTCCACGAGGAAACGCGAACTACACACTTTTGGTTATTTTTGTTTCAGGCTCTTAAATACTGCCTGATCCATCTGCTGGTATACATCCCTTGAAAATGGTGACAAAAATAATACATGGACGTTTCTGAAACTTGGAACTTTCTTCCGATAGGCTGGGCGGTTTTCCAAATATGAAACCGCCTTCCCATATTTTTCCTCCAATTGTAGGTTGAATGTCGCATCTATGAGACGTAAAGATCACACAGTCATTTAAGCTTGCTTCTGGTTTCCGTATTCACAAAGCAAACTTTATTTCTTATGTAGTGGTGATTTAGTGATTTTCTAATTTCGAAGAGACTACTTTTTCCCAATGTCGGGTGCATTTTTTACAACAAGCACTCTATCTTTAGAGCTACCTTCCTGTATATTTGTTTCTTGCATAGCAAAAATTTTATCAGCTCATTATTATTCATTACTT
The DNA here is from genome assembly GCA_963931845.1 of Maratus michaelseni. Taxonomy (NCBI): domain Eukaryota; kingdom Metazoa; phylum Arthropoda; class Arachnida; order Araneae; family Salticidae; genus Maratus; species Maratus michaelseni. The sequence goes on along the minus strand of OZ007596.1, from coordinate 126,112,715 downwards.
TGAAAAACATTCCAAATTTGTCAACATTTGAGATATCAGATGGATATGCACATTGTCTTTCTAATACTCTACATGTTAGGTTTTCTCAGTTACTGCTTCATTCTAACATTTTATACTAATTTTTAAATCGGTTAAACGCTCCACTTGACCGTTCAAATTTTCTGTTGAGAGTCTTTTCTAACCATGAAATCTTCTGTTTCACTGCTGAACACTAAGGGAAAGTTCAAAGCTTGAGCATACAAAACAAACAATGCCATTTATACGCCATCGTATTTCTTGATTTTCACATTCATTGTCTTGGTTGCAATTTTCTCAATCGCGTCTGTTTTTTTAGCATGATACGTATCATTAAAACTGAAATATTTATTTATTGGCAAATGCTGTTTTTTATATTTATCATGGCCTTCATCAGAATCTGCATCACAGTGATGACAGAGACCCGAAAAAAAAGTACACAATAAGATATATATGATACAAACAAAAACTAGCGGCGGAGAAAAGGCGGAAGGCGGCAAGATCTATATATTTTTTTATATTGTGTACAAATTTTTTTATAAGAATCATAATATTAAATTTCGTCATGCTCAAAGTCAAACTATTGATTCTTCTTCTAACCAGAAGACGATTTTTTTTCTTTTTATAACACATGTTATTTATATTGTTTGAGATATTTCTGTAAATCCTTCCTCTTTATATTATTTAAGACAATTCCATATGATGAATTATTTTTATTCTTTATCTAGCTAATGGCTGCTATAACTTTTATAAAAAATTTGTTTAATGATTTTTTTTATATTTCATTGTTGTATAGTAATCATTGTTCATTCATGCAATTAGACATGGTTGTTTCATTTTAATTCCATTCCTTACAACTTTGCAGTATTCTAGTGCTTTTGTAAAAATATTATTATTTGTCCACAACCTAGAGTTAATCACGAAAACTACATTTCTTTTCGTACTTATACTATTCATATTACAGATAGTTCACCATCGTAAATTTTCCTTTTTATATTATATGAGAAATATAGATAAAATTCTTTTTTTTTACCTCTGCTAAACAAATGCTATTACTTTTATAAAATTTATTTGATGTAACTCTTCTGTATTGCATTGCTAAAATATATAATGTATGGATATTACTACTGTAAAAATTTTAAGTATGGCTGTTTCCATTATATGTCAATCCTTACATAATATGCCGTATCTTAATCTTTTGTAAAAATAATTTATGTACTCATAACTTAGATTTAGCCCCAGAAACTCCATTTTCTTTCAAACATGTACTATTTATATTATTGGAGATAGTTCAGTATTGTTATTTTTTTATATTTATGTTATTTGAGATAGTTTCGTAAAACGAAGTATTAGTTTTAACTCTGCTAAACGAATAATATTACTTTCATAAATTTTATTTGATGGAATTCTTGTAAATTGCATTGCTGAAATGTAAACTTTGGATATCACCCCTTTGCAATCTTTGAAATTTTTTATTCGAAATAGCGATCATTATTTTGCTATCACTATTTGTATATTGTAATCTTCGTCGTATATTCCTACTACAAAGGTCGTAGAAATATATTACGAATATTATTTTTTTAAATTAATGGTAGCCGAATCTGTAATCTGAAGTAGCGGTAGTGACAAGCACTGTCGAGTCGCACTCTTTAAAGGATTAGAAAGGGTTAAGTTTCAAACAATTTTAAACATGACCCCTTTCTTTTGTTGCCCATCTTTACAAGTCGGTCGTACATTATTACTAGTATTAAATTACTTTTTGTCCATAAGATAGAGTTAGAGATGAAAATTTTATTTCCTTCTGCATATATAAATATGACGAAAGTTGTGGTTTCTAATTCAGTATTTGGCATTAATACCTATAAATAATGCATTCAAACTTTTTAATAAAGTCCGCTAAATTGACAACACTTGTTAATTTTAAATTCAGTTTATTCCAACATCTGATATTGCAGAGTATTCCCAAAGTTTGAATGTAGTTAAGCTTTTAATCCTGCAATACTGAAAATTATGATACCTTGGAGAAAATTTTTAATTTAACTTTATCGCTAGCCTCTCCAATTATAATGAGATGAGTTTTAAACAGACTTTCATGTCAAGAATTCCTTAATTACCTGTTTAAAAGAAAAAGTGTTGAACTCAATGATAGCATCAAGAAGGGACTTTTATTTAAAATGCAGCTTCACAAATTTAACTTACTTCGATTCAAATCATTGGAACAACACGAATCCCCAAACGAATAAAGATAGAAAGTGATATAGTTGAAATTTTGAGGATGTAAATTTTAAACAATTGTTTTCATTTTATGGTCTTAATGTTTCGTATTAAAATAAAGAATACTGCTCTAGGACGTTTTTAAAACATGCTAAATAAAAGCATTATAATGCAATTAAAAAAGAAGATTGATCTCTGTTATATGCGTAATTTAAATTTAAAAGTAATTAAATGTGTATAAAATAATTAGATGTTGCGAAATTAGAATATATAAAATATATTTATTAACTTAAATCTAATAGTTCTTTAAATAAAGTTCTGACACTTTTAAAAGATGTCTACATGATAACATAGAATTTATTAATAGCAATTGTATAGCAATACAAATACTACATTTATAATTGCAACTTTGTTTGCAAAAACATGCAAAGAAAAACTTCTCAGACATTCAAACATGAGGGGTAGATATAGAACGTTAATTAGACCACTTATGTAAATATTTTTTGGTATGTTCATTAATAATATTTTTTATATTAGAATATCTGAAGAAAAGTATCTATTCGTTAGTTATGTTTTGATAAGTTCGATGGAATTCCTATGCATTTAACTTAAGTAAGAAAATTTTCTCTTCGAGTTGTTTTGTCTTGCAAGATTATTTCTTTTTATAAGTTTTCTATGTATATCAGTACATCTAATATTTCAATTAAACATAATGTGGAAAATTCCAGAAAACTGATACATTTTTAATTAAAAATACCACTTAATTCCATTATTGATGCCTTTCAAAATTCATTCTCTTGAAAATTGTAAACTGGTTATTTACATTGCAATATTGATAAAACAAAATCTACAAATATGACCCCTCATGACTTTTGTTATAAAATACAAGGTAGACATGGTGCCATAATTTTGCTATTTGCTATGAAAATGATTTATGAAAATTTTCTGTAGGATGTAATTTTGCTAAAGTGTAAATTCTGTTTTATTCTTATTATATTGAAACAGTAGTTAAGCATATTTCTTTCTTTTAAAACTACTCGTCTTATTTACATTTTTAAAAGTTTGATATTTTATCTTATGTAATAATTTTTTTATTTAAATTTCATTATTTCTTAATGCGGTAATTATACTGTATTTCATACAACAAATATTTAAAATACTTTTTTAATTTATTAAAAAAAATATAATCACTGGAAAATACTTTGATACAGAATTCTGGAAAAATCACAATTGCGTGAGAAAATATTACTGAAAATACGCGTTTTTGTTTTTAAAAATTAAACATGTGTCAATATTAACTGACAATAGCGAACATACACCTAGTGTTTCACGAAGGACCCCTAACTTTGAAAATAAATAACTGGCAAATGGTGATAGATAGAAGCATGAAACCAGTGGTATATTTATTCAAAATACCGTACGAATTTGAAACACAAACCTGAAAATTTTAGTTAAAAATAGCGCCGATATACGGCGCTACAGACAGCAATACAGTAGAGATCCTACATTGGAGAGAGATTGGACATTGACGAAATGTCCGCCATGTAAGTTCCAAAACAGGTGGAACGCAGTAGAACGCAATGTATTTTCATCACCGCCTAACACTTTTTATTGTATTCAAATCATTGAAAACTCGTTTTACATACCTTCAGACAGTCATGAAAATACATTGCGTTCTACTATGTTCCACCTGCTTTGGAACTTACATGGCGGACATTACGTCAATGTCCAATCTCTATCTAATGCAGGATCTCTACATTACAGGTCCTTATACAGAGAGCCCAGTCCCCAAGAACGTTCAGTCGTGGAAGATTTCTCCTTTGAAACGTGATCGCTATTAACGAATACATGAAAAAAATTCTGGAAGTGACACTGAAGGACATTGTTTACTGCAACAATCCTTTAACACCTGACGAGCTGGAGGAGGCTATTTGTCAAGCGTGTTTGTTGATTTCCAGTGGCATACTACAGAGAGTTGTGTGAAAGGTGTACATTTTGAATATTTTTTGATGTGATACAGCCTATTTGTGGTTTTGCCCCCCCCCCCCCGCAGCGCCATCTATTGGCGCAATTTGTTACTAAAATTTTGAGGTTTCTGTATAAGAGTTTTACGGGATTTTTTAATAAACATACCACGGGTATCATGCTTCTATCTATCACCGTTTCCGAGTTATTTATTTTCAAAGTTAGGCGTCCTTCGTGAAACACCCGGTATATTCATTTATATTAATCAGCTATTGGGATAAGGATTAACTATGGATTATTAAAAAGAATATCTTAGTATATTCGCATAATGACATCAGTTGAATTACAAAGAGAACAGAGTAAAGGAAACAATTAAAAAGAAACAGAATGGCAAGAAAAAAAAAATCCCGCTATTGAAAAATAAAAGATAATAACAAACCATGTATCAGACATAGACAATGAAACTTTCCAAAACTATCATAAAATTGTTAAAAAATTTAAATTTTTCATACATTGAAATGAGTTACACACACACACACATACAAAAAAAAAACAGTAAAATTCCGTTTATAGCAATTGTTGTCCTTAGGCAGTAATGTATGTGAATTTCTTTGTGCAGTCCTGTAAATGATCTCTAGAATTTATAGACACCACATAATGCACTAAAAATTGGTTAACGTTAAAAATCTTGAAAATGCCACACCTGAAAACGCACTTCCAAAAATTATCTCTAATAATGAATTCTCTAGTCGAATTCTTTTGCGTGTCCTTAATACACAATCCATAATACATAAGAAGCCCGTTTTAGCCCATCACAGTGAGGCATATCAATTTTATTATATTTGAAATATCATAACAAAATTAAAATGCACTACAAATTATTTTTCCGACCGTAGACCATCATGTAAAGGAATTAGTTTGTGCATCCCTGTAAAAGCTAAGACTATAAATGCGATTTACTCTGTATTCTAAAGAAACGATGTTGTAGTCCACCCAAGTGATACATATCAATATTATTAAGTTTGAAATAGAATAATACAATTAAAGTACATTTCAAACGATATTTCCCTATTATGTGCCTGTAAACGCTAATTTTTCATTTCGAACATGGTTTAGTGAACCTCAATAACATAGACAAATTTCATGGCATTCCGAGTTTATTTGCGAGAATTAGAGTACGGACAGACAGATAGCAGTTATACAATTCAACATTGGTAACACTTTTTAACTATATTGAAAACTGTTAAAAATAAATAGGCTACGCATTACTTATTGTCTTAGTTATTTTATGTAGAAAACTTTTATATGAATTAATATAATATATATTTTGTGCTTAGGAATATTTATGTGAGTGTTTTATATTTTCAGATACAAAATATTTAACGCAATATAGAATTTGTCATCGAAATTTACTTATTTCAAATACAAAAAAAAAAAAAAAAAAAAAAAAAAAAAAAAATCCTATTTTCTCACCCTTAAAATTCAACTGCACAAAATAACTAAAACTAAAAGTTTCCATTGATTAAAGATCGTAAAATGTAGCAGATATATCAGTTGCTTTTGTTTATTTTATCTTGAAAAATTAGATTATCAGGTTTACGATGAAACAAAAGTGAAAGTGTTTTTTTTTTTCCGGCAAATGAAAATTTTCCATTCTTTTTCATTTACTTTTATTCTCTGAATTTGATTGGAAAAGTATCCCTTCAATGTGTTATTCATCGAACTTCTCAAAATAACTAAAACTAAAAGCTTCTATTGATTAAAGATCGTAAAATGTAGCAGATATACCAGTTCCTTTTGTTTATTTTATCCTGAAAAATTAGATTATTAGGTTTACAATGAAACAAAAGTGAAAGTGTTTTTTGTTTTGTTTTGTTTTGTTTTTCCGACAGATGAAAATTTTCCATTCTTTTTTATTTACTTTTATGCTCTGTATTTGATTGGAAAAGTATCCCTTCAATGTGCTATTCATCGAATATTTTTTCTTTCAGCAAAAATAATGCTGTACGTGTTATAAATTTTATTTCATGAATTCTGCAACAATGTACATTAATTGTAGAATTTGGACACTTTTTTGTATGCTTCTTTTATTAAATAGATATTTCTTGGGACATTTTTCATAGAATACTTTATAGAGCAGTATTTATTTTTTTCATTGTAACGTGGAGTAACTATGTAATTAATTGTAAAATTATCAATTATCTTTATTTATTTATTTTTTTTTGTATATTTTCCGAGAAGCAGTTTGTTATAGACGATTTATTATGAATTCTTCTTTAATTATATGAATAAGTTCATTACTTTTTCAGTATTGGTGAGATAGAGGAAAATACTTTAGCGAAAAAGGGAAATTTAGCAACATATTTTCAGGAAACTTTTTCATTTAAACTAGCAATTTTTTCAATAGTCATACAATTTATGTAATAAAAAATGTCTCTTACCAGAATAAAAATATTATATTTGTTTTACATAAAATAAAAGTAAATTCTACATAAACACAACAATTATACATATATAAGTAAAATGTTTTATATACTATATAAATACATATATAAAAAAATCATAAAAGTTCCTTAGGTTTGTTTTGAAAGTTGTTTATATAATTTGGCAAAAAATCTTAATTTCTGAATTCCGAAATGAGCCAAACTTAAAAAAACCGATAAGGACCGTATGAAGTCCCGGCACCATAAATTTAGTATCTGAGAAATTCTTTAATTTTAATTCAGAATTTGTCATTCATCATTAAAAAAATATTAGCAATATTATAACTATAGCTTTTGTTATTTTTATCTGTTAATTATAAAGGATTCTCTGAAGTCATTATAAGTGTTAGTGGTGAGAATAAATGTTATTGATGATTATATTGAACATTGGCATATTGATGTATTTGCACCTGTTCCTTTAAACATAAAAACAAAATAAGAGGACATTTGAGAGTGAAAATCAAGCATTCCAAACTCTGTTATGTACAATTTATTTCTTTTTCGCGGATAATATTAAAACACTGAAGATCACGGTATAGGTATTGAATTTTGTATGTTTATATCTTTAATGATGAAAAATGTAGAAAAACACGTATTTAGGCTTTTAATTTTTAACATTTGTTTTCCCTAGTTTCTTTTCCGTCCGATTTAATATTTTATTAGTTTTCTTAGTTCAGATAAAATATACAGAAATAAATTCCTAGCTACTTTGTTTTAAATTGGAACATTCTAAATAAATACAGATAAAGTGTTTAAATTAATTGCAATTTTTAGTACTGACTGATTCGCTAAATCCTATGATTTATTTCAAACTAAGAATATTTTATGAGCGGCGATAACAATATCTGAGTTATTATTTTGTTTCATCAATCTGGTTGATGAATATTATCACCATTTAAAATTCAGTTTAATTTGCTTTAGTTTACTTTAAATATTTGAAACGAAGAATGTTCATAATGTATTTTATCTCTCAGTAAAACTGATTAAACTTGAAAGATATAATTTTCTTGTAATTTTTATCAATGTAAATTCTAATTTTACATTATTATGTATTTATATGTATATTTTTTAATAATTACTACTAAATCATCTTTTTTGTATTTTTTCATATTTACGTTTTTTCCGAATTGTTGAGATACATATTTTTTCTTTTGTTTTTTATTCCTAATGTTATTTTCTGCATGACATACAGTTAAAATCAATTTTTCTTTTGTATGATAAAAAAAATTAGTCACTCGGCAAAAGTTTGAGAACGAATTTTGTACTTGTACCAATAGTTTAAACAGTTTAATTTAATCATACATTCTTCTAAGCGTACATGAAAAATGTGTTGTTGTTATAGTTAATCCAATAATGTAGCAAAAAAATATATCTAAACTAGATATATTCTTAAGAATTTGGATTAGTTTTAATTTAAGGTTTTAAAAAAAGCCTCTTAAGATACTCAAAAAACCCCAAAGAATTTGAAAAAAAATCACATTGATATAACCAATAAGACTGAAAAATAAAAGAAAGGAGTTTCCATTTTAAAAATGAAGAAAGAAATATAGACGCTAACTGTACTTTCTGTGATTTTTATACAAAACATTTAAATATAAACAAAACATTATTTTTTAATGTATATATATTGTTGCTAGAGTTAAAAATAAACAATGCGATGTGCATTGTGCTTGCAAAATGTTAATTCTTTTTTGTTACATTTTTCTTCAAATACAAAAGAAAATACCTATTTTATTGTTTAAAAATTCAACTGTTGAAATAGCAATTCGATTAGTTCTCCATTTAATAAAATTGAATAAAAAGTAAGTTATTTAGCGATTCTTTTCCCTTAATTTATGTTGCAAAATTAGATTGTTAGACTTCCAAATATACAGCCCTCTTTTTGTTTTTGTAAGTTGCATTCCGACATGTAAAATTATCAATTATCTTTATTTATTTATTTTTATTTTATTTTTTGTTTTTGTATATTTTCCGAGAAGCAGTTCACTACAGAGCATTTATGAAGAAATATTGTTCTTTTCACCACGTAAAAATAACGGTATTATTTTTATGAATTTTGGTTAATTAAATTCTACTACAATCTATATTAATGCTGTAATTTGAAAATGGATAAATTAAACTAGATATTTATACTGATTTTTTTAACTATGTATAGTTTTATATAGTCGTTTGTTACAGACTTTTCTTCATTTATTATCTTTTCATTTACTTTTGGAAACAATTTTTATATCTAAATCTGTATCTGATACAATTTTTTGGGCGAACTGATCATACACACATCTACAAAAAAAATGAAATATGCATAATTTAACTATTAATAATTATTGATTATCTGAATCAAACTGATTATTTAATTTCATAATTGGGATTAGAGATATCCAAGATAAAGAATTATCTAATTATTAATCGAAAATTGAATAATAACTATTGAAGGGAAACATTTGTAATGTAGAAAAAGCATCTCAATACGCAGAAAAACTCCATAAAGCATTACGAAACATATTTATTGGTTTGTAAACAGGGAATAGATGGTGCAACAAAAACATGGAACATATAGAAAATTCGTGATTGGCAGGTTATCATCGAAATGAATATAAACAAAATTAGTCTTATTTCTTCTAATTCACTCTAAAAAACATATTAAAATCTTTGTTTTCAAGAACATGAAAGGTTTAGAATTGCATTTACGTCGTCTCACAAAACAGACTTATAGGTAGAAGACAGGGGCTAGACGGTCTACCACACACATGGGACATATAGATAACTCGTAATCGACAGATCGTTATCGAGATTTTAAAAAAAAATACTTGTCACCCCTTTTACAATTCACACTAAAAAAAACAGATCATCGTATTTGCCCATGAGAATACCAAAAGTTCAGAATCGCACTTATGTCGTCAATAGCTAATTCTACATTATTTCTCTACCCGTACCCCATTTAACATTGTAGGTGTCGTCTTATGGAAGTGAGACTGTAACGCCATCTGCACGTTGTATATGGGCGCAACGTCAGGACACACTGTAATGTAACTACAAGGACAGGTTATAAAATAAAGACAAAGAGGAAATGAAGCAAATGAAGAAAAAGTGTACTACTAGGCTAACATCCTAAATATTTCCTTCACGATTCTACGTAATTTTGATACCAACAATCGCATTAAGATATTTCTATTATAAATATATTATAATGTATTTTTTTATACATATAGAAATTAGTATTTTATATATTTACATGATCAAACATAAAGAATATTAAATACTGTTTCTATACAAAGTTTAACTCCTTTTCTTATATAAAATTAAAGTATAAAAATTGAAAATTTCTAATATTTTTGTATTTGGAAATGCGATTGCTCAAACACTTACATATGAAATCTCCATTTATTAAAATTAGCATAAAAATTAATTAATTTGCCAATTCTTTTTAGTTTAATTCATGGTGCAGAATTTGATTATTATGTTCTTGATGAAATAATGTTAAACAATTATTTTATTTCAACCCCACAGACTAAACTTTTACATCCGATTAAATCATTATTATGCTCTTTGTTTTATTTGAAACAATCAACTATAATCCATTAAAAATTTAAAAATAGTTACTCTCCTACTATAAATATTCAAGAATTTTAGTTACTTTTTCTTCTTTTTTACAATAGTACATATATTGCGGCAAATTTTTTGAGTAGGTGAGTATACATAAACTTTTTAAAATATCTTCTTTTTTAATCGCTATTTCGTACTACTTTTACGGTTTCTTATACTAATAATACACACACGCACACACATTCATATATATATATATATATATATATATATAAATATATATATATATGTGTGTGTGTGTGTGTGTGTCTCACATTAGGCCCTTTTTTGGTGTGTCTCATAATTGCCCCTATGGAATAATATTCTGCTTCGTTAACATAAATAATAACAAAGAAGCTTGAAATAATTCGTAGGTGAATGAAAATATTCCATAATAGCCCCCCCCCCCAAAAAAAAAAGAAAGAAAAGAAAAGAGAGAAAGAAAAGACAGATATATACTCTAAGCAAAATAATTAAAAGTGTATGAACCCTTTTTTGGTCCCAAATCTGGGAAATACATATCAAAAAGAAGTACTAAAATATAGATAAAACTAGCTGACCCCCCGGCGTTGCCCGGGCCAATACACATATATATTAAGGGCGCCACTGATATTTATACATATATGACCTACAGTAATGATTTCTAACTTATTTGCCTCTCTGAGTCTTAATGGGAGTGTATTTCTATGACGAAGCGCCTTTAGCATATCGTACCATATGTTTTACAAAATAATGGTGCTTACATGCATTGGGACAGAGCAGAAGATGCGGAATAGAGAAGTTTAATCAATTGTGCTTTGTCTTAGCCAAGACATTATATTTTAAACATTTTATCATAAGATTCAGCTTATTCTCAATTTCTTCGAATGCACACGACATTGTGAGAAGTTTGCAACACATAAACATTTATAAAAAATATCAATATATCAAAATATTTCTCTTAGAATAGATTCTAAATTGTATGAACAACAGCGTATAAAAGTTTAATGCGAAAACTATTTTTGCATTTCTTTCACAGTTGTCTGATATCCGCCTTAATTTATAGTAGTTGCAGGTGAATGTATGGCTCTGCATTTTAAAGTTGTCATTGTATTTCGATTCGGTGGTTGTGTAAGTGCAGAATCCCGTTTCACTTTCCCGTTTTGCTTCCTGAAATAATATATTGAATTTATCTGGCAAAATACACTAATACTTTGGTATATTCTGATTTTGAAACGCGAATTTGTTTTCGCTGTGAGATGTGAATTTCATGAGGACATGGTATTCTGTTGAGATTCAGGTGGGTGGTTTCCTGTTGACGCCAACAACATTTGTTACAAATTTAATTTAGTCCAGCACTATCTTTTGAGTTGTTGGAAAATAGTGTTCAAACTAGTCTTTTAAATCTGCGAATTAACACTAATCATATTTATTTCGTAATGGTTTTCTATAATGCCTTTGCTTTACTTTTGGGAACAGCTTCATCATTGTTTTCGCAGAGTAAGTGCATCAATCTGCCCAGTTTTCTCGTGATATTTAATTTGATGTAAAGAATTTGTAGAAAAGTTTCTATTATTTTACACCCTGGTATATTGGTTTATTGTGATCTGCAAAAAATCAGTCCCTCTGATTAACTTTGTAAGTGAACGTAATAGAAGAAATCTATTTCATTAGAAAACTTCCAGCTCATTATCAGTCTTAGTCAGTGATGCTGTAGTTTGTTTCAAGAAAAAATTTCGTTGCACTTCCATATGAAAATATCAGATGGTTTATCTTTTAAGTCGAGGTAGTTTCCTTCGAAATGATTCCGCAGTTTCAAAAGAAGCATGATGCTGATTATTCTCATTTTAACGGAAACCATAAACAGAGGCTAATGCCAGAGAATACTTGAAATGTATCTTAGCAATTTACACTTAGAATACAATTACTTGCTGTCTGGTTTTGAATTAATTTTTTCTCCATATTTCGTATTAACATATATCCCCATATATGTTATATGAAGAAAATGTTAAAAAAAGTGGTGGCAGGAATTTATGTTATTACGGAAAATACTATCCAGAATTAGTTCCATAATTCAGGGTTATACGCACTTATAAAACTCGTCATTTTCAAACAACGCGTGCACATTACGCGTAGTACATTTCGAGCAGTTAGAGATAAATTATACCCCTCAATTGCTCAGAATAGTGATTTATCTATAAAATATATGTTGTTATTGTACACTTCCTATTTACTTAAAATTCTGACTTACAGCTGTCATATATCGTCATATGTGGCCAAAAGCCATATCAAGCTGCTCATTTAAGCTCAAAATTCCCCCAGTTGGCTAACTTATGATAAGCCTTACTATGGTCGAAATTTTCATATCTGAATAATTATATTATCCTCGATTTAATGATTTTATCCAACACTTTAATATTAACTTTCAACATTCTTTGACATGTTCTGACATTAATGCTTTACATATTCTACCTGTATATGACATACATGACAGCTGTAATCGTAAGAGATCCGAAATGGGCATTATTTTAAATTCCCTTCCTTAATCTATTGATTATAAATATTTGACTATTGTATTCCTATATGTACTTTAATTCTTCCTCTTCTCTCATCGTCTTTTTTTCCGGGGATCTTAATTTCTTTAGATAAGCTCCCCCCCTTTCCATTAGCTAACAAAATCAACTGTTGAATACTTCTACTTTGTCTCAAGTCTTACATTTTTCAAATCGGTTTGCTATGACGTCAGCTACAATCTCCTCCTATCTTGCCGCTCGACTGTATAAAAGCCGATTTTAAGCTAATCAACTCTAAGAAGAAAAAAAACTTGAAGACACTTTTTCTATCTTAAATTAAGAATATTACTCTAATTCTCTCCCATTTATTGGTAAAAAATTTGTGTATATCATTTAATTCTGTATATAGTTATGTTATATTAATCAGTAAAATGTAATTTAAACAGGAAAATCTATTAAGTGTAATGTAAAAATGTACGATGCCTGAAAGGGACTTTTTGTGTGCCATTTCTTCCTTTTCCCTCCATTTGTTCGACTTCCCAGATATATTCGGTTAAGAGGAGCAAATCTACAGCCAATCCGAATTTGCCTGTTTTACATGACTGCATTGCCAATTCTAATGCTCCGGCATTTGTCTGACAAATTCCACCCTCTGCGCATCTACGCATCGGATTTACTCGATCTTACGACTCTAATCGCACGTTCTTCCAACAATTCTGCATTAATTGGATCAGTTGTATTCTTGTCAGCAATGTAGCACGATCTCTAGACTCTGGGTTGAGACTACTTCAAGGCCACTGTCAACTCCGAAGATCACAGAGTTCGCTTCCAGGCCTATATTCCACCACCAAGTCAACTTGAGTACAGTTGACACAATTTATATTGCAGCAGCAAAATACCACTTTCCTATCCAACAATACTTTCCTTTCCAACTACATTTATTTTATTTTTATTTTATTATATCGTAAAAGAGAAAAAAATAATATCAAATGTATCTTATAAAAAAATTTAAATTAACTCATAAAATTTACAATAAAAACAAAACTGCCTAGTTAAACTGAGGGCATTGAGCTGACACACTATTCACACTAATTTTATATTATACTCTTATTTCAAAGAATTTGAAATAAGCCTCTCGAAAAATAAAGAAATCGACTATGTATTAAGTAGGGCTCACCCCCCCGTCCCCCCGTATAATTAACCAATGAACTCCCATTGCTAATCAGAGAAGCGCCTTATTACAATGAACATATATACAAAATTTGAAAAAAATCAGATAATTCTGCATGAAAAACCCACTTATATAAATTAAGGGGGGATTAGCCTCCCCGTATCTTCCTTTATACTTAACCAATGAACCCCCAAAATGAATCAGGGGAGCGCCTTATCACAATGAACCTATATACAAAATTTGGAGAAAATCGGATAATTCTGCATGAAAAACCCATTTATCTAAATTAAAGGAGCCCCTTTCCCCCCTTTATACTTAACCAATGAACCCCCAAAACTAATCAGGGAAGCGACTTATCACAATGAACCTATAAACAAAATTTGAAGCAAAACGGTTATTTCTGTGAAGAGTTATCGCGTTACCTACATACGTACATACATACGTACATACAGAACCGGCGGGCACATTAGCTCTCAGGCTTTGATAGCCTGTGAGCTAAAAATATAGCCTATCTTTAAATTTCCTAATTTAAAACTACTATCATTAAACTCTCTCCCAGTATTTTTAATCTTCCTTATTCTACGAGCTTCTTTCTCCAGTTTTCCTAGTAATTTTACTTAATATATTGCCCCTCCCCTCCACATTTCTACCAGATAGATAACTGCTAACACTCTTCTTAGCCTATCTTTTATTGTACCGGAGATGTGTAACAATGGTAACAGGATCCTCGGATAAAGCAACTGGTATGTCAAGGAGTTATAACGAAATTTGTTGTACACTTTTCGATAAATGTCGCTCCTGCAATATTTTGTTTTCAATTGCATTTGATTTTTTTTTCTCTTGAGATATTGGGAGCTCCTGGAAAAGTATCCCTCGAGACTGAAGTTAAAAATGACAACACATTTACTTTTGTATGAATAAATTAGTCTCCGAAAACATGCTTGTTTCTTAATTTATGATTTTTACTAACCAGTGAAAAGATATATTTCTTAGCATATATGTTAACTTTTCTTTACAATTTTTGAGAACTATTGCGATGATATGAGTATATCTAATCAATGATCCATGTTAGTTTGAGGATCCGAAAAAAATAAGGCAAAAAGATAGGACAGACATAGCACAAACGTATCAATTTAAGATCTGAATAATTTTGATAACGCCAAAAAGTGCACACCTTCCTCACAAAAGATAATGAAAATTGGACCATTCACCCGAGAGTAATGCGTAGACTAATATTGCGTATTCTTATGTCTGTATAACATAACAAGATATAACTTATGTTATATATGTCATATAGTGTATGTCTATGTAAATTATGTCTATATAGGTGAAGACATATATAGACATGCATATATATACTTATACAAACAAATAGTATATGACTAATAGTATATAATAAGTATATAATAAATATGGCTAATAGTAGATGACAAATAGTATAAAATATAGACTCCTTTGTTGAATGCCGGTTATATATTTTTTTAATCAATGAAAAATGCATTTAATATTTTACAATTTTTTAATGTTAAGTGAGAGCGGGAGATGAAGGGGTCGTAAGAAGAACAGAATTTTAGGTGAGGATCACTTAGATCATTGAATATTTACGGTTATCACTTAGCAATGAGAAAACAAATCATTTAAAAGGAAATGAGTTTTAAAGGTTTTAAGATTTGTGCTGTGTGGATGCGGAATTGAAAAATTAAATAAATGATAATTATAATGAGAAGAAGTATTTCAGAATATTTATCATTTATTTATTGTTATTAAAATTTAACAAATACGACAATAAAAGATAAAGAGTTTTACCGATTTTAAATTGTATGTACTGGGGAATGGGTGTTGTAAAGGAGAGAAACAGAAAAGATAACGGTAGATAATCCCATCGGCCAAGCCACATGAACTTATTTTTTCCGATATTATAGATTATGTACATTATGTATAAATAATTATATATATATATATATATATATATATATATATATACAAATGCTATATGCAAATAGAATATTGTATATTTGGGCATTTTATTTGAATTTATATATTGCTTTACAAGTCTTATAAGTGTTTTCAACTTCAATACAGTGTTTCTTATTCCTTTTCAAATTCTAAATATATATATATTGTAACATCTATCTTTCAAGCTCATTTAATAGCTTATCAATTGGTTTATGAACAATTAATAAGAGATTCGGACATTTTTGTCATACAAAGCTATTTTGTATTTTTAAAGGTATTTTATGTATTCAAGGAAGCCATAATTATAATAACAGTACTGAACGTGTTTTCTAGCGCAATCTAATTGTGAGAATGGATAAATTGGAGTTATTAATTTCAGAAATTTAGAATTAAATTATGTGTTTTTTATAGGAAAAAATACAATATCAATTAAATATAAGATAAAGATAGGTTAGTCTGCGCACAATTCAAAAGAATAACATTAAAAAATCTAAATATGAATTTTTTGCTAAACTATCCATGAATAATATTTACTTCACTTGTTTTTTATGCATTTCCATTGCGATTTGGTTGTTTTGTTGTAAGTTAATAGAACAGTTGTAATAAAACCAAGAAAGTTATTTTGCGCAATCTGTCCTTACTCTCTTAAAACGAAAGAGCCAAAATAACTCAAGTTGAGCCGAAATCCACTCATCTCATGATTTGAAAGTCAGCTTCTCATGAAGAGTTGAAACAACTCGAGTGAACGAGTTGTTTTTAAGCAACTCATGAATGAGTTATCTCTATTTTACTCATACTTGAGTGAAATCAAATCAATGAAGGTTAAATCCAGTAGCACTTGAGTGATTTATAACTAACTCATACTTGAGGAGGGGAAGGAAAATTAAAATTCATGGTAAAATGTAATAATTCATTGTAAAATAATAAATTTCATGAACAGGTAGATTATTATTTTAGAAAAAAAAAAGTAATTTGCATATTGAATGTATACATATTTATGTTTACATATATGTATATATTCAACAATTAAGTGAAAAGTATTTTTTTTGTTGTTGTTGTTGTTTCTGAGCTGCTTGAAATATATACACCCCCCCCTCCCGACCCAAAAAGAGAATTTTAAAAGGAATATTTGAAAAGATAAGAATTTCTGCTGATTTAAATATTTTAATCTTTTTTTTTTATTTTGTTATAATGATTATGTTTTCTATGCAATATTATTCGATACATTGCATGATATTTTTCAGTTTATATCAATATTATCATTAAATATGTTTTAATCCTAATACTATTTAGGAATATTCACACCGTGAATATCTGGGAATGTAGATATTTACCTTATTTTTAACAACATACGATAAAAAATATGGGATTTATACAGTTTCATAAATCAAGTATATTTTAAAATATTAGAATTCAGACTGAGAATAAAATAAGAAATATAATTTGTTTACTTTAAAACAATATTTTTAAAGTCAGACAAGTCAATTTTCAATTTATAGTATTATAAAAGTTAGAGTTCTGAAACATCGCTAAAAATATATACTATCAGGGCTCGATCCAGACAAAATTTTGGGCCTATTTACGGCCCCTTCACAAAAATCAATTTAATAAAATTGACCCCTTCACAAAAATCAATTTGATAAATGGGTCCCTTCACAAAATTCCTTTTACTAAAATTGATCCTTTCACAAAATTCTATTCCATAAAAACTTATTATTTATTATTTTATGATGTTTTAAAATGTGTAATTTGTAAACAAACAAGTTCAAAAAAGAGAAAAACTTCAGCAAAAGGATTTTAAAAACTTTTTGTTCATAAATGCTTGGTTCGAATTTGATTAGCTGGATTTCAACTTTCGCTACAAAATGTTATTTTTCACAAAAATATAATAAATTTCACAAAAATAACCTTTACTTTTCACAAAATGGGCCCCAAGATAAAAAACTTGCATCGACCCCTGACTATATAAACAAACATACCGCCAAGATATTTTCTTTAAAAGTTTAAATTGCTACTAAATGCTATTTATATAAATCATATTTATTGAAACAACATTTAAAAAAAAAACATAAAGGAGAGGCAAAGAATTTATTTCATTATATTTTAGAGTATTTTTTAATATTTATCCTTCCAACTTAAAAGATCTCTAAATGTTCGCTCGTATAAATAGTCCTAAATGTTAGGGTTAAGACATATTTAATAAAAATATTGATATAAACTGAAAAATATCACGCCATATATAAAATAACAATTAACATAAAACAGAATCATTATAAAAAACATAATTAAAGTATTTAAATAAGCAGAAATTCTTACCTTTTCAAGTATTCTTTCTTTAAAATTTTAACAACGTGGTGTTAGCCGCGTACTACACACCACACGTCTGTCGTCTGCTCAGCGGATATGGGGACAGTGCGGTCACGTCAACTGCGTCAGCTTACTGGATTTCCGCTCGCCAATGAGTGCTTTTTTATCGAGATGAGTTGTTTAGTATTCGCCCTTCTGGAGTGCATTAGAAAAATAAAAATTCAAATCATGATGAGTGAAACATTTAAAAATCAACTCATTCACGATCCAATAAATTAGAGCTCTTTTCTGAGAAGCAAAATCCACTCTTTCGTTTTAAGAGAGTACAGGGTTGATGTGATTGCGCACATGGGTAGGAAAGATTGTTACTAATAATAACTACAATTAAATTGTTAACAATAATAATTACACTTAAATGACATTGTTGTAAAGTTTTTTGTGAACAAATATTATTGCATTAGGAGTGCATATTTCAACCTAATGATTAAAGAATGGGAAAAAGGAAATAATTTTAAAAACGATTAAAAATTTTTAATTAAAGGAAATGAAAATTAAAAAATCAGAAAAAGCAAGTCCAGATAAGATTACAAAATAACATTAAGTTTCAAAATTGATTCATTCATATGTTTTACAGGTAATTTGCAATTTATGCAAATTTACCAATAAGCTGCGTAATCTCGCCTAGCATGGAAACTAATGGAAACAATGCGCCATCTCTCCTAATTAGCAGATGCGTAAACTCTCCAATTTCTGTAGGAGAGATTGAACGGACTTTTATTTAAACATGGCCGCTATTAAAACGAACCGTTGGTGTTCACACTGTTAGTCTAGATTAGTAGCTTATGAGATATCGTTTAATTTAAAAATATTTTCTACTTCTGACATTGTATAGAAATTCTGACGAATAGCTATGAAAGTTCAAGTACTTACTTTGGGAAAACAAAACAAAATAGCAATGAGACGCTCAAATTAATCAACGTGCACTTTCGAGTAGACACTCCGCTACTGATGTTGTACGACTACCTGGATTCGCTGCGCGCGCACTCTACACCTTTCCCCCGAACCTCTATGTGTGCAATCTTCCCGACCGCGCCATCTCTCCTGGCTTTACCTTACACTACCACTTTGATACTATTATAAGTATTTCTCTTACACAGCAGATATTAAAAGGAGCTACTGTGAAATATCTCATTTCAGTTTTCGAAATAAAGATAGTGGTCATCACAAGGAAATTAAACTTACAAACTTAAAAAAAAATTCATTGCAAGAAATTATGACATCTAGGAAATATATACTACCTCTTAGATACAATTAAAGCTATTTTTCTTAAACAGCAGAATTTTAAAGGATTAACTGAGAAATAGTTAATTTTTTTTATTGAAATAAAAAAATATTGTCATCACGAGGAAATTAAACTTGCAAACATAAAAAATATTCCATTGCAAGAAATTATTACATCTAGGAAATATATACTACAGCTTAGATACGACTATAGCTTATTTTATCAAACAGCAGTATTTAAAAGGATTTCCTGAGAAATATAAAAAATTTTTTATTGAAATATAGATGATTGTACTCACGATTAAATGCAACTTCCAAACTTTAAAAATATTTCATTCAAAGAACTAGCGAAAATCGAATAAAAGTTTAAACATTCTTTACTTATCAGGAAAACGTATTATAACCCCAGGGAATAATTATCTTTAAATTACGGAAATGGCTTTTCTCAGTTCACTAGCAAAATAACATTCTTAATAGCAATAGCACATGTGTAATGAACGAGAAAAAACTTCAGTACTGTTTACTTTGCTTTTTATCAAGTTTCTATTTTACGATTATAACTTACATTTACCGAAATATGTTTATTACAGAACACAATGTTTAGTGGGTTTTATGCCTGATTTTTTTCCCCATGTTGTAAGTTTCAACATACAGTAATCCCTTAACATTCGCGAGGGTTAGGTTCACGGAAACCTCCGCGAATGTCAAAATCGCGAATGTTGAGAGTATCCTCCCATGCATAAAAGGGGGTTAGGTTTTACGATTTTTTTTATTGGAAAAAACATTTGAAATTTAAACAGTATATTTATTAAATATTAAAAATACATACTCTAAATAAGTTTGAACAATTATAAACATATTATAAAAAGATTATTCGCTGGTTGATGGCTGAAAAAAACTAGTAATATGTGATTGCTTGGCAGAAGAGATCTTTTGTTTATGGATTTCCATGTAAGGAAAAGTTGCAGCCTCAATTTCTCTTTTAAATTTCAGACTCCTCTCTAGCGAGGGATCACATTCTATCGCTTTATCAACAAGTTGTTGCTGTAATTTTAAAATTTACGCGACATTTTTTTCAGAAAATATTTCACCTGCAATAAAAAATTTTAATTTTAGAAATTTTAGTAAAAAAAAAAAAAAAAAAAAAAAAATATTTCATAAAAAAGACGCTTACCTCCAGTTTCACAATTCCTGCTCTCATCGTCTGTGTCATTGTCTGGTTGTGTAATTTTTTCTTCGAGGATTTCTAAAAGTTGTTCTTCAGTAAGTCCATCATCATGGGATATTATCAGATCTTCTACATCTTCTCTCCTTATGTCGTCGAAACCATCACCTCCGACCTGATGAGTCAGTTCCACAATTTCTTCAATAGGTTTGGAAATTGAAGGCATTTGATTTTATTTTTGTACCACTTGGGGCCAAAATATTTCGCCAACAAGAATTAATTGAACTTTCATTAAGTTCCATCCATGCTGCATCAATTTCGGCAATGCAATCTGCTATGTTGAAAATTTTCCAACTCGATGTGACCGTGGCTTCTGATTTTACTTCAATCGATTCTAAAATTCTTTTGAAAGATCTTCTTGTGTAGTAAGCTTTGAACGCAGCTATGATTCCTTGGTCTAACGGTTGGATCAGTGAAGTCGTATTAGGGGGTAAAAAAAACACTTCGACGTCAGGATTGGCATCTTTTAAACTCATTGGATGTCTAGGAGCATTGTCAATGAGGAGTAGAACTTTAGATGACAGATTTTTAGATGAAAGGTATTTCTTCACCTCATGAAAAAAACAATCATTAAACCAATCCAGAAACAAAACGCTTGTTAACCATGCTTTGGTATTTGCTTGCCAGAAAACAGGCAACTTGCTTTTATCTTTACCTTTGAGAGCACGAGGATTTTGCGATCTATAAATTAACTTAGGCTTTACTTTAAAATCGCCTCTAGCATTGGTACACAACAGAAGAGATATCCTATCTTTTGCTACCTTAAAACCTGGAGCTGTGCTTTCTGTTTTGGCAAGAAAAGTCCTCTTCGGCATTTTCTTCCAGAACAAGCCTGTCTCGTCGGCATTAAACACTTGTTCTGGAACATATCCGCCTCTTTCAATAATTTTTGTAAGGTCTTCAGGAAATTTTTGAGCACTTACATGATCCGCGGAAGCCGATTCGCCAACTAACTTTATGTTGTGTAAACTATACCTTTGTTTGAAATTTTCAAACCATCCGTTACTTGCCTGGAAGTCAAATAAAGTATCATCCTTTACTTTTATCGCTTCAAATATTTTTTTAGCCTTGGCTCGTATAAAAGCTGAACTTAGCGGCACTTCATTCTGGTTCATATCTTCTATCCAAATAGCTAAGGCATTTTCAGTTTCTTCCAATGACTTGTTCCGTACTTGCGATACAGTTTTTGCACTAGTCGGTGCACTTGCTGTGACGCTATTTCTTATAGCCTTTCCGGTTTTTTTTAATTGATCGGGCAGTAGATTCATTAATATTAAAATAACGACCGACCGCGCACGCTCTTTCTCCCATTCGCAATTTATCTAAAATTTTAACTTTTTCGCAAAGGTTCAAAACTTTTTTCACTCTTTTAGCTGTAGGCTACATGATGAAGTTTCTCTTTTTTTGGTTTGCTAAACACTGAGAAGAAAAAATAGACAGGCGAATAGAAAGAACAAATCTATTCTACTACTTACTTAATTCAAAGGATAAACAAAACTTAGGAGCATGCGCATTACACATTTTGAAGAAAAAATTTGCGATTTGGTCTTTAAATATAAATTGGAGAAATGCCAAGCTCGAACAAAAAAAGGGGGGTGATCTATTTTTAACATAAAATCATGTTTCGGGTAAAACAAAGGAAGTTCACTTAAAAAAAAAAAAAATATATATATATATATATTCTTTATAAAACGAAATCCGCGAATAACCAAGTTACGTATTCGCGAATGTTGAAATGTTCTTCATTTTACATTTCGCGAATAATCAAAACTCGCGAATGTTAAATCCGCGAATGTTAAGGGATTACTGTATAAGTTATTCCGATATTGGAATTACATAAATACACAACTAGAGTAAAGTTAGGGATTTCTTCTTCACTACGGTTATTTATATTTTCCCGTTTACAAAATATTATTTTATAAAAGATAATTTCTAATATTTTTGTAGTAACTTCTGTTTGTAGGCGAAACACAGCGTATAAAATGCAATGAACTTAAAAAAAAAACCTCATTCTGTTAATCATAAAAGCAAAGTATATGCGAGTGATATGCAAAATAATGGAAAATATTGTGAAGAAAAATGAAAGTAACATTTATAGATGGTGATCAAGAATTTTGTTGAATTCTGTTCTTCTCTACATCTAAACTGAATTGATTTTTCTGTTACTAGGCACATTTCAAAGAAAATAGATATTAAGGTCTGTAAATATTTGAGATTCTTTATATACTAAATTAACTTTAGACATACATCTAAAACTGTTTTGATTTTAATTATTATCGGTGTCACAATCGAATCACAGTAAGAAAATTTTACAGAAGTATTGGATCAGGTATGAAAAAGTTAAACATTTTATATTACTTTACATTTTACTTATAAATGTATGAAATCGAGAATAAATGTGATCTTCATGATCTATAATGATCTCGATGCCACAGCAGTCGTCGGACGTATTAAGTGCCCCAGCGGCTAAGATCCCACTGGTCGGTATCTTAAATTTATTAAATTTAGTTTTCACACTTTTCCGGTGACACCCTCCGTGATCGGGTCTGCCTTTATCGTTCCATTCAAGTGTGAAAAGGGTATAAGGACGTCTCATGAGCCCGCGGCCGCCTATTGTCCGAATTAGCGGCTATATATCGCGGAAAGGCCACCGCACGCCAATTAGATGTTCCTGTACCCCTTCAACGCTTCACTAGGAATTAGTAGCAGTAGGTCCTATCATGGAAGATGTCACGGATAGATTTAAAAGCTAAATTGAAAGCTAAGAGACCGACGAGCGGGATTCTGTTGGGATTATTATAGATGTATACTGTGTTTCATTCGCCATTTTTTAAAAATAAAGTAAACAAATTGACAAAAACACAATTAAAAATCGCTGTAGTTTTAAAAAGATGAGTAACATATTTTGCAATATGATGGAAAATTTACATTGTGAATAAGCCTCAAAGTTTAATTATTGCGAATGTTCTTTCAATATTAGGTTTTATCTCCTTATCCTTCTCAGCGCCGTGAACTGATATATCCGTTCACTACACTGCAGGTTTCACTGCAATAGAAACATCGTTTAAATTAATGACATTCTGCAAATATAGTGTAGTTTTAAAACATCGAGTAATGATTAATTCTCTCAAGGATTATACTTGGCCAAACTTTTAATCGTATAAATATTGACAAAAATATGACTACTTCAGATAAAGCTCTTGAATTTCGTTTAATATCTGCCCTTGTTCTTCTACAAGTATTTAAATATAAAATACATTCATTAGAAATTTCTAAAAGTTTTATTTCAGTAACAAAAGCATTAAACTAGGGAATAAAATTGTAGTTACTCTAAATACTTATTTTAATTGTTTTACTCGGAATGACAGAGAGGGGGAGTAAGCGGGAGAAAGGTAGGGTGGTGGATAATTGGAAACAGAAAGTATTGGAAAAATCCTAGAACAAATAAAACGCCTTATTTAATTTTTTTTTTTTTTTTTTTTGACGCGCGCCAACCAAAAAATTGGCACCCTCCAAATTCTACCCAATCAGAACGCATGCTTTCCGGCAGACAAGTCGCTACTTATACACGTCCTATGGCAATCTGTTTCACAAAGTAACATTTATTATATTCCGTATTGTGACTATTTACAAAGTTTTAGTAATTTTTTCTACGGGTTTTTCGAATTTTACAAACGTTTTAGAATTTTTTCCTCCGGATTTTTACATTTTTAAAAACTCTGAAAATTTTAACTATTTTTCCTCCGGATTTTTCCAGTTTTACAAATTTTAACTATTTTCCCTTCGGATTTTTCCAGTTTTACAAATTTTTAGCTATTTTTTTCCTCTGAATTTTTTCTTTTTTATCTGTTTTTATCTCCGGACTTTTCATTTTTGCAAATTTGCAGCTATTTTTTCCTCCGGATACATGAAATTCGCTGTACAGCAATATATAGAATGCATGAAATTCCTTCAAGCAGCGGTCAGCAATTTATGTATGTTCACAATTCGCGTATATTAACCGCAAAAAAAAAAAAAAAAAAAAAAAAAAAAACATTACTAGACGCAGGAAACTTGCTGTACAGCAATATCTAAAGTGCAGGAAATACAATACTTATTAAACAATATCATTAATAATTCACTTACTTCTATTTCTAATACTTTTTTTTTACGAGGGCTTATTAATATCATCATCACTCTTTTCATCTGCCGATGAGTCACACACATCACGACAATCTTCTGCCCTCTCCCTCACGACATCCCGCATCGGATTTGCATAAGAAAAAAAAACTATATAACTTCATGAAATTGCTTTTCCAGTTACAACCACGTCAAACGATTAAACTTCAATTCACTGCACTTCACAAATCACACACAAAAAAACTTAACACAAAACCCATGCCACAAACACATTTCAACTAAACGAACTATAGGACACACGATAAATTAACCAATCCGACCAAACAACTTAATTCACACATAAACCAATCAAATTTCCAGATCAAACCAGTTTGTAAGACACAAACTGGAAGCAAGAAAAACTCATATATCGCATCGTCGAATTCAACGCCGCCAAGTGTCTCACTTGTTCAAGGATTTAACCAAAGTATGCTTTAAAATAATATATACAATGAGTCCATTTTAAAATAATCCAAAAAACCTCCATTTCATAGCAAAAATGTAATGTTTACAACGATAATCACTATTAACTTACGCTTTAAGTACACTTTTACCACACCGCTAATGTCTCGCACATTGAGTTCCAGAACACTTTTAATAACAACTTCTTTGTAAGTTTTCTAAATATGCAATCAAAATCTTTTTAATGAACTTTATTCCTACATCTATCCTATACATGTAAAATCTTAATAAAAAGAATTTATGAAACGCCTGAACTTTCTACAGAACCAATTTTGCTAAATATACATTTTTAATGAAAACTCTTTATTTGTAGATGGTCCCACACAAGCTATCTTTTTTTAAAATATTCCCACATACATATTTTTCAAAGAATTTTTTTTTAGAATGGTGGCAATTGAATTAATTCCGTTGTTGCAGGGTAAATATAAATAAAGGAGTTTATTTATCTTTATTCATTATATATTTTTCATGCCCTTTTCTCATTATAAGACATAAAACCATTTACATTTGAGTAGATTGTGCTTAAGACATCAAGGAGCTGCCTGATCATACAATGGAAATCACGTCATTTTTTAATTCATAAATTGATTCACCTATGTTAATTTATAAAACAGTAATATCCTTCAATTGCGAGACAATGACATCATTTCCAGAATTTTTTTTTCCATCAGCTCTGAAAAAATATATATATATTCAAATTAGGTGTATAGATTGAAATCAAATGAATTAACATTTTTATCTGCGTACGTGACGTAATTTTTAAATTAGTATTCGACTGGAAATTTCTATAAAGTGTTTTCATAGCAAAAATTGCGAATTTTTCTGTCAAAGATACTGATGTAATATTAAAAATATATATATTTTTTCTTCCAGAGTCATTAAACACATGAAAACAGTTTCAGGAACGAATATGAACTTATTTAATTATTCGAGATGCTAAAAAAATGGGCAGTACGAAATAGAATTTAAAATGGAAAGTGAAATTGTTATGTGAAATCATTCGTTCATCAATAGATATCAACTCATCAAGTGAAATTATTGGTGTTTTTCCATTGATAGATTTCAATTTAGCACGAAATTGTCATATTTTATTATTTATCGTGTTCATACCAAATCATGTATTTAAGAAATTTTTTTGGCTTAAAATTTTGGGTTAAAATGTTTAGTGATATTCACATTAGTTTTAAAAGGACATTGCAGGCAGGATGACAACGTTTGGAAGTAAATCCTATTACAAAAAAATAATGTATTTTTTAGAACCTTCTTAAAGGCAAAAAATAAAAAAATAAGAGAAAGAAATAACATATCATAAAAATCTTGAAAATACAATGAATGGATCCAATAATATTATAACAAATATTCTTGGTACTTTTCCATTATACCAATACCATCGACGCCGAGCTTAAGGTATCTGCTTACGTACGGAGCACTTTTTTTTAAAAAAAGGACAGTGTTTAATAAATATAATTATTTTTAGTTCAATTGTAAAACAGAATGAGAAGAAAGCATAAAGTCTTAGCAATATTTCTTTAATATTTAAAAAAATTGGGGTTTTTTGCCATTTTTTTAGCAAAATTTCATGTTTACGCCAGACAGCGTACACTCAATTCAAATAAATATATTTCAATTTCCTTTATGCTGCATACTTCTATGACACTTATCTGTGCACTGAACTAGGAGTTTTACAATATTTTTAAAAATAACCGAAAAATATCAAAATATGTAAAAAAGTACATTTTTTTTGTAAAAATTGCCATTTTTTCATATTCGAGTACCTGTAAAATAATTAAATTATCACATATAGCTTAGATCCTAGTTCAGAGCATAGTGAGTGATATGGAAAGCATTCTTACAAAATTTCACTGAAATATCTTTAAAACTTTTTGTGTAATGAATTTTATCGCACATGGAAATAACGAAAAAATTAATTTTCCAGAAATCGCATTTAAAGATTTCTTTTTAGGTAAAAAACTACAATATTTAATTGTTAAAATTGCCATAACTCCTCTTCTAATAATCGTAGGAATAAAATTAAAACAGATTTAAAATTGCAAAAGATTGTTCTTACATATAAAATAATAAAAATAAAATTGAAAATTTTCACCAAAACAGCCAATTTGATGTAGGCAGATACCTTAATAGTTGGCGCCATTGAAACATTTGAAAAAAAATAACATTGTTAGTGCGAAATGATCATTTAAAAAGTATAACATATCAAATTTACAGACTTTAATGAATTATTTTTTAAAAATCAATACAAATATTTGCTTAAAATAAAAGAACGAGTAAATATTTTACAATGAAATACTTAAAAAAAACTCAATTTAAATGGTAAAAATGAAATTTATGAATGGCTCTTGGCATTGCAGTAAACATTTCATTTTAATAAGTAGAACGAAACATCTTGCGTCAAGCACGTATTATGAAACACTTTCAAACAGTCAAAATGCACCAAATGTAACCAAAAACTATACAGCTATATCTGGGCACCTCACCATCATACCTACCAACAATCCACCTAATCGAACGTTTTTTACGGCAGTTATCGCGGAACAGAAAAACAAACAGACAGACAGAAACCAAAACGTTTTCGCGTCTCCACAATGAGCCTTCACTCATGTTTCGTCAACTATACTTTTCTTTTCTTTGTAAGCCGTTACTGAAACATTTTTTTTTCTGAAATATCCTCTCCGTCGAATTTCGACGGGTGCACCTTGGTTAAGAAAATACATTTAAGCAATAACATACAACTTTTAAAAGAATTAAAAGTACTTTTTTAGGAAAAGTCAAAGAGATTTATTGTAACGTGGATTATCAAATTAGTAAAATTAAACATTTTATAAATAGTCTAAATTAAACAGATAAATTCTTTTCAACGTCTATTTAAAACACACATGATTGATTTTAACGATTCACCAACATCTCTTCTTTTGTTTCTAGGATTACACATCATTACGACAGATAAATGTATCAAAGTAATTTCAGATCGAATTTAATTAAAATATAATGCAACATAAGGCTTAAAGAATACTTTGTGTTTTTTTCTGAAAAGAAAAACGTGATGTAATTTTTTTAAAATAACTTTTGTCATGTTACTTTGACAGTAACTGTTCGTTAAATATCGTATCAAATATATATAAGTAACTAGAATGTTTTAGTGAAGGAAATATATTCTACTCACACTAATGTGTATCATCACTCTGACAGTTGCCTCGAGCTTTACTTGTAACTTTCGTAAATAATGTAGCTTCTTGATACAGATACGCAGAAACCTCTTAGGTTCCAGTTAGTGATTGCAAACTTCCTTTTTCCCGTCATCAAAATTGGAAGTTGAATACTATTGCCTGGAGCAATAGCAGATTATATTATTGTATACGTTGCACGCCAGAGATAAAAAAATTGATGAATAAAGAATGAATGATTTCTTTATATTAGGTATATTTTTATGTTAAGAATTTTCGAAATAAAATTTTTAAATCATTTTTTAATATTTTGTTTAAGTATAAATATAAATATATGTTCCGGATCTATATTATGTACAGAGAAAAATAGAACTTGCAAATATATATTGATTTAATTTATGCATATTCTATTATATTTTACATGGGTTTAAACTGTACAACGACCAACTAGGGTATTTTCATTGCCTCGTACCTTTCAAAGTTTTCCCCAAGTTTTCCTTAAAATATATAAAACCTCTGGTAGATAATTTAAAGTCAAACTGGGAGAGAAAGAACGTAAACGTAAATTAGGATATAGTATCGAAGGCGCAAATTCCGTTTGAAGCAACTGCAGCCCACCTATTTTTGTTTATATTTCCTTTTATCTACATGCTCTTAATCGCACTGCCAATAAAGTTAGTTATAGAATGTTTGGTGGAAAAATTAAACACTAGCGAGAAATATTTTGTACAGTTTGTACGAAAGATGAAGGCTTTAAAGTAGAGGTTGAAGAACCTAACTATAAGAATCATAACATCGATTATAAGTTATCAATGGAAATCGTCTCTGGTTTAGAAGGTGAAGATAGATATAAAAAAAGTAAAAATTGCTTTATTCGAAGAGTAAAGAAAACAATCTGAAATTAAGAGAAATTAAGCGCTAATGCAAGAATTTCTACAAATAAAAAAATTATTATGAAATTCTTAAAAAATATATGTTTTCAAAAGGCGTTTTTACATTCCTAGAAGTTTGGGGCTTCAGATTTGTCCTGAAATTTAGAAAAGAACAATAGTAAAATAAGCTAATAATATTTTTTTACACTCGGATAAGAATTTTTTTTTTTTGAAATTCTAAAGAAACATGAGTTTCTATTTAAAACAAGTATTGTATTAAACCAAACATTTCTGGAGTTCGCCCAGAACCGCAAGCAAACATAAGTGATATCTCAGCAATAGAAGGCATTAGAATAAAGATAGAGCGTTAAACTATGTCTATAATATATATTTGTTTTAACTAAAAGTCTTAACATTTTATACTTTTGAAGTAAAAAGGTCCGATGCTACAATTTTGTGAAATATTTGTAGAAAACTCCCTGATATCATATTAAGTTGTAGAATACCGGTTGTTTTAAAATATTCCAGATCACATGTCTAAAAATAAAATGCGAAACTAAAGATGTTTACTAATCCTGAAGAAAAATATCGTGTGGGAGAGGGAGTTGTTTAAAGCATTGGCAATTTTTTAGCCGTATTGCTATAACTGGGTGTATTCAGTGAGGACTTTGAAAAGGAAAGTGACTCAAATTATTGTTCTTGTACGAGGAAAACCATGACAACCTTACATAGTAACGCCACTCATACTGCGTTGGGTTTAAAAGCGCAAACATCGGCCATATCTCCTCATTTTGTATCCAGTATCCACCGGGTTCAGTGGGCCCTGAGAAATATTGTGTTAGCATGTGAGAATTGTTACTTAAAATTATTTATTGAAATTTTTTGTGCGCTTAATAAATTTTAATACATTTCCTAACTTGACTACCACAAATTGAGTTAAAAGACTTCCTATATTTGAAGTTTTTTAAGATATTTTAATACGCATTTGGGATTTTGTTTTACGCGGTGGCAGAATTTTAAAATGTGAAAATGTAAAACAAATTGTTATAAAACATCTAACAAAATCAATGTTAGATTAAAAAAATTCCCCCAAATATTATCTGGCTTCTATCAGTCTGAAATATATGATGTATATTAAATCGAACACGTAAAAGTGTATGCAGTCAACCAAAAAATAAATAAAAAATAAAAATAAAAGATATAAGGGAAGTCCCATACAGTTTATTCTCCAAACGGTCGGATAACATTCTGGAGAAAAAAAGAAATAGACATATTTGAATGGAAATTATATTTTTTTTCAAGTTATGATATACAAAACTAAGCTTAGGGATCATTTTCATAATGAAATTGTACCAAACATTCAAATTCTCAACACATACACCTAATTTTGACATCCTATCTGGCTTTTGCAGTAAATTTCACCTTAGGATACCGAACGGAAAAATATTCAGTCAATTAGTTTTGGAAGTATGGAGATTTAAAGTTTGTAACTCTTAATGTTAAATTCATTTGTAATCGTTGCAAAACATATTGATATGCGTGTATTTTTAAAAAAATAAAACACATGAACTACTTAGCCGAATGAGCTGAAATTTTGGATTCACTCATTTGAAGCTTCTAGAAATTAATTTGTGTTAAGCAATTTATGGGTTAAAATTCTTATTTCTGTTACGAAATATACTTCGAAAAATATATGTCTTTAAAATAGATATTCAAAAATATTATGAATTGTAATCTATTTTTTTTTTTAGTAGAAGTTGATTTCTAGAAGTTACCAGGTATATTTATCAAAAACATTATTAGGTTTATATCCTTGACCGTAGGTAAACCTCTAACCATGTGCCACAAACGAGTGACTGAGACCGAAAAAAATATCTCTAATATCGAAGATGAATCTCACTCCCACTTGGATATTGAGCCCGATCATTACTCTATCCAAGGCGGAAACAGTGAAAAAGTCCCTTAACTGCCAGTATATATATTCGTTAAATTAACAGGGGGTATTCATACTGATGGCACATAAAACAATTTACTAATTTCACATATTGCAGCTTGCAGTCTATTACTAGTGAATAATCCTAAGTGTTCAGCATCTCATTAAACGGACTGCGCAGAGGGCTGGCCGGTTGTAACCTGGGTCTCATTCGAAATTTTTTCAAGTATTGAAGAATGGAAATTGCACACAGATCTACTTGCAAACCCTCGTTTAATAACTATAAACCTACATACATTGATTTCTCTTCTACCTAAGAGAAGATACAAAACTAAAACTGTATCATTTGTGTATGTACAACGTATCACATCAACCCAAATGTATCATGCTCCACATGGTAAAACAAATCGTAGCGTTTCCAACTTTTATGGATCCAAGTTATCTAATCATCTCAAGCATACACTTATATATAAAGAATATATAAAGATAAACAGAAAATATTGTTAGTCATTCACATTTTGTAGCCCATCCAACAACATATAAAACGAAAACAGAAAAGAAAAAAGTTCTTTCACAAAAAGAACTATTGAGAACATTGTATATATTTTAAAAGAATAGCTCTGGGTGTAGATAATAGAGATCTAGACTATATTCTAGCAAAAATGCTCTACCGAAATTGATACACCAACTCTACAACATTCGATTACATTTGAACTATTTCTCCAATTCATAGAAAATGAGAGAAATAGATCTCTTTCTTAAAACAAAAAAGAAACACGGGAACTTTTTCTTAAAGGCCTATTTCTCTACTACCAATATTCGGCAAAATATTTGAAAAACTAAACCTCAGTATAATTACCTACTTCATTAGAAACTCACATAAACTATGCTCTTCTGAATAATGACTTTATACAGCATAAATCTGCAAAATCGGTTTCTCAAGATGTTTTTCATTAATAAATCTAAAAGTTTATAAAGGGAATGATATACAATTACTACCAACATATTTCAGAAACGCCTTCGATACTCTTCACTAGGATGCAACCATTAAATTACTTGAGTAACTGCTGAATAATCAAATCTACTTCGACTCATTCAAGACCTACGTAGCAGTCAGAGAAACTTTAATAAACTGGCAGTTCTTAAATTTCATATATTGGTTTGCACGGGGCTGCTGTCAGAGATCATTCCTTGGTCGCTTCTTGTGGAGAGTCTCCATGAATACTCTGTTTAAATAAATTTCTTACACATATTCACAGACTAAGAGGAAGTGCTCAGAGAAGCAGACCAAATCTGCAGAACATAGATGTCCCTCCCGGCTCCTTTCATTAAAGTAAAAAAATCAGCTGGAGCTGAACTAGCTGGTAACAGCGACAGACATGAAAAATAATATTGCCTTGGGCGAGAATCACCAGGAATCCACAAAACAAAACCATCACTTCCGGAGAAAAGATCACCCTTGGAGCACGGGGTAGCGACTGACCGAAGTTAAAGAAATTGACTTAAGGATGGTGTGCTGTACAGCACCTTGTTATCAGATAGCAGGTGAGCTAGAGGCGTGCGCCCCAGAAACATGCTCTCCCACGACAAGGGGCGCTATGGTACCGCCAGATGAAGTTCCACTAAAGACAAGGGGCGATGCCACATCCAGAAATGGGATTTGTGGTGGGTAGGTGGGACTAGCTTGTGAGGTTCGAGACGTGTGTTAGGTTTTGGTGCTGGTGTTTTAGTTTTTTTAGAAGTGTGGGTCTTGGAAGAATGTTTTGTAGCCAACCCTTATAGACCGGGAGGCGGCAGCACATACAATCACCTCTTCGAGTTCACGGCTGAAATTCCAGAATTAGTTAAAACTTGATTCGCATATTAAAACGCAATCGGTCTGCCAAGTCATATCTTGGTGGAAAACACCCAAACACCCGATTTTAGCAGTTGGCTCGTTGGTTTACCATTGTGTATTCCTGCTCCCAGTCCTCCATGTTTTCATACCTTTGGGTGCAGGAAAACACAATGGTAAACCTACGAGTCAACCGCTAAAATCGGGTTTTAAGGTGTTTTCCACCAAGATATGACTTGGTAGACCGATTGCGTTTTAATATACGCATCTAGTTTTAACTAATTCTGGAATTTCAGCCGTGAACTCGATGAAGTGATTGTCTGTGCTGCCGCCTCCCGGTGTATTAGAAAGAGTGGCATGACGTTTAATGTACCAGTGTGCATTCGTGGTAAACGTGGGTGGGAGATTCCACCTTGTCGCACTCACATTTATTAGATAATGCCTGTTAAGGCCTGTTAGGAAGCTCGCTGTATATGGTGTGATGTGACACATGTTGAATGAGAGTGTGGGAATTAACCACGTCTGAGCGCACGAATGCGCAGACAAACTTGCAAAATATACCCCCAAGAACAGAAACACTGATCATCACCTACCAGTGCCCCACTCGTTCATCAAGAGGGTCCTGAAATACAGGAATTGCAGAAGAACTGGGAAATATCTGAAAACGTCAGGCACACTTCCTGGCTTTTATAATAGAATCGTTTGTATTCAAACGCTGGACCTCCCGTTATGAAACTGAGGACGTTACTTGTGAGACACAAATACTTTTTTACCCCACCCCAATGCACATCACCTATACTCTTCTACACTTGCTTGGTTATTTCTCTATAGAATATCACAAAACATTTTGTAAATGGTCTAAATTTGCATTAAATACCTAATCAATTGGTCCTTTTTAACGAAAATTTATACGGTTTTTGAAAACGTGATCAATAACTTATTTCCAAATGGGATCTTAAATGAAAGTACCGTTTGAGAGTTATCTTGTTCCCTCAAACACACACATAAAAATCGTGCTCATAATACTTTCCTTACACATGTGTTCGGAAAGTAAAAATGAGAAACAAAAACTATTTATAGTAACATTCTCCTAAATAATTAAAATCTATTGGTTCAGAAATCATATTCTGTTTATCAGTAAGAGCAGATTTTTTTCTAAGAATCTACTCTTCTAAACACATAATATTGTTCACTATTATTCATTAGAGTAAGTTCAAATTTCTGTATATTTTACTAGATATGTCATGATATTTCGAAATTCATCATTTATTGACTGAAATATTTCGACTTCAAACTTTCAATAATGAATGTCCTGACAAAAGTATTAATAAAAGAGTTATTAAAAAGACGCGATAATTTTTATAAGTGGCACCGCAAGTAATTATACTCTAGTGATTTACATAAAATAAAATTTATATAATCTGCCTGTAACATAGCGATATTTTTTTTAAGTTTCATATTTACTTATTTTAAGTCAGTGGATATTTTGAAGTGCTATCTGTATATCGAAAAACAACTTTATAAGAGTCCTCAGATGTTAATTAATTTTTTTTTAATAGTTTTTAAATATTTGACTCCTTTGTAAAAAATAAATTTGACAATGCTATTTTTTTATTTTTCTAAAAGTTTTTTAATTGAAAAAAGTATGTATATGAAAAAATACAACATAATATTTTAATTTTCAATCCTAAAAAATTAGTTGCGTGAATAAAGATCGTTTTTGATCCCTAACAGACGAAAACATTTTTTCTTAGATGATTTGACTGTTTTTATAAAATTTTGGATTCAAGTTTACATTTTCTGCAATTAGTTTTTGTTAAAAAACTGTTCAAACATATATGCAGAGGAGACATATATGCAGAGGAGGTGAAATATAAATTAATTAGCAAATGTTGATGTATTTCGACATTTTTATTAAATCAATATTTATTTTTCCTTAACAAACGCTCACTACACAAGTAAAAGTAAATATAAAAAACCCGACTGATACGATGATTTTGCTAAAACAATTAAATTGTCTAAAAATTGCCAAAGACATTAACATTCACATTTAAACAAACCCTATTTCAGAATAGGTGTATGTATATTTCAACAATTTTACCATTCGTCAGAAAAAATCAGTCACAGAACCAATAAATTAGAGAAATCTAAATTATATCAAAGCAATCAAAACATCTTAATGTATATTTTCTTCTAGTAACCGCAGAAGGAACTTATCTACCCATCGTTTAAAAAATAGTATAAGATAACAAAATCAATAAAATTATAAAATTAATACCTTCTTTGAATCGCAAAAAACAACAACTACAGTAACATATAAAATACAGCAAAAAAAGCAAAAAAACCTGATGCAATAATCCTAAATATTTCATGAACAATAAATAACCTTTCTTGTGCATGTTACTGACATCAATCAAAACATATTTGCTAGATTTTCGCTCATCCCTGTTTTAATGAATGATTGCTTCATATCCTAACACGCTGTTACTCGCACATTTTAACATTAAAGGTCATCGGAATTCGGAAAAATAGATATAATTGATAAAAGTTTGTGTTGTAACACACTACTTTTTGAAGAGTTTGTTTCTCTTTCTCTCCATTGTAAAATAATTTCCGGAAAAGAATGTCTATTAGTTACAGAAGTGAGAAAGATCTTCAAACACAATCTATAATTCCGTTGATTGTAAGTAATTACAGATCTTCAGTTTTTGCCTTTTACAAATTATCTAAAAAACAGTAATGCTAAAATTGTTAGTATTATTTAATATGCAGTGAGAGTATGAAGCTATAAGGAACGGAAACACAGCCGTAAATTCTGTGAAAGACAAAACATATTCGAGAGACAGAGATGTATTACTGAAGGAGGACAGAAAAATTTTCAAGAACACAAAAAGAAAGAATAAACATAAAAAGAAAATTTGAAATAACAACTGAAAATGGAAATTGGAAAAAGGAAATCTTCTTGATACTTAATGACTACCCTGATTGAGTGAGTCATCATCGTCCCAAAACATGGTTTAAGTCTATAAGCCTGTTCCGGCCTCAAACCAACTCTTTCGCGGCCTTCTTCAGTCTCTTTTCCCCCTTGGTTTATAATTAAAGATTGCTTTTGGTAAGCGATCAGAATACATCCTTTCCATGTGGTCCCTCCATTTCCTTCTTTTTGAGTGTGTCAAAAGAATAAATAATGAGCCGCTGCGCTGAATCATTACAACGGGGAAATGTAAGTTTGCGGCGTGGGGTTGGACAACGGATTTTAAGTATTTTTTATCTTCTGAATACGAAAGTAATACCAAATTTTCTGGATTGGATCGCGTTTTTGGGATAAAGCCAACGATCCATTAATAGCATAAGTACAAAAAAGTAGCATTAAATATGTAAAGGCTTTTTTTTATTTTATATATATTGCAACATTTAATTTTAGTAAGATATGTATTGCAAAAGAGAAAAATAGATTTAACATTACTATTAAAACAGTTTCCTGTATAAATTTCTAGAATCTTTCTCTTAAAGACAATCTCTTTGTAAAGCCCATCAGAAGTCAACTCTCATGTAGCGATCTCAACGTCCTTGGTACATTTGTTTCATTTGTCTGACATTTTTTTGGAATCTTTCACCCTGCTCTTCACTACAGTCCCCCAAAATTTCAGAAAATATGTATAAATGACTGTGTAAAAAATGTGCCTTAACGCACATTAAAAAAAAATATATATGAATTGCAAGAACCAGAGCCATTCCAATTAACTACTATATATTCCATAATTATAAACTTTTGTTTGTGTCAAGATCACCAAACAAATGTAGTGCCGCAGAAAAAAAAATTGGTCTCTTGCGTTATAGATGAGAGACATTCGGTAAATGGAAATGTCAGAAAAACAAAATTTGAAAGGAATAGAAAAGCAATTAAAACAACATAAATGCAGATGAAACATTAAAGTAAACCGTTGGAAGAAACTAAATAAAATAGTTTAAGTTGAATCAAACCACAGATTATTTTTTATAAGAAGAAGAAACATCACAAATAATATGTTTGAATCACAAAGATAGAAATATAAATTAAGTAAATAGAACAATACGAAATTCTATCATTTCGTAAAACAATTAAAAAATTAAAATATATAATATCCTTTTTTTATCCTTTTTTTTCATGGAAAATGAACTATTAAAGAAATTTACTTATGGAGTCACCATCAATATATGTTTATTACTGACTCAGTGTGCCTCTAGATCTAAAACGTACCTATTTATATGCTGCAAGTATTTTTCAAACGAAATTAATGAAATAACACATTCTATTAACGATATACGAGAAAATAAATATTACGTGTTCTTATATTTTCCTTTTCATGGAAAAGAGATAAATTAACATCTAAGAGAAATTAATTTATGCAATCTTAATTGATATGATTTATTACAAATTGCGCTTTTTTTCCTTGTCTCAAAAATATCGGTATCAATGTTGTTAAACGATTTTTCTGTACATTTGTTATATAATACCATTATATTAATTATCAAAATGAAACAATACAATACTTATCAAATGTGCATTTTATCATTTTGCGTGAAAAATAACCTAAGATTATATATAATATTAACGCATCCGATCATCAAAAATATTTTGTTCTGCATAACAAAAATTATTGATTTTCTTTTTACAAAACAATTTTTTGGTGGAAATCCAACCGAATATTTTAAATAGAAACTGATTTGTCTCTTAAAGTAACTTTACTTCGACATCATCGAGTTAAAAGCTTTCACGTTAAAAGTCTTTGGTCATAGAAGAAAAACAAATACTGTCAGTAAAAATCCTTTTTGAGTCACTATATTATTCAATAAAGCTGTGTCATTTTATTTCTTTCAATTATTTCCAGGCAGGAAAATATTTTATTTATGAAACTTGTATTAAACATTAAATGCATAAATAGAAATATTTAATTTGTTATTGAATATAATTCTTTTACTTATATATATATACATATACTGACTTGAAACGTTAAGTGCGATTCTTAGATACGATTGTTAATTTTACGTCCTTGGCTTAAAAATGCTAGTTTTACAAGCCAGCATGAGTGTTTAAATTTTTGTAAACATTTCTTTAAAAATAATAGAGGGAGCTAAAAATAAGGAATTAAAACAATAAGTAATTTTTTTGCCAAAATTTACAATTATCTGAAAATGCCAAGGAAATGAAAAGAGAAACAACAATATCGCTTGCAAGTAGTATCAATATTTAATTGTTATAGAATTACTATTTCTCTAATTCTGAAAAAAAATTCTTTATTGTTAAACGCTTTAGTTAGAAAGTCAATTGTCAAATCCAATCACTGAAGGGATCTTTGCTCACTTATTTGCACTTTAAAATTAATTAAAGCAAAGGGTATAAATCTTGAACAAAAAAAATCTAAACTGAGAAATAATAATACTTTTTTATAGTATACCACATTACTCATAATAAATATTTTCATTAACTTTTTACAATAAGGTACCTGTACCAAACAATGTCATGTTAAGAATTCAGATCACTATAAAATATGTAACATTTTAAATGCTGTTGGTTGTAATATGTTTACATATTTTTGCAAAATCAAATCATGCATACTCTTGCGCTGATTAATTTTGGGTCACACTGTAAAACATTTGCAGCAAAGTATCCCGTCATTCGACAATTTTTTTTATAGAAAACGGTTACATAACCAAATTTTAGCAGTATTCTGACCATAATAAGGGAAACATTATGGTCAAAATGGCGTTAAAATATGGTTATGTAACCGTTTTCTATAAAAACGGTCGAATAACCGGATACCTTGCTGCAAATTTTTTACAGTGCAGGAGAGTTATGAAAAACACTTTAAAGTGACTTTATTAAGTGCATGTATTCTAAATAAGGAGATAATTAGATTATTAAGTACAAGGTTGGTATAACTTAATAACAGATATTTTACAGGTATTACTCCAAAATAGAACAAAACAAAGAAAGTGTTTTTAAATTCCACATTTTAACTGTTGAAAATTAAATATAAAAAATGCCAAATAAACTCATTAACCCTTTCGGGACGAATGATGCATATATGCATCGTCAAAAGTTGTATGTGGAATATGTTTTTGCCACCACTAATAAATAATTGTAATATTTGTCTTTTTTAATTAGAGTATTTGTTGGTATTTTACAAGTACAGGGAACTGTTTAAAAAAAGTGGTACCAATCAAATAAAATTTCTGTAAGGAATGCCGTCGCGAAAGGGTTAATACATTATGAAGAAATTCAAATGAAATATTCACATTTGATGCAAAAGAGGGTACCTGTGTCCATTCGAGTCTATCCTACACATTCTTCATTCTTCATGTCTTGTGCTTTGAACAAATATGCATATCTAAGGCACGATTATTTCGTCAAATGAAGCAATACTTTATTAGAGAATGTGTGTTTTTTACATGTTTCACTTTGAAAAAGAAACAGTTTTAAAAATAAAGACTACTTCAGAATACAGTCTAAAATATCGTTACATTATCTCGTACATCATGCAAAGTTTGTAAAATTCACTCAATAATTTACGCTTATTTCAGATGAACATTTACGCACTGTTTTTAACAACGGCGCCGGCGTGTCGAAAAATTAAGAGGTCCAAAAACGTTTGCAGTTGAAACTATCAGCATGTGCCAAGGTCACAAACTGCCATATGTCGACCCGAGACCGTTCTCTACTAGAAATAAACTGATGATGTTATTAAGAACATGGCCGGTTTTTGTACAAGCACCTTATAAGAATGTAAGAACATTTAAATTCACTAATTCTAAATACGGGATGCAGCTTGTTCCTTAAAGTTTTTCAATGAATATCGTTCTTCATTTTTACTGCAAGATGCACAATACTTTTGCCATATCTCGTAGTGTTTTGAATTTGTTGGCTGAAAACAAAAATAACAACTTCTAGCACTTTTATGAAAAGCGTTCTTTTAGTGCTAAAATATTACAATAATTAAACATATTACGATACATAAGTTTCAAGAATCAGTTTATTTATTAAAATGAAACTTTTATGCAAAAAGTATTATTCACACTGTTATTCAAACTACTCTCCCCTTTGAAGATCATTCTAAAATCTTTAAAGAAGTACATTTTTTCCTCTTTGAAACAACTTTCAGAGCAATATTTCCATGTTATAAGATTTTAAGCTTAAAGCTATCAATCACGTAAAAAAGGGTCACATTTCTTTTAATAAAAACTTTTTATTAAAACAAAATTATAATTCCTTTTTATTCATTAGAGTAATTGCCACACTAGCATATTTATAAGCTATGAATGCGTAATATAATGCGATGAGCATAAATAGATTTTTCATTCCTGTCTTAAAAATGCGTTTCTATTTTTTTTTCACATTTTCAAGTTCGCAAAGTGCGTACACCCTTTGAAATTTCGAAGGAGTTTGCCACCACTATTTCAGATTAGACAGATTTTATTCAATATTTCAATCACATATTTTGTAATTACTTCGATTAATCGTAAAATTTGTAACGTATTTATGTGATTAAATAAAAATACATCTTTTTTAGAAAATTGTGGTAGAACTATACGCAGTCTGAGTTCATTTTATAATATTTTAAATTATTGTGTTTAAGTATAACATACATGAATATGATAGTGATATTCTGTTTAATAATTGTAAAATGAAATATTATATTATATTTATACATTTTATGCAATAGTATTGTTATATCATTATTATTAAATTATTTATCGCTATATGCTGTATTTATGAGATTTCAGTTTTCCAAGTATTTGATAAGAAATATCTGAAAATTCCAAAATGTTCCGTAATGTTTGAAATTAATAAATGCTGTATTTTATCAATAAAATTTATTTTTTCTTGATAATAGTTTTCTAGATAATCGTCATTAGTCTTATGAAAAACAGAAATATTGGACAAATTAGTAGTTATTTTTAGTTTCTATGTTATTTTAGAAAGGAATAATATAATATGTAATTGATATACGTCCTTGATCAATTACATACCTCAAATTTTATGCCGAAAATAGTTCATCATTACAGATTTTGAGAATGTCACTGTTAATTTATATGTACGAAACTATTCAGTTTATTTATTAAAAGTGTTTTGCATTTATGTCTAGTAATCAGTTTTAGCTTATGTATTTTATCCTAATGATAATAGGTGATATTTTTCTTATATATTTCTGTAATTACATATTTTTAATATAAGATTCAGAAGAAGGTGCGCGCAGTCCTTTTAATTTCAATTGAATCTGCAACCACCATTTAAGATAAAAAAAAAAATTGTTACTTAGATTGCATGATTCCTAATCGACATGTTTATTCAGATAATCTGTAATATCTTTCTGTGTTTGAAAAACGTGAAAAATTCTATTACATTTGTGATAGAACCGTACGCACTGCATCATTCAGTTCTTTTAATTCTATTAATTTTAAAAGTCGCATGAAAAGTATATATAAAACATATATACACATTTTAAGTTTATCACTGAATATTTTTCTTCTACAATTCTAGTCTTTTCTAATTAAATTTATAATATCATGAAACTATTTCGTCTGATCCAACCAAAAATTCATCGCAGTACAGATAAAATTGTGACAAATAAAAGTTTCGTGGCAATGAAATAAATAACGCAGCACATGAAAATTTCAACGTATATAATTAAGTCTTTATTAGTAAATTATTTTCATAAAAATAATACTTTTCAAATGTATTTACTACGCTGTTGATAGATACAGTTAATGGAATGTTCAAATTCAACTTAATTTTTTATATTCTTATCTGAATCATACTCCTACATTTCCGTGGTAAAATGTTAAATTTAAAGACACCATCTTGGTAAGAAATCAAATTGATGGAACAGTTAATAATTTATCATCTGTTATTATATTACTCATTAAAGACATACCACTATTTTTTTACTTGAGCATAAAAACATATTTCAAATCATTTATGAAACTAACATAAAATGTGGTAATTTTTTTTAACCCTCGGTGCTAACATTTTTGTTTGTCACTTAAAAAATTATGTTGAATTTCATAACTGTATCTGTGATATCACTTTAAAAAAACCTTCCGTCTGGTTTCTCTCGTTCGTGCCTTTTTATAATTTAGAGCCGATTATTCGATGAATCCATTTTATTCTTATATTTCTATTGGCTCAGAAGAATGCAGCTAATTTGTATAAAACACAACAAATTTATTACAGACGTCACATCACAACACAGAAGAACACATAGATATATATAAAGAATACCAGTAGCAGCAGTTAACTATATTACTCTTTCTACTAACATAATTATGCTCATTTTCATAACTACGTGTCAGCGCACACACACAACCTATCACTCTGGCTTCCCGCCAAACTCTCCTCCCGTCTCTCCTACTCAGTTTTAGAAGAGCAAAAAAAGGGTTGCCATAAACCTGACACCAGGCATGACACCCCCCACCTAAGATTGTAAAAGGGGTATGCCACTATTGCAATCTGAAATCCAGACTGGCGACGTCACTACACTTCATTATTTAACATTAAACTACTAATGAATAACGATGAACTATAATATACATATAAAGAAATACAGGCAATACTTAAAACATTTCTGGAAAGTCTCCGGGAACTCCTGCTGGCTACTGCAATATAAAAATACAATTAATGTTTCATAATACATAATACTAAATACAAATATCAAATGAGAAACAGAATACAAATTAATATTAAATAGAGTTACAGCTGCAACATAAACAAATGTGAATTATCAAAAAGTTTTTCTGCTTTTAAAAGTCATTGAATGTTTATCGAAAGTTAATAGTCATTTTATTATTCCGTTGTCTCCAGTCTAGACAATGCATCCGCATTCGTCAACTTTGCACCAGGACAATGTGAAATAATGATGTCATATTTCTGCAACGCTAATGCCCATCGCTGCAGTTTGGAAGATTGGGGAGCATTTTTGGTGATGAAAGTCAGTGGGTTGTGATCGGTGATAAGTTCCACGGGCGAACCAAAGATCCAAGTTTCGAACTTCTTTAGCCTCCAGATAACCGCATAGGTCTCCCGTTCAATGGTCGGCCAAGCCTGTTGAGTTTTAGTGAGCTTTTGACTGGAATAACTGACTGGATATAGTACTTCATCTTTCTGTTGAGATAGACATGCACCGATGCCTATTGCAGATGCATCACATTGTATGGTGAAAGGTAACCCTAATGCTGGTGTATAAAGACTAGGTGCCTCAACGAGACCACACTTTAGTTCGTTGAAAGCTTTATCATGTTCCTCCAACCAGCAAAATTTCTCAGGACTGTTCTTTTTAGCAAGTTCTGTCAATGGGTATGCTGTTTCGGCGTACTTAGGCAGGTAATCGCGGTAGTAATTACACAATCCGAGGACACTCTTAAGTTGGTTTTTTGGTCTGTGGGACGGCTAATTTTCGGATGGCTTCCACTTTGTCTGGGTCAGTTCGATGGCTGCCGGACCCGATGACATGTCCTAAATACTTTATCTGGTTTTTCGTAGAGGCATACTTCTTCAGGTTGACTGAGAACCGTAATTCTCGAAGTTTAGAAAATATCGTGTCAAGATGCGTAATATGCTCTGACCATGTTTTTGAAAAAACATCGATATCGTCGATGTACGCTCTAGCAAAGTTCTTGTATTTTGAAAGTGCTTTATTTATATCTCTCTGAAAGGTCGCAGCTGCATTCCGGAGCCCAAAGGCCATCACTTTGAAGCGATATTGATCCCCGTGAGTCTTAAAACATGCTAACCCCTGGCTTTCTGCTTCCAGTGGTATGACCCAATATCCTTTTAAAAGATCAATTGTAGTTATTGCATTGGCCCTGCCAATATTGAACAAAAGATCCGTTGCGTTTTCCATCGGGAAATCGCCAGTTTTTGTGATTGCGTTCAAAGCTCTAAACTCTACACAAAGTCGGAGGACCCCATCTTTCTTCATCACACACACTACCGGGTGTGGCGCCACCGCATCACTCTCTTCAATCAGTCCTAACTCTAGCATTTCTTCGATTTGTTTGTCTACTTGTGGCTTCAACGCCTCTGGGATTCAATAAACATAGGGCTTTTTCATCTCTGCGCCGTTTAATCTAATTTTTTGCTCTCCTACCTTAGCTATTTGTACTTTTTTTGAAAATAAATCTTTATGTTTGTGTAATAAATCTAATATCTCTTTTCTTTCTACCTTTTCTAAATGCTTCAAATCTACTTATTCTAGGTTAAATAAATTTGGGTTATCTTTCACACTGGGGGTGGGATGGACTTCTCCTAATTCTTCTTCATTTTCAAAAATTACTCTCACTGCCCATACCCTAGGAATAAATTTTCTTATCTTATTTATATGGATATTCTTAACATTCCCGTTTATTAATTTTACTTTGTAAGAATCAGGCTTACAGCGTGCTACAATTTCGGCTGGTCCTATCCACCTAGCATAAATTTGTTCTTGGAATCCGGGAATAATTGTTATACCTGGTCCCCTGGTCTAAATTCCTTGTAATTCGCTCTCCGATTAGCGTACTTCGCATACGAGCCTTGTTTAAATTCCGCTACAATTGCCGCTTGCTCCGCCGCCCTTTCTAAATTAATTTTTAACTCCTGAAGATATTCAGTTGCGCTCTTTCCAAGATTTATCGGTAGTGGGATTTCTCCTGACCAT
The DNA here is from genome assembly GCA_963931845.1 of Maratus michaelseni. Taxonomy (NCBI): domain Eukaryota; kingdom Metazoa; phylum Arthropoda; class Arachnida; order Araneae; family Salticidae; genus Maratus; species Maratus michaelseni. The sequence continues at coordinate 126,067,908 of OZ007596.1, read as the reverse complement.
GGAGATTTTAATACTTCTAATGGCCCTCTGGCCTCCCTTCCGTACATTAATTTGAATGGCAATACTCCCGTGGTACTATTCGGAATTTCTCTATAAGCAAATAATAAATAAGGAATGTGTTTATCCGAATTTTTGGAATCGCTCCGAATTATGTGGTGTAACATGCGTTTCAGAACCTGATTATATTGCTCCACTAATCCCGAGCTTTGTGGATGCCCTGGCGTTGCAAATCTAGGAGCCGCCCCTAGCCTAGCATGAAACTCCTGTATTAAACCTGAAACAAAATTTTTGCCCTGGTCACTCGCTATTACGCGGGGTATCCCTGTTCGAATAAATATTTCTAATAATGCATCGCACGTAGCTTTAGCCGTAATTGTTCTTAACGGGACCGCCTCCGGCCACCGCGAATGCTGATCCACTAAGGTAAGTACATATTGATGTCTACGCGCTGAAGGTGGTTCAATTTTTCCAATTATGTTAATATTTACAAAGTCGAACGGAAGTTCCGGTCTCTCAATTGGGACAGTGGGTATCTGATCGCTACCCCTGTCTCTACTCCGTAACTGACAGTCTTTACAAGATTTACAATAAAATCTCTACATCCCGTGACATATTCGGCCAATAAAATGAATAATGAATTCTTTCTTTTGTTTTTTTCATGCCGAGATGATAAGCAAAAATCGATTCATGCGCAATTTTTAAAATTTCCCCTCTCCTCACCTTTGGTACCACGAATTGCGTAACACAATCCCCCGTGACTCTTTCTTTATGATAAAGCAAATTATCTACTATAACGAACCCGTTTTTACCTTTTTTCGCGTCTTTGAAAGCACCCTGTAATGTTTCGCAACTCTTCTGCTGTTGCCTGTATATACTCGCATCCGATCGCTGACTTGCATTCACATCTCCATTATTATCCTTCCTTTCAATACATCTAATCATTAATTCTCTCTCCACGCTTTGATTTTCGCCTTGCCAGCATAAATTTTCATTATTTATATCATCCCCCTCTGTTTGGTTGCCTTCCCCCTTTTGCCTTTCAATTTCATTTCCTTTTTCCGATCGCGTATGATTTACTGGCGCCAAAGAACATTTCTGCCTGGGCATTCCCTCTCTTCCCTCGTTACTAGCTAACTGTAATATTTCATGAACTGCCGGTGTTATAAGACATGTCCCATATAATTTATCCTTAACGGCAAACAGTACGTCTACACTGTTTAACAAGCAATTTGACTCTCCGGATTTTAAAGCTATGGGTATTGTCGCAAGATCCGCAGTTATTCTTTCTCCAAAAGCCGATATTAACTGAATTTTTGAATTTTCATTATTTCTCAATGAATCCGGTAATTGATTAGAATGTATTACAGTTATTTCTGCCGCACTATCTAAGACAAGTTTAATTTCTTTCCCCCCTATCCACAAATGTTCATATTGAAAAGGTCTTGTATTTATTGGCTCGTTTCCAAAACAGAGTGTTTCAACCTTGGCAATTATTTTATCATCCTGCTTATTTATTCCGATCAAAGAATCTTTTTTGTTTGATTTTGAAAACTTCCAATTTTATCTTTTTCTCTATTATTCAGACAAAATCGCAAATGCGTCGTCTGTTTACAAAGTCTACACTCTTTTGGTGTGTTTAATTTTTTATCGCTACGAAAATTAAAATTATTTCTGACATGGGGTTGTGCATATTTTGCATTATTGTATTTTACAGTTCCCGATTCGTCGTGACTGCGGGGTTTTACCGGTTTATCATATAATTCCGAAAGTGTTCTGCCCTTTGCCGTGAACCAATTATCGCATAATTCCGCAATTTGTCGTGGTTTTAACCAATTATCTAATTGACATAACTGATATATCCTGACATAACTTCGCGTCTCCGAATCTAGTGAACTTAATAATCTGTCGCTGACAATTAACTTATTAAGCGTGTCAAAATCATTTACTTTTCTCAATTCACAATAAAAATCCCAATTGGCTCTGAGCCAACTCGCGAATTGCATATGATTTTCATTTCTCGATCTTTTTGCGAAAAGAAAGTTTTCGAGGCAAGCCTCTGGTGTGGGTTGAAATTCTTTTAATATTAACGCCTTGACTTTTTGATAATCATTCATTTCTTCCGTGTTTGCGTACACTAACAAATGCGCTGCCCGTTCCCCTACCAAATTAAACAAAATCTCAACCTTTAATTCCTCTGCGACGTTTTTAATTTCGAATGCTTTCTCGAGCGAAGTAAAAAATAAGTTCCACGATTCCGGCCTGCTAGGGACTGTAATAGTCAAAGTTTTGACGCTTTTGATTAGTGCTTCTAACGAATTAGGTTTAGTTCCATCCCCCCTGTGTCAATATTTCTATATTCGTTTTGCTTTTTTGCCATCTCTATCTGAGCTTTTACTAATTCTAGCTTAGTTTTTTCGATTTCCAATAACGTAGCTTGTTCTGACTTTGACTTTTCTTTGTCAAACTTTGCAACTGCTGCGTCATGCTTTTCCCTTTCAATGCGATCTGACACCGTTGTCTTTTATAAATACACTATATTTTGCATACTGATCGCTTTGCTCAATTAATGCTTTCAAATCAATTATCCTGTGTTCACTTTCCACTTTTATGCCAAATTCTATGGCTACAACAACTAAATCTTCTTTTCTTAGCCCTTTAATATTAAACATTTTACTTTTTACTCTTAACACTTATCTATTAATACTATAAATATAGTCTCAAATAACTCTCATATTACTAAAGTTAACACATTGTTTTCAATCATAAAATATTTCGCAAACATGATTCTATTCTGTAAGTTCTTTTTTATTTCACTTCAGGAAGAAACATACAGAAGCATGCAACTTACTTCAATCATAAATCCAAGCTCCGGTTTGAGTAAGAGAGCGTGTGATGTCCTTTACAAAAAACCTTCCTTCTGGTTTCTCTCGTTCGTGCCTTTTTATAATTTAGAACCGATTATTCGATGAATCCATTTTATTCTTATATTTCTATTGGCTCAGAAGAATGCAGCTAATTTGTATAAAACACAGCAAGTTTATTACGGACGTCACATCACAACACAGAAGAACACATAGATATATAAATATAAAGAATACCAGTAGCAGTAGTTAACTATATTACTCTTTCTACTAATATATTTATCCTCATTTTCATAACTACGTGCCAACGCACACACACAACCTATCACTCTGGTCTCCCGCCAAACTCTCCTCCTACTCTCCTGGAACTCTCTTGTTGCTCCTACTGAGTAGTAGAAGAGTAAAAAAAAGGGTTGCCATAAACCTGACGTCACCAGGCATGACAGTATCATTTTATCAAATAGGCTCAAAGTTACACGTAAACATAAAGCCCATTCTAATAAAAAAATAACTTCCATTTAAATAAAATTTAAACAATTTACTTTTAAAATCCGAACTAATTTTTTTCTAATTTTACTTGAACTAATAGATAACAACATAATACATCTGGATATTTCTTTAAATTCCTATTCGCATAAATATTTTATTACAAGTCTCAGAAAAGCATTCCCAAATAAATGATTAATGTAATGTTATTAGACAGACATTAATTTAAAAGATATTTTATGAAAAATGCAATTTTGTACATAGTCCGATTTTTAATTTTACATTATATTATTTTTCATACAAGTGACGTATTTCATAAAACAATGGTGTGGTTTGTTCAATGATAATGAAAGTGCTAAAATTTTAATATATCAATTTCAAATGAAAGAAAATTTTAGAGCGTTTCATATATTTAAAAGTTCATGATAAATGTAGAGACATTAAGACTTAAAACAGAGACAAAATACAGGGTGTAATCAAATTTATCTTTACAAAGGATCAGGGTCCATAAGCCGTGTTTTTGGCCCATGAAATTGACTAAAACTCGATTTTGTTATACTGACTAAATTATTTCACTTTTTAATATTAGAAGATATAACCTGTACGATTTCAACAATAGTTTTTGCATTTTGTTCGGATTTATATGATTTACACATGCTCAAAGTTCGTATTATTCGCAGTGTTTGATGAAAAATACGCAATTTCTCTTAATTTTACCTCAATTATTTATATGAGCACAATCGTGCAACACTTTCTTCTTTACATATTTTACAAAATACATCAAAATGTACAATATATGTAAAAATAAAAGTGTTGCAAAGCTGCGCTCATAGTAAAATATTAAAAGAATATATTAAAAGTTGAGGTAAAATTAGGAGAAATTGCGTATTTGTCATCAAAAACTACGAATAATACGAACTTTGAGCTTGTATAAGGTTTATAAAAACGAACAAAATTCAAAAAATATTGTTGAAATCGTACAGGATAAACCTTTGAATGTTAAAAAGTGGAATAATTAAGTCAGTATAACAAAATATTATTTACTCTTATTTCATGGGCCAAAAACGCGGTTTATGGATCCTGATCTTTTGATCCTCCATAAAACATTTAAGAAATAAGATAGAGAAGTTCGGTTTTGCGTACTTATAACAACAACTCATAAAGTTTTATTTGTAGTAAAATGAATGTTTTTGCTTTTCAATTACGACACAGTAAGATGCATAACTGCTGATAGCTAAACCAGAGGAAAAGGCGATGTGTGTGGCGTGGTTCAAAGAAACGAAATCAGATACACAAGTCTAAAGGAATTTATTAGCAAAATACGGACGTCACCCACCATCCAAGAGTGTGTTTCATAAAAATGGCACGTGCAACCTACGGTGTTCGTGCAACCAAAGGTACTCATGTGGAGCTCTTCTAGCATCACACAAAACTTTGGAGCTGGCTGTTCGTTATACAATAAACAGATTTTCGTTACTGAATTTAATTTAAGTTTTATGGAAGAATATGATCACCAACGTGCACAAGACGTTTATGGAGACCACTAGTGTGCTTCATAAAAAAGGTGCCTGCAACCAGTGTTGTTCGTGAAACCAAAGGTACTCATGTGGAGCTCTTCTAGCATCACATAAAAAATTGGAGCTGCCTGTTCGTTATACAATAAACAGATTTTTGTTACCAAATTTCATTAAAGTTTAATGGAGGATCAAAGTTGTAAAGATAAATTTGGGACACCCTGTATATTATATCTCTGATTGTAATGATTAATTTTCTAATACAGATTTTTGTAAAATTGAACTTACTTGTATTTTTTAGAAGAGAATGTTTCCTCAAATTTCAAAATAAATAATTTTATCACTATTTCCAAGTTAAATAAGTAGTTCTAAAAAATATATCAAATGCTTCGAAATTATTCAATAAAAATATTGTATAATAATCAAATTAGTAAAATTCTGAAAGAGTATTGAAGCATAAAGTATGGTACATTTTGTATACCATTTTTCTGCCATATAAATATACATCGAATAAAACTGACACATGTTAACGTATGCTCTGAATGAGTACTCTCTAGCTAAATTAACATTTTCGCACACTTTTATTAAAAAGTTTAAATTTTGTGGTAAGAAATCGTCTGTTGGTGACATAAACTGATTATGCATCACATGGATGATTTAGAAAATACGATTTATGATAATATAAAAAAAAACAATTGCATTATAGCTTACAGTTAAAAAAATTTATTGAATAGGAGGGAAACGTATTAATAAAAAAAACACATACTATTTGTTTATAAATATATGTATGTTTATTACTTAATTGATTTCAAATATGAATTTCTATGTTATTAAATCGCATGGACTTTTATAAGCGTAGTTTCACCGTCGTCCATTCAGATTGCTACCACATTTCCTATATGGTTTCATATTCTATTACTTTACTCCTACAGACATTCATTACGTTTTTATCAAAAATGTCCTTGTACCATTTTCCACGATATATATTTTCATCTCTTACGAACTGTGTTTTTATAAATATTTAAGTAAATTCTGATGTTAATAATCAATAGCAAATTATGCAATATATCATAATCTATGCAAGCGTAATTTATCTGGATAATTATTAATTATATGACCTCTTTAGTAATATATCAATTTTTTATAGTGTAATATAATTAAATTAATAAAGACATTTAAGGTCACACAATCATAACATAGTCTATCTTAAAACCATAATTTGCTATGCAGTCATCGAAACTTTATTTCAATAAGATATTAAACGTATATATTCTGTAAGAATTATCATCTGTTAAATATATCAATAAATATTTTCCTGGAGGAAATGCAATGCTACGATGCAAACCTGTATCTCACTTTGTAATGGCCTTTGGCAGTTCTTCGAACACAATTCTAAGAAATTCTTTCCGACATAGTTACGGTGTATCAAATCCAGTACCGATTAAAAGCTTTTACCATTTCTCATTAATGAAATTAGACGGTATGAGATTGCCGGAAGAATTTTTCTGACATTAAGCGAGTTCAGTAACCGAATAAAAATGGGATTACAGATCAATAAAAATTTAAATGTCTATCAATCATTATGTACGAAGGCTTTTATAAATAAATTATACAGCAAACACATACAAACATACATATGTAAATACACAATAATTTCCGATGGTAAGAAAAATGAAAAGAACTCGCAAAATAAAATAATCCTTGATAAGAACAAACTGTATTTATTATGAATTAGTTGACCACTATGAATCACTAACAAAAGGGGATTAAGTTGTTATGACAATATTTTTATCGTTCAGCTATTTTTGTTCTGTAGTGGGTGAGTCAGCGGTGAAGGTGGATTATTGTGAAGACAAAATGCTGTTTTTCAGCAACTTCTAGCCCCCTCGATGTTGCTGGCTGGAGGTTGTCGGAGTCATCTGGGTTGTCAACTTAACATTGTTAAGTGTTGAATATTACAAAATATTTAGAATAGATTGCGTGGTCAGACTATTTTTGTCAACGTATATGGCCTTGTAGATAGACATATCAGATACGATGACAAACATTCTCAATCTTTTCGGTGTTTTGATCCATCGATTCTATTTCTGAAAGTTTCTTATTAATCGAGTTAAAAGCTTCTGATAGTCCCTTTGTTGTAAATTTCTTAATGCCTGAAGTTGTTGATTCAATTAACGTAATATTTACTTCGGAATTTCGGAATATCACCATGTGAATAAATTCATAATTAGTAAGTTATTAATGTTGACTCAAAATAAGCTCATTAATGACAACGTTATCCACTCCTAACTCTAACTGCAAAGCCAGTTGCACACACGAAACCGATGTTTGCTGTAATTCTTGTGTCCATTAAGCAATATTATCAGTCATTGTCTTTCCTGTAACCTATTTGCGGCACTTCCGGACAGAGTTTCTTCCACCCAGCGATTATTGTTATCGACTTGACTTCATCCCATGCTGTTTGAAATGACGTTTTTGATGAAAAATTATATTTACGATAGCGTGGATTATATTATAATTCTTTCAGAAATAACTTAGACTGCCCTCACCACTATCGATGTCCTGGATTGTTTGGGAAAACGTACGCCGCCAATAGTTGGCTTTGAATATCGTAATAGCGCCTCGATCAATAGGTTGCAACAGTGCGGTGATTCGAGGATGCAGATAAATAACGTTTACGTCAGAATGAATGTTATCCAACTTTTCCGGCCGACAGGGGCCATTGTCTTGGATGAGAAGCACTTTAAACAAGAGTCCTTCTTTGGCATAATATTCCTTCCTCCTTGGAATGAAGTTGTTATTGAACCAGTTAGCAAACTGCGCACGTGTAAATTAAACTTGGTATTGCATTTCCCAATTACAGGCAGTATACTCGGGTCAGTGTTATCAAAGACCTGGAAATGATATACTGTAAGCGGTTTCAGTTTCAAGTCACCTGGAGGATTGCCACCAATCAGAACAGTAATCTAATATTTTGGAACCTTCAATACATACATAGATTTTTCCACGTTTGCAATATATATCCATGTTGGCATCCTCTTCCCAAACAGAGTCGCTTCGTCCATATTAAGCATTTACTCAGGCAAGTATTCCTCCTCCCTAAATATTTCTTCAAGAAATTCGAGAAATTTACCTACCGCGTCTACATCTGTTTCAACTTACGCCCTTATGACTTTGCAGCTGTGTAGATTTGTTCACTTTTTAAATCATTCATAAAATCCAGTACTAACTTTAAATGCACTCTCCGTATCTATGATGCCGGTCTTTTTTACTAAATCTTTATATAAATACCTACGTTCTCCTGGATAATCCGATAATTTAACGGTATCCACTTCTGTGTTAGATTCTCGATCTAACGAGTTATAATTTTTTACATCTCTGAAATTAGGCCCAGCTTCTTCTTGGTAATTACTGTGTACTTCAACTTTGCAGCACTTTCCATGCTTTAAACAATGCGAAATTTGAACCTTCACTATCGTATTTACTGTTGAAGTAGGTCGGATTACGTCCCGAGCTTTTTTGATATAATTTTCCTTCATTCATACATAAAAATTATTTTAATATTTTCTTCTAAAGTAATTGCAGACATTTGTTTTTAAGACTTATTAAAATTGTATCCGACTTACGTTTGTAATACATGTTAAGTGCAACTGAACAACGAAACACAAACGGTGAAAAAAAAATACTCAACTAACCGCGTAAGACATGGATTGTCTGTCGTTCAGAATAATTAAATTTCCGCCACTATGTCTGCAGTTACCTGTTGCGAAGAAAACCAACCTGGTCCAATTTTCGCTGAGAAGCTCGAATTAAAAATAAACTCGTTTCTCATCATCGAAACTTTTAAAATTAGGTTTTGTTCTGATTTGGATTCAGCAAACACAGTTATAACGGTTTAAACTGAGATTTTATGCCTCATTTTAATTAGATTTGGTTTGTTTTTTGAAACGTTTGTTTGTATATAACGAATAAAATTTAGCTCTCTCTATATACAAAAAACTATATTATGGTATATGGTTTTTGTCTGCATATTTTATTTATAAGATAATTATCAAAATTAAGCAAACGTGTAACAAATGTGGTATTACGTTCATAAATGTAATTTTTTAGATCTATTACGTATCTGCAAATTTACGTAAAAAGCGTAATTTGTGAGTCGGGGGATGCCTGTATTTACAATTGCTCTATATAAAATTATTATCTACCTTATAAAGAAGACACTTTTTTACACACATACATACAAATGCATATATATATATACATGGTGACTTTTAATTAACCTGCAACATTAAACCGAAATAACTTCTCACAGCCTCACTAGATAGCGGCACGAATGCGTGCAGTGAGAGATGGCATAAAAGGTATTTGTTTAGTGTCAGTTCCATGCAATTTTGAAAATGTGTCACAAAGCGTCATATTCAACTGAACACCATATTTTATTGTTAAATATTGGTATTTCTGTGCTGAAAATGTAACATTATTTCTACGGAAATGGTTTTCAGCATTCAAAAACAAACCTAAGACTTCTATAACAATCCTAAGAGATCTGATAAGAAAATTGGCCACCTTATCCACCAGATATGAATCCATCCTATTGCTATCTTTAGGGTCGTATGAAAGATTTGGTTTACAAGAAGAAGCCGACAGACCTTATTAGCCTCAAATGAACAATAACCGGCTCTTTTTCAAGCATAAAAAAGAAACGCTCGATTCTGTTACTGACAACTTTGTGACTAAGTTGCGCTATTGTATCACCTCTGAAGGGTCTCGCTTTGAAAATCTTCTCCATTAAATTCCTTTTCCTCCTTCTTTTCAATAAAAAAATGTTTGTAGTGCCATCTGCAACGACTCTAGTGTGATTTCAGTTTAAAGTTGTGGGTTAATCAAAAGTCACCATGTATATATCTAGCTGATATAGAGCTAGCTATCTAAACAGGGTACAATATGTTATCCATTGCTGACCTTTAATTTCAGAACCATTAGTTGCAGACATATAGTTCCAAATGAAGTAAATATTCATGTTGTGGCATCGTTTAAAGTAAAAAAATCCATTTTATAAAAATTACGAAATCAAACATTTTATACGGTCACCCAATCGCTATAGTTATATTTAATAAAAGTTTACACATATCGTAACAGATATAACACAGAAAGTTTGACTTCTTTACTTCAAAAATTGACACAGTTACTACATTTCAAATTTTGAGATTTTTGCACATGATTTTGTCTTTTATTGAGGGACCAATTAAAAAATGAATTAAAATAATTCGAGAGCGAAATCAGGATGCAATGTCCTTTTTACGGCGAATCCATTTTTAGCCCGTATTGCCAAATCGGTGTATCACAAAACAGAGTTATTTCATCTAAAAATTTGACCTGACACTTTTAGGGGTCGTGTACAAAGGGAAGGATGAAATATTGAAATCAAACAGAAAAATGAATATCAATTTATTATCATTTCATAAAATGGTCTACTATAAACAATGAATACATCAAACGAGGGAATCTGCTGAAGATACTGATCAAAGTGTTCTCCATTGGTGGCAATGCACAATTCAATTCGTGACAGTACTGAGTCCTGGACACGTTGGAGCATAGCAGGTATAACTGTGCGTCAAGCAAGGATGATGCGCTGCTTAAGATCAACCAGAAAAGTAGGTTCAGTCACATAGACCTATGTCTTGATGTAACCTCAGAGGTAGAAGTCCATGGAAGTCAAGTCCGGCGAACACGGTGGCCATTCTTCTGGACCCATGATCTGTTGACCAATGATCTGTGGACCGAATTCGGTGACCAGATACGCACGGACGTTTGATGCTTTATGCGGGGGGGGGGGCATCATAGTGAAACCACACCCGGCATACATGTAGAAGAGGCAGCTCTTCATACCTGTCATGTACCGTGTTTTGTAGCAAGTGCAGGTAACGATCGCCCGTTAAGGTCCCATCGTAAAAGCTGGGTCCAACAATCTGGGTTCCCCATATATCGCAGCACACGTTCGTTGACCAGCGCACCTGGTGTCGTACTGTGCGGGCGATGTGGGTGTTTTCCAGAAACCAGTATTGCACACTGTACACGTTCACAATGGCACCCCGTGTAAACGTTGACACATCTGCCGCAGAATGCCAGAAAGGAACGCAGATTTTCCTCTAAGGCGTTGAGAATGAATTTACAATAATCTAATCGTCGTGCTGGTCACCCAGCATCAGTGCTTTGACCAATGTCTGATGATATGGATGCGCATCATGTGCATATAACAAGTGCCAGATTTGCTGACGCGTGTATTAACTTGCCTTGCTTATTTCCGCCGTGCTCAGTTAGGGATTTAAAAGGGCGAATGCCAGCACTTCCTCTGTGTTACTCAAACATTGCACATTGCCCGTCTACTTGTTCTGAGTCGTGATGCAACAGAGCCGGTCCCTCTAAGGAGGTGTAATGCATGAGTTACAGTTTAATGTGTTGAATGTCGATCCCTATTGAAACGTTCTGAATAAACCCTCGAAGCTGCTCTGACATTCCTTTGACATTCACTATAAATAAGTATCTTTTCGGCATATTGCGTGTATGTGTAGCCTGCCATCATGATTTCAGCGCTTAATAGCTTAGTTATAGCTCGGCTGTTCGTTTGCATTCTGCTGCCATTTATCTAGTTCTTACTGCGTATGTTTTACTTTCCGGGTGTCGATTCTCTTAAATTTAATCATCCAGATGAACACACGAAACAGAATACAATTATTAAACGAAAAACACTTAACGAACAGATGTGAAAAGTGTGTGTGCAGCTTTTTACTCTAATGATTGTTTTGGACTAAATAGGAAGACTGATCTCAGCAAATGCTTAACTGATAATAAACAGACTTATTTTTTGTGGCACGTGCTGTTTTAACGCCACACAACTTTGTAGTTCACTTTTCAATATGTAACCGGCTTGATAAGTCACAAGCAAAAATGCTTCTTTAATTATATAATTTTTAAACTCAAAATGGGGTCTTTATCATCGTTGACATCTACACTCATTAATCACATTTTATTTTTTCCAGTTAATCTAGAACAAATCTTAAGAATATAGAACACAGTTAATATGTGTTCATTAAATAAATAAATAAAACCATAACTCCAAATATTAGCAAAATATAGATGGAATCCCAGACCATAATTAAACATGGATTTTACGTGCCATAACGGATGATGGACGATCGATGACTATCCGAGCCATGATGTATAAAAGGCAAGCCCATTTACTTACCTCTATTATGATTTATTACAAATTGCCACTTGTTAGAATTCTAATTTTAATTAATCAGGAGAGAGCGGGTTATATACCAAGGACTTATTTGTTTTGGCTCTGCTGGCCATCAATTTTTTTCCAACAGATTCAACCTTTTTTGAATTTTGAATGTTTTTCGACCCCTAAAATTTAGCTCAAATGTTTAGATGAAATCTCTTTGGTGATATCCCGATTTGGCGATACCGGCTAAACGTGGTTTCGCAGTAAAAATACATTGAATCCTGATTTCGATCTCTAATTACTTTAATTAATTTTTTAATTGATTCCTCAATCATGTTCCTCTTACAAAATCATGTGCAAAAATCTCAAAATTTGAAATTTAATAACTGTGTCAATTTTTGTAGTGCAGAAGTCATCCTTTTTGTGTTATATCTGTTATGATATGCACAAACTTTTACTAAATATAACTATAGGGATTGAGGGATCGTATAAATTGTTAGATTTCGTATTTTTTATAAAAATGACATTTTCCTTTAAACAATGCCACAACAGACATATATACTTCATTTGAAACGTTTTTGTAAATGAAACTATATGTCCAATGGTTCAGAAATTAAAGGTCGGCGATGGATATTATATTGCACCCCGTATATATAATTATCTGCCTCTCTCTCTCTCTCTCTCTCTCTCTATATATATATATATATATATATATATATATATATATATATATATATATGCATTTAATCATAACCCATACAGCATTATTACCATAAAGAAATGGGGGAAATAAAAACAATGAACAATGAAACTCATACCTGTCATCTTAAATTATCTAAAAATAAAAATATTAACAAAATTGTGAAAACTATATTTGAATCAGCAAGTGCAAAGAGTTATTTAGTCCCTAAAATTTCTTCATTGCGCGAATATAAGCTAAAATGTTACAAAATTTGGGCATCGTACAAAAGGAACCACATATATGTATGAAAAAATGGAAATATACAAAATGAGAAATTTTTAAGTATATTTTCGAATATAAATAAGAAAATGAATGAAATTACGTGTATGAAACGAATTGCATAGTTAGAATGTAAATACATAATTTATATAAATTTTATCTATATATAATGACGTATAAGATTGCAATGTGGACTGGTAATATATATACAAGTAAAATGCTAAGTAAACTTTAATAGCTATCAGAAAAAAAATACCATAAAAACGGATGATGAAATAAGTGGAATTAGGATGCTAAAGAATTTTCAATATCATTGTGAATGTAATACTTTGATTTATAATATGACTCTAAATTCATTTACATTTGCTGTAAATATATGTACATAATTTTATTACTTTTATGTTAACATATTATTTGTTAATATAATAAAAATACATGCACCGCATTTTTGTACAAATACTCATGTTATTTAACTTAAGTTGTTTAATTAATTTTTTTTTCGAAAGGCAACATTCTGAAAGCTCTGATGAAACTGCAGATGGTCGAAATGGAAAAATATTTCTGAAAAGTTTTGTGCAAAAGTAAAAAGAAAAATGCAAATTTATTGCTGTCTATATTATGTCGTCTGTTTCAAAATGTTATGCATGGATTAATCCAAGAATAGTTTAAAATTTTATTATATTATTACACAAGTGTTCAGCTGTAATTATGTAAATCTCTATAATTCTACGAGAATAATATTAAAGTATTTTTTTTTGTCTAACATTTTTAAGTAAAATTTTGAAAATTTAAGCAAATGTCAGAATATTTGAAATATGGTTAAAACTTTTTTAAATAATGCTTCTGAAACGTTACATAATTACATATATAACATATATACAAGTTATATATTTAGAAGAATAATTGGAAAAATATGTTTCTTGAAAAATACAGAAATTCTCTCTTCTGTATATTTTACTTATTTATTTTATTGAACATTTAAATATTTCAAAAATATATTAAAAAATAGATAATATTTTTAGTTTTTGAAACTTAAACAAACTACTCATACAAAATGAGTAGATTTCTAGTAAATTTTTACAAAAATTAGGCAAACAGAAATTTGAGATATGGATTGGCGCTACACAATATATGTATACAAAACAACGTTTTGAGGTTTAAAAACTTGAATTCTAACAAAAAAATATATACACTATTTTTAAAATCTATTGCTAGTAAAAATATTGTTTTTCTATTTACATATATGGACATCCTTTTGTTGGGCAAACAATCAGTGTCATTATTTTTACACCTGCTTTTTGAGATAATATCACATATGCAAATGAAATTTTAAAAACAAATTCAGTTCGAAATGCTTCATTTTCTATCTCTATTATTTAAAAAAAACATTTTGCATATTTTACTGAATATTTTTATTCATCTTATATAGTTATTTTTTATATAAAAAAAATAAAATGTGATATTTAAATTTTACTTTCAGGTAATACCTGCACAATTTCCATGAAAAATATTTAAGACATGTCCAACCCTTTTTTTATAAAGTTTATATAATCTCTCTCTCTCTCTCTCTCTCTCTCTCTCTCTCTCTCTCTCTCTATATATATATATATATATATATATATATATATATATATATATATATATATATATATATATATATATACGTGGTGTGTCCGTATATTTCACTTTGCAGCCACAACTACCTAGCGCACACCACTGTTGTTTCTGTGCGGTAGTAGCCCCCGAGTCTCCCATCGTGCACTATGATTGTTATATGTTGGTAGCTCTGAAGGGGTGGGAGATATGGTGGTTGAAAGTGATCGACCCGGGGCATTTTCCTATTTCGACGTGTTCTAAAAAAAAGTTTGGAATCTTCTTCAACCGGAACTTGTTCAATCTACTTAATATGAACTAATTAAGATCTAGATAACTAAGTAAGATGATTTCACGTCCCCTAGTGGTGGAAATTAAAACTGATCGATATTGGAGTGCGTGCGTAGCACGCCTATTTGCAATCTGTAGGCAGCGGGGACGAGTGCCGGAGTTTCGTTCGGAAACAGGTGTCTTTAGAACAGAATGCGTGCTAAAAATAAATATTTTTATCGACACTACAAAAGAAAATTACTGATTTCCGGGTAACGCCGGAGTAATCAGCTCATTTTTTAAAATAAAAAATGTGTTCTAAAATATTACTTGTCTATTGCGGTAAGAAAAAGGAGTTTTAACCTATCGTTAGTTATGTTTTACATAACCTGTATGTTGCGATAAACAAAACTACAAAAAGCACATTTAGACATATCTGGAATGTGTTGTTTAAAAAAACAAGAAATTAAGATATTTTTCTTTGAATCAAACACGACAATTCAATAGAAAGATAAGTCCTGAAATCCAAATGTACAGTTACTAACTCTAAGATATTTTCAAAAAGCAATACCTGTGTCTTTGAATTATTTTCAAAACATCGCATATTTTCTAAAGTATTTTAGAATTAGTTTATTAACCAAGAGAAGTGTTTTAAATATTATTTATTATTATTATTTTTTAATGGATCAAGTCGAATGATCTAGTTTCACGAGATACGTAAAATTCAACAAAAAACAAAAAATTCCGAAAGATTAAAAAATACTCTACCATGGTAATATATATCTACAAAAACAACTATTCAAAAAGTTGTGGCTAAAAAATGGTGGGATATCAAATTTCCAAGCTATTATATTACTTTTTTAACTTTTTTCCATTAAATAAGTTATCATATATATAAGTCGAGTGCTTACGCATATGTTAATAGAAATCGTTTTCTCCTGTACTAAATACATCCTAACGAGTTTCTGAAAATTAAATTTTTTTCAAATTATGCATTATGGGCTTGGCGGCCATCTTTGCATATTATTCACAAAAGTCTAAGCACCCAGATCCGTAGTTAAAATCCGAAGTTCAAAATTGTTATTTAAGCAAATATTTTAAGCGTTTCATTTATAGACTTGTATGCTCTGGAAATTGTGTCTTCAGATAATGATGACTTATCTTAAAGATTCATCTTATGATTTATTTATTAGAGTAATTAATAATTTCAAACTAGTAAAAATCAATTTCTCAAAATATCAGTCTTATCTAATTTATCTGTCCGTAGTTAAAATCTGAAGTTCGAAATTGTTATAAACATATTACATTGTAAACATATTACGCTTTTACTTTAGAAATTTGGGTGCTTAGAAATATGGAAAGGTAGCCGCCAAGCCCATCATGCATAATTTGAAAAAAATTGAATTTTCAGAAAGTCGTTAGGATGTATTTAGTACAGGAGAAAACGATTTCTATTAACATATACGTAAGCACTCGACTTATATGTATGATAACTTATTTAATGGGAAAAAGTTAAATAAGTAATATAATAGCTTGGAAATTTTGATATCACACCATTTTTTAGCCACAACTTTTTTTTTTTTTTTTTTTTTTTTTTTTTACGCTTGGCTTTTTTTACTTTTGAAAAGTTGTTATTGTAGATATCATTTCTTTTTTTTATAAATAGATTAAACATAATTTAAAAAATCTAAACATGAGAAATAATTTAAAATTATATTTTACTTTCAGTCATTGTTAAAGGGTTAACTAGAAATACCAGTAGATTTTTCAATTAAACTAATTACACTCTTAAAAACAACATACTAAATGTGGCTTGTTATAATACTTGTTATCCTCCGTTAAAAAATATCACTGACTTATCCATGAAATGAATAAAAATGGAATACGTACATACCCGTATAGCATGCATGTTCACAGGGACGTCACAGTGACGTCACTGTGAGTCACGTACGTCACGTCACATCTGTGACCGAAATACCACCATTCATTGAAGTCACACTGTGACTAAAATGTGAATTGCTTAGAAACCTTTGAAAAATTGCAAGAACACTACAAAATATGTTATTCAATGTAAAAAACATGTGTCTGACAATTTTTTTAATTTTTGTGACGTCACTGTAACGTTTCTGAAAGTCACAAACGTTACGTCACTTGTGATGTGGTCAAAAGACCTCTATGTTGTGAGGTCATAGTTTGACAAAAATGGGAATTTTAAATACATATTTGAAAAGGAGGAGAAATATATTAATCAGGAATGCCTCAATGCACTTAAAAGGTCCGATTCTGACTGATTTTTAAGACCCATAGAAAATTAATTTATTTATTTATTTATTTATTTACCGACCTACAGGAACATGTTTCATAAGTAGATAAATTTCAATCAATATGCAATTATAAATTATAATACAAACATAATTCTGCATGTACTCAATGAACAATTTTTTAATTAAGGCAGTTTTTCATTTGCTTTTTATATTATGTGAAAAACTAACAACTTTTGTTGAAATAAGAGCAGCAATCTATATTACAGGGCGAAATCATATCTCAGAATAACAATGATGTCATGTTGACGGTGGCAATAAGTGAACATTAAATAACGCTTTTACTGTGATTTTTTTAACTTCGAAACATTGCACAATTTCGATTTTTAACCGTCGAAAAAAAATGTACTTTCAAATGCAATAGGCTTCAAACTGTACTTCAATTTACTATTCTCTATGGTTTAAAAAAAATCAAGCATGTTTTTTTTTTTTTTTTTTTTTTTTTTTTTTTTTTTTTTTTTTAACTCTATTGCGTGCATTCCAATCACAACAGATAAAAACGTTTCAATTTAAATAGCAATGTTACAATAATAATTTTCCCATATTTCAGAGTTTATTTCCGACTAATATTCAACATCGAAAATAAAAACTTCATAAAAAATAGGAATTCATATTTTTTTAAAACTCAAATTTAATAGACATAAAATCAATAAACCACTAAAACTATTAGAATAAACAACAACGAAAAGATATAGGTGGCGATATCTTCGACTAATTAACTCCTGGCATGCGACTAATACGAAAGTATCACTAATGAATTTCAAAATTTTATTTAAATACATAATTAATATTTTTCATATGAAAATTATTTTTCGTGTTGTTAGTGGACAATCTAAAATAATGTATTAAATGTAAAAAAATCTATTAGAGTTTTAAATTTAAGAATATATATGCTATATTCTATAACTCGAGGAACCCGGATTGAATCCCTTATTTGTGTCAATTGTAAATTACGGCAGAAAATAATATACAGATGGAGAAATTAAAGATTTGTTTTTGTGAGGGGTGGTGGGTTGTGATAAACAGACGCTTTATTAAAATAAAAACACTTGTAAATTTTCAATAATAAATATTTTTTTCTGTTAGTGTGTAAGTAGATTCAGTACCTCTTCCAATATATATTTTGTACTTGTTTCATACTTCTTAAATAAATTTAACATTCTCCGAATATAAAATGAAATATACAAAACGTATGTAAAACGCATGACATAAATAATTATTAATATTTTCCTTTTTCGTTTATCAAAATTTCTTTAAAAAAAAATGCTATTTTACAACCTGTTTTATTCTACGGGATATTAAAAAAAAGAAAGGTTGAAAATGAAAAAATGTCCCCCCCCCCCCTCTTCCGAGAAAACCTTTTTTTCTTTTTTATGATCATATTTTGCATTTATTACACGTGATACAAATTCTACTCTTTTTTTTTCAAAAGATCCTGCATTATTGTCCATTAAAATATTTTTTATATACTCTAAAATTTAAACATTGTTTTATTTGATATGCCATAAATATTATAATGTTATTGTTTCAGTTTACGAAATAGGAACATTTAAATAGAAATTATTGTGAATCTAATCGAAAAAAAAAAAGGTCAAATGCATAAAAAATACTTCTTCAAATCAGAAATTTTAATTGGAGAGAGAGTCTCAAAAAATATTCCGTATTTAACTTTTTAGTCTAACCTGAACTATATAAGAAGAAAAAAAACCATCTGCCCTAGCGCGCAGATGTTTTAAATAGCAGCAAATATTGTCTGCAGATTGACGTCAGAATAAGAAAGAGACACAAAACAGTGTATATTTAATCGTTCGATGTGAACTAGTTGGACAATAGAATAGACGTGTTATGAGCGTGTATAATTTGTATAGAATTAAAATTTAACAAAAACCTGCACAGAATTTCGCCAATACATGTATTATAAAAAATTCCGTTCGAGAAAGGTACAGTATTTATTGGCATGGTTAAATTCGAGTCCGGTCAATAAAACTGTACTTGATTTGAACCAATTTTATCTACAAAAGAAGCTTTCGTTATTTGGATTACATCAAAGTGGAATATTTAAGATGATGACAAAGAAAAATAGGTATGAAAAAAAATGTTATTTTCCCTGTTATATTTTTATTAAATTATAACGTTTTCAGTTAATTTCATATGAGTATTTTACAAAAGCTATATATTTCATTAATTTAACTTTTATAAAAATAAATTTTATTAAATTTAATGTTTATTAAAAAAAAAAAAAAATAGCAGTATTTCAACGATTTTAATCAGATGAGTACTGTCACTATTTCGTTTCCTGAACCATTTTATAGTTATAAATTTCAAAATATCTATACACTATTATTAAATAGTTATTATTAACAGGGGCATGTTATTTTTAATTATCATCTAATCTTGTAAAAATTATTAATAATACTAATGAACCAATGTGCGGTTCCATTTTGTTTTGTGGTATGAATTTTTATACTTTATTCACATTAAAAACTCGTAAAACATTTGATACTATGTTCATCTTTTTAAAATTTTTATTGGGTCATGTCACTACGATTATCTGTATTTCAAATAGACTTTATACCTGAAATTTGTCCCATATTTTATCCTAAAATGTTCATGGTAGATTCTGTCAAATCTGCTTCTTCTATTGATGATGATATCAGAATTACAAAAGGTTATTGTGGTTATTGCCCCGTCACCAAATATCGAACGAGATAGATCCGTCATCGGCGTAATATGATACATATATGTATCACTATCGATATGCGTCTAAAATCAGCAGTAAAAGGTAAAAAAGGACTCACATCGGACGCCAAATAGAGTAGGTGCGGTGCTGTCTCATTATAAACAATTAATGATCCGTGTTTTAAAAAAAAATCATCCCTAGTAACATCTATTATTTATATAAGTATATAATTCCATAAATAAAATTATATGTTTGACAATTCATTAGTAAAATTATATTTTTAATAACCAAAATATTGTTTTTAAGTATATATATATATTTTACTGCAGGCAAACTCTGTTTCAAAATGAATTAGCTCTGTATCGCCCTGTTTCATATCTGTAAACGTACCCAAATGCCAAAGTTTTTTATAGTGAGCTTAAAAAGACGATTTTATTTATTACTGCTATCTTTCAACGCAGTAGTTAATATAAATTGTTCATAGAATTCTCAACATACTATGATACTGAGTTAATTTTTCATATCATAGTTTTATTTATCATTTAAAGAGTTTCACCTTGTTTTTGTAAACTAAACTTTGTTGAATTTAAAAGACTGGAGATGTACAAAAATAGATTTTTTTACAAAGGTTCGTACAGTTTACAATTTTGTATTAAAAAATGACGATATTTATGAGAAGTAGCTATGTAATTTTCTGTTTATTACAAATATGAAAAAGTCTCTTTTAGGCAATAAATTTTATTTTTATGATTTAAATTTTTTAAATTCTTTTTTTACTTGCTTAAAAGGATGTATTCTAACATGAGAGTAAATATTTTCAAATCGATGTTGTTGATCCACAAAGGGTTAAAATATAATTATAAATAAAGGTTCCATGCACATTGTATTTTGATCTGTAGGTTAAATTTTTGCGTTTCCCTTTCAAAAACGTCAAATTTTATCAAATATTTTTCAACAATCTTCCTTAATAAATTAAACGTATCGTTATATTTTTAAAATATCATCTAAAACCTGGACACCAGAATATGAATAATATGGGAGAATACATTGTGTTGATAATTTTATTAATTAAATATATAAGATACTGTTTAAAACTATTGAAATAGTTAATAAAAACTACCCTTTAAAATTTCAATGGTTAAAGAGAAGACGGCAGTATCATAGTCAAAATATCGATTCTTTTATTATTATCTCAAATTATAATAGATCCAAACATTTCATACATGTGGAAATATTCAAGGGCTTTTCACACATGAGAAATATAAATGACTTTTTCTCAATATTAATTTTTTGCTCATACTTATGTTTTTTAACTTAGTATTTCCGGTTATATTTATTATAGATATTCTTTTTTATGTATATGATAAAACCGCGCATGGAATTAGAAGGTGGATTTTACTTTTGTTTCATACTTATAAATTATAGGAAGAAGAGTTAAATTTCATATCTCGTTATATATAACAATAATAAATTTACATAAACTCTAAAATTATTTGAATATAAAAATCCATGTGTTGTGTAACATATTTTAATAAAGGTAAAAAAAAAAAAAAAAAAAAAAAAATTCTAAAACACCAATACTTCAAATGTAGCAGGAATTTAAAAACATTAATTTATTTTCATGTTGTAAAAATTTTAAATAAGTGTGTAGTTTATTTTTTTTTTCAAAATGTGTTTTTAATTGAATACTAAAATGTAAGGCAATAATATTTTTATCAAAATTTTAAAATTAAAAGTAATATTGAAAAGTACTGTTTCCCATTAACAGCAAAATCACATAGTACTTATTTGTTTAACTGAAAAACATTTCTTTAAAAATTTAAAACACCCAGCTGAAAATACAAAAAATCTTGCATTTATATTATAAAACATCAGAATTTTAATACGTTTCACAAATATATGGATATCCACATTTTTCTATTTAATGTGTAACTAAGGGTAATGATTTGGGTTTTTTTGAAATCGGGTTAGCTCACTCAATTGCAGGATTTTAATAAAATCGTCTCAAAATCGTGTTACCGTACCTGATAGAGTATTCAGATAAGTATCGGAGCTGAAGCAAAAACTAAACTAAACAGACAAAATAAAATAAAATAAATAATTCAAAACCCCAATTAAAGTCCTGCATCAAGTTGGATAATACGATTTTACCTGCACCCGACATGACGTTCAGTTTAACCGAGTACGATTTATTGGTTGGTTTATTTATGACGGCCTATTATCTACTCGAGGCATATAGACTCTAGGGGGGGGGGGCGGGTGCCCTCCATAGGGGTATTTCTAAGAGATCTTAACCCGTTTTTACGGCAATGTTCGAAGAAAACCACGGAAAACTCTGAACGGTTAGGTCGAAGAGCGCGACAGGGTTTGAACACTGCACCTCCCGTCTACGAGCTTTGAGAGAAGAATCTCTCAGCCACTGGTGGGGCTTAACCGAGTAAGAGTAGAGATGATTGTTTTTATTATTATTATTATTATTGTTGTTGTTGTTGTTGTTATTGTTTTTGTTAATGTTGTTGTTCTGGGCTCTTAATTGTTTCAGGTTCGGGTCAATTTCGAGTTAAGATTTTTTTTCTTGCAGTTCGGGTTTGGTTTAATCTGAAAAACTAGGATAAAAAAAATAACTTGAACAAAAGAAAAAAACTGAATATTCTTTAAAACCTTCATCAGAAAAAAAGTAATAATAGTAATAGAAAAAAAAAGAAGAAAAATACCGATCCGAATTTTCGGGATCGAATACGGGTAAAGACAACTTGAACTAGACGTCTGTAATGCCTAGCAGAAACTGACTCGCTAAAAATCACGGCTTGAGTTAGATATGATGAGTACCAATGACCAATCCACAAGTACCAACTAATAGCTCGAACATCTCTTAAAAGAAAACGAATCAGTCAATCCAACTCGAAAGAAAATAACTCCAGCGAATTCAACCCACGGTGTGAGTTGGGTACATGCAGCCTTAATACGACGAGCAGTAAAATACTCTAAAAATCCGATTTGGAGTAAAACAAATACAGTAAACACAACTAACTGATTGGGCCGGGTTTGAATAAATTCAAATCATCCAGCGCAGGGCAGGACCCAAAGGGCTTCACAAAAATGTCACTGCCGTCACAGTTTCGTCATAAAATTAATGGCAAAATCGTCACAAACGACACACTGTTTCTAAATTGGTCACAGGGTGACTTCACAACATCGTCCCTGGGGTCACATCTTCGTCATAAAGTTAATGGCAAAATCGTCACAAATCACACACTTTTCACAAAATTGTCATATTGTGACATCACAATATTGTCACTGTCGTCACAGATTCATCACAATGATAATGGCAAAATCGTCACAAATGACACATATTTCACAAATTGGTCACATTGTGACTTCAAAACATTGTCGCTTTCGTCACAGATTCGTCACAAAGTCAATGGCAAAATCGTCACAAACGACACACTCTTCACAAATTTGTTACACCATGACTTCACAAAGTGGTCACAATGTGTCGTCACAAAAGAGCTTTAAAACGGCCATAACGACTGAAAATTTAAGTCACATTGACTTCACATCGACGTCACTTGACGTCACGACGACGGTCACAAAGTCACAGTGTGACTTCATAATGACGTCGCCGTGACGTCACCATGCCTTACGGGTAGCGTGTCAGCGCTGCATTTGAAATCAAACGTGATATCACGCTCTTTTATTATTAGCACTAGCTGGCTTCGCCCGCTTTCGGGCCCCTAAATTACATCTGGGCCTCGAATCTTGTAAAACCTCGAATAAGAAAAACCTCGAACCGAACGAAATTCCGACCTGGTTCCCTTAATTTGCACATCGAATAGTATAAACCTCTAACCAAACGAATCTGCGCACGCTCAAGTTCCATCTTCCACCACCAGGTAGCGCAATCTGTTCTATATGAACCTCGGGCACTGAAATCGTTAAGGCTATAGATGTCGAGTCGAATGAGCTATACTTTATTTATTTATCAATTTATTTATTTTTTGTTTATTTATTTATTTTTTGCGTTGCCCTGTGCATGTTTGGAATTTCTTAGATTTACATTATTTTATTCAATTAAACATTGTACTGTTACAATAAATTTAAATGGAAACTTCACTTCTAAAACAAAAATAATTTAGCAACTGGATATCATTAATTTATAGGATAATGACGTGAAAGGTATTCCTGCGAATGAAATGCCTGTCCTTTACCGTGTTATTATTATTATTATTTTTTTTTTTGAAATAAATGAATCACATTTAATTCATTTAAAGAAATTATTTACGTTTGGAAAGAAATTTTAAATAAATTTAGAAGGTACATTTTCCCTCAAAAACTAATTTATTTTTAACTAGCAAGCTACGCCCGCTGCGCTGGTCGGTTTCTACAAATGAGCCTTGAATCAAACGAAATATATCGTTTAATTTGACCTTGTATTTGAAAGCAATCTGTATATTTACCTGGAATATCCTTCCACATTACTGAAAAATGACGTCATTCCGTTATTATATTTTCTAATGTGCAGTCAAAATTTTAGCTGTTAAGGACCAACTCTTTTATTTGGCCATTTACAAATAGGGTTTGCTAAAAAATGATAAAACTATATGCAATATACTAAAACTATCACTAATAATTATCGAACTAACAATGCAAACAAATTACCTAACAAAATCCATTCAGTAGAAGATTTTTATCAACGCTAATCCTTGATAATCAGGTTCATCTGATTATAGAACTTTTCCACATACTTCTAAAACAAACAGAACGATATGAAATATATTAAAACCATCCTTACAAATTATCTACTTAACAATGCAAGTCGCAAAAAATACGCCCAGTAAAAACTTTCAAAATAGATAATTTTTCGGAATCGGGTTCACCTGACTATATATAACCTTCACACATAACTGTTTGACTAAACAACGTAGAGAAATATGTAGTACACTATAACCATTCCTGAAATAGCATCTAACTAACTAACAATATAATTACCATCAAAATCCGTCCAGTAGAACTTTATCAGAAAGCTAATCTTTCATAATCGGAATTAAATATTGAAAAGGCTAATATTTGAAAAAAAAAAATAGTCACCCGATTTTCGAATTTCCCCCTATAATTTTAGAACTAAGCAACGTAGAATAATATGTTATATAATAAAACCTGCCCTAGAAAATTATCTAACAGTGAGGTTCCATCGTAATCCATTCGGCAAAATCTTTTAAAAAGGCTTTCATAATCGGATTGATCTGATTGTAGAACTTTCCATAATAATTCTATAACTAAGCTACGTAAAACGATATTTTATACAATAAAACCATCCCTGAAAAGTTATCTTACAGTTTAAGTTCTACGAAAATCCATTTAGCAGAACTATAGTTATCAGCAGCTGGAACGAAATTTCATGTATCTAGAAGTAAATAGAAGTATATTGCCATTAATATAGTTTGCATTTGAATAAAAAAAGGTACTTTTCGGTTAGCCGGGCGCCAGTGATATATGTACATATATAAATATATATGTATATACATATATATATGTATATATTCATACATATAAGTGTATATATATGCATGCATATATATGTATTTGTGTAGATATATGTGTATATATAAGTGTGTATAGTATATATACACGTATATATCTAACACTGGCGCCCGGCTAACCGAAAAGTACAAAAAAAAACTGCAAAAATGCTGTCGTACGCTTCAAAAAACAACTTTTGGCTTAAAATCTCTCATCAAAACTGTTTTTCTTTTTTTTTTCTTTTCGTTCTTTTTTTAAATAAAATTAGTAACCGTTTTTTCTTTTATTTTTCTAGATGTATAGCCATTTCAATTCTTTCTGCAACAAAAAAAACAGCTTTGGCTTAAAATCAAACTGTTTGGGTTCAAAAGTAAAATCAAATGTGCCAAAAACAAAAGATAAATTTTTAAATTTTGTTTCAATCTTGCCTCTTGAATAATTTTTTAAACATTACGAACATTCCTAATCATGTTTAAATTAAATATTTTCGTTTTATAATATTATCTCTCATCAAAACACTTTTTCTCTTTTTTTTCTTTTCTTTCTCTTTCTTTTTTCTTTTTCTTTTCTTTTTTTTAAAATAAAATTAGTAACAGTTTTTCTTTTATTTTTCGAGATGTATAGCCTTTTCATTTCTTTCTGCAAAAAAATTAATTTTGGCTGTCGCCAAAAAATTAGCAATGGTAACCTTTTCGGTCGAAATAACAGAACTTTCTGTCATAATTATGTAACTCATGTTCATAGAACAATATGTTATATACTAAAATCTTCCCTGAAATATTATTTATCGAACAACGCAAGTTGCATCAAAATTCATTCAGTGGAACTCGAGTTATAAAGGAACGGAACGAAATTTCCGTTTGTGTTTTATATATATAGTAGAAGATCTTCCTAAAAACGTAAATTATATATTTAAAATATTTTTTAAAGCATAAACACTACGTCTGATTGCTTTATTTTACAATATTATAAGAAAACGCATTTAAATCAGACAATTAAATACACTAAACAAACATGAGTGAAAAATTGACCTGGGCCAGGACTCGAACCTGGGTCCTTATGCGTACCGCTCTGACGCTATGCGACTGAGCCACCCAGACAAATATCCTTGACCAGCAATTTATCATACTTATTCATGTTGGAAACAGTCATCTGCAACAGATTGCAGTCATATTTAATTGTCTGATAAAATGTGTGTTTTTATAATTATGAAGTTTTATTTTAAAAAAAAATATCTTCAGAAGAAAATGGCTGACTTGCAAATGAAATTTGATGTGGTTATAACCTGTAACTAATTTGTGCTATTATAATACAGATGATACATGGTCGTTGCCGGGTTTTATCTCTGTTTTGGCATAATTTTTTACTCGCCAAGTTAATTAACAGTTTTTTGCTAATAAGGATAGAATTTTTTTTTTTTTTTTTTTTTTTTTTTTTTTTTTTTTTTTTACACTGGATTTTATAAAAGCACATAGATTACGTAATTACTTGTCCAAAAATGTAATCCTTTTTTTATTCTGCCGAATATTAAGGTCTGTAGGTTGTTTGAAAAAAAAAAGTTTGACGAAGAAAAAAGTGATCATTTTAAGTAACTCGACGTTTTTAAAAAAAAAAAAAAAACTATATCTCTGTTTATAAATCACTTATGAAGATGAGTTTGGTCTTAAATTGAAGAAATTCTTCATTGGATACTTCTAGTTTTCATTTTTTTTTCCTGCGACGCTTGGTTTATTTGATATATGATATTTTAATCTGCCATGTTTTGTCGATTTAACATTGCAAAGTTGCTTTCTGTAAGTAAGCAGTAGCGTTCTTTAGTCCAGTTCTTGGCGTTGTTTGCGTGGCGTTTTTTTAGCTTGGCTTGGCAGAGCGACCGCCCTGCTTGATCATACCTTTCCAAAAACCAATACTATCGTTTTTAACATTTTCCAACGTAGTTACAATGTGGTTATGAATTCAGTTTGCCTGGACATGTATCTGGGCGTCTGTCTATCCGTCCTCTAACTCTCGTAAATATACTCAGATAGCCATGTAATTAACATATCTTACTGGGGCTTAGAATGAAGTGTAGATTTAGTGTGAGAAGGTGAAGTGAATTAGGGTCATTATTGAAAAAAAATCTTTAGTACTTATAGTTCGTATAGAAAATAATTCCTTTACATTATGATCTATAATGAAAATCTTCTACAGTGCTTTTTAATGAATTTACGCTATTTTTCAAATAATTAAATCTATTTGTATTTCTGAGGCGCACTAAAACATGCTTGCTGTAGAACAGTGCTTATCAGTCAGTCACAGGATCATAAGACGAAAAATTCGAAATATACAAAAAAAAATCGGTTACATAAAGGTGTACGGGAGAAAATTGTTTGCAGTGTATTTTAATGATGTTACACTATTTTAAATAAAATTAAACGTATGTATATTATTTAGGCGGTTTACAACGCACTTGATGTAGAATATGACGTGCATCACAGTTATTGTTTATTTACAGGGACACACAAAACTTTCGGTTACACTACTGTCTATCAGCAATAAATGCTGAAAATGCATGAATTTTGTCATCAATTGTGGTATGCATTTTTACGTTCAATTAAATTTTTACATACTACGTGGTGTGTATAAATTCTATAGATCATCTACAGGTCTACACAAAATAAATCGCAAGTTTTAACGTGTATGAGCATGAATTGGTTAAGGTGTTTGCAAATTGAATTATGCATTTTCCAGATTAACTATATTAACTACGAGATATTATGATAGATATAAGATATCTTATTAACTACAATATACTTACTATAGAATATGGTGTGCTTAAAAGTTATCGTTCATTTATAGGTCACACAAAAGAAATAGTTTACAGTACTGTCTATGAAGAATAATTGCTAGAAGTGCGTTTTAAATTGTAATACGTTTTTTAATTTAACTTAGTTATTGTATCATTATTGGGATGATACCTGGTTCAAAATGATAGAGATGCAAATAAAACAACGTTACGAACACCAGAACTCAAATTCTCTATTGGAGCTGGACAAATAATTATTGAGATGATACCTGGAGCAAAATGATACAGATGTAGATAAAACAACGTTAAAAACACCAGAACTCAAATTCTGTATAACCCGTTATCTCCTGTTTTCCTATTGGTCATTGAACCTTTTGGTTGAATCCGCATTTTTTCCTATATATATGGGCAAATTTCCAGCAGTCTTAGCACTGAGGACGGTACGCTAAATGCTACCAAAACTAGTATGCTATAGAGAATTTGCGTCCTGGTGTTTTTAACCCTCTCACTGACACAGCAGTTTTAATACGTTCACTAAGCTCCAGGTTTCATTGCAACACAAGCATTATTTAAATTAATATAATTCTAGGATATAATGCAGTCTTTATAACTGAGTAATGGTTAACACTCATAAAGATTACTTTCATATACTTAATTAATTTTTTTTATATAATATTAGAATAATCATCTTTTTTTAGCATTTATTTTTTCTACAGAGAAAACAACAACACAATTTTGCCCTTTTGCGTTGTTTTATTTACATCGTAGTTTGTGTATATTACTTGGTGTATATAAATGATATAGATTATATAATTCATATGATCTATATATAATCTATTATATAATTTATATTCCTGTAAAAAAGAATTCGAGTATATTTACGCCTATTGGCGGAAATTGGAGGGGTAAAAATTTCAACTGTGTAATGCGTTTTCTAATACACCGGGAGGCGACAGCACAGACAATCACCTCATCGAGTTCACGGCTGAAACTCCAGAATTAGTTAAAACTCGATTCGTATATTAAAACGCAGTCGGTCTGCCAAGTCATATCTTGGTGGAAAACACCTTAAAACCCGATTTTAGCGGTTGACTCGTAGGTTTACCATTGTGTTTTCCTGCACCCAGAAGTATGAAAGCATGGAGGACTGGGAGCAGGAACACAAAATGGTAAACCTACGAGCCAACCGCTAAAATCAGGTTTTCGGGTGTTTTCCACCAAGTTATGACTTGGCAGACCGATTGCGTTTTAATACGCGAATCGAGTTTTAACTAATTCTGGAATTTCAGCCATGAACTCGATGAGGTGATTGTCTGTGCTGCCGGCTCCCGGTCTATAACTGAACTAAATTTTTGCCTAGTATGTAGTATATATACAAATCCATTGATCAAATACAGGCTGCAAAAAGAATTCGGATGATTTTCCGAATATAGATGGTAAATGCTGAAATTGAAATTTGAAATGCGTTTTACAAACAATTTGTTTCCTTAGACATCATCTTTCACTTTATTGAACGGAATATTCTCATTTGTTTTTGAAAATGTCTCGAAGTGAGTCAAAACATGCCAACCAACCTAATAAAAGATATTTTACTAAGTATTTATTATGTTGTTAATTTACACATTTTAGCATTTAAAAGAAATATACGGTAAAGTTTTGTTACAGTAATCTGAATGCGTTGGAAATTGTTTCATAATCTATGCTTGACGAATGATTTTTCTTTCTTGTTTTTTATATAAACCGCATTTTTCGATTTTTTCCTGTATTTCGACTTTCGTTACTTTGATTTCCCTCTTTTTCAGAAGATTGAAATTATACAAAAAAGCGATTTTTGTAAAATTGGTAACATTTAAAAAATGGTCATTATTCTAAACGAATGTTATGATAATTGTAGATACACATGTGTTTCCTTCTCACCGCTGTGAACTGGTATATCCGATGCCTATGCTGTAGCTTTCTCTGCAATATTAGCATTATTCAAATTAATATATATAATTCTGCAAATATAATTTAGTTTTAAAACATTAAGTTGCTATTAATGTTCTCAAGAAATATATTCATTAACGTAATTAAGTTTTTATATCATGTTTTTTAGCATTTCATAAAAATTACAGAGAAAAGAAAATTACAATTTTGAACTTTTTCTCGGCTGTCAAATGGTTAAGAAGCAATGGAATCAGAATTATTCGAAGAGAATGAACAACAATGAAAAAACAATATTTTTCTTAACATAATGTGTACTCAAAATGGTTGTGCACTTTCTTAATAACCAGAGAAAAATTCAAGTGTATTTATCTATTTGATGTAAATGCTATGTGTCACCAAAATAACTTGTACCAGATTAAAGACAATATCAAATTCTATTATAATACCGTCAAAATTTTATTTGTCTAAAATTCTCTTCACTAGGGGTGTACAACTTTTAGCACACGAGCAAGCAATCTACCACCAATTTAGAAAGTAATAATTTGCCTTATTTATTGACAAACTTTACGATTAAATAAGACAAAGTTTGCATTTTGGAAAGTTTGGTGGCAAAAGAAAAGCTTGTGCATTCTTACTCAAGACCAATAAAAGACAAAAAAAAAAAAATTATTGACCGAACATCGCTACTCTCTTACAAATGTGCTCTCATATATATAAGATCAGGGATTAATTCGAATTAAATGAAGTAACACTTAATTAATTATATGTGATTATAAATGAATTAATTATATGTATTATACGTTAAACACAGATACATAGATAATTACAAATATATATACATTCCGTTAAATAAACGGCTTAAAACATAATTTGTAATTCTACGTTGTTCATCCGCGTCTTAAAATAACATATATTTTCACTGCTCTCATCTACAGTTCTCCGACCCCAGAACATGACAGTGTTTCTCTTTTCGATCATATCACTTCATTTCGGCCGCTGGCTCTTTGCCCACACCTCCAGCATTCAGGTAATCTGTAGAGAGTCTTTATCCTAGAGTAGTGTCGTAAACAAACTACGCATGACCTAGTGGAAATGAATTAGCTTATATATATATATATATATGTAGCATTTTGACGAGGTTGAGATATTACGATGAATAATATTCGATGAAAAGATGGCATTCCTTCAACGATATAGCAAGTTGCAGTCGATATTAGCAAGTATGGCGAAGTAGAAGGCAATGAAATGAGATCACAGAATTTCTCCAGTAAATTCAGCCAATCTCCAGACAAATAATTTTATTAGAAGACGAACAACACAGAAACGATTCCCAAAGGTCTAAAACTTATAGCCCTCGGGCTAACGTTGCTTCACTTCATTGAATTAAGATGTTACTGGGCCAGTTGAATATTCTACGGTCATACAAATACCAGACACATATTTGTTTAGCTTCCGAAAACGTCAAAAATCTCTCGTTCCGACCGGTGCAGTCGAGTTTTGATCTCTCCGCGGAAACATACACAGAATTACGTCACGAGCGCTCAACCCAATGAGTGAGAAGCTAGCTCCAGCCCAACGAATGAGGCTAGAGGGCGAGGCTAAAACATTAAAGAATCCCCTTACTTGGGTGCGGACCAATTTAGAAGTTAAAATCCCAAGCGCGCGAAAAAATCAGAGCAATAATAATAATAATAAGAAGAAGAAAATGGCTTTAAAAAACATTCGAAATGAGAACGCGTCTCAGAATTTTATAGATTGGGGAACTGATAAAAGCTACGAATGATCTTAAATTTTAGATTAAGATTTGGAATAAAATAATTATTAATATACGGATATTTACTTTTAAAGGACTTTAAATAGGAATAGATATTATTAAGAATTAAGGAAATACTGACTATGACAGAAGTTAGATTAATTTTAAAATATTAATGCGAATAAAATGGAAGGATACGAAGGAAATAAATTTCTTATATAACATATATATATATACATATATACAATGATTTAACAATGAAATAACTTTGAAGATAGTGAAGGTTCTTAATTTCTTTTAATGTCATGTGCTATCGCCTAGACAAATTATCTCATTATATATTCCAATTTTTCTTCTGTGAATTTATTGTTATCTTTTCAACACTATATATTTAAACTAGTCGGATGTGTCAATCCCTAAACTTTCTTCTATCTCACACAGGTTTTGCATACACTAAAAAGAATCAGCACCAATTTATATCAAGGTCTAACTGAAACTCCAGTTTTATTAAATTCCGTGCAATATTTCTTGAGATATGAATATCACTAAAATCGTGTAAATCCTGCAAAATGCTGTATAGCAACGGCACTTGCTGGGTGATTTTTAGCAAAAACTAATCAGCAGCAATTTATATCAGACACTAACTGAATATAAAGTTTTATTAAATTCCGAGCATTAGTTCTTGAGATAGAGCTATTGTGGAAATCACGAAAAATTCTGCATAGCAGCGCCACCTGCTAGGCGATTTTTACCAATAACTAATCAACACCAATTTATATCAGAGACTAACTGAATATAAAGTTTTATTAAATTCCGAGCATTAGTTCTTGAGATAGAGCACCCACAAAATTTGTGTCAGACAGACAGACAGACATACTCACAGACTCAAAGACATACATTTTCTAAAAAGGTCAAATCGTGTTCAGGACCTTCTAAAACGTATAAATCCGTCGAAAACCGGAAGTCGAAAATTTTCATGAATCCAATACTTTTGTAAAGATAGAAGAAAGTAAAAATGCAACAATTGGAAAACGAGAAACGTTTTATTCCTGCGCAATTTATATCAGTTTAGTTTTAAACTATATCAACTAAGCCTTTACAATACAAGCTTAATTTTGTACTTATTAAGTATTTTTCTGAGAATACATCTTTTAACATATAATTCTATACATGCTAATGAATCTGGAACAAGATTACATTAAAAGCTCTTTCACAAAGTTTTTGAATAAATTAAAAAGGTAATTTCTTTAATGTTACAATTTTTATTTTAAATAAAGCGATCGTTCTCAGAATGGTGTTAAAAACTAGAATAATTACATCCTTAATTAAAGAATCTGTGACATTTATGTAACGCTTTAAATTTTTAATGAGTAACGCTCTAGAAGTCTGAAAACAATAGATTTTTCTATATTTAGACTATAACATGAAGAGAATTTAGCTTAGTTTAAAATGTTCAGTTTTTTTTTTTAAGATTTTAATTTATTTATATATGAGTTAAATAGTAAAACACTGCCAAATTTTGTATACTAACTTCGAATTTAATGCAAATAGACATTTAGCATTTAAATAGTATGTTTATTATATTATTTGTTAAGTTTTGATTTTTACATAGTTTCAGTATTGTCTTAGAAGATGTTTCACTGATAACGAGGTGTAAATATTCAGAGTCTTTCTGTACGACAGAAAATTTAATATATTGCACTCGATCATTCTCCACTTTTGAGAATAATTTAAATATCCACATATCCAATTACATTATTATGTATTCATTATTATGTACTCTTAAACAATTAAAAATAATCCAAGGGTCATACATCTTCATCTTCTAATATTAGAAAAAAAACTACGGATATTGTTTTGAAATGCAAATTTAAAATTTTGTAACGTCAAGCAATAAACGCATTTAATAAAATAGTCATACAATGTTCGTTGCATACGAAAATGTTTATTTTTACTATTTTTTGACGAATAAAATACAATTTGATAAACGGTACATCAGAATCAAACTGTAATTTTTATGTATCTCCTTTAACGAAAATAAATATTCGCAATGGTAATAAAAACTCTTTTTATGTGGGAAAGAGGATGATTCTGTCATTAATATTATTCTTTAAAAGTAAAAGAATGATCACATAAATTTTGATAACAAAAGGTTAATCTTATTTACTGATATTTTTCTAATAATAAAATATTTTATAGCTGATGTCTATCTTTACAGCGAATAAACTTTTGATTTTAAGACGTTGTAAATCATGGCGGGAAATTCATTACATTAAAGTAATATATACTTTGTTCAGGAAACAATGCAATAAAACAATGAATTTTTTTTTAAGAAAAGAAAATATATAACTGTACGAAATTAAAATATTTCAAAAAAATTTATTGTCATTCACTACATTTAAAGCAGAAATGTTTTTCATATTGTTTGATTTATATGGAAAATTTGCTATTTGTTTCTTATTATTTAAACTCTTTATCAATGATATTTTTTTATTTCTTATAATTTCGGAGAGTACTATTGTAGGCGGAAACTCGCAGTGACTGACACTTTAAGGTTTTTTTTCTTGTTCAAATCACTATTACAAAAATTTAAAACTATTTTATACTTACTTTTGTTTTTGAAAGGATAGTAGAGATATATTAAAAAATTACTGTTTTCAAATTTTTGAAAAATTATACATTTTAATATTAAAAATATTTTTTTTCATATATATGGACAAAAACTCTAACAACTGTCACTATCCCTATTTTGAAATACCAGTAACTGACACAAAGTGAACCAGTGACCGAAACTTTACTTCAAAAAATTAAAAGGCTTAAAAAAACATTATTACAGAAACAAAATAAATTAATATTTATTATAAAAAGTGGGATTTAAATTTTAAAAAATGCAAATAGTTTTAATTTTAAGTGCTTTACTTTAAATTTACACAAATAATGAAATAAACATTTGATATAATTTAATATAGTTATATAGTTTTTATTTTAACAACTGTAGCGTTACAAAATCAATCTTTTTTTTATTTTTTTTTAATTTTTTTTTAAGCAACTATATATTGAAATGTTATTTTTAAAAAGATATCAATCATTGTTTTGTTCATTTGGCGATACATTGTCTTTATCTTCCTAAATAAAGCTATATCAACAACAACAAAAAAGATCATTACCTATAAAAGTCAAAGGCCTATTAAAAATGTAACAGTTTTTTACCACAGCATTGTCTGTTTTCAATGACCAAGAATAGGAATTTTCCATTTTTTTGGTAGAAATTTTACTGTAGGATATTCTTCATTGACTTCAAGATTACGTCCAATGTTAAACTTCTCAACGCAGTACACAGCATAGCAGCATTCTTTCTTCAGTTGAATGTTATATTTTATTTTAGCCCAAGATTTTTCTGTGTGTTCATCCATATCTTCATTTGAATCCAGTTGCGAGAAGTCTTAACGTACAACATTTGTTTCAAACTGACTCTCACTGGGTTCTGATAAAGGAGATTTAGATTTTCTCCTTTATCTTGGTAATAAACCACATTCTTTATTCTTAGCAATGGTCGGAAAAACTACTTTTTTATTTTTGATCTACAACTACTTTATCGAAATTGTAGTTAATTACACCTGCAACTATTTGTTTTAAAAAGTATCGACTACAAACAACTTTTTAAAAGTAGTCCCTATTGCACTACTTTCCGATTTTGTCAAAGGGTTCAATTTATACTGGAAATTGAAGCCACAGATTAAATAATTAAGAGACTCTTCCTTATATCGCACCTTCCAGGATACAAGTAAATAAATACGACATAACCGAGGAAATTAAAAAATTCAGAACAATAATATAAAATAAAATGTTTAATGTAGATCTCCAAATTGTTATTTTATACACACAGTGCAAATTTCGTATAAAAATTAAGTGATATAATATAATTTAGAAAATTACAGAAACAAATCTAAATGTATACAATAAATAATTCCGAGTAATAAGAAACCCAGTTTTGAACCATGAAGACATAATAATGAGTAGACAAGTGTTGCCGACAAGTAAATGAATTAGGATAATACTTGATTTTAGCAGTAAGTGTCAAAGGGAAAAATATATGAATTTCGTGCGATGCGTTACTGAACACTGCAGTTGGGTTTCACAAATTGTTGAGCAAATCCAATTTCGCACAGAAGAAGCAAGTTTCGGAAGCGCGATTTGTAGAATAGTATTTTTTTTTTTTTTTTTTTTTTTTTTTTTTTTACTTCAGATAGCATTAAAAAGTAGCGGGGTTCTGACAAGAAACTACTGATTTTTACTTACCCATCATACGTAGTATAGGGTAAGTCTTGTAATCGTTTTGAAAATCGAAAAAAAAAATTGACGGATTTACACGTTTCAGACACTGGATATTCCGAAAAACATATTTTTAGGGGAAAAAAATTGTCTGTGTGTCTGCGTATGTGTCTGTAAGCGCTCTAGCTCCCGAACAAATTGAGATAGAGACTTGAAATTTGGTATGTACTTAGTATGTAATAATGGAAAGAAGCTTATTGAATTTCAGTAACCTCGATTATTCCCGGAACTATTTTTTTTTGGACTCTCGAAATATTCGTTATGATAAAAGCTATATAAATTTTTTCGAAATTGTTTATTTTAAGGGGTGAATATAAAAGACAATTAAAGAATATACATTTTGTTTAAAAAATGAAGTCGATCGGATAATTAGTTGCCGAGATATTTGTAATCCTATTTTCCCCACTCTTCGATTTTTCATGACCCAGTATTTCATTCAAAGTTTAATTCAAATATATATTTTAATTGGAAAGGAGACGCTTAATTCGACACAGTAATGCGTTAGTTAATATGATTATCAATTTTGGAGTTATAAAGATGTTTCTATTACGCAATTCAGTAATATAGCTTTTAAAGTTTATGACGTCATCAAGCCACGATTTTATTCGAATTGCAATGCATTTTATAAATAGTTTACACGTGCTTTATTTTCATATTTTATATTATGCGTATCCATGATGGGTAAGTATTAAGGTGGCCCCGAACGACTAGTTTTTTTATCGCGCTACTCGCTACATTACATTGTTCTAAAATATAGCGTGCTACACTACAAACTGCTGTAAAAAGTAGCGATCTTTGTTGTTTCGCTAATTGTAGTTTGTTACTTCCGATCCCTGTGTTCAAGTTTTTCTTGTTTTTTCATTTCATTTTGTTTTTTCCTAAGCTTTTGTTTCTACCTCTGTTCTTCTTTAATATTTTTCCCTTCTTTTTTACTGTTTATAATATTTTATGTATGATATGCTGTGGATGCATTTGTCTTTTTTTCAGCTTTTAAATAATTAGTAATGCAGATATCCAATAACTGACATTTATGAACCAGTAACTAACATGTGGT
The DNA here is from genome assembly GCA_963931845.1 of Maratus michaelseni. Lineage (NCBI taxonomy): Eukaryota > Metazoa > Arthropoda > Arachnida > Araneae > Salticidae > Maratus > Maratus michaelseni. The sequence goes on along the minus strand of OZ007596.1, from coordinate 126,030,624 downwards.
GTCAGACAGTGGTAAAACAACTTAAATTTTAATGGTGTTTACTACAAGAAAAATTTAATTTATTATTATGCATTTTTAAACAGTTTAAATAATAGATAGATTTCAACTTTCTTTAATATAACCAATAACTGACACCTCTGTCAGAGACTGGTAAAATAAAATTCCAGGTATCAATAAATGGCACCCCCCCCCATTAAGCTAAATTAAATAAATATAAACCCTAAAACATGGCCCTAATAAATCATATGCATCTTTAAACTTATTTCTACAAGTATAACTTTAAGAAAAAAGTTTGGGATGGCTGCATTACCAATAGATTAAAAAAACACTTTCTTATTTTTAGAGATAAGACGGTTGCTTCAAAATTTCACTTTTTGTAGTCTCAAAATTTCCTTCCTCATGGAATATATTCTTGGCCCTCTAGTGGTGAATGAATGGACTCCAAAATAAAAATAAGTGTCTAATTTATCACTAGATGGCATACTTTGTAGAATTCTACAACAAAATGCTTATTTGAGTTAGAAATTTGCTCAAGTGTCAGTTACTGGTAAGGTGTCAATAACTGGGGCTTTCACCCTATATTATCCTGTTTTTAAGACTTTTTCTCCTTATTGTTTTTTATCGTGTCATATTTCTTTAACCCCTTTTTTATCCTGACGGTACTTATAAGTACCACTTTAACCCCTTCGCGACGAGCGTCTTTTACAGAATTTTTAATCTGTTACCACCGGTTTTTCAAATGAGAAATTTTCACCTAATTGAATCGCAAAAATGCTATGATTAGATAAGGAAAACTTTACAAAAAAAATAATAACTGGTGGGAATAATGGAGGATTCTGAGTATCTAAAAAGTAGCTGGAAAATTTATTCAGGATAAAGGGTTAAATATAATAAATAAAATATGTTACATGAGATTAATGTTAAATAAACAATTTTGATTTAGGTTCTTTCTATGTTTACTTTTTTATGGGCGTCATTATATTAATTATAAATGTATTAAAGCATGTTTTTTGGCTCAAATTTTTTAAGCAAAGTCAGACAGATGGTTCAGCTCAGCAGCTATAAGTACTTTTTATTTACAGAACCATATCTTGTATTCTAATAGAGATGTTTTTACAACATACGTTGAAATCATAAGTTACATTGGTTATATAGACGGATCTAAAAAAAAACGAGAGGGACTATGTAAAATTCACCTACATTGTAAACGGAAATAAATCCGTAAAAAGGATAATTATCAAAAATTTCCTATTTTTTGTAGGCTAAGATTTGAGGCTTTGAGAATAAATTTTTAATTGTATGTTTTACGGCATAAAATCGGAACAGTTATACGGCATAAAATCGGAAAATACGGAACTACAAAACAATAGCGAAAAATTTCAGTCATATACACGTTTTCGTCTTAACGTTTACACTAAGTTAAAAAAAAAAAACAGAAAAGAAAAGAAAAACAGAAAACAAGCATTCCACGATGGATGCAATTTCAATTTTAATTAATGCAAGAAGAAGTTAAGCTATTGTTTAAATTTATAGGAAGTTCTAAATATCTGTATTAATGTATTTTGATACTTCTATCGCCTAATAAAATTTATCTTCTGTCTCTATTATTTTTTTCTCCTGTAAACTTATTTTAAAGATTATTTGATGAAAATGAAAGGGAAAGAGAGTTAAAAGCGAGGGTTGTACCGAGGGAGACATATAGTATGATAGAAAAAATATCTTATTGGCTTCATTTTAAATAAATGCAATTTCCTATTTGGTAACATTAATCGTCACATTTTTACGAAAATATTCGATCAGTATCCTAGAATTTCTGCTTTCAATTTAGAAAATAAAAACATTTATTTTATTACTTTTCCTTATTTTTTTCTTTTTTTAGTTGAAATTTTATTGATACAGCGTGATTATAATTAAAGTCCCACTTTCAAAATTCTGTACAAAAGGAACCACTGGTAAGAATGACTTAAAATTTGAACTGAATATACTGTAAGAAAGGGGAAATGGTATGACATAAGAAAGATAAAGTTCCAAAGTGTATCAATAAATGTCGCTGTAATCTGCATAACGAAAGTGGATTCGGCTACAAGTGACAGTTTTAATAGAAACATACCGGCTTTGGCATGAGTTGCACAGTAAACCAACCATACTGTTCAATGTGCATGAGTGTTTCGGTTGTTTGATGGAAAAAAATTACTTCTCTAATCTGTCAACAGTTGTGGTACTGTTAGTGAAAAGTCCATACACCACGGCAAGGTTGTACCACATTGAATGGGAAAAATTGTTTTTAATTGCCTTGGCCAGAAACCTCATAAAAAACACCTAATCATTCGGTTATTAATTGCGCATGAGTGTCTTTTAATTTACAGGGGCAATTAATGATACAGTTTGGGATATTTTTTATGCCATACCCGTTCCTTTTCTTCCAGTATATTCAGTTCAAATTTGAAGTCATTCTTACGTGTGGTTCCTTTTTTACAGCAAGTTGAAATGAGACTTTAATTATAATCACCCTGTATATTAAAATGTTCGAAATTACGACCAAAAGTGAATATTACTAATCGGCACTTTTACAGAAATATTAATAGGAAAGTGGCAATCAGATGATAAACATTGCTTGTGACCACAACAGTCCGCAACGTGAACCTCTCCGGCAATAAGAACTATTTTTGAATTGTTTTGAACTTCCCGATTACGTCATTCGTAACAACCCTCTATTTCTTTATGAATCCCTGAAATTCTTTATATGCAGTATTAGTAAGAAACAAGAATATAAGTAATTCATTATATTTACTCAAACGTTAATATTCAGACATTTCATATTATGCGTCAATTGACTTTAACACATTTTAATACCACAGTAACAGTTTTATAAATATGTCTCTTAGATTAAATGTCTGTTCTATGAAATTTATTTTAATATCTCGTTTAAATTAAAGCGCATGAAAAAGTAAAAGGCAGAACGACCTTTTAATGCATGTAATTATAACTACATTAATGATTTCTTCTCTCTAAATCTGAGTGCAAAATATTTAATTAAACTAAAATTGAAAAACACTATGATAAAAATTTAATAATTATATTATACCTATAGTAAACCAGAACGCGTTTACTAAATTTATGCATAATTGTTTGGCGATAATAGCAGCTGATGGCAGCAGCGCAATTTATTTATTAATTAGTAAATTAAGAAAAACGCATTGCGGATATCACCTTTTAATTTCGTTATAACGTTATGTCCTTGAATATATTAATAGTCGTAAGACTATTAATATATTCAAGGACATAACGTTATATACTGAAAATACTTATATATTGTTATGAATTTTGTATATATCTGTAAATATTCCATTTGTTTAAATTTATTTTATTTTATTATTGTGAAAATTGCAGTATTATTAATGTATTTCCTATTGAGCATCATGTAACTCAATGCTAAAGGCTTCAGGTGGTTTGCAAGGAAAACAACCTTACAGCATCGGTTTTTATAATGGAGTCTATGGAAAAATCGCCAAGGAATGGGTTTATCGCCAAGTTGGCGATCGTTTTGGCGACTTATTTTTGTCGCCAAATTTGGCGATATATCGCCAAATGCCGCCAAGTTGGCGACGGATTTGGCGACTTTTTGTGCACCCCCCCCTTATACCTGTACATTGGGATCCTTTCTCGCTTAGGTTCTCTATCGAAAGTTAAAGCACTTTCTGGTAATTTCTAGCATCTGAAGGCCCTGGAATAATCTGGAAAGATGTCTGAAGTCTATATAAGGGACCTCCATCAGTTCAATTCAGTTAGTTGTCTGTCAACTGCGATTGAATTCATACGAGAGGCTTTGCATTGAGAACTGTGTTTCTCGGATTGATTTTGTCGTTGATACGTCGTATTGAACGCATTGTTTCTGTGTGAAATTTTGCTGTGCTTTTATTGGATTTGAAGATTACTGAATATCTTGTAATTTTCAGAAGATATTGGTGTTCGTATTGCACTGTTTATAGTGAATAAAGCCTTTTTATTGTTCTTATATATTGGCATCAGTCCTTTCGAACCCCGAGCTCACAACATTTGGTGTCAGAAGTGGGATTGAATGCCGATTACCAGAGCAATGGAGGCACAGCTGACTAAATTATTGGAGAAATTAGGGGAGATGGATGAGAAAATGACTGCCAACCTTGCTGAGTTGAAAGAAGAAATGAAGAAGGAAATGACTGAGAATCAGGCTGAAATGAAGGAAATGTCGGAAGAAATGAAGAAGGAAATGTCAGCGATAGATGAGAAAATGACTGTAAACCAGGCTGAAATGAAGGAGATGTCGGAAGAAATGAAGAAAGATATGTCAACCAACCTTGGTGAGTTGAAAGAATTAATAGATAATAAAATTACATCTTTAAATGAAAGAATTGACAGCGTGGAAAACAAATTTGAAGGAAGATTTCAGGAAATAGAAGAAAAAGTTCAAAAGACAGCCAATACCGTAGAAGAAAGAGTAGAAGAAAAAGTTCAAAAGATCTCCAAAAGCGTAGAAGAAAGGATCCCAATGTACAGGTATAAGGGGGGGGTGTTGCACAAAAAGTCGCCAGATTTGTCGCCAACTTGGCGGCATTTGGCGATATATCGCCAAATTTGGCGACAAAAATAAGTCGCCAAAACCATCGCCAACTTGCCGATAAACCCATTCCTTGGCGATTTTTCCATAGACTCCATTATAAAAACCGATGCTGTAAGGTTGTTTTCCTTGCAAACCACCTGAGGCCTTTAGCATTGAGTTACATGATGCTCAATAGGAAATACATTATTAATACTGCAATTTTCACAATAATAAAATAAAATAAATTTAAACAAATGGAATATTTACAGATATATACAAAATTCATAACAATATATATACTTAAAATAATATATACTTACAATATATAGAATAATTATGAGAAAGTATTTCTTTTATCTGTTGTTTTTCTTTTCTTAAATTAAAATAGTAAAGTAAGTGCTTCACATATTTAATAAAGAATGAAAGAAATATCATACATATATAGATATTTATATATTTTTACAAAAAATAGTTAAATTATTTAGCTACTTTTTAAAAGCATAACAAAACTTAACTAAGTGATATTTCATCTAGTCATTAAAAAAAAAAAAAAAAAGGAGAAGCATAAATCAGATATTATTTTCATTAGCATTTAAAACTGCTCTGTCTCAGCCATTTTTTAAGATAGATGTAAACCAAAAAATGCTCTGGAATCCTCGTATCAAGGCCTAACACTTAATTAAAAAATAAATTTGAATTTTTAACTTTTTTGTATATTTATTTTAGTTTTAAATTTTTAAATGGCCGCCATCTTGAAACAAAATGGCGGACCAAGCTGGCCAACGAACTCGGTCGAGACATTGGTGACCTTAATACACACAATTAGTTTCATCAAAATCGATTTATAAATACGAGCGTTATCGTATGACATAGGTCAGATATATATATACATATATATATATATATATATATATATATATATATATATGGATATATCTATATATATAAATCAGCATTTGAACGGAGGGTGGTTTTGGAGTCTGGGGGTCATGATCGGTGAAAATATATCGAAATTTTCCGGAACTGCTTTCCTCCGAACGGCTGCAATAGGTAGCTTTATACTTTTAGGTAGCTTTCAATACTAAAAAGTATAAAGCTACCTATTGCAGCTGTTCGGAGGAAAGCAGTTCCGGAAAATTTCGATATATTTTCACCGATCATGACCCCCAGACCCCAAAACCACCCTCCGCTCAAATGTTGATTTATATACATAGATATATCCATATATATATATATATATATATATATATATATATATATATATATATATATATATCTGACATATGTCATACGATAACGCTCGTATTTATAAATAGATTTTGATGAAACTAATTGTGTGTATTAAGCTCACCAATGTCTCGACCGAGTTCGTTGGCCAGCTTGGTCCGCCATTTTGTTTCAAGATGGCGGCCATTTAAAAATTTAAAACTAAAATAAATACAAAAAATTAAAAATTCAAATTTATTTTTTAATTACGTGTTAGGCCTTGATACAAGGATTCCAGAGCATTTTTTGGTTTACCTCTATCTTAAAAAATGGCTGAGACAGAGCAGTTTGAAATTCTAGGGTGGCTGACATTTTGAAACAAAACAGCACATTAACGCTATTACTTGCAAATTATTTTAATTCATTGTTGTAATAATTTTCCCAATCATATGCATAAAACTATATATTCATATCCGTTAGCGCCAAAATTGGCGACATTGGCGACAAAATTGGCAAAATTGGCGACATTTGGCGAAATATCGCCAAATTTGGCGACCAAAATAAGTCTTCATAAATGAAGCCAATTTGGCTATTGCTCAATAATTTGGCGAATTTCTTATTCAATTTCAGTATTAACGAATCTTTTGTAAACGTTTCTTTGCATTTTAACTTGCTGTTTTCGTATAACATTAGCTAAAATTTTAAAACGAAGATATAGGAAAGCTACCTTTTCCTCCCGGTACAGGCCGGAAGGACTTTTTTGTATTGAAAGCTACCTAAAAGTATAAAGCTACCTATTGCAGCCGTTCGGAGGAAAGCAGTTCCGGAAAATTTCGATATATTTTCACCGATCATGACCACCAGACCCCAAAACCACCCTCCTTTCAAATGTTGATTTATATATATAGATATATCCACATATATATATATATATATATATATCTGACCTATGTCATACGATAACGCTCGTATTTATAAATAAATTTTGATGAAATTAATTGTGTATATTAAGCTAACCAATGTCTCGACCGAGTTCGTTGGCCAGCTTGGTCCGCAATTTTGTTTCAAGATGGCGGCCATTTAAAAATTTAAAACTAAAATAAATATACAAAAATAAAATAAAAATTCAAATTTATTTTTTAATTATGTTTTAGGCCTTGATACAAGGATTCCAGAGCATTTTTTGGTTTACCTCTATCTTAAAAAATGGCTGAGATAGAGCAGTTTGAAATTCTAGGGTGGCTGACATTTTGAAACAAAACAGCACATTAACGCGATTACTCGCAAATTATTTTCTTTCATTGTTGTAATAATTTTCCCAATCATACGCATAAAACTATATATTCATATCCGTTAGCGCCAAAATTGGCGACATTGGCGACAAAATTGGCAAAATTGGCGACATTTGGCGATTTGACAAATTTGGCCCAATTTGGCTATTGCTCAATAATTTGGCGAATTTCTTATTCAAATTCAGAATTAACGAATCTTTTGTAAACGTTTCTTTGCATTTTAACTTGCTGTTTTCGTGTAACATTAGCTAAAATTTTAAAATGAAGATATAAGAAAGCTACCTTTTCCTCCCGGTACAGGCCGGAAGGACTTTTTATATTTAATTTTGCATTTTTCTTTGAAAGCTTATAATTTATTTAAAAATTAACTTATATACTGTCCATAATCCAAAATTATTGATTGTAGGTTTTTGTAGCCCTAAATGATCTAAATTAATGTTTTAATTTAGCATCGAATGTTGCATTCTATTTGGTATTTCTATTTGCATATAAGAATCTGTTTCGTTTGGTTTAAACTTTAATAAAATATTTTGATAGAAAATGAAATTCATTTTTTGACAATATTTGTTTTATTTAAACTAAAAAATAAGTCATGTGGTTATAGACAAAAAGTCCAAACTTTTGTTTTTAGTTTTCGAGTTCACATAATGTAAGGAAAATTTTTATTTTCATGATAAAAACTAATTATGGAATTTTGGTATATGTGAACGTTATCAGATCACACGAATCCGTTTTTAGTATTTTCTCAGTGATTCTGTACATTTATATCTCCTCATATTTTACCTCCTCCCCCTAAGCTAATTTGTAGTGTTTTACGATAAAGTAAGTGTGTATGTCAATAGCGTCTAAACGGTGTTTTCGATTGAACTTTGGATTTGCAGATATATCATAGATCACTCTAGAAAGAATTGTATACTTTATCGAATAAAGTTCACAAAATATTTGACATATAATTATTTTTAAAACACCTTGTTATGAGGGAAAACCGATAAGTGTTTTCTTTATTAATTCAATTATTGCATAGAAATTGTATTGTTCACATTAACCTTATCTTAGAACAACAATCATGTTTCAACAGAACATGGTTAAATAAAAAAAAAAAATGTTTGTTTTCCTTAAATAAACAACAATAAAGAAATTGCAGTCAGTTTTATTAATCTGATTAAACAGCATGGAATTTTCAAAGCGTTTTGTTGCGGATATATAGCATCTACATTTAAAACAACTTAAGAATTGAGTTATCAGGACTATTTTAATATTTATTTTAATTTAAACATCACGATCTCAGCAAGGGCGGAATGGAAATTCAGTGAAAATTGTCATAATTTAAAAAAAAAGTAGTTCAGCTTTATGAATGAAAGTGCGCAGTTTTTTAGAACATGACATCATTTCACTTTTGTAAAATTAGAAACTAAGTGTTTATTTATTTTTACATTACAATTTATTTGGACGTATAATACTCTGTAAAGTGGTCGGAATTGTCGATTGGATTTATTCGGCAATTTATTTTACAATGCTTTATGATTTTGCAATTATATGAATTTGTAATACTTTTTATTGTTGAAGAAAATGGTTGAAAACTACACATGATATTGGTTCTTGTGTATGATCGTATTTTTGTTTTCTAACTAAATTAAATTTATCAAAAATTATGAACATAACATTTATTGTTAATATAAATGAACTCACAAATTATTTTACATCTGTTGTGTAAAGTTTGAAATAATTCAATGTATGTTTTAATATATATTTTCGAACATTAACAAATTCATATACATTATTAAGATGTATAAAAGCATGATACCCACAAAAAACGACACACAAATTAAATTTTCAAACATATAAATATTAGTTAGATATATGTATATGTAAGTTTATAAACATACAGTTATAATTGGTGCAATGTTAGGCTCTGTAATGTAGTTACAAATATTGTTAGCAATTTAACGAAGAAAAAATGGGAATTCTTGTAGCAAAGGTGTCGGATTGTTGCACAGTTTTCATAATTTATGAATATTGTATAGTTTTAGTTTCCTGCAGACCAATCTGTTCTGCTCTAGTTCACTTACTTTAACCGTCTTTACTCTGTTTGAAACAACTTATGATGATAAACTTTTTATTGAATTTTGCCTTGCCCTATTCAATCAATTTAACGGTTTTATAAAAATCAACGGAATTTCATATGGAATCATGTGGAATTTATCATATATGCTATGTTCCAATTCTGATATTTTGACTTAAAAAATATATATCAAAGTATATTTGTTTGGTTAAATATCATATCCTACATCGCATAGTATTGCTTAATGTTTCACATTTGTTATTTGCTATTTGCATCAAGTTAAATATGAACCGACATTTTACTTTTGCATAACAAAAATAAATTTTCTTGAGCTTTTCTAAAATCTGTTTTTATATTTGGTTAGCAATTTCAAAACTTTTGATTGCAGAGCCCTCTTTTGAATTTAATACCTATGGCGAAACTTCTTAAGAGACATAGCGGAGCATACCGTAATAGTTAATGTAATTTAAAAGTAATGTTTCAGAGCGTAAGTAGAGAAGAAGATGTAGAGAGTAAGGAAGTGTAAACGATGGTCATATCTAAGAAACTTTACAATGATAATTTAATCTGTAAAATTATATTTAAATACTTTGAAACTTTCATATTACTGACATAATACTGAAAAAGCAAACATATACAGGGTGTCCATAATTAAACGACCCTACTTTAAAGTTGTCTACACATGAAACTATTGGTCAGAAAGTTGTGAAATTTTGCGAAAGACATAATGAAAGAATGGGAATTTGTTTAAGCGAAAAAAAATAGTTCTAAATTTCGCCGTGAGAAGGCGTCTATTAATGAATTACACATTTAGCATACATTTAAGATAGGTTACAAATTTTATTACAACAAAACAAGTTGAACAAAACTCTTTTCGTGACATGTTTTTAGCATTTCCCAGAACACATTGCGGTCAACTGTGGAACATACTATCTTACGATTCCAGATGGTAGCTGAAAATGATGGCCGTCATGTGGAACGTGTTTTGTTGCAATAAAATATGTAAACTATCGCAAATGTATGCTAAATGTGTAGTTCATTAAAAACGCCATCTGGTGGCGAAATTTTGAACTACTTTTTTTTCGCCTAAACAAATTCCCAATCTTTCATTAAGTCCTTCACAAAATTTCACAACTTTCTGACCAATCGTTTCGTTTGTAGACAACTTTAAAGTAGGGTCGTTTAATTATGGACTTATGTATATGGTGAACCCGTATATGATGTCAAAACTTGAACATATATGAAATATTTTCCTCAGTAAAAAAAATCAAACCTTTTGCATAACAACAGTTTTAGCATTATTGGTGAGAACTAAAAGATTTCTAATCCAATATAAAATGATTTATTTATACACCTGTCTTTGAATTTCAGCATATTTAGTTATTCCAGTTTAAATTGATGATGATAGTAGTAAAAAGTCTGGTTTTCCGTTCATTGGACCTCTATAAATTTTATATTACTGTAGAAACGTAGATACCTCTTTCATAGAGAAATCTCTCGCATAAAGGCAAGAGTGACAGATTTGCATTATCATAAAATATTTTGAATTTATCTGATATGTGTGGCAACTATTTGTTAGAGACCCACTATAAAAAAGACAAATGTCTCTTAATGTACAGAAAAACAAAGTATAAATACGAACAAAAACATGCAATACTCTCATATAAATACCCTCTTTCGAGTTAGTCACGATTCCGAAAAGCGTTCTTTATCTGTCGGAACCGCAGGATTCAATATATTTTCAAGATTTAAGAAAGCTTTTATAATAACATATTTTCTTGTGCTGCTACTTTTTTTGGAAACGTTTCCGAGTTGTTGTTATAGGGCATTAATAAACTTTCTGAAAGCGAATTTTCGGTTTTTAGGATGCTATAAATTCTCAATTAGACATTATTAGCTACATAACTGAATTTATATCTCCAATATTAACAAAATAATGTTCTTTTTTAATATTAATGCTGTTTACTTTTCATGTTTGTCTGTAAAACACGTTTGTTAAACATATACATGCAATAATTCATACTTGAGAATTCATGACATCCTAAAAATCAATATTCCAGTTTGAGAAAACTGTTTAATACGCTATAAATCGATTGGAAAACTTTCCGAAAATTCGCGCAGGAAAAGTAACTTTTTTTTTAATAAATGCTTTTTTGAATCACGAAATCATACTTTCTTCTGTAGTTTCTAATGATATAGATCGCTTTTCAGAATCCAGGTAAACTCGGAATAGAAACCTCAGAAACTAATATATTTGTAAAACAATGTTTCTTTTGCTGCCACGGATTTTTGGAAATATTTCCGAATATTTTTTATAGTGTATTAATCAATTTTATCAAACCGGAATATTAGTTTCTTTTTTGTTTCTATTAATTCTCATATAAACAATTTCAACTGCGCAATTGATTTTACACATTCAAGAGTAAATAATAATAATAATAATAATAATAATAATCACTATTATTAATGTTGGTAAACGTCTGTCTGTCTGTGTGTGTGTCTGTCTGTCTGTCTGTCTGTAAACGGATAAAAGTCAGGTCAGAGACGCCGGACGGAAGTGCTTTTAATACCAAAAAATTCAGAAAAATCCGGGCATTCCGGAGTTGTAGTTTTCGACCGAGTCCGCCCTCAATTAAGGGAGTTATTAATTAACAAACCTGTTTTAATTTTGCGAAAGAAACCTTATGTTGAAAGTATTTCGCATTTGATCAAAAACCGCAAAAGCTCACTCCGAAAGGGGTTGCCAGTCGAACACCAGACTATAATGTCGAGGTTCCCAGGGAGTAATTTAAGCAATAAAATGTATTGGGCCGTTTTAAACCGACTCGAATCTCGAAAAGTCACGGGTCTAGAAATTCAGAATTTGGACAGACAGATTCAGGAGAGCATCTGGTTTCATAAATTCGAAAAATCATTTCCATACGACAATTAGTACCGAAAAAATCCTCTAAAAATCGATCGATAAAAATGATTTTTTTATTCCGTCGGAGACGGGCAGGTGCATTTCATTTCCTCTCCACGCAACCAAATCTCTACAGATACGGCGATGCTCCCAGTAAACATCACATGACTTTTATAGACTAGGAGTTTTCACAGGGCCGCCCCATCTCAGAATCTGAGGGGCGCAGACCTTCCGTTCTTGCGCATTTCGACGTAAAAAAATATCAGCTTTCAGGGAATCTAAAAATTATTCTGATATCTTCATTACGAGCTTAGATATTAATTACGAGCTGAGACATTATTTAATCATTAATATTTCAACTATGCCTAGACAAAAATAATAAATTAGAAGCAGATTGGGAACAGAAGATTCTGTGGTAAGATGTTCAAGCTGAGGCCAGATATTATGATTTAAATTTAACATTTTTTTATTCGTCCCTAGCGTTTGATTGTGTTAATGTATAGAAATTACCAGTATTTTCGAATAGTAAATTCAGAGGTTTTTTTTTTCAGTTCTAAGTTTTTCAAATCGTCTCTGAACAAGGACTCCGGTAGTTTAAATTAGTTGTTTGAGAAAAAGTAGTGTCATCGCCCCTTCCCTTCCCCCTCAGGGTTTTCTCTTAACTATGGTTCGTTTTCATAACTCAGAAACTATGTTACGGATTTCCACCAAACTGATTCCAACTATTGCTAGATGGAACCCGTCAAAATTTGACGGCAAACAACTTGATAGTACCATAAAAATAAAATTTATAGTTGCTTTAACTTGACAAATTTCATAGTGGGGAGCATAATATGATTAAGCGGTCACAGACCTTTCCATCGATATATCACATGAGGGATGTGTGCAAAATTTAGAAAAGTACCCCACTTGGGGGTCAAAGGGGGGATGGACATGGGAGATGCATAATATGATTAAGTGGTCACAGACCTTTCCAATGATATATAACAGAAGGTTGTGTGCAAAATTTAGAAAGTACCCCTTTGGGGGGGGGGGCAAAGTGAGGAGATGGACACCAGAGATGCATAATATGATTAAGTGGACACAGACCTTTCCAGCAATATATAAGATGAGGGTTGTGTGCAAAATTTAGAAAGTACCCCTTCGGGGGGGGGGGGGGCAAAGTGGGGAGATGGACATCGGAGATGCATAATATGATTAAGCAGTCACGGACCTTTCCAAGAATATTATGACATGAGGGGTGTCAACAAAATTTAGAAAGTATCCCTTGTGGGGGGCAAAGTGGGGAGATGGACATTGGAGATGCATAATATGATTAAGTGGTCACAGACCTTTCCAATGATATATAACATGAGGATTGTGTGCAAAATTTAAAAAGTACCCTTTGGGGGGGGGACAAAGTGGGGAGATGGACATCGGAGATGCATAATATGATTAAGCAGTCACAGACCTTTCAACAATATATGACATGAGGGGTGTCAACAAAATTTAGAAAAGTATCCCTTGGGGGGCAAAGTGGGGAGATGGACATTGGAGATGCATAATATGATTAAGTGGTCACAGACCTTTCCAATGATATTATAACATGAAGGGTGTGTGCAAAATTTAGAAAGTACCCTTTGGGGGGGGCAAAGTGGGGAGATGGACATCGGAGATGCATAATATGATTAAGCAGTCACAGACCTTTCCAACAATATATGACATGGGGGGTGTCAACAAAATTTAGAAAAGTGTCCCACTTGGGGGGGGGGAGTGGGGGATGGACCCCAGAGATGCATAACATGAAAAAGAGGTCACAGGCATTTCAACTTGCATCTTTTTTCTCGAAGGCATTTGACAATATTAATTTTTTTTTTACCCAAGACAATTTAACGATATTCTTAATTTTTGGAACAAAAAATGGAAAAAATCATGGAAAAAATCATGAAAATCGCTAATCAATAGTTGATAAATTATAAAATTCAACAATCGATGGCAGTAAAATTGGTCAATCAATAATGGAAAAATCACGAAATTCATCAAATGGTCTCCCGTAAAAAAAAAAAAATTGTCCTGCACACTGATGGTATGATCAAAAGGGTTTTGAAGTATAGGACAAAATTAGCACTTGCCAAACATCGAGTAATGCTGAAAATTTGGCAATGGACTTTATTGCCACCACTGGTCAAACATAATAGTCACACACACCAATTGCGATGATTGAATGGAAAAAGATTTTTTTCTCTGCTGTCGCTCGACAAATTTCGAAACCATTTTGCGAATTTCACGATTTTTCCCCGAAATTGACTGATTGTGATTTCTTTTCTCGAAGCCATTCGACGATATTCGAAAACTTTTCCCCCCGAAACCAGTTGATGAATTTTGCGATTTTTCCACTGTCGATTAATGAATTTTGCGATTTTTCCGCTATCGATTGACGAATTTCGCAATTTATCAACTATCGATTAATGAATTTCATGATTTTATTCCTGAACGAACAAATTGCGCACTTTCTTTCCGCTAATGTTTGACACATTTGGCCCTTACCAATTCAGCCAATGAGTTGAACGTTGTTTCTTTCCAGAAATGTCAGAAATGAAACAATGAATCTTTAGGAGGAATTTGCTTCGTTCGATGCCCCATGGAAGAATATGTGCGATGCAGCAACGGGCGTTTTACAGACGGGCGCAAACATACTTTTTAGGGCACCTGCGGACTAAAAACATCTAACCAATCTTCGCGGGGGAAAAAATCACAGATTTCGTCAAATGATTAAGGAAAAAACAGTAATTTCATCAAAGGATCATGGGGAAACATGACTTTCGTTAAAAGACAACAGAAAAAACGTTAATTATGCAAAAGGATCGTGAAAGATAAGCAAATTTTGTCAAAGAATCGCATAAAAGGAAATTTCACCAAAAGATCACACTTTTTTACTAAATTTTATCTAAAAATGGCAGAATAAAATGTATTTTATCAAAGAATCGCTGGAAAATGCGACTTTCGTTAAGGATCGTGAGAAAAATGCTAAATTCTTCAAAGGATCGCTGAAAAAACGCGAATTTCGTCAAAGAATTATTGAAAAAAACATGAATCTCGCCCAATAACAGAAAAATCATGGTTCATAATCATTATATCTAGCGAGTGCTAATTTTGACCTATATCACAAATACTGTATTTGGATACACTATGACAAAATGGTTATTGGATCAATAGATGGAAAAGTGCTCACTACTCAGCCAATTGCTGGTTCCCAACCTAGCTTTAATTCAAGGTGGGTGTTTTATTTATTTGAATTATTCTGCAAAAATTTCAAACATTTTAAAGCACTATGAATTTTATTTTTATGGCACTATCAAGTTGTTTGCCATCAAATTTTGACGGGTTCCATCTAGTTGTTTATGAAACAAAATTAATTCAATAACAAATCGTAAAGAAAATATACATTTTACATTCTACTATAACTTTAAACTAAGTTTGATGTTTCAATTAAGAAATGAAAACATTCAATAAAGTGTAAAATATATGTTTTCATAGAGATTTCTTATGAAACTGATAGTATATGGGGAAGTGGCAAAAAAGATTAACCGAACAAAAAAAACAAAAAAAACAAAACTAAATAACCTCTTTAAGTTCTCCTAAAATCAAAAATAGTTTTTTTTGTCGCATTCTTGGGCAAAGATGTATATTATCAAGATACCATTTTGATTTGTAAGCACAAAGTCTATAAAATCACATTTTTGTGACAAATTATGAGTTTAATAAGTATCGCCCAAGAACGGAGATGCAATCTGGTATAAAATGAAATCGTCATCCCCAATAATGAAAGCAATAATAAATCAAAACATTCAAGAATTGTTTATGAAGCAAAATTCAATAACAAATCTTAATGAAAATACACATTTTACTTTTTTTTTGTCGCATTGTTGGGCAAAGATGTATATTATCATGATACCATTTTAATTTGTAAGCACAAAGTCAATAAAATCACCATTTTGAGACAAATTTTGAGTTTCATAAGTATCGCCCAAGAACGGAGATGCAATCTAGTATAAAATGAAATCATCATCGCCCAATAATGAAAGCAATAATAAATCAAAACATTCAAGATTTGTTTATGAAGCAAAATTAATTCAATAACAAATCTTAATGAAAATATACATTTTACACTCTACTATAACTTTAAACTGAGTTTGATGTTTCAATTAAGAAAAGAAAACATTCAATAAAGTGTAAAATATATGTTTTCATAGAGATTTCTTATGAAACTGATAGTATATGGGAAAGTGGCCAAAAAGATTAACCGAACAAAAAACAAACAACTAAATGACCTCTTTAAGTTTTCCTAAAATCAAAAATTGTTTTTTTTTGTTGCTTTCTTGGGCAAAGATGTATATTATCAAGATACCATTTTGATTCGTAAGCACAAAGTCAATAACATCACCATTTTGTGACAAATTATGAGTTTTATAAGTATCACCCAAGAACGGATATGCAATCTGGTATAAATGAAATCGTCATTGCCCAATAATGCAAACAATAATAAATCAAAACATTCAAGAATTGTTTATGAAGCAAAATTAATTCAATAACAAATCTTAATGAAAATATACATTTTACACTCTACTATAACTTTAAACTGAGTTTGATGTTTCAATTAAGAAATGAAAACATTCAATAAAGTGTAAAATATATGTTTTCATAGATATTTCTTATGAAACTGATAGTATATGGGAAAGTGGCAAAAAAGATTAACCGAACAAAAAACAAAAAACTAAATAACCTCTTTAAGTTTTTCTAAAATCAAAAATAGTTTTTTTTTGTCGCATTCTTGGGCAAAGATGTATATTATCAAGATACCATTTTGATTTGTAAGCACAAAGTTACTAAAATCACCATTTAGTGACAAATTATGAGTTTCGTAAGTATCGCTCAAGAACGGAGATGCAATCTGGTATAAAATGAAATCGTCATCGCCCAATAATGAAAGCAATAATAAATCAAAACATTCAAGAATTGTTTATGAAGCAAAATTAATTCAATAACAAATCTTAATGAAAATATACATTTTACACTCTACTATAACTTTAAACTGAGTTTGATGTTTCAATTAAGAAATGAAAACATTCAGTAAAGTGTAAAATATATGTTTTCATAGGGATTTCTTATGAAACTGACAGTATATGGGGAATTGACAAAAAAGATTAACGAAAAAAAAAACTAAATAACCTTTTTTATTTCTCTTGAAGCCAAAAATAGTTTTTTTTTTAGCTTGGATAACTATTATCAGGTATTTTTTCAGTTTGGTTTATTGAGTTGATGAACATGTGTTCATGATTGAGTCCTTTGGATGCTGTTTGTATCGTACAGAAAATCATTTACATTCTGCTGTATTTTAACTAATTCATATGGCCACTTACACACTGGCTCTGTAAATTATTTTGGAAATGAGCACATGATGTAAGCAAAAATCAATAAACAACAACAAAAACGTGGCAATCATTTTCAAACTGTTTTATGTAAATCAAAACTTTTCGATATTTTACTGCCGAATGTAACTATTAAAACATTCAGCTTTTCAAAGTAAAAATAAACCCCTTCAAAAAATAAATCCTAATAAAATCTCGACCATTACTTTTAGGTTTAAAAAATTTTAATTTGCAATATACATACGACATAAAAAGAAAAGAAAATACACCAGAATGTATATCTCTAATATTGTGTTCACGAAAGCGAGAGAAATTATTTTCTATGCTATACCAACAGCATCCAAGGAACTCAATCATGATTATGTTTACTATGTTCATCAACTCAATAAACCAAAATAATAAAATGAAAAATTACCTGATAATACTTATACCAAGATAAATCGTAAACCAAACTTGTCATATTTAAAGTAACTCGAGAGGAATGACCGATCTTAAAAAATCTCAAAATTAAAGTAACTCGAGAGGAATGACCGATCTTAAAAAATCTCAAATACACTTCTAATGCAAACTGCTTTAAATATATGGATTGGCGACACAGCAAGTTTCCTAATTTTACAATCTCCCCCCCCCCCCCCCACGAGTGAGTGGTGTTTTGGAAGATTGGATTACAATAAATATTTGGTACTTTTTCATTTTATCATTATTTATTCTGGTTTGTTGAATTCTTTGGATTCACCATATAATTATACTGGATGGAAACTATTTATAGTACGATCAGTTCTTTTTTTTCTGGAAATATATTTGCAGTCTGGCTTATTTAGGAACTCTTAGAATGAAATATAATAGAAATTTGTAAGATGCTGAAAAAGCCTTTTGTATATTTTAGTATTAGGTTCTATTTAGCATTGGGTTATATTTAGTATTGGGCGAGTACATGCAGAGTATTTTATGCATTGATTCTCTAACATCGTCTATCAATAGACAACAACAAAAAGTGGCAACTCATTTTCAAACAGCCGAATGTTAACTATTAAAACATCTGAAATATTATATTAAAAAAATGAAATTTCTGTTTTTCCAAATGAAAATAAACCCCTTCAATGAAAAAAGATACTTATAAAAACTCATAAGCAAAATAGTACTCAGTAGCAAAAAATACACCAAGAATGCAACAATTACATTACGCGCACTAAATAATTTCGCGAACAAAAATAATTAAGAGATATCCAAAGAATTCAATCATGTACACAGAAATAGATATATATTTCTATGTTCGTGAACTAAATAACACAAAATAAATAAAGATAAAATGAAAAAATACCTAAAAATTGTAATCTAAACTTCTTGCCGACGCCATACCCACAGTACGATCGTACAGTCGTTTTGTAAACAGTTCCTAATGCGACTGTAGACAGGAAATATCCCTTACCTCATTGGCGGAAGATTTTTTTGACGCATGCGTATTGGGTCGAATTTCGATGGAATTTGACAAAATTACCAAACTGCTTTAAATATATGGATAATTAAAGTAATAAGAACCCTCTTTACCATTTTTAAAAGTTTCTGAGTTTATACCACTCTTTTCGAATAATAATATCAGATTTTATATTTTGATTTCATAATCATTATACTATTCGACTAGAGCTTATCGGTTTTAGTTCGTTTTTCACCACCAGGGGGCGTTTACTTATCTCTGTTTCTATGGACCGGATCACGACAGAATATGACTCATTCGACCCAACGTCGATAGAGGATACTACGGCTTATCGATTTTTGCTCAGAGTCTCACCACCAGGGGGCGCTTACCTATCTCTGTTTCTATGGGAAGGATCACGACGGGGTATGGCTCATTCGAATCGACATCGGTAGCGCTAACCGATTTTTGTTCGTTTTTCCCCACCAGGGGGCGCTTTCCTATCTCCGGTTCTACGGGCATGAAAACGACGGGGTATGGCTCATTCGATTCGACATCGAAAGCCTTAACGATTTCAGTTATGATCGTATAACCAGTTTGTGCCACCTGGTGGTGGAAGGTGGAACTAACGTATACTACAGCGCGTACGCAGCAAGTCTGCTATACGGTGCCGCAGGCAGCGGTGACCCGAGCCGGAGGTTCGTTCAGTTAGATGTTTATACTATTCGATGTGCAATTTAAGGGATTCTCCGGTTCGTGCGTAGCACGACCGGTATACGTTGCTGAAGGCAGCGTGGACGAGGGTCCGAGGTTCGTTCGGTTAGAGGTTTATACTACTCAATGTGCAAATTAAGGGATTATGCGGTGCGTACGTAGCACGACCGGTATATGGTGCCGCAGGCAGCGGGGACCCAGGTTGGAGTTTCGTTCGGTTCGAGGGGGATGCCAGCCGGAGAATACAAAAGTTTTGAGGCACCGATGTAAATTAGGGGCCCGCTAGCGGGCGAAGCCAGTTAGTAATAATTTTAATACTAATGATAATTCTCTTCGTTTTTCATGTTTGCTATAAAACATGTTTGTTGAACATTAGAAATGTTTACTTGAGAAATGATAGCAACCGAAAAATGATAGCAACCTAATTTCTCAGTATCTGCGGGATGTATGGATATGTGCCAGTAGTCAGAGGCTAAGTCCAAAGTTGAAAAATACTGAGCACCACTCAATTTATCCAAGATCCCATCGATACGAGGTAATGGCTCGGCATCATTTTTTACTATTGAATTTAATTTTCGATAATCAATACATAATCTAGTTTTTTGCACTCCTCTCTTTTCATAGCCAAAGTGACAGGAGCCGAATAAGGACTATTGCTCTCTTTAATTAATCCTGCTTCTAACAATCCTTGAATTTATTTTGAATTTATTTTTCCTCAGCTGGTGAAGTTTTATAAGTCCTCAAAGATATTGGTAGGTCAGATTTAAGATAAACGCGTTGCTGTTCAATATTAATTCTACCCACATCATATTTATGTTTAGCAAAAATATCCATGTAATTTTGAATTAATTCCCTTAAATCCCCATTTTGAATCAAATTTATCTCCCCCATTAGTTCACAATTAGAATTATTAACTTCGCGAGAAATTTGAGGAGTCATGAGTCTTCTATCATCTGGTTGCACTTCATAGTCATTATTTTCCTCATTTGACTGCATAATTATACTATTACCACAGTTCTCAAAATTTAGTTGTTCATCATGATAAAAATCCAAATCATTATGCTCTTCATTACTTTCAAAATTGTTATTTACTTGATAAAAATTAAACTTGTTATAATGATCATACTTATTTTCAAAATTACTACTGTCATTTTCAAATTTTATACTTTCATTATTCACTTGTACTTTATTAACATCAACAATATGAAAATGGAGAGCTTTCTCATTTTGTATGGCTACACCTCTATTTACAATTCTTTTCCCCTGTTTGACAATACAATGTTTACAATTAATTGTTAAATCAAATTTTGAACACTCTTTTAACCCCAATATAGCATAATTTAGATCTATATTACATACTAGAAAATCTACCCATTTACTTATTTTCCCAACCCTGATGAGCACTCTACACTTCTGATTAATTTCCATAAACCCTTTTGCCTGACCAATAATAGTAGTAGGTATTTTCTCAATTTTAGCATTAAGTTTTCTTACAAATTTCAATGGTAAAATGGCAATTGTGGAATCCACAATACAAGGTAAATTATAACTAGGGTTGTACCCATACACTATTAATTGTCATTCATTACCAGGATTACAAGCAAAAGAAGAAGCATTATGAGTATCAGAGGGAGTAGTATTACTTATAAAAACACACTCTCTTTCCCAATGGTAAGCATTTCTGACCCCCTTATTGGTGTAAATTCTGCATGGTCTGCTTGGATAAAGGTTTTGAAAATGATTGTTTTGTACAGGATTCCTATAATTAGGAGATCTCTGATTAAATTGTCGTGCTGGTAGCCAATTCCGAGGAGCATATTCTTGCCGAAGTGGTCGGAAAGGCTGATAATTTTGTCGAAAAGATTGCATTGGGAAACGGGGAGCAGAAAAATTTGGCTGACGATATGGTTGATTGATTGGTTGTCGAGTATTGAGCTTTGGAGAAATTTCAACAAATTGTTTCAGAATCTTATACCAGTCAGTGGTATTTTCAGGATGATTTACATTGATGGAATTTTGATATTCTGGTCGTAATCCATCAGTCAATCCTTGTAACAGAATAGTTTCACATAATTTTAACTGCCTACCTATTTCTACCTTTTTCCTAAAATAATCTTCTAAATCACTCAATTTATCCAGTTTAAGTGTAGTAAAATCAGAAAATTTTGGACATTTTAAGTCAATAAACCTCTCTATTAAAATATTTACAATTTGTTCATAATCACCACAATTTAAGCAATCATTAACATACACTTTAAGAGCTTCCCCTTTAAGATATTGAGATATATGATTAAATTTCCATCCCTCATTCTTATTTTCTCTTTTACAAATTTGGTTGAAATATTCTAGCCACTGCTGAATCCCCATTCCCGAATCAGGGTCAAATGCAACCATCTTAATTTCATCCATATTCCTATTATTTTTATCAATATAAATGTAAGAAGGTACTCTATTATCTTTACAAAGCCCCGATCTTAGTAGCATTTAAATAACAATAGAATTTAAATAATCATTAACAATAAAATAAAAACATATAAAAAATATTCAAAAGGCATAAAATCACAAAATAAAAATTTCAATCATAAAAACATAACTTACAACTAGAACCACCGTGTCTTCTTTTTACTTGGCCGCATATCATAGAATAAGTTTTTCAATCAGCACCAAAACAGTAAATCATCAAAGTTCCATTTAATTCCATTCGAAGGATTTACAAATCTCACTCAGTGACATAAACATATTCCGATCCGAATTTCCACACTATCATAATAGCTGAAGTCCATACACCAGCACCAAAAGCACAGAACAAAAGTACCGTTATCTAACATATCCGCTAGACTTTAAAAATATCTGGTCATCCTTGTCGATTTTAAAAATCTCTCTCCATCCTTTTATTCCTCCACTTTATTTAGATAATGTCACGATTTTACTTGCATCACCATACTTTTCGTAGAATCATACTCAAGGCAAGGGTTTCTCCGAGGAATTTTACAGTCGAGCACAGAGACTCACTTTGTAGTGCACTTTTAGAATGCAAAGAAGAGACAGTCCATTTCCATTTTCACTTTTATCCGTAAATCAAAACCAACTGGCTAGGCTTTACTATTTATAATACTCAATCCATACGTGCTGATTTTAATGCCGTGAAGAATCTTGATGATTTAATTGAACTAATAAGAAGACATCTTTGCTCTTTAAAAGGCAGTTGTTCTTTCGAAATCTATCGGCGGCCAAGGAGAGTGTTCTACGATCGTGGAGTCCGCGTCGGGGTTACCTTCACCACCGGATCCTGGAACCATCTGCCTGTTTCACGGGAAAAACGCCGTATATCATTTCTTGAACGCTCCAGAATACATGTTAACTAAAAAGTCTCGCGACCAACTAGCGCGCTCGGATTACTTTTCTTTGCGGCCCAATTTCGAAGTTAACTGACCGTATTCTGAAAAAGCACGGGATATAATATTCTTAGAACATTCTCGAAAATCTAATTCCTTCGAATAAATAAGAAGAGAAGAAAAGAAAAGAAATACATAGGTTTTATTAAGTATGTCAAGATGCAAGATAATTTTTACATTGAGACTAAAGTCTTTCATAATTTGAGAAGTAATATTATTTTGTCAGGAAGCATATGGAAATAAAAATAAAATAAATAAAAATACATAGGTTGTTATTTCAAAATAGTAAAATATTTTTAGCTGGGAGATTGGTGTTTTTTAGAAGAATTAAATTCTAGGATGCATTTTATTTAAAGAAATAAAAGTGCGTAATTTTAATAGAACATTGATCAGCGCCATTTTTTAATAGAATGAATTTGGAATAAACTATTTTAGCACGGTGGAATTTTGACAATCGAAATACTGGAGCGAGAAAATAATTTTGAATAATGGGATTTACACAGAATTATAGTTTTATTGAGGCCAACGAAGAAATTTTTTTTAAAATTTGTTTCATATATATATATAACATTACATTAAAATGGTGTAAAAATATGCAAATTAAGTGCACCAGTCACAAAGCAGCTCTTATGAGCACACAAACTATATAAACATTTTAGATTATAAAATTTGATGAAATACAGATACAATAAACATATTAAAAATATTGAATACAAAAAACATGAACAATAAACCACAATTCAAAAACCAACAGTTCCTTCGGACGATGAGAGGAGCAAAATTATCAAAAATATTTTAAACCTATCATGTTTCGCAAGACAACGTCAGATTGCATGCTCCAAAGTATATTTCAAAACTTTGAATCTAAACACAATTTCAAGTAAATAAAATCAAGTAAATAAAAGTTTTATGAAAACACAACCTTTTAATCGAAATAATGTAAATATATGTAGTAAAACACAAAACATGATTGAAGTATAAAATGTACTGAAATGAAAACAATATAAATTTTAAACAAATCAAAACTAGATACGGAATTTAATTATATCAAATTAAAATTTTTTGTTGTAATAGAATGAAAATTTAGTCCGCTATATATACAGGGTTAGCATAAATTAATGACCAGATTTTAAAATTTGATATTTTGAAAACTATTTCACATACTATAAAAAGTGATGTGCGAAAATTACAAAAAAAAGTTTATTTTCAGCTACAATTATTCCATGCGTAAACCTTTCCTAACGGGACAAACATCTAATCTGTAATCAAGTTTGTTTCGCACATTTTTCAGTTTTACACTGTCAATGGTGCTTAATGTGGAACTTGTATGTTATATGAGTGTTTACGGCAATTGTGGTGCATCTTCGATGTAACCCCACGCAAAACCATTGCATATTATAATACACAAAACTTTCTCTGTCATTGTTTCCATTTTTAATTTGAATATTTTGTAATTCTATTAGGCTAATTAAAGAGCAAACGTGTCCCTGCGTAATACTGACGTCATTTTGATGTTGGCAACATCAGAAGATTAAATTTCGCTTTTACTTCAATTTTTAGGCAGATTTCGTAAGAAATACTACTTATTACATTATCCCCTATGTTGGAATTTCTGAAAATTTTTTGCATATCTACGCCGATCATAACTCCTAGAACCCAAAATCACCAGCAGTTCAAAACTTTATCTATCTATCTATCTATATCAATTTTTTGGACATGATAACTTTCATAAATCTGCACAAATCTCTTCCAAACTGATACATAAAATGAAGGGGTATAAAATCTCAGTCAAGTTCGTTAATGGGCAAAATCGGGTTAAAGGGGGGAGAATGGGAAATGGGGTACTTTTTGTGAAAACAGAAAAAAAAACCATAACTTCTTAATTATGATACATATCGAATCCGTTTAAAGTTATTATTACTTCTAGAAAAAGGGACGAAACTTTATGTAGGACAGACTTTTGATATAATTAAAAATGGCCTCAAGGGGAGGGGGGAATAGGGGTTTAGGAAGAAACAAATTCAAAACTTCGTCAATTCTCAAAATATCAAATCGGCTTACATTTATTATATATTGTCTTAATATTATCTACAAGTTTTATATTGACAAGTTTTTTATAGGACCAACTCCTACAGCAAAACAAAAATTCAAAACAAAAAATCCTTGCCGGCTCCACCTACAAAAACAGGCAGATGTCGAAGTGGGCGGTCCCAACTGCCGCATTAGGGCAAAAGGTCATTTCTACTGCAATTCCCAATAAACAGGCTCCCTACGGTCTGCATCTTAGAAATATACCTGTGCCCGTAGGCTAAGCCGTCAGAGATTTTTTAAACTTCTAAACATAGCACATTTTCAATTTTTACACGGTCGATGAGGAAAAAAAAATTATTCAAATGCAATTTGTTTGAAAACTGTATCGCAATTTACTCATTTTTTTATAGTTTTTAAAATAATTTCCAAGCATGATTGAAATATATATATATATCGCATGCAGATGATTACGGAAGATAAATCAGTTTGTACTTAAAATAATATCATTGTTCAGTATTTGTTTCTGGTTTATATACCACGAAAGTATTGCTTTCAAAACTTTATTTGAATACATAATTGCTATTTTTCATGTAAAAATGATTTTTGGTATTGTTAGTGGGCTATCTAAAAAAGGATATTACATGTAAAAATTCTATAAGAGTTTTCAATACTACTACTAATAATAATAAAAAAAAATAAATTGTTTTCACCTATATTCTGTAACCCGGGAATCCCGGTTGGATCCCCTAGTTTCTTTAAAAGTTTAAATGCCCATTTTACAAAGCTAATTTTTTTCTTTCATCCATTCTCATATTGCATTCTACTTGCATTATCGCTGAAATATATATAATATATTTTTAAATTCTAATGCAATGAGAACTAATTTAAATAGCTGACTAATCATTGAACTAAGAGCAGTATTTTTAAATAGAAGCTATAAATGTCTTATCATTAAAAATATTTTTTTTTCTGAAACAGCTGATACATGATTATGATGTGTGATCAGAAAATATATAAGAGAACAGGAATGCATAATAAATCTGAAAAATACATGTATTATATAACGACGTATTTCAACAAACTTTTAGAATAATAATTAATACACAGTAAAAAATACAAACGTTTCTTAATATAGGAAAATATATTATAACCTCAAACAAAAATCTATAATAACTTTTGCCAAGTTACCCACGATTTCGAAAAGTATTATGTGTCCTTAGAAACCAATATATGATATTTTCGAGATATCAAGAAGCATTTTTAAAAACAAAGTTTTTTTTCAACGGATTTTTGAAAATGTCACCGAGAATTTTTTATATTATATTAATCAGGTTTTTCGGATTCTATCTCTTCTTAGGTAAAATATTTCATGTTCAAGTTTACGGTCAAACATGATAAATGAACATCATTAACATTAATTTAAAAATTACTGTTGATTTTTTAACTTTTGCATGTATAAATTCAATTACCCAGCTGAAAATGTTTAACTGAGAATGGTAACCATCCTAAAAAACTTTATTCCATTTTGAGAAAAATTACACTATAAAAACTACTGGGACGTGTCCGAATATCATTGGCAGCAAAAGAAACTTTGTTTTTATAAATGATTGTTTAAATTTTGAAAATATATTAGTTTCTGAGGTTTCTAAATATAAAGAAGCATTTTTGGAATTGTGTATAATTTGGGAGAGGTTATTGTATGTTACTTTGGTTGTATTGAACCTTCGTAGATTAAGAAACATTCGTCTTTATAACACTTATCAACCTAGTTGAAAAGTGTTAATGACTTCGGTTTGTCTGGCCGTCTGCCGTCTTCCGTTTGTCCGTGCTCTAACTCCCGTTAATATGTTCGGATTGCTCTGCAATTTTTATATGTTATTGTCGTTAAGAATAGCATGTTCCCTATTTCAACTGAAGTGTGTATCACTTATAGTTTTTTTATAGGGACACTCAAAAGAGATCCGTTACATTACGGTCTATGGGGAAACATCATTTACGGTTTATTTTAATGATGTTACACAATTTGAAACACATTGTAATTGATATATATCACTAAGGTGCATTACAAGAGGCTTAATATGGAATATGGTATGCATAGCACTTATAGTTACTTTACAGGGACAGTCAAAATAATTCCGTTACATTACGTCTATGGAGAAAAATCGTTTGCGGTTTAATTAAATAATGTTTCACTATTTTAAACGCATTGAAATTTATATATATCACTAAGGTGCATTACAAGAGGCTTACTACAGAATATTGTGTGTATAGCAGTCATCGTTCATCTACAGGGACACACAAAATAATTCCCTACTGTCTGTTAACAATAATTCCTGGAAGTGCGTTTTAAGTTGCTGAACGCGATTTTAAATTTAACTCACTTTTTGTCTATTACTTGGTGTGTATAAATTCTGTAGATCATACACAGGGCAGCACAAAAGTTGGCGAGCATATTTCCGTTTGTGGGCAGAAACTCCAGAAGGAGAATTTTAAACTGTGCTACGCGTTTTCTAACTAAACTAAAAGTATATATATATACAAGTAGTATATATACAAATCTATAGATCATATCTGAATAAAAGTATTCGGATATTTTTCCGAATATTGTATATGTTGGACATTCCTAAAATTACGTTTTTAAATATCTTATGCGTTTTCCAAATTGTTTACTTAGATGTTATCTTTCAGCTTATTAAACGGTAATGATTTGTAAAATTATTTTGGAAGCGTTGGAAAGTACTTGACGCATGCTTTTTCTTTCTTGTTTGACATGTGTTTAAAAAATATAATAACTTGTGTTGTCTGAAAGTTTTAAAGAATAAATAATAATAACCTGGTGAATAACCTGCAACTTGAGAATATCAGAGCAACCTTTATTTCGTATTAGAATAATTCGCTTTATTTAGTGTCAGAAAATTTGGGATTTATTAAGATAAAGTTAGTTAGTAATTTTTTACTAACGCAGGTTGAAACTAAAGCTAGAATTATAGACGCGTAACTTTTGATTTTTTTAGTTCTTGCAAAATGATAAATTTATAGTTCAGCTATTTCCAAACTTATGACAAAAAAATCTGGAAATAAAATATACTTTAAAATCAGCAGTTTTACATGATACATTGTAAGTGCTGTTGCTTTTATTAACTGAGGATTTTCTAATAAATAATAAATGTACTAATTCAAATACGGATGGAATATAGGCACATAAATACAACAACAATTTTTTAATAGATACAGGGTGATTATTTTTTTTTAAGTTGTGAAAGTAAAACCCTATAACAAAAGAACCACTGATCCAAATGACCTGAAATTTTAACAGTATGCTCCCAAAGCAATGGGTATTTTTTAGGGGTGGTTAAAAAACTTAAAATTACACCGACAGATGGCGCTGTATATGCAGTAAAGTCGGGAGACGAGCTTGCGCACGACACACGCATAGTGGATACTCTTCGCTCTGTTGTGGAACATGCGGTTTCACGTTTCCAACTCGTAGCTGAAAACAGTGGACAGCACATTGAAAACCTTATGCGTTAGCTGTGCACTTCTGTACGAACGTTTTACTCCATATTTTTTTTCGTTCTGTTTCTGCGAAGGTGTTCGCAGTTCTTTTTCCCGATTACTACGTTCTGTATGTTTTTGATATGCGTAATAAAGTTTTCTTTTTCTCAAAGTACCGTCCATTGTTTTCCTCCAACTGACCATATTCTTTGTTTCTACTAACTTACAGCGCCATCTGTCGGTGCGATTTAATTTTTTTTTAATCACGCCTAAAAAATTCCCATTGCTTTGGGAGCATACTGGCGAAATTTCAGGTCATTTGGATCAGTGGTTCTTTTGTTAAAGGGTTTTACTTTCACAACTTTAAACAAAAATCACCCTGTACATCAAGAGACCATTTTAAAAATACTAATGAAGCTCGAGAAGTTTGTACGATAAAAATGCGTTTACAACATCATATAGGCGCATAAATGCAGACAAATGTTACAAAAAAAGAAAATAAAGAGACCTAGTGAACAAAAAAAA
Source organism: Maratus michaelseni (assembly GCA_963931845.1). NCBI lineage: Eukaryota > Metazoa > Arthropoda > Arachnida > Araneae > Salticidae > Maratus > Maratus michaelseni. The sequence goes on along the minus strand of OZ007596.1, from coordinate 126,001,601 downwards.
AGAAAAATGTCATATTTTGAGAACCACTTTTAAAAATAAAATCCATTATATATAACATTTTCCTTTTTTAACTTACGGTTATCGATTTTTAGGCTTTTTTTATCTTTAGATGAACAAAAATGAAAACAATAAGTAATTTATCTTCGAAAGTTCAGTTCATTTCATTATTATAATTGAGAAAAAATATAAAGAAAAATTTATATTCCCTGTTTTAAATTAAAGTATTTCCAGTGGTGACAGACAAAAGCTTTCAATTGATTGAACATCGTAGAAGTATTTGATTTATTGCATTCTGTATTTTACTATATACTGCAAAATTAATATGTCTGAATAACGAAAAAAGTAAGTATTGATTCATTATTCTGTTTCATTGTGACTATCAAAACGCTTTAATTTAATCAAATTCATTTTTTGTTTTGCATTTTATTTTGTATGAAACAGTTCGGCATGATAAACGCTTTATGAAATATTGCTCTATCTTTTTCTATAATAATAATTTTACATCCATTATAAAATACTGTTGAATAAATTTAGACATACTTCATAGAACAATAGTTTTATGACAAAATATGTTTTAATATGTTACTTTCTTTTATTATGAATATATTGCATCCTCAAGAATATTTCATACAGAATATCGCAAATCTTATTGTTTCTTTTTTTCTCTACCGCCAGACGTAAAGCACATACATTTTCTATTCCTTAAATAAATATAATGCTAGAGAAATATTCTAGTTTCCAGATTGGTAGTTAAAAAAAAAAATACTGTAAAAGTTTAGGTAACCATCTAGAAGTTGTGAAAATAAAAAAAGATAACGACATATATTTTTGCTTTTTTGCTTCCAATAAGAAATAGCATTTCAATTTGATGCATGTTGAAAGAGAAGCATGAATATTTTAACGTAATATGGGAATATTTCACATATTAACTTTCATGCATCAAGCTTCACAAAACACTTAGTTAGATTTACAAAAGTGATACAGTGGTAGACATAATTATAAGATACCTACCTAATTTGACATACAGTGAAAGAAAAGATTCAGAGCTTAAAAATGCTTTATCAAATACGACAAAAACATAAATTTATTCTGTTATCACACGTAATTGTTTTACAGAAATGATATTTTTATAGAGTTTAATAAAAAAAAAGTTAAAAATACCATGGATAAAATTATAAGACACCCTAACATTTTAATTAAAACACCTTTTTTTCGAAGTATCCAAATTTTCTGCACGCTGTTATGACATCAGCAGTTAACTAAAGCAGACTTCACGCATTTACAAACATACCACGAGGTACAGAATGCCCCAGCACATTTTATAGCATTCTTTAAGTCTTCGACACATGTAAACTGCCTCCCATTTCGGTAAACCTTACGAACTAAGATCCCCCACAAGTTTTTGATGGGATTTAAATCTGGGGAGCGAGAAGGCCACGGAAGAATATTGATACTTTGCTCTGGAAGCCACTCTTTTGTTACGTGTAATGTATGAATCGACGCGTTATCTTGCTGGAAAGTGTAGTTTATGCCACAAAGAAGTTCACCGTATATGGCTAGTTGATCTTTAAGAAGATTCTTATACTTTTCGGAATTCATTCTTGAATGCACAAAACGATATCGGTTTTCCCTTGAGCTGAAAAACTAGCCCAAACCATTACTGAGCCTCCACCCATTTGGCGGCTCATTAGTACATCAGTAGGCTTCCGTAAATCATGCCAATAATAGTGAAACCCGTCAGGACCATCCAGGTTAAACTTTTTTTCATCAGAAAATAACACAGAGTACCTTTTCTTTGGAGGTCCAGGCCATAGTTTGTTTAGCTAAGTTTAAACGGTCCATTTTGTGCCACTTTATAAGCGTTGGATTTTTCTCCAATTTTTTTTAATTTCACATAGGAAGCATTATGCAACACCCTGCGAATGGTTCTCCTTGAACAATTCAGTTTTAAAGCATTTTTAATGCCTGTAGTGGTCATCTTATTCTGTGTAGCGAGCGAAAGCACATGGCGTCTGTCTGCCGAGGACAAGCAAGGAGTACGACCAGATCTTTTAATCACCGATCCATTACTTCCTCTTTTCAAGACATTTGAAATTGCACATCTAGAGCGTTTAATAACTTTTGAAATATTATTAACTGAAGCACCAGTTCCATTTAATCTCCAAATTTCGTGAATTGCACTTTCTTTTAATTCTGTACCTCTTGGCATATTTGTAAATGCGTGAAGTCGGTTATCGTTTAAATTAATTTGGAATTAATTTTAGCTTTTCCCATTCACTTAAGTCTCATGTTCGAAAAGAATGAAGTTTACTCAAAATGTGGCTTAATTAGTAATTTTAGAATTATCCGTAGCAGTATAATTTCCTCTAATAAAAATAGGCCCACGAATTCTACTTGATATATTTCAACAAATGCTTTAGTTAACTGGTCGTCTGCTTCAGTTAACTGCTGACGTCATAACAGCGTGCAGGAAATTTGCATACTTCGAAAAAAAGAAGGTGTTTTAATTACAATGTTAGGGTGTCTTATAATTTTGTCCATGGTATTTTTAATTTTTTTTTTATTAAACTCTATAAAAATATCATTTCTGTAAAACAATTATGCATGATAACAAAATAAATTTGTTTTTGTCGTGTTTGATAAAGCATTTTTAAGCTCTGAATCATTTCTATCACTGTATGTCAAATTAAGTAGGTGTTTTATAATTATGTCCAGCACTGTACTACAGTAAAACCTACTTAACAGACACTCCACAACACCTATTTTATTTGTATGTTTTTACCACTGAATCGGTGTATAGTCCATAAGTGCTGGTATTTGTAAGTTTTATTATTTATTTATCTCAGATTAAAGGATAGAAATCTTTAGACATTATTCTTTTTCTAATTATCATTTTATTATCGTTTGTTGGTGTTTTTTCATTATTTTTCAATAAACGAATCAAAAGCTTAAGTTGTTTATCTAACAGTACATTTTACATATTTAAACATAATAAATTTACATATAAAATATGTATATCATGTTCTGAAAATATATTATTAAAGTTCAAGAATCATACTAAACTTTGTAACCACAATTATTATATTTTTTGAGACAATTTTAAACATTCAGAGAAAAATAAACGGATGATTAATGTATGACTTCTACTTAACAATGTCTTTAAAACATAAAACACTAAAAAATTTCAATGTCACTTTTTTTCTAAAGGGTGAAATATTATTAATAGCAAACGCAGAAAGTTTCTCCATCCATTATTCACATATTTGTCAAGAGACATGCATACGCATTTCTTTCTTGTAAAAACAACACAAATTCCAGGAATTATATAATACAACAGTATTCTAAGAATTTACTTTAAAAATACATACATTTAAGGGCATTTCAAGTGAAACGCCACTCTGGTAATTAAAGTTTCTACACATGAAGTGTTTCTGTGGAAATACTTTAAGAGACCATTTTAAAAATGCTAATGAAGTTCGAGAAGTTTGTACGATAAAAATGCTTTTACAAGATTTCGGAGCAAATTTAAAAGAAACTTACTTTTAACAATGTTGTTCACATTTTGAATTTTAAAATTTTATGCACCGATTAATAGCAGGATAAATTTAGAAAACGGAATGATGGCATCGCTAAATTTACATTATCTGCTAATTATGTAAAACGTTATACCTTAATGAGAGAAACAATCAAGCTTTCGAAACAATGCTTCTTTTATATTTTGATTATAATATGAAGTATGTTCAGCATCTATTCCTTGTAGAATTCATTTCGATTTTAAAGTTCCCCAAAACATCTTGACAATGAACGTACCGATTAAATCTTTTTAATATCTATTTCACTGCTTAGGTAACGCAAATAAAATTACAGTGTTTATGAAATAATTTTACAACACATATGAATAACCATTCATAAACATGTATTTTAACGAGAAAGGTAAAAATTAAAAAAAATATCTAAATGAAAATTTTGCTTATAGCATATTTCAATTATCGGCCAGAATGCCTTATATTAATAACAAATTTTTAGTTAAAAAAATTTATTGTGTCCAAATAGTGCATAAATAATATCAACATATAGGGTAGATTTTTAATGTTTTCAAATTCCAGTATTCATGTCTGCACGGTTTTGCATGGTTTTACGTTTAAAAATGAGTCGTAAAATGTGTCAGAAAGTTTCGCCTTGTTGAGCGAGGGATTTTTTTTAAAGAACCTGAAACGAAAGTTGATTTATTTAAATTGTATTTCATTGTTTGTTGCGTAGACTCAATTAAAAAAGACTCAAGTAAGATCATATAATATCTATTTAAATTAATAAATCTTCTATAGTGTCCAAGTGTATAATGTAAAAGACTATCGCAGTATTTCAAACTCATAATACATATATAAATTATAATTTTAACTGTTTTGTAAATATCATACTATTTTTCAAAGTAAATTTATTATGTAATCCGATTAGCCTATGCAATTGCAGCATCTGAAATCTGCTATCACTAATTATAAGTAATGTAAAAAATTGTAATGGGAACTAAAGCACTTGCACTAAGAAATGATGTAGTTGCGTGTTAATGGATTTAGACTTGAAAAGGAATTTTTCCTTTAAATGTCTATAACACTGATAAACAAATCTTAACGAATTTTCTGTTCCTCTATATACATTGGGTGTTTCTGATTGATTTCAAGGTGCTGAAAAAGAATATGTTTGTAAAAATTTTCCATCTCCCTATAATTTTAAGGAATTTCATTTATACGTTTTGGATTATTAGGCTATTGTATAGCAGTATAGCGTGACTTTCGGCGCGCGTGTACTGATATTTCTTTGATGTTACGTCTTTTTGCATATATTTTTTTTATAATTATCCTATTTTCCTCTCAAATATGTGAAAAATCTAGAGGTGTTGTGTTATTGAATCTGATTTTTTTTTCTATGTGTGCCGGGAACTAACTTTGAAAAAAGCATCAATGCGCTTTTACACCGCTAATAAAGATTGCCTATAACATGTCTTTTGGATGTAAAGTAGGTGAAAAAAGATAAGAAATGGACACTTCATTCTTGTTGTACACGATGTGCTAAAAACCTCCGAGCGTGGGTGAAAGGTACAAAAATGAGTATGCCATTTGCTATACCCATGATATGGCACTAGCAGAAGGACCATGCAAATAACCGCTACATTTGTATTAAATAATTAAAGGATTCTCTGCAAAAAAGCAAACATGAAATTAAGTACTACCCGAACTTTCAGCAATGCGACCAGTATTTCATAATGATTAATTACCAATACCGAAACATCCGAAGAATTTTACATATCACGATGCAGCAGTAAAAATGGAAATTGATGAATTTGAAACTTCTACTTCATCTGATATAAACTATTCTCCTGACTTAAATGAAGAACCAGATCTAATTACTCAAGAAGAATTAAATAAACTTGTGAGGGACTTCAATTTATCAAAAAAATTATCAGAATTACTTGGATCAAGATTGTAGGGTGTAATCTACTCCAAAAGAAGACTAACATATCTATTTACCGAGATAGACATAAAAAATATTTGGGTCATCACTAAGCTACGCAAAAATTAAGGAGGGTATTTTTGTTGGCCCAAAAATTAGGCTCCTTATGAAGGATAAAAATTTTGAGGATACATTAAGTGATTTAGAAAAAGCAGCATGGATTAATTTTTAAAATGTCGTGACACATTTCTTAGGAAATAATTGAAGTTCTAACCATGAAATATTAATTAAAGTCATGTTAAAAAGTTATAAAAGTGTAGGATGTTTAATGTCATTTAAAATTCACTTTTTAGCGTCTCATTTAATTTTTTTCCCTGAGAGCAGAGTTGCCAAGTCTCCGGCTTTTAGCACACCAGTAATTTTTTCCAGAAAATGTTGTTCTTTTAAAGTGCAGAATGTCTCCGATCAAATAAAACAACATTTTGTGTACTAAAATACTGGTATCCAAAAATCTGGAGACTTGGCAGGTCTGTGAAAGTATGGGAGCTGTGATCTACGAGCATGGAGAGCTCTTTCATTAGGATATTTAGCCCCACCAGTGGCTGAGAGGTTGTACTCTGGAGGCTGGTAGACGGGAGGTGCTGGGTTCGATCCCAATCGCGCCCGTCGGCCTAATCGTTCGGAGTTTTCGTGGTTTTCTTCGAGCAGTGGATTTATCCATGCGTAAATACGGGTTAGGTTCCCTTAGAAAGACCCCCACAAAGGGCACTCCCCCCGGGCCTATATCCCAAGTGTAGATAATTGGCCGTCAATAATCAACCCAACCCAACTCATTAGGATATTTCTGCAATAGAAACACGATATCAAGGCAGGTGGACACCTAATATGATCGGAGATTACTGTTGTAACCTTATTAGAGAAGCCAATGATTGTTTCTATAAGAAAGCATCCATAGTTAAGACATTTACCGCTAAATAATATATGAATTTGGTAAATTTCTTACGAATATCATTTATTTTCACAAAACATCTGTTACCTTTTTCTGAAACTTTATAAACAATATATATTTTTAGTGGTTAAAATATTACTTTTAAGCTTTATAAGTGTTTATTTAACCGTTTCTTATTACTAAAATACAAAATGGCAAAATTGATAAGGTACATGTATTGAATAAATACTACAAAATTGAGATTTTCAAGATTTTGAATTTCTTTTAAATCTGGGGCTGATGAAATATTTTTAATGTCATATTCTTTTTCAACACCCCCTAAAATATAAAAGTCATCACTTACTTATTGAGGAAAAGAAACCTTGTTAATCAGTGTAATCTATCTTTTACGATTGATGTACCTTGCTTCATATTTAATTATATTGATAATTACATGATTATTTTGAAGACCTGAGATTATAATTATAAGCAAATTAAACTAAATTTAAAGTTATTTTATCCATTCAAATGCAATTTTATTTTTTCAACTTTTACCACATAATACCGATAAAATACAGGGAATGAAAAATGGGAATCTGTTACAAGAAATGCCTTTAAATAAATTTTAATTTTATAAATAGTGGATAAAACTTCACTAGTAAATTAAATAATTCTGCTATTAATAATATGATGATATACTAATAGCAGTTGCAAAAATTTTCCCATCTGCAGTTTAAATATTTAATTTTATACATTTTTATTTTTAAATTGACGGATAATTCCACGTATATTTTATTATGCTTTATTCTTTTCAGTATATATTTTTCTTTTTCCAGCAAGTGACATGCATTTGCATTTGAACCCTGTAGAAATACCAGAACTGCGCGGGATTGCTATAAGACACCAGAAAATTCACTATTGTAAGTATTTTTTAGAAACACATTTCATGTAAAACGCTACTCTACTGTAAATCATTGTATAAATAAAGTATTAAAATACCTAAAGAGAATACACTTAAAATAGCTTTAAAAAATATTTTAAAATGCTAATGTAGTTTCAAGAGATCGTACAGTAAAAGTACTTTCAAAAATGACTGAGTAAATTTAAACGGAACTAATTTCAAGAGTGGGATTCACATTCATAAACCGAAAAGTTTCATGCTCCGATTAATCAGAGAATGAATTTAGAAAATAGAATCATTTCACCGTTAAATAAACGTCATAATGAATAGAGGAAAGTATATTCAACTAGGTAAATTATATCGTGGTTGGAGTATGATAGTTGAGATTTTTTTTTCAACAGAGCGAAAATATGCTGGGACCAGGACTCGAACCTGGGTGCTTCGGTTTGCCGTACCAACGCTCTCCCTACTGAGCTATCCCGACAAATTGTCCAACAAATAAGAGTGAAATATGCCAGTTCAGGATATCGACGGGATAGCTCAGTAGGGAGAGCGTTGGTACGGCAAACCAAAGTACCCAGGTTCGAGTCCTGGTCCCAGCATATTTTCGCTCTGTTGGAAATAAATATCAACTATGATACTCCAACCACTGGTTAAATAAACGTTTTGAACCTATAACGAAAAGTTTATTCTAAATGAGCAAAGTTTCAAAAAATCTCAAATTTTGATTTTGTCTCAAATTTGCTTGTTTAAAAATTTGATTTTAATATTTTGTGTGTTTATTCTCCATTCCTTTAGAAATTCTAATATTTATCAAAAGAAAAATTATTAAAAAAATCATCGTACAATATAATATTTAATAGACGATTAACATAACGTAAACTAAACTTGAGAGTAAAAAATATTTTTTAAACATATTTGTCATAAATTTGTATTTTAAAAGAAAATTAAACAATATATATATATATATATATATATGTGTGTGTGATTCTGGATTCATTGTACAAACTTTTAGGGGAGGTACAGGAAACTGTAACAATTATTTGTTGTATAGGAAACCAGGGTTACACATCCATTTATTTAGTGAAAATTACAGGGCGTCTCACTCCAATCCGGAGTCACGTTTTCGTTCATAACTTTAACAATAGTGAAGATATTTTAACAAAATTCGCAACAGACCCATGTTTGCATGAATTGTAAGGATACTGTAAGGTTTTCATAAATTTATCTTCACTACTATTAAAGTTATGAACAAAAACGCGACATCGGGTATATAGATATAATGGACAAGATATATAAATAAAACTAAAAAATTTTATTTATGTTTCAAAATGTCTCAAATAAAGTTCTGTTAAATGCGTTTTTATTAATATGTCTATTAATTATTTATTTTTTTATATATGCTTTAAATGTTATATTGACCTGTTAATTATTTCTTATAATGTTCGTCAATAAAAGTGGAAGGTAAGAAAAATCTATACATTTAATATATAATTAAGCTTACTTGAGGTTCTAAGTAAAACACAATAATTTGGTATAATGTAAAACCGAAAAATGAGAAGAATGTAAATGCTTCTAAATTATTCTTCCTGCAGACAGGGAGTGGAAATATCAAATAAATAGATTTCAAAATTTCATTACTGAAATAAACTCCCTTAATTCTAGAATTTCTATTGAAAAAATATGATGCACTAGTTTGGTCGATTTTTATTTTAAACTAAATAATATTCGGTGATAAAATTTCTCACAAAACCATATATTAACTCCCTCCCCCCAAAAACAAAAGAACTCTAATATTATGCTTTTTTTTTCATTATTCATTTATTACCTATTCTAGAGTACAAGAATAAATGAACAATTTCTTATGAGTCGATAATAAATAGAATTTTATTATCATTAACGAAACAACGGTAACAGAACTTATTGATCTTTTTTATGTTGAAATACTGAGAAACACACAAGATATTAAAAATCAGAAAATTAGCAAAAAGAGTCGTTTTTTTTTAAATAGCATTGTTTTGCAAATTCTACAAGTGCCAATGAGATGCAAAAAGTATTTCACCATTTTGTTTCTTCTCTGAATTCAAAAATTGTAGATATCGTTTTTAAAGAACTAAGGCAAAAATTTTATTTTGAAAATGTCATCATACATTTTACAGTTTGGACTTATTGTAAAGATACGGTTGTTTTATTGGAAATAAAAACTGAGTGATCTATTATGAATGATGTGTATGACGATGAAGAGATAGCTATAGTAATTATAGAAAATTTTTCTAATGATATAATTTTTCAAGGATATTGAGTTCCAATGGTAAAAATCTATAAATTACATTGAAGTAGAAAATTACTGTATTCATAAGTATATTTCCCTACTGGTGTTCCCTGTTCCCGTGATAATAAAATAAAATTTATCTGAAATCTTTATTCAATGATTTTACATTTAAAAATGAAATTCTTTCCAAACCAAACGTAATGTTGAGGGCCCCACTGCCTTCGCAACGTATATCCTGGAATTTTAATGAATTTTGATTTTAAAACAAAAATCCATCCAAACGAACATAAATATCGGACTCAACTGCCTTTGTCAGCATACACACCGGACTCAAATCGGACTTGAATGTGTTCAGCACCTTCCGGTATGGTTTTACAAACTCTCCTTGAAATTGTAGGATTTTTTATTTTTAAACGAAAAAAACAAAAACAAATATAGAGTTGGACAAACAAATTTAGAGTTGAGGCCCTAGTTTGGTAGGGTATACTTGGCGTGCTACGCAGCTCCAATTTGTTTTTGGAAACGAGCCTCGAATTTGTATTATTTTATTTTTCTTTAAAATACTCTTTCCAAACGAACTAAGGTTTCCTGTTATAGTGATTGCCAATTTAACTTCTGACATTTAGATAGATTAAAGTTTCAATTCTCCCAAAAAGTACCCGATAAACCCAAATATTATAAAACGCACACCATCCCATCACTTTTTTAAAACACGAAATGATATCCAAATCAAAATTAACTTAAATTTGGAAACGATATCTTCAAAGGCAATGGAAACAAAAAGAATATCTGGAGAATCTTTAAAAAGACACCAAGAAAATGTTTTTCAAATTAAATATTAATACTTTTTTAAACTAAAGATTTCGTTAGAACTGGAATAACACAAAAAAGTGCTTAATTTTTGTATTTTTGTCTGCAAGAAAGAATATGGGATTTTAAAGCTGTATAAAAACCAAAAAACATAAAAAAACAACTGGAAACGAGCTCCAAGAACTAATATAATATAAAATATTTATATAATTTTTTAAACTAAAGATACCGCAAGAACCAGAAATTTACATTAAATAAAGGATTGATTTTTCTGTTACATATATTCCTGTCCGGGAAGCGCACGCTGCAGTTTTACATTTTTTTTTTTAAATAAAGAAAGACAAGTTGAAAAGGAGAAAGAACACGAATTGAATTTTGGAAAAGGACTTTTTTAAATAGTAAATATTAATGTAATATTTAATAAAATACACTGTTAAGAAGGAAAAGGTATACCTCCCCCCACATAAGTTGATTTTTTTTCTTGGCAATCACGATTTCATAATGCATAAAAATCCGAACACCTCTCTTTAGTCTGTGTGAAGAACCGCGGAATGTCCAGAAATGTGGGCAGACATATTCTGCAGAAATAAGAAATCTTACCTTCATTTAGATATACATTATGATTTTTACTTATTGTTATAGATATATTCGATATATACTATACCCTTTTTCTATTGATTATCGCACATTTATGCTTAAAATTTGATACTTAAATCATAAAATCACATGAATAAAACAGCAATTTTACACAACCACGTTATTTTTCTAGAAAGCCACTGACAAATCTAAATTCATTAATTTTTACACATTTGTTAATTTAGAAGCTCTCTTTTTAGGCAGATATCTGCTAACATTACAAAATATTTGGCCGAAATTATACACAGTTGATCATGTTATTCGCAAAAATATACCGTATTTTCTTATTTTAAATATGTCTTTTTCAGCCTAAATTGGTATATCTAAGAAAATATGTTGATGTATCTAAGACATAAATGCCCACCGAAGCTTGAGAAAAAAAAATTAACTTCTTATTGATGAAAATCTTGAAAAATATATAAATTTTGATCCTATATCGGAACATTGATCTATTTTTTCCGTATAAATGTTACCTAAAATTTATATTTAATAAAAAAAAACAGGTATTTCGTGTGTTTTATGAGTTTTTATGATCGAAACCAATGAAAATGTTAAAAGAAATTTTAATACATAATGTCATTTTCTAGCAAATCATAATTTATGTTCTGTTAAAATCTTAGTCTGTAATTCGGTATCCCTCCAATATCCCCTTTCACATTTCTAAAAATATCCATTCTCATTAAAATTGAGTAATTAGTTTAAAAAGTTAAAATGTTTCAGTTATTTTGAAAAAACTACTACTTTGAAAATCTTCGATTTCAAAAGAGTTCGAGTTCCTTAAAAGTTTTTTGTTTAAATAAATAAACATAGATGATTACAAATTATTTAAAATAGAAGCTCTTATGTTAAAAAATGTTTAGAAGAATGTAGTATATTTTTGGAGTAACTAAGTTAATGAATCACAACTAAGATAATATTACATAAAAGAGTAAACTAAAATTTATGAAATCTGTCTATTTTGTCAGATATTATTTACGCAATAGAATGCCCTGATTTATCTAGTACATTTAAAGTTTCTTTAAAAAAATAAATACTTTTTAATTTATTTGTGAGAAAAATATATATTACCTCTACTGGTGCATTAATAAAATCTGCAGATACGTTACTAGACTAATGTTTTAAAATGAAAATCACTTATTAATTTTCTTTTTTTTTTCATATTTTTCAACAATCAGCAAACAAGTCCCATTTACAAGATCATGTTTTCCCTCCATAGAAATAACATGCAAAATATTTTTTTAACTAAAAGTCGTTATGACGGAGTTACAAGAAATATATTGTATATTTGATATGAAATCTCATATTTCATTTTTTTCTCAATCGGTTTCCAATTTAATACACGAAATATAAATAATGTGCATCTTTTAGATTATGAAACAGTTTTCAGAATTACAAATATATTGATAAAGAATTTTCATATTTAATAATGCGGAAAGGATATATTTAAATAACTAAGTTACTTTAAATCTAAAAATTCATTTATTTATCGAATATATAGGAAATCACAGCCAAGACTGATCAAAATCCATGTGATAAAATACAGAAAAAATGAGTAATACAATATGTATTAAAGTATCTCAGATATGCATAATTCAACCTTTAAAAATTGTTACCAGTTTGTTAGCAACAACGCTTCATCGACAGTGTTAAAAAATTAATTCACATTTAAACCATTCAAAAGTATATATTAATTGTTCGAACCATTACATGGTTATTCATAACCTTTTGAAAATCTTCTTGATGCTTCCATCTCGACACTGATTTCAATATTCACTAAAGAATAAATGTGTTAAACAACCAATCAGAACAAATAGTTCTATGCATATGCAATATATTCCTTTAGAGAGTGAGGATATCCTGCTTCAGTAGGAATGTTTTCAGTGTCAAGGATATGGTGATGCAAAAACTTTCTGATGTTCATCCGTTACTTGCGCGCGTTGAAAAGACGACCATGACAGTAAATAATGTTAAAATACTGAACGTTGTTACAGCTGCAAAGGTATGATAGTACACTTTTCATTTATCTGTTACTGTCCAAATTCGTAAAAAAAAGAATCTGACTATGAAAATTACTCAAAACATTTCGTATCCTGTAGCACGCAAACATATAGAATCCAGAACCCCATCTATTGGGATTTCATACTCTAATATGCTTTAAACACTTTTAAAAATGTGTTCAGCACTCAAACATCACCATCTTAATCAGCTGGCACATCTGTCACATTCTCATCTTGTACAGTTAAGGAAAAATGCCGTATTATGCACTCTTAATATTTGCAAATAAATATGTCTCCATTGATACTTATAGCATCCTCATCGCATCCTTTAACAATGGAATAATATGAAACTTTCAGCCATATGCATTTCTGATTATCATCATCTTCACAGACTATCACAATAGATCCATATAAATATCAGAGAAAACAGTCTTGTGTACCGGCTGCAAAACCCCATTGTTTCTCCAACACAGCAAGGTGGAGAAAAATCATGTGCACAGAAAAACAAAACATTCTCTCAAGTACCTTCCAAGTGAAAAACTGTGATGAAACAAAAAAAGAGATCACGTCTTATCCTACCATTTGCTAATGCTAATTATTTCAAACATGTACTTCACTTGTTTAAGAAGATTTGGAATCCGGGTTTTATATATACAATAGGCCCTGATACAATTGAAGAAAATAATGATGATGAGGTATTCGAGAGTACGTTATTTTTAATTATTTTTTTAATTATTTTATCGTTTAATCTCCGACATTATATTTTAACATTTGTATTTATCTGTTTCTTCTGTATACTTTCATTCACCATTTTATATTCATGCGTGTGTCTTTGTTTGAACAATTTTGCTATTTAAATACTTTTTAACACTTTCCAACATAGTTCAAAAGTGTTTATGAATTCGGATTTTCTGTTTGTCTGCCCTCTGTCTGTCTGTCTGGCGGTCCATGCTCTAACTCGCGTAAATATACAGGTATTGTCATGCAATTGATATATGTTATTGAGGTTTACTATGGCATGTTCGGTATTAAAAATAAAGTGTTTAGCACGTATAGTTTTTTTTTTTTTTTTTTTTTTTTTTTTTTTTTTTTTTTTTTTACAGGGGCACTCAAAAGAATTCCTTGACATTACGGTCTATGGGGAAAAATCATTTGCGGCTTATTTTAATGATGTTAACTAATTTCAAACATAATGAAATTGATATGTATATGACTGAGGTGCACAACAATAGGCTTACTATAGAATAGGGCGTGCATAGCACTTACAGTTCCTTTACAGGATCACTCAAAACAATCCTGTTACATTACGGTCTATGGAGAAAAGTCGTTTGTGGTTTATTTTAATGTTTCCCTATTTGAAACATATTGAAATTGATAGACATCACTAAGGTATACACTACAAGAGCTTGCTATAGAATATTGTGTGTATAGCATTCATCGATCATTTACAGGAACACACAAACGAATTTGGAATTGTCTATTAACGATAATTGTTGGAAGTGCCTTTTGAATTTCTAAGCGCATTTCTAAATTTAATTCATTTTTTTTTATTACTTGGTGTGTATAAATTCTATAGATCATATACAGGGCAGCACAAATTTGTCGAGTACATTTCCGTGCATTGACGGAAATTTCAGAAGGGGAATTTTAAACTGTGCTACACTTTTACTAACTGAACTAAAATTAAGCATTTTATATAGTATATCTGCAAATCTATGAATCATTATACAGGGCTGTACAAAATAACTCGAACATTTTTTCCGAATATTGTTGGTAATTCCTGAAATTGTGTTTTTATATATGTTATGTCTTTTACTATCTTATTAAACGCTAAAGATTTGTAAAACTATTTTGGAAGTGTTGGAAATTGTTACATAATCTATGCTTGACGTATGATTTTTTGTTCTTGTTTAATGTCTAATATTTTCCTTGAAAAAGAATGGCCAAACGTGGTATTAAACGCAATTCAAACAACCAACATTCTACCCCACTCGTTAGAACACCGGCTAGAAATAAGCAGGTATAAAGTCCGAATCTTGATTGAGGTTTTCTGTGTCAGTTTTGAGTAGGAATCCCCTTTATACAGAACCCTCCTTCTGTTTAGAACTTATAAGGTCTTGTTTGCAAAGAATATTCGTCATCACTTTATATTTTAAAAATGTAATTTATAACATTTTCAATATGTAACTTCACTATTCAACATTCTTCACGTCAATTATTCAACACATATTGTTTAACGTAAAACAAAAATATTATTAAATCGTCTGCCATTTCATAGTTTATGTAAAGTAAAAAAACACGAGAAGATTTCATTTCACCATCTTATGATTGCAGGTAGTTGATTACCAACACGACACTTTTATTCAAAATAGCATAAGTTTTAAACTGTAAACTGTTATTTAAATAGTTATTATCTCAAACAGTGGCTTTCTATTTAGCTATTTACCATGAATTTTCCAAAATTAATACATATTCACTTTGTTAGCGAGAAATATCTTCTGACTGTCACAGATAATGTTTAAATATCCTCTGTAATTTTGATCTAATCAGTTACTGATATATTCTAGAGTCCACCAAAATATTGTCCAGTGCCTCATACTAATTATTTTAAAATAGATTTAAAATTAGATTTGCATAGTTGATAACATGCATGCGGCACAAATCTTTTAGCGTTTTAGATCGAAAAAATATTTCAATCAGCTTAATATTGCATAATATAACTACAATGCATTTGATGTATTAACAGCCTATACATGGGAAAGTAGTCAAAATATTTTCGTGCGACTCTGTATGGAATTTGTTTATTATGTACGCACTACATAGAATAGTAAATCTTTGTTCAGCTGGATAAGAAACTACAATAAAAAACCGCTTATAAACAGTAATAAAAATACATTGCTGATAATATAAATATATTAAATATTTTGTGCGACTTTGTACACAATTTGTACGTCTTATACAACGCATAGTGCATTAAAATCCAGTTGGTAAAAATTCCAATTCAATAAAACCTTAAAACAAGAGAATGAAATTTGGAATCATCCATGAACATATAATATCCTATATATATATATATATATATATATATATAATATATTTTTTTACATTTAAGAAAATGAAAAATACCAAAAAAATCTATTGCTTATACCCCAGCTAAAAATGAACTGCAGTGAAACTACAAAAAAAATGCAATTGGAAAACTGCGGTGATTTGGCACAAATCCCTGCAGTTTTTTTGAAGTCGACATAACTACAAATTTACTGCAGTAAATTTGTAGTTATGTCGACTTCAAAAAAACTGCAGGGATTTGTGCCAAATCACCGCAGTACTGCATTTTAACTGCACACTTACTGCAGTAAATTTGTAGTTATGTCGACTTCAAAAAAACTGTAGGGATTTGTGCCAAATCACCGCAGACTTCCAACTGCATGTTAACTACACACTTACTGCAGTAAATGTGTAGTTATGTCGACTTAAAAAAAACTGCAATGATTTGTGACAAATCACTGCGGTCTTTCAACTGCATTTTTTTGCAGTTTCACTGCAGCCTTTTAGAAATTTATTACAAAATATGTATATATATATAATATTAATTTTTCTGTATGAAAAAATCAGCACTAAAATCTGATTAAATATTTTTTTTCATATCTCAATTTATATGACATCTGTGCATAAAATATATCATGCACATTCATATGCACATTCAAAATATATCATGCATATCATGCACAAGTAATATACAACGATTAATCATCACTGAAAAATATTTTTTGATCATGGCTGACTTATTCAATTATTATGGTTACCTTTTGAAAAATGAACGAATTCAAGAAATTGTATGAACGACTTTACTCAAAATAATAATATTGAAAGATGAGTGAAGTATTCATAATAATCATAGTACTAATAATCATAATAATCATAGTATCTTCAAGCAATGATTTTTTTATGGTATTGAATTGTTTTTATTTTTTCAATAGTTTCATTACTGGGCAATTTCTTTGAAATCAAGGACACATGGTTATTGGCTAAAAATTTAAATCTTACTTTTAAAATTTTGTAATAAAAAGTGCAATTTTATAAATAAATTCAATGTGAAGAAGAAAATTGATAATGTGTATTTAGTAATTCCATTGCAACAATAAAAATTGCAATTAAAAATAATTGTATATGAATTTTAAAAAATTAAATTATAATTCTTTATATAATGGCATATCTTTTCAATCCTCTACAGAATTTTCAAATTGATAAAGCAAATAGATGCACAAGAATTTAAATCAGAGTGGACATAACTTTTTCTTTGTCCATTGTAATTTTGTTACCCAAGCATTTAAACATTTTTATAAAATATCCTTGTTTTTTTAATTGCTGTAACTGTTTGATTATTCAATGTGGGGCCGTTCAAGTATTACGTAAGCAGTAAAGGGGGAGGGGGGGTCCAGAGTCTGCTTATTTTCTCTGACAAGGGGGAGGGGGGGGTCACGACAGTTCTTACATAAGCATTAAACAATGAATTTGGTGGTTTAAACAATGGTTTGTTTAATGCAATAAACAACAATATATTAAAACCATTTTGTATTTTTTGATATCACAATCCCTATATCCCTATTTATATAAATTTGTATGATTAATAATGTAATTTATTGGTAACTTTTTATCTGTCAAGAAGTCTTGATGTATAAACTGTCATAAAATCTTACGTAAGCAAGGGGGGGGGGAGGGGGTACAAAATGACTAAAAATATGCTTACGTAATACTTGAACGGCCCCAATGTACTTACTGCCTCCCCCCCCCCCAAAAAAAAAAAATGATTTTCTTTGTAGCTTGTGAGAATATATATTACGAAGCTTGTGAGAATATATATATTGTGTGAAAGGGATTACAAATTTTTAATCTCATAAGCAATTCATAATGAAGTCTATTGTGGCAGATTTAGATGATAATTTTAAATGGTACACAGTGGACCGCTTTTTCAGTTCAATTTTTTTTTCTCTTTAATGGACAAACCGATCTGCATAAAAAATATTTTTGAATATTCCTTAAACCTTTATACATTTATCATAACATAGTTTTCAATATATTTTTCAAAAGAAATTTTTTTATATGCATCCGTAAAGTGGACCACAGTGGACTGCTATTAGGTATTATCTGAAATATACAATATAAGTCTATTTTTCATTAATCTAAGTCTTTTTTATTTTCCCTTTACCCACAAAATAACATAGTAATATAAATTTACGAGTAACATTTTGAAACAAAAACAAAATGAATTATATTTTGAAAATAATAACAGATTAATACAGGAACAATTGCAATTTGAAGTTATTACTTAAGTACAAAACAATCAGCGCACATTAAAATTTGCAAATGAAATTCCAAAATACTTATGAGTATGATTGAGCCTGGAACTTTCCTGAAATACTTTTGGGTCTGGGAGCAATATTATGAAATCATTGACATCAACAATAGATTCATCTACAGTTTCGGGAAAAATAAACCGATTTCCATTCAATTTGCATCTCATGAATCTTACTTGAATAGAATAATCACCAATTTAGACTACAGTTATATTTATTAAAGGCAGTAAATACAAAACAAAATATTTCTTACTATATTACATAAATTGTCATTTTTCTTTGTTTACTTTATTTTACAGTTAAATAACTACTTTTAAACAATATTTCTTTATAGTAAATAAGCAATTATTAAATATTTTGAACATTCTGCATTACAGGAGCAGAGTGGATTGTGGACCACTGTGCCCCAGGAGTGGGTGGTCCACTGTGACCCATGTTGAAGTTCAATAAATAATCATATTAATATTGTTTATAGCTTCCTTTTAAACATATTAACTTTAAAGTTAAATAAAAACAAGTATCTTAGCTTTACAAAAAAGCTGTTTTATCTTATTTATCTACAACCTTTAATTACTAAAAAAATTGAAATATGATGAAAAATTTTACTTTTAGAAGCTCAAAACAACCAATCAGGATAAAATAGTTCAACCTGAGCTAAACATATTTTCTGAAGGCTATAAATAATCAGTGCAGTGCTGTTGTCTATTAGGATATAAGAGAAGCTTTTAAAAAGTTTAAATAAATAAAATATTAGGGGGTGGTCCACTGTGCCCATAGTCCAGTGTGTACCGGTCTCCACTACACGAAATTTAAATGCAAAAATTAATTTTAATTGCAACTAATTTTTCCACAATGTGAATTTCAAATTTGAATATTTTTGCATCTCTTAAAGAAAGTATCTATATGTGCATTGAATATTTATATAATTTTGAATATATAAAATAAATTATATGAAAGGATACATACATATATGTAAATTTCTAAATTATATACCATTTACTATGAAATAAAATGTATTACATATGTTACAGCTAATAAAAAATAACTGCATAAAATTCGTATTAAAAGCAAAACAAATATATGCTTTTCTGTTTTTCTAAAAAAATGCTAAAATTTACAAAAATTACTCTTACCTGCGTCCTGATTTGTCCTTCCAATTTTATCTTGTATACAATTATGGTGCAAATAAGGTTTAAATTTAAAAAAAACCCATTTTATTAACATTTGATGTTTATGCTTTATATAATTTACATCGTATTTAAATACCAAATGTATTTACAAATTCTTCTCACATTTCACAGCCTTTGCAGCAGAATTTAGCTTCTTTCGAATAGTGGCACGTACAAGTGATACATTTACAACAAACTTGCAGGCAACATGGCCCTGAATATCCATTATCCTGGATCCCATTATAAGAGGAGACCGCGAAAACACTTATATAAGCGGGGTATGCAATTATCCGTTACCGGATTAAGCAGGTACATTAACCGAACATTAACTCCGCATACATTAACTGAAAAAAAAAATCCTGGATGCATGAAACTCACCATGCAGCAATCTCTAGAATGCATAAAATTCATTCCAACAGCAGTTAGTAACATATATATATATGCTTCGCATACATTAACTGGAAAGAAAAAAAAAAAAAAAAAAAAAAAAAAAGTGGATGTATGAAACTCACCATGCAGCAATCTTGAGAATGCATGAAATTCATTCAAACAGCAGTTAGTAACACATATATATATGTGTACGCTTCGTCAACAATAATTCTCCCCCCCCCCCCAAAAAAAAAAAAAAAAAAACACTCCTGGATGCACGAAACTCACAATGCAGCAATCTCTAGAATGCATGAAATTCCTTCAAACAGCGGTTAGTAACTTATATATATATGTACACTTCATTCACATTAACCGAAAAAAAAAAAACCCCACAAATTGAATTTCGGAAGAAAAATTGCAAATTTCACCATTCAAGAGTGCAAAAATCCTGAATTTCATCGATAGTGCGTGTAAAATCATGAATTTTCTCAATCGTGTGCGTAAAAATAATGAAGTTTGTCGATCGTGCTCAGAAAAAGTAATGAATTTTGTCGATCGGCTACGTAAAAAAACTTCGCCATTCGGGAGTGTAAAAATCCTGAATTTCATCGATCAAATGCATAAAAATCACGAATCTCGTCGATCGGGCGTGTAAAAATTACGATTTATAGCGACCCAGTGCAAAAAAATCATGAATTTTATCGATCGGTGTGTAAAAATCATGTATTTTGTCGATTAGCTACGTAAATATCAAATTTCGTCATTCGAGAGTGTAAAAATCTTGAATTTCGATGATCGATAGCGTAAAAAAATTGAATTTTGTCACTCGAATTCGTAAAAATCATGAATTTCGTCGATTGACCGCATAAAAACTATGAATTTTATCGATCAGCGTGTAAAAATCATGTATTTCGTCGATTGGCTACGTAAAAATCAAATTTCGTCATTCGAGAGTGTAAAAATCTTGAATTTTGTCGATCGTGTGCATAAAAATAATGAATTTCGTCGATCGGCCGGAGAGAAATAATGAATTTTGCTACGTAAAAATCAAATATCGTCATTCGGCAGTGTAAAAATCCTGAATTTCGGCGATCAAACGCATAAAAATCATGAATTTTATGGATCGCCGCGTAAAAATCATGAATTTCTTCGATTATGCACGGAAAATCATAAATTTCTTCAAAGGGGCGCATAAAAGCTGTGAATTTCTTTGAACGGACGCATAAAAATTATGAATTTTGCTTTCCACATTTTTAATCGCCAGTTTTTAAAGTTTAATCAACAACTGGCGACTCTGCTTATTTTCACCTTTAGGGGCGAGGGAGGGGGGGGATCATGAAATTCTTCACCCGTTTGTGGGGGGGGGGGGGATCGCAAAATTAGTCGCTCAAGGATTGCCATGGAATGTGTTACCTGAAAGCAGAGGTGGTAAACAATGACAATGTTTTAATTGCCGTTTTACAACTTTAATCGCTATGTGGTGAATATAGCCACTGCTAATTTTCACCTATAGCTAAACTCTAAACCTGTTTACGTTTTACATGCGACTCTCGGAATTGAGCATTAAGTGACAGCGTTCGTCCATTATTTTCCGTAATTCGCTAACTTTGTTAATATAATAATTAACACCTTAATTCATTTTTTAAATGTTTATACATAGCCATAAGATAGCTAAAAATATGTACCGACAGACACTTCTTCAAAACTGGTTTCTCTTAAAAAAAATTAGATAGATTCAACGTATTTATAAAAGTCTTACTAGAAAAAATATTTCATAGGATATTTGTATTTTCAAAGTTTTGTTCATATTATCTTATTTTAAACTTTCCTTTAATAATGATGGAGTTAATTTATAGTTTGTTATTGTGAATTCAAATAACTCATATTTATTACAAAATTAAATTAAATATTTGAGCCGTTTATCGTTACAATGAAATTTATAATATTGTTTGGGTTGATCTTGACTGTACTTAGCCTGTGTGTCAATATTAGTGTCAATCCAAGGTTTTTACATATATTTTCAATTGCTTTTAATCAAAGTTTACAAATAATATACCAGGAGGAAAATATCTTTATAAAAATTATAATTTAAAGTAATGCTATTTTAAATATTGTCCTCTTGAATGATGATATGTTACATGAAATGTGATTAAAAGCTTTTTCCTCTTTTTCCAAGATAGTTTGCCAAATTGGTATGTTACAGGTGTCAGTTAACATTTTTCAATTAATAACAAAATATTTGTTGCTATATTGATTTTGATAAAATCATAGCTGCAACCTTGGCATAATCGTAAATTGTAGGAGCAACAAACTTTAAATTAACTCCATCGCTATTACAGTATTAAAAAAAAAAGTCTAAAATAAGATAATATGGACGACACATTGACAATACAAATCTCCTCCGAAATAATTTTTTTTGGCAAGACAACGTGGTACTTTATAAATACGTTGAATGTATCTAATTTTTTAATCGATCTAGATTTGTAGAAGTGTCTGTCGGTACATATTTTTAGCCATCTTATGGCTATATATAAACATTTAAAAAATTGCGGCATTAATTATTATATTAACAAAGCTAGCGAATTACAGAAAATAATATACAAACGCCTTGCACTTACCGCTTACCGCCGTCAAAATGTAAACAGAACGATCAGAATCGGAGTTGAGTTGAGATGTAGCGTTTCTTCACATAGTCAGTTACGAAAAAAAAAAAAATCAAATGTTCAAAAGGAGATTTACATTTTTCACTTGTTTTTTGAAGTAAAATTTTCTTAAAAACTGGAAGTCATCATGCCTGTAGTTAATAAGTGGAAAGGCAATTTCCTCCTCCCTCGATTTTGAAATTTAAATAACTAAATAATTAAAATAACTAAAATAAATAATAATAATAATAATAAAAAACTTAAAATAAAAGAACTAAGAATTTTTCGTTGTGTGTATGGTGTGTGTGTGTGTGGGGGGGGTGTTCAATTACTACTTTCTTCCTGAATTTTAAAGTTTAAGTAACTAAAATTACGTTTTCTCCGATTTTAAACAGCATAATAAAATTGGTTCTTGAGGAACTAAGAATTTTCCGTTGGAGGAGGGGGGGGCGCCATTAACCCTCCCTGGATTTTGAAATTTTATTTAATTTTTTATTTTGACCGATTTTGTAAAACAGTAAATTTATTCTTTTTTCGAGTAATTTAAAGTAATTAAACACTAAGAGAAAGTACAAATTTTCCGTTGGGGGGAAGGGCGGACTTACCCCCCTTAAATTCCCCATGAAAGTTATTTATTTGTTATTTTTATATTTATGTGTTAAAAATTAATCTCAAAAGGGGTGGTTCAAAGCAGTGTCCGCTGCTTAACTCGCTGTTCCTCGCTTAACTTAAAAGAGGAACTAAGAATTTTCCGTTGGAGGGGGGGTGGGGTGCGTCATTAACCCTCCCTGGATTTTGAAATTTTATTTAATTTTTTATTTTGACCGATTTTGTAAAACAGTAAATTTATTCTTTTTTCAAGTAATTTAAAGTAATTAAACACTAAGAGAAAGTACAAATTTCCCGTTGGAGGGAAGGGCGGACTTTCCCCCTTAAATTCCCCATGAAAGTTTTTTTTTATATATATTTATGTGTTAAAAATTTATCTCAAAATGGGTGGTTCAAAGCAGTGTTCGCCCCCCCCCCCCCCCCCACACACACCCCCACCCGAGGATTTTGAATTTTGTTCAATTTAGTCCCATTAAACTAAAAGTCTTGAAAACAGTGTTAATTATTAATAACAAAGTAAATACGCAATATTGTCAAAAACTGAAAGACTTTAATATTGCTTAGCTTTTAAAACTGCAGATAAATTGCAGAAAATATCTCACAAACTTACTAAAATTAAGTTCTGTAAAATTACCTTAAAGTAACTGCAGTTATACTGCAGATACATCAGAAAATATAATACTGAAATAATGACTGCAAAAATACTTCAAATTTACTACAGTTTTACTACAGATGTAAAATCTCATTATTTTTTTAATTTATGATTATAACATAAATTCACGTAAACTGCAGTATTTTTGCAGATAAAAGCTCACAGTATTTTTGAAATAAATTACTGCAAAATTACTTCACATTAACTGCAAAATAACTGAAGTATTTTTACAGTCAAGATTGTACTACAGAAAATCTACAGTTGCCTGTAGAAAAACTTTAAAAATACTTCACTTCTGTAGAAAAACTGCAGTTCATTTTTAGCTGGGACATTTTAATAACTTTTAAAACAATCGCTAATTACGTAAACTGAAATATTTTTATAACTGTATTCAATTTCACTTTCAAACTTTTATCATCATTAACAGTGGAAGGTTTAACTTAAATTATTCTAAATTGTAACATAATTGGACTGCACCTTCCGGTTTTAAATTAAAACATGCAATTTGAAATTTAAACTTCGTTACATTTTCTTTAATTCTGCATTATTAATCAGGTTTGACTAATACTAAAATTTTTCACTTCGACTGTTTTCATTCATATAGCTATTGCAAAATTTATTTTAATGAATGCATTTTAAGAATATTGCATTTAATTACTAACTTTTAATAAAAGTGGCCTTTAACATTCTACTGAAGCCAACAACTGCAATATTTTCTGTTTGAGTT
This sequence comes from Maratus michaelseni, assembly GCA_963931845.1. Taxonomy (NCBI): domain Eukaryota; kingdom Metazoa; phylum Arthropoda; class Arachnida; order Araneae; family Salticidae; genus Maratus; species Maratus michaelseni. Next base: position 125,977,084 of record OZ007596.1, on the reverse strand, counting down.
ATGTTTAACATAATTTGAAATGACATACAATTGTAATACAGCTAGCAAATTAATTTATTTTTTAAATTAAATCACTTTCGATGCGAAAACTCTCATCTAAATTTAGAAGAATTGTGCAACATGTCGTTTTAAACTTTACCTTTTACTGTAGTTTCTCTAAGCTTTGTATTTAATTATTTCAAAAATTTTAAAAACAGTACTTTTCTTATCAAAAGAAATCAAAACATACATAAAATGTATATTTATTTAAAACTTCTAAATGGGCTGTAACAACATCTGTCACGATTTAACGTGTATACCTCAAAGAACCCCTTTCAAAATGTTAACTTTTACATTTATTTTATAAAACTTAAAGAAAATTTCATCTAGGCACCTAGAATTAATTTTCTTGAACTAGTTAAGGAAGAAAATAATGAACACATACACTAAAGCGCCATTGAATTGGAGACACACAGTGCCGTGAAAGAAAGGATCTGCTACTGAATATTTTTTTTCGCATTTGCGGATGCTGCATATGATATATATAGCTGATATATATAGCTGGATGTATAAATTTAAAATAAAATCTTTAAAACAATTGTTAAAAGTTTCTTAATCGGAAAAACTCGCGAATTAGACTCCTTTGAATGCAAATAATAAGTGTTCTTTACTTGAGTCACTCAATTTGAGAAAGAGCTCAACAATGGGATTTTCCCAATGCAAAATATATAGCGTATAACGGATAGACGTAAAGAGAATAATAGTTTGGTAAACTACAAAGGATAGGTGAATTTGAATGATCCTGAAATTCAAGGTTTAGTTGCATCGTATTAGACCGGGAGGCGGAGGTACAAACAATCACCTCATCGAGTTCACGGCTGAAATTCCAGAATTAGTTGAAAGTCGATTCGCATATTAAAACGCAATCGGTCTGCCAAGTCATATCTTGGTGGAAAAAATGTGAAAACCCGATTTTAGCGGTTGACGCCTAGGTTTACCATTGTGTTTTCCTGCACCCAGTTCTCCATGTTTTCATACTTTTGGGTGCAGGAAAACACAATGGTAAACCTACGAGTCAACCGGCAAAATCGGGTTTTCACGTGTTTTCCACCAAGATATGACTTGGCAGACCAAGTGTGTTTTAATATGCGAATCGAGTTTTAACTAATTCTGGAATTTCATCCGTGAACTCGATGAGGTGATTGTCCGTGCTGCCACCTCCCGGTCTATATGCAACCAGCCACAGCAAACGTTAGCTCAGGTGACGATTAAAATGAATGAAAGGCCATGCGTCTTTAGACAGATTGTGTACCATTCGCTCCCTCAAATGAGCTTCTGCGGAAAAACACGCACTTGAGTACAACTTGGCAATGCACACTATCACATGCGACGCCTTGCATGAATCAAAGAATACCGTGAATGCATCAATCACTTTTACATTCGAGTAGATTGTGGTGATCAGACTAGAATACGACTACGTCACGCTGTAGAATATGCTGTCATGTTCATGGAACGATAGATCTAACATGCAAAGATGAACCAATTTCAACGTCACGGTGGCTCAGAATTGAAGGTGTTTTTGTTTTTTTGCAATACTTGTAAAAAACACCTTCTTTGACTTTACATAAGTAAATTGTAATCGGGACGAGCATGTTAATATTTTTATAATTTTATTTCACATAGGAAAGTGGAAAGTTTTATATAAATTTTGTTTAAAAATGGGTTTTAAGAAGTATAACTGTTCTTGCTAAATGTCCTATTGGCAATCACCTGGTTCAAAGAGAATTCCACTGATGTGTACTTCGTTTAATAACTATCAAGAATTTCTGAGTTAAATACGTGTCAAAAACCATAGGGACACGTCATCCCACACCAGTGTACTTAATTGATTTATGATTCTTTAAATAATATGATTGGAACGTTATGCCTTTGAAGCACTTCCGTAGATTTTAAAAAATGCATCGTCATGTGGCAGTTGTTATCAAAGCTAAATGTATAGAAACTCATTTCTAATCAGATATTTCGAATTAAGAGGCTTTCCAGAGTATACATGGTGCAAAATAAAATACGGATAACCGCAAATGACGTAAGAGCGGTTAAAGCTAGAACTGTGAAACTAATGGTTACGTAAAGTAAAACGAGTATGAGCTATAGTACGAGCCATTGCTGCACCCGTAGTGGAGAAATTTGTAAGTTATCTATTGTACCTCAATGAGAGGTAGAGAAAAAGTAAGTCACAAAAGTATAAATATTCCCCGCTTTTGTATGAAATGGTGTCTTGCATGCAACTATAACTTTATTAGAAAATCTGTAATGTAAGTTCTTCGATATCGAATCATAAGCTTAAATACGTCATTAATCACTTGCTGAAGTGTAGTATTACACAGTAAGGTACAATTACACTGTTAAAAGTTTTCGCAAATTAACTATTTATTTACTTATATTTTGCACTCACTTTACCGTATATCAAGAAAATGATACAAACTCTATAACAAAACGTTTTCATTTCCCGGTGATAGAACTGTTATGATACATCCATTTTTAATGAAATTGGTAGAATAACTGTAATTTTAACTGCATCCGAAACAATTAAATCGCGTCACAGTATGGTTAATTAAGTGTTATATATAAATAAAGTTCAAAGACAGGACAGTATGGTGCAATCAGAAATTGTAAAATGATAGTTTTTCCATGTTGATTTATTTTTAACTTTAATGTAAGAATACACTTTAATGTGTTAAATAATATTACATAACATACACATTTTCAGAGTTAATAAAAAGTGGAATTAGATGAAACTGATCATGCAAAATCAAATTATTGGAGTTAAGGATGTGGTCTCGAAATATAGTACATTATATAATATTTCGTCAAACCACTTACAGAACACAAACTGGACACCGTAAAATTTATTTCATACAGTTTTATCTTTTTTATTTGTAAATCTGATTTCATTTTGTTTCGGTGATCTTTTAAACTTTTTTCTTTGCAATACTTCAAGATTCTGGCATATGTTGATACACAAAAATATCTGTTAATTATTTTTAAAGATTTAATTGAGGTTTTTCCCTCACACAACATCTTAAAGTTTTTAAAATAATCGTCAGATAATAATACTATACTTTGTACAATAAAGCACGCGTCTTTCCTTAAAACAAATTAAATTATATTTTAAAAATATATATCTAAAGTATCCAATAGAATGAAATTCGTTAAAGCATAAAATGAAAACACTTAAATATTATTTTAAAAAGTTATGGGCAAATTAAGGTATAATTGTACGTTAAAAATATTGGCTATGCATTTTTATACACCTTTCAAATATAATAAATATTTTACAGCTTTCTCTAAAATTAATCATTATATAGAGAAAGAAAATTTACAGACTTATTTATTGGCAGAAAATTAAAATAATCAGTCATGCTAGCAGCGCTGCAGGTTTTATATTCAATTCGTATTCAAAAACTTTTTCCTTATTATTTAAATTTGAAAACATATTTAAGATAGGTTCACAATATGCTTATCCAGTCATCAGTGTTACTGCCTTTTGTCACTAACGTTACAGAAATAATGTTCTCACTGCGTTTTAACTCAATAGAAAATTTTAATATGCGTTATTTCGATTAGGAATTTCAATATGAATTATTTGGATTAACTGGATATAAATGCATATCTATTTGATGTATGAAAAGAAAATATTTGTTATACTTCACAATATTTGCTTTATAGCTGTATGTTGAAGAAATTCTTTTAAAGGATAATTTACATTTAAAATTTTAATCACTTTTAAATTTTCAATAGCAACAAAAGATTCACGTTACATGTCTATGATAAGAATGATAAGATACGCAGAAATTCAAAATTATATCAGTTTAGATTGGTAATTAGTGAGACTTTTTTTTTCGAAAATATACATAAATCCATGTTAAACAGAAAAACAGTTTCTTCATCTTCTTATTAGACACTTTGCCCAATCAAAATCATGTCCATATTTTGAATTAAACTGTTTTTGAAAAATTAGTTATTAAATAATTATGTGATTTTAAATAATATACAAGTAAAAACATTTATTTTCGGACATATCTCGATTCAGCATGAAAACAAAATCAGCAATAATTTTTTTTTTCATTTCGGGGACTATCTTCAAATTTTCACAATCAATGTTTATATCTGCAAAGTTTTAACATTTAACTTTACTTAAAGATTTAAACTTTTTTTATTGCTCATTTTATGTAAGCTAATTATTAACAGGTTTCGGTTAAATTGGTGTATCAAATACTAACCTTGTTTCGGATAATCTTGAGTGTAGTGCAGCTTAATTCTGTTTTTTGTAAATGGGAGTAGTGATTTGCGCAATACACTATATTTCCAATGATGACCGGTCACTTGCGGTTTTAGACGTTTTGTTAAATATCTGGAAAGATACATTAGGAATTATCCTGAAACTTCAGGAGTGTAAACAACATGATAGACGTCATATATTTCCGCGAAGATTTTTTCCCGAAATCCTATAAGGGACCGTCAACAAATTGAAGAAAAACGAATATATTTTGGATAACCCTGTAAAAACTAATATTGCAAAAGCATGCAAACTGTAGTTTATGATTAAGCGGCTTATTGTAATAATTTGTCTTCATTTTTATGAATATAGCATGTATACTCGAAGAGAAATTCAGGTTTTTATAAAAATAGTCCCAAATTTTACCAAGTTTTTTGCTTATAATTTGCAGAGTTTTAATATAAAAACAAGTTGTTTTCAGAAAATATGACAAACAAAATTGTACACAATATCCTGCAATCAGAATTAAAAAATAGTAAAAATTGTATGAAAAATGAGCAGGTTCACTAAATATTGTTTCACTGCGCATGCGCGGATTCAATACGTAATATTAGCTAAATATATAGACCAACTTTTGTGAAAGTCTCAAAAACATAGCTTGAAAATTCTGATAGTAATCGTCGATAGAATAAGCTCGCAATTCGCCGTTCCCAAAAGGAAGCAAAAAGATGAGGGGTTGTATCAAATATAGAATGAGAGACGCTTCATTCTTATTATGTCAACTTTCATAAGCTAGTATATTTGGATACAACCCCTCATCTTTTTGCTTCCTTTTGGGAACAGCGAAATTTGAGCTTATTCTATCGACGATTACTATCAGAATTTTCAAGCTATGTTTTTGAGACTTTCACAAAAGTTGGTCTATATATTTAGCTAATATATTATGCACAGTATATTTTGATTGAATTCGCGCATGCGCAGTGAAACAATATTTAGTAAACCTGCTCATTTTTCATACAATTTTTATTATTTTTTAACTCTGATTGCAGGGTATTGTGTACAATTTTATTTGTCATATTTTCTGAAAATAACTTGTTTTTATATTAAAAACTCTGCAAATTATAAGCAAAAAACTTGGTAAAATTTTCTACTGTTTTTATAAAAACCTGAATTTATCTTCGAGTATACATGCTATCTGATAAAAATGAACCCAAAGTATTACAATAAGCCACTTAATCATAATCTACAGTTTGAATGCTTTTGCTATATTAGTTTTTACAGGGTTATTCAAAAGATATTCGTTTTTCTTCATTTTGTTGACGGCCCCTTATGGGGTTTAGGAAAACAATCTTCGGAAATATATGACGTTTATCATGTTGTTTACACTTCTGAAGTTTCAGGATAATTCCTCATATATCTTTCCAGATATTTAACAAAACGTGTAAAATTGCAAGTGACCGGTCATCATTGGAAATATAGTGTATATGTATGCCTGTTACTGCATACGTGTAGTATAGTATTACTAAAGTAGTGCAAATTTCCTCTTTCACGTGAATTGTTCTCTGGCTATAAGGCATTATCAGACAATCACTATTAATATAAGTTTGTGTCTTCTAATAAGAAGTGCATTTTAAAATTATTTTAATAGGTATTTTTACTATTGCATTTTGTAAAATTGCTACTATTGTGACATAAAATTCCCTATAATAAAATAGGCGCTTACTTGTTAAATGAAAGAAAATAGTTCAAAAAAGAAAAAATAAATAGAAGTGCCATTTCTCAGCATTTTTCAGGAGCGCACTGTTATTGCGCGGAACATTTTAAAACAAGTTTTATATAGTAGGTCTTTCTCATTTTATGTGAACAAATTTTAACAGTTAATTTCTATGTATAAATTCTGTATATATTACGACAATTTTATTTTGTTGGATAGCGTTGGATTTAGTCTATAGCTCTGATTTAAATTTCCATGATAAAATAATTTTTCTTAGCATAGTCATGTGAATTATTTCCCAACCTTCTTGTGCAACTTTCCAACGTTTTTCCAAATTTAATTGCATTTTCTTAACACACGCTTTAAGAAGCTGTAATAGATGAATGTTTGCGGTTCAATTATATAAAACATTACTTTACTTAGGTGGCAGTAGCAAAAAAATATTTTTTGTTTTAATTACAGAAAAAAAAAAACAACGAAATTTGCACGTAAATAATTTAAAAAGGGATCATGAATGCTGCTGAGTTTTGATAAGAAAATAAATTAAAATATCAAGTACAGCTAAATTTTATCCACTCTTTTATCAGCTAAATATTTTAAAATTAATTTTCAAAGACGGAAGTCCAGTTTTATATTGAATACACTTCAATAATTTTTGGCTTCATATGCACAAAATCTCCAGTTACACTTCCAAGTCAATACCCGCATATATAAGTGAAAAATAATCACTTGTGATAATAAGTCATGTCCCGTTTGAAAATGTATTTATAAAATATACTAACTTTGCCCCTTGGATTTCAGTGCTTTGACTTATTAAAACGAACATTAAAAAGGTGTCATCCACAAAAACTGAAAAGAGATTGGAAAGCCATTAAATATTTATTGGAGAAAATTGAAGAGAATGTAATAAGACAAAATCTATTATAAGAGACATTTTGTGTCATAGCTATAGCCAAAAATCAAGGTACATAATAGTCAAATTATCTTAAAGATTATGAACTTTGTATGTAGAAATTAACTGTGAAATACGTTTCCAAAAAGTGCGACAGATCATGACCTATTGTGCTATTGAAAAAATATATTATTTTTGTTTTAAATTTATAAATGTAACTACTAAATAAATTTAAAATAATCTAACATAAATAAGATACTTTATCCGTTGTCGCGAATGTGTTTATTGTTTGGTAATTATGTAGCGTAATTAATACTTATTTAAACATAACTATACTCTGTACACACAAATACTACGTAATTTAGTAAATTATTATAACTTTAATATTTTTGCGTATTAAATTATTTTATTAAAATTTGTGCTAACTTTTATTTTACCGTTATAGATATTTAAAATATTTTGAAAGTCTTTGAATCTAAACATTTTTAAAAAATATAAAAAATACACTTTTACTTTTAACATTCAAAGAAAATTTCAAATTCAAAAAAAAAAAAAAAAATTCTCTTTTCTGGAAACCAAATTTTCATGTACGTGAAAGCATTTCTTTTGAAAAAAAAATATAAAAAAAAATGTTCTTCCCTTATTCGATTGGTATGGTTGAGTGATTTTCAGAATATCGCAGAACAAAGACTGTGAATTTTGCCAGCTGTTACTATAAATAATTTCAGATCAGTTAATGTTTGAAAACATGTTGCGTAAGCTTCCAAATAAGAATTTTTCTACAATAAATTTAAGTAGAAAAATTTGCCTTTTACGCTGCATTTGAAAGATTTTTTTTTGTTTATCGCTTGATTTATACTAGAAAATGATTAATAATTTAAATAGTAGGTAGGAGTTCAGTCTCATAATCAATACAAAAATTTCAGGATACAAATGCGTAGAAAATTTAATATTCTTAATTAACTTAAAGTGATATATTTGTTTTAAATGCTAAAAGGTGTAAATTAAAAACATATTAAAAAGTAAAATAACTTTTATTAGATTGTTGACATGTTTCGGCTCACTCCAAGCCATTTTCAAAAACAAATGAGAATATTCTATAGTTGCACGGTCTTTGAAGTTATTATTTGAAATGTTATCATTTAATTTTCATGTACATTTTAAAAATTATGCGCGTTATCTTTTATTTTTACTTGGTTGTTTGTTTTCATATTTGTAACTATGGAGTAACTCGAGTCACAATTTCGGTAGGTTAAAAGATGCTGCATCGTTACATATTGTATTTTTTAGTGTTACTATCTCTATGGTTTCTATAAATCTGGTTTCCCCAGACAATAAACTGTTTATTGTGGCGTCGGTTCCGGTGGGGGAGTGTTCGTGATATGCTTTCAATTGTTTTTATGCATTTGATTTATGCTTCGCGACACTCTGGCAGAAACCCACCGCCCCTACTGAATAATAGTTTATTGTGTATGGTAATTAGTCTGAAACATTGCTGTGCTTTTATAATATGCCCACTGCTGATGAGTCAACAGCTTTTTGGTAGTTTTTTCTTGTTAGGGTTATATCTGTTGAAATTTCTTTGATGTTTGTTGTTTTTTTCTTAGTTTAATTATAGTGCGAAATTCTGAGTCTGCCGAATGCATTTTATACATAATGTGCTAGATATATATATATAAATATATATATTGTATTTTTAATTCAAAGATTTATATATATATATATATATATATATATCAATATTTGAACGGAGGGTGATTTTGGAATCTGGGGGTCATGATTGATGAAAATATGCCGATTTTTTCCGGAATTGCTTTGCTCCGAACGGCTGCAAAAGATAACTTTTTACTTTTTGTAATAAAAGCTACATAATATAATAAAACAGCACAAATTATACGAATTTATACTAGCACGCTTAATAATTTTATCTAATTTGACCAAATTTGATAAGTTGTAAATTGAAGAATTTGAAATACAAATTATATATATATATATATATGTATAATGTACGCAAATTTCTTTCAGTAGTGATCAATTTTATTTAACGAATTAACAATTAAGAGTTGACTTCAGAATCATCGAAAACGCAAGACTATCAGGCATTATATACAAGAACATAGAATTCAATTCCAGATACGAAGTTGTCGAACCTTGTAATTTTTACAATTTTTTCTTTGATTGGTTATTTTTGGAAATCAAAAATATGAAATAATCAATTGCAAACCGCTTACCAGACAATTCCAATTCTCTAAATATAACTAGGTATGAGTCTGATATCAATTGTTTCGCATTTCAGATACAACTTCAAAAATTGCATTTTTAAAAATGGATTTTCTAAAACATAACACTATGTCATACACATATCTTTATAATCATTATAATTTTTATTCATTATTATTTGATACGCAAATGCTTTGTTTGTTGGCACGTCGTGCTCACGTAAAATATTTTTCAAAAAATTGGCACATGGTATGGGAGAGTTTCCCCATCTCTTCTCTGTGAAATACATTGCGTAGTCTGCCTCAGAGATGCATGTCAATTTCATAAAGTTTTCAGTATCATACCATCCATAAAATGCATCACGAATAGCTTTTATCTCTGAGACGATAATGCAATAGAATTATGTTATACGTCCCTGTAAACGAAAATAGAAGTTACACACTTCATTTTGAATATGGAACATGATATAGTAAACCTCAACAACCTACATCAATATAGTGGAAAGCCAAGTATATTTCAAAGAGTTAAACCGCGGTCAGACAAACAAATGGAGAGACAAACGAAAGTCATAAGCAGTTTTCAATTATGTTGAAAATGTTAAGCAAAATCAAATGATTATAATGGATGCTGCTTTTATATCTCATATCTAAAAAACTAAACCTGCTTCAGTATATTCCATTAAGGATCATGGTCTACAGTGCCCAGTTTTGTTTTCATGACCGTAAGCCATGAGGTGCTATGCAGCATATGTCCCGTTCAGGTTGTCAGCCTAACGCGGAGCCAAAGTTCGAAAGCAAGCTTGGTACTCATTTTATACACCTCAAAGGGTTGAAAGTTTGAGTGTTCCTTGCTGATTTCGTAATTCGAAATCTAACTATGGACCTCAAAACCTAATAATTTCTGACATCTCCGCATCTGTAGCATGGTAGAGCAGCACGCTGACCAATAGTCTACTGGGCTTATATTTCATAGCTAATCAACTATTCGCCATCGGGAAAAAAAAGCATAAAGCCACATTTTATATTCCTATAAATCTTAAAAAGGTTATTTTTATTACAATATACTTATCCCTGTTATTATTTATACAAGTCATATACTATGACTTCTTCGTGACTTCTTCGTATATCGTGGCTACTATGTTAAACTATCGAATGTAATAGTACTTCACCAGCGTTGCCAGTTTGGCCTTCTTTTGTTTTCACAAATTCCGAAACCATACCAGAAATTTGAAATAGAAATTTTTGCTTTATTTAATGATAGACATTTTGTGACTATTTAAGGTAAAATGTCTTGTCTCAAAATTTCCGGTATAAATTCGGCATCTGTGAATGAAAAAGAAGGCCAAACTATCAACCATTCATCACAGAAATTTTATTAATATTCTTACTACGCGAAGAATTCTAATAAAATTTAGTGGTGACAATCGGCCAAGTAAAAAAAATGCATTTATTCACATTCGATAATTTGACATGGTAGCGAAGATATGTATTTAATGCTAACCATCATGATGCGCATTAGTTTTCATAAAAAGGTATAAACAACAATCCTCTGTTGAACATGTAAAAATATCGTTCTATTGTCAAATTGTGTCGTTAAACATCAAAAATATCAATTTAACATTTTAGATATTACAACGAGATCCATTTTCAACAAAGCAACAAATCTTGAGTCAATTTTCAAAAAGTTTTTCAGTTGTATTAATAAATTAATGGTATTAATAATATTCCGCAATTGTTATTAATTTGTTAATGGTTCCGTTTACTTTCTTCTATCTTTGCAAGAACAAAGTATTGGATTCATGAAAATTTTCAACTTCCTGTTTTCGGTGAATTTATACATTTTAGAAGGTCTTGAACAAGACGTGACTGTTTTTAGAAAATATCTGTCTGTGAGTCTGTGACTCTGTCTGTCTGTCTGTCTGTGACAAAAATATTGTGAGCGCTCTGTCAATGCACGGAATTTAATAAAACTGTATATTCAGTTAGTCCCTGATATAAATTGGCGCTGATTAGATTTTGGTGAAAATCACCTAACAGGTGGCGCTGCTATGCTGCATTTTTTGCTATTTCCCCAATAGCTCTATCTCAAGTACTAATGCACTTATTTTCATCAAAATTCAGATTCAGATAGACCTTGACATAGGTAGACGCTGATTACATTTTGGTGTAGATATCCCTGCAGGTGGCGCTTCTATACGACTTTTTCGTGATTTTTACAATAGCTATATCTGAAGAACTATTGCACGGAATTTCATCAAACTTCAGATTCTCTTAGACCTTGACATAAATAGATGCTGCTTACATTTTTGTGTAAATAAACCAACCGGTGGCGCTGCTATACTACTTTTTACATTATTATCACGATAACTATATCTCAAGAATTAATGCACGAATTTTTATCAAACTTCAGATTCAGTTAGACGTTGATATAAGTTGTTGTTGATTAGGTTTTCGTCTAAATCTCCCTACAGGTGGCGCTGCTATGTTACATTTGGCAGGTTTTACATGATTTTAGCAATAGTCATATCTCAAGAACTAATGCACGGAATTTAATAAAACTTTATATTCCGTTAGACCTTGATATAAATTGGTGTTGATTTGTTTTAGTTTATGCGAAACCTGTGTGAGATAGAAGAAAGTTTTGGGATTGGCACATCCGACTAGTTTAATAATCGTTTTAGTGGTGTGTCATTTGTATAGTACTTTAAAAAAGTGATAAGCCTCGACTGTTAAATCATGGTATGAAAATGTGACAGGTACCAATCGATGAGTAATATGTCTACTAATTTATTCAATACTTAAATTTGGTTTAGGAGGTAATCTACACATCTTATTTTGACATTATACATGGATTATTCGGTAGACTTTACTTACGGATACCAAATGATATATCATTCTCTCAAACAGGTTGCAAATTATACAGATTTAAATTTTGGAACTCCTAATTTTAAATTTATTTGTAGTCGTCTCAAAAAAGTTTGAAATTGGTGTTTCAAGCACAAATCAAAAGCTACTTTGCTGATCGAGGTGTAATTTTGGTATCCTATATTTAAAGAATTTCGAAATCTTAATTTCTTAAAAGAAAATTATAGGTAAAAAATAATAAAACAAATTTTAATATTAAATTCTGGTGCGAATCTTGATCAAAATTAGATGGGATAAAATATTTCCCGCTGCCCTTCAAGGTGTTAAATAGATCGCATCGAAAAATTTCGACTGGGCCAGTTTTTTCTGGCCGATTCTGCATATTTTTCGGTATGCTATTTTAATTTACACAAAACTACACTAAGATACATAGCCTCACATATACTGTATTTATAGTATTGCATCGCATTTCTACATTCAAGTTTCCATATTATTAAACAATAACATATGTTTTAGATTTAAATATTATAAATCACCTAACACAAATAAGTACTCACTTTTAATGAGTTTAATTTAAAAAAATAAATATTTTGATAAACAATAGAAATATATTAAGCACCGGATGCATGTCTATACATATTTGGATGATAATCGACAGAAACCGTATCTATTTGTGTTACCGTAATCCGCGTTCCATTTTATGTCAAACAAATAATTTTATTAACATCTAATACATTATTTTGTTTTCTTTTTAACTACGGAAAAAATTACAAGAAAAATATTCTGATGGATATTTAAATGCTATTTTTATGGACGGATATTTAAATGCTATTTTTATGCTACTTTCTTAGTAACAATTCAAAACATGCTTGCGAAGTATGAAATTCGCTACAAAGTAATTCGGATGTATATTTAGAGGGTGATTTATTTTAATTCTTAATTTTCTTTTCAAAAAGCAGATACTTGCGTAAATATTCATAAATGTTTTGAAAAGAGTAATAAAAAATCCTTTAAAACCGAAATTTTATGAAATAGACATATTTTATTGAAATATCTATAAAGCAGTCTATTTTAAAATACAGTTGGCCCATAAAAAAAAGAGAACACCCTATGCATTTTAAACTCTAAATTGTCACATAGAAAACAAAAAGTCATTAATTTGTAAATTAAGTGTTCTTTCAATTTATGTTAAATAAATAAGCTTAGGGAGTTGCCTTTGTGTTGAAAACCAAACTCTGAAGCTTTCAATACGAACACCTCATTTTGACATCTTATTTGACTTTTTGTGTAAATTTATCCTTCGTATACCAAACAGGAAGTCATTTAATCAAGTTGTTTAGATTTTGTGCAAGTTTGAGGGTCCAAATTCTCAAAAAATGTAATTTTTATTTTCTAGCTACTAAAATACTACAAACTTAAATAAATTAAATCAATCGAACAGTGTATGTCTACGGTGATTAAATCAGACATTATAACATTTTACTTACCCATCATACGGAGTATAGGGTAAGTCTTGTAATCGTTTTAAAAATCAAAAAAACTTTTGAAGTAATTTTTTTGAACATTTTTTTAACGAAATATTTTTAAAACCCAATAGAGCTATATAAACTTTCAGGTCTTCATGAAACCCCTTTATCAGAGCAGGTGGAACACTGAAACATTATATAGGAATGGTAACTAGAAAGTTTAAAGCAAGATTAAAAGAACACATAGCAGATATGATATCAAACATGATATAAAAACTACAGCTTTGGAAAGGTTACATAGGACAAACACTTTAAAAAGTGATTTTAAGAATAATAAAATGATTCAGACTTTATTTCCCATCTATTACCCGTGAATCAATAGAAATCTATATGCGTAACTAGATCATTCGCAATGAATCAGCCTCTTTCGAATTATCTTCAATCTGGTACGAGGTCTTGTTCAATTTAAAAAAAAAAAAATAAGGAAATAGTAATTTTCACGTTTCCAGTTGACTATTTTTAAGCACCTGCTTTTATTATGCATATGAACTCGTAATTTATGTTTTTCAAGTTCATTTTAAAAACTTTTTGAGAGAATAGTTTGTTTATCATGTATATCTTGAAAATGGCGTCGTTTGAGCGTTCGAAACATGCCGACCCTTATAATAAAATGTTTTTTATAAGACTCTTTGTATTCTACTTTTTTAACTTAAGAAATTAAACCTGTATTTTAATGATAATTAGTAATTGTATTATATGAGTATGTAACTATTGCTAAGTTAAAATTTCTGAACTGCCCACTACTTTCTTTTCTTCTATTACTTACCCAACATACGTAGTATCGTGTAAGTTTTGTAAACGTTTTGAAAATCGAAACTTTTTTTTTGACGGATTTACACGTTTCAAACACTGGAGATTCCGAGAAACATATTTTTAGAAAAACAAAAAATTGACGTCCGTCTCTGTGAGTGTGTGTGTGACTGTAAATGCTCTATCTCCCGAACAAATTGAGATAGAGACTTGAAATTTGGTATGTGCTTAGTATGTAACAAAGGGAAGAAGCTTATTGAATTTCAGTAACGTCGATTATCCGGAAATATTTTTTTCGGACTCTCGAAATATTCGTTCTGATAAAAGGTATAAAAAAAATTCGAAATTGTTTATTTTAAAGATTGAATATAAAATACAATAAAAAACATAAATGTTGCATAAAGAATGAAGTTACTCGGTTAATTAGTTGCTAAGATATTTGTAATCCTATTTTCCACACTCTTCGATTTCTCATGACACTGCATTTCATTCAAATTTCAATTGAAAGATATATTTTAATTGTAAATTAGACACTTAATCCGACGCAGTAAACCGTTAGTTAATATGATTATCAATTTTGGAGTTAAGGATGTTTCTTTTACGAAATTCAGTAATAGACCATTTAAAGTTTATGACGTCATCAAACCACGATTTTTTTCGAATTGCAATGCATTTTATAAATAGTTTACAAATGTTTTATTTTCATATTTTATATTATGCATATCCATGATGAGTAAGTATTACGGTGGCTCCTAACGAATAGTTTTGGTTGAACTATCATTTCAGCGCTTCCCATGACTCAAGTTTTCAGACCGTGTGTCTCAGAATGAATTTTTCAATAACTTGTCATGTTTAAAACGATATATATAAAATTTCTTATGATGTGTGTCCATGAATATGTGTATGGGAAATTTTATTCAGATTTTGTATGTAATTATTTTACTAAAATCTCTTCAGAATTTTTAATGTCATGTGAATTTTTTTATATATATTTCTCGAAGTACAAATCACGTTCTTTTTATTTTTTACATATAAATGTATTTATGTTATAACACAATAGTGAAACATTAATGAAATCGGGTAAGTGGTTTATAAGTTATGCCAAAAAAATAAGTTGAAATTTTTAAATTAAAAAAAAATAAAAATAAAATTGAAAGTTTTCAAAAATATTTTAATCTTAAAAATATTTTTATAGAAAGGCACGTTTCAGGAAAACAATTCATCAAAAAATGTTTATAAATAAATAAAATTAAGGTTTAAACAGCAGACACTTAAAAGTGTAACTTCTAATTTTAAGTCCTTATTTTCAGAAAAACTTCAATTAAATAGACTTGTAAGCATAACTCAATGCCTACTGAACAGTATGAGAAGTAATTACAGACGCGCATATTTGAAGATTATAGAATTCTGTTTTAAAAAAATTATAGGTTACAAATCATATTTATTTTTAATAATATATTTCGAAATTATTTATTTTGACATTATATTTTTAAGATATATGAATTGTAACCTATGCATTTTTAAAAATCAGAAATCGGTTTCTAGAAGCTTTAAATATGCGAATTCAAAATTACAGCTAATTCTGTTAAGTCGATTTTGAGTCATGTTTAAAAATCTACTGTCTTTGAAATCTCTTTTTTGCAAAGATTACAAATCAATTTAACATTTGGCGTTACAATTTTTAAACTTGCATAATACACAAACTAATATTCTTAGATGTTGCAATATGATAATAATTGAAATATTTATGAATTAAAATATGAATTGAAATATTGATTATTTCTATGCCTAAATACTGAGAAACGGGTTGTTACTTTATTGTACAAATAAGAAATCTTTCTCTAAAAACCTCAAACAAGTATTCATTCATGAAAAATATACACCAATGACTAAAACTGTATATATTTTTCCTGAAACCAAAGAATTTTAAACGTTCATGAAATACATTTTGGTTGTTATTTCTCTGGCGTATCATAAAATATCATTAACACTGGAAATTTCACCATACGAAAAAAACTTTCATGCAAACTATTCATAACAAAATTTTACTTAAATTTCCGAACGTGAATGCCGTATTTGATCAACGAGTTTTCCTGTAATAACGGCTAGCAAATTGAGGCAATTGCGAAAAAATTTCCTTTTGGAATTCTACACACGTGGCATCTGTCAATATTTCTCCCTGGGGAACCAAGTGATTGTAGCCTGCATAATTGGAGGCTTGAAACGAATGAACTGAGTGCCAGCGTTGTCAAGTTTATTTATATTTTCCATTAAAACTGTTTTTGAAGAACACGGTACATTCGCTGTTTCATAAATTGCGTTTGGAAATAAACGTACATGTGCGTAAAGCTTATGCGTAAACCTTTACATATTGAAATGAGATTTCCCTTGTTAATTGAATATATTATTTTATATTGAATCTCGTCCGATCATCAAGTTATTAGTGCATTGAGGATCAATTTTAGTTTTTTTAACGTCAAATACTGCAATTTTCTTGTTCATATTTAAATAAACTGTCGTTTTGTAATTGTAAATCCTCAAGTATTCCCACATCTTAGAAAATAGAATCCGAAGATATTAAAGGCGTACACGTGGGCCTAATCAATGAATTTTCACGTCATAGGTGAATATTGTACGCATCTTCCGAACGATTGTCAACTATGTAGAGTTGTTACATAAAAACTAGTTTTTCTGCATTCATACATCATGGATCATCGCAAGCTTTTACTTAATGCCAGTCATGTACTACCTGGGCACTTGATCCACCTCCATCTTGATTTCTGCCATTAAGTACAATCTCGCCCATCCTCTGTGGTTTGTATGCCGGCCATTACCCCTCCCTCGGCGTGGCATTCAGCCATTGTACAACATCGCCGATTAGGGTGGTTACCACTCCACCTGCGGTAACACTGCATACAATGTATTGTTTCATCATATACCCTTCCTTAAGGAATTGCTTATATCTCCTGAAAAACTCATCATTATTTTAACATCTTCTTCAATCAAACTCAATTCCAGTAAGGTACCTGCACAGTCTCAGACGATGTCTCAAGCCGCTGGACTGTGTGCACTTCATTGCGCACCATGAGGATGCGGTCTTTGGGGATCCCAACAAATACAAACATCAAAATAAAATTTACATCACATCATCACAACATGTAATTACAACTACACTTTTATACACATCTACATTGTTCATTAACACAACTTCACTTCTACATTTTATAACAATCACAATATTTGACATCGCTACTCTTCACATTTTAACATCCTTCCTAACCTAATTGAGAATTAGTGACAACTGTAGCAAGAGGTTACAACATCTTTCTACAGTTGTCACTAATTTTCAATTAGGTATTGTTACCCTCATTCATTACCTTCTGATAACTATTGAATTTCGTATCATTTCCTTCACCTTCATATATCAACTCATAACATTAAATCTTGAACTTCCAATGATACGACATTATCTGACGTTTATCGTAACTTACCTACGTAAGTGAAAATCTGTCACGAAGAATGCGTTCAAGGGAAATAAATTGTTTCAATTCCATTCAACTTCAAATTGAAACTCCCGGCAATCTGATGCGACTGATTACCGTTCACTTACCTTACATTACTTACGTGACTAATAACCTCCACGAAGAATGCGTTCAAGTGATACAGATTGCTTCAACTACGTTCAAAGAAACGTCTAACCTGTCGTGAAACCTTACAGAATGCTAGGAATCCAACAAAATATTTAAAAAGTGATGATGATGAAGTGAAAATGCCTGATTACCTTAAGGTACTCCTTCAAATAATAACAGAATAATGATCGATGGAGAAAGAGTGATTGCACTACCCTCTCTTGACAGGCACTACTCTGCCAGGACATCTCTCTACACCAGTTAACTTAAGATAGAATTGGGCAATAATAGAAAATCTATCATTATAAGAAAAAAAAAACAAAGGAGAAAACAAACAAAGAACCCCATCACTCAGAGACCCCAATTCGGAGCTGATGAGATAAAAAGTCTTTAAAAAAATGAAAAAAAAAAACTACAAAAAAAGAAACAAAATTTTAAAGAAAAGAAAATTCATCACCCGGAGACTTCTTAAAAAACTGAGGGATACCACTTCCAGCTAATGACAAAAACAGCCTAAAAACGAAAAGGAAACACTTAGAAATGGTAAAAAATGTCTACAAAAACAAAAACTTAGAGAACTGAAAAACTTTAAAAAAACAAACAGAGGGGGTCTCTTCCCCAGGCGGAGGAGCACGTGTAGGCTTCTCGGATCTTAACTTTGTCCTTGTATTAAATGTTCTTCGACATCAAACTGAGGAGCTCTCCTCCAATTTTAATTTTTTAATAAAACTTGATATTCTACTTTGATATTCTAATATTTGAACAAAACTTGAAAAATGCAATATAGTTGCAATTTGTGGTGCATTTATGAATGCAAAGGTATGCATGGAACCAATCAATTCTAAATGGAAAAACACATAATAAGACATTTTGAAACATAAGTGTAGAATTTTGCCCAGCGTATGCGGTTAATGTCTGCAAAAAACCACGTAGTCACACATTTATCTTGGAACCTTTTACATGACTAGTACCAGAATTGTTTCTCTTAAATTTTGCCTGGTGTTGCGAAGTCACCTTCGTTTTTCCATAAGTTAACTGTGACTAGCGCCACATCTCACCGCGACCGTAACTGTCTAAACAAAGAAAATAAATAGGACTAAACAGAACGTTAAGAAAATAAGATAACTGCCATCATCCGGGCAAATAAGAACAATAAAATAGATTATGCGACCTCTCAGGCTAAAACCTTCTTACAGGAAAGGTCACCATAAGCGCTTACTCAGAAAATTTTGAAAAAATTACAGAATGTTTTTCTCATGAAGATACATAAGTCTATACAAAAATTTCCTGTGGAACCTCGATATAAAGTCTGTAAAAAATTGGAAAATTTTCGTTTTTTTGGCGATTTATCATCGGTTGGCGACGGAATGAAATTTTAAAAAATACTCTTTTATGACAAATACTTTTTAAGGAAGAACTTTTTCATGCTGAACTTCTTTATGTAAATTTAACTTACATAATAAATAAATGTTTATAACTACAATTTTGTATACACACTTATATGTATATATAATGAAATTTAACGCTTGTATTTTACGATTTAAAACAAAATTTAAATTGATTAAAATTGTTTCAAGCTCAAAAATAAGCTCGATTCTAAATATTAACAATTCAAGAAAAAAGTATTGTTGCTATGGAAACAACGACTTCTTCGATATAGAAATGTATAACGAATCTGTTTGTCATCGGGCTTTTCCTTTTAAAACACATTTAAAAATTACTTGTATAACCGGTGAAGCCGTTTAAATTAGAAAAAAATTTGGAATGGAGGATAAAACAATAGTACATTTTTATTCAATCGGTAATAAATAGAGAGAAAATCGTGAGTGATTTATTTATTCTGATTTAAAGAATATTTTAAATTAATATTACTGCAAAAGTACAGAGATTCGAAAATGTTGAACGCAAAATGCAAACGATTCTGAACAAGATGGTATGGTATCATCAGCCCCAGAAATAATCCATTTGTATACTTTTTTTTAAGCTAATGACATTTAGGTAATTTTACAAAAATCCCATAGGTCTCATAACAAGAATTCCTTCAAACTCTTCGTTTACTTTAATATGCCTTACACATTCATATATTTGTAAAATTTCGATTGTTAACTAAAAGTGAAAATAAACATTTGCAACTTAAAACAAAAACAAAAACAAACAGATTTGATAATTCAATAATACTTAAAAGTCCAATAATACTTAAAACTTAAAAGTCAGCTTCGTTATAACATAAAATAGATATTTGCAGCTTCCAAAACATAGAACATATTTTTTCAGTGGTAAAATTAAATAACTGCAACATGAATAATAAACTGTTCTAGTTTAAGTTTAAATTCATTAAGTATTGCTCATTCGAATAATCATTTTACATGCAATTTCTAAATGCATTAAAATCGTTTGCGTTTGGAGAGGTAAAAATGTTGCTAGCCAAATCGCGTCTTTTTTCGCCAAATTGCATCTTTTTTCGCCAAATACTCGAAAGTATTTTATTTTATTTTTTGCAGCTTTTCTACTGGGTTTCCGCAGCTAAATTTCACTGTTCTTTTATTACATACATGAGTAGATTTATTAGCATTTTTTTTTTTTTTAATTTTCTGAGTATGCGCTTTAAGGAGTCTTTCCTTGTTAGAAAAAAATTCAATATTGAACGCTAAGAATAGAATTTAAACTAGAACTTTAACGTAAGTATTGTGGTGTTGAGAAAGATCGAACTGGTTGGTAAAAGCAATTCCTACCGGAAAATTCTGAAGGTTAGATATCAGAATCAATATCTTATAATTAAATGATAGAATTTTCCGGTACAAATTGATTTTCCCTATCGTCACGAACTTTCCGGACAACCCAATACTTTTAGATGAGAAAATAAGTTTAAACTGTGTTTGTAAATAGTGCAATTGTTCACGATCATGTGTACATTTCGTGACACATGTTAATTTTTAATCATAGAAAAGATTTTTTAATGTCGTCATTAGTCATTATTTGGATAAATTAGCAATACCTTTTTATCAGAAAAGTAGCCTACTTTGGAACTTTTGCAAAGATACAGGTAGGATCATTTTATTCATTTCTAATGAAGTGAAACAGACTTATTTGAACTAATATTGTCGACACACAATCAGATGGCATCCCATTAAGAGCCATAATTAAGTTTTCAACTTGTTTACTACATGTTATATGAGTTAATATAAATTTCACGCTCAACACTCACAACATTTATATTTCATATAAGTAAAACCGAATATATATTTATCGAAATAATTACCTCTGCCCATTATTAATTATCTTATTCCATCACTCAAGTATCAGCTACAGAATTTACAAAACGTTTCTGTAGAAACAGTAATGGCACATTATATCCTGTAAACACTAATCATTCATTGTCCTCATGAGATTTGCTGTTATTCTGTTATTCCAGGAAGACTAATGATATATCTCCCTAACGACTTAATTTCGTTATAGTTAAGCACGCTTTGGAAACTGCCAGCATGTTGTTTAGATTTTAAGCCCAATTATAATTTTCCTCAAGGGGAATATAAGGGATTTGCAAGAAATGCTATTTATATACATCTAATATAATATACGGGATATATATTAGCTTTAATTACTAATATTATCTCTTATAATTCATTGTGATTAATATATCAAAATAAAAAGTATTTAAAATTTTTAAAAATCTTGTCATAAAGGAAATTATATTTTTTTTTTTTACAAATGTGGGAATTTACGAATTTTTCAAATTTACACTTAAGATCTATTATTTACATATAGAAACACAAACTAACATGATAATTCATGAACCGATTTGGAACATTTCAGACCAAGAGTAATTGAGATAAATAAAACATTTTTTAAAACTACTTTCATTCACGCTTGCTTAATACATTATCACAAAAGTTATATACGTCATTTCGTAACTTATAGTCGTACATGGATAGAACATACCCACATAACTCTTCCTCTTACATACTTACACCCACAATTTTAAGATAACTTATAACAGCTTTAAATACGTACAAATTATAAATTAACAACATTATTTTCTAAAAATGAAAGTAATAATAACTTTTAAGATATCGTACATATTCTTGATTCAATTAAACCTAAGAAATGGATTAGAATGCTAAATTTGCTAGAATTAAATGTTTATTTGAAATAAATAAAGCATACAAAAATGATTCAATAACGTCTTTTTATTTCCACAATGATTTTCAGAGTAGTTTCTATACATTATTAAAGAGATTTTTCCATAAATGACCAACGATAGAAAGCACACATCAACTGAGATAAAATTAGTTATGCAATTTGAAAACAAAATAAAGCGAAGTTTTTTTTTATTATTAACATGAATATTGCTTTTTAATATTTTTTCCAGGACGGTCAATTTAAAGTTTAGGTACTCTTGTATCTATTTATGAATTAATGCTCTTCCATAGTTCTCAAGAAAAATATGCAGTAATACCAGCTGTTTTATAAGCGATTCCTTTTTTTGTTTTGTTTTTATTAATGCATAGCTATTGTATTTTCATTTTTATTATTATTTTTTATTTGGTCAAACAACAAATGTATAGTTTACATACTGTCGACATTATAAAAGAACTGCTGAAATCGCTTTAGAAGTTCTGTTGGAAAAGATACATCAATGTGACCTGCTTTAAATGTGATTTCTCAACACATGTTGCCCCCTTAAGCGAAAGCTTTTCGTAGATTATCTTCTAGGGATAAATAAAAACCTATTTATTAAAATTAAAGTAATTTTTTATTACAGCGTATATACCAGAGGGATTCCACCTCTCGAGTCAAATTCACATAAAGATCAACTTTTTAAAACAGTTTAATCAAAGAACAAGGTAATTTTTTTTTGCTGTTTTTTAATCGTTGTTTAACAAGTGATCGAGAACTTATTTCTTTATAATGAAGCACACAAATTTGTACCAGATTACTAAATGTAATGTAATTATTACTAAATTGATTATGATTACTAAATGTAATCAATAATCCAAAGTAATCAAGAACCGTCGGAACAGTAAGTCTATGAGAGGAATCTAAATAACTTTAATTATGTAAAATCTAAAACTTTGAGAATCGAGAATTTAACTTGACTTTCAACTTTGTATATAACTGTATTACTGATGGATAATCAATAAGTCGTTGTCAATGTTAAATCTAATTAAAGATATAACACTTAACAGAGGCCGGCGGTAGAGAGGGGTTCGGCAGCAAATGACATTTCGCCAGATTCAAAACTGAATTATTGACGGGGAACCTGGCTTGATGACCGAACCTGGGTTGGTTCGACCCGTGTGAGGGTTAGTTTTTTTTAGAATAATGACCCGAAGTTAGTAGATAGTTTATAAATAAAATAGACCATCGGGTCTGTTTGCCGCTGATGTTTTTTTTGCAAGTTGGGCTGGTTATTACTGTTTCGGTTTCGGCTTGAATTTTGAGTTTTACGTATCGGTTTGGGTTAACCGGATTTTTCCCAAAGAGTCCAGAATAGTGTTTCAGAATACAGTCCTGCATCGTGTAGTGTAACCCGATTTTACCTGAATCAGAACCAACCAGCGGTTCGGAATGGAGTTAAATGCGATTGGACTATGGTCGAGTTGACTTTAATTGTTTCTGGTTAGGAATCGGTTTTGGATTGAGTTTTGATTCGAATTAACTAATTTTTACAAAAGAATGTCTAGACTACTGTTTATGATTAAAATAATCTAAATATAAAGGAGTTTCTTTACATGCTTATTTTTCTAAATAAAAAACAGACTGATATTAGAGATATTATTGTAGACATTTTTTTTTCTCATAATTGAATTAAATGATATGTCTTTTTTTTTTCTTTTTTTTGTTTCGAGTCGTGTTAGGTGTCGACGATTTTTTTTTTTTTTTTTGTCGTGTTCGGATTGGAATTCAGGTTGCTTTTAAGCACAATTTTCTTGTTCGTGTCGGATATAATTCAAAACGCGCAGGACTCTATTTCAGATACAAAACCGTATATTTGAATATGAATGACTCCTTACACGCTTGATTTAAATATAAAGTATAAAATTGATATTGCAGATATGATTATAGACTGTTCCCGTAATTGCATTAATTTTTGGACCAATTTCTCTGAATGTGGGTTTTGGTCCAAGTTGGATTGAGGTATTTCCTTTTCTAATCGATGAAATTTTTTGTCGGGTTCGGGTCGGGCTACGGGTTGACTTTAAGAATAATTTGTGGGGTCGCAAATTTAATTTATTTATTACCCGAGGTCTAATTATGTCTGAGTTTTAATTGCTAATTTTCACGATAATAGTTATCTAAAAAAATTATATAATTTCAAATGTAAATAATTTGTTGGTCACTTCATCAGTTTTCGGTAATCATTTGTAAACTGATTCTATTTACTTACCTGCGACATCAAAATCTAGAGTAAACCTTGTACGAACACGGGCCGCGTTTCATGAAAAATCTGATTACCCATGTTACCTAATTGTCTGAGTGAACACGAAGACTCATACACAGCGCTGTATTACTTTGCGTTATATATAGCTACGATGAATATTAAAACCTTTCGTCAAGCATAACTCAAAAAATATTTAACGGATTTCGTTCAAATACTTACAGCAGGTACCTATAAAGGTGACAACGACGCATATATATTACCAAGAATAAATGTCAAACCGTTTGGAAATTATATTAAAAAATAAATAAATAAGCACAAATAAAGCACATACGTCACGAAAATTTAGTGCATACGTCATTTTCACCGGCGGAGGTTTTAGTAAATAATAGGATTTCAAAAGTTCATGAAGTAACACGGAGCAAAAAAATGTGCACGCACAGTGAAACACAATATCAGTACAATGATCAAATCAGTACAATGATCAAATCAGTACAATAAAGCATATTTCCATTTAATAAAAATGGAAAAATAATCTGGAATTTTTTCTGTTTGAAAAAAAAAAACCCGTAATAACTTAGTATTAGATATTTGGCGCAAATCTCACCATTAGCCTAGCTTTTTTATTTCGCGTGTGTAAATCAGAAACATTTCTTTGATGTTTAAATAAAAGATTTTGATTTGTGGCATTATTGCTTCTTATTTTCTTTTCCTTTTTAGTATTTTAAATGGAATTATCGAAAGGCATGTATTTTAAATTAAATGAGTAAAATACATGTATTTTTAATGTATGTATTTCAAGTGAAATGAGTGAAAGGTTTATAGTTAAATGAAATTAATGAAATATTAAGATGTTATAAAAACAATATTTGGCGATTTATCAACTGCGCCAAGTTAACATGAAAGTACCAATATATATGTGAAATGAAAACAAGGCACAGATGCATACACACCACGTTGGCGCGATTTCCCCCCCCCCCCCCCGCCAATTTGGCGAAAACTTTATTTTTGAATATTAGTTACAAATTAGCGTGCAATAATTGCACGTGAATTTTTATTTCAATATAAAAATAAAATAATGTAATAAATGAAATATCTTCTATTATTTTAAAAAAGGAAATAAAATTAATTAAATAATACTTTTATATAAGTAAATATTGATATACATATAAAAATAATCCCTAGAATTGAAATAAAAAATAAAAGTAAATAAACATAACAAACAGTTTGCGCCAACTTGGCGAGGAAAAAAATCGCGCCAACGTGGTGAGTATATGACATCTGTGCCGGGATTTTTACCCTTTTATCTGTGCTTATGGAAATATAAAAAAAATAAAAAAATACTTATATCAGGCGTATAATGTTTTGCATTTTTATATGGATCACTTCTCCATTTTAAGATTTTAAATGCTATTTATATCAGATATTTCTTTCCTGAGATTCCGACAAGTTATTTTTGGTAATTTTTTTGTTCGCTTATTAATTGTTTACAATTTGCCCCCCCCCCCCCCCTGACAATAACAGTTATTTATCACAAAAATGTCTCTTACAAGGAAGGTCTCCATAAGCGCATACTCAGAAAATTTTGAAAAAATTACAGAATGTTCTTCTCATGAGTGTATAGACGTCTATAAAAAAAGTGTCTGCGGAACCTCTTTATCACGTCCGTAAAAAATTATGAAATTTCCGTTAATTTGGCGATTTATCATTGCTTGGCGACGGAATGAAATTTCAAAAAACAACGCTGTTATGACAAATAATCTTTAAGGAAAGACTTTTTCTTGCTGAATTTGTTTATGTAAGTTTAACTTACATAATAAGTAAATTTTTATAGCTACAATTTTGTGTACACATCTATATGTATATATAATGAAATTTGATTGACTTCCCCCAACTGTCAGTGCTGGAGTCTCGGAGTGGGAGAATAGTGATAACCAATGTTTTACTTACCCATCATACGTAGTATAGGGTAAGTCTTGTAATCGTTTTGGAAATCGAAAAATTTTTTTTGACGGATTTACACGTTTCAGACACTGGAGATTCCGAAAAAACATATTTTTAGAAAAAAAAATTTGCCGTCCGTCTGTGTGTCTGTGTGTGTGTCTGTGTGTGTGTCTGTGTGTGTGTCTGTGTGTCTGTAAACGCTCTATCTCCCGAAAAATTTGAGATAGAGACTTGAAATTTGGTATGTACTTAGTATGTAATAATGGGAAGAAGCCTATTTCATTTCAATAACCTCGATTAACCGGAACAATTTTTTTCGGACTCTCGAAATATTCGTTCTGATGAAAGGTATATAAAAATTTTCGAAATTGTTTATTTTAAGAAATAAATATAAAAAACAATAAAAAAACATAAATTTTGCATAAAGCATGAAGTCGATCGGATAATGAGTTGTCGAGATATTTAAAATCCTATTTTCCACACTCTTCGATTTTTCATGACCCTGTATTTCATCCAAATTTCACTTCAAAGATATATTTTAATTGGAAATTTGACGCTTAATCAGATGCAATAAACCGCTAGTTAATAGGATTATTATTTTTGGAGTTATAAGGATGTTTCTTTCAAGCAATTCAGTAATCGAGCCTTTAAAGTTTGTGACGTCATCAAGCCACGATTTTATTTGAATTGCAATGCATTTTATAAGTAGTTTACACATTTTTATTTTAATATTTTACATTATGCATATCCATGATGGGTAAGTATTACGGTGGCCCCCAACGACTAGTTTCTTAGTGTGAAAAAAAAATTGTTTAGTTTAGCACCAAGCAGAATGGAAATTATTTAAATGTGTTCATTTTCATACAATCGAATCCGCTGAAATAAATTTGCATATCCTTCGAACAGCAATCACTTAATTTGAATTCTGTACACGTACAAAAGTGGAATAAACTTCATTATATAGAATATATTTTTCGTAATGTGGAGATTAATTTACATGCTAATGGTGTTCAAAGTCAAAGTTCTGCAGAAAATTTCGTTAAGTAGAAAACTTCGTTAAATAGGGACTTCGTCAAAGGGAAGTTCCACTGTAATTGCAAAAACACGCAGATTCTATATATTATAGAAAAAAACAATAAACTATTTCATCGTTTAAGTTTAAATTCATTACGTATTGCGCATTCGAATAATCATTTTGCAAGGAATTTCAAAATGCAAACGATCGTTTGCGTTTGGCGAGGGGAAAATGTTGCTAAGCCAAATCGCGTCTTTTTCCGCCAAATACTCGAAAGTTTTTATTTTTTTGCTGAATTTCTACTGGGATTCCGCAGCTAAATTTGACTGATCCTTTATCATATACATGAGTGGCTTCATTAGCATTTTTTTCAAAATTTTCTGAGTATGCGCTTTAAGGAGACCTTCCTTGTTAGTTTTGTTAAATATGTTTGTTATGTATTTTCATTACTCGTTAAAATATCAAAAATGGCAATAAATTTTTATTTTAGCATTGTACTTAATTTTTTAAGATGGCGCAAAAACATGATTTAATAAACGTATATTTGTAAATATTTGAAAAACATGTTTTTCCACTCTCTAGAAAAATTTGGTAATGTGCTAAATATACTGCCTATTAGCACCATTTTTAATTTTTTCCCCAATGGCGCCAACCAGCACATGATACGGAACTTTTCCCCATTCAGATACACAGACAAAGCTGGTCTCAAACAAGAGTAACATCAATAATTTTTTTAACTCTATAAGAGTTACAAACAATAATGACATTAAATTCTCCGATTAGCTTTGGGCCCGATTACGGATGTTTCTCCTAGAAAAAAAACTGTAGTAGAAGTCTTTTACATTTGTTTCGAATTAAGCTCTGTCACCAAAGTATTAATTAATAATACAAACAACATTACTTTTAAAATGGGGGCAAAAGTTTGAATTTAAGTGTAAATATTTGGAACCTCCCCCCCCCAAAAAAAAAAAAAAAAAAAAAAAAAAATTAAAAAAAATTTTAAAAAAAGTTACAGAAATTGATTTAAAATTGCGTTAAGCCACACTTTCTGACATAAGAAATTGGCTGCGAACCCGATTACGAAACTTTCACTTAACTTAATAACATATATCTAATAGCTCTGAGGGTACTTTCCCTTCCCAGTTATACGGAGCTTGGGCTTTTTCAAAAAGCTTGACGCAGTTCGAGTTTAAGAAGTTGAGATTTACTGTTGAATGACATAAACTATTATGAAAATAAACCTGATGAATTATTATGCTGGTTTATGTATGTATTTAAAAAGTTGCATCTGTTTCCTCTCATTAGATAAATTACTCCTGTTTGCATTTAAGAACAGAAGAACGGCTTCTGTATACTAAATTATTTAAATATTGGGAAGAGGTGGCGAGAGGTAGAGAGACGTATAAACAAACGGCTAGACAGACGGGTAGAGAGACGGATAGCGACATATATAAGCTAACGAGTAGCGATACGAATAGACAGGTGGGTAACGAGACAGGTAAAAAAGAATTTTGACAGAGGGGTAGCGAGATGGGTAGGGAGACGGGTAGCGAGTCGAGTAGTGAGACCGGTAGACAGGATGTAGAGGGAAAGGTTGCGAGACGGGTAGCGTGGTGTTAAGAGAGACGAGTATAGAGATGAGTACAGATACGAGTTGACAGACGAGTAGGGATAGGGGTTTATAGACAGACAGACGTGTCGAGAGACGGGTAGTGAAACGGGAAGCGAGACAGTTAGAAACGGATAGACAGATGGGTAGCGAGACGGTTAAAGAGTAGGGTAGGAAGACAGACGGGTAGTTAGACGGGTAGACAGACGGTTAGAGAAACTGATAGGTGGGTAGCAAGACCAGTAAAGAAATATACGGGCATGTAGAGAGATGGGTAGAAGAACGGATAAGGAAACAAACAGATTGTAGAGAGAGACAGACAGGCAGGCAGAAGAATAGTCTGGGGTTTGAAGTAGTAAAGGCGCAGGGGGGAGAGTCTTCTAGAAAATAATCAAGAAGTATTATCTTTGAAATATTTCTTTTTTCAATTTCGCCGATATGGAGATTTAATGTAAAATTTATCTTTACAGAAGTCATCGAAGGATTTGTTATGTACTTTAGTGGGAATTTAGGCTACAATTTGGTAATCAGGCTTGTAGCAAAGCATGTTATCAATGTGGTTTGAAGTGTACGAGTTTCTATAAATAGTTATTCAAATAAACAAGGAGGAATATTTTTTATTTAATTCAAATGCAAATATTTGCTACAAAGAAAATGTTGCATCAATGAAATTAAATTTGCGTTAAACTACGCTTGCTAAAATACGCTCTTTGCTGCAAATCTGATTACGAAACTTTAAAAAGCTTGTCGTTTTAAAAGATCCGGCTTTTTTTTTTTTTTTTTTTAAGTTTTGAGCAATACCCGCTTAAGAAAATGAGATGCTTTGCCAAATGTTAAAAAAAAATATATATGATATAATATGATATAATATATATCATTTAATTTGCTCTTTTTCATATATTGTATTTTCTTTATATCGTAATTTTTAACCCCATGTTCTCAGCATTATCACTCAGACTAATCCCTTTGAGGGAAGTCCTAGTGTAGGTCTAATTTCTATAAGTAATTATTTTTAGTGTATGCTGTGGTACGCCGTGGTCGGACTCATAATGGGTGGGCTGTTCCATACATTGTCTTTGTTCCATACATTGCCATATATGTGTTCGTAAAATCTCTAGTATTGAAATACCAATTATTGTGAGGTTGTTGGGTGGAAGAACAGAAAATAGCGGATATTTTCTTGTTAGGTAACGCTCAAAATTGTGTGTAAAATATTTCCTTTGTGGATTTGGCCGCCTATAAAGGTTAAGTGATAAGTTAGGTGTTTCACAAGTAACCTTAGTAAATAATTATTTTTCAAGTCATTTCTGAACAATGTTCTTTGACAAACTGTGAAATATATGCTTCAAATAAAATCGTTTGACCTTCTACAATTCATTGCTAGTTTAAATAACATAATAAGTGTTAGAATCATGTGCAGTTCAGGTTATGTTGAATCCCAACCCGAAAATTCTATATCCAGTCAACCCGAAAACCATTCCGAAACAGATAAAGAAATTGGCGTACAACCTGACTCGAATCCATCAATTTAATTTTCAAAAAGTAGTCTTCAATTATATCTGTAAGATCAATTTTATCTTTTATGTAAAGAAATCAATATATGTTCATAAATACACAAATGTATAATTTTACATCATAAAATATACTGTGGAGATTCTTTTGAGATATTCGGCCAAACCGAACCCATCGCTAGTGTCAAAACTCAACCCGAATCCGAAACAATAAAAGTGAACTCGACAAGCCATGAAAAAATAGAAGTCAACCTGTCCCGACCCAAACAGCGGGCCTGGTGAAATCGGGACAGTTCCACGAAGGGACTTTGACAAATTTTTAAATCCTGCTGAGATATGACCGAAATACGGAGAACATACGTCTCAATGTAAAGATCTATTGATCACATATATTTTAATAAAAGTTTTGCTTTTCATTGTTTTTTCATTATTAAATTAATATGATTTGATTATTAAATTAATGTAAAACTTTGAACATAATTTTGAAGATAAAATGCTATTTGCATTTCATATGTTATCTATTTTTATATAAATAATATAAAAACAGAGAATTTTCATGTAGTATTGGGGAAAATGCCTTAAATAATTTAAAAAATCTATAACAGAAAGAAATACGTTATTATTACTTTTGAAGGCCATACGTTATTAGCATAATTATTAATCTACATGATGCATGTTTCTTCAATTCCGCACATGTGACTAAAGTTTGCGTTCTTTGCATCTTTCTCGATTTTGCAAAAGCATTTGTATAATATTTTACGGCCATTTGGTAAAAGCTTATTCGAAATCCATTAAACATATATTTGAAATTGGAAGCTGCCTTCACGGTGAAATGTTCATGCATCTTATTATTCTGAATGACATTTCATATTACTCAAACTACATTTCTAGTATTGAAATGTCAGTATGTATCTGTAATTATAACATATTAAATAATGAAAACATGAAATTTATTTTCTTTCAAACTAGTGTAGAAAAAGAACAATAAAGATACCTGGCAATGTCTTTTTACTCGGAAACATTTTTATCGCCTCAAAATGTAAGTTGTCCATAAATTATTGCCTGAGTTTCTTTTCCTCATTAATTTTGATTAAAGATCACAACAAAAAAAATTATTACAAATTCATAAAGTACAACTTATAAAGAAATTTTTTAATACGAGAAACAAAGTTGCATATGTACAAAGTTGCAACTCAAAACGTTATCAATCAGATAATGATTATAATCAAATAGTAATTTATTTTAAAATTTTATCAAATTTATTAAAAAAGTTATTAATGAATTCTGTAATATCTATCTAGCTGACTTTGTGATCATAAATCATTAATAACCTTTTGAAAAATTTGATAACATTTTAATATTAATTATTATTTGATTATAATTGGTATTTAACTATTAATGTTTTGAGTCGCAGCTTTACGCATATGTAACTTTGTTTCTAAAAAAAACTTTTTGAGTTGTGCGTTGCGAATATGTAATAATATTTTTATCCGTGTTCTTAAATCTAATGTTATGAGGAAAGGAAACCACGAAAATAATTTATGGACACCTTGTTTTAATTAAAATCGGGATTCCATAAATCTGAATGTCACAGTACAATAAAAATTGAGAAATATTTATACAATTTATTTTTATAAAGTTTTTTCAAAATTTCTTTTTTCTGCTAATATTAGACATGCATGATTGGATATGAGTGATATAGATAGGCCCCATTGTTCAGTTTACTTTTAAAAGAAAGTGTCGAAGCATTTTGTGTTAGTTAGTGCAACGAATAGCTAATTGATAAAAATCTGTGTGAGTGTTATTTGAATCTTTTTTCATGTTGCTGTCATTTGAGCAAAATAGTATGATATTCAATTATATTAATGATGTTTACGAATACAAATATTTACTGGTTTCAATAATTTTGACACATATCTATTATAAATCAAATAGATTTAAAAATTTAAATTTTAAATATAATAAATGGTTCAAAAGCTCATTACAATTTTTCATCAAACAAATACCAAAACATTAAAATTGTGCAATTTACAAAGATGTAATCAATATAAAAAAAAATAGAGAGAAGGAATAATGTAAAACTTCGTAAGAACAGTTTATAAAGATTTCCTCGTTCGGACACAAAAATTTTCTATTGAAAAATAGATGAAGTTAAATTCTCAAAATGACTGTTATAATTTTGAGAAAAGCAATTCCATGTAAATATAAATAATTTAAGCTTTTTATAAATCGATTCAAGTACCATCTGTATGTTTGTAAAGCAATACCTTTTCGAATACTAAAATCATCTGCATCTTATTGAAAGATCGAAGACTTATAAATTCATATAACACTTATAAGTTATGATTGTTAACCTATATTAAGAACTTTAATAGTAAAAATTGCAAAATGCAATCAGTTCTTTAAATGAGCCGTTCATTTTGAAAGCGGGTAAACTCAATTTTATGTTATTGCGAGATATTTAATGGTTTCCTTTTCAAAGGGTTTAAAAAAACTCTTAAGTAGTAATGAACTTATTTTATATTTTGTGTGGTCTTATTTCATATAAATTTAATATGCAATAATTGTTATCCGTGCAAGCTGAGAAAAATCATGCATCAATGGACTTGCCTAAGCTTCAAAAACAATGATTTGTTGAAAACGTTGATTTTGTTGAATGAAAAATAAATATAATAACATAAATTTGAATACATTACTTTATTTACTTATTTATTTTATTATTAAAATTATTATTTCCCCTTAATTGTCCTCGCGACAAAATCTTCACTGAAAATTATAAAGTCAAACATGTTCTTTACATTCTTGAAGTTCAAGGACAATTCGTAAGGAATTTCAGTAGATATTCGACAAAACTTCTAAAATCGTAAAAAAACGGTCACTGCCCTTTAATTTTTGGACATAAGTGTAATTATATTTCTGAATTTAGACAGTGCAGATTTTCAAATTATTCATGATCAAATTCTGATTGTGCTTGTAAATATTATATGCGACATAATTTTTTTTTAATTTAAAGTCGATTAGCCCAATTTTCAAAATAAATGCTTTCGAAACATCTTTGATCAAATAAATTAGTAGTTTATAAATTTCTACGATATAAAATATATTTATTTTGAATTTTCAAAGATTTTTATTTTGAAGATTATTATAAAAATTATTTGGAAGATTATATTCACGATTATTTATTTTGATATTTATTAATTTCCAAAATATAACTTAAAAAATAATTAAAATTTAGGGAAACTAGCATATTTTCATTCATTTCTATCTACTGTAAGACTAAGTATAACTTGAAGCCTCCAGACCCCATAACGTTTCTCTTCTCTTCTCTTCCCCGCGTAACGTTTCTCTTCTCTTCCCTATCCCCTCCGCGAATTCGTTCACTTGTAATCAGAATTGCAAGCAGATAGAATAATTCCAGCCCCCCTCCGTGTCCAAAAAAGGATATTGAATAAATCTGTTATTCGTGACGGGCTAATGGTGGAATTATTTAAAGTATTAAAATGATAAACAGTTCAAAATTCAATAATAAATTTGATTTTTATTGGGAATATTTTAATTTGTTTTTTGTTTATTTTATCGGAAAGATGCAATGGCAGTTCTTTCCTCATTTGCGTCACCTCTGATGAACGAACCGGTCCTTTACGTTACCGGTCATCCTCCTCCAAAGGACAGATAAATTTTTTTGGATTTTTTTTAGAATCCAAGAACAGGAGTTACAGGGACATAGACTAAGATCCCCAAAAGCATTCTCTTGATCCTCTGGCTGTCGGAGAGGGGGGGGGGGAACTCTGTTTTTTTTTTAATTTAATTATTTTTTTCCAAGTTTTTTTTTTTTCTTTTATAGGTTGTTTTTTTCATCACCTGGGAAGAGGATAGCTTACAGTGTTTTCAGGCGTCTCTGGGTGATAATTTTTTTTTCATTTAGTGTATTGTTTTGTTTTTATGCAGTTTTGTTTTTTTTTCTTTTGAGTTTGTTTTCTTTTTTTCAGCGAATTCTCTTCCTCATCAGTTCAGGAGTGGAGCCTCTGAGTGATGGGCTTTATTATAATTTTCTCCTTTGTTTTTTTGTTGTAATGTTAGGTTTTCTACCTATCATTCGTTTTCTTTGAACACTTTTTAAGATAACTGGTGGAGAAAGAGATGTCCTGGCAGAGTGTTGCCTGACGGGACACGAGAGTTTTAATTATTGCTGATAAACATAAAGAAGAATGTGAGATTTTCTCCCCTTTCGTTTGTTTCTCCCTTCATCGATCATTACTCTAATTTCATTTGTTGTATTACCTTCTAAGAAGAAAACCAAGGCTTTCATTTGCATTAATACCACTTTGTAAATATTTTGTTGACAGGACTTGCTCCGGCCCCCCTCAGTGTGTTGCTCCCAGTTCTATCGCAAATGTCCGGAATAGGTAAATTCCTGCCATGTCCAGTATTGGTTGAGTGCAGTATCAACTGGTCTTGCAAGGTTATAACTATTATTCAACAGAATATCTCTCCTATAAACAGCTAGTACCCAGATCCATTCGAAAGGAAATTTTATATTACATTAAAATGTCGGTGTCCAAAAGTCATGAAAGATTTTAAAGTCGAGAAATGAGTAATTTTTAAAATATCTAAACTTTATTTAGTCAGGTGGAATTTTTTCAGATTTGACATTTTTTTTTCGTCAGAGTTTCGAGTGAGGCAAAGCTGCATTTTTTGCACAAAAACAAATTAAAAAGATTTTGCTCTTCTTTTGACTCTGTTTAGTTTTTCCGAACGTAATTAATTTTAGTCAGTTTTTTTTTCGATCTGTAACAGAATTTCTAGATTCTCTGCAATATTACATGTGATTCAAATCGAGTTGACAACTTCGAAAATCGTTCTATTGCCTAATAATAAACAGTTAATTCAATTCCTGAAATTCAAACTGAAACAATATTAAAAACAACTGCTGTACTTGTCAATATTATTTATGCACCAGAGTGGTTAAGATTACTAAATGCAATTCCATAGTTTATAATTTTTAATTTACCTTTCATTTCAAAATCGTCGGTTACTTTTCCGATCTCTAATAAAATTTCTAAATTCGCTGCAGTATTACATGTGATTCAAATCGAGTTGACTCCCTTAAAAAATCGTCTTATTGCCTAAAAATAAACAGTTAATTCAATTCTCGAAATTCAAACTGAAACAGTATTAAAAACAACTGCTTTACTGGCAGACATTATTTATGCACCAGAGTGGTTAAGATTACTAAATGCAATTCAATAGTTTATAATTTTGAAATTACCTTAATACTTAAACCTAAATACTTTTCCTTTATATCCATAGTTACATGCATCATACGTGGGTTATACACATAAATACAGCTTATGAAAAAATGTATATCTATAGCCATTCTTGTTTGCACAAATATAGATTACAGGCTTAGATCCATGATACATTGCTGAGAACCCCAAGCGCCTTTTAAGTCAAATAAAAAGCCACTTAATTCATAAAATAAAATGTGTACTTCATTTCATTAAATAAAGGAAGCACTAATTTTATTAATAAATTATTTCGTTCAAAGCATGTTTATATAATTTACAAAATCGTAAAAGTTGGTAGCTGTGATGCCTCACAGCTATGAAAACTTACCTTCGATAACATACACACATACTTTCTTAAAAAAACCAATAAATATAGAAATTTATTTCACGAAAATGAAGATGGCAGTAACTAATTAAGATTCTTCAGTTATCCTAGTCCACAACACACCAATTGCATAAACAATGTTTTTTACTGTAATCGGGATGTTTTTATTCGTCGATTTAAAGCAATGGCAAAACTATCGAAAAAATATAAAATATATTAAAATTATTTATATCGTATCACGTTCCTAATATTATCAAAATTGTAGTGGTAAATAAAAAAAAATGGTTCATTAACAATTTTTATTTAACTTTTCAGGATACCAATTTTTTACGCCTGATAGTACATGACTACCCCTACAGCAGTTTTTATAAATATTTTGTTGTACCACTATTTTTAAACAATACTTTTCGTGACTCATTTCTATTAGAAATTTATGAGGAAGATTACTGTTTGTTAAGGAAAAATAATGATAATAATAAAAAACCGTCGCTTTTGACAAGCACAACTGGTATTCATGTGTTCAGTTGAAAGTTAAATGATTAAACACGTACTGATCAATCATAACTATATAAGAATACTTTCCAAAAAAAATAATAACATACTTAATGATTTTTAAAGCGTAAATACAAATGTAATTGTGCTTATTATTTTAATGTACTTCGAGAATTGAAAAATATACGTTTAATAAATGAAGCATATTTTATATTGATATATTTTTTATTTTTCAAAAGCCAGGTTTAAATCACGTGAAATAGTTTAAAAATACATGTCCATAGAATAACTTCCATTATTCTAGTTGTACAGTAAACTTTTTAAAATATGGATTGTACCATGTACTTCTTAGTTGACTATTTTTTATTATTTTTGTACAAATCTTTGGAAAATAATCTTTACTAAGAAATATTTATATATTTCTCAGAAAAATCTATCAGAATGATTTTTTTTTTTGTAAATTGTGGTACGAACGAATATAAAAATAGTCGCCAGTTCTTGCCCATAATCAAAGTTAATTTATCAGCAAGGTATCAACAGAACAAAAAGGTGTATAAGTTTTATCAGCTGTATATTTTTAAATAAGAAATCTTATTCGAAAATCTTGTCTGTTATATTGCTTCTCAAAACTCAGCTTTTATTTACTGTTTTTTGGAAGAGAATGATTTCTTATTCCAAAGATGGATGATCGGTTTTTCATTAGTAACGAAAGTAAAGGAATTTCATTAGCTTTATGACAAAATATCTGAATGAGTGAACATGTCTACTCTACTTCAAAAGACGAAATGGTTTTTTATCTAAAAATATTTTTATTCCAGATGAATTTAGCATAATAATAATAATTAGCGTTTTATTATTCTAATTTTTACGGTGAATATTCGATAGAAATTATTTGAAGAAAAGGGTAAATGAACTTTGTATATATTATGACAATTTTTAGAAAACTTTAAAAAAAAATCTGAATGAGTGAACATGCATACTCCACTTCAAAATAAGAAATGATTTTGTATCCAAAACAAATTTCTGTCCCTGAAGAATTTAGCATAATAATAAATATTAGCATTTTATTATTCTAATTTTTATGGTGCCTATTTGATATTATTTTTCTGAAAATCCCTATACATAACCCCGAGAATTAATCTAAAAATGCCCTCACGATTTTGAAAATTGTTGTAAAATTTAACAGTTTATCTCTAAAATCTCAACCTAAAAAAATATAATAATTTTGTTTTTTTCTTTACCATTTTGTAGTTTCGCAAAATATGGAAACAACAAAAGAATGCTGCAATTGGAGGATGAAACAGTGCAGTTCGATATCCCGTAATTAATGTCACATTGGTCACATATCAGTCATAACAAAAATATGCATTTTTAAGAATTTACCCGTTCAATATTTGTCCTCTGTTTTAATTTCTTCGCGGACATCTATGTTAAATAAATGCTCTCGTATGACGCCAGTAATTACAAAGATGCTGATTTCGTTGAATTTAAACGTAAATCTGCATTTCTCCTTTGTTTACTTTTTACATTCATTTAATGTTCCGTACTTAAAAAGTAAAAACGGAACCATTCTAAAATCACTCGTGTGTCTGTCTGTCCGTCTGTCACAGTAACTGTTCGTAAACTACAGAACATGGAACGTTCAAACTTGGGAAATTTTTAAAGCCTATTGACCCACATATGT
This sequence comes from Maratus michaelseni, assembly GCA_963931845.1. Classification (NCBI taxonomy): domain Eukaryota; kingdom Metazoa; phylum Arthropoda; class Arachnida; order Araneae; family Salticidae; genus Maratus; species Maratus michaelseni. Next base: position 125,938,984 of record OZ007596.1, on the reverse strand, counting down.
TCAGATTATCATGGAACGTTCAAACTTGGGAAAGTTTTAAAGCCTATTGACCCACATATGTTCAGATTATCATGAAACGTTCAAACTTGGGAAAGTTTTAAATCCTATTGACCCACATATGTTCAGATTATCATAGAACGTTCAAACTTGGGAAAGTTTTAAAGCCTATTGACCCACATATGTTCAGATTATCATGGAACGTTCAAACTTGGGAAAGTTTTAAAGCCTATTGACCCACATATGTTCAGATTATTAGCCATTTACAAATATGTTTAGGAAAAAATTGGGGAGCTAATAATGTTACTTGAAAAAAATTTCTTTTTGCATATCGTGTAGGGTATCACGTGAAATAGCGCATAAAATATGTTTGTCTTAATTTTATGTATTATGTTTTCAGAGATATCGTCGAAAATACAATGCAAAAAGTATCTCCACCCACTCCTCTATTTCCATACACAGTGAAACTAAAATTATGGAAAAAATAGGGATAGTAGGAGTTTGTATAATCCTTGCTGGAGATTTATAGAAATTTTCCTCTGTCATATAGTTTTTGACAAAAAAGCATTTTTCCGTTACACACATATTTTTACATTTCGGGCTCTCAGCTGGGGAGTTGAGTGGCGCTCTAGGTACTTATGGATGCAGAATAATCCAAGGATAGTTGATAATGATTTTCGAAAAAAAATTTCGTAATTAGCCGAGATATAAATTAAGTTGCTTCATTTTTATATATGTGTAGGGTATCGTTCGAAAGATCTCGTAACATCGAACTCAAAAATATATTCGTTTTAATTTTAGGTGTTATATTTTCAGAGGTATCGTCGAAAGTGAACTGAAAAAATATGTTCTAGCCCTCATATTCGTATATCCGAATCTACTGAAACTAAAATTATTAAAAAAAATAGAGGTAGTAGGATTTTCTTAATTTATAAATATTAATTAATAATTTTAATGTGTTGAACCCCTTTGAACATGAGTTTTACTCGTACGAGACCTATTTTATTTAACTTAACATGGTTTTCGTATGTAAAGATGGAATTTTGGAATCTATATTTTACACACTTCCTTTTAGGGTAGAAATATAAAAATTAAGCACACAAGTGCGTTTCCGATAACGATACACATTTTAATATTTTGAAAACTTAATTATAAATTAATAAACTAAAGGCATTTTCAGTTAACCGGCCGCAGGCGATAAATCGCAAAAGTTCTGTATGGTTACAACTGTTTACGATTTACAAAAACATTGGATTTTATAATGCGCCAAAATCGGTCAACATACAGGGAAAATGCAAGAGCAAAATATTTTGAACATTAAAAAGTAAACATTATAAATTGTGAAATAATTTATAAATTGTACCATTACAATTAACATTACAATAAGCATTATAAATTTAGAAAAAAGCTCTTTTATCGTTTAATAATTTAGCATTAATTAAATTATGATTATACGTTGAGAAAACAACTTAGAAATCCTGAATAGATTGTTTAAATAATTATTATTTTTCTTTCCTGTTGCCATGTATTAAAACAGAAACAAAGGAAAAATTTAAATTATTTTATATAGACTACCTGGTACGCGGTTTCCCCCAAGCGTAAATCAAACTCTAAATTATTAATAATTGGGGCCCAGGGCAAATTAAAATATTTCAACGGAGAAATTTTGAATTGTAATCATGAAATTTCGTGTGATTTTTAAGATAAACATTGAATGCTTATAAATGAGTATTTAAAAATTAAAACTACCTTTACTTTTATTCTTACTTTTAACATATCTTGACCTTTATTTCAAACTTAAGTCTTAAAAATCTGTATACCACCCAACCTATAATTTCTGTTTTGTTTTAAAGAATAACTATGAGTGTTTTGATATTACACAAAAGAAAAAGCTCTTTCTAGAAAGCCATAAATATTTCATTGAATAAAGGCTACTTACGATATCTGATTACATTTCCATAATGTGTGTTTTATTTTATAAAAAAAAACTTTCTCATATATATGATACATTATTTCGTTTTTTAGAATTTTTTCCATGCATTACGGAATAACCCAGGAGGGAAAAATGTCTGATGGCTTTTAAATTGTCCAACACGGACATAGTTATTCGATATTTAACTTTGGAAATACAGATTTACATATTTATTTGATATTTTCCGATTCAAGTTTCGTATCCATACGAAAATCTTATGTGTTTATTCGGTATATTGTACAGTTAGTTAAATTAAACTTCCTATTTTATGTAGTGACATAAACATATCTATACAAGATATATATATATATATATATGTGTGTGTATATATATATATATATATATATATATATATATATATGTGTATATTATATATATATATATATATATATGTGTGTGTGTGTGTGTATATATATATATATATATATATATATATATATATATATATATATACAGGAAATTAGAAAAATTCCCAAATTAAAATATTTTGAAAGTTCTAAAGATTTCCACCCACCAGTGTCTGAGAGGTTCTGCTCTCAAAGCTGGTAGACGGAAGGTGCTGGGTTCAAACCCCTGTCGCGCTCGTCGACCTAACCGTTTGGAGTTTTCCGTGGTTTTCTTCAAACTTGCCGTATATACGGGTTAGGATCCCTTAGAAAGACTCCCACGGAGGGCACTCCCCCCAAGGACCTATATTCCTCGAGTAGATAATTGGCCGTCATCAATCAATCAATCAATCAATCTAAAGATTTTCTGAATGTTTTGTGTAGGAAAACTTTAACTTTAGTCAAATTGTCATATAAAATAATTTTATAAGCTATTTTAGTTTCTTTGAAATATAATAAAATATCCTCCCCCCCCCCCCCGAAAAAAATGCTTAAGAGCTCTACGTCGAGACCTGCTACAAAGATTATGTATCTAAGAAGAAAAACAAAAATCGTTTGTTTGTTTGTTTGTAAAGGGTAATCTTGGGAACTACCGAATTATTTGAAATATAATAGCGGCAAAATCATGGCGATAGTCTCTACTCCAACAGAAGTTATATTTTATGTTGGTAGACGGCTAAATCCAAATGTGTGCAGAATAAAAAATAATTCTAAAATTGCATTTTCTTTGACATTGTTTGGGGTAGAAATTGTTGCGAAGTAGAAAGTGTAGTTGGCATTGCGGTTACTTTTAATATGTACGTACACTGTCAAAAAATTCTGTTTAATGTTGAACCATTATATGGTTCAAAGTCAACAAAAGCGCCAAAAGTTGGTTCAATATCTATTTCAAAAATTCTCTTGTTGGTGAATAATGGATATGGTTCAGCATTTTACCGCCCTATGCCAATACGTTGCAGCCAATCACAGACTGTCCGCCATTGAATATACCGTGTATGTGTAGGATAACAGCTATCATAAGATATTTTTATTTTGTATCTTAAGGATATATAATTAGATATATATATAAAGATATATATTTATTATAATCTTACGGATACATAAGGATTTATTTATATTTCTTAACTATAATTTGAGAATAAAGTATACATCCTTACTAATCCTTAACTATATTTCATTTTTGTGTAATGCTGATAAAGTGTAATTTTACAATGTGTCCTGTAGGCCTAATTGAGTAATTTGTGGATATGGGGCTATATTTCTTTTTACGTGTCATATATCTTGTGCATGATATATTAATTTTAGTACTTATGGTCTGTATTAGATACTGATATTGTGAATTAAGCTTTGCTAAGTAGCTGAGCGTGAAGTTATTATCAGGCTATGAGTTGGATTCGTCAAGAATTTGAATGCTGTTTACATTTTAACGTGCATTTGAAATGCATTGTATTAGCATGTTGCTTGATCAAACGTATATTAGCTAGTTAATATTGAAATTAAATAAAAATGTTATTCGCTCATCTCGTAAGCTAACTTAATAATGTGTTGGAATTTTCTGAAATGTTGATATAAAAGTATTATTCAATTATTAAACATACATGTTTGATTGTGACTAAAATAAAAACAAAGTCTGTAAATGTAAAGTAATTTATAAACTAGGTAATTTTATTAAAAAAAAATTAATTAAAAAATTGTTTTTTATTAATGTTTTTTAAATTATCAATTATTTGAGTGCGCATTCAATACGGGCAAATTATGTATTTGGTTAATGAGATACTTTCTTTATATTTAGACAAACTTCGAACACTGACAGCATGATATTACGTTACAAATTCTCGACATAGTGTTTATAATCAGTGTTCATTTTGAATTTTCCTGAAGAAGGAAATATTATTAAATTATTAACAAGCTAAAAAATTAAAAGATTCTTATACAAGTAACAGTTTGTATATTATTATATAAGCTTATATATGTTTAATTATATGTACTTTCTTTTGACGTTTTTGCTAATGGGGATTTAATTTATTTTGAAATATTATATTACAATGTGATGTAATACGTAATACATATAGTACGACTATATATGAAACATTAGTGGTAGGTATTTTGAATTATAGGAAAATATATGTTTTTATTTTTATTTTTAGATATAAGTTTTGGATTTTCAAAAAATTTAACGAATTCAAATTCAATTCAATTTCTTTGTTTTTTGTTAATATTATTTTTAAAATGTATATTTTACTAAAATAAATAAAAAATTTAATTAAAAAATTTAATTCGTTAATTAGTTACAAAAATATCAAATGAATTATTTGAAAATCATAGAATTCAGATATTTAATATGCCAGTTAATCATCAATAGAAACTACAAAACTGTCTGGCATAAACGGTTATCATTCAGTAATCTCTGAGGACAAATGATGTACTAACCGGATGAGTTATTTTGTTATAATCAAATAATTTTCGGAAACTCACAGTACAAACTGTTACCTAACAAATACTCAGTAAAATTGCATTATCTTTTTAAACTAGTACATTTGAAATCTATTTTGAAAGTTAGAAATTTAAATTGACAGGGGTGTGTTAAATATTTTCAAAAATAAAAAAAAGAACAAATTGATGAATTATTTAATGATAGATTTAATTTTCTCGGAATATTATTTGGCTCCAATTGGCTGCTAAACATTATATGAAAAAACATCTATATTACAATAAAATAAATAAATTATTGTGTCTAATAAATTTTCCTGAATTTAATAAACTTCACAGATTTTTCAAAAGACTGAAGCATCTTTTTCTACTCTGTAAGTTTAAATAAATTAACATAACACTGTACAGTTGTAACGCTTACTCAGTCAATTATTCATCAATAGAAATTACAAAACTGTTTCACTGAAAAAGTTATTGACATTGAATTTATTTTAATGTGAAATTTCTTCATTAAAGGCATTATTGCTTTAGTTTACTGTCTTGGCAATAGTTTCGTTTTGTGGTTGTTTTTTTAGGTTTATATGCGTAAAGTTTTGCATCATTGTACATTTACAAACTTTCAAAAATTTTAATATAAATGTTTATTTAAAGTTAAAAGGAAAATAACTATAAACAATATTTATTTAATCAACAGATAAACAACATAAAGAATGTAAGGTGAAGCTTTTTTTGTATATCCAGTTAGTAGGTATATTTGTTGGAACAATAGGATTGACACTGTATCCTACATATAATAACAATTATTGATTTTTTACAATTATATATAATGCCGTTGCTCCTTTATTTTATATTAAATCTTACATATTTTCTTATTTTTATCAAATATTTAATAATAACTAAAAAAAAAACATAGTTATAAAGAAATAGTGCATTATGAAAATCATAAAAATATGATATCAAGATAGCTAATAAATGTTATTACTTATACTATACGAGCAGGGAAGACCGAGCTATGCTCGGTCAAAATTAAATTTGAGTTCAAATATCATGACCCATGACCAAAATGACCCACTAATCGAAATTTCTCGAATATGTGACCTAGCCTAATAGTCTTCTTGTTCCCTAAACCTGTACGGTGCTAAATTTATTTCAAATCCTCTGAACCGTTTTTAAGATAAAATAGCTTGACCCATAATGACCCATGACCAAAATGACCCACTAATTGAATTATCTCGAACATGTGACCTAGCCCAACAGTCTTCTCGTGCTCGAAAACCATTGGATACAAAATTTAGAGTAAATTGAGCCGCTTTTTAGATCTTGACCTACAATGACCCAGAAATGGCCCACTAATCGAATTTTCTCGGACATGTGACCTAGCCCAATGATTTTATCGTGCTCGAAACTCGTAGGACACACAATTTAATCAAAATCGTTAGAGCCGTTTTTTAGATAAAATTAATTTGACCCGCGTTGACCCCAAAATGACCCACTAATCGAAAGTTCTTGAACATGTGACCCAGCCCAATAGTCTTCTCGTCACCGAAAATAGTCGGATACAAAATTTCGTCAAAATCGTTTGAACCGTTTTTTAGATACAATTAGCTAGACCATGACCCAAAATGACCTAAAATGACCCACTAATCTAATTTTCTCGAACATGTGACCTAGCCCAATGGTTTTCTGGTGCCCCAAAACGGTAGGATACGAAATTTCTTCAAAATCGTTAGAGCCGTTTTTAAGATAAAATTTGCATATATATATATATATATATATATATACACTGCTCAAAACAATTAAAGGATATTGCAGTTTTAGGTGGATTTTGTATCTGGGAAACTTTTTAGCTGATTGATACATGGTCGACAGACATAGTAGGTTATATGAGAATAAATTACACATGTTTGGCAGAAAAAATGCATTTTATTGCGCATTTGTGTACAAAAGGAAAAAAACACAATTTGTGCATATGAGAAAAAAAGAATAAGAAAAGGTGTTTTCTTCAAAGAAAATCATTTTCAGTAGGGGTATGGTTTCCACGGGCGGCCAGCAACGTTGAACACCTTTGAGGCATGGACTCAATGAGGCTATTAATGACGAGTTGGGGTATTCTGCCCCACTCTTCCAGAAGAGCTCTTTCCAGTTCTTGGAGAGTTTGTGGGGGTTGTTGGCGGCCAGAAACTCGTCTTCCTAGAGCGTCCCAAACGTGCTCGATTGGATTCATGTCTGGAGAACACGCTGGCCATTCCATTCGAACGATTCCTTTCTCGAAAAGGAAATCCTCCACCAGGTTTGCACGATGTGGCCTGCAGTTATCGTCCATTAAAATGAAGTTATCTCCGATTGCTGCAGCGTAAGGGACTACAATAGGTCTGAGGATCTCATCCCTATATCGGCGACCAGTCAGAGCTCCATCTCGAATGATGTAGAGGTCAGTGCGCCCGTCAATGGAGATGCCACCATACACCAATACTCCTCCACCGCCAAATCTGACACTTTCGTGCACGAACGCAGGATTATTCCTACTGCCACGGTCCCTCCAGATGAAAATACGCCTATTATCCGGATGCACAGAAAAAGATCCGGATGCACAGGACTCGTCAGAAAACAGAATATTGCTCCATTCATTTCTCCTCCAGTTGGCATGCTCGGTTGCCCACTCCCTGCGGTCGCGACGATGCCTTGATGTTAATCTAACACATACCATCGGTCGGCGAGCATACAGACCTACAGCATGGAGCCGGTTTCGGACAGTCTGAGTTGAAATCGTGGTGCCTGTAGCCGAGCGAAGGTGTTGTTGGAGAAGAGTAGTGTAGTTCATGTTTCGGTGTCTCCGAGCTGTTAACGCTAAATACCGATCTTCATTGGGCGTTGTTGCCCGTCTACGACCTTGCCCTGGTCTTCGGCCTGCATATCCACTCTCCAAAAAACGGTTCCAGATCCTGGAAATGACACTTTGTGACACTCCAATGGCTTGCGCTACTTTGGCTTGATTTTGGCCCCCTTCTAACCTACCAACAATTCTCCAAGCTTCTGAATCTGTCAAATGACTTCGCTGAGACATCGTACTCATCGAAACAAAGCAATCACTGAATGCCGATCATCCTTGTCTTCATTCTCTTTTATCCAGTTGAAAGTCAAATTTCATTCGCTGCCGCTGAAGCGACGTTTTTGACGTCGAACTCAAAATTTGCATACTCCACAGTTTGAAAACCAGAAAAATTTGCATTTGTGATTCTCTTCTTCTATTTTCGGCAAAAAAAATTTCGTTTATATCTTTATTTTATATAAAACTTCAAATATCCTTTAATTGTTTTGAGCAGTGTATATATATATATATATAACCACACACAAGATTTGCTCGTATTAGAATATATGATAGCACTTACATCGATTTTAAGTTTGATAATGGGATTAGAATATTTCAGAAAATAAATTGATCTTTTAGTGTGTTTTTTTTAAACCTCTCTCAATTTTTTGTCAATACTTCAAAATGTAATAATGAAAGTACTTTCATTACTTTGAAAGGAAACAAAAATGTCAATGTTCACAGCACAGTACAGAATATTATTTTAAAATACTTACTCTATGTTAATTCATACAACAGCAAACGGTAAACTATCTCAAAAGTATGCTGCAAACTTTATGTCGTTTCAAATTTATTAGTATGCAAGAAAAATAATGCAAAAAAAGGAATTATTTCGAATACTGTACAATGGTTATTTTTGGAGGGGTTATTTAATCTTGATTGCAGGGCACTGTAACTAATCCGGCTAGATTGAGAATTCGAAAAAACTACCTATTGCCCAATGTGCAGTGTACTAGTTGCCACATAAGTAGGCGCCTTTATAAATTAGTTTTTCTTTTTTTTAGAATAAATTTAATTAAAAGTATGTATGCAATAGGAAATTTCTTTTATTAAAATTAAATTAAATGGAAGGATTACAAATTAGTGCTAATGGTAGAAGTAATATTTAATGAGGATTCCAGTACTTTATGATTATTCTAGCTTGATGGGGGAATTGAAACTGACACCTATTGTGCAATATACAGTGTTCTTCCCGCTAGTTAAAAAGACTCATTTATAAATTTATATATATATATATATACTAGCTGTATATATAGAGTCTAGTGCTTATTCAGTTTTCGGCTTTGATGCATCACTCTAGATACTATAGTCTTTCATGATATACACCTTCTTCGATAAGAAACATGCTGTAGGTGACTGTAATAACATAGTGAAATTCCATTACCGTCAGCATTCTACAGATGCCGCATTTAACGTAGATCCGTTTCATGCATTCGTATTCTTTTGTCTGAACCTATACAATAACTGTAAATGCAATAAACACCTTCTTCGATAAGAAACATACCGTAGATGACTGTAAGAACATACTAAAATTCCATTATCGTCTTCATTCTATAAATACCGCATTGAATTTATATTATTTTCATACATTCGTATTATTTTGTTCATTTTTTTAAAATAACTATAAATGCTATATACGTCTTTTTCTAGAGAAAACATGCTGTAGGTGACTGTAACAACATATTGAAATTTAATTTTCGTCAGTATTCTACAAATACTGCATTTGGCTTGTATTCGTTTCATAAATTTGTATTATTTTGTGATTCCCTGTAAAAAAATCTATAATTGCTATATACACTTTCTACGATAAGAAACATACTATAGGTGATTGTAATAACAAACTAAAATTTCATTACCGTCAGCATTCTACAAATCCCGCATTTAACATATATTCGTTTCATACATTTGTATTATTTTGTGCTGCCCTATGAAATAACTATAAATGCTATATACATCTTCTTCAAGAAAAAAACATGATGTAGATGACTGTAACAGCATATTAAAATTTCATTACTGTCAGCATTCAACAAATCCCGCATGTTACATATATTGGTTTCATGCATTCGTATTCTTTTGTGAGCTTCTGTAAAACAAATATGAATGCTATATACACCTTCTTCGAAAAACCACTTGCAGTAGGTGACTGTAGCAACATACTAAAATTTCATTACTGTCGGTATTCCACAAATCTCGCATTTAACTTATATCTGTTTCATACATTCGCATTCTTTTGTGCGGCCCTATAAAATAACTATAAATGATATATACACCTGCTTCGACACGAAACATTCTGTAGGTGACTGTAATAACATATACTAAAATTTCATTACAGTCAGCATTCTACAAATCCCGCATTTAACATACATTCGTTTCATATATTTGTATTCTTTTCTGTGGCCCTGTAAAATAACTAAATAAGCTATAGACACACTCTTCGAGAAAAAAACGTGCTGTTGGTGATTATAACAACTTACTAAAATTCCATTACCGTCAGCATTTTACAAATCCCCCAATTAATATACATTCGTTTAATCATTCATTTTATTCATTTAATCAGTCGTTTCATAATGTTGTTTCATTAGGATTTTATATTCTACAAGATTGGTACTTGGCAACCATTTTTGGCGATCTATCTCCTGGCCCGGGTAATACGTAAGTACCAAAGGACCTAGTAACAGATGAGAATTGGCAATTGATGCCTAAAAAAATTAAAACCCATTTTTTTTTCTTTTTCGTGACATTAATATTCCGTAATCGGGTTCTTTTCCAAGTGTTGCTACCACGGATACAATGTCCTTTAAAATGGATATTAATAACTTTAAATATTTTAAACCGCACTTTAGTGCCAAATCAAATTTTCTCAAATACGCGATTTTAGTGTGGATCCCATTACGGAAGATTATGAAACAGTTTAATTATAAATTGAAATCTGTCAACGAAAAAACACATTTCAATTTTGTAGTATTTTTTAGATACATTAAAATTTTATATATTTTTCCTACTGAATATGTTAAAGTATTGATCTGGTAATTTTGTATTAGATTTTCGTAACTAAAAATCTAGTTTTGAATAAAGAAATCTGATTATAGAACTTTCCTCATAAATTGTATAACAAAACAGCGTAGAAAAATATCTTATATACTAAAACCTTCCCTTAAAAAGGATCTAACTAACAGTGTTAGTCCCATCAAAATCCATTCAACAGAACGCAAGTTATAAGCAACCAGAATAAAATTTCCATTTACAATATATATATATATATATGTGTGTGTGTGTTACGGTCAATATGATTAATCCGGTCATTATGAATAATAACCTGTTATTATTAATAATGACCGGATTAATCATATTGACCGTAACATATATATATATATATATATATATAGTGGAATAGATAAATAGAAGAAAGATGAATTTTAGGTTCACCATTGTACCGGGTGATTATAATTAAAGTTACGATTTCAAAAATCGATAATTTTAAAACTATTGGTCAGAATGACTTGATATTTTAGCAGAACAATCGTGAGGCAATGGGATTTTAATTGGCGAAGGAAAAAATAGTTCTAAAATGTGCCGATAGATGGCGCTGTCAGGGGAATGTCAGGGGAAAGACCAAAAATTTATTCTTTAAACAAGGAATGTTGTTAGCCAAAAGGAAAAAAAGACTTCAGAGATTTACTAAAAATGTATTAGCGGAAAGACAAGAATACGTGTTTACAGCAACAAAAGCAATAATGACAAAAAATGAAAAAAAAAAAAGCTTTATGGAACAAACACTTTACTGATGATTAAAGTATAAGTTGTTCGATATGCCCTCCGCCTTGTTCCGCTACTAATTGGAAGCGCAAAACGGCATGCTCCACAACAGATTGGAGGGTATCTGTACTGATGCAATGGGCGTGGTGTGTGATTCTTGCCTTCAAATCGGCTAAATTCTCAATTCGACCGCTGTAAACAACATTCTTCAGGTACCCATAGTTGCCACGTATTAGTAATTTGCATATCTGCAGACAATCTGAACCCTGACAGCGCCATCTATCGGCACATTTTGGAACTATTTTTTTCCTTCGCCAAACAAAATTCCATTGCCTCACAATTGTTTTGCTAAAATATCAAGTCTTTCTGACCAGTAGTTTTAAAATTATCGATTTTTGAAATCGTAACTATAATCACCCGGTATTTTTTAAGTCAAAATCATATTTCATAAACCATTATATCTTTTCAGTCAATTTAATAAAATAAAGCTTTAAGTAAATGAAATATATATATATATTTCATGAAGTATAATTATCATTTCATTAAAATTAATCATATAATATTACTTTAATTTACATCGGCATTCTCAGAAATGATCATAAACAGACGAAAATACGGTATATGATATTGACTATTTTATGAATAATATATTTAATTTTCACTTTACATGAACAAAAACAAGATCACATTCAACATTCAAGCTAAACTAAGCGGAAATGTGCCGTGACATTTTATCAGAATCAAAGGATATCACTAGACGCCAGCGCGCAAATACTTGATTGCAGAAAAAAAGTTTTAAAGTCAGTTATTGGTGGTTTAATGATTTAGAAAATGATTACTTTTCACCTCAAGCTGTATTATTAGCAATCAGTGCTTACTTTACGGAACAATCATGAATTCCACTTCGAATAAAAACGATGTTTGGAAATTTGGCGATCACGGGCAACGACAGTATAACAAACCGCATATTTAAAGAAAGAAATTTGTTTTTCTACCAACTTTTTACATTTTTATGAGTCTAATATCTTTATTAATGCTAAAAACAAATTTTTAAGTTAATTTTATAGTGGAAATTGCTGTTTTTCAGTATTAATGTGAAAGTATTTGACGAAAAGGATTTTTTCTTTTAAAAATTTTAAACGGATATGAAAGTAACTTCTTTTCCATGACTGCATACCTTCTTAATTTCATGAATAAACGAAATTATACAATCTATACAATTTATACACCCAAAGTAATAAACAGAAATTGAGTTAAATTTAAAAACGAGTTAAGCAACTGAAAAAGCATTCCCAGCAAGAGAGATCTAGAGATCGAAATAAATTTCACAATTGTGCGTTACTCTTGAAGGAATTGAATTATAGATTTAGCAGTAAATAAAGACATATATTGACTTACTTTAAAGTAGGGATTAGTTAAAAAAGGAGTCAATCGTAATACATCCTACCATTTAATACCATCTAACCTTTCACAGTCTATAAACAGTGAATGGACTAAAAGATGCAAATTTCTTACGCATGTACTTTTGCATGCTTGAATAGAAACTTTTATAAAAAATATTATGATGACCAATTGCGTAAAAAAGCCTGAAAATAAAAATCATTCTCAATATAAAAATGTGTTTTTATATAAATGATATTTTACATAAATAATCATGATAAAAGATTTATCATGATTATTAAAGTTAAAGTTTTATATATCTTCATTTCTTTTTCTTTTTAAATAATTGATTTTTTCTCAAAAAATTGTATAAATTTAAATTTTGGAAAACAAGCAGCATAAAATTCAATCTTCTTCCATTATACGTGAATAGTTGAAAAAATAAAGAACTAATTCAACTATATACACGGAAAACAATGTATGTTTAATAAATTCATGTTTCCTTAATTGTGTTTTAAAAATTGACACTGGCGCAGATGCAAAATTGCATTTTCTATGTCACATGTTATTTCACCTTGCGTAAATTTATTTTCTAGCCTGCAACATATTGTCTAGTTTTTCCTTCTTATTTAAATAAATATCGAAAGCAACTGTAATCTTAACTGTATTTTTCGTGAAAAGTCTAACAAAATTAGAATTTCAAATGTAGTTATTTCAAATAACTTTCTGTTACTTCTTGGACAGTTCAAAAATATCCAATTAGGTGAAATACAAATGTCGAGTATTCTTTTATATTTCTAGAATACATATGAATATTTCACTTTTGATGATACATAATGAATTTCGGAATTTTATAACGTAAAATTATTTGTACTTGTAGCAGAATAAAACATTATTGAAAGAAATTTATGTTCATTGTCAGAATATCTAAACATAAATCAACTAATTTGATTCAGATAGTTGTATTTCTTTTTAAAACTTTAGCATAATCATATACGAATTTGAAAGTTATTGCATAAACTAATTAATGAAAAAAAAACTAAAGGGAAAAAAATCGCAAAAAGTTTGTTCTACACATATGTTTAGATGATTATTTATGCTCTAAAGTATTTTTAGGAAAAATATTTATAAAAATCTTCTATGGGTACTTTTGGAAACACGTTAAAGTAATGTGTAAGTCAAAATAAGTATGACCAAATTTCAAAAATTTAATAATCTACTGAATGATATTTTTCAAATTCTAAAAAAAACTAGTTATTTTAAAATGCATATGTATTTAGATTTTGATGTCGTGTGAATGAACATTATATTATATTTTCTTTATTACGTTATATTACATAATATAATTAAAGTCTCTGTCTATACAGTAGATAAATATTTTTATAAATTACCTGTAACAGCATAAAGAAATGGGCGAAATTATTAAGAATTTATTAAGAAATAGGGTAATGTGAGGCAATTCACTGTCTATTTTTTTTAAACAAAAACTAAAAACATCTATAGGTTTTTAAAAAGATAAAAATGTACAAGGCAAAACATACCTTTCTCAGGGACAAATTCATAACAGAAAGAAGAAATTGTTGTCAGTACTTAGCCTGTTATAACTAATAAAGGAAAAGAGGTAATTTGTTGCCACATTTTGAACTACTGCCACTCCACCAATCGTATATTTTGAGGTAATAAGGTGCATGCTTTTATGTACCTTTAACACAGTTCTATTCAGAACACTAATAATTATTTTAATCAGAAAAAAATTGAGAACATTCTGAACTTTTCTTTGAGAGCTTGTGTTTTTAAAAAAAATACATTTTGAAATTCCAATTACAAGAAAAAAATTAAAGAATCTGTTGAATTTCATAATATTTTATGCTCTTCCTTCCAAACTAAATTAACTATAACAAAATTCATACAACATGGTTAGTTGAAATAAAAGTTTTAATACACACATTTTTTATACATCAGTGAAAGCATAAATGATAATTAGAAGTTTTTATTACAGCTCAATAATATAGAGGAAAACATTTTAGAATAAATATTATGATATTTTAAATAAGATACCTTCTGAATAATAATGTTAAAGACCTTTTTCAAAAAAATTCTTAAGAAATAGCTATCAACATTGTCTTACAACTCAAAGGCGACAAAATGAAAACCACTCAGTGATATAGGATTTAGTGAAACATTTTAGAATGAACATAATGATATTATAGACATTATACAGTCTTCTGAATAATAGACCTATTTAAAAACAGAACTTTTTTCAACAATTTCATAATAAAAGTTTTGGCATAGCATAAACATGTTTAAACACAAGTTAAGACTCAAGATTTACAAATTTCAGTAGCCTAATTCCTATCTGAATCAATCTGAAATAAAGAAGTCAGTTGTATACTTCTGAGAAATAATTAATAAACAAAATGTTAGGGATAATCAGCTATGTACAGTCAAAATAAATAAATTTATATGTAAAATACAGCGGAATCACATTTCTCCGCTTTTTTTTCACGCGCAATTTTACGCTTGCACCAATATTATTATTTTTTTCTGGATCATTTTCAAAATTGCAGAAGAAAGGCTCGATAATGCTCGTATTTATAAATCAATTTTGATGAAACTAATCGTGCGTATTAAGCTTACCAATGTCCCGATCGAGTTCGTTGGCCAGCTTGGTCCGTCATTTTGTTTCAAGATGGCGGCCACTTAAAAATTTAAAAGCTAAAATAAATATACAAAAAAGGTAAAAATTCAAATTTATTTTTTAATTAAGGGTTAGGCCTTGATACGAGGATTCCAGAGCATTTTTTGGTTTACCTCTATCTTAAAAAATGGCTGAGACAGAGCAGTTTGAAATGCTAGGGTGGCTGACATTTTGAAACAAAACAGCACATTAACGCGATTACTCGCAAATTATTTTCTTTCATTGTTGTAATAATTTTCCCAATCATACGTATATAACTATATATTCATATCCGTTAGCGCCAATTTCTCGCCAAAATTGGCGACATTTGGCGAAATATCGCCAAATTTGGCGACCAAAATAAGTCTTCATAAATGAATCCAATTTGGCGAATTTCTTATTCAAATTCCGTATTAACGAATCTTTTGTAAACTTTTCTTTGCATTTTCACTTGCTGTTTTCGTGTAACATTAGCTAAAATTTTAAAACGAATATATAGGAAAGCTACCTTTTCCTCCTGGTACAGGCCGGAAGGACTTTTTAACAATTATATTTAACAATAATATTTTAACAATGATATTAAACAATTATTTTTTCATCAATATAAAGTCCAAAATATATTAACACTATTAAAAACTATAGACAACGAATAAAGACACGATGTAGATATAATTTATACCTTTTATTACTAAACGTTTGAATGAAGCAGACAATCTTTAAATGAGATTCCATTTTACACACCTTTTTCAATTGGGAAAAATACGAAAGAAAGAACACTGTATTATACTTCAAAAAGTCTTAAAATAAACTACTTAAGCTTTCCCTATAAAATGAATATTTTATTTTTAAATAGCGATTGAAAAAGTGTGTAACAAGGGATTAAACTATATAATGCCTTTGATGCTAGACATAAACAAATTATTTGTGAAATACACTTTGATGTTGAAAGCTTCATTAGTAGTATTAAATAGTAAGATACTTTTTTTCTGGGGAAAGTGAATGAATCTTTTATAACCTTGTAAAACTTTTATTTTTGAAATAGGAATACTTTTTTGTAAAGAAACTATTTTTCTTGTAAAGATATATTATATATATGTATATTAGGTTTTAAATGGCTCGTATTACCTTTTCTTTTGCGCTTAGAATAAATGTACAAGAAATTCAAAAATAAATTAAAAACACTTCTTTTACCAAAAAATTATGCGAAAAAAAAAGAAAAAAATATATATATATGTGGTGTTTTTACGAAGATGAGATACCACGAGATGTAATATTCCACGAGAAAATGGCAGTTTGTTAAAGATATAGAAGGTTGCAGTCGATATCAATAATCATGGCGAAGAGGTGAGGCAATGATGAGACACCAGAAGAGTTTCGTCAATAAAGACCAGCCAATTTCCAGACAAATCGTTTATTTATGAATAAGAGCGATGCAGTAACAGTTCCCATAGGTATAAACGTATAGCCCTCAGGCTTCACGATGGCTCACTACATCGTTTTAAAATATCTTAAAGAGCTGAATGAAAATTCTACGTGACTAAAACACGAGATACCCATTTGTTTACACTTCCAAACACGTCAAAAATCTGCACTCCAAAGCATGCAAGCGAGTTTTGTTTAAGGAACGTAGACATACAGAATACGACGTCACGAGCACACAAACCAATGAGCGAGAGGCGAGCTCCAGCCCAGCGAATGAGGAGCGAGGGAGGAGCTCTAACACGATAGAATTCCTCTCGAGCCGCGCATTAATTTTGAGGTGAAAAATACCTAGCGCACGAAACCGAGCATGGAATAAAAAAAATTGCTTTTTTAATAACATTCGAAATGAGAAAAGCGTCTCTCGTAATTTTATAGATTGGGAAGCTGATAAAAGTTACGAATGAACTTAAAATTTTAGATTGAGATTTGGAATAAGATAATTATTAATATACGGGTATTTATTTTTAAAGGGACATTAAATAGGAATAAATATTATTAAGAATTAAGGAAATACTGACTATGTCAGAAGTTAGATTAATTTAAAGCACTAATGTGAAACAAATGCGAAGGAAATAAATTTTTTATATTATCCCCCCAGTAAAAATCCGAATGACTGGTATATCCGATGATCTACAAGTTCATTAAGGCAAGCAAGAATTTGGATTACAATATAGTTATCTGGTATTCTCTTTAATGTCGAAAATTCTCTGATTTTATTAAAGTTAATTCAATAGTTATATTTTTAAACGCAACCTGTGGGAATTGTTTAAATACAATTACAATATAAATAATTTAGTTATAAATAATATTTTTTCACTCAATAAACAAATAAAACAAACTCAATAAATAACAATAACATGGAACTTAAACATAAATAGTGAAAAGTATAAATATAAAGTAAAGAAAAACTTTTTCTTTAATAAAAGTCTGAGTAATAGACCTCTCATTCCCAATAAAAGTTTCTTTGTACGGATATCAAGGCACGTATATATCAAGTATTAGCCAGCAATTCAGTTTACGGCAATACAGTGTACTGATCCTGTAGTAGTATAATTCCAGTTAATCATAAAGTTCCATCACAACTAAGTTCAATAAATAATTAAAGTGCACTTATCAAGTAAAGTCCAGTCAGTTAATAAGTTTCAATCAATTAGATATCTAATACTTTTTTAGATGTTTTGCTAGCAAGATGTGATTTTTTTATCATCAACTAATTTACTATCAATGGTTCTCTTTTATCACAATTCTCAAGAATATTCTCTCTTATTATCTTGTATCACATAATAAATAACAACAACAATTATAATAACAACATAATAATATCAACAATAACAAACAACTTCAAAATAATACTTAATCATTAATTCATCTGTATATAATTTAATTCCTCATTCTTTTTCAATATCAGTAAGGAATGAAAATATACTTAATAAAAGGAAACAAAATAAATAAATTGTAAAATAAGAAATGTCTGTGGAAAATTATCAACAATTCAGTAAGATAATGTGCTCATTCTCTTTTCAGTCAAACAAGAGAAACATAAGCTGTTCAATGAAAATAAGACCTTGAAGTGTATGGTGGATAATAAGTTTAACTATTAGTATTAGTAGAGAATTTGATTCTATTATTATAATTTTATTTAATCCAGTGAATTTTTATTCATTTTATTTTAATTTAATGTATTATTCTAATCTAATTTGCTATTCTAATTTACTTTACTGTTCTAATCCAATTCAATCCAATATAAGGACTTTTTAACTCAAATCAACTAATTTACGCCTGCATAAAAAGTTAACTCAAGCAAAAATATCTGCAGTAATATTCTTGGGAATTCCTATATTCAAGAACACACTGTTATACAGAAGAGAATTGATTAGTCAATTATAATTTGATTTCATTAAATTTAGTTTATTTTTGACTTACTAAGTTTAATATTAAGCTATTGATTTAACATTAGTTTGTTGCTGCTCATGTGATAACTTTAGTTTGTCAGGAGGGTAATAAGGGCGTTATTTTGATACATGGACTATTTCAGTAAATTTATTTTGAGTCTGTCTATTAATTTCAACATTTACATCAGATAATTTTTTAAGGATTTGATAGGGACCACTAAAACCTTGTGAGAGCTTTCTTGTATTGAGATAATGGAATTCTTCATAGATAACAAGATCTTCTATCTCAAATTTTGGCTCCACATAATTTCTTTCATAATATTTTTTACTTTTCCAGTAAAATTCATCAGTGCGTTTTTTAGCAATGTTGAGCGCGTCCTTGACAGGAGGGTAATAATTTTGCTTAACAGGTGAATCATAGGGTAATTTTCCAAAAAGTAAATAAGCAGGAAGGAATTTGGTTATGATGGAATGGGGTGTATTATTGTATTCATTAACTACTTCAGTCAGAAGTTTGGTCCAAGGAATTTTGGAGGTAGTAGAATTAACTTTACTCTTTAATCTAGTAACTATTGATTGATTCACTCTCTCACACTTGCCATTCGTTTGTGGGTGATGTGATGTGGTGAAACGTTGCTTAATACTGTGATTCCAGAATTTTTTTTTTAAATCTAGGTGAAGTAAAGGCTGCATTCCTATCACTTAATACCTTTTGAGGACCCTGTATATTGAAAATTTTGTTGAAACAGAATAATTGTTGAGGGAATTGAATATTGAAGACTTGTTTTAAGCAATTTGTGTATGTTTCCGTGGTAACACTTTTTGAAGGAAATGCCCAAACATATCTGGTTGCATGGTAGATGATGATGTGTAGATATTTTTTGGGGGAGTTATAATAATTGAATCCTCCCACCCCTCTGGGTTTTTTACTCTTTAGACAAATATCACAATGTTTTACAAAATTGGTAATATCTTGAGTCATGTCAGGCCAATAATAATTAGGGGAGATTAAATTTAACATTTTTTGGATACCAGGAAGACCAAATTTCTCATGAGCAACATTAAGTATTTTTCTCCTTAAAGACATGGGGACTACTATTTTTCGAAATCCTTTCTTTTTATTTATCATAAGTCCATATTCATTTATATAATTTTTACCACACACATTATCTTTTTTCTGCCTCTGTATAATTTCTTTAACGACCAGAAGAAAAGTAAGCGGTTGAATAAAATGTGAAACTGGGTTTTTCGACAACATGTCGGCTTCGACATTTGTGGATCCCTTTTCGTAAACTATATTATATTCAAACATGCTCAACTTCAAAGACCATCTAAATAACCTGCCTCTCAAATGTTTAGTATTTTTTAACCATACAAGAGATGCATGATCAGTATGAATGGTAAAATTTACACCATGAAAATAATGATAGAATTTGTCTAAGGTGTCAATGATGGCAAGACACTCTAACTCGGTAATAAACTAATTCTTCTCATAACTTCTCAATCCTCTAGAGCAGGGGTTCTCAAACTATGGTACGCGTACCAGTACTGGTACGTGAAGCTCTGGCTACTGGTACGCAGAATTCCGATACTGGTACGTGGAATAAAATACAAAAATCAGCATATTATTATGGAATCGAAAACGGCTTGTCTTTATTAACTTGGAAATTTAAAAAAAAAATTTCGAACGCGATTTAGGATCTGTAAACTTTTTTTTTCTATTTTCTTGTTACGAGAAATGTTTGTTATAGCAGACTTGCTGAAATTCGCACTCAACGCTTATGATACAACAGTTTTCCAGAATTAAAAACACAATTATTAGATTTATATAGATAAAAAAGCAATTTTTTTAATAAAGATCTAATTTTAAAATTAATGAATGAATGAAGTATTTTTAATTAGCGAAAGAGATGTTTTTAAACATGCTTTACAAATTGAATTATATGAAGGTAAAGTCTGAATGCTTATAAGTAGGGGGAGCTTGTGTGAGTAGGAGGAGTTAAAACAAAACAACATTCCAAGTGTAATTTATAAATTACACTTGGAATGTTGTTTTGTTACCCATTGTTCTTTTTGTACTAGAAGAGCTTCTAGGAGGTGTTGAAATTAAAGTCCTATTTCAAACATAATTCATAAATTGATTCATTGTGTTGATTGAAATATTTTTCTTCTCTTGTACAAAAAGTGTTATAGTTTCCTCCTATTTCATGAAAATTAGTTTTTTAGAGACTAAGGTTATTTAAAATGGTCAAGAGAATAAGATTATTCAAATCAAACAAAAACTGTGGTCATATGCAGTGGTATATATATATATATAAATGTATGAAGAAACTTGCAAGTGTTTGCGTACTGAGCGACATTACTGTCGCATTTAAAATTATCTAGATTATTAATACGGTTGTATTGAGCCTATGTTAAATGCGCTAAAATAAGATAAGACGCTTGAGATAAGAAATTCGCAGGACCTGATTAATGCAGAGGCCGACTAGGCCATGTCCTAGGGCCAACCACTTATGAAAGACCCCAAAATAAATAAAATTGTTTACAAAAAGTTTATTAAAAATGCAGTTTTTTCCAATTATTTCTCCCAAACCGAAAAAGATTTTGATTAACTTGGTAACCATATCATAATATCTAAGGATAACCACCGAATACTTCCCCCAAAAATTTATAGCTATTATCTTGGTTTGAGACTGGCTCCGAAAAGGTACTGGGTCTTGAGCTCCACATGACCTTAATCGGGTTCTGGAAATTCGTTTTTAATTGAGACACCCTGCCACTCTATTTCACGAGAGAGGAAAGACGTGAACTTATTCAGCACTCCTCTCCTGTGATGGATTACTGGAGTCCACATTCAAACAGATGAATGTAACAGAATTTTCGCTGACGAGCATATCAGAGTACCGTCTAACTTCGTCAAAGTCTGTTTGTGTTTAGCACAACATATCTCTGTGAATGTGCTTCCCCCCCCCTTTGTTATATGAAAAACAAATACAGGAATAAACTAAACATCGAATCTGACTTATTACTAAAACTTCCTAATATTAAGCCAGTAGGAAGTTGTGCTTGATAAAACAAGCCCACCCTTTTCATTAGCCTACTACAACAGTATGTGAATCAGTGTGCGCCAATATGTCATTAAATATTGTGGCTTTTTTACTATACCAAAATACTGTATTTCGATATTGTATGCATTATTAAAATTTAAGGATGATACTACTTTTTACTTGAATGTTATTGCAATATAACCTGCTATGACGGAAATACAAAAGACCGGAGAGATATTTCGTTTTAGACAGGTTTTTCTACATTAGCTTTACGTTTGTTACCATGTGGTACGCGGAAGTATGAACTTCGATTTAGTGGTACGTCGGTCTAAAAGTTTGAGAACCCCTGCTCTAGAGTAATAAGCAATTGGATGTAAAAAATTATTATTATCTGGTTGTTTTAGGACTGCACCTACTGCCACCTGTGAGTCATCAACAAACATATGGAGGGGTAAATTAGGGTCATAAATTTTTAAGACAGGTTTGGCTATTAAGGCATCTTTTAATTTTTGAAAAGAATATTGACAATCTGTATTCCATTCCCATAATGTATTTTTCCTGAGTAATCTATTAAGAGGGCCTCGAATTTCGGCAAATTTATCTATACACTTCTGATAAACATTGATAGATCCTAAGAATCTCTGAAGTTCCTTTACATTTGAAGGGGGTTTTAATTTTTTTATTACTTCAATATTAGCATTAGTAGGAGTTAATGTGCCATTCTGGATGGTATATCTTAAGAAGTTAATTTTATTTTGAACAAAATTGCATTTAGATAATTTAAGTTTAATGATTTAAAGTCTACATAATTCAAATATTTTGTTTAAATGTTGCATGTGTTCTTCTAATGAGGAAGAAAAAATAATATCATCATCAAAATAATGGCAAGGAAAGTCAATTTTGTATTTAGTAAGTATTCTTCTAACGGTTCTATTAAATATTGTGGGGTCTAATTTAATACCGATGAGCAGAAATAACCTTTCAAAGAGCCCAAAGTTGGTAGCAAAAGCCAATTTTTCAGTATAGATGGATGTATGGGTATGTGCCAGTAGCCAGAGGCTAAATCTTAAGTTGAAAAATACTGCGCATTACTCAGTTTATCTAAAATTCCATCGATACGAGGTAGGGGTTCTGCGTCATTTTTCATTATCGCATTTAGTTTTCTATAGTCAACACATAATCTAGTTTTTTTACCTTCTTCTCTTCTCATTACTAATGTAATAGAGGCAGAATAGGGACTATTGCTCTCTTTAATTAAACCAGCATCTAGTAATGATAGAGTTTGATCCGAAATCTCCTTTTCTTCTAAAGGGAGAGTTCTGTACGGCCTCAGAGATATCGGTAGGTCAGATTTAAGGAAAATACGTTGCGGTTCCCCAGCAAACACATACCTTTCGGCACACGATCGGACCGCAGCCGGTAGTGTCGGTTTAGTGTCGGCATCGGCACAGTGGTATCGGTCAAGTGCCGGTTGTATATCGGCACGTGATACTAAAGAAACGTGCTTTTTCAAATGCCAGTTACTGTTTACGGTCCCCTTATAGTTAGATATCGGCAAGCGACTTAAATCGGCAAATGATGCTGGACCGATATCTGGTATCCGTTAATGGTCCGATTACATTTGCCAGCATCGTTCCGAATTATGAATGTTTAGTCTTAGCCGTCAATTTTTTTTTTTCAATTGTGATTAACCGGCATTTTTTAGGCAGATTTCGTAAGAAATACTACCTATTACATTCGCCCCTAAGTTGGAATTTTTGAAAACATTTTGCAGATCTACGCCGATCATGACTCCCAGAACCCAAAACCAACCCCAGTTCAAAATATCTATCTATCTATCTATCTATGTCACTTTTTTATAGACACGATAACAGCAATAATTCTGCACAAATCTCTTCCAAACTGATACATAAACTCAAGGGGCATAAAATCTCGGTCAAGTTCGTTAATGTGCAAAATCAAACCAAGGGGAGGGGGGGGGGGCGTTTGTGAAAACAGAAATAACCCCATAATTTCTTAATTATGATATGTATCGAATCCGGTTAAAGTTATTATTTCTTCTAGGAAAAGGGCCGAAAAAATATGTATGACAAATTTTTGATATCATTAAAAATGGCCACAAAGGGGCTAAAAAGGGGGGTTTTAGAAGAAAAAAAATCATAACTTCGCAAATTCACAAGATATCAAATATGCTTAAATTTATTATAAATCCTCTTAATATTATCTAAAACTTTTATATTGACAAGTTTTTTATAGGACCAACTCTTATAGCAAAAAAAAAAAAAAAAATCCGTACCGACTACACCTGCAAACAAGTTAGGTTTCGAAGTGGGTGGTTGCAACTGCCGCATCATGGCAAAAATGTCATTTCTTCCGCAATTCCCAACAAACAGGCGCCCCACGGTCTGCATCTTCGATATCTACCTGTGCCTGTAGGCCGAGCCGTCAGGGATTTCTTTTTCGATTGTAGTTACTAAATGCATGTTTTTTAAAATGATGTATATTATATATTTTTACTCTTCTTTTGAGGAATTAGTGTAACAATATCGAAAAAAATTATTTTTTATTTTTATTTTTATTTATTTATTTTTTTAATAAAAATTGTGGAAATATAATAATTTTTATTTTTGAAAATGAAATGTAAAATGTATTTAATATTTTACACAAATTTTAAATCAACATATTAGACGTGATAACAAATACATATGTGGAAGGAGATTGTCTGCTTTGTCACCCCCCCCCCACCCCCCCGACGAACGAGCGCGGGGTGTGTCGATATTTAGATGATTTATCATATATTAATTATTACAACAATCTAATAAAATTAAATTCTAGAGTTTTTATTAACAATTTTTAATTACTGTATCATTAAACCTGTTTTATTGGTCATTTTAAAATAATAATATTATGCATGTATCCATATAATATTTTTATTAAACATGAAATAATAATGCATTTCTTGTAAGCATTTATCAAGAAAGTTTCGGACTTTGGGATAATTTGATGATGGTCAATGATATGAGATGTGCATTCACATCCAAAAATTGATTATGACAAAGCGCCAAGTACAAATGACGGAACTAACAAGCCAAATCTGGGATGTTATCTGCTTTGTCAAAGGTGGGAGCGGAGCAAAGGGAAAGCGAAGTGATCACTGCGCGCGCACGCTTGCCAAACTGGATTTTGAAGAGGGGAAATTGCAACCATAGAATAGACGCTCGCGTTTTCATGTGTTGCCTGATTTGAGATGCGAGAAGCGTGACATGTGCTGAAGAAATAATAATAATGGTAAGTCTGCTTAATTTTGCTTTAGTTAAATCGAAATTAATCTAAATTAAGTTAATTATTTTTGCATACATTTAATTGTTTAAAGATTTATTCTCTTTTAACGTTTAACTTTGCGTAGGAATTATTGTTGTAGAAAATGATAAAAGGGTTAAATTAGAAAAATATGTTTATGGAGTTTTTATATTTTTATTATTTAAGTTTTTATGACATGTAGCATATTTTTAATAATTAATAATAATTAACGAATCTGGATAATAATTAACGAATTACTTAAACGTTTCTTTATTATAATAAATGCAGAATGACATTTGGTTATGTGTTTACATTCTTATCCATTTGATGCTCGACAATTTTACAATACTCGTGTAGTTCATGTATTTAAAAAAAATAGTCAAAATTTTCGATTGCTTCGTAATGATAATTTGCATTTTATTGTATTTGAACTTTAATTTATTCAAAGTTACTAATTCATTCATTTTTTAAATTACTTAAAGCGATTTCTTTTTCACGTATCCTGAAACTTTTACGCTGCTGTATAAAAATGCCTTTCTAATACTATTAAAGAGCAGATGATTTCATTTGTGCTTTAAATTTATTGAATTTTAGTTATGCAAGATGTTTGAAGTTTAAATTATTATTATTAAACTTGTTTAATACATTTTATTTCTATCAAATTTAAAATAAGTGAATTTTAATTAAATCAATGTATATAAATATTTGACATTTCCAATGTACATATACACGAGTGATTTTGAAAGTGTATATTTATATTTGAAAAGGAAAGATTTAGAAAAAAATTAATAGAAAAAGGAAAAACAATACTGTAAATAATGTTACTTTATTTTTAAAAAATGCAATTATGGAGCATCAAATTAGATGTAATACCAGATATAAATGATTTAGAAAACATTTGTCCTTCTGTATAAATGAAAAAATGTATAAAGAATTTAGTTAAAACTAAAAATAAGTAAATATGCAACATGTCATTCATATATATATTTTTTATTTTTAAATAAAGTTACAAAAATGTATTTTTCTAATCTTGCCCAGAAATTACATAAACTCTAATTTTATTTTTTTTTTTAAGAGAATAATGTTTACTAAATTAAATTATGCAAAAATATTTAACTTAGTAGAGATGCTGATGGATTTAATAAGGCTAAAACAATTGAGCATAATTTATAGCAGTCTTATCATTTTAAGAGACATAAAAAATTATTTAGAAAATCACACAAATATTTAATTAAAGCGTTCATAAAATAAAATAATAACAAACAGGGTAGATTAAAATTTTTAACTATATTTTAAGTTATTTAAATTTATTTTTTATTTTCTGTGTAAAATTAAAGTTTGAATTTTTTTAATTTATTAATAAATAGTAAATTACCGGAACAAAATTTAGTTTATTTGACTTAAAAAATAATAAAAAAAAAATCTGAAAAAAATTTAGATGTTTTATAGTTTCCTAGAAAATATTTTATATTTTTTAATCAAGTTTTACAGCGACACTTAGAAAGAAAAATGTATCTACATTTTACTTATTGTATAATAAATTTGTTTTATGTAGCTGTATAGAACAAAAATCAAATGCATTTATAATACTTACCACATTTTGTAAGAGTGAAAAAAAAAATATTTACTTTATAATTATTGCGTTTAGAAACACAGGATTCAGATATTGTTAAAGTATCTATGCTAATATAATGTAAAAAAGTAAAGCTTGAAGCAGTTTTTTTTTTATGGCAGGGGCTATTAATAGTAAAACGGTATCCGTGACGGGAAAGGGGGTTGCTTACACCTGAAAAATAAATTTCACCATTTTTACCTAAATAATAAGTTTAAAAAAATTAAGTACCATTAAGTGGTGTAAACTCCCCCCCCCCTATTCTGCTACTAGTTTCCAATAAAAGGGGTGCTTTCGGCAGCTTAATGCTTGCCGATATCGGACCACATAGGACAATACTACGGATTTGTTATGTGTATACGGTCGGCACAGCATCTCGCCGTTGTTAGCGTTGCCGGTACCGGACCACATTCGGTAGGTGTGCGGATAACTGTTGGTATACAATCGGCACAGCAAACTGCCGTCGCTTCTACCGGCGTTGCCGATACCGGACCGAATGTGCGCCTATCTGTCAGGCGTCAGTCGTGCGGCGTGTCACAAAAGTTACGGAACCGGTACGGCAGCTGGTATCGTGCCGATACCGTCGGTAACAGCAAAGCGGCAATCGGCCGATTGCTTAGCGAAAGATTTGTGTTTGCTGGGTCAATATTAATTCTCCCGACATTATATTTATTTTTAGAAAAAATGTCTAAATAATCCCTTATACTTTCCCTTAAAGTTTTATTTTCTGTAGAATTTGTTTCCCCAAGTAATTTAGATCTATCAACATTAGATTGAGCAAAGGATTGAGGAGATATGATCTTTCCATAATCGGGTTACACTCTCTGATAATCATAGTTAACATTAAAATGAAGTAATCTTAAATTATCACTGGATATGCTCTTAGATTGATTTAAAACCAGGTCTCCTTGTAATACTCTACATTTAGCACAATCAATAATTAAATTAAACTTACAACATTCTTGTAAACCTAATATAGCATAATCTAATTTGGCATTACATATCAAAAATCTAATATTTTGTTGCACATTACCTAATTTACACAATAAATTACAATATTTATCTATTACAACAGTTCCTTTGGCTTGGCCAATAGTAACAGGTGGAATATTGATAACTTTAGCATTTAACAATTTAACAAATTTGAAAGGTAAAATAGTTATGGTTGAGCCAGAGTCAATCACACAAGGTAATTCCCTGTTATTTACATATCCAGATACAATCAATTGTCATATGTTATCACTAGATAGTTGTGGTTTACTAAGAGGGGTTGCATAAGATTGCAGAGCGCTAACATTGAATACACAATTCCTCTCCCAGTGGTAAGCATTTTGGATACCTCTATTTAAACACATTCGACATGATCTACTAGTGTATTTTCTCTGAAAATGGGTAGTAGGCAACCTAGGTTTAATAAAGCTAGAATTTGGAGCATTAAAATTGCTCTGTGAATGAAAATGGGAATTTGGCGCATGAAAATTTCAGCTTGGGCGAACCCAATGACTAGGTGCCTGATAATATTGTGGCAATGATCTATAATTCTGAAAATTACTGCTAGAATTACTATTGTTGACATGAGAAGTAGGAATCAGTACTAGCTGTTTAGCCATTCGGTACCAGTCTATTGTATTTTTTGGAGGATTACTAATCATATAATTCTGGTATTCGGGATTGAGACCGTCTGTTAATCCCTGTACTATTATAGTTTCACATAAACAAAGTTGTCTACCTATTTCAACCTCTTTTCGAAAATACTTTTCCAAATCATTGAGATCATTTAATTTCATAGAAGCAAACTCTGAAAATCGTGGAACATGAACAGTAATAATTTTTTCAGTAAGAATATCAGTTATTTTATCAAAGGCATTACATTCTAAACATTCATTAATAAATACTTTTAGAGCCTCTCCTTTCAAATATTTGGAAATATTTTAATCTTCCAATTTTCATCTTTCTTATCAGAAAGGCATGTTTTGTCAAAATGCTTTAACCAAGACTGTATGTTCATTCCAGATTCGAAATCAAAAGGAATGATGTGTATTTCGTTTTCACTCATTTTATTATCACCAGGGACTTTTACAAATCCAGATCGCAATAACATTAATATAAAAATTAAAGAGATTTAACACAACAAGATGTAAAATAAAATTTAAATTATATAACAAAATTAAATACCTCCATCTCTAATAAATAATGATAATAATAATACAACAAATAAGAAAATCTGAGCGAAACTTAAATAACATAAAAATAAATAATATCTTAAATAATACACACAATAATAAATCTTTTCATAACTTACGTAACTCCTTTTGGTGCAGCAATTTTCCTTTTGTAATTTTTAAGAAGACAGATAATTTTATTTATTTATTTGTATGATGATCATTTTTCATCATTTTTTTTTGTAAAATAAAATATTTTATTAGATTACTCCGTAGTCATATTCGAGATGATGCATTGTAGAAACTTCACACAGCATGTCTCCGGTGTTGTCCAGGTATACAAGACTCCATCACTTTTTGAAAATATTCGATGCACATTTCGTGAGAATCAGACACACACACCGCAATGAAGGTGTACAGCAGCATTAAGCAACATATTCGCAGCTCCTCTGTTTATCAGAAGATTGGCATGGCTTGACGTAAGTTCATGGCATCCTTACCAGCTTTTTGTGGTGTTTTACGAAGATGAGATACAACGAGATGTAATATTCCAGGAGAAAATGGCAGTTTGTTAAAGATATAGACGGTTGCAGTCGATATCAATAATCATGGCGGTAAGGCAACGATGAGACACCAGAAGAGTTTCGTCAATAAAGACCAGCCAATTTCCAGACAAATCGTTTATTTATGAATAAGAGCGATGCAGTAACAGTTCCCACAGGTATAAACTTATAGCCCTCAGGCTTCACGATGGTTCACTACATCGTTTTACAAGATCTTAAAGAGCTCAATGAAAATTCTACGTGACTAAAACACCAGATACCCATTTGGTTACTCTTCCAAACACGTCAAAAATCTGCACTCGAAAGCATGCAAGCGAGTTTTGTTCACGGAGCGTAGACATACAGAATACGACGTCACGAGCGCACAAACCAATGAGCGAGAGGCGAGCTCCAGCCCACCGAATGAGGAGAGAGGGAGAAACTCTAACACGAAAGAATTCCTCTCGAGCCGCGCATTAATTTTGAAGTGAAAAATACCTAGCTCGAAACAGAGCATGGAATAAAAATTTAAAAAAATGGCCTTTTTAATAACATTCGAAATGAGAAGAGCGTCTCTCGGAATTTTATAGATTGGGGAGCTGATAAAAAATATGAATGAAATTAAAATTTTAGATTAAGATTTGGAATAAGATTAAGGAAATACTGACTATGTCAGAAGTTAGATTAATTTAAAGGACTAATGCGAAATAAATGCGACGGAAATAAATTTTTTATATAACATTATCCCCCCCCTCCCTAAAAATCAGAATGACTGGTAGATCCGATGATTTACAAGTTCATTAAGGCAAGCAAGAATTTGGATTACAATATAGTTATTTGGTGTTCTATTTAATGTCAAAAATTCTCTGATTTTATTAAAGTTAATTCAATAGTTATTTTTGTAAACGCAACCTGTGGGAATTGTTTAAATACAATTACAATATAAATAATTTAGTTACAAATAATATTTTTTCACTCTTAAACATAAATAGTGAAAAGTATAAATGAAAAGTAAACAAAAACTTTTTCTTTAATAGTCATCTTAATCAGTAAAAGTCTGAGTCATTGACCTCTCATTCCCAATAAAAGTTTCTTGGTACGGTGATGAAGGCACGTATATGTCAAGTATTAGCCAGCAAGTCAGTTTACGGCAATACAGTGTTTTGTAGTAGGATAATTCCAGTTAATCATAAAGTTCAAATACCTAAGAAAGTTCCATCACTACTAAGTTCAATAAACAATTAAAGTGCACTTATCAAGTAAAGTCCAGTCAGTTAATAAGTTTCAATCAATTAGATATCTAATACTTTTTAGATGTTTTGCTAGCAAGATGTGATTTTTTATCATCAACTAATTTACTATCAACGGTTCTCTTTTATCACAATTCTCAAGAATATTCTCTCTTATAATCTTGTATCACATAATAAATAACAACAACAATTCTAATAACAACATAATAATATCAGCAATAACAAACAACTTCAAAATAATACTAAATCATTAATTCATCTGTATATAATTTAATTCCTCATTCTTTTTCAATATCAGTGAGGAATGAAATATACTTTATAAAAGGAAACAAAATAAATAAATAGTAAAATAAGAAATGTCTGTGGAAAATTATCAACAATTCAGTAAAATAATGTGCTCATTCTGTTTTCAGTCAAACAAGAGAAACATAAGCTGTTCAATGAAAATAAGACTTTGAAGTGAATGGTGGATGATAAGTTAGTATTGTTCAGTGCTATCCACCATCTGCCGCATGTAAAGTGTCATCGTGTGTGAAATGGAAAATGTATGAAACACAATAAAATATTTTGTTTTCTGTTGCTTCTCTGTCCTTATTGGTTGTTTTCACTATTCTTCTTAGTCTGTCTAGCGCCGGCGATTTTCGTGCTACAGGTACCGTTCCAACGCTTTTTATGGTTTTTCACTATGAAGATCACATTACAATAAAAAAAAAGTAGGTGTTGCCACTTGAAATTTTCGAAATTTTGTCACTGTAACCGTAACTGTTAGAATTTAACTGTTGTTTTTCACATGATTCTTGAGCGCATACCTCAAAATACCTTAGGCCAGAATGTCATTCAGTTTCTGTGAAAGGTATGACAGTTAGGGGCTCATATATCGGGATAGTTTTTTTATAATCGCCCTATATATATATATATAAACAAATGAAAATGTAATTGTAAACAATTGTAAAATAATTCATAGTTATTACAAACTATTAAATATTTCCTCTACTAACTTTAATTATCCTTATTTAGTTCTTATACCCAAATTTCATAAAAAAACAAATAAATTTAGGACTGTAACTATAGGGTGCAATATATATAATAACATAGCCAATGAAATTCTATTAAAAATTCTCAATCAAGTTTATATGCTGACAACAACCATACACATTGTATAAAACAGAGTGATAATACACATTGTATAAAAAATAGCTATCAACTCGTCAATATTTTGAAAAATCTTAACTGTTTTAACAATGTAATGACATATGATTTCATAGATCCATTTAATAATATAGATTTATTAGATCTACATACTATTATAAATGCATTATTTATTAAGTATCAACATAAACTGAATTTCCCAATTCATATAGATATTGCTTATTTTAAAACTCTAACAAATTTCATTATATATAATAATTTTATAATTCATGATAACACTCTATATCTACAGAAAGTCGGTATACCACAAGGTGGATGTACATCCACTATACTTTCTGAATTATACTTATATCAGTATGAACGTACTTTTATTAATAGTAATATATACATTTATATCTTTATATTGATGACATAATATTAATTGCCACTGATCAAACTAATATTTCTATATTTCCAGTAAATTATCCTACTAATTTAGAATTAACGGAAAACCTCCTATCTAACAATTCTATAAACATTTTAGATCTTAAAATTACATAAAAAAAACCAATAATTGATCTATATGACAAACGTAAAGAATTTAAATTTAAAGTTAATACATTTACTAATTTTGCATCTTGTCTTCACAATTCTGTATAACGTAATATACTCCTTAATTATATATACAGAATAAAGTGTTTATGTTCTTCTCAACTAATTAACAACCATATTAAAAAACTAATTTATGATGCATTAAAACATGGTTTTCCAAAAAAAATCATATATTCTTTAATATATAATTAGTACTTAAATGATCTTAAAAACCAAATTAACACATGCGTAAAAAATTATAAAAAAAAACATATAAAATTAGAAAATAATTATTATATAAAAAATATAATAGGGCGGATGTGTGGGTAGATGTTAGATTACGGAGGTGTGGTGGAGTTGTCTGGAAAACACGCATGGTTACTTTATATTAAAAAAATGGAATGGGGCATTTTGATTTAGAACTACGTTTGCTAATACACATTTTATAATGGACTATGATTTGATACTTTTATATGCAAATTAATGTAGTGATATTTACATATTTATGAATTCATTTTAATGAATTCATATTCATTAATATTTAATATGTTAACGATTAATTGTCTTTAGATTAATGCCTACTGCGGACAATATCATATTAACTTCTAATACAATGTATACTTTCTTAAATCTGAATGTAATGCATTTGTATTAATTTTTATTAATTGCTCTACCCTCTCCACTTAAATCATGTGTATTTATTTTTTAACACAGTTTGTAGAAACATTAAATGTAACTAATTAATTTCAATACTTAATTAATATTAATATCCTTAGCACCTTAATTCTTATATTTTTTTATTTACGTTTGATTATAAATTAATTTAAGTGATGATGAATTGCGGGGAAAGGAATTTAATTGTTTCTATGTCATTGCTAGGTACAAATATTTATCTGAAGCATTAATCAATAATTTTTTTATGTAATTGAACATTTATCAACATAATTTTATTTATTATTTAATTATCAACAAAATTTTATTTATTATTTATTATTTAATTATCAGCTATCATTGTTTAGACAGTATTTGTTTTAATCTTTATCTAATAATAGTAATCAAATGTTTTTATTATATCATAGTATATTCAATTATTTTTCAATAGATGGCAGCACCTTATTTATTCATTTGAATACATGTTTAGAGTGTTATTTTAAATTTTCTATTGAGGGAGCTGGTTCTATATATTGGTTTGTGCTTGGCTTTGCTGTACAATAATGATCCTTGGTCAATCCTCTTTTAAAACTTATTTTGGCAACATGTACTGATTTTCTCCAATGCATTGCCTGAGTTTTGTGTTGACTCATGTTTGGATCAAGAATTCTATCTGGTAATTGTAGTTTTCTTTTACCTATATCCTTTTTAATCTTGTTGTATTTTGAACTTACTGATTATATTTCACAGTTTATTTCACTATTTTACAGGTAAGGATTCTATACTTTTTAATATTGTTTTTATTTTGAACTTTCTGATTCTTTCACAGTTCATTTCTCTATTTTGGTGTGGTTGTCCCAAAATCATATTCTTTAGCAATGTTATGGCTAATAAGATGATGAAACCACACATTTTATTCGTGGTAATTTAGGCATTTGGGACCTGAAGATTCTATTTAAATTCCACAAACTTCATTTTTTCAATTTTATAATTTAATTTCTTCTACATTACTTTTTTTTACTATGTATATGGAATCTATATTCAGTGTGTTGGGATAACATTGTTGTTGTCAATTAATTATTATATTCTAATTCATAATTTCATAGTTTATGTTTATATATATATATATATATATATATATATATATATATATATATATATATATATATATATATGAGTAATAAATATGACATTATACGAAAATTGTACTTTCTTTATAATTTATTTATTATGTAAAATTGTAATACTATATTTTACTTAAATAATATACTCGAAATACATGATGAACTGTGAAGTATCAATAAGTATAAAATACAGAGGGAGAAAATTGAAAATATATAAAAATAAGTCTCGCAAAAAATTTAATGAGAAAAAATTGAAAACATGTATTTGTTTTAAATAATTAGTTGAAATTATTGCAACGTTTGGTATTATATGTATACACATTCCATAACAATTATTTAGATTTTTTTATATACCACATGATATATATTGCAGTATACGTATTATATAATCATACATATTAGCTATACATGTAATTTGCATGATTATAATATACATACGACGGCAGTAGTTGAACTTTTAGAATGTAATCCACAAAGAACTTTCGTATTAAAATAAAATAAGATTGTATTACTTATTTGTTCTGAAAAATGGAACTGATAATTATGCATTTTAATATTGTTGAAAGGGAACAAGAAAGCATTATTGGAACACAAATGAGACGAATAAGGACAGAGACTGAAATAGAATTTTTTTCTGTCTTTAAAATTTTTCGTTAAAATCCGCAAATTAATTCCAGATTTGTATTCTGTGTTCTACGTTCAGCACTTAATTATATCACATAAACTATCATATATGAATTAGCATTAATTGTTTTTCGATTGTTTAGAAGAACAATTCCAGCATGGTAGTTGGTAACAAATTACACATTTTTGCTTAATTTTCTGCATCATCATCAAAGTCGAATTTGTTCGATCGAAAGATTGTTGTCGGGTCAAACTGTACATTAATTCAGAATAAATCATATCTCGAAAATGCTTTCTATTGGAACCCTATTTTTAAAAATTATATTATATATTTTAGAGAGACACCTTAAAAAGACTTCTTCGTAAATAACCAATATTATTCAGAATGTTATAATTTATATTAAGAAATCGTCTGCGCTGAATGTTTTTTTTCGTAAACGAGATGCTAAAAACTATTCCATATATATATTTCAGTTTAGATGTTTATTTTTGGTGCCAAAATGGATGTTATTCACCGCTCATGCTGTTTTTTTACTTATTGTACAAAATTATACGTAAAATATTTCATCAGTAATAATTTCTCTCAATCAACCACAATTTAATTTTAGAAGGCACTGCCAGAAATCTAACATTGTAATATCTCATCAGTAATCATATTTCGATGGCGCATGACATAGCTTTAAGTTTACATAAAAGGCTCATTCTGACGAATTGTTTGTATACTTACTATAACTATCTATGGATGCAACTTTCGTGTGTTTGGTTACACGTAGTGAGATTGGAATTTCTGTATCCTTTCCGGATTCCCAGATAGTGGTGGTGTGTTGTTACGGACGATTATATTATTCGAGAGATATAAATCGAGGGCGAAATTGCTACCCATAGGGGTCTTTCCATTCGATAGCTAGAAAAACACATTTCAAATTCCGTTTTCTCTCAATATTTCAGTATGGCAACATAGATAATTAAGACTTATTCCATGTAAATTATGTCTTACAGCAGCTTTCATTATTATAGTGAAACTCCCAATCACATTTCAAAAGTAACCCAATTTTGTCAAAAAAAGAAAACGTCTTTTAGCTTATTCGATAATTTTTTTATTGACGTAGAAAATATTCAACACTTTTAAATCAGCTTCTTCTTCTTCTTTGTAACTTTAAGTAAATTGAAACTGATAAAATACCTTACTGTTAGTTGAACAGATGAGACCCGATTATGTTTTCTTATTTTTGTTAATCGGTAAACAGATTGAAAGTTATTAGATTTTTCAGATCTATATATGAAATATGCTTAGAATCTAAATTATTGGTCTTAATTTCTTCTAAATGAAATAACGTTTGGATTAAATATTTAATAGAAAATTGTATTGCTAAGTGAATTTCCAGTATCTTTTTAAAATAGATTTATAACACAAATTTACTTGTATATTATTGCTAAGT
Organism: Maratus michaelseni; assembly: GCA_963931845.1. NCBI lineage: Eukaryota > Metazoa > Arthropoda > Arachnida > Araneae > Salticidae > Maratus > Maratus michaelseni. The sequence goes on along the minus strand of OZ007596.1, from coordinate 125,902,673 downwards.
TAGGATTTTATTAAAGTTTGTAATTGTTCCGAATAGCAATATTGTCACAGTGCAATAATAAGGGGCCACTCGAAATAATTATCCTGATTACATATGTACGTAACAACGTTGTAACAAACGCTAAGAAAAGAAATATTAAGTTAGATATGTAAGGAAGTTCAACATGTTAGTTGAGAGTGTGTGTCTTCCTTTAATCACGTGGACAACATTGTATAGTTAGCCCATTTTAAGACAGGCTGCTCAATACTTAATTTTATGACAACAGCAGAAAATGTTTCATTTGGTATTTCCTATAGCAGTGAATGAACATAAGCTGATATATAAAACGTTCTGGAATCAGTGATTACAAGCGCGCTACAAAATGTCTGGCATGAAACGGATTCCTGCTTGCATTTTGACCTGCTGACCAACGTGAATTTCACATAACAGTTATAAAGGCAAACAAAACTACTAAATATTTTGTTCAAAATTTTCTTTTTATTGTTTTTAAAATAGAATATATTTTTCTTTGTAAACCAGGAAATCAATTCGAATCAAACGATGGTGTTTTGTAAATGTATGATATTTATCATTTTGTTGTAGATAAAAAATTAAACAGGTAATTGATTTATTTTTTTGTATTTCTACATAAATTTCATTTAGTTGTCACTTATACTTTTCCACTTAGGTTTTCATGAAAATACCATTAAAATCAGTTTCCAAAACTGAAATGGAAAATGTTGTTGTTTATTGCATACACTGATGCACAACACAATTTAACAACTTCATGGAAAATCCCGTGTGGTATGTACTTCATCAGCAAAAACAAGAATTGTTGCAAAGAGTTAGATTAGATTTTAAATTACTTCACATATTCAAACGCATATACATCTATACTGAGTGAACATCTGATTTATAGTGACTTATTAATTTCAGTAATGTGCAAACCAAATAAACAAACTAAGCGCCTAGACGTTGACCGTGATCAAATATGAATTTTTCCAAGAAGGACTTCGTGTAATAAGACTCGCTAAATCAAGTGAAAATTGCATTCAACCGGCGTAAAATAAAAAGATTATATGTATTTTAAACTAATGACCAATACTCATAACACATGATCATTATATTTGTTGCTTAGAAAATTTCTCCTCAAACATTTTTATCTCGGCAAAATCTGCATTTTATTTGATACATTTATCATTCACTGGCCGCTAAAGCGCTTTCTCAATCATCGGCAAAAGTTACCGTTAAATCATACACGATCGTCGCAAGGCGCCGTTATCGCTCGCAAAATTTAATCACATACATGACACGCATTTTCCCCCTCCCCTCCAAGTGGGATAGTTTAAATTTCGCATGGTGTTTTTAAAGGCATTTAACTTGCGCCTTTGTTGAATCACGACATCACGACGAAAAAATAACATTTGGATCACTCTGTAATATAATATTCACAAAATGATCTTTCAATGTACCAGATGTGTATGTGGATACTGTAAAACATTTATGTTCTTTTGTGTAATGATGGCACGTATATTAATGAAAATATTGTAAGGATGTGTTTAAAAAATTCAAGAATTTTTTTGATTTTTTCTTTGTTTATATAATGCATTGTTTTCAACCAAATTTAACGCCAGTTTCAGAAAATTTCCCAAAAGAACTAGAAAAATTACAGTTTAAATAGAATATGAATATATTAAATACTAGCTGATCCATCCGGCGTTGCCCGGAAATCATTAACTTGCTTTTGCGATTTCGATAAAATAGTCATTTTCAGCACGCATTCTGTTCTAAATTAACATATTTCCGAACGAAACTCCGGCACTCGTCCCCGCTGCCTACGGCCTTGAATATCAGGTGTGCTACGCACGTGCTGCAGTATCGTTTATTTTCAATTTCCACCTATAGGGGGCGCAAAATCATCTGACTTAATTATTTATATTTTAATTAGTTCATGTTAAGCCGAATGAACTAATTCCCTTTGCATAAAATTCCAAAATTGAACCATTTTTGAACCTTTGGTCGAAATATTAAAATACTCTTGGTCGACCACTTTCAACCACCATATTTCCCACACTCCCACAGCTACCGACGTGCAACCAACCAATAGCAATGAGGAAAACCCGAGGCTACTACCACACACAAGCATTAGTGGTCTGCGTTGGGTAGATGTGGCTGTAAAGTGAAATATAGGGGCATACACGTCTCTCTCTCTCTCTCTCTCTCTCTCTCTCTCTCTGCATATATATATATATGTATAAATTTATTGAAAGAAGAGTAGTCGTATGATATATTTCTTACTGCGCATGAGCGAATATACCAAATGATTTTCTTTTTTCAGGATTTCGAAGTCAACTCTATAAAGAAACTAATAGAAAAAGACCAGTCGAATATCTTGAAAATTCATAACGATATCAACGATAGAATGGACTGAATTTCAGTTGACTTTGAAAGGTAGCCAGATCATAAGAAATACTCCACAAATTATCATTTTTTATTAACTGACGGTCATTAAATAATAACTACTGTGTTGGAAGCAGTCAATATTTAATGAAAGTCACCGAGTAGGTTTGGGACTGACGCTTCGATTTTGATAATTCTTTTTTTTTGGTGGAATACGCTCGTTTTGGTAGTTTTCCAAGAAGAACTAAAGGATCAATAAAAAAAAATTAAATAAAAAATAACAACTTGCGGAGATTTCCTTATCACCCAGATATTTTTAGAAAGCACAGAAATTCATCTCTCTCTATCGACGATATATTTTTGGATTTTCACTTCTTGCGACTGGTCTTTTTAGATGAGTTGCTCTACAGAGTTAACTACCGAGTAAAAAAAATGATATAGTTCGGGCATGCGCAGTTAAAAAATATTGCATATAAATGCTCATTCAGATATTTTATTCAATACAAATATATTTATATTCTAATTGTACTAAGTTGTTTCTACTGTATTTCATCAAGCTTTTTACATGTGGCATTAAATTTCGTTGAAAAGCCTGCGTGCTTAACATAAATACATGCGATAATTTCTTGAATTTATAAGAAGCCTTATTATCTCCATAAATATACATGCTATTCTTACACAAATGTTGTAAAATATCCACATAGTCCTGTGCCGCATCTGCAGTTCATTCAAGTATTTTATTTTGTAGTGTGATCCCAAATATTACTTTTCATGAATTTGTAATTGCTCGCCTAATTGAAATAAAAATTTCCCTGAAAGAGGTGAATTTACACTTTTTCTTTATATTCCCTAAGTTACAGAAGACTTCGTTAAGTATTTACCAAGATATTCGGCAAAATGTGTAAAATTGTAAGTGTCCAGGGATTTTTCGCAAGATAGTGTATGCCACAGTTTGGCAGATAATGTGTATCCAAAACCTACGCCTTTTATTCCGTTTCCAATATCAAGCCCTGTGGCATTGCAAATTCTATTAATATTATTTTTCTACTACCAAATATATCTATATGCCAATTAGAGGAAATAACATTTCCGTTTGTCAAAATATATATGGATACGTAAATTATTATTTTTGACATTGTTCAAGATTTAGTGCTTCATTCTGTAACAATATATAAATTGATACCGAATACATTATTTTATTTTCCTTTCCAAAACGATATTTCCATTAACAAGAGTGAATTACTCAAGAGTAATGATAGCGGTATTTTGTGATTTTTGTTATCTATAGATTTTTATCTAACTACAATATATTTCATTGCATAGCTCAAATGTTCCCTTTTCTTGTCTTTATTAGAAGATTAAGGGATTTATACATGCTTTTACATTGGTGATTTATGATTGGAGACTATATAAATCTTTAAAAAAAAAAAAAAAAAAAAAAAAAAAAACAGCGGAAATTGTAAGTGAAAAACAGTATTGATGATTCCTAAACAAAAGTGGGAGATTATTTTAGGACCTACGATAATTTATTTTAGCAAAGATAAAAGGATAGAAATAAGTCGTGAAGAAATCTATCTAGATTTTGTTATTCTTTTTTAACGAATGATTTATATTTTTAGTGACACGGACGTTTTAAGTAACTTTTAGATCAAAGAATAAAAGTCACAATAATTAAGCAAATAAATATATAAGGTGCTTCCTTAAGTCACTTTTGCCTAACTGACGAACATGGTGTCTAGGTGTAGAAAAACGGATATACACTACATGATAAGGTACTTGCCAGAGGCTCCTAGTAGCAAATTACAAAATTAGAAATCGCATCTCAAACACTATAAGGATAAAGACACAAAGTTGTAAGAAATCCTGCATTTCTAATGAAAAGAATGCCTTACATGTAAAAATAATTTTATTACTAAACTGAAAAATAAAATTTTATATTCAATCACTAACGAAAATAGTAAAAAATGGCAGAAAGTAGAACAATACTTAAACTTCGATACACCTAGTGGAATCTGAGAGACCCACAGGTTTATGAACTATACTTTTAAACTTGTATTTGCATACTACATGTTTGTTTTTATCCATAAATTTGCAAAAAACAGAAGAAAAATTAATATATACTGAATATAGTGTAGTTTTGATTATGTATTTCTCTAGACACCACCAGACCTATGGAAGTTTAGCTTAATTTTCATATTAAAATAAACTGTACCTTGTTGCATGGCTTAGTTTTATTGGTAAATTTGAATCTGTCTGATACTCACTCCCTTTTGTATTCTACTCACACTAAATGTAGGGAAACCTCAAAATCATTCCTCTAATCCGTAGGAATAAGAGCAATTGTCGGACCCATAATTTTAAGATTTTATTACAGATTTTGCCAGACAAAGCACCTAAAAAGTTCCTAAGTACATTGAATCAAAAACGTATACTATATAGTATTACAGGTGTATATGAAGGTGTATTATTTGTCTTCGAGGCATAAAATCTCATACAATTCAGTGTATGTTACTGTACAATGTTCTACCGAGTAAACAACTTCTGCTGTAAAGCAGGAAATAATGAATTTATTAGAAACCAATGATAGACATTCACGATAGATCTTGTCGAGATATTCGAAGAATTCCTATTTCACTAATCATGCATGGGATGTGTCATAACTATAAACCGGATTATATAGACTAAAGAAATTCAGAAAAAGGACTACCATTTTTTAAATTTTGCAAAAGTATGCAGTAAAAACATTTAAATATTTAAAAAAATAGGCACTATATGCATCTAAACCGTGCAAAAATATGCAGTAAAATCTTTATAAAATATTAAAAATCTTGCATTAATATATTTTTACTTTTATGTCAGTTGTTTCCACTGTAATTAAATGCTGGAGAAAGAAGGAATAATAATTAACAATAAGTATAAAAATGTTCCTTTAGCTTGGATAATTTTTGTTACAATATATAATTATACAGGGTAGACGGAGAGAATTGGAGACTGGGGGTAATTTGGTCTTAGTGTTTTACTTAATTTTTACAACGCTGCCTTCTAGGTACAGGTCAAATACAAGTACATTGAGAGATGGATAATAAGGGGGAGTGAAAATGACCATGAAACATTTTTTTGACATTTTTCTTTGGATATGTCTCAAAATTTACCTTTTGGCACACTGAATATTGGTTAAATTTCCATTTAATTTTGAATTATCTTTAGGTCTCTACCAGCTTTTAAAACTTATGTCATTTATATTTGAAAACCAAGATTGCAATATGTACTGTAAATTGTTCAAAGTATTCAGTTTTTTACAGAATTTTTCTTATTTCAGTAAAATAACCCATAAAACATGATTGATTAATGTATGACTTGTGGTCAATCCAAGTATCGTCAAGTTTTGACACCTTGACGGTAAAGGTAACCCTAAAATGTTAATTGTTCGCAAGGAAGATAAAGAAGAAGCAAAATAATTAGATATACAGTTCACTTTTATGTTTTGAATATACATGAGAAATAGTTCTCTTTATATATAAGAAAGACAGTTTTCTGAATATATAGGAATACTATAAAAATAATATTAACGATGTACAGTAAAACGATTTAATATTTCATTCTAATTTATATTGGCCTTTTGCATCAAAACGAGGCATTATCTTTCATCATTTGATTTTTGAGCGTATATATCCGTCCCTTGCTTCTACTCCTGCAACTGCTAATGATGCTTCAGTAATTAATTTAACGTATCTTTCAAAATCAAACTTTCAATCTTTTTTGCAATCTTTGTTTAAAATATCTAATAGCCCCATTATTTCTCACAGTGTACAGGTGTCCCGCCAAAACCCAGAACCATAAATTTGTCAAGGTTTAAGTTGTTTTCAGTGAAGTATTTTAAAATGCTTTCCTGAACCAAAAGATGGTCTAATGTGTCCGAGACACAGTGAATTTGGCTCTTCAATCATAGATACATGTTCTTCAGTTATAGTTATTCAATGTAATCCTTCTCCAATTTCCTCTTGATGTATTCTTGATTTTCTCCAATTTTCTCTTTTGTGTTTTCTTCCATCAAAATATATACTTACGATTCCTGCTTCTAAAACTTTCAGATCATCTTTTTTAGCACATTCTCTAGTTTTCTTTCGTTCTCTGCGTACTTTGCATCTGTCAATTATATGTAATGAATCATTTTCTATTACAATGCCAACATCTTGTAGAGTTGCAGAAGCTATTGCTGCCACGCATCTATCAGAAATACCCATACTGATCTGAGACCCTTGAAACAATAGGTAGATGTGTTCTCATTTGTCTTTGCGACTCTTTTTTTGAAGTAGATGCTTGTGATACGGATATTAATTCTTCACACTTTGATAAAGAGCTACTACTTCCTTTTTTCATCACCACTGTCAAAATACATAACAACTGTACTGTCCTGATTAACTGAAGACTTTAAACTTGGCTTTTCAGCCCTCATAGAATCCCTTGATTTCAGGTATTCTCTTTGTCTCAATTTACTTGTCTCGGATTTATCGAGCTTACCAATAACCATATTTATTGTTGACATTTTGTCAAGAAGAAATTTCTGTTATTTTGGAGGCACCTTCCTTGATTCTTCACAAGTACATTTAAGAATTTGCTTGTATTTACACGCCGAAATGTCTATAAGTTTACTAACAACTTCAGAAAATCTGCACCTTCTTCATATAATTATCATTTCTTTTGGATTTGGTGAATCGAATAACGTTCTGGTATTCGGAAAAATCATTGTCTATCATTTGATCAATACGCCTCTGGAAAACTACAGGAATTTATACTTTCTCCTAAATTTTTTCGACCTTCTCTCTTAGAATATGAATTACCTATGACATTGGTGGATCTTTACCATTCCTATTCAGTTTTAATTCTTATCTTGTATATAAGTAACATTATATAACGTCTTCTATTGTTCGCAAAACAACTTCATTTAGTTTTGAAGGAGAACCAAATATGGGACATTCCACTGTACTTCTTGTAACGGTAAACTTCGGTTTGCCTTCACTCGTACTAATTGTTTCGCTAAAAATGAGGAAAATAATTTGTAAAACTCAATAAATCGTTTAAATTTTTTTTAAATAAAGACTTAAGGTTTAGAAATGATAAAGGGAGTTACACTAAATATTTTAAATATAAAAATGTCAAGCTAGATTACCGACGAACACTGTAAATGTACAATTTATGGTAAAAACGTATTGCATGAAACAATGGAAATATAAAGGTCCTGGTAGAGCCCTGAAGGAGTTTTTTAAAATTCATGAAATTTTGAACGTATAATACAGGTTGCTCCTACAAAAACAAGAAGATTACAAAAGCAACTTTTGGCTGCTATCCGAAATCAAAATTCCAACTTTTTTTCACTTTCCAACGTTTTTTTCACTCCACCCTAATCGATAATGAACGCAGCTATTGCGTGCAAGCGTTTCTATTTGGCCTAATCCTAAAGTTCTGAATAATAAATAGTTCCAAAATAAAGTTCCAAAAATAAATAAAGCACTAACGCCAAATTACTCCCAGTGCGCACATTTCCCGTTTACCCTATTTTTCCAAATTACACGAAATGAAGTTTTGTATGGAGTCAACGATGATTTTTTTTTTTTTTTGCAAGGAAACTGTTTCTACAACATCCACTGATGTAATAGGTCAATATTTACAGTATTTTAATATAGACGATGAGACTTCCTCTGGTGGGTCAATTCCCTATCAATTAATTTATTTAAATTTGAAAAAGCCTGATTCTTTAACACTTTATTGAGTTCATTTTTATCTTTTCATTCCAATCCTCCTGAGACAAGTGCTATGTGATGTGAAATTTCCAATTTAAACTCTTTCAAATTACTTTTTCTTTTGTCTGTAAAGATGGAATTTGTAACTAGATTTTAACCTACTTCCTGATATGCTGGAATTATAGAAATGATGTACTCAGTGCTTCCAATGACAATACAATATTTTAATAATTTTAGAACTTAATTAAAAAATTAAAAAATTAATTTAAATACATTTTTCTCTAAGCCGTCCGCACATAGCAAATCGCCAAATAATCTTTATGCTTGCAACTGTTTACAAGTAGCAAAAACAATGGAGTTAATTAAGCTCCAAATCTCTCTTGACAAAACATTGCTAAGTGGATGAAACACTGCAACAACTTAAGGTATCCGCACACCTTTCAAACCTAATTTTCGATGAAAATATCGATTTTTCATTTTTATCTGTAGAATTCTGCATTAATTGTGTCCGTATCTGAATTAGAACCCAAGTTACATCTATTACAATTTGCCGAATAATTTTACAACCGGAAGTAAGCTGAAATGTATGTTCACAATCTTCTTTTTCGGGATTTAGCATTTAAATTGGATTATATGTCCAAGAAAGTACAAGGAGTACATAATTACACCTTTAAAGAATAATCATTATTTTTATAGCAAGAACCACGTTTAAAAGTTATTTTTAGCTTTTTCTCAAAATGAAGTTTTTCAGATTTTTACTGTACGCAAAACATCTTATAGTAAAGAATTATACATGAAATGCCTTTTCTTGTACTTATTTTACGACTGTTTACTGAGGGAATAGACTACAATCATGATAATATCTTTATTAGTTTTATATTTACACTAGTATAAATTAAAAAGTTGCAAAAAAATTTACGAATTTTTCATTGCATTAGTACTTCAAGTGCCATAGCTTCTGCGATAGATATGCTATTATAATGCGGCTAGTCTATGTCCTAGAGAAAGTTGTTCTCTTTATTATGCAATTTACAAAATGTGGATGTATTGATTTGATTTTGAGTTTTCATGTTTTGCACAAATGTCAATTTTTCCCATTAAAGAAAAATTATTTCTGTGTAATTTCTAACATGTGAAAAACCGTTGAGTGTTTCAATGGGATTCCCAGTTAAAAATAACTCCACTCCCTGTATATGAGTAATAGTATAACACATCTTAGGAGAGCCATGTGAAGAAAATTTAAAATACTTTAAAGTAACAGAATATGTAAAAGAAAGCATAAAATTATATATTTTTAAAAGTTTTAACTGAAATGTCATTAGAAAAAATTGGTATAAAGAAAATTTTTTTAAATTTTCAAAAAAAAAAAAAAACACATCCGAAGTCTGTTCGGATACCTTAATATTATAAACACTAAAATGTACAAAATACAAAATAAAAATAAAGAGTGCAATAATAATTTTAAAAACAGTCTTTCATCTTTTAATCTTTTAATATTATTTAAATTATGATTATTATTTGTGAAAACAATGTAGAAATCTAAAAAAATGTAATGTTTTTCCTTTCATTCTTGTTGCGCTATCTTAAAACAGAAACAGAGAAAAAAATTATAATTTTTATAATAAATTCGATGGTTTGCAATCTCTATCAAGCGTAATTCAAAAAGGTGAATTTTAAATAATCGGGGTCCACGTAAAATTAATGTATTGTAATGGAACATTTGTAACAATATGAAATGCAGTCATAAAATTATTTGAGGTTTTTAAAATAAAAATTACATGCCTATAAAAGAATGTTTTTTTGAAAATACGTATTTTTACTTTTGTTCCTTAATTTTATCATCAAAGCAATACCTCGCGTTTCTTTTTTAACGACTTGGGTAACCATGAATAATGATTTCTCATCGTATAAAACATTATTTGAACATTATTGCCTGACAAAATATCCTTACCTGTATACTTTGAAAAAATATCTGAGCTGCCAAATATATTAACCACATTCTGTAGAGCATTCCAGTTTTTTTCCATAAAATAATGCTGCATTGGTCTAAGTTTCCCATCTCGTTAAACTCTATTTCTGGTACTATAGACAGTTTACGATACATAATTTAAAAATGTTTACTCGCAATGGGACTGTAAGAAAGCTTTTCTTAACGCAAGAATTGATTTTGTTGAATGACTCACAGTTTTCCCTCATTTGAACGGCGCGCAATGCGATAAAGTGTGAGAGCAAAATACGTCACGTGATTTCAATTGGGCTAGAATACTTTTAACGACATTTTAGTTTTCTCTATATATGGGACAGCATCATAAATAAATGCAACAACATTTTCACAAAACCTATGGCTGTCAAGCCACAAATTATGTACAGAAAAGTTAATGAACCTTGCAATAGTAGAGGGGTGAACTTCTGTGAGTTCTCTGAAAGCAATGAGATGTGTATGAGAAGGTTCTATGCTTATTTCCCTAGAATTAAGTCATGTTATATTGGGATAGATCAAATGAAAATGGAACAGGAACCACATAATAAAATTACATAGTTTATTTTAAATAAAATCTCCAATGCTACACAAGAATTTTTCCTACTGTTTCACCAAGAATTGAATATATTGCTTGTAGAAGTCCTTTGGCTGAAATAGGAACCAGTTTCGGACATTGTCCATGACTTCACTCTGTCCGAGTAAAAACAGCAACCGATCAATGCCTTTTTTAGCGTATCAAAAATGGGAAAGTCATATGGTGATATATTTAGGCTATATGGTTTTTATTCCAGTACTATCCACCTAAGTTTCACCAGATTTCCTCGCGGAAGTGTTTACGTCCGCCCAGGACGCGATTCAATTACAATGCATGCTCTCCATACACTGCGTTTATTCGCCGATGCACTTCGCAAAATCCAAGTCGTTCTGCCCCTAAATAAGAAGGACACTGCATTGCTCTTTTTTACTCGCAAACATTCCAGAGATGCAGATGAATAACAACAACAGATTGCACGCCGGACGGTACTTTTGGCCGACCTCCAGCGCTTATCACTTATAGACCGGGAGGCGGCAGCACAGACAATCACCTCATCGAGTTCACGGCTGAAATTCCAGAATTAGTTAAAACTCGATTCGCATATTAAAACGCAATCGGTCTGCCAAGTCATATCTTGGTGAAACACACCTTAAAACCCGATTTTAGCGATTGACTCGTAGGTTTACCATTGTGTTTTCCTGCACCCAAAAGTATGAAAACATGGAGAACTGGGTGTAGGAAAACACAATGGTAAACCTACGAGTCAACCACTAAAATCGGGTTTTCACGTGTTTTCCACCAAGATATGACTTGGCAGACCGATTGCGTTTTAATATGCGAATCGAGTTTTAACTAATTTTGGAATTTCAGCCATGAACTCGATGAGGTGATTGTCTGTGCTGCCGCCACCCGGTCTATTACTTCTGTGTGACTGTCTAGTTCAAGTCCATATATGCAGTGGGGATTATCTTCCTTACTTCCCAGTTTACCTCCACACAAAGTTTCGCCACACTCATACAAAAATTGACTAAATTATAACCATTGTTCCCTTTTCATTTGATCCATCCTTATATATAGAGATCACATCTGTCAAAAAGAAAAAAATATTAATAAAACGGTTTAAATCCAAGGAGCTAGCCGTTTGCAATGTTAATGAAGGGTTTATTACGATGTTAAACTAGTCATTGAGGGTCACCGTAATACTTACCCATCATGGATATGCATAATATAAAATATGAAAATAAAACATGTGTAAACTGATTATAAAATGCATTGCAATTCGAATAAAATCGTGGCTTGATGACGTCATAAGCTTTAAATTCTCTATTACTGAATTGCGTAAAAGAAACATCCTTATAACTCCAAAATTGATAATCATATTAACTAATTATTTACTGCGTCGGATTAAGCGTCTCATTTCCAATTAAAATATATCTTTGAATTGAAATTTGAATGAAATACAGGGTCATGAAAAATTGAAGGGTTGGGTTGGGTTGGGTTGATTATTGACGGCCAATTATCTACACTAGGGATATAGGCCCGGGGGGAGTGCCTTTCGTGGGGGTCTTTCTAAGGGAACCTAATCCGTATTTACGCATGGATAAATCCACGGCTCGAAGAAAACCACGAAAACTCGGAACGATTAGGCCGACGGGCGCGATTGGGATCGAACCCAGCACCTCCCGTCTACCAGCTTCGAGAGCACAACCTGTCAGCCACTGGTGGGGCGAAAAAATTGAAGAGTGTGGTAAATAGGATTACAAATATCTCGGCAACTAATTATCCGATCAACTTCACTCTTTATGCAAAATTTGTTTTTTTATTGTCTTTTAAATTCACTCCTTAAAATAAACAATTTCGAAAATGTTTATATACCTTTTATCAGAACGATTATTTCGATAGTACGAAAAATAGTTCCGGATAATCGAGGTTACTGAAATGCGATAAGCTTCTTCCCATTATTACATACTCAGTACATACCAAATTTCATGTCTCTGTCTCAATTTGTTAGGGAGATAGAGCGTTTATAGACTCACACACAGACACACAGACAGACGGACGGCAATTTTTTTTTCTAAAAATATGTTTTTCGGAATCTTCAGTGTCTGAAACGTAAATCCGTCAAATTTTGTTTTTCGATTTTCAAAACGATTACAAGATTTACCCAGACGGATGATGGGTATGATAGGAAAGTAAAATCGTGAATCTTCTCGAAATCAGCATTGGCTTGTAACCAAATTATTTCACAGCCATTGTCTAATAGTAACGGACGGCGAACCCAATCAGTTATGTTATAACATTAATATAATTCTAATATAATAGATGCTAATATCTTAGAGATTGGATCGCCAAACTTCATTGCGATCAGTAATATACTACCTGCATAGCACTTTTGCTTCATCTTATATTTAATGATTTTGCTCACTCAGCTAAAGCATAGAATCTACAGCACCGGTGTTGTCATATATATAGGTAGGTGTGTTTGTGTAAATTACCTGATCGAATGTATCCGTACTTTTTTTAGTTTTAGAAGTTTTGTTGAATAACTACAGAAGTACTTCCAGAACTTCGGGAAAGCAAAGGATAAGTTTCATTTCATGTTTGTTTCAGGGTTCCCAAACTTTTATATCGACGTACCACTAAATCTAAGTTCATACTTCCGCGTACCACCAGGTATAAAGGGAATTCCTAATATAAGAAAATCTGTGAAAGTGGTACTTCCCATATTTTGTTCGATTTCAAATCACCGTTGTAAATAATTTTACTGTATTAAAAACCAATTTCCATGAAATAGAAAGAAGGTTGCAGATTTGGTACAGAAGAAAAGAAAAATTTGAATTGCCATGCTTAAATAAATAATGGATTATATTTCAAATAAAACTTCAATACTAAATAACCAGTACAAAAAAGATATAAATAAATAAAAATTGTTTTAACTCCTCCTATTCGAACAATCTCCTCCTACTTTCACGGATTCAGACTTTACTTTCAGATAATACAATTTAAAAACATGTTTAAAACATGTTTAAAACAGTTTTTCTGCTAATTAAAACTGTTTCATTGATTAATATTTAAATTAGGTCTTTATTTACAAATTAACTTTTTTCCGTATAAATGTAGTAATTACATGTGTTTAATTCTGGAAAACTGGTTGTAGCATAAGCAGCGTGTGCGGATTTCAAAGAATTTGATATAACAAACCTTTCTAGTACAAACACAAAAGGAGATTGTACAGTCTCTAATTTTCATTCGAAAATTTCCAATGCCGTTTTTTATTTTATTATACTATGCTGGTATTTCATTTTAGGTACCAGCATCGCATTTTCGCGTACCAGTAGCCAGAGCTATGCGTACCAGTACAGGTACGCGTACCATAGTTTGAGAACACCTGGTATAAAAGACAATTACAGGTGACTAATAATAAATTGAAACAAAATACTTGCAATCACCCTGTTAAGAATGCTCCAAATAATCTGTAGCTTTAGAAATTACTATGTTGGCTTTGTTCAACATTTGTGTTTAGTTGCATAAGAATAAAATGTATGTCGATTTCAATGTTATTTTTTTTATTCAAATTGTTTTCTAATTTCTTTTAATAGCAAGCAAAGCTTTTAACTAAATTTAACGTCAATTTGAGAAAACTTCAGAATAGAAAACATAGATATTTAGAAGAAAAACATACTGCTATTAAAAAAATAAAATATTAAATGTTTTATCAAATAAGAGTATTTGTATGAAACAATTTTTAACTGCGCATGCGCTAGCGATAACAAAATATTTTTTCAGAATTTACTAGTCAACTGCATAGGGCAACTCATATACGAAGGCCAGTCGAATATCATGAAAATTCAGAACGGTATCGGCGATAAAGTTTCTAAATTTCACGTCATTTCTAAAAGAAGCTGAATGATAACACTGGTTTACAAATTTAAACATTTTTTTATATACTTTTGATGAAACACCTATTTTCTTATTATACTACCTCTTACTAATGAAAGGCACTATTTGAAAAATTTCTATCACGTCACATTTAAAAAAAATTTGTTACATTTTTCAATATTCACATTTTTAATTCTATAATATATCTATCACGTCACATTCAACTTCGTTAGAAAAAATCACTGGCATTATTAACTTGGATTCTATATTCTATTTTTTGTGCTTTTCTGAACTAAAGTGGTTTTGTTTTTGATAAAATGTCTTACAGAGTGTGTAAATTAAATTCTGGTCGTTTTTGTTACGTTTTTAGACAATTTATATTCGCAAAAGAAGGAAAACCAATATCGGAATGTTCGAAAACAGCATATGTGCATTATTTTGGATTCTCAGTGATTAATCAAGATAAAAATTGGGTCCCACATGTTTTTTTGAAAGTTGTAGGCTTACTCTTATATGCTGGGCTTCGGGAGAAAAAAGTATCTTCAATTTGGATCGCAAATGCTGTGGAGAGAACCTTCAAATCACGAAAATGACTGTTATTTTTGTTTGACAAAAACTGCAGGCTTTAATTCAAAAAATAAACATAAAATTCAATATTCTGACTTTCGTTTCCATCAGTCTCAAAACCGATATCACATTCGGAAACTGTGTCACATCTTGTATGTACAGGTATGTCAAGTGCGAGTTGCCAAGTTAGTGACTATCTGTTTATGGAGGATGGAAATGATGACGAATTCGTATTCAAAGATGATAAAACGCCACATTTAATAAACCAAAATGAGTTGAATGACCTTGTGCGAGACTTGGAACTATCTAGAATAGTGGAACTTATTGACACCAAATATCAAATTAACTTATTACCGAAATCGAAGTGAAATTTTCAGCAGTTATTTCACCAAAAAAAAAGGCCATCCATAGATTCTTAGGAAATCATAAAGAGGAAAATTATGAAAAAAATATTGCTGTTTTATTAAAAAACTGTCATGCAATGGGTGTGAACATGTCTCTGAAGGTTCATTTTCTCCATTTACACCAGGAATTTTTTTTCCTGAAAACTTGGTCGCCGTGAGTGACGAGCAGGTCGAGCGTTTTCACCAAGACCTTAAATTTTTTGAAGACAGACACAAAGGTTTTTGGGACGAAAGTATGTTAGCGGACTACTGCTGGTATATTTTAAGAGACACATATCAAGAAAATTATAAAAAGAAGAATAAAAACAATCATTTCTAATTTTTTCTTTTTATATTTCATGTTATTATTATTTTTAAGTATTTAATAAATATTTTTTTAACTAGACGTGACAGATTTTTTCCAATAATTTCCCCGTACTCAGTGCAATAGAATCTATGAAAAAATACACATTTCGGTGAAAGTATATAAACCGTGTAAACCAGTGTAATTAATATTGCACAAATAGACATTTTTCATTTCTTATTGTTTTACTGGCATTTATTATTGATGTTTTAATTATATTTGAATAAAATACAAGAACTAGCCCATTCCAACAAAAACTAATTATATAAAACTAAGCATCTGCTTAAAATCTCCACATTGGACGTAAGTTAAATGCATACTCCTTTGTTAGAAGTCGATCAAAGAAAAATGACAATTTAAAAACGTTCTTTTATAAATCAAATTAAATCTTTTAAAAGATGCTTTAGTACATGTTAAGTTACAGATATTAATTCGACTTCAAAAAATTAGAAAAGCAACAAAAATATAGTACAAGAAATTGCGTAGTTTAATATATATATATATATATATAGATTTAATAAGATGAAATCAAACAAAAACACTTCATAACCGATCGAGCACGATTTTAAACTGCATATTACGAAATAAATTTAGTTTAACGTGCTTGTTTAGCACCAATTCCTATAAAAATTTAATATATTTTCTGAAAATTGATTTTGATATGTAAATATTACGTTTTTCATTTCTTCACCGATTTTTTTTTTAAAAAAAAAGAAAAAAGTTGATATTAATGATAATATATGCTGATCCTAGAAAATATATTTATCCAGTGGTGATAATATTTCCATATTTTGTGACCAGCACGACTTTCAGAAGACACTTATTTTCTATTTTAATTTACATTAGCGCATGTAATACTCTCTGGAGAATATTTGAAATGTTTGATTCGTTTAGTGGTAAATAGATCTAGCAGAGGAACATAATTACTAAATGATATTATGTTTCTATTATCTCAACTTTTCTAGTATGTATTTAATCAAAGTAAGTTGTTTTCTGATTAAAAAAATTATTAACACAAAGAACTGGATTGTGGAATAGCAATAGTTTCAAACTACATATTTTGTGCACGCAAAATAAATGTGATAGATAATACATATAATTTAAAATAGGTGAACATACAACGCCTGATCAAATAATTATATGGAAACTAAAATTTTAAATATCGACATCGAATATAATACACCATAAAATCACATTAAAAACATTAAAGGGCATATAGACGTTTCGGACAAACATTATTTCCTCATTAACACAATAAAAAAACGTTAAACTCATGAAAGATGAAATTAAAAACAACATTCAGCAGGATTCATGTCAAAACAAATAAAATCGAAGTGAAACTCATAGCAAAACCGTGTACTCTGAAGGAACGTGGCTTGCTACATTTAAGGGCTTTTGCTTCATCATACTAATCTTGTATAACATGCCTCAAGATTTTGCGAACTCTACCATAATTAAACTGAATTGCAATACACACGTAAGCAGCAATTTTCTTGCATACAAGATTAGTTTCTTCATCTTTAAATAAAGCAAATCATGTTCCTCCATTGTGCCCGGTTTTGCTATGTCTTCGATTTTATGTGTTTTGACATGGTTCTGTTTGTAAATTGTTTTTATTTTTACCTTTCATGGCTTTAATGTTTTTTCAATTCCTACTATTAGTTCACACTCTCCCTATATATATTTACTAGCCGGTCTTCGCGCGTCTAGCCGGATGTTACCGAGTGGGGCCCAGATACATAGTGCAGCGTACCACTCTGACTTCGCTTGGGGCACAGAAAGTGCATTTTACATGCAATCAGAAAAATAAAAATAAAATACTTTAAATTAAATTTATACGGAAATAACTAATAAGAATACAAAAAAAGGACTTAAATAATTATTTCGCGACATAAATAATTTTTTATGAGCCTCCTGACAAAATAATACTGGGCCCGCCCTACCCATGATTATCTAGGGGTGGGGCCCAAGTAGTACTTTGTATCTGGGCCCCACTCGGAAGCGACTGGCTAGTATATAGTAAAAAATCAGCAATAGTTCTCTTTTCCGTCTAATCTTCCACAATCGGGTTCACAGCCGATGTAGCCCACGAACTCGCTAGCTCTAAACTCGCTGAAATATATGATTAACTATTTTTTTTTGTAGATTTGTAAAGCGGAAGGTCACATTCTTTTTTAAAACTGCTGCTGATATATGACAGAATTACCTAAAACTTTCGACACACTGTGTGAACCCTTGATGGATTACTATCGAAAATTGCTGTAATACATATTTAACTATTTTCTAGTACATTTGTTATCCTAAATTTAACGCTCCTACCTATTACAGAGATATCACAAAATAAAATAAGAATTTCGACCTCCATTTAACCGCTTTAGGGGCTGAATTTCTAAAATTGCGGAAATATATGTTTATCTATTTTTTAGTAGATTTGTTATCCCGAATTCCGAGCTCATAACTAAAACTACTGCTGAGTTATGGCAATCATTCGAAATGACTTAAAATTTTCGACCCCTTAGCCACCTTAATGGGTGAACTTCTAAAATCGCTGAAATATATGCTTAATTATTTTTATAGCAGATTTGTTATCCTGAAATTCACGCTCTTATCCAAAACTACTAATGAGATATGGTGAGAAGGTGAAATCATCGAAAATTATCGACCCCCCCATTTAACCCCCCTAGTAGTTGAATTTCAAAAATCACCTAAAATACATGTTTAACTATTCTTTAGTAGATTTGTTATCCCGAAATTCACGCTCCTAACTATAACTTCTACTAAGATATGGCAAAATGGCGTGAAACATTCCTCCCCATTTAACCCCCCTTAGTGTCTGAATTTCTAAAATCGCTGAAATACGTGTTTAACTATATTTTTTGTAGATTTGTTATCCTGAGTTTCATGATTCTACCTATAATTTCTACTGAGATATGGCAAAGTAACCTAAAATATTTGACCTCCTATTTAACCCCCCTTAGTTGCTAAATTTCTAAAATTGCTGAAATATATGTTTATCTATATTTTTTGTAGATTTGTTATCCCGAATTCCGAGCTCCTAGCTAAAACTGCTGCTGACATATAGCGAACATGCAAAATTACCTAAAACTTTCGACCCCCTATTTAACCCCCTTAATGGATGAATTTCTAAAATCACTGAAATATGTGTTTAATTATTTTTTTAGTAGATTTGTTATCCTGAATTTCACGTTCATATCTAAAACTGCTGCTGAGATATGACAAAAACGCGAAATGACTAGAAACTTTCGAACCCCATTTAACCCCCTTAGTGGTTGAATTTTTAAAATCGCTGAAATATGTTTTTAACTAACTTTTAGTACATTTCTTATCTTTAGTTTCTTGCTTGTAACTAAAACTAATGTTGAGATATGCCGAAAAGGCAAAATGACCTAAAACTCCAGACCCCCCATTTAAACCCCTTAGTGGTTGAATTTCTAAAATCGCTTAAATACGTGTTTAATTATTTTTTTATTAGATTTGTTATCTTGAATTTCACGCTCTTACCTAAAACTGCTGATGAAATATGGAGAAAATGTGAAATCACCGTAAATTTTTGAAACCCCATTTAACCCACTTAATGATTGAATTTCTAAAATCGCCTGAAATACATGTTTAACTATTCTTTAGTAGAATTGTTATCCCGATTTCCTTGCTCCTACTTAAAACTCCTGCTGACATATGTCGAAAAGATGAAATTATCTAAAACTTTCGACCCTCATTTGACCCCCTTATGCTGTGAATTTTCAAAAATCCTTTCTTAGTACGCGCCTACATTGTGTAAAGCAATTGTTTTCCAAATTGCATTGTTCTAGGACAAACGGTTGAGGCTCGGCGTTGGTTATGAGAAAATCAAGCTACTCCTTTATAAATATAGATTTAGCAGGATATAAATATAGGAATAAATATCGTCAGTAGCGAAGCTTGTCGATCGCTGGAAAAAAAAATCTTTTTGACCTAAGAAGAATTGACTTTAATTTTTTTTTTTTTTTTAATATTACTTGTTTTTATTATACTCATGAAGGACTAGAACAAACATATCTTTGTCCTGAACGTCTACATGGTCTTTAATGTTTTTAATGTGATTTATTTTGTATTTTGTTAAATTGTCTGAAGTGCTAGTTTTCATTAAAATATATTTTATTTTTATATTTTTATAAACTTACTGTGAATATTTACCATGACGTAGCATTTTTTACTTTTACAAATATTGAACTATAATTTTTTAAATAAAATAAACTCATTTATTAAAATTTATATTTTTTATAGACAATAAAATTTCTGAAACAGGTATATTACTGCATTCACACTTGCAGTATGTCGTTAACAAACTTCAGAGATTGAATTTATTATTTAAAATATGTTACTTTTAATATGAATATAAATTTTGAATTTAAATCCGAAATTTTACATTATGGTTTTGTTTTGTAAAATTAATAGAAAATTGAGAATTTCTCTTCCAAAATATCACATATTCAAAAATTAATAAAATAAAATTATAATTGATTATTGATGTTCTCAATGGTACTCACAACGTCGTGAAACATTTTTATTAAAAAAATATCTCTTCGTTACGAGGCAAGAGAGTTTCGGTTGTTTCTTAGAAGCAAAGTTTGTCCAAAGTTGTTTTTCCATTTTCTAAAAATAGGGATATTTGAACAAGTACTATTTCTACTGGCATGTCTTTACTATATTATTCGTATCTTTATGATATTTTACTTATTTACGGCCACATACAAATGTAAAATTATCGTAATTGCATTTTGAAATCCAAAATTAAAAACATATATTGCATATAGTAATCCTTTATAAATATAAATATGTATAGCTTGAAATATATTTCTGTCTGTATTTGAATTAAAGCAATTCTTGCTTACACTACTCAATATTTATGAGATTTTTATGATTTCCAAACAAAGTGGTAATTATCTCTCGTTCTTTGTTCAAAGTAACCACATAAGAAAATTTCTACATTTTAACACTTTTCAACATAGTTGAAAAATGTCTATGAATTTGGATTATCTGTGTGTTGGTCTGTCAGATTGTTCGTACTCTAATTTCCGTAAATATACTCAAATTGCCATATAAGTTGTATATGTTATTGAAGTTTACTCTAGAATAGACGAAACTGAAAATTAAGTATGTAGAAACTTTATTATTGTACGTTTACAGGGGTAGACCAAAAAAAAAACTCATTACATTATAGTGCACTCTCAGAAATAAAACCCAGCGGCTTTAAAGGGCCCTTCTCAAACTAAAATAGTAGTTAGAAATGTTTTTTGGGAGTATTTGTAAATTTTCTTGCTTTTTACAAAAAGGGTCATGAAACTCAGGTTAACCTATTTTTTTTTGCTGTTTCTTACTATAAAACTTTAAATATCTCTTCATCTTAAATATTTCCTTTAAAAAAATTCATAAAAAAAAAATTCTGTCTACTGCATCCTTATGTTAAACTGATTTTAGAGAACAGAAAAATGCAGTTATACGTTTATACAAATAACTGTTTCTTAAATATCAAAAAATGAAAAAAAAATCTAAATAATTTTATTCACTTTGGGCCCTACTGTCTCAAATGGGCCCAAGGCCGTGGCCTAGATGGCCTGTGCAGTAATCAGGCCCTGCCCTTATTAATTAAAACAAGCAGAAATTATAACAGCACCGATAAAAATGCAATCTTCTTTCTAAAAATATAAACACACATCAACATCCCGTAGATGCATTTAAAATCAAATTTATCCAAGGTTCCGCTGGCTAAGTGGTCAGAGCGTTCATCCCCCACACTAAAAGTCGCACCTCGAATCCCCTTGAAGACTTGTGAAAAGTGTTGTTATTTTTCCCCTTGTCAATTACAGATGCTTCTAAAATTCTCAGTAGATGGCGCCAGCAGACATTTTTTAGAGTTTTGAACAAGCAATTTCACGAAATAAATTTCCTCACATTTTTGAGGAAAGAAATTTACTCCATTTCACGAAATATTCGCTCGGAGCATTTCCCAGGAAACAGTTTCGTCAAAAATGAAGAAAATCTTGTTGAATTTGAGTATCCATTTCTGACAGTGTGTAGGGAAAAATCGTTTGCACTGCGTTTAAAGGGAAATGAATTGCAACCAGATTACAGAAGATTCAAATATATTGCCACGAACAGTGACGATCTTCTGCAATCGTTTTGCAATCCATTTCCCTTTCACTGATAGATGGTGTGGCCTTCTAGGGCACATCTACCACTGTCACGCCAGCTGAAAACTGTTATTCTATTTGATTACGTTAGAAAAATTACATATTTGAACATCAGTTTGTATAAATTGTTCAAGTAAAAAGGTCTCATTCATTTACTAAAAGTCTCGTCAGGGGAATACCAGAAGCATGTTACAAAAGCAAATACATACTTTTAGTAAAAGCATTTGCAGTATATAAATGTTATGAAATGAAAATGCGAGTTCAGACAAAAGCAATTCTAAATAATTTATCATTTATACCAATTGTGAAGAAACTAAAAATTAATTAATTATTACCATCTATTGATTTTGTTTTGTTATCCATTAAATTTGTAATGCTATATGATGATTCTTTATTAAAATAAGTATATTTTTAGAACATTGAATTATAGAAAATATCATAAAATACAAATATCAGGTTGAGTAAAAAGTTTTCCGCCAAAAAATGTTTTATTGTAAAATGATAAATACATACGAAATCATCAAAGCTAACGAGGATAGTAATCTCCGTTTAAATCTACAATCGTTTACCGACGTTTTGGCAACATTTCAATCCCTTCTGCAAAAAATTGTGGCTTGCGCGAGTCTAGAAAAAGATCGACCTCATTTATGACCGCCTCATTTGAATGGAAGATTGTGCCATCAAGATGCAGCTGCATATGTGAAAAGAGATAGAACTCTGAAGTGGCCATGTCCGGGCTGTATGATGGATGTTGCATCAAATCCCACTCCAACTTGTAGAGCGTCCAGCCGGTTATCGTACTAACGTGTGGCCGGTCGTTATCTTGATGAAAGAGAACCACCTTCCCTGTTAACTCGTTTCTTCGTTTTTCGCGAATCGTATCGCAAACTTTGATTAGCATATTGCGGTATATTGCACTGTTGATAGTTTGTTCGCTTTTCAGGTACTCTTTGTACAGAATTCCATGACAATCCCACTTGATGCAGAGGAACACCTTCTTGTTATTAAGGAACGTATTGCAACCGAGCCAGCGGATTCCCCAGGTTCTAACCGCCTTCCTTTATGGCGGCATTGTTATTGCATTGTTGTAGTACACCCATTTTTCATCACAGGTCACAATTCTGTCCAGAATGTTCTCTTTCCTTTGATCTCTGAGCAGAGCCAAACAACAGTTTTATCTCCTGCGCTTGGTCTTCAGCAGTCCATTCGTGAGGCACCCAGCGGTTGAACTTAAACGTTAGGTTTATGCGTTTTAGAGCGTGAACTATTGTTTTTTGGCTAATGTTAAGCTCTAATGCAATAGTTTGTGTTGAAGCATTTCTGTCTTGATCAATGATTTGCTTTAACTGCTCACAATAAACTTCATTAGGGCGGCCAGAACGTGGTTCTTCTTCACTCTCGAAATTTCCAGCTTTAAACTTCCGAAACCAAACTTTGACTGTATCATAAGAAAGAGTAGTGATTCCTAAACTTTCACACATCTTTCTGTGGCATTCAGTCGCACTGAGTTTTTTACGGAACTCATAGTAAATAATCGTTCTGATCTGCTGACTTGATAGCTCCATTTTAAACATTTTTTGAAGCACAAGATAATAAATTTTTAACAAACAAATTACACAGTCATATAGGCCCTGTACTCTGCTTTCGAATGCAAAAATTGGTTGGCTGAAAAGTTAACAACCGCACGAATGACAGCTGTTTGCGCGAAGGTATCTCCCCTTGGCGGAAAACTTTTTACTCAACGTAATATATTGTGCACATATTTTGCTGTTGACGCAAACTGTTTTATACATGTTAATATTTTAATCAATTGTAATTCTTGATAAATATTGGAGAAAATGATTTTTTTCCCTATGTATGAATGTAAACTATAGTGAGTTTCAATATAAAGATCGTTTAGATAATTTTAAATCAAGACGAATTATATTTAACATCAGTGGTTTGTATCTTTTTTCAAACGCACCGGTGTGAAATAACATTGTAGAGAATTTTATGAAAGTTGCATGTAACTTCGAATTAGACTATGAGTATAAAAAATCCCCTTATCTTTAGAAATATGAGATTCTTTATTTAATCAACAAAAATTATATCGGTGTACTTTTCATTTTTTGTTGGATATAATTTGTCACCAAACTGTCACCATTTGTCATTTAATACCAATATAATGAAGGACGTTTGAAAGAAAAGACTGATTTTATTTATTTAGAAAATCAAATATTACAAGTAACAGATATAACACACACACAAAAAAATAGAATTTACATAAACTAGGGTATCCTTCCTGGAATTCCCGGGATAGAGAATACATGTGAAAACCTTCTTTTTTTTTTTTTTTTTTTTTTTTAACTTTAATAGATTTTTTACATTGAATAATATACATTAAAATTTTTTAATAAACATTTAAAATTTTTAGAGTACCCCATAACAACACCAAAGAGCATTTTTATATGAAATATGTCAATTATATATTCAGATAAAATTTTGAAATTTATTAAAATCAGTAGTTTTGTAGTAGCGTCGTGCCAGAAGTTAATAGCCGAAGAAATCGCTACAAAATTCGTATCTACAAAAGTTTTATTATTATTGTTATTTTGATAATTTCAAAGGTTTTAAGCGCTTATTTCAATTACATGTGTTTTAAATCTGTGTTTTATTTATACTATTTTATTTACTGCTTAATGAAGTTTTAATTTCATTATTGAATATTAGCTGGAAACAAATGCTGAACTTTTTATATTGTTTAAACTGCAAACCAATTAATATTTTGTAATCGAATCAAGTGATAGAGATAGATTTTTTAAAGAATTCATGCTTGAAATTTAATTTAAATACTATGATAAATGAGTAAACTACAATACAATTTTTAAACAAATTTTCTTTGAAAGTAGATTTTTTTTTCTTATATAACGATGTAAAAATTTAAGATGTGCGATGTTTAGAAATTAAAAAAATTGCAGTAGCAACAATCGCAAAATCGAAATTTCATCTTTTAGCGTTGTCATTCGCAAAATGACTTCAGCGTTACGCACGGACCCGTTTGTCCTTTATAATATAGATACCACAAAAGTTTAAATAATTTGTCAAAAAATATTCGAAGAAATTTCAACCAATTTTTAAGGCAAATTTTCTGTGTTGTTGCTCCAATGCAACTGCTCTTTTTTTAATTTAATTCATGTTAATTGATTCAGGTTTTGCTTACAAAAATGATCGACAAGAATGTTCATAAATACAAACTCCCATTTTTTTTTAGAATTAAAGCATTTTTATTATTTGAAAATATATTTCTGTAAACATCAGAAATTCTGAGCAGGGACAAGTTTAAATTGTGTTTTCAAGAAGACTTCTGCTATATTATGGAATTTTCCTGTATTTTTAAAAGAACTATATTAATCTTGGTATCACCCCCTTCATTAACCCCCCCCCCCCCACACACACACACACACACTAACAAAATTGTCTTAAAACACTCCAAATCTACAATCCGCATTACACACATTCTCTCGAATGATTTTAATGTTCAGTTTTTCTGATTTAACATTTTGTCCCGAATACTATGTATTTATTTAATTATATTAACCACTTTTTTACATTTTGCAGAAAACGTTATTGATAGAGAAATTTATTGCAACATTGACGTTTCAAATTATACCAAAAATCCGTACCTAATCTTCGAAACCATTTGAAAAGAGCAAAAAACAAATTTAGAAACAATAGACTTCCTAAGTTTACGCAAATGTTTCTGAATCTGGCCTTATTATTATCTGTAAATTTCAGAAAAGATATTTTGTTAATAAAGGATATCCTTTATTTTCAAATGTTTCTAATTTATTTTTTTGCTGAAGAATTTTTAAGATAAGAAAACGTTTTCCATAATCATGGGTAGCTACAAGGCGATGCTATTTTTCATAAAAGTGTCTTGTATATAAGAAAATATTTCAGATTTTTTTACAGCAGAAAATAATTTTGCATTGAAATATATTCGTTTATACAAAGACACCTTAATAAATATTTCATTCCAAAAATACGAAAATGCCAACAATAATTAAGCAATTAAGAACCTAGTTTATTTTTGTTTTAGTTTAATCAAAATTTTATTCATTTCTTTATCTTTACTTCGTTATTCAATTTTGCATAGAGAAGAGTATACAATACTGTTATAACTATTTTGTTTAAATAAAAATACGTAACAGCTGACTGTAAATTTATACATGTATATGTTTGCTTAAATACTTAACAATTTTATTTTATTATTATTTTGATATTCCAAAAATACATAATTTTCTTCAAAAAGGTATCTCCAATAAATATGGTCGTTTATTTTTATGTAAAATCGTATTTCTTTAAAGCCGTTTTGTAAATGTATGAGTGGAAAATGGGTTTGCGGCCTCGGGAAAACATACAATTCTAACTGCTTTTTTGAAAAATATATGCATTTCGGAAACGTAAAATCTGTAATTGCTTAGACACTATAATTTATGTTCTTATGCATCCTAAGATATTGAAGAAAGCAGATGCATTTGGCATTATTTATTCTTAGAAATGCCAGATCTTCAATAAGAATAGGCAATGAGTAAAAGAAGAAAATTTCTGTTGAAGGGCAGTCTTTAATATGCTTTCATATTTTTTAAAATATGAACTGAAAGATTTTAAAGCATGTGTACCATAAATCTTATAACTAAAGCGATATTTTATTTTATTTCTGTTTAACCAAAAAATAATTGGTCAATCTTTCGTTTGCTTTAGTTGTAGTATATAAAAGTTACGGCTCAGAAACATATTTTGAAAGTACTAGACATATTTTTGAAAATTTAAAAAAAAACAATATCATTTTCTTAGGTATATCTATCTTAGGAAAAAGCTTATTCTTGGAAAGTTATATATATTTATTTTTTCAAAACGGCCAAACATTTTGAAATCCATGTAATGCATGTCCAACTTGTGACTTTTCCTAATAATAGATAATTTGGAAGCACATAAATCATTTAATTTTCGAGTTTAAGTGGATTATAAAATTTGTAGTGTAAGATTAATCTTATTTTTTTCAATGAAATGAGTTGGAATTACACAATAAATAGTTTTTAAAAATACTTTTAATGCAATTATTTGCAAATCAAAGTTATATCTAAATATTCTTGTACATTTCGATCTTTTTATGTTGGTTATGGTTTCTATGGTTAAGTATAGGTTTTTAATCTAGACAGTAGCGTCTTTTTATTGGCGTTTTCACGTGCAATATGCATGGCTCCACATTTTCGCCTTTTCTTACTTATTTTTTTCAACAGATATTCTCTCTTTATTTAATCGTAGAAAATCAGAATATAATCAAGCGGAAACTCTATAAAACAACAGTCGCAACAACAACCCCAATAACCGAATTGTTCGAGCCATGCGTATAGCACTCTTAAGAAAGCGTACCAGCAGTCGCTACTAGTTCCGTATGATAATATAAAAGTGTTAGATTGAATATCGCAACTATAGACTTAGTACTACGAAATAAAAGAAAAATATCAAAATAGCCTTGAATTCCCCCTTTCTGTTTATCTCTGAAGAATCCAGGTTTAAAATCAGAAGTTTTATCTATTACAGTGCGTCTCTTAAATATAAAGACACTGATATTTTCGAAATAATATTTTAATAATTCAGTATTCAAAAATATGTTTATGCATATAACAAAAAGCATGTAACAAAAAAAAACATTTTACAGTAAATTAAATAATTTCAACTTGAAAATTTATAAATGGAAAAAAAATTGCTGTGTTATAAATATAAAGATATTTAACATACTTTTGAATTATCGCCGAACAATAGATCCATTTTTATTAATGACAGCAAATATTCTAGCTGGCATGCTGTTTATTACGTTGTGTAAGTATTCTGGCTTTATATCAAACAAACTTCGTTCGATTTCTTTTTCAACTCAAGGACGTTTGAAAACTGTCTTCCATACACTGCTAACGAGAATGCCCCAAAGATTCTCAACTGTATTTAAATCAGAGTTACGTGCGGGCCACACGATGACATGAACATTGTTATCAGCAAACCATATTTTTGTGAGTCTTGATGTGTGAATCGGTGCATTATCCTGTTGGTAAAAACAATTTCGACCACCAAGAGTTTCAGCAATTGGCAACAAGTGACTATCGAGTACTTCTATATACTCTTTAGATGTCTGTTTACCTTCCAGAAAATCAATATCTGTAGTTCCATTAAAAGAGAAAGCACCCCAAACCATCACAGAACCTCCCCCTTTCTGCCTATTGAAGAGGGCTCAAGGTTCACGTCTTAAATCGTGCCAGTAGGTATTCCCACCATCTGGGCCATCCAAGTTAAATCTCTTTTCATCTGAAAAAAATTACTTGCATCCGTTTGTCCTTCCAATGATATGATCTGTAGCCCAGGGTAGCCTCCATTCTTTGTGTTCTTTTTACAGTAAAGGAATAATGCACATATGCCGGCACACAATATTTTTGCTTTTTTTATACGACGATGGACAGTGTCCTTTGAGACCATACCATAATCTCGTTGAGAAACTTGTCGAAATGACATTTTTTGCGACGAAACAAGTCTCATGATCTTGCGATCGAGTCTTTCACTAGTCTTTCTTGGTCTGCCAGATCGTTTTCTCGAATTTAAATTGTAAGTTTTTTGATAAAACTTTATAAACTTCAGCTCTGCTTCTCCCAATTTTCTTACATATTTGAGAAATTGTTAAGAAATTAGCTTCAAATCCACATATTTTGCAAATTTCATCTTTAGAAATTTCAATGTTCGGCGTCATTTTTGCAATTGACACAAGTCAAATAACTTCTATATTTGGGTAACTAAAAACGTATTTCTGCGTGTGCGCATTATTTCTGTACGCGGACAATAAAAAAAAAGAAAGCATATGAAGCAGTTTCAAATTTGTCTTTATTTTTACGGGACAGCGTATTTTTTTTTATTGTTAATATTATTCGAGTCGGAATTATTTTATTTAAATTTAACCCTCATAACAGATTCATTTCATTGTTCTTAATATGAAATATAAAATTTAATTTCTTATACTGAATTAATAAAATGTAATTTCAAAAACATCTGTGTCTTTATATTTATGACAACGCACTGTATTTATTGAGTAAGTTGGAGCAATAGGTATGAATAAATAATGTTAGCTACTACAGCTATAAGAAATAAATATATAATTTGTTTGTTTGCTTATATTTGATAACTAAAATTTCTATGTACATTTTACGTCTTTTTTTTTATTTTTCACATATTTTAATAATATGAAAGGATTTCGTTTCGGTTTATTATTTTAATGTAATGCCAGAAGAAAAAAAAATATTTGTATTTAATTTTGTTTGTTTACTAAAATTAAGTTTTATTAAAATGTGTGAGGCTTTGATTTCAGTTATGCTTTATTTTGTACAATACAATGATTTATATTAGGAAAATGGCTAGCTATTTTGATGGCGTTTGTCGTAAATATTTTAGGATATATTCTGAGGAAGACAGGACAATAATTAGTACTGTTTCTAATATTCACAAATGATTTGAAAATAATAACAATTTCAAAGCTTATCCAAGCAAAGCTATTGAATAAACATCAGAGGCACAGGAAATTTCTCAACGATGGGAAGGAAGAGATAGCTCCCCGAAAGGGTCTGCAAATAGCTAATTAATATATAAATATATGGATAGAGTCCTGCACAACTCAGAAAATACCCGATACATCTATTTTAACCTGACCCAAACCCGAAAAAAAAATTTCAATGACTCGTAACTCGAAACTAAAATCAAAGAAAATGATTCCATACCTTTATCTAATTATGGAAACTTAGTTTACAATTATATCTCAAGTTTCGATTTTAGTTTTTAACTAGAAAAATGAACATATATATCCTATACTCATAAATATTCAAGAGTGTAGTTTCTTATCTTCCTTTTGAAAAATCTGATCAACCGAAATCCGACCCGAACGAGTCAAAACCCAACACAAAACCGACTCGAACACCAAACGTTTAAAGTTATCTCTACCACAACGAATAAAATTAGCGTCAACCCGACCCGACCCGAAATGCGAGTTGCGCTGTAATCACCGGCTGATTACATTTATGGACCAGCTAAGCATAAACCACCCCATTTTGGGGGTTTCGTTTATCTGACGAAACACTATTCGTCTCACTCCTCTCTCTGTCATAGAGTTCGTTCTTGGAAACTGTATAAGTTAGAGACTTGAAATTTTACATACTTATAGCTGAATACCGCCTAACACAAAACAAATCGTAACAAATTGAAAATGCCTTATATCAATTTAATTAAATGAATTAATTTAATGGCATCCGACCATTTCAGCGATTTAGATTTTAAAACATTTCAGTCTTCTACGCGTAGGTTAGGTGATTCAGTGATAGGGCGTTTACATTTCAACGCAAAGGTTCTGTGTTCTATTTTCGACGACGGAAGTTGAAATTTTCGATTTTTTACCCTCGGACTCCATGTCATTGCCCGATAGATATAATTAAAAGAACTTTCGTATTCTTTTGTCATTTTAAAGGTTTCGTACTTTTTTTAGCTAAAATTAAATCCTGTAATTAAATATGCTTTTCAGATATACAAACATATGCTGTTGCAATTGTCTGAAAAAAAGTTCTTGAATATCTTTAATTTGATTAAAAAAATAGTTTTCTGTTGTTATAATATTATTATTAAAGTTAATGGTGCTGCCATCTATGTTCTTATGGAAAAGTGTGTTGCTAAATAATAAGGATTTAATAATTATAAATTAATGAGTTGGAGTTATTAATTAAAGAATAAGATGTTTCCGAAGGAATATTAAACGAAATCATTTGTGCGATCTTCGATCACACTTACCCACTTGTTATATGTTGTACGGTTTGATGGTGTTAGCATATAAACCATCTTTTTTATATGTCTAATAATAATTTACGCCAATGTATCACTCACGTTTATATTACACGAGATACAATTGTGTGGCTATGTTGTTAAGAAAATATTTTCGGCGATTTTATAAATAAGACTGACTGCTTAATAAACTAGCTGGGCATAGGTAACACAAAAAATAAGTATTTGGATTTCTCAGATATTTAAATCGATCTAAGATTATAAATAAATTTTTATTGTAAGATTTTATCCATTTTCCTACAATCATTAATCATGTAGCCAATGGTTAGAGGCTTGGGACGAAACAAGATATGTGTATGTTTCATCACGTAAAGTAATCGTTCACTTTTTGGCGTATCCCTGTTCATATGACGTTAGACTGAAGTATATGTAAAAAATGACAATTAAAAGGGAGTCTATAAAAACTTTTTAGAGGTGGAACAGCTTCCCAAAGACATAGTAATCAGTTTCTTTAAATTATTTTTCTTCCGAATGAGATTCGTTCATGTGCTATGATACATATAGATTTTGTTGCGGAAACCATGACAATTAGAGATGTTTCTATATAGATTATATCTATAATTTCTATATAAAAGTGTATTTGTTGAAAACTTGACGAAAATTGCACAAAACGTAATAAATTTTGCTGCAAAATGATATTTATTTAACAAATAGCTTTTATAATTATTTGACTTCTTTTAAAATAGTATATATATATTTATATTCTGCATTTTATATTATTTTACTAAAACGCACAGTCTTGACATATGAAGAAAAGCGTTGTAAATAAATTAATCAAGCATAATATATAAATATTTTTTAAATAAAAATTTAAGCGGTAAAATTAAAAGACAAAACAATTTAAATTATTACAAATTTTATTATTAAACAAATATTTGAGTTTTCAGAATTGTTCATTGTATTAATTCTGAATTATGATATATAAGATTTATTAGATTCGTGTTATGTAAATGAAAGAAAATTTATAATTAATAAATTATGTCAAGCGTAACGTAATTAATGAAATCTGTGTTAAAGTGTGTGCGAAGTTTCTGAAACAATTGCCTGTACGTTTGGATATTGATTTATATGAAAGTTAGCAAAGCTTAATAAAATCAAATAAGTTAATTAAACATTAGCTAGAACTCCTGTCAGCCAGTCAGAAAACAATATATGTAATTTATTGTGATAAAATACTGAATCATAAAAAATAAAATATATTTAAATGATGAATTAAATAAATTATGCATATAAGTAACAGTTTTTTATGCTTAGCAATAGCTAATTTTCAAATATTGTTATACGATACTTTAATCCGAAATAAACATGTTTAAATATGTATAAGCAGCTCAGTTTTTTCCTGCGGAAGAGACTGTAAGGATTTCTTGTGTAATGAACTCCCGTGTACGTACCAGGGAGCCACAACGTTGGATGATATTCCTGAGGAAAGTCATAATGAAAGTCATCTAGAAAGTCATAATGATAGCGTCTTCTCATAAGTGATTCTGGCAATACACTTAACTTACTAGATTTTTGTCAGAAAATAAAATTAATTCAATTTGACTAGTTCGATATGTTTATGAGTTAATTTTAGATTACTAATTATAAGATTTTTTTTTATTTTAATGCTTCAGATTATTTTTTTTAGCCTTTAATTATTTTATAAAACAAAATTTATAAAATTTAATTTAAATGTAAGTATTTACTTTAAATTGATATATTTAAATTAATATTTAAAATAATTTATTAATAAAATAATTTAACTATTTTATTTACTTTTTCAAAATCATTTAAACATAAATTTTAGCTTTTTAATAAATAATTTTTCTTGATATTTTAAAAATGATCTTATATTTATTTTTGTTTTATTTTTACATTTTTAATAACTAATGAATCAATTTAATTATTCCAAACTCATTAAATGCTTAATATCAAGATTAATAACTGATTTTAATATAAATAAAAAAAAATAATAAAAGAAATCAGAAAAATAAGTATTAAGTGAAATTTACGCATTAATTTGATTTATTAGTTTTATTTTCAGTAATCATTTTAAAATTGCTATATACATTTTCTTTTGCTATTCCCAACAGATTTGTTTTGGTTACCATGATAAAACGGTAAGTTAATTTTATTAAATTCCGGAATTTGTTAAAAACCTAATACACACACACATACATATACATATATTTCACTAGATTACGGATTTAGATAAAAAAAAAAACACTACTCTTTTTAAACATTAATATCAGTAAAAAAAATATTGTTCTTTAAAAAAGTCTTTTCATGTAAGGATTTAACACCGAATCACAAATTAAGTTTAAATTTTCTAATGATATATTTCACCATAGTTTACCTGGATATGATTTCGAACTATTATTAGGTATTCATCGCTAGATATTGCTATGCATTTAATTTTATTTGTAGTAAAAACAATAGAATTCCTGTTAAAAATAAAATAATATGACATAAATAAATATATAAGTATTTTTCAATATTGGGTACGCATTATCTCTCATCCAAGGAGAATGAAGATAGATTATATGCAAACCAATGTATGTGGCCATCTAAATCAGGTGGTAGAACATTCAAATTCTAAAGAAGAAGTTCGATTGTCAAGGAAAGGTTATTTGAAGAGCGTGTCATTTTGATGTTTTTTGTTTCTTTGATTGCAGTTGGTTAAACATGAGAATAATACTGTTTTTAAATATGCAATAGGATTTATAGTTCTTTCTTAGATATTTTTAATTGCTTTTTTATCTATAAAAAATATCTATCACGTCAATTAAAGTGTTTTTAAAGAATATTATTTTTTATGAACTAATAAATAATGAATAAAACTAGTCGTTGGGAGCCACCGTAATACTTACTCATCATGGATATGCATAATATAAAACATGAAAGTAAAACATGTGTAAACTATTTATAAAATGCATTGCAATTCGAATAAAATACTGGCTTCATGACGTCATGAACTTTAAATGCTCTATTACTGAATTGCGTAAAAGAAACATCCTTATAACTCTAAAATTGATAACCCTATGAACATTATACAGTTTATTGCGTCGGATAGAGCGTCTCATTTCCAATTAAAATATATCTTTGAATTGAAATTTTAATGAAATACAGGGTCATGAAAAATCGAAGAGTGTGAAAAATATAATTACAAATATCTCGGCAACTAATTATCCGATCGACTTCATTTTTTATGCAAAATTTATCGTTTTTTTTTTACCGTATTTTACATTTACTCCTTAAAATAAACACTTTCGAAAATTTTTATATACCTTTAATGAGAACGAATATTTCGAGACTCCGAAAAAAATAGTTCCGGATAATCGAGGTTACTGAAATTCAATAAGCTTCTACCCATTATTACATACTACGTACATTCCAAATTTCATGTCTCTGTCTCAATTTGTTCGGGTGATAGAGCGTTTACACACACACACAGAGAGAGAGACACACAGACAGACGGACGGCAATTTGGTTTTCTAAAAATATGTTTTGCAGAATCTCCAGTGTTCGAAACTTGTAAATGCGTCAAAACATTTTTTTTTTCGATTTTCAAAACGATTACAGGACTTACCCTATACTACTGGGTAAGTAAAATATATTTTAAAAAATCATGTTAATAATACTTTCTATATTTTATATTAGCTCGGAAAATCTGAATTAGAAGCGATTTTTTAAACAAATCCCGTAAATTGAAGTTTTCCAATGTTATCTTTTTTTTTGGTTCCTATAATGTTTTATCACCTTATGGGGGATCCAATGGAAATCCTGGGAAACTTCCCCAGGAACATAAAATCGGACATTTTTAGTTTATTAGGAAATCGTAGAGATAATATTTTCCATACTTCAGGATGTCTGGAAGATGATGGTGTTTGCAATGACAAACTTCCTGAAGTAGTTCTATGGAGGAAAGTGCGCTATGTTTCTTTTGAATAAGGGATTTGCCGGTTTCCATGTCCGCACGCATCACTGTTGCAACAGCGGACAATTGTTTTAGTGACTGATTAAGTACTTCAATTCCATATTTGAAAATCAGCTTATATATAATTGTTAAATTTAAAATGTCGCTGCTTTCCAAATTTTCTTGACGTTTAGATGTAAAGTTTTCTTTTAGACGCTATAAGAAAACAGTTTTAAATATAACGATTTAAATAAGATGTCATTTTCAACATTATATGCTTTTCGCATGTAATAATTTAATTATTTTGAAGTTTTCTTTCTTTTTAATATTCACGTGCAAATTTATTTTTCAATTACAACGTGTTTGGATGTATTTTTAATAAGTCTTTTCAAAATCTGACAGCAAAGATAAAAATAGCTACTTCAAACTATGAATTAAATGTCTATTCAGATAACGAAATTTTGAATAATAAATTTAAAAAGAAAAGTCAAAAGTTAGACAAATAAGAGAAATGTTTGGATAATGCGCAAAAAAAAAAAAAAAAAAAAAAAAAAAAAAAAAAAAAAAAAAAAAAAAAATCTGGTCAAGTATATGCCTGCAAAATATGGTTAAATTGGGATGCATAGTTTTTGATCCTATAAAACGAACGCTACTGAGCAATCTTGACCAATTTCAACAGTAAATAGTTCTTTAAATAATTCTACGATTTTACAACTGAATCAACGTTTCTTTATAAAAAAAAAAAACAAACAAGTTGTCGTGGTTTTATACGCATCAGTTTTTGCAAGATAATCCGATCAATTGAAAAGGTCACAATTAATCAATTACAGCAGCAGCAGAGTTAGTTACCTTTTTAGAATACCGAAGCACATAATTGCATTTAAGCATTTTCATAATATAAATTGGTGTTATAGTATGCATAAGTAAAATGTATACTATATACATTTTATGAAATGAAGATACTTGCTGATGTATGGGGCGGTGAGAATCAAAGTGAAGTTAATAAAACAATTTTTCACATATATTTCGACTAAAAGTTAGTGGTTTTTCATTCATACTCATAAGAAGATTAGAATCTGAATTAGATATTCGAATGAGGAGTTTATTGTGGCAACTAATAAATTATTGTCTAAAAAGTAGAAATTCATTTTAATCATCTTAACTCATCACCCGTTTCGAAGATTAATGGATTTTATAAACCTTGGTCCTTGAACAAGTCATATAATTCCAAATGTCAATTCTGAAAACATTCACAATGAAACGGTTCTAGCAATATTTTATTTCCAAAAGATTCAAACGATTTTTATTGTCTATTGTCTCCAGTCTGAAGACCTTCGTTCGCAACGTTCCAATTACTTCATACATTCCAAAGAGCAAATCCAGCTTTATTCTACTGCACAAATTGGGAAAATATTTCGCTAGTACTGCATTCATCGGAAATACTTCTAATGAAATAACAATATTCATAACCAATATTTATGAATCTAAATATTGGTTTTCATTGGAAATATTTGTAGTTTATCCCAACTATTCAGTCACTTTTTCTGATATATTGGCTTTAGAAAATAGTTGTACTTAAAGATGAAAGTTTCAGAAATTTTCGCTCTCTTTGTCAAATAATGGGAATGAAATGGTAAAACAATTTATCCACATATTATTGAAATTTTTATAAAATGTAAAAACATCCTTTTTGGGATAATATTTTATGCCCTTATTATAATAACGGACAGTAATTGAGCCATAAAAAAAAGTTGCAGTAATAGGATTTTTCGAAACAAATCATAAACAAATTTAAAGTGAAAGATGAAGAAAACGAAATACAGGTCGAATTAAAAGTTTGAAATTTTGTAAAGTTAACTACATCCGAAGATTTTTTGAACGTATGAGGCATTCCCTCTTTAAGTTTGGCATTACATTAATTGCAGTCCCTAGCCTAAAGTTGCGGGTTTTGTTAAACAGGACAATTGACCCAATCCATGCTATCAATAGATCAGGGGTATATATTATACCATTCAAGAAAGATAATAAAGATTTTATGTATGTAGGTATGACACAGAGAAAATTTCGAGACAGAATAAAAGTACATGAAGTAGATCTGAGATTAAATAGACCCCGCACTGCGTTAGCAAAATTAGCAAAACTGAACCTATAAAGGTGGATTTCAATGGATCAAAAATTATATTCCGCACAAGTAATCACCAGGAAGCTATCATAAGAGAGTCTCTGGAAGTAATATCAAAAAGAAATAGTCTGTAACGTTGTATTATCATATTATATCCACGCAGTCTGGAAAGAATTAATACATGACTGATTAATCTGTACTTGTTTTTGAAATGTTGAATGACCTTTCCTATCCCACCTTATTTTCCAGACCCTTGAAATAGAATGGTTTGTTCCGAGCAAGCTAGAAGACGCGAAGAGACAGCAACTTAACTATTAGTTTTTCACTGATGAAGACCGAGTGAGCTCGGTTGAAAACGTCTTGATTTTAAAAGGACTTTAATGTGTTTTTAAAGGTTTTTATGTATGTTTTACGCACCTTCAAGCAATATATTTACATTAATTTGTATGTTTATGAATTTTAATTATGAAACAGGATGAATTTGCACTGAGATTTTAACTTTTTATTTCCTACAACTAACATTGTGTAATTTTCACGAAACATTGGTTTGTACTTTATAATCAATTTTCAGGCTCTTCATTCATTTAGCCATGTAAAATAATGTTCATATTCACACATATTTACTACACCAAAAAAAAAAAAAATACAACTTTGTTAAACAAATTTTGTCCTATTAAGTGAAAATTTAATATTTCTATTCACAAAAATGCATATAAATAACTTATAGAAATATAATTTTCAGTTCTTACACGTGTGTATTTGCCCTGGCATCAAAAAGTTAAGGTATAACCAGTTTTTCAAGTCTAATTTGAAACAAATGAACAAAAGGCATAAAATTTAGAGAAATTGGACATTAAACAGTTTTTTATCGAATTTTATTTAATTTTAACATCAAACATTATTTACAAATAAAAAAATAATTTTTTTTGCAAAAGTTCATTATTTGATTTTTTTTTTAAAAAATGGCAGTTTTTTGTGAAAAAAACATTAAATAAACGGATTTTCATAAAGCATGTGTCCGGCCCTATTTGTAATGAATTGTGGCATCGACTTTCTATACTGTCAATTAAGTTGTCGGACACTAGGACTGAAAACAAATACCATTCATGAAGAAACGCTTGTTCCAGCTCATTTAACGACCTTGGAGGAGGACTTACGGCAGCTACCTGTCTGCCGAGATAGTCCCAAAGATGCTCTATAGCGGGGGTTACCAAACTTTTAGACAGGCGTACCATTAAATCGAAGTTAATACTTCCGCATACCACCAGGCAACGAACATAAAGCTAATACAAAAAGAGTGCAAAAACGGAACCTGTCTAAAACGGAATATTTCTTAAGTCTTTTATGCTTTCGTCTTAGCAGGTTTAACTGTACTTCAAAATGCATGATTACATTACTAAATTGGTACTTAGATTGACTGCTTTATATTAATATTCAAATAAAAAAAAATATTACATTTTAAAAATACATACCATATCAAAATACAGTGTTTTTGTTAAAAACAAACACAATACTTATGACATATTGGCCTACTGATTCATACATAGTAGCTTTATTGCAGTATTTCCCTACTATCGTTAATGAGAAAGGTAAGATTGAACTATCAAGCACAGATTCCTCATGTCTGGTTCAATATTAGTTAGCAGCAGTCGTAAGCCATATTCGATGTTTAGTTCTTTCCTGTATTTGTTTTTCATATGAAGAATGGAAGAAAAAATATTATCATAAATATGTTGTTCTAAAATCTAGTAGCAAAAAAAAATAGCGTTCGAAAATTTCCTGGGTGATAAACTTAATCCGGTTTTGATTTCATAAAAATATGCTGTATATGATTTCACATACCAGTATCAGACTTTTGGGTACCAGTAGCCAGAGCTTCGCGTACCAGTACTGGTGCGCGCACCATACTTTGAGAACCCCTGCTCTATAGGATTAAGGCCCGAAGATTGAGCTGGGTTGATTTGGTAAATAAAACAACGAATTTTAATAAGGAATGTGTCCAGCCCTACCTGTGATGCAATGGTGGCATTTAGCGACTTCTGACTTTTCCTGTAGTCTCATTTAACGACTTCGGAGGGAAGTGAGTGGTAGCCACTTATCTGCCGAGGTAGTTCCAAAAATGTTCTACTGGATTAAGTTCC
Source organism: Maratus michaelseni (assembly GCA_963931845.1). NCBI lineage: Eukaryota > Metazoa > Arthropoda > Arachnida > Araneae > Salticidae > Maratus > Maratus michaelseni. The sequence goes on along the minus strand of OZ007596.1, from coordinate 125,863,591 downwards.
GAATATTGAGCTGAGCATTCCATTAGCTCCAATCATTGAACCTCAAGATATTCATCAACAACTTTAACGCAATACGATCGGACATTATAATCCATTAACATCAATTCATCACCAATGGCACCAGCATACGGTGTGACAAACGCAGCAAGATTTCGTCCCTATATTTCACAGCAGTCAGAGCTCTTCCATGGCATACATGGAGGTTACTGTGGCCACAGGAAAGATTCCAGTCCAAACCATGACTTCACCTCCTCTATACCTGTGTCTTTAAACAATGTTACATAGGTAGAATCTGATGCCTTGTTCTCTCCGGATCAGCACACGAACTGAATCACTCTCCAAAGAAAACCGGGACTCGTCTGTGAACAATACGTAAGCCCATTATTGTACGTTCCAAGTAACATGCTCTCTTGGCGAACATAAACGAGCACCACTCTATTGTCGATTAATAGAACCATACACAACGGATCACCTAGCATAGATTCTTTAATTGTGAAGAAGTTTGTGCACCGTAGTAGATGATATTGTCATGCCTGTTGACTTACGATGATGTGAAAAGAGCGCTGCCACAGTAGTGATGCTTCTCCTTCGGGCTAAAAGAACTAGAAAGCGATCTTGTGCATTGGGTTGTAACCCATGAGCGGTCTAGAACAAGTATTCTTGATACTGAATTGTCGTATTCAAATTATTTCCAGAATCTTTGCACCAGATTACGAGACACATTACGACATCTAACAGCATCAACTTGTGATAACATTTCCACCCATCCGATTGCCCGCCATCTTAAAGAATGCGGTAAACGACATCTCCTACATACGGACAACAATATTTTAGGTCCAAAAATTGAAATCAACAATCATAAAAAAATTCCACCCAAATTTACAAAAGTGGATTTTTGCAGTTTTTTCCAAGTTACTTAAGATAATTCAAATAAACCATATTTTGTACATTTATTTTCATTCTTTTAATAGTGAGTGTCAAAAAGCTGGCTGTACCTTAACTTTTGAAGGCCAGTGTCATAGCTAATAATATTATTTCAAATATTTCATGAACGAATGGAAATGTTTTATATCTCAGTGTATAAAAATTTAAAAACAATGATTTCTTATATCGCTAAAGTAGTATAAAATAAAACAAGAACAAACATCTCATAATAGACATAAGGTAAAGCCAGGAGAGATGGCACGGTCGGAGAGATTGCGCACATAGAGGTTCGGGGGGAAGAAGTAGAATGAGCGCGCAGCGACTCCAGGTAGTTGTAAAATAGCAGTAGTGGAGTGTCTACTTGGAAGTACACGTTGATTGTTTTGAGCGTGCTATTTTGTTTTGTTTTCTCAAAGTAAGTGCTTGAATTTTAATAGCTATTCATCAGAATTTCTATACAATGTCAGTACTACAAAATATTTTAAACTTAAATGTTTCTCATAAGCTACTAATCTAGACTAACAATGTGGACATCAACGGTTCGTTTTAGTAGCGGCCATGTTTAAATAAAAGGCGCAATCTCTCAGGCAATCTCTCCTACCAAAATTGGAGAGTTTGCGCATGTGCTACTTAGGAGAGATGGCGCATTGTTTCCATTAGTTTCCATGCTAGGAGAGATTACGCAGCTTATTGGCAAATTTGCATAAAAAATGAAAAGTGAAAAATGACTAATTTTAAGTTAAAGGTGTTATCAAATAACTTAATGTTATTTTGTAATCTTATCTGGACTTGCTTTTTCTGATTCTTTAATTTTTTTTCTTTAATTAAAATTTTTCAATCGTTTTTAAAATTATTTACTTTTTCTGATTCTTTATTTTTTTTCCTTTAATTAAAATTTTTCAATCGTTTTAAAAATTATTCCCTTTTTCTGATTTTTTAATTATTAGGTTGAAATATTCACTCCTAATACAATAATATTTGTTCACAAAAACCTTACAACAATGACATTGAAGTGTAATTATTATTGTTAACAATGTAACTGTAGTTATTATTAGTATCAATCTCTCCTACCCATGTGCGCAATCACACCAACACTGAAAGGACAGATTGCGCAAAATAACTTTCTTGGTTTTATTACAACTGTTCTATTAAATTGCAACATAACAACAAAATAGCAATGGAAAGGCATAAAAAACAAATGAAGTAAAAATTATTCATGGATAGTTTAGCAAAAAATTAATATTTAGATTTTTTATTGTTATTCTCTAGAATTGTGCGCTGACTCTACTAGCTTTACCTTACATTATGAAACACATTCCAACACTAATAGAATAGTATTAAGAAATTTGATTTATTCATACAATAAAATCGACCACAGTCCGCAATGTAACTGGATTTTACGCGCGTCTCTATATTTTATCAATAAATACAACGCCCTCCATAATTTGTAAAAAAACATGTTCTAGTTCACTTCAGTAATTCCTTTTAATTTCATAATGCTTGAAGTATCAAAACGTTATTAACATAACATGGAAATCTTTTGTGTATCCCTGTAAGTGAATATCTGTGCAACTTACGCTATACTCGTGAGAAAGCATGATGTTTTCCAACTCAGTGATGGATGCCAATTTCATTATGTATTTTCAGTTTTGTAACACCATTAAAATGCATCAGAAACGCTCCTTCGCCTTAGACACATTATAACAGAATTCTTTTGTGCCTCCCTGTGAACGAACTACATATACTACATACTTCATTTTCAATACCGAACTTTATATAGTAAACATGAATAATATATAAAAATTACAAGGAAAACCAAGTATATTTAGAAGAATTAGAATAAGGCCAGACAGACAGACCGAATTCATGTATGAATTTCAACTATGAGGGAAAGTGTAATGATTTTGCTTCAGAAAAATGAAGAAAAATACTTTTACAAAACTTTATACTTCGAAAGAAAGATAAGATATGATCGATGTTTTACCTTTTCTAGAAAAAGGAACATCTTTCGATACTTACATGAAATGATGCTTAAAAAATGGTGAATTGATTTCAAATAGCGTTTATTTTTTCAGCAAATTTGATGATAAACCGTCCAAATACATTTACTAAGAACGAGGCATGTATCTATATGTACATAATATGTTCTATTACTGTGTAATCTAAGATAAATTCATTTTTCAATCAATAGAATTGTACAACTAATTTTGACAAAATAACAATAATAATAATAAAGCGTTAAAAGAGACTTAATATAATATTTTTTGTAATTGTTACATTAATATTTATTTAATAATTTTTAAATCTCTATCACATACATAATTGCATCAAAATTATAGTAAGAATGTTTAATTGAAAATTTGCATATACCATGAAAAAGAAATATTTTATCACTTAAAGGAAAATCAATGTAATTATTCTATAAATACATTGTTTTAAACATTTAAAAAGAGTTATAATCATATGGTGTGTACGAAGATATGAGTAAATTTCCATTTCTGGTACAATTTGCAAAAGGAATTTACATTCGAGAGTGTTACTTGCTTGACAGGGTAATATATGTACAATAAATATAAAACATCCAATATCAATCTTTTAAAATATAATTAAATCAAAAGCAATATTTATAACTAAATTATAATAATTGTATGTATTCTTAATGCATTGCCTATTAAGGCAACAGGACACAAAAAATGTATCTGAATTTTTTTCTATCAAACTCTTAATAAACTAGCACGAATGCAAATAGATTCGGAAAATGTTAAATTGTACAGTGATTGTTTTCACATAAAGGACCGTTGTAGATCAAAGCAATATTTTTTGAATAATAAATAAATAAATAAATAAAATATATAAAACTATTCTGAAATTTCTATAAACATATAATGGATAAAATCATATTAGGAACAGAGTAAATCAATGTAATTGATTATATAAATAGTTTTCAACAACGATAAATGTAATTTATTCTCAAAGCACAATGCTGCTGGTTAAAATGTTAAATGTCTCGATAAAGTAACATATGGCTTAAATCCAACTGCAGATGATACTTTCACGCTGGATTGGATTTTTTCATAAATAATTAATATTGGACTATCGAAATCTTTTGTATAATTTACTACATTATTTTCAAATTAGTTTAACCAAAAAAACCAGGAAAACATTTCTAAAAGTAATTATTGTCTAAGTTTACTGAATTATAGCATAGATTTATTTTAAATAACAATATAACTTTGTAAAAAAATAACAAAAGTTTCCATTAATTGTTTAAAATGCAAGAATATTCGTTTATCGCAATCGTTTGTGGAAATTACTAAATTTCCTTTTAACTATAATAACTATTCGAAACCATTAAATATACACTGGTTTCCATAAACTAAGGAAAAATCACAAAAATAGCGATAACTCAAAATATTACATGTAGATTTTAATGAAACTCAGCCACAATATACAACGCCTAGTAAGATATGGAATAACATGAAAAGAAATTATCAAACAGTTATGGTGTTTCAAAAATTAGCAAAATCGATTTTTCAGTTTGGTATAGGAAAAGTACCTTTAATATGCCGTATGACAACCCCTAGAAGCAATACAGCACATACAGCGATGTGTCATACTGTCAGTTATGCGGTCGATGAGTTCGCTGGGAAGTGCGAGCCATTGCTCTTGAAAAGCAGTTGTAAGCATGGAAAGGGTCTTAGGAGGGGGATTGAGAGCTGTAACACGTCTTCCAAAAGCATTCCAAACAGGCTCGATGGGATTCAAGTCCGATGATCGACCTGGACATTTTATGCACTGAATTGTTTGGTGCAGAAGATGATCTTCCACGGGACGAGTCCTGTGCGGTCTAGCGTTATCGTCCTATAACAGGAAGTTATTACCTATTGCACCGGCATAAGGGCTCACTTAAGCATCAAGGATGTCATCTCTATAGACATAAACATTCACGGTTCCACGTGGAAAGACATGGAGGTCTGTGCGTCTACCGAAAGAGATACCACCCCAAATGCTGACACTGCTTCAGACGTATAAATCTCTTTCACGAATGTGTGATGGATGATAACGTGTTCCCTGTTCTCTCCAAATCAGACAATGCCTACTACTGCTTAGGAAGCTAAACCGGTACAATTCCGTGAACAGAACACGCCTCCATTGATCAGCCGTCCAGTGGACAAATTGACGTTCCCGTCTCAAACGTCCCCTCCGGTGACATGAGGTGAGGGGCACACAAATGGCTGGTCACCTATCGTAAATTCCACCTTCGTGAAGTCTTCTATGTACAGTAGACACTGACACCAACCTTCCAGTGGCTGCAGCAAGGCGGGATCTAAGACGAGATGGGTTTGCAGTTCTATTTCTTTGCACGCATAACCGCAAATATCGGTCATCGGCACTTGTCGAAACGCTTGGCCGTCCTTGGCTGAACCTTCTTGAGCCCGAACCAGTGGTTTGAAATTGTTGTCAAAGCCTATGAACCCCTAAAGGACTCACATTTAGCCATCTAGCCACCTCTGGCTGACTTTGTCCTGCCTCCAATCTCCCAATAGCTCTAAATCGCAGTTCTGCGGACAAATGATACCTCGAGATCATTGTTATTGGCTATCACAGAGTTACAATATCACTATCACAGCTACAGCTGTACGCTTACTCTCTAACGTGCATTTTTATATTCCTCACAGATGACACAATTCAATTGCAGCGCCATTAATTTGCATTTGCTATTTTTATTCAGCAACTTTTATTTAACAAATATGCAAATTTCATAATGATTGCTTTCTTTTTTAACGAGTTATATCTATTTTTGTGATTTTTCCTTAATTTTTGGAAACCAGTGTATTTTTGGACGCATAATGATCTTCATTGCTTGATTGGCTTGTAAGGTTGTTAAAGAAGACCGTCAAAATATTCGTTCTCTCCGAGTATACTTAAACTTACATATATTTTTTTCATTTTTTTATTCCATTTTAGAATAAAATATGAAGACAGAACGTATATGTTCAGTATTCATATTTCTTTTTAATATACGTCCTTTACGTGAATCTACATATACGTATGTTAGATTACAAATACATAAAATATTTTGTAAAAATATATTTGGCACAGAACGTAGACAATCTTTCAGAAAATGAATATATGTCAGAATATTTAATTGTGATATAATATATATATATATATCTATATCAATCGCATATTTAAGTACTCAAAGAAAAGTATTATTTGTATTGATCAGAATTCAACACATTACTATAAAAATTAAGATAATACGTTGTGTGTATGCAAGATTTAATAATGTTACGTGTCATAATTTCCCAGCGTTTTTATAAATATTCTTATTTTTAATAACATATGTGAAATTTTTATTTCGTATCAAATTTTAAAAAATCTAATAAACTTTATTTCGTTTCAAAGTTTCACAAAGTACTCATTAAAGAAATTAACAAATATTTACTTTTAAAACGAATTTAACATATTCAATGAAAATCATGTTAAGAAACAAATATATCCAATAAATTGTATTATATGATATATTTATAGAATTTTTAGAACTAAATATATCAATGTCATTCTGAATTTTTCTCTCATGACGCGAAACAAAATATGATGAATGAGTTTCCAAAAAATATGTTTACGTAGAAAAATGCCGGGAAAAAAGTAGGCGAAATTAATTAAGTTTATTTTTTATCTTCTAAAAAAAAAATAAAGTATCATTTTCAAGTTTATCATAAAAAATGAATCTTATAATTAGAAAAAAAATAGTAAAATACTTTAAAAGCTTTTTTATTTGCATAGACTTAGTTCTTGTAAAAAATTGTGTACTAGATTTTTTTTTTCTTTAGATGTTTTATTTATTTCGGACATAGTGTCTCAAATATTAAAATTTTATTTATTAAACTACATGCAAATTAATTAGTATAAATGAAAAAGAAAACACTGTTATCGTGACACTGTAACACTGTATGTTGCATCCATGTTAAACCCATAACTAATGCGCAAAAAATGCCTATTGCGGAGATCTTGTTATTTTATATTTGAGTGTACAAACACGTACAGAATTTTCCTAATATACCTTTGACGATCATTAATTCGACCTTTTAAGAACTTAGAAATAAATTCAAATTATCGTATTCTAGAAAAGAAAATGACTTTTTACGCTATCTCTAAAGAATAAATACTTATCTAACATTTGATATATGTTCTGTTCTACAATAAAAAATGTTTTTAAACATATTAAATGGTAAACATAAATATTGTATCTCAGATTTTAATTATTAGAAGAGTTACATTTCCACATGCCTGCCAAATGCCTATTTTTAAAACTTTACAATTATCATGACATATTTAAACACGGAACATTAAAAAATATGTGTAAATAAGTCTGTTTGTAATTAATTTGGTTTCTTGAAAAAGTGTCCTGTGTCATCAAATCCTTATCAAATCAATTGGACAAAAAAAAAAAATGATCGGGATATTTTTCCCTTTAAACCCATTAAGCGCCATTGCGCCTATTTTGGGAACATTACTTTAGGATTTTTTTTAAAGTGCGTATTTTATAAATTGTTAAAAGGTTCATGTTATTTGCATTTTGAATATATTAAATGACATCTGAATTTTTTTTTAAGTTTCATTAGAATTTTCTATTTTTAAAAACGTGTTAAAAAAGGCGAAAAATAGCTTTTAGGCAGTATTCGAAAGAAAAAAAAACTTTATAATAAACATTATATATTTTAGTTAAAATATGTTTATAACATTATATTATATTTAAAAACTTCAATCCGGAATTAATATATATAATAGATCAATCACAATTACCGAAAGCATAAGTTGTTCCCAAAATGGGAACAATTGCGCCTAATGGAGGTAATGTTTTTGAAAACTTGTACATATGCCTCCGTGCATTTGTGGTATTTATTTTTCATTTTATTAGCTATAAAAGGTATAATATCATTCTGAAACTAATATTTTTAGAAAATTTCATATAAATTAGTCCAACTTTTACATTTATAATAAAAAACAAATTGAAATTACCAGTTCCATAGGCATTTTCATTATCCATCTCTTTATTTTTCATCATTACATCATTTTTTCTGGCTATTTTACAGGGAAGATGATTGAACAACTTTTTAAATTTGGATGATGTTTCGGATGTTCCGGAACTCGTTTGTTTGCCACCTGATTGCAGTATTGTAACATGAGGAAGATATCTTCCTCATATGTATGTCGCAAAAATTATTTTCTATTACATATGTAATGGAAAATAATTTATGCGACGATTTATCCTATGTTATATTTGGTGGAGTAGAACTTTCTATAAATTCTAAATCAACAGACAATCAAGAAATATCTGATTTAGTGTTTAAAAAAGACAAAGTATTAAACACAGGCTTGATATTTTAGATGAAAGTTCAGACGAATCTCTAAATTGGAATATGGAAAAACTAAACAAAATGTAACAACAAAAAAAATAAAAAATAGTTAAAAAAACAATTTCAGAAAAAGAAAAAAATGTAACATAATTCTGCATAAAAAATGTTCAATCATTTTTATGTAAAATAGTAGGACAAAAATGATGTAATGAAGAAAAATAAAGAGGTGGATAGTGAAAATGCTTATGGAATCGGTAATTTTACTTTTAATTTTTATTATAAAGGTAGATGTGGGACTAATTTATATGAATTCTTCGTAAAATATCAGTTTCAGAATGATATTATCCCTTTTATAGCTAGAGAACTGGTAACTAACAAACATAAATGCACGGAGGCATAAGTAAAATTTTTGAAACAAATTACCCCATTAGGCGCCATTGCTCCCATTTTGGGAACATGCTATTTTTCTTAATATTCGAATTTTCTTAAATTTTTTCTTCAGAAATACCTTAAAGACTTTCTATTCATAAACAAAAATTAAAAACAACTGTTTCATTAAAAAAAAAAAAACTTAATATATATAGCGGCGCTTAATGGGTTTAAAACACTGCGTATGATTAATCCTTTCTGTGTCAATATTTTTCTATTTTCACTACCATTCATGTTATAAAGCACCAAAAGCTTAAGTCTGTTGTTGTTGTTTTTGTCTATGTACAGTCGTGCAAAAAAAGCTGAACACCCCCCCCCACTAACTCTGCAACAAATTATCGAAAAATAAAGTCACTGATATCAAACGATTTAAAATAAAATCTACTTTTAAATGAGGAATTTAAAATTTGCTTAGGGAGCCATCTACGTATCAAAATCAGACGAATTTTGTTTTTTTCAATGGCAACACTCAATTTTCACACTCAATTTTCAATCTTCGGGTCAAACTATGTCTATATACCATTTCAAGTCATTTGGATGATAAGTTTTCGAATTATAAACATTTAAAATTTAGAGCTTCTAATGTTGTATTACACTTTCATATTTTTATTAATATCTCCTGAAATTTTAAAACTAATGTAATAAGTTTTTGTTTGGTTATAAAACTAAAAAACCCAATCATAAATACGTTGAATTTGTAATTTTTATAATTTTATAATATGATTCACGAATTATGAAATTGATATTCGAAAAAAATATGAATCGTAACCTACAGTTTTTTATGGATTTACATTTATTATATCCTATTTTCGGCGCATTAAAAAAAAAAAAAATCTGCCGAGTAGATTTTAAATTATGCTTAAAAACGGCAAGATGCTGATTTAAGGGGCCATTTATGATGTTCAGAAAAGCATAATTTGAAAAAAATATTCTACTTATTTCATTGTTGATTTTCTCAATTATCTCAGTTGAATTTCTTGGTCGAAACACGATTGTTTGATCCGCAGTTTATACTCCGGAAATTAAGGTAAATGAAACTATTTTCTGAGTTCATTAGAAACTTAGACATAAAATTTCTTCAGAATGCTGCAAAATATGTTAATGACAAGTAATTATATGTTTTTCCAAATGTGTGCATTGAATTAAAATTATATTTAGTGACTAGCGGAGATTCGCCCACTTATCTGATTGGTTTTTCCAAACGACAAAGTTGTAAGCTAAAATTTGGTTCAGCATAAAATTATTATTCATTAATCGTGTCGACACAGAACAGATATTTTGGTGCAAAATGAAGGGAATCGCTGTAACTAGATATGTTTTTATGAGTCACCATTGCATGATGACATAATATGAGGCAAACGTTTAATGTTATCTTAGATGACGATTTCTTTGCTTATCAATGATACAAATTCTTGATTTGGATCCGATACCTGAATACTGGTTCCTTATACTAACTAATCCAGCTTTTAATTTAATATGTATAAGTCATAAGCTAAATATATAATTATTATCATTTTACCTTCGGAGCTTCGCCCACTTCCCTGGTATTTTTTTCCTAACGATTAAGATTTGTGCTAAAAATTGGCTCAACATAACATATTACCATTTAAAGACTTCCGTAACCGTCTCCACATTCAATTGGCAAGTTTTAGATATCATGATATGGCACAAAATTAAATACATTGCTGTAACAGGATTTGTTTTTTTATGAGGAAAACATGTAGTGATATTTTAGGTGACCATTTCTTTGTTTATCAAGGATGCAAATTTTGGTTTTGAACCTGATTATGAAATTTTGGTTCCTTGTTCCTTATATTTATCAATCCAGTTTTTAAATTGATATGTATAGGTCAAAAGCTAAAATTTTAATTATCATCATTTACAAGCGGAACTTCGCCCGCTTCGCCGGTCGGTTTTTCCAAGTGATACTCTTTTCAAACGAATTAAATGCAAGATAAAAATTGGAACAACATAAAACTATTGTCATTTAAAGATCTTCCGTAATTGTTTTCACAGTCAGTTGACGTACATTTGATAGCGTGGTTTGGCACAAAAAAATTGTAACAAGATTTTTAGGTAGCTTTTATTACAAAATGCTACCTATTGCAGTCGTTCGGAGGAGAGCAAATCCAAAAAAGTTTGATATATTTTCACCGATCATGACCCCCAGATCCCCAAACCACCCTCCGTTCAAATGTTGATATATATGACATAAGTCATGTTGTAACTCTCTTATTTATGAACCGATTTGTATGTGACTGATTATATGTGTAGGACGTACCAATGTCTCAACCGAGTTCGTTGGCCAGCTTCATCCGCCATCTTGTTTCAAAATAGCGGCCAGTTTTTTTTTATCAAATTCAAATAGATGTACAAAAAAATTATAAATGGAAAAAAAAATTGTTTCTGTTATGTGTTAGAACGTAATACAAGGATTCTGGAACAATTTTTGTTTTGGCAATATCTTAAGAAATGGCAGAAATATGGCAGCTTGAAATTATAGGGTGGCTGAGATTTTGAAACAATCTGATATTTGTTATGCTGTAACTCTCGTATTTATGAACCGATATGAATGTGACTGATCATGTGTACAGAACATATCAAAGTCTCGACCGGATTGTTGAACAGCTTCATACCCAATCTTGTTTCAAAATGGCGGCAAGTTAATTTAATTTTTTTTTAATTCAAAAAGATGTATCAAAAATTATAAAGAGAAAAAGTTGTTTCCGTTAAGTATTTTAGATCGTGATACAAGGAATCCAGAAATTTTTTTTGTTTTGGCTTTATCTTAAAAAATGACTGAGATATGGCAGTTTGAAATTCTAAGGTGGCTGACATTTTGAAATAATCTGATTTTTGTTATGCTGTAACTCTCATGCTGAAATCCACATTCAAATTCAGTATTAATGAAAACCGGGATTAAATCTTCTATAATCGGGTTCCAAGCCTTTTAGCTTCGGGTGTTTGAGTAAAATGAGTTGAATTTTTAGAAACATGGACTATGTAAGCTACCTCTTTCTCCCAGTAAAGGCCGGAAAGACATTTTTACTTCTAAATTTTTTGTATTCTCCGACATTTTTTACATATAAATTTAGAAAAGAACGTGTAAAAGAAATTCAAAATCTCATAAAAAGCATTATAAAAACACCTATCAAATTCCAATCATATTCACATATTCGAAAACTATTTTAATAACAGATAATCTTATATATATATTTAATCGGATAATTAAACTATCGTAAACATTACGAAATGAATATTGAAAAGGATTTTACTATATATAACAACAGAAAAAACATATTAAGTGTGTAAAATGGTCATATTGGCAAGAAATAATACATTAGAAGTGACTTAGTCATTCTGCAGCTTTTCAACAATCGATTACTGAACTTCAATTTGGATACATACCCTAAAAAATGACCATTTTAAAATAATTAATTTGTCTGAAACTAATCGTCGGAATTTCATGAAATTTGGTAACAAGGAATAATTTGAACTGAAGATTTAAAATATGAACTGAAGATTTAAAATTGGGTCTTGCCATTGAAAACAAAACAAAGTTTGGGTTTGTTTTTAAATGTAGATGGCCCCCTAAGAATATTTCATATACATCATTTAAAAGTAGTCTTAATTTCAAATCGTTTGGTGCCAGTTACTTTCGTCTACAATAATTTGTGGCAGAGTTAGTAAAAGGGTTTTTTTTTTCGACTTTTCCTACTTATTTATTTATATGTGCTTCGCCAAATCTAATAGTGCTTTGCCCAGACTAATATAATATGTTTAAGATATTTTGAATTAATTCTGATTTTTTATGATTCTTCCAAAACAAAACGCAGTGGAGGAAAGCTAAAGGAAAGCTAAGTGTTGAGTTCAAAACAAATAAAAAATTCATTTGTTTGGTGACTACAGTTCTTTATTCAAAGCAAACTTAATCTTCATTTAAAACTGTTAAAAACACATTCAGATTTATTTTAATTCAGAGCAAACGTGTGGATAAAACCGAGCTTCATAATTCGAAAAATATCTTAGTTAAACATAACTTGACAGATTAAAACGGAGTTTTAAAACAGTCCATTGAACTAAAACTAATTCATAAGAACAACTTAAACTTTCTGTTAAATTATAACTAAAACTCATTAAAAAACACTTTAAAAATTAAATCATACTACTATAAACTCAAGTTAATCCATTTATAAAAGTAACATAACTAATCCAGTTCAAAACTAAAAGAGACACGCTACAGAAGCGAAGCGGGGCTTCTACCTCAAAACGTTGAAAAGCATTATACATTCTGAAATACGAAATGAGGCGATTCCACTTTGGCAAAAGGGTATGTTCCGCAGCAGTCTATTACGGAACAACCAACGCCCTCTATAATATGCTTTTAAATTAAACTGAAGATTTTAAACATCGAAATTATAACGAGAGCAATTAAACCAAAATAAGTTTTAAACCCAGTTTAGCCATAAGTGACAAGTAAAAACCGGCGGATTAGATAGCAGACATAACTTCTATAAAACTACGGAATTGTACATTAATAAATATATTTCTAATCAATAGTGCTTTATTTGAAAATGAAATTAGTTTCGGTGAAGAGAAAAATAAATAAAATAACACTGACAGATCAATTTATTTCTGGAAATGGGACTTATAGGAATACAGTTCTCAGAATTATGAATATCGAAAAATGTTTCCCTCATTATGGCAATACCAAATCTTATTAACTTATTTTATTTCATCCTTCGGAAATTCCAGAGATCTTTGGGTAATTTTGATAATGGAACATATTATATCTAGATTTTTCTTGAAACATTCTCATCTTACGATATCATCTATACAACTGCAGAATGAATTCTAGACTTTCTTGAATTAGGTAATATGAAAATAAAAAAAATTCAAAAATACAATAGAATTTAATGTAGATAAAAATTACCTTTTCTAAACATTTCCCTCATTATTCTGAATAAATATGAATGTTTTCAAGTAGAACGATTTCTGAAAGTTCACATTGATCAAATTTTTAAATATATAACCTTTAATAAAGTATTTGGTGTTATCGTATTTTGATATTAATGATCATGTATTAACATTATGCGAAATTTACAGCTAGAAATAATAAATCTTTAAATATTATAAAGAAACAGAGTTTTGTATTTTTTTTTTATTAAAGTGGGTATATATATGTGAATGGGATGGATGTGGTTTTGCAGTTCCCATAACTTGCCGACCGCAGCGAGTAAAGGTGCGGCCCGAGTTCCCACGGAAATTCATTAAGTTAGCAATAACGAAACAAAATAAAGATGATGACTAAGGGTTTTGCCTCTCTGGCCTGGGAACGGAATATTAAGATTATCGTCAGATTTACTTTGGCGATTGACTTGTCCGGTTGGCTTTAGGCAGACGGCCTATAGTTCCGGTCTGTTATCGGAAGGACCCGTTAAATGCCGGTAACTGCGGCAGAATCATCCCCTATTCCCTTTAACCTTGTATATAACCTGTATTTAGTCTGTATATATAACTGTGTTTTACTCCAGAGATTAAAATAGTATAGTTTTTTACAAAAGACTCTTCAATAATCCACAATAATCTCAGCAGCCTAACCATTATTATTATTACATGTGGGCTGGCCGGTCAAGAATTCGCAACCAATTATTTAATCTCCCTAGACAGACCACGGCCACTGAATATGTTTTAAACTGCCCAAGAATTTTTCCGCTGCCGGAAGAAAAAATCTATCTTTTCGACCAGCGCAGCTGAATTTATTTCTCAAGATAAGAGATGAATGCGTTTTCTTCTGCCTCCGAAAATGAGTGTCAGAAAGAGAGTGTCAATCCTTTCGTTTTTTCTTCAACATCATTAAAATACAAGTATATATATATTTTTTATTTTTAACTCTCCAAGATGCAAGTATTTATGTGTTTTTTGCTATGGATAACTTATTATTACAAGTAAGTGGAATTTCTATTAATTTGAAATGGAACTTAACGACGTTCCGACTATAAGACGTATGCAAAATGTTTAAACAATCCGATGAACGGAAAGTGTGACCTATATTTTATTTATCGGGCTGTCACCTGCTTTTGAGTGCAAAGTTGGTTCGGATTAGAATCTGTGTGTTTTTTTTTTCTTCTGAATGAAACAAATTGCTGTAGTTAGCTTTTATTTTTTAAAGCGTCGTCTTCCACAATAAAACGAATAGAAGTACACCTTTGATTATTTTTAATTAATCATGCTTTTACAAGAAATAAAGCCGGTTCTCGCTCAAATTAATTCAGCACGAGCCGAACGCATTAAATTGTTGCATAAGCTTGTATTTGATTCGGATCAGACTCGCAGTAATCGAAAAAATCTAAGAGCTTTTACTGACTTCACTTTTGAAGCAGGTACTACAGAATTTGATAAAAAAGTTACTTCAACTTCAAGTGACTTCCCATTGGCCCAACTAATTTCAATAGCAAATTTATTATGTATTGACATTACAGGCGATGAAAGTGAAATTTCAAAACGCTTTATTGAAGCATTTTCAGATTTAGACAAATTTCGAGTTCACTCTTACCTCAAAGTTACTCAGAAACTGAGAATCACGATGAAAATTACTCTCATAATGCCTTAGGATTCAACTCATCGTCTCACTTTTCAAGCGTCCCTTCACAAAACACACAATCCGTTGTCCCGACTACGCCAAGTGACATTCATTATGTACCACGTCAATCAATTTCCTTTACTGACTTCGAAAATTTAATTACACCTTTTTCCGGTAAACCGGTAGAAAATATTTTACAATGGTTCGAAAGATTTGACGAATTGGCATTAACATTTCAACTTAACGATGTACAAAAATTTATTTTCGTTGAAAGAGCTTTGAAAGGTACCGCGTTATTGTTCGTCCGAAGTGAGCCTACATTAACATCCTATGCAGCATTAAAACAAGCTTTGATACACGAATTCGTACACATCTCCTCCCCCGCGCAAATTTATGAAATGTTAGCTACACGTAGCTGTAAACCCAATGAAAGAATGAGCGAATATTTTCTTGTTATGAAAGAAATTGCGCAAAGAGCTAACATAGACGATGCATCGCTCATGCATTACGTTATCACCGGTATCAGAGAATCTCCAACTAATAAAGCAATTCTTTTTGGCTGCCACACCCTCACTGAATGCAAATATAAACTTCAAACATATCAACAAATTTGCGATCAAAGTCCTCACTATCGCCTGTCACAGCCACCGCCTACCCATGTTGTTCCTAAACCTTTACACGCCGAAAGAGCGCCGAAAAAGACCTGCTACGATTGTGGAGCAATCGGACACCTTGCAAAACACTGTGTGCATAAAAACGAAGGAGTTAAGTGCTTTGCATGCAACACCTTCGGACATAAGAGTACCCAATGCCCTAAGACCACCCGTCGTAAAGTGACAAACTCAGGCACCCCTCCTCTTCAAAATCCACAGCCATAGATTATATGAAGAGCTGGTCGTTAATATATTTTCAAAGTGCAACTTTTCATTCGCGAGTGATTTTTTTCTCTCATTTTCCTGTGAGCTTAAGTGCTTTTTTTTTCTGAGCCATATTTATCGTGAAATACAGTTTATCGGAATGCGAAACTGTGATTTTTTTTTTGTTTCGCTTTGTTTTAAGTGTTACGATTTATTATTTATTTTTTCTCAAACCAATATGGTGTCAATGCTTCAGTGAGTTTTTTTTGGTCAAGCTGTTAATTTTCTTCGTGCATTGTGAATACAATAAAGAATACTGGCAGACAGAAATAATACAATTTCTTTTTGCTAATGTAGCCCTGGTGAATTTTTTTTAGGGCAGATTGCACTGATTTTTCTTTTAAAAGAAATAATTTGATGGAATCCAAGTGTTTTTTTTCTTGTTGGAGATCCTCTTACGACTGCATCTTCCATATTTTTATTTAACTATGTTCAGTGATCCATTACTCGTATGACTGTTTCCTCATCAATGAACCAATACGTCACTGACGTAAACGAGAATCACAACCTTTTTTGTTGTTTTCATCTTATTCACTTCTGCGTGGAACTGAATGGACCAAACTATATATTTTTTTTTATTATTACTTCTTCATCAAGTGTGAATTGGCAGATGCGATTTCAAGCAGTACTTTTTTTTCCCTCTTTTTCTCAGTGAGTCAAGAACGTCACTTATCGCATTTTTTTTTAAACAGTGGACAGCAATTAAAACTCTGATGGAGTAACTTTTATATATTTTTTTTCATCAACATGTTTGTGAATAAATTGTGTGTGACCAAGACTCACTAAAACTCTCTAACTGAGATTTTTTTTTCTTCTGATAGAAGACATTCTATTTACACATATTTCTTGTTAATGTTTTCAACTTCAGCGATTAGGTAGTATTTTGTTATTATGCATCTGTATCTTATATATTTTACATTTTTTTTAAAATTATATATTTTATAATGTTTGATTCGATTGATATTTCAAATATTTGTTGTGTAACTCCCCCCCCCCCTCTTCACTGATAACCGAAAGTTAATTTTTTTTTTAATTTAGTTGACTGCTGCACTATTTAAGACGAATGTCTTTTTTTGCGCAAAGTATCTTATCTACTTTCTACTTAAGACGAATAAATGGAACGTATGTTACATTTTAAAGACGAAAAGACGATTTAAAGACGAAAAGACGATTACAAAAGACGAAAGAAGTTTTGCCTGTTAGACATGAATGACGTTTTCTATATTTTTTATTATTTTTTTTTCTCTTTCTTCTTAAGATGTGTTTATCTTTTTATAGTGTAGTGCAGTCTAGACTAAGTATTCATAACGGAAAAGTCTAAATTTATTTTTTGCCCCGTTTCTCTTTTATAGAAAAATTTTCTTATTGGCTTTCAGATTTATGAAAAATTTTGCTTTTTTTTTTTTTTTTTTTTTTTTTTACCCTCTTGTTGTTAATCTTGGTCAGACGTGTGCGTGGGCGCATCTCATCAGCCTAACCATTATTATTATTACATATATCTGCAAAATGTCATTCTATCAACTGTTAATTAAGTTATTTTCTAAGATATTGAAACTGAATATTAATATTTTTCAACGCGAGAAATATTTATTTGTTCTTCAGAAAAATAATATTGTCTTGTTTATTGTTATAACATTCTTCCACATATACTTCAAATCTGAAAACTAAATTTTTATTTTACCTAAAGTTTTAATTTTATAACTTTTACCTTTTTAATTTTATAACGAAAACAACATTACCTAGACGCAAAGTACGCTATTTGGATAAATTAATTCATTTTACAAAAGAATATTGTCCTTTAAACATATAATTTACTTATACGAATACAAACAATGCACCTTATGTCCGTCATTACAAACACCTTATATCTGTTTCGATTCTAATAACTGACCAATCGAATTATCTACTACCATAAATGTGGTCTTTTGATATTCTAAACTGGTGCGTGTTATACAATCACTCTAAAAACGAAATTTTCAAAACTGAGCAAAAGATACTGAAATCTGTGTATGTCGCACAGTCAAAATGGCTCCTAATCAAAATTACTCAAGTTTGAAACATGTATGTACTCATTTCTCAAAACATGCACACACTCAAGAATAAAACATTATGTGCTCATATTTGAGTGTGTCCATATTTCAAAAATGAGTATGAACTGACTTCTATGTGCTCATTTTATAGTATTTCCATGTTTCAAACATTAGTTTGAAATGATTCTAATCATTCTTGAGAATGCCCATGTTTCAAAAATGAGTATGAACTGACATCTATGAGCTCAGTTTTGAGTATGTCCATGTTTCAATATTCTGAGTATTTCTGTATTTCAGAAACGAATGACTTGGGTTGTCATAGTTGAAACAAAATGTTTCATAACAAAATACTGAAAGTTGAAAGTGTCATTTTTCTCAGTGATGAGGAAGAATAGATGCACTTACGACTGGTTTAGTTTCCCCTAGTTTTCTAATTAGAGATAGTAACTCGAAAACAATATAGAAGATATAAAATGTTCATTGAAAAATTTGTAGAGCTTCATCAATCTTGTAGGAAAAGATATATTGTGTATTCAGAAACGATAAATACTTGCCTGTACAGACGAATATATACAAAACCAAGCTATTTTCTTTGAGAAAGACACAAAAATTAAATTTCTAAAATAACTATTGATCAGTCATTTTTTCCTTGAAATAAATATATTTATTTATATATTATTTGTAATTGATATTAATGTAAGGAAAGTACATTATCGGGACTTTCCCATAAGTCGCCTCAGTTGAAAGATTTAGGATGGCAAATTTATGACCAGAGACTCGCTGGCGACAATTTTAAGCCATAAAAGTCAAATAAGAAGAACTTTGATTTAAGTTGGTCTGGGAGATAATATCAAAGAACACACACGTAGTTCCGAGAAAGAAAACAACACGCTACAGAAACAACTGATGCATAGCCATTGGTTGGGGTTGGTAAGGAGGAGGTGAAACTGACCCTCTGTTATGCAAATTTCAGTTAAAACGGGAGATCAACTACCCAATGAAAAAAAAGAAGGATGGGCTTAAAGCACTGTCATGCAAATTTTGGGCAGAACGAAGTACGGCCCACCGTGGTGATGAAAAAGGAGTTGTGAAAAAGAATGAAAACAGAACACACATCGATCTCAGAAGCGAAAGTGAGAGGTGAAATAAAATGACGCGATGAATTTTGTGCGGTCCGAAAGAGGAAAATAGAGTGAGTGGCAATTCTGATGGTAAGAAAGCAACGAACCCGAACAACATATATGGAAAGTGGGGAAGTTAAGCTAAGTTTTGTGAAATGAACATTTTCAATAAGTGCAGTGCTATTTAGTTAGCGGAAAGAGAGCTCTGATACAAAGAGAAACCTTCTTCAATCAATGTGTAGAGGTAAATATGACTCTGACCTAAGTTATTCCCCATTTTATTTGATTTTATCAAAATATTATAAGAGAAGCTGGTAGTGTGACCTTAGTCACAAATGGAAGTCAGTATTTTAATTGTAAACAAATAATGTTGTCAAAGATCAATTTAAATATAAATACAAACAAATATAAGTATCCTTTGCAAGGATCAAAGTGTTAATGCCAATATTATAGGAGAAATTTTGTTAGGAAATTAAATCAGATGTGTTCTGATAAATCTTTTTTTTTTCTTGAAATAACTGTAAATATTGTAAATAAATAATAGTGTTAATTATTTGGAGTCTTCTCATTTAAATTATCTAGTATGTGTTTGTTTATTTAGATTTCCATTTTAAAAGTCAGCTAAGGGCAAGAATGATCATTCTCAAAAAGGGTAATGGGCTACTTCGAAATTACACAATGCAATGGGGGGAACATATCCAAAATTTAATCTCTATGGATTCATTTTATTATTATTTTCTGAATAAATTAATTTATTCTATTAGCCAACCCCAGAGAAACCTTTATGTATTTAATTCTAAGCTTTAATTTTGATCAACTTGTCCCAGCAAAAGGGTTATGTTGGAATGGGCAGCAATTAGAAGGGAAATTAAAGGATAAAATCTTAAATAAATATTATAACTGAGCCATGCATATTTCTCTTCAACATCTGCAATTCCTATATAATTCACTGGTGCCGTCCAGTTCTTAATTATTGTTAATTGAGTTTTCAATTTTAATGATTAAAAAATTGCAACTGGGTTATTGTCAAACATTAAGTTAAATACCTTTAATGTATTCTAAAATACAGGCTCATGTTAAAAGTAATCAATTTAAAATTTTATATTCAAATTGTGGAAATTTACAATCTATATAGTATATTGCAAAATAATAATTATGAAACTGTCAATTAGAATAATTTCAACTCTTTTATTTTAATGATAAGTTATTGGAAGATTAAATGGAGATTTTTTTATTTTGATGGTTTGTTTGACTTCCTCTAAAAGGCTCCACTACCAGCAAGTCGGTGATTTCGTAAATATCAGTATTCAACTTAGAAAAATCAGTATATTCGTAATTGTATGTATATTTTATGTTACTCTTATATGAACTTTGCATTTGATCTTTAACAGTATACTGAAACATTGTGCTAAGAAAGTAAATCATAAAAAAAAATCAAATGATATCGTAAAATGATATGAATAATAAAAGAATAAAAAGATAAGGATTTATGTAGCAGATAAAATAGTGTATTAGTAGATTGTTAATGCATATATATTTTGATACTGTATACTTTATTGTATAATGCATTTATATTTTGATATCTTTGAAAATTTTGCAAATGTTTACACTTGGCTTAATAATATTTTTAGGTGTAAGAATTTCCATGCATTTTTAAAGTTAGATTTAGAATTCAGTATCTAAATAAATTTTAATTATCAAAAAGCTGAATGCCAAAAAAGAATCGTAGAAATCATAGAAATAGCTTGAACTCGAGTTTTTCTGGCGTATTAACGCGAGGGCATATAAAAAAGTTAAATAAACAAAAGCAAATTGATTCGAGTAACACGATGGCAGATCCATCAGTGGACACAATAATTTCTCTAATCCCGAATTTCGATGGGAAAAAGTTAAGTGATTGCGAGTATTTTCTCAGACAATTTGAGGACTTAACTAAACAAATATTAAAAGACGATGCGAAGCTTACAATTTTGAAAGCAAAATTGTCGGGTACTGCGAGAGAGAAACTCTCACAAAATAAATCGCTTATAGAAGAGAAAAACTACAACGAATTCAAAAACAAATTGTTAGATTTATTCAAAATCAAGAAATCATTTACGCAGGTACAGACTGAGTTTTTCAATCTGAAACAGAAACCGGGACAAGACTTAACAAGTTTTATTAGCGATTTCAAAAACGCAGCGTCTCTTTATATAGAGAAAAGCCATACAGAAGTTGATCCGAACGGAAACGGGAAATTTTTGGACTTAGTAAGATTGACACGATTTTTGGATGCGATTAGACCGGATTTAAGTATGGATTTAAGGAAAACCTTTCCCGATAATTTTGAGGATGCTTGCAAAACAGCAATTAAATTAGAAGAGGCGTACAATAATATAGGGGCAGAACAGGTAAATACTATAACAGCTAACAATGAATCGCAACTTTTTGAGAAGTTATTGAAATTAAATGTAGAAACGGCGGAGCAGATTAATAATTTATCAAAAGAAATAAATAACATAAAATTGGGAACAATCGAAAAAAGAGAGGAAGTCGAAAGATTTTGTAATATCTGCAAGAAGGGGTCACACAATGAGGATAGTTGTTGGTATAATAAAGCTAATAAAAACAACAACCAGAATTATAGGCATAGATTTGTAAACAATAGGAGTAATTACAGAGCAAATTACAAGAATTATAACCAGTATGAAAGACACGATTCTCACAATGCATTTCCGGAGGGTAATATTTACTATAATCATGTACCAAATGCTCAACCTTTTCCACCCCCACCACAACAACATTACAACACGCCGTATACTTATTATCAACCTGACTTTAATAATTATGATGCACAGGGGTATTACACTCAACAGAGAGGAAATTATAGAGGGGCACAGAGGAATAACTATCGCAATAAATATACGGACTCTAGGGAAAACAGAGAAAATCATACGAACAGTAACAAGGATAGTAATCAAATGGGTAAATTTCAGAGGGGCAATTATAAAAGATACAAGCAGAACAAAGATAAGGATGCGGAAAACTAAATACGAGACTTGTAAATACAGATAAAGAAGACCCGAGCAAGTCTCACGATAGCGGGCATACTTTAAGGGATAAAACTATTGCAAGTGTACAGAACGATACAAATGAACTTCCTCTAATTAAATTTAAAATTAAAGATATTGTAATTAACAGCCTTTGTGACTCAGGCGCACAGGTGAGCTTGATCTCACCGCTTTTGTTTGAAAATTTAAAACAAGCAAATATAAAATTTAAATATTTGGGAAATCAAATTAAGATTCAAACACTTACAAATTCACTGATTACATTCAAACAGTGCATTAGAATGTCATTTAAATTACAGGACACTTTTGTAAAAGGAACTTTTTATGTTACAAATAAAGATTTTGGCCGCAAATATCAATTATTACTAGGGTACGATTTCTTAAAAGAAAATCAAATGGTTCTAGATTTTGAAAAGAAGTATCTTAAATTCAAAGGAAGAAAAATGGCATTAAACATCAAAGATTCGGAGGACACTGGGGAAGTAAATACATTAATTACAGAACAAATTCACACTCAGACATATGTCAAAAACCGAATGGACCACATGCAGGAGGTTAGACTGCAAGCGTTGGCACAGCAGGAGAAAATGATGGCCGAATATGTGAAAGAGGAAGACCTTGATAAAATTACAACACTTGAACTAGGACAACAAGTTTACCTTAAGTCCATTAACCCTACTGTTTTACAAAAAAAATTTGAAGGCCCATTTAAGGTGGTTCGAAAAGTGCGAAATAACAATTACATTTTACAAGATGTAACGGAAGAAAGTAAAGGAACTATAAAAAGACACATTGACAGACTCTGGGCACCAAAGCATGCTGACAGGTGCAAAACAGAGGAGTCAAGCTCATCGGAGGAAGAATAGTGGGAATAAAATACCATTAAAAAGGGGTAGTAAGATGTTACTGTTACAGAAAGACTAATAGCTTAAACAGTTTATGTAAAAATTTTAGTTGCGGTTTGCAGAATTCTACTAACTGTCAAATTTAAATATTCTCAAAACAGCGATGGCATACTCAACTAGGGTTGAAAAAAAAAAATAAATAAGTACAATAAAATAACATAAAATAAGATATCCCTGGCACATTTTTCAAATTTTGATAAGAAATAATTTCATAGTAAAAGCGACCCAAGGTATCACAAACAATAATAAAAAAAAAAAAAGAAAATCACATAATCAATTGAATAAATATTTGGATACAGACAAATAAGCAAGTAAGTAATAATAAATCCCTAGGCTAGGTTACGCAGGGCAATAAAATCTCTGAGGCGGTGTGAAAGATTTTGGTGACGTACCAGGTAGGCGCGGAGTGGGGATTTGTTTATCAACAAACATCCCCAGTTGCCATGTCAACAAGCATTGCTGACAACTTCGCGGAAGGAAGGGTCAGTAAAGATAAAAATAAATAAATAAAAATAGATAAATGAGGGTATCACTTACTCGGTTAATGTCTTCTTCGCGAGGGTGCACTCTTTGGGTGTGTGTCTATTCCTTGGGGGAAAATCCAGGCGTCCCTGACACACACCAATTTTTTCCATATTACACCAAAATAAATAAATAAATAAATAAATTGCACACACACACACCGGGGGGGAGTTTTCCGTATGCGTCCCCCGGTCTTTTCCTGTTGACACTGATACATTCTGGACGTTAATTTCTGTTTCCTCCAGGGGCGTGAAACGGTAGCAGTTGGTTCCTAGCTCGTCCGCTTGGTCAGGTTGGCAGGGGCCACATCATAAAAAGGAAAAAAAACGAAATCAGTAAACAGATAAACAAATATCGAACATTCGTTTTTCAGGGTATCATTTTGTTTTAATTTCGTGTTTTTTTTTTTTTTGGAAAATTTAGATAACGATTTTAAACTCTTAGAGAACGATAAAATAATAATAATAATAATAATAATAAGACGAAAGGAAATAATTCAGTTAATTAATTAAGTGATAATGATAATAATGACAGAATTTATTTTCTTGTTTCTATAAATTAAGGCTCACTTTTCAAAAGACTGCATGAAATTGGGAAATGAATCGGTCAAAAGATCATTTCATTCACATTTGCATGGTAAAGTCAAGCCGTTAAAAAAAAAAAAAAAAAAAAAAAAAATTAATTAATTAATTAATTAATTAATTAAGTTACATTATTTTTTTTTAGTTTAACTAAACAATTTGGATTTAACATTTAATCTCATTAACTAATTCGTTAAGCTGAGTTTTAAAAAAAAATAAAAATTAATAATAATGAATAATAAAGTATATATACATATAATTCCAGCTGTGTAAAATTTTTTAATTACTAGGATGCTAATTGCATATTAAGTTCCAACACTAATTGGAAATTTTTGCGGGCAAAATTTTCTTAACTGCAGTAATTGGTGGCGGGCAATTAATATGTAATTAAAAACAATAATAATAAATAAATAAATAAATAAAAGTTTTTTTTTTCCATTTAAGTTAGGTTAAATGTTCTAAGATGTTATTTATTAATAAGTAGATATGTAGTAAAAAATAAATAAATAAATAAATAAATAAATAAATACATAACAGAAATAATAATACAAAAAAAAATAATAATAATATTAATAATTATTATAATGATTAATAAATAAATAAATAAATTTTATCGGTTTTAATATATTCAAACTTTTTTTTTTTTAAATGAGCATTTGGAGATAATCTTAAAAGTTGTCAGTGATTCAGAGGCTTTTAAGTACTATGCATTTCAACGTGGGCTGCTCATCTAAAGGGGAACCGAAATTGATAAGATTCCCATATGCATATTTATGAAATTAATTCGATAACTGATTTTAGGAAATAAATGTATGGCATTCCGGTAGTGGACATATACCATTTAATAATCATTTAGCGTGGAGATGACTTAGTTCACACGATCTTGTAGGCTTGAAGTCATTTTTTTTTCCTCCTTCTCGCTAAGTGTTTGTAATTATAAGGCCGTGATTAGATGATAATAAACTTTAATGGAATATTTGTTTTATATAAAGGTGGTAATTTGGTAACATATTTAACGGGAAATGGATTTTTGTCTTAATATTGAATTGCATGAAAGACCACGTGCATGTTATTTGGTTGATCTCAATTTACGGGTCAAGACGAAGGGTAGTTTAAACAATTGGCTTATAGTCAGTTTTAATAATTAAGCTTTTAATATATATCAAAAAATTATATATATAGATATAAATATCATTAAATAAATAAATAATGAGAATAATAACTCGTAAACTTACATCATAATTCGCAGCCATACTCCATGTGACGGGGCAAATCAGGAAGGTAGATCTGAGGTGAGTTGAGGTGTTATGCATACGGAAGGATCGCAAACGCTATTCACCTGCAGGGTTGAAAAAAAAAAAAGGGTGCGTTCAGGGGGCGTGTTAGAAACGCATTATCCCAGGTAAAGAAGCATTTAGGTGTTGAACCGGTCGTGGTATGGGATTAGGCCAGCATTTTCAGGTGTACGAGGAAGGAATGAATCACCTGTTCAGTAGGGCTACATGATTGACAGTAACGGGGTGAGTGTTTGACCTGAGGTCACGCAGCTTTCCGATTCTTATCATTGAGTAGAAGTTTTTTTTTTTTCTTCTTTCTGTCGGGCAGAAAAAATGAACAGTGAGAGAACGGGGAGTTATTATTTTCAACATGTTAGAATTAACATGAGAATTTTTACGCTTAGGCGTTTAAAAAAAAAAAAAAAGAAAAAGAAAAGGAAATAGAGAAATAAATAAAAAAAAATAAAATAGGAAAGAAGGGAAAATTATTAAAGAAAAATTTCATTTTTTTTTTCTTTTTATTCATTCTTTGTTGTTTAATAATTCGAAAGAATTGTATGTATATAATAAAATTACAACAATCATATGAATGGACAATACAAATGGTAACTGAATTAATCCATAAAATTGGGTCAAGTAGTAGATGAATATCATAAAGTTACAACATCATGAATGTGTCATGTTTTCAGATTGCTAGGACTGTTTTTGTGTCCATCTAAAATATTTGTCTGTTTGCATTTATTAATTAGATATAGTGCTGAATTCATTCATTAATATGTGTAAATATTGTAAAGTGGAAGACATGCCATTTCATCGAACTCAGAAGAGTATTGCTATTATATATATATATATATATATATATATATGTATGTATAGATATACATTTGTTCCTTTTGGTTTGTTTTGGCCTAATTTTGGTTTCAATTTTAGTAGCACTAGATATAATTAAATAATTTGAAAAAAAAAAAAAAAAAAAAAAAAAAAAAAAGAAAATCTGAGAATGTGGATGTACAGTTTTATATTGGATTAAACTCTTTGCTCTATTGGTATATTGTTGATATACTCATATGTATATTTTATCCAAATCACGTGTATCTATAGGATTTTTTTTTCTCAACAAAGTATAGAGAGGTAGAGCTAGACAAAAACTTTTATTGCTCTATATAAATATGTATATATATATACATATTTTGAATGTATACTCATTATCATAATTTTTCTCTCAGGTATCTTACATATTCAGTTATGTATGTGTAATTGTAAGATTTTGCCTGAATTGGGTTTTATATATTGTATGATGCATCTATTGTGTTAAAAATAATTATCAAGAATCATTGTAAAGTTGAATACTGATCCTTACATATCACAGTGTATTATATATTTTTGTTTTGTATGGTCTGTTTGGCTATTTAGATATTTTGAATTTGGTGAGTGCTCTATCTTAGACACACCGGTTATATTTAACCACAAAATTTAAATTTTTTGTACTAATGATAATATTTTATCTCTAAATTGTTTGGGAATACTTAGGAAATGTGTACATATATGAACTGTTCTTTATTAAAGTCACACAAGTAATTTACAAATGAACATTTTCCTCTGCATGAACTTTAGTCTACAATATGATTCTGTATAGATGAACGTGGACTGATATCATCTATGTGATCTATAGATTATCTACAAGGGTGATGGACTTCTTGGAAATGCAATGCTAAAGAAAACTGGACGTTTTCTTTCTTTTAGTACGGGGGGAAAGATAATGTAAGGAAAGTACATTATCGGGACTTTCCCATAAGTCGCCTCAGTTGAAAGATTTAGGATGGCAAATTTATGACCAGAGACTCGCTGGCGACAATTTTAAGCCATAAAAGTCAAATAAGAAGAACTTTGATTTAAGTTGGTCTGGGAGATAATATCAAAGAACACACACGTAGTTCCGAGAAAGAAAACAACACGCTACAGAAACAACTGATGCATAGCCATTGGTTGGGGTTGGTAAGGAGGAGGTGAAACTGACCCTCTGTTATGCAAATTTCAGTTAAAACGGGAGATCAACTACCCAATGAAAAAAAAGAAGGATGGGCTTAAAGCACTGTCATGCAAATTTTGGGCAGAACGAAGTACGGCCCACCGTGGTGATGAAAAAGGAGTTGTGAAAAAGAATGAAAACAGAACACACATCGATCTCAGAAGCGAAAGTGAGAGGTGAAATAAAATGACGCGATGAATTTTGTGCGGTCCGAAAGAGGAAAATAGAGTGAGTGGCAATTCTGATGGTAAGAAAGCAACGAACCCGAACAACATATATGGAGAGTGGGGAAGTTAAGCTAAGTTTTGTGAAATGAACATTTTCAATAAGTGCAGTGCTATTTAGTTAGCGGAAAGAGAGCTCTGATACAAAGAGAAACCTTCTTCAATCAATGTGTAGAGGTAAATATGACTCTGACCTAAGTTATTCCCCATTTTATTTGATTTTATCAAAATATTATAAGAGAAGCTGGTAGTGTGACCTTAGTCACAAATGGAAGTCAGTATTTTAATTGTAAACAAATAATGTTGTCAAAGATCAATTTAAATATAAATACAAACAAATATAAGTATCCTTTGCAAGGATCAAAGTGTTAATGCCAATATTATAGGAGAAATTTTGTTAGGAAATTAAATCAGATGTGTTCTGATAAATCTTTTTTTTTCTTGAAATAACTGTAAATATTGTAAATAAATAATAGTGTTAATTATTTGGAGTCTTCTCATTTAAATTATCTAGTATGTGTTTGTTTATTTAGATTTCCATTTTAAAAGTCAGCTAAGGGCAAGAATGATCATTCTCAAAAAGGGTAATGGGCTACTTCGAAATTACACAATGCAATGGGGGGAACATATCCAAAATTTAATCTCTATGGATTCATTTTATTATTATTTTCTGAATAAATTAATTTATTCTATTAGCCAACCCCAGAGAAACCTTTATGTATTTAATTCTAAGCTTTAATTTTGATCAACTTGTCCCAGCAAAAGGGTTATGTTGGAATGGGCAGCAATTAGAAGGGAAATTAAAGGATAAAATCTTAAATAAATATTATAACTGAGCCATGCATATTTCTCTTCAACAGATATTTTAAAAATATTTTAAAATAAAACATTTCAAATTTTAGCCTTGTTTAAAATTTATATCTTCTGAAAGGATAAATATTTTTCTACGCATTTTTTTCATTTCTTTGTACGGAAAAATATATTTTATTAATTAACCTTTGTGATTGGAAAATAATTTCTTTAAAAATATAATATTCTTTTAAGAATAACATGTCTCATTTCTAAGTGCTATGTACTTCTAAATTTCTACTTTAAAAAATATTCTATCAACAAATTTTAAATAGAACATTTTTCAAGAACGGATTACGTCGTTCTTAGAAATTTAGGAACATCGTTCTTAAAACGTTAGACATATCAATTTAAATGTAGTGCTAAAAAAAAACAAAAAAAACATTCTAAGATAGATATATTTAAATGATTGAAGAAAGTGCGAAATACCAACACTGCATCATAAAATGCGTCATTTGGTTTGATGTACGAATTATTTTTATATGTAATTTGAGTCATCTTTATTTTAAATGGGATTTTCGGTCTCCAATGTTTTTATCGTAAAAAAGTTTTAAAAAAAATGTTTTGTCGAGATTTTTCAGTTGCAAAACAGCTTAAATATTGTGAAATTCATATATGAATAGGTAAGTTTTGAATGATTGTTGGTTAAAACGTTGATAAATGGTGGATTTCTAAACTTGTCAAGAATGGGGATATTCAATGTGTCTTTTCATTGTTCATATAGGTTATTTTGAGGAATATATTAAATTTAGGAATAGATACAGAATAGTTATCCGTCAAAGATATAAAAAATATTTTTTGGGGAGTTGATATGTGCTAAACCTGTGTGTTTTGTTTCGAATAATAACTTATTAAATCATTTTGAATGATTCGCATGAATTTTACCTTAACATAACGTAGAGTATAATGGGAGTTTAATCGTAATTAATGTAACCGAAATACGTATTTCTGTAACATAGTAAAACAAGCGAGAAAATTGGAATTCCATACATGTGCTATTATATAATACGAAGGAAATAAAAAAATTAATAAACAAAACTACAAATATATTTTATTGTATAAATCACACTCTATATGGCACTGTAATAAAAAATATTTCTTAAAACGCATATTTCTTAAAATAGGAAAATTTAATATACTAACAAACGAAAATATATAAAATGCACTCTACCGAGACACGCAGGATTCGTAAGAACGTTTCTATTTTTAGAAAGTTCAGAAACTAACATATTTTCGAGATTTAAAGAAGCTTTTAACATAAAAAGATTCTTCTGTAGCATTTGACTTTCGTCAGCGTTTAAAAGTTGTTTTCATAATGTATTATTTAATTTTCGCGACCTGGAATATACGTGTTTTGCATGCGATTAATTCTCAAGAATGTTCATATTCAACAAAGTGTTTTGAAGACAAATATGATAAATTAATAACATTAACAATAGCATTAACATTGAAATTAATATTATTTTTTTTACTTTTTCATGTATAAATTCAGTTACGCAACAGAAAATGTTTAATTGAGAATTAATATTATCCTAAATACCGATATTCCGGTTTGAGAAAGATGAAAAATACACTGTAAAAACTATTCAAGCTTGATTTTAAGCTAGAAGCCAGACTGCGAAATGACTTGTATAATAACACTTGCTTTGACATACTTAGAATTACAATAAAACTAAGTTAAATACTTCTTTATAAAAAACTGACATCAAATTAAAAACATGAATAAACTATAATGTAAATTTCTTCGATAAAAACTTCCAATAAAAATACATATTTTTGATTTTTATTTTTCGCACAAGACTCTGACGTCACATAGTCTACGTCACATCATTGTCATGGGAAAAACCAAATTCCCAGATGAACTTTTTCATCTACCCAGAAACGCTTTCGGAAATCAGAAGCAGCACAAGAAAGTTTCTTTTTTTTTATATATATTTTTCTTTAAGTCACGAAATTACATTCGTTTCTGAGGTTTCAAAAGATAAAGACCACTATTCGGAATCGTGGGAAACTCGGAAGACGTTATCGGATAGTTTCGTACGTTGTTAGATTATGTTTTCGTAGATTAAAAACATTTGTCATTTTCTATGTGATGATAATATTGCAAGAAATTATAAAAACTTTTACAAGAAGTCATATAAAATTTACAAAGTGAGAATTCTGCTGCAAACATATTTAAGTCACTTAAATAAATGATAAATAACACTAAACTGTAAAACTCTCCATATATGACAAGACGATTTACAAAAATATAACATTTTTGCAATTTACTCCCCATTCCGAAAAGCATTCCTTTATCTCCAGAAACCTTAGACAATAATAGATTTCCGATATTTAAAGAAGTAGTATACCTAAAACAAACATTTCTATTGCTGTTTGTAATTTTTTTTAAACGTTTCTGTGTAATTTTTACAGTTTTTATTTATCCGTTTTTTAAACCTGTTATTAACAGGAAATATCGGTTTTTCGAATGCTAAAACAAAACTTTGAAATCATAAAATAATAAAATGTAAGAAATGAATTCATTTTACCTAATTAATAACTGGTTCCGGTACTGTAGAGCTTCAAAAATATTCCGAAGTCTTCAACTAATAAACAATATTGTGATCATATATGTAATTATATTTGTAATATATATTTATGTATAATAAATATATAAATATATATATATATATATATATATATATATATATATAATGTTTAAATTTATACCTTATTATTGAGGATACATATTTACATTGATAACAAACACACAGCTATATACAACGTAAATATAAACATAACTACCAAGCAAAGGTTTCACGCGCATAGCTGCATCTGCTGGTTTTGCATATTTCGCATTAAATGCTATCAGTTCTCAAGTATACATTTCATGTTCAAGAAACATTCTACATAACCGTGCAAAATAAACAATACTTGATAACTTTTGCATGTATATATTTTGTTATATTGCTGAAAATGTTTACTTTAAATTGTTAGAATTGTTCACGAAAATGACAGGCAGCAAATTAAACTTTTTTTTTCAGGAATGCTTCTTTAAATCTCGAAAATACACCTATGTTCAAAATTAAGATAATTTCCAGATTTGGTCGATTATCTCCAGAACTACTGGACAGATTTTAATTAAATTAGGCACTTACATAGGTTGATATAATGCAAAAAATAACCATTCAACAGTTATAATACACGCGCACGGTTGTACGTAAGACTCATCAGCGTTGGAAGGTAAAAACAGAGTTTACAATATTTAACAGAAAAATGGGATAATATTGGTTATGGACCCCTCTTACAGCTATACAAATCCCACAACGTGAATTCATACTGGAAATCAGGCAGTTTATAAGTCCCAGTGGCAGTTGGTCCCACACCTCCAGCAACACTGTTTTTAGTCGCTGGTTGTTTCTGGGAGGTAGAATGCGAGTTGCAATTGCCCTCCTCAGAGCGTCTCGGACATGTTCTATGGGATTTATGACTGAAGATCTGTCTGGCCAATAAATCCGGCTAATAGCCTCACTTTCCATAAATTTGTCGACTAGATGAGCTCTATGTGGGCGCGCGTTTTCTTTCATTAAAATGAAATCAGAGCCAACTGCGAACTGAAAAGGCGAACATAGGTCTCCATGATCTTGTCCCTATACATCACACCAGTCACACAGGCTCTGCCAAACACATGAAGAGATGTGCTCCCATCAAACATGATGCCTGCCCAGACCATCAAACCTCCGCTGCCATAGAAGTCTCGTTCTGGGACGTTAGCGGCCAGTGGCTCTTGGAGAACCATGACCAGGCTTTCTCTCTATGTTTTCAGATCCTTAAACTGTTTCCATAAGCTGGACACGACGTTTGGAATAAACTTTGAAGTCTGTAGAAATTTTCACTAGAGACTACCGTGTTTCCAGACTCCAAAAGATTCGCCACCTCATTCCATCATCGAAACGTTATTTGTTACTCATTTTGACTGTTTGCTATTGAATTTCACCAAATGTTGCAATAAAACACCAAGATATTCGGCAAGGTCTGTTAGTAATCGAAACGCCAAAATTGCCACGCGCACGCATGTTTAAAGCATGTTCCTCTACTTCAGCCATACTCAACCTTTTTTCTCGCGGGCCGCAAACATATATTTGCGACGTTTGATGGGCCGCAACAGACTAAAAGACTAAAAAAAACTAGTAGAAAAGTAATTAAAATAGTAAAATAACATGAGTAGTACGACAAAGCAATATAATAAGTTTAATATTATCGGTAGGGTTGAACGTTTTTTGTAGAAGAAATGTAAAACAAAAATATATAACACCACTTTTTCCAAACAATACACTTCATGGTAGATTTGTATTGCAAATGTTGCAGAAATATGCCCTAGAGTTTGTTGTTTGAAAATAGTGGTGCAAAATTTTTTTGGAGTCAATTTTTCTGAGACAAACATTCAAACCTATATGATATGAATTCCTAGATGATAGGTATAAAACGTAATAATATAAAAAATCGGAATTTCTAAGTTCTAAAGAAAAAGGAAATTTTTTCTAATAAATTAGTAGTTTGCTTAGTTGTAGGAAAGCAGTGCAAATTAATTATTTTGGCTTAATGGTAGATTAGTGTTGAGAATTAAGAAATTTTAACATCACTGTAGTACAAATAGGACTACATGTAGAAAGAGATTTTGATTAAAAAAAGTAGCATTTAAGATGATTTAACATAATTTTAAATTAATTATAAATAACAGGGCAGATTTTTCCTTTCTATGAAAATTTATGAAACAACAGTGAAGGTCTTAAATACTTTTATGCAGACCTCAATTTTATAAATATGCAATAATGATTATGTGCATCGGGCCGCACATAAAAGTTCGCCGGGCCACATGCGGCCCACGGGCCGCAGGTTGAGTATAGCTGCTCTACTTACTCCACCTACACACACGTGTACGCTTACGTATTCGACACTAAAGATCTCCATCTTTCTTTCGAAGCATTAGTTTTAATTTTCGTTCAATACTTTTTCAGGAAATTCAACAAAATATGCAAATTCTCCTAAATTTGAACATGAGTGTATATTAGATTTAGAGATTTTTGTAGATAAAGGAACACGTTTCGGAATAGTATGGATATGTTAAAAGATTATATTATGATTTCATAAACACACACACACACACCTACACACACGTGTACGCTTACGTATTCGACACTAAAGATCTCCATCTTTCTTTCGAAGCATTAGTTTTAATTTTCGTTCAATACTTTTCATGAAATTCAACAAAATATGCAAATTCTCCTAAATTTGAACATGAGTGTATATTAGATTTAGAGATTTTTGCAGATAAAGGAACACTTTTCGGAATAGTATGGATATGTTAAAAGATTATATTATGATTTCATAAACACACACACACACCTACACACACGTGTACGCTTACGTATTCGACACTAAAGATCTCCATCTTTCTTTCGAAGCATTAGTTTTAATTTTCGTTCAATACTTTTCATGAAATTCAACAAAATATGCAAATTCTCCTAAATTTGAACATGAGTGTATATTAGATTTAGAGATTTTTGCAGATAAAGGAACACTTTTCGGAATAGTATGGATATGTTAAAAGATTATATTATGATTTCATAAACCTTTTTGCTAGATGTAGGATATTTATCTTGTTTTACAGTGTAGTCTGTGAAAGAAATATTTAATCATTTTTTCTTCCGAAATAGTTGCATAACATTAAACACACATATTGAAATGTCCAAGTTGCTTATAAGCCTTGAATGCGGCTTATTTTATTATAACAATAGCGTATATATACTAATAATTTTACACATGTTATCGGTACTCTTATTTATTACCTCAAATATTACATGCAACTTTATTTTGAAATGTACAGTAAAATAAATTTTAAAAAAGGAAAAAGAAATAAACTAAAATAAAGTAATATATGTTAATATTTTATAACTATAAACCTTCTTTTAAAATTTAAACAAAATGGTGTATAGTATGCATGTATATGATATAAAAGATTTCTTTTAAAAGTGGAATTAAAAATACATGATAAAATGAATTTAAAACATTGAAAGAAAATGGATTTTTTTATTTAAAATTAAATCATACAGATATTTTAAGTAATTCCTATAATTAATAATAATACGCTTTTATAATAATACGCTAATAATATAGTTTAACAGAGCACATAGATATTACTGCTACATCAATTCTTTTCTTACAAAGGTGAACTCCTTATATTAAGAAAGGAAATCTAAGTTCGACAGTTCTTCCAAAAATGTTTCTGACTCAATAAATTAATCTAACATTTCATTTCCTTCTGACCAATGGATGAAAATTGCTTGTCAAAGATTAATCGAATCTCATCAAATTTACCTTTCACTATTCCATCTATTTTCGGACAAAAGTCCTTGTCCGATACATTTCAGTCTCTAATTATACTTGAGATATGAAAGTGATAGATCAAGGAAAACGACAGAGAATTAAATGGTAAAATGTTTATTATTTTATTGGTGGATAAAAAAAATTTCTAAAAAGTTATACGCTATTTTTTCTAAAAATACAAAATTAAAGAAAAACCTGCCTTATAGGCAAATTTGTTTACGTACCACATTAGCTATGGTATTAAAATATTTTAAAATTTAAAAAATGCATTAACTTTATTTTTTTCTTTTCGTGAGTTCAGCATTGCAACGTGTATACAACACCTCCCTCCCTCGTCAAAAAAAGAAAAAAAGAAAAAGAAAAACAATCCATACAAATGTTATTACTCCACTTCTCAGCACAACTGAATGTGAACTGCCGTTTTAGTTCTGATAAATTTCATTATAAATGTATGTGGTTTATTTTGACCTATAGGATATTTTATCTATCAAACATTGCACTAAAAGTTTTGTTAATAGTAACAAGCAGTTTTAACACCATGTTTGAGTTTCTTGTATCAAAGCAGATCAGAAAATTGCATAGTTTATAGTATAATAATTCTGATATCTTCACAGAGTTATAAAAAAAAAGTCTTAGGTTTTTTTTTTCCATAAATTCAAAAAATTAAATTAAAGTCTTAAAATGAACAGGGCTTAAACACTCAATTAATAACCTGAAAAATTAAAATAAAATTGTAGATATGATACAAATTCACTTTATAAATATAAAAAAAACTGTACAAAATGTTTCCATTAAATTTTAAGATTTTCTTTGTCGATCCTTTGCTAACAGAAGACGGTCACGTATCAGCATCAAAAAGTAAAATTTCTCTGTATCTCGAAAACTAACATTTGGAATAAACTGTAAACTTACACATCCATATTTTTGAGTATTCTGTTTCGTTTTATCTAAAAATAAATGTATGCCCTATTTCATATTTTTTAATTTGAATTTATTAACAAGTTCATAAGAAAAAAATATTCTTTTTAAACGAAGAAATTCTGTGAATATAGCTGCGTCTATTCATGGCATTTCATTATAAAAGAGACATTTCTACCGGAAAGATTTTTAAGGAAGATATAAGTTAAAAGTTTAACACGTGAATTTAAAATTAGCATTCTTAAAATATTATTCTTTCTAACTCTATTAACATTCAATAATAAGTATATTAACTATATCTTCTGTGGGCTGTTTAATTCAAGGAATTTGAATATGGTGTTAAAAGCGTGTATTACCTTTTGAAAAATTAACGTTGGTGCGATATTTTATATGTAGGCGACCCCTTATGACAAAATAAGGTACTTACGATTATAAAGGACTTCGAAGAATTAATGCGGGGCATTTTTTTTCATGAAGTATAATTGGAATTATAGCGATCGTTTTGGCGGATTTTTACTGAACATATCGATATTTCTTTAATTCTTGGATTATGTCTGTCGTTGTCAAAGATATGTAAATTATAATCCTTCATCTACGAGAATTCTTACAAATATCAATATAATTTTAGAACCCAAAACACGTATAAATATTAACCGATATTTTACCATAAATTTATATATAGGACAGCTAAGATATATCGATATTTTAAAAGTAATATCGAGTTTCTTTTTATCCGACGGTATACTTTATGATTCATAAGTGCCAGTTTTAATAATATCAGTTAATTTTGTATAATTTAAATTATCTTTAAATTTTTCAAGTTGGCTAAATTTTAATATTGTATCTGATATTATTTTCATTATTTAGATTTAAATATTTGTTTGAAAAAATGCCAAGTTCTCTTAAAAATGAATCCTGATAAGTTTTATACACTATTGCTGAATGATTGCAAAATGTATAGTAGTTTATTGTATTGGGTTGTTCGAAAAGTTCCTTCCGTTTGGGGAATCCAACTGGTACCTGAAAATTCTGCACGTCAACTATTACACATTTGATATCGGAATCAATGTTTAATAACACTGGACAACAAATTTAAACTTTTTCTCTGCTCCAAAACTAAAATTACTTGTTTCTTATTCAGTTTTTTACGCTGATTCCGAATCTAGTTTTAGATTTTCTCTAACACGTCTAGTTGAGATATTTGCATATTTTGATTTATGCAATTTTTAGCATTTTTGTACAATTAAATGCGAATTTAAGGCATAAAGCATTATCAGACTGGATTTTTTTTGTTTTATGTTATGATTACTGCCCAGTTCCCTTTACAAAAATGTTGTGTCCGAAAACTATACTAACATGTGACGGTGAAATATTGTGCCTAAATTTACATATTTTTAATTTTTTTCCTAATAACATTTTTTGATGTCCAAATATTTCTGCCATATGAATACGTTAATATGTTTCTTAACCAGTTTTTTACGCTGATTTCAAATCTGGTGTTCGTTTTCTTCTATATTGTCCAGTTTAAAAAAAAAGAAATTTTATTTCTTGGTACAAAAATAAGTCAGAAAATGCTTTTTATGCTACTTTGTGATGTACTTCAGCTAATTAGGATAGATTCTACTACTTTTTTCAATTGTTTTTCAATTTTACCCATTGGTGTTTATGTCCCTGATAGGAATCTGACGCTGTTCACCCTTTTGACAATGAGGTACACACCCCTAAAAAACATTTTATATCAAACGTGTGCCAATACAATACAAAAGTAGAAACTAATTTTACTCAAAATCTAGACGTGATATAAGGAAATGGATTGCAGATTCGAAATCAACATAAAAATTTAGTCTAGAAAAACATTACCTCAATTCTATGGTAACTACTTTAAAGTTGAAAGTAATGCAAATATTACACTATTGAAAAATACGCAAATTAGACTTAGCAACTGACAGGTAAATGTTAAGAATACGCATACTGCGACATTTATCTGAAGAAAATAGTCCAGTAATCATAATCTAAAAAAGGCAAATCAATCTGACATTGATTGCACCTAAAATTTCCATAAAATGATACAAAAAAGCTTAAATTTTCATAAACATAAATATACAAATTCCTCAAAAACTGGACGACCTAGAGAAAAGCGGAAAGTATATTCGTAATCAGCTCAAGAAACTGATCTTAGATCAACTAATTTCAGATCTGGTACAGAACCATTGTTGTCCAGTGTAATTAAATGATAGAATTTGTTTTCCCAAACAGAAGCAACTTTCCGAACGACTCAATACAATTATTCTATAAATAACACAGTTTGTAAAAAGGACATCAATAAAATTTTTTAATTTGTTATTTGTGTTTGTTGTAATATTAGTCTATAATAGCAGTTTTTGCAAGAATGTTACTTTTTTCTATATGGTGTAAAAAATGTGTTAACATTTATAACCTGAATGCCAGCTAAAAAATGCCAGCTAACAATG
The DNA here is from genome assembly GCA_963931845.1 of Maratus michaelseni. Classification (NCBI taxonomy): domain Eukaryota; kingdom Metazoa; phylum Arthropoda; class Arachnida; order Araneae; family Salticidae; genus Maratus; species Maratus michaelseni. The sequence continues at coordinate 125,825,028 of OZ007596.1, read as the reverse complement.
CAAGTATCAATAAAGTTTAATCAACATAATCTAAATTATATGTTATGCAAGTTAAAAAATTCATAAAGATTCATAAGTATTTTAAAAGTAATATCGAGCTTTTTTTTTTACAAACTATAATTTATGATTCTTAAGTGCCACTTGTAATAATATAAGTTTTTTTTTTTATTTAAATTATCTAAGTAAACATTTTCAGCTTCCTAACTGAATTTATACACTCAATAATAAGAGAATAATATTAATTTCAATGTTAATATTAATACTATCAATTTATCATGTATTTCTGTACAAAATGTTTATTGAAAATGAAAAACGTTGTTAAAACGTTAACGTTGTTAAATGTCTAGTTTGAGAAAACTGGTTAATGCACTGCAAAAACTACTCAAAGACGTTTCCTAAAATCAATGACAACAAAAGATAATTTGTTTTCATAAATGCTTCTTTAAATGTCGAAATAATATTGGTTTCTGTGGCTTCTAAAGATAAAAAACACTTTTTGGAATCGTGGGTAAGTCGGAAGTGGTTCCTATATATATCCGTTTGTGGTTATATTATATTTTCTCAGATTAAGCGTCATTTGTCTTTTTTACAGTATACAATATTTCCTACTATAGATAATGCATTCAATAAACTTAAGGAGTGACGCCCGTATCCTTTAGATAATAAATTTAAATGCTATAAAAATTTTATTTAAAAAATAGGGTCTTTATAAATACAAATTAATTTACATTAGAAACGTATAAATTAAAAAAAATGTAATTTTTCAAGTGTGTTTTGCATGTACATTTTATAACGTTAATTTTTTTTAATAATATAGATATAGAGACCTTAAACTAATTTAACGTCTGTCGATCCTTGTGATTTAATATTTTTCTAATAAGCCTACATATTTATTTTCTATTTAAAACAAAATTAATACACATCATAAATTTGAATTTAAATATGTATGAGACAGGAAATCTTACTGTTAAACACTTATAGTACACTGTCACATCATTCGAGAGTTTTTATAGAACGCTGTTAAAGAACTGTAATTTAACTCTATTCTGACCATATTATTGACCAAATTATGGCCAGAATAGAGTTAAATTACGGTTATGTAAACATTTTCAATAAAAACTGTCGAATGACTGGACAGTTTGCTGCAAAATTTGAACAGTGTAATGTATCTTTCAGAAATATCAAAGAAGAAAAAATTAACGGAATTATAAAATATAATAGAAAAATTATTTTACAATATCAGAATCAAACATATTTTACGTTATACAGTAAAATATAATAAACAAGCATAATACACAATTGAAATATTTCCAAAAAGTTTTTTTTTCATATAAATCTAAAAAGTCAATTTGTTTTTCATTTTAAAGAGGTTTTTTTTAAGAATTTACTGAATGCAATATACAGTATAAACTTCTTTGTAATCCATATATGTATTTAAAAAATGACGATATAATAATTTTTTTTTTGGTATTTTCGTTTTTTTTATTTTAATATATAATGAATATTTTGAGATACAATAGCTAAACCATTGCCTCGGTGCCATAAGTAATAAATATTTCATTGGTAAACTTTTCCAAAGAATGTATTTGAATTTAAATAATGCATGTTTCATTTTATAAGAGAAAGCTCATTTTACCTCCTGTTCAATACATTACAATACATTATTCTTTACTTTGAAAATCCTGATGCCCTTTCATGAATTATGGAAATGTTCTGAATCTGATGGATTTAAAATATCTTTTGTAGATATCTTTTAAGTAAGTTTTGGGTTTACTTTATCTGTAACGTAACATACAACATATTTAATACTAAATTTAGAACTGATTATATTACACATAATGTTTGGTATTTGCGCATAAAATAATTTTCTTAAAATGTACAATATTTGTAAAATTATTTGCACATTTAATCATTTCCACAATCATAATATATAATAGTAGGTTCAAAATTTTCATTTTCAAAGAAACATATTATAAGTGCCACTTTAAGCAAAATGTACTTGAAAATATTTTTTTCTGGGTTTGAATAGTTTGATTGAAAATAAATAATTAATAGTCTTGGAGGTTAAGGTAGCTTAATCTCGGATCAGAGCAGAGTAATACGCAGTGGAATGTGTCATTGTACCAGCCGATTGAACAGTTAAACAGCATTAGCTTTTCGTAATTTTATTTAAAATGACATCAGGTCTTTGATGTTGGAACTTACAAACGTTGAATATTAAAACAATATAAAAAACATATTCCTAATCACGATTAATAGCCACATGCTATTAACGATGAAAAGTCATAAAATATAAAACATAACTTCTTGCAAAAAGTCGTCAACACCGAAGCCGTGACATGCCATTTCAAACACAATATATATAGTCAGTTCATTTATTATCCCATGCCACACATTTGGTAAAACATTTACATAAAACAAGATGCTAAAAAGAAAATGTCAGAAGAAAATCTCTCCGCATGCAGCTGTACACACAAGCTTGCCTACAATGCGATGAGCCTGACTAAATCAGGGAAAGAAAACCGGCAATGTGTGTATGTAAAGGATTTTGCTCGCAACTCTGGAAAAATATTGACAGGATAATTTAAAATAACTGAAGACATTTTAACTTGCGAAAAACTGTTATACCTACCTGTCAATAATGATATAGAGAAATTATTTAATTCGCTCCCAGAATTTTTCTATATTGATTTATATAAGAAGATCTACAAAAACAACTTTTCAAAAGTAAAAAACGCCAAGCGTAAAAAAAAAAAAAAAAAAAAAAGTTGTGGCTAAAAAATGGTGTGATATCAAATTTCCAAGCTATTATATTGCTTATTTAACTTTTTTCCATTAAATAAGTTATCATATATATAAGTCGAGTGCCTACGTATATGTTAATAGAAATCGTTTTCTCCTGTACTAAATACATCCTAACGAGTTTCTGAAAATGCAATTTTTTTCAAATTATGCATGATGGGCTTGGCGGCCATCTTTGCTTATTATTCACAAAATTCTAACCACCCAAATCCGTAGTTAAAATCCGAAGTTCAAAATTGTTATTTAAGCAAATATTTAAGAGTTTCATTTATAGACTTGTATGCTCTGAAAATTGTGTCTTAAGATGATGATGACTTATCTTAAAGATTCATCTTATGATTTATTTTTTAGAGTAATTATTAATTTCAAACTAGTAAAAATCAATTTATCAAAATATCAGTCTTATCTAATTTATCTGTCCGTAGTTAGAATCTGAAGTTCGAAATTTTTATAAACATATTACATTGCAAACATATTACGCTTTTACTTTAGAAATTTGGGTGCTTAGAAATATGGAAAGATGGCCGCCAAGCCCATCATGCATAATTGAAAAAAATTGCATTTTCAGAAACTCGTTAGGATGTATTTAGTACAGGAGAAAACGATTTCTATTAACATATACGTAGGCACTCGACTTATATATATGATAACTTATTTAATGGAAAAAAGTTAAATAAGCAATATAATAGCTTGGAAATTTGATATCACACCATTTTTTAGCCACAACTTTTTTTTTTTTTTTTTTTTTTTTTTTTTACGCTTGGCGTTTTTTACTTTTGAAAAGTTGTTTTTGTAGATATCATTTATTTTTTTTAAATATATTGAACATAAATTAAATAATCTAAACATGAGAAATAATTTAAAATTACATTTTACTTTCAGTCATTGTTTAAAGGGTTAACTAGAAATACCAGTAGATTTTTCAATTAAACTAATTACACTCTTAAAAACAACATACTAAATGTGGCTTATTATAATACTTGTTATCCTCCGTTAAAAAATATCACTGACTAATCTATTAAATGAATAAAAATGGAATACGTACATAGCGTGTCAGCGCTGCATTTGAAATCAAACGTGATATCACGCTCTTTTATTATTAGCACTAGCTGGCTTCGCCCGCTAGCGGGCCCCTAATTTACACCGGGGCCTCAAATCTTGTAAAACCTCGAATAAGATAAACCACGAACCTCCGACCTGGTTCCCCGCTGCCTTCGGCACCGGATAATCCCTTAATTTGCACATCGAATTGTATAGACCTCTAAACAAACGTACTTCCGACACGGGTCCCCGCTGCCTTCGGCACCGTATAGCAGTCGTGCTGCGCACGCTCAAGTTCAATCTTCCACCACCAGGTAGCGCAATCTGTTCTATATGAACCTCGGGCACTGAAATCGTTAAGGCTATAGATGTCGAGTCGAATGAGCTATACTCCGTCGTGATCTAGCCCATAGAACCAGAGATAGGAAAGTGCCCCCTGGTGGTGAAAAAACGAACTAAAATCGGAAAGCTCTACAGATGTCGAGTCGAATGAGCCATACCCTGTCGTGATCCGACCCATAGAAACAGAGAGAGGAAAGCGCCCACTGGTGGTGAAAGCTAATCGCGTTTGGGGGGCAAATTGGGGGGATGAACACCGGAGATGCATAATAAGATTAGGCGGTCACAGACTTTTCCAACGATGTATGACATGAGGGATATGTGCAAAATTCAGAAAATACCCCCCCCCCCCTGCATAATTTGATTAAGCGTTCACAGACCTTTCCAACGATATATCACATGAGAGGTGTCGGCAAAATTTAGAAAAGTGCCCCCTTTAGGGGAGGGGGGGTGAAAGTGGGAAGATGGACCCCGAAGATGCATAATTAGAATAAGCGGTCACAGGCCTTTCGAACAATATATCACAGGAGTAGTGTCGGGGGGGAGCAATATGTGGGGATTTCACCTGTGGTGCATAACATGAATAAGTGGTCACAGCCCTTTGTAACGATATCTGACATGACGGATATCGTTAAAATTTAGAAAAGTGTTCCCCCTCCCTTGTGTAGGCAAAACGCGATCCGCCCCTCCCTATAATTTTTGACGCAGCTTTATTTTTAAAATTTATGTTATGTGTTATAAAATATCGTAAAGTTTCAAACAGATAGCCTTATTATACTTCCAAATTTTGTTCACGCCCCTCCCCGAACTGTGATGCGCCATTCTTTTTTATAAATTTTTTAACATGTGTTATAAACTATCTTAAAGTTTAAAACAGATTGCATTGGAATTTAATATATTTGCTGAAATTACTATGATATGTAGAATAATATAGAAATAAACCCTCCTTTAGATTGTAATTAAGATATATGAACAATTTTTATAATTTCTGAAAGCTGATTTTTATTTATTTATTTATCTATTTATTTATTTTTTGTTTGTTTATTTATTTATTTATTTATTTTGCATTGCCCTGTGCATGTTTGGAATTTCTTAGAAATTTCTTAGATTTACATTATTTTATTCAATTAAACATTGTACTGTTACAATAAATTTAAATGGAAACTTCACTTCTAAAACAAAAATAATTTAACAACTGGATTTCATTAATTTATAGAAAAATGACGTTAAAGGTATTCCTGCGAACGAAATGCCTGTCCTTTACCATGTTTTTTTTCTTTCTTTTTCTTTTTTTAAAATAAATGAATCACTTTTAATTAATTAAAAAATTTTTGTTTACGTTTGGAAATAAATTTTAAATGCCGATAACTCTTAATGTATACATTTTAGAATTTACATCTTCCCTCAAAAACTAATTTATTTTTAAAGATCTTTCTAAAAACGTAAATTATATATTTAAAATAATTTTTAAGGCATAAACACTACGTCTGATTACTTTATTTTACAATGTTATAAGAACACGCATTTTATCAGACAATTAAATGCACTAAGCAAACACAAGTGAAAAATTGACCTGGGCCAGGACTCGAACCTGGGACCTTACGCATAGCGTGCCGACGCTCTGCGACTGAGCCACCCAGATCGACGCGCTTGACGGGAATTTCTCATACCTATTCTTGTTGGAAACAGTCATCTGCCACAGTTTGCAGTCATATTTAATAGTTTGATAAAATGTGTGTTCTTATAATTATGAAGTTTTATTTTTTTTTTAAATCTTTAGAAGAAAATGGCTGACTTGCAGATGAAATTTGATGTTGTTATAACTTGTAACTGATTCGTGCTATTATAATACAGATGGTACACGGTCGTTGGCATGTTTTATCTCTGTTTTGGCATAATTTTTTAATCGCCATGTTAATTAACAGTTTTTTGCTAATTAAGGATAGAAAATAATATTTTTTACGCTGGATTTTATAAAAGCACATAGATTACGTAATTACTTGTCCAAAAATGTATTCCTTTTTTTATTCTACCGAATATTAAGGTCTGTAGGTTGTTTGAAAAAAAAAGTTTGACGAAGAAAAAAGTTATCATTTTAAATAACTCGACGTTTTAAAAAAAAATCTATATCTCTGTTTATAAATCACTTATGAAGATGAGTTTGGTCTTAAATTGAAGAAATTCTTCATTAGATTCTTCTAGTTTTCGTTTTTTTCTGCGACGCTTGGTTTATTTGATATCTGATATTTTAATCTGGCATGTTTTGTCGATTTAACATTGCGAAGTTGATTTCTGTAAGTAAGCAGTAGCGGTCTAGTTCAGTTCTTGGCGTTGTTTGTGTGGCGTTTTTTTTTTTAACTTGGCTTGGCAGAGCGACCGCCCTGCTTGATTATATATATATAGAATAATATAGAAATAAACCCTCCTTTAGCTTGTAATGAAAATATATGAACAATTTTTAGAATTTCTGAAAGCTGATTTTTATTTATTTATTTACCTATTTATTTATTTTTTGTTTATTTATTTATTTATTTATTTTGCGTTGCTCTGTGCATGTTTAGAATTTCCTAGCAATTTCTTAGATTTACAATATTTTATTCAATTAAACATTGTACTGTTACAATAAATTTAAATGGAAACTTCACTTCTAAAACAAAAATAATTTAACAATTGGATTTCGTTAATTTATAGGAAAATGACGTGAAAGGTATTCCTGCGAAACGTTTGGAAAGAAATTTTAAATGCCGATAAGTCTTAATGTATACATTTTAGAAAGTACATCTTCCCTCAAAAACTAATTTATTTTTAAAGATCTTTCTAAAAACGCAAATTATATATTTAAATTATTTTTTAAAGCATAAACAGTCTGATTACTTTATTTTACAAAATTATAAGAACACGCATTTTATCAGACATATAAATATACTAAACAAACACGAATGAAAAGTTGACCTGGGGAAGGACTCGAACCTGGGACCTTGTGCATGCCGTGCTGACGCGCTGCGACTGAACCACGCAGACCGATATCCTTGAGCAGCAATTTCTCATACTTATTCATGTTGGAAGAAACTGTCATCTCCCACAGTTTGCAATCATATTTAATTGTCTGATAAAATATGTGTTCTTATAATTATGAAGTTTTATTTAAAAAAAAATATCTTCAGAAGAAAATGGCTGACTTGCAGATAAAATTTTATGTGGTTATATTATAACTTGTAACTGATTTGTGCTATTTTAATACAGATGGTACATGGTCGTTGGCGGGTTTTATCTCTTTTTTGGCATAATTTTTTAATCGCCAAGTTAATTAACAGTTTTTTGCTAATTAAGGATAGAAAATAATTTTTTTTTACACTGAATTTTATAAAAGCACACAGATTACGTAATTACTTGTCCAAAAATGCAATACTTTTTTTATTCTGCCCAATATTAAGGCCTGTAGCTTGTTTGAAAAAAAAAAGTTTGACGAAGAAAATAGTGATCATTTCAAGTAACTCGATGTTTTAAAAAAAAAGCTATATCTCTGTTTATAAGTCACTTATGAAGATGAGTTTGGTCTTAAATTGAAGAAATTTTTCCTTAGATTCTTCTAGTTTTCGTTTTTTTTCTCTACGACGCTTGGTTTGTTTGATATCTGATATTTTAATCTGGCATGTTTTGTCGATTTAACATTGCGAAGTTGCTTTCTGTATATAAGCATTAGCGGTCTTTATTCCAGTTCTTGGCGTTGATTGTGTGGCGTTTTTTTTTAAGCTTGGCTTGGCAGAGCGACCGCCCTGCTTGATTTAAAATTGAAATAACTTTATGATTTATAATTCAGATTTATAATATCATAGTACTCAGCTTCATTAACTAGATTAACAACTGAATGCGTATGCCATGATTCCAGGAAAATTCGGCTTCTATAAACATTACAGTTCCGTTCAATAATCTTAGTTTTCATAATGTCTGCTGAATGATCTGTTTCAAATGCATGTGAAAAAATTTTCGAGTTAGTGTTCCTAGATTTAAATGCATGATTATGTTATCTGATTCTTATTTCGAGGTTGCGTCCTGTCGCGTCAATGTATATCGCGTCACAGTTTCCACATGGAATTCTGTAAACAATATTCTTCTGTTGTTTAGTCGGATAGGTGTACTTGAATTTGCTTAGAAGATATTTCAACTGTCTCTGTGGTACAAAAGCTGTTTGTATATTGAAGGATCTGATAAATGCTGCGTAAATGTGAAAATAAGGAATTTTGTTTAATAGCCACTTGGCCAGTAGGTTGATTTTTTTAGTAGCCTGTAAGTACGTTTATGTCTCTCAATATTTAATTTAAAATAAGTTTAGAGTTAACAAGTAATTTATGTACTAAATAAAAATATTTTAATTTATATTGTTTTGAATAAACTTGAGATATTAATTTACAATCTATTTAAAATTTTAAAATAAATTAACTACAAAGTTATACATAACATGCTTATGTAGCTAACTACATAAGTCACATTAAGCTCAGGCACTTGTGTAACTAACTACATAAGTACTTTTAAAAACAAAATGTTTTGTCTAGAATTTAGATCTGACAATAATAAAATATGTATGTTTATGCACTAAATAATAACCCACAACATGATATACATTACACATGCACAACCTGTGGCCAGCGGGCCAAAAGTGGCCAACATCTGCAGAAATTCAGGAATTGTGTGCATTTCACCAATTAGTTTTTGAAAAAGATTGCAAATTTCGTCATTCGGGAACATAAAAATCATGAATTTCGTCAATCACGTGCGCAAAAATCATTAATTTCGTCGATCGCGCGCGTAAAAATCATGACTGTCGTCGATCGGTCGCGAAAAATCATGAATATCGTCGATCGGGTACGTAAAAATCATGAATATCGTCGATCGGATGCGTAGAAATCATGAATACCGTCGATCGGCCGTTGAAAAATCCTGAATTTCGTTGAGCGGAAGCGTAAAAATAATTAATGTCGTCAAACGGGAGCGTAAAAATCATGAATATCGTCAATTGGAAGCGGGAAATCATGAAGTTCGTCAGTCGGGAGCGTAAAAATCATGAATATCGTCCATTGGGTGCATAAAAATCATGAATATCGTTGAACGTGCTTACAAAAATCACGAATTTCGTCAAACGGGCGCGAAAAGATCGCGAATTTTAGTGAAAAATGGGAAAAGGTAAGTCCTGCATTTGGCCGGTTCTTGCCATATTTTTAATCACCAGTTTTTCAAGTTTAATAGCCGAGTGGCGACTGGCGCCTGCTTATTTTCACCTTTAATGCTGCAATTCTTTCTGAAAGGTATTTTTAATAAGGGATAGGTACATAAGATTTATTCACTTCACGTTGATATGGAGGAGAGGCCAGAGCAGCCGAATGCATCAATTAAAAAAAAAAAAAGACTCTTACAAAAATTTAACAAAAAATAAAATTAGAAATTTTCCCTTAGCTCTTAAGCTAGAACATAAACGTGGTAGCCAACAGCAAATGGAGACTTGCCCTACCGATAAAAACAGGTATTTTTCAAAAGCCAAATTTTATTTTAAAATTTTATGTGTTACAAAAGTAAGAGACTATATAAATATGTATATATATGAATTTTTTAACATTATAATTAAAAAATATCTATATACCAAAAAACAAAGTATGAAAATTATAGTTTATGTTTAAGAGAGAGAAACAATCCGGGTTTCATGAACAACAGTCAGCGTATATCTAGGACGTTACCTGGTTCATACCTCATAATTCAGGTATAATCTTTTTAGGAATTCCCCTTTTGTTTACATATAGTCACATAAATTCAATAAAGTTGATGGTACAGAACTTTTTATTCGATCTAATGGATCAATAAATCGGTTTCCTCGCAATGTATCAATGTGTCACTTCAATTTTTTGCGACACATTTTTAAAACTGTATTTCTTTTTTAAATAATGATTTTACTTTGATTTTTAATGGCCACATAATATGGGTAATTTTCCTTAAAATAGATTTCTCCGGCAAAGTAAACGCAGAATCTTTTGCGCAAGCCTTAAACTCACATGCTTGTTAAGGTATACAAAACAGCCTAAAATCGTAAAGTCGTAAACCGTTTGCGAAAAAATAATGAACGATTGAACTTTAGAGAAGAATTATTCATTTACATTTGGTATTTCTGTTTAGTGCCAGCAACATGTAAAGTAGTGTATCTTGCAATTTATAAAAAACATTTTTTTTGAAAAATTATAATCGAAACTTTTGTTTTCCATAGTCTTTTGTATTTATTTATTTTTATTAGCTGTAAAAAAATAAACAAGAGCCCTATAGATATAGGTGGGAGTCCCACTATCTCGGGGCAACTAACATTTTTAGATCCAGTCCGCCACTGTTGACAGTTATATATTAACTTAATTTTTGGTCAGCAGGGGTGCTACGACGAAAACAAATTATTAAATCCCTGTTCTAAAAGACTAATTCATCGTTGAGAAAAATTTGTTGCATGAATATAAGAGAGCTGTTGCACGGAAAATGAAGAACGAATTTTAATTTAAGAAGTGAAATATAGCTTTTCTCCAAACTTTGATTTTTAGAGAATTTTTTGTTTCTATATTTTGAATTCGAGTCGTTAATTAGATATTTGAAAACATTGTACCGTGTATAGTAACTTTAAATTGAATGCTAATAGCTCCAATACAGAAATCGTGAAGATATTGTACATCTGACTTTAATTTGGATAGTTCTAAAATGATTAATTTATTTTATTTCCATATTCAATTATCTTGCGGCTTTCTCCTGAAATAAGACACAATGTTTTATACATTGCAAATATTTTCATTGCTGTAATTTTATGTATGTTAAGTTTTTACGTATAGCATACGTAAAATATCATTTTATTATTTTTAGACGGTTATAAATTATTATGCAAAGTACAAAAAAAAAGCTGTTTATACTCATTTGAAAATTTTTGTTATATAAATTAAGTTTTAAGAAAATGACATATTACACATATAAATTTCATGAGCTCAATGCTGAGAATTTCTAAGTAAATCTTGCTGCTCAAATAGCTATTACAAACGTTCTTCTACAGTAAATGTTTGCCGTAACCATAAAATTTCCACAACTATTATTTTTTTATAGTCTATAAAATAAGGACTACACCTTTATGTTATGTTTCTTTTTCAACACAAAAACTAATTATAAAAATATTCTAGCACGATAAAGGAAATACATGGGCACTCACTCCAGATATTAAAACTCATAAAATAAAATTATAGCTTTATTAAAAATAATGGGTTTTTCCAACAAAAAAAAGGAGTAAGCAACATATGATAGCCAGCTTATTTTACTCCGCTATTCTTTTTGTATAGCTTACGGATTTTTCTGTGTGTGTTTAGGTGCATTTCGTCGGTAAGTCGCAAATAATCTTTCGACTTATCCATTATTTTAAAGAAAATGCAATTTTTTATCATATCATTTCAGTGCACTTATGACTGCACTGCTGAAACATAAAGGGAAAATTTAAGATTAAACTACTCGAAATACCATAAATATGAAATGTGCTGCGTTTTATGACAAAAAAAATTCATTTAGAATGGACATTTTGAAATCTGTTGATATATTTTATCGCCTATTAAATAACTTTCGCTATGTTTTCTTATTTTTCGATGTTAATTTCTTTTCTTTAAATGACAGTAGTACATGTATTTATATTTTCTAAAGACTTCATGTATATGTTTTATTTTCATTTTTGTAATATGAAATAATATTCCAAATATTTTACGTTAATTTTAATGAGTAGATATTTGCCTGAAAACAGAAATTGATTTTTCTTAATACTTATATTACTTATATTACTTATCGTGTGTTTTCTATAATCCCATTTGTTAAATATTTTTCTATGACTTCCTAAAATGTTTGACTTTTAATTTTAATGACTAGATAGTCTCTCTCAAACAAATAGAATTTTCATAATATTTCTTTTTTTCTTATTGTGCGTATTTTAAAATTTTAAAGATTAAATATTTTCATATGACCCACTGTATGTTTTAGGGAGGGTTAAATATTAAGAAACAGTTCCATGTGCATTTATTTTGTTTAAATCTCATATTCCACATGCAAAAGGGATCGTGACAAACTCATTTTAATCCCTTTTTATATCAAATGCGCAAAAACACGTATTGAAATGCAATAAATAACGATTGTATTGCACTGTAAAAGAATAAATCTTTGTATAGATGGAAATGAAATTATGTTGCTTTATAAAATCTATTTCATAAAGTAACCTATAAAATTTATATTGGTTGTTCTATTCATATATTGTTTTATTACCAAATTGAATGTTGCTTAAGCTTCCATAATAGAGTGTTGCTGAGTAGGGAATGATAATTAATTTAAATCAATATAATTTCTTTATTTAATTATTCAAAATACAAAGTACAAAATAATTTTTTTCTTAGGAATTATTCAAATCTTATAATCTGTTGCTCTTAAAATTATGATTATTAATAAGAAAAAAAATTATTTGTGGTTTCCATAATTTTTTTTTTTCAATTTTAGTTACAGATCAGTTTACAAACTTCTTTATTTGTATTTTTAAAATAAAATTTAATGAAACGTCTGTGTATAAGAGGGATTAGCCGTTTACTAAGCAAAGAAAATCTACTCTCTCCTAAAAACTCCAAATCACAATACATTTACAAGCTACATATCGTATACAGCAATTTTAAAATCGTATTTAAATTGTGTAGATTTAACTTATGACGATTGCGAAACTACTAAGAAAGGAAATGGCAAGATAAGTTAAATTGCTTGATTGTTAAGCAATGGTCATCTTTCGCCATCTTGAGCTAACTATCTGGGCAAACTATCTGGAATCCAACTCACTGCAAACATTCAATCTTCATTCGGGAATCAAACACCGTAACTCCGCACCGTAATCCGTATTCTGACAACCAGATAAGAACGGGGGCATCATTATAGGGAATGGTACTTACTATACAAGATATATAGAAAGTAAGTTATACAAGATAGTTATAAATTTAAACATGTATATATTTCAGTATTAAGACAAAAAAATAAAGATTTATTACTGTAATTTTAAAAATCGTTTATGTTTCGTACGGTATTATAAAGTAATAAAATATAACAGAAATTACATTAAGTAATAATAAGTGATAGGAATAGGATTGCAGGTAAATATTTTGAACGTTCCTTGATCAATTATCAGAACTTCCAATCAAAAATTAAATAATACCCAAGTAAAAATAACATAATACTGAATGCATTGAAAAACTTGTCAGTTCCAAATTTAGATTATCCAAAACAATGTATATATTATCACATGTTACTGAATCTTGTTTAATTTCTTTTTTAATTACAAATATTGTATTCACGAAAGCATTATCTATTAAGATAAAATATTCCATATGTGGTAAAAATATATTTATTTATGGAGAATAAAATTTAAATAACGAATTTTTTTCAGATTTTTTTTTATATAAGTTACTTAATTTCAAAAAAACATAAAATAACAAACTTCTTGTCATAAGAATAGCAAAAGACTTCTTTTTAATTATTACGTATCCAATGTGTATCATTTTTTAATCTTTAAGGAGTTTTATTTATCCTTAAGTTTTCAAAACACAAGTTTTTTTTTTTTTTTTTTTAAACAGGTTTACTTATCTAGTGGAGGTACCTAAGTTTGGATTCAAGTGAACTTCAGTTAAGTACTCTACAAACCCAAGAAATATATAGTAGAAATAAATCCGTTTTGATTTCGAACTCTTAAAATTCAAAGACTGTTTTCGATGAAAATTTAAAGAAAAGTCTTTATTTCATAAATTTACTTATGAAGTTTTGCATAAGTATTCTCTTTCAATGTACTTTTTCGTTAAGTGTATATAGCAATAATACAAAATTTTTAATAAAACAAATCTTGAGATTATACTTCTTGAATTTTGTTTATTAAGATTATTTAATTTTCTCGATTGCAAATTGTGTCCTATATCGAAGTCAATATGTCCTTTTAAAAAGCACTTAATGGATCGATCTGATTACTTTTCTAGCGATACTTATTAATATCATTTCACAGTCCAATAGTTTTTTCTCTTGCATCTTTAAATAAAATTACCATAATATGTTTGAGTGTGCAAAGTGTTTAATAATTTTATATAAATAATATCTATATAAATAAAAAGAATAAAATAATATTAGAAAATGTAATATTAGGTTCAGTTAACAATATCTTACTTATGAGATCAAATATAAAGATATATTTACGCATGCTATAGAAAGACTATATAAAACATAGGCAAGAAAATAGTTTTTAAAAATAACAATACTTTTGTGTTAGTAACACTGAAACTGCATTAAAATAGAAAATTCACAAAATAATATATATTTTGGCTGCACTTATGACATAAAACGCATTCGATTATGATGAGTACGTTATTATTAAAAAAAAAAACTTTCAAGAGTTGACGCCAATTTTTAAAATAATTCAAGAATTCGATTAAAATATTTCGATTTTAATTGCATATACCTTTAAGATGATTTCTGTCTTGTATCAGTACATTTAAGGAAATTTTTTCAAAATATTTTCCCTTTACTACAACAAAGTAGGTCATGATCCTTGTTTTATGATGGATTTGACGCTGCAGGTTTAGTTTATTTTTTCCCTATACTAGATATATTTATAGTTTCCTTCTACCGCGTCATTTTGAAAATTTGCCACTTAGTATTTTAGCCATAGCTGCCAATTCATACGATTTCCAAAATTAGTTTTCCGCAATAAATTAATTTTTTTTAGTTTGCATTACTAAATTCTCAAGCTACGTAGGCGTATTACATTAAATCATAACCAAAGTAAATAACATTATTGATTTTTATGCAACATATACATTTTCTTAGTATTTTGATACATTTTTTAGTACTTTCTATACCCATTTTGATCCTTTTTAATACGTTTTGAGCTATGTATAGAGGTATTTTCACACTATCATTTGGAAGCATTCTAATGTACTTGAGAAGAAACTTTAAATCACCCGTATTGTTCTGTAATTCACTTGGTTTTGTTTAATAATGCAAAATGTTTACATATTTCATATTTTTTTATTTCACTCTCACTATACAAGTTCCTACAAATAAGAAAATGCATAAAAAGAAGTTAAGTTATAACTTTCTCAGAGGTGCAATATAACTTAATAGGGATATAAGTGTTAAGAGTTGTGATAAAACATTAATCTAATAATGTTATATTGTATGAACCCATTTGTAACTATTATTTGTATTTTTATTTGCTGTTATTTTGTTTATCTGATATATTACAAAATTATGTTGCTTTGGTAAATTCTTTCACTTTATAAATATTCTTAAATTTTTACATAAAAACGCAAAAACATTCTATATGCCCCACTCAGGGGAAGCCAAAGAAGTGTAACTAGTGTTGAATGGATCTACATACGGAGAAAAAAATTTATGTAACATTATTTACCAGCAAAATTTTGGTAGTTTAAGCATTATTCGATAATTTTTAGAGATAAGGGTTTTGTAGAATACTACTCAAAATGCAATATGGTATAATACCATATGGAAAAATATAAATAAGATTTTATTCGAGTATAACGAAATATGTTTCAAATTAATGATACTCTTTTGTGATAGTAAGGAAGTGGGGGATTTATCAATTTATACATATTTAGTTATAAAGACTTCTAATAAACAAACTAATACACAGGGATTTCTTTGTTGAAAAATATTCAACATGTTACGGTCAAAAAAGCATTCCGTTAAATATTAATGTGCTGTAAAAATCTTTATATTAGATAACAAAAAATGTAAACCAACATGGTGTGTGTATCAATTCACATTATTATTTTTTTAAAATCTGCATTTAAAAACATTAATTTAATGCATGCATATTATCGTATATCAGTAAATAAAATTAGCTAAACTTATTATTTTTATGAATGGATACAGAATATTTGTAATGTTATTGAGTTAATTTTAAAATATATAAATTATTTTTTCAAATGTGTCTTTTATACTACATTGAAATATAATACATGTAATATTTATATGACAAGGGATAAAATTTACAAGTTTGTAAAACGAATTTTTCTGTTGCTATATATTTCG
This sequence comes from Maratus michaelseni, assembly GCA_963931845.1. NCBI lineage: Eukaryota > Metazoa > Arthropoda > Arachnida > Araneae > Salticidae > Maratus > Maratus michaelseni. The sequence continues at coordinate 125,808,732 of OZ007596.1, read as the reverse complement.
GTAAAAGTTGAAAAAGCATTTTGCATTAGCGCTTTACTATAGTCCATATCTAATTTAATTAAAAAGTTTTTTTCTAACATTAATTTCTTTTTAAAAAATAATTTAATCAAGAAAAATACCATTTTTTACCATATATTTAAATAAAGAAAGAATTTTAAAGGAAAATAATTTTTTTTATGCATTGAAAACTTAAAGAAAATCATCGGAATATTTTATAAGTAGGCTTCTGAATCTAAAGTTACTTGAAATATATTCTTTGAAAATATATTCTTCGAATGTAGTTTGAAATAGAAAGAGATACCCAGTAATTTTCTAGAACGAAAATTGCCAAGTGTCAGTTAGGAAAACTTTTAAATTGTTAGAGAATGCACTTTTAGTAAAAAAAGACTGGGAAATTTTATTTTTCTTTACTTTCAGACAGAAATTCAGTGAAAAGCTTCTAGCAAATGTCTTTTTGATTTTATCTGGTGTTTTTCGATTTTCAGGATGAAGTCACAAACTCTAAATGCACTTTCACAAATACTATTGAATTTCTGAATAAAAAGGAATTTTTTTTTAAAGAAATGATGAGACACAAATCAAACTAAATATTAATTTATCTAAATATAATAATTTAAAACTGAATTCAGTGTAATTAGTATATACACAAGCAACCTATTCAACAAAATTACTTTTTAATGTGATAGCACGTCAAATTATATCCTATATCACCTCCCTTCCCCCCGAAGATATTCAGAATAGTTAGTGTCACTTTTAGAACACAATATTATTACAACAAAAAATTAAGATATCAGAAAGTATTAAAAAATAACCATAACAAACTAATTTAAAAGTACTATGAAGAAAAAAAAATATATTTTTTTAACAGCGTGATTCTATTTAATAAATTATTGTTCATAGAAACGCCTTTTTAGATTTTGAAACAACTCTTTAGGTAAATACATATTATTTTACACTTGAATGATTACCCAAAGAATGTAAAATATTTGCATTATATTATATTCATGCATAGTTAAAAACGCACGATTCTTTTTACTTTTAATTTAAAATTAAATCAAATACTTCCTATGTAATAAACGAAAGGGCAAATCCTCATTTCCAAAAGAAAAATGCTAAGTGAACCAGTGTTAGACATTCATGGGGAATCATGCAGTAATACGTATAATTTTTAAAATATATTATAGAAAGTAGATTTACAGATCATGTAGTTTGGTAGTTTAGCAACCAATGGCTTTGCATTATATTTGTTTTACGATGTTTTTTTTTAAGATGCAATTCTCAAGTTCTACGTTAATTTACAAAATTTCACTAAACACAAATATTTTGGATGATCAACAATTTTTATTTATTTTTTTTTAAACTTGAAAATTTTGAGAAAAAATTTAAAAGTGTTTTGTAATTATTGAAGAGAAAAACAAATAGGAATTTTCAAAACCGAGACAAAATTCTACAAAACTATGTTTAATAAAGTTTAAATTTAATTTAAAAGAATAAAAATAAGTTTTTCTGCAGTTGTTGACTGATAAAATTTCTTGATCACATTTCGCAGATAATTTAAACGATACTTTCAGATTTCACTTCAAGGTCGATTTATTGCTCTTGTCTTATTAAAAAAGACTGCCCGCTATTTTTTCATATCTAATGACGTTTAATATAATTGAGCTTTTCATTTGAGTCTCTATATACTGTTAAAGCAGCGGTTTCCAAACTTTTTTTTATTCGCGTAGCCCTTAATTAGGGTTTTCATTTAGGAGTACCCCCCTTTTCTGAGAAACACGTCCTCACTTATCCCTATAACGCAAAAATGCTTGTTTTTTTTGTTTTTTTTTTTTAAATTAGTAATCGTCTTAACATAGCTAAATAATAAATCGATTAAAATTGTATTGACATGTCTAACCTTTTATTTTTTATCTTGCATTTTAAAGTCAATTTTACTTTTATAATATTATCTTAACCTTCTCAACGCCGTGAACTGATATATTCCTTCACTATGATGTAGGTTTCACTGCAATATTAGCATTGTAAACTGATATATACATTCACTTTGATGTAGGTTTCACTGCCATATTAGTATTTTTTTAATTAATATAATTCTGCAAATATAATGTGGTTTTAAAACTTTAAGTAATTATGAATTGTCTCAAGGATTCATATACGTAATTAAGTTTTTGTATATACTGTTTGAAATATCATGTTTTTATAGCAATAAATAAAATACAGAGAAAACTGCATTACAATTTTGCCCTTTGGCTCGGAAGTCAGAGGGTTAACATCAAATGAAACCAATACAGCATTAAAAGACGTTTTATCAAACTTACGATAAAATTTTATAAATACAAGTTGTCAAACTTGACTAACCTTGAGCTAGTTTCAAGGAAGTAAAAATCTGTATCATCAGACATGCCATTAATTCTTCGACAAACTGCATTGTTTGTGAAAGAAATATTCTTAATTTGAGTTTTTTCATATGATCTTCATCAAACATACATTAAACAGCATCTTTGATGCAAGAATATATAAAATTTTCAGAAATTGCACCGTATTTATTGCAATTTTACCGTATTTAGCAACATGATACATTATTCTGTATGATGTTTGAACTGCGATATTGTTTTTGTTTGTAGAAAACACATAAGATGCATCAATAAGGCCGATTGATAGTCTCTAAAAGAAACTGGCATCATTTTGTTTATAGATTGGATGTTTTGTTTTTGTTTTTCTAAATGGTGCATAGATTTGGATGGTTTCATGCTACCATTAGACAGTATCTCTCATGCACATAGTGGTTTGGGGATTTTTTTATTGCCCAGAAAACAAAATAATATTTCATGTATTCATTATTATATTTTCTTTTCTTTTATGCATCACTCATGTTTTGAGTTTTATATAAAGTGTAAAATTTATCACAATCCAGAACTGGCCTAATAACAACTGCACCTAGATCCTTTTGCATTTCTAAGTAAGTGGATTGTTTGAAGTACTCGTAGTTCCTGAATCATCAGGTTAAATTTCAATCCCAGTTGCAGTTCGCTTAATAGTTCCTGATTTCAACTAGTTAACCATTTTAAACACAAAACAAACTCACTTAGAACATAAGTAAATAGTTCAAATTAAATGTTCATCAAAAGAAACGCAGCTTTCCTATGATTTAGCAATATAACTCCTCCTATTCGAAAATCAAACAGGGTTTGTACGCTTTTACCACAATTCTTAATAGAATTTTTCGTGTTATTTAAATGCAAAAAAGTATTTCAAATCCTGCAATTAAACTAGGCGTCTACGATTTCTGCTATTTAAATATTAAATAGATAAATTCTATTAAAAAATTGTGGTAAAAGCATACTTTGCAACACGTTTAAAAAATATTGAAACCATAAGCTTTTTGATTATATAGGAGTTCTGCAATTATTACTATAAATTGAACAATAAGAACAAAGTGCGGAAAGAGAATATTTCGTAATGATCAATGACAGTTTCCGCAAAGATGGGAGGAAAACAAGTAAACATGCAATATGATTAAGAGTGGGTGGAGCTAGAGGCATTAAATTATGAATAAATAACTACGTCTAGTGGGTATTTTCCCTCATTTGGAGAGCAACATATTGTAGTGACACATGAGACTAACTTTGTAATCCTAAAATATGAACTTGGTTTATGTGTTTTTAGTTGGATAATTATGTGATTTCCGACATTACCGATATTATTTTCACGAACCCCCAAAAGGCCTGCCACGTACCTCCAAATGCACGCGTGCCCCAGGTTGGGAATCGCTGTGTTAAAGGATTACCACATTAGCATAATTCAAAACTTGAAAGCGTGATTAAACATTTCAATTCGTTGTACATTTCATATAAATGTAAAAAACAAAATTTTTACTTCCAGAAGAAAAATCATCTGAAAAATTTATCCAGCAAATAAAAATTTCATTATTTAATATAGAAAACACATACTTCTTAACCCTAGAATGCTACCCATTCGTCTTCTGGACGAAGCTCATAACAAATAATTCTTCAGAAATTCTTCGGTACCAGTATTTTATTACAGAAAATAATCTCTACTTAAAAAAAAAAAAGGAATTTTTTTTTTTTTTTTTTTTTTTTTTTTTTTTTTTTTAAGTAGAGATTTTCTTTAATAAAATACTGGTGCCGAAGAATTTCTGAAAATTTATTTGTTATGAGCTTCGTCCAGGAGACGAAAGGGTAGCATTCTAGGGTTAAATAATACTTAAATAAATTTTAACTTAAATACAAAGCAGAAAATAAACATTTAGTAACAATAAATCTGTTTTAGAAGTTTTCGAATCAGAAAACACTTATTTATATTCTTTAACAGCCGTTGAGTTTTCTCCTATCAGTTCTTTCCCCAGTTGTTATGTATTCCATATATTCGCATTCCATTCAGTGTTGACATCTATTGAGGAAAGAAACAATCAGTTTACACCCAGAAAAAGGAATTGATTAAAACTCCAAAACCTGTTTTGTTGAGTACATTTTGGTTGTTTTAGCAAAATTCAAGCAAAATTGAACCATTTTACTTGAATTAACAAAACATTTTTTTGCTGACGATACAAAATTGTTTTTTGGAATTGCAAAAAAAAAAAAAAAAAAAATGTTGATTCAAACAAAATTTCCATTGACCTATATTTAAATAAAAAGTTTTGTTGGGTCCACCAAGTTTTTGTTGATTCAACAAAACTTTTTTCTGGGTGTAGAACACGGGAAACGCATTCGTAACGTTTAAAACATTGAAAAAGTCATGTATACGCGTGCAGATCGTTCGTAACATTGGTGAATACTCTCAGGGGTGGACGCGCTGAGTGCGTTCCTAACGACCTAAGTTCTTACACATTTTTATTAAAACTAATTTAAATTATTAGATTTAATATTATATATTTAGTATTATAATTAGATCTAAACTTTCATTTGTCAAACATTGGCTATTATCGAAGATTATTTTACATATACAGGGTAAGTCAAAATGAATATAGCGATTACAAACGGCTATAAATATTTAATGGAAAATAATGTATCGATAAGATTGACACAGAATGTAGACTGAACTTCAAAATTTTGTATACATACGTCATAGATGTTCTATGTGACTTCCTTTGATCACACGGACAACATCTATTCGGTAATTGTTTAATTATGTTTTACTTCTCTATCAATATTATAAAATATCACATAATGCTAAATTTTCCTTCAAATGAATACCATAAAACAATGTTAATATATTTTTAATTGTAAAAGTGTTTTTATTTAAAGCAAGGAATTATTTGCCTTGTTCTAAAAAAAATCGTTTTACATTACTCTATTTTTTATGTACTTTCATATTTTACTTCTATATTATTTTAAATACTTCTTTAAATATTAAGGTATTCGTTATAATTATTGATATGTTAGAATGTATACATTCTACAAAAGAAACACTTTTCCTCAACTATCATTACAGAAATCTATTTAACACGTTTAGTGCCATGTGTTACCGCCGGCAGTAACAATTTTTTTTTATATCAGAGTGCCATCTGTGCCGCCGATGGTCACACTATATTTTTATTAGAGTGCCGTGTGTACTAGCGGTGGTCATATGTAAATGTAAATTTAAAGCATGTTAATTTTGATGGCACTCCAGTAACATATATTACTGTTGTTCTATGGCATCTAGATAAAGCAATTTTTAAATATTTTTTTAATTAATTTGTAATCTTATATTTCGGATGAGTTTAAATAAAAACATATTTTAGTTACAGCTGAAAATTTTATTTCTTCACTCTCACTTTCATCAGTCTTTTTAAGTTTTCATTAAAACAAAACTTGGATCCATTTTTATTGCTAATTCTGATTATTATTAAAATAAAAACAATATTGGTAACGTTATAAATTGAAAAAACACACAACAAAAAAAAACTTAAAAAAAAATTACTTTCATGACAGTCGGTGGTGCATAAAAAACATTTTTATAAATTTTACTTATCACTAAAGTTATTAAATTACCGCTAAATATAATAACAAATTCGACTTATTTATCTTTCAAATAAACATTACGAATTTTTCCATAAAAAATACTGGTATTTTCCTCTTTTTTACTTTCTTCTATCTTTAAAGAAGAAAGGTATTGGATTCATGAAAATTTTCGACTTCCGGTTTTCGACGGATTTATACGTTTTAGAAGGTCCTGAACACGATTTGACTATTTTTAGAAAATGTTTGTCTGTGACTCTGTCTGTCTGTATGTGACAAAAATGTTGTGGGCGCTCTATCTCAAGAACTAATTCTCAGAATTTAATAAAAATTTATATTCAGTTAGTCCCTGATATATACTTTTGCTGATTAGTTTTTGGTAAAAATCACCTAGCAAGTGGCGCTGCTATGCAGCCTTTTTTGCGATTTCCGCAATAGCTCTATCTCAAGAACTAATGCTCGGAATTTAATAAAACTTTATATTCAGTTACTCCTTGATATAAATTGGGGCTGATTAGTTTTCGGTAAAAATCGACCAGCAGGTGGCGCTGCTATGCAGCATTTTGCAGGAATTACACGATTTTAACGATAGTCATATCTCAAGAAATATTGCACGGAATTTAATAAAACTTGAGTTTCAGTTAGACCTTGATATAAATGGGTGCTGATTCTTTTTAAAACCTGTATGAGATATAAGAAAGTTTTGGGATTGACACATCCGACTAGTTTTTGACTGTGTTTCTCCGTGATCTGTCGCCACCTTGAATAATGCAGTGATGGAACAGGAGAGAATCAACTGACATCGTTAAATTTAAGTTGTACTAGATATTTTTTAACACAAAGAATATTATTAAAATTTAGTGGTGAGAATCGCCGGATTGTTTCATCGCTGAATAATGGTATCCTATAAAATCTTAATTCATATATATGATGTCACTAAATGTGTGTCAATTAGGAAAAAAAAAAAAAAAAAAAAAAAAAAACGATTTTACAACAGGATTGTGTTTTATAATAATTTTTGATTTTGTAACTCACTGTAAATAGAATTTTATCAAGTATTGCATTCATTTCAATAATTATCTTTTTTTATCTAATGAAAATTGTGACTCATATATCTTTCGAAGCATCAGATGTGGAATGGAAAATGTCATTAAAATTACTGTAAAATAAATATACACTCCGTTTAGATGTTAGAGATCAGAATGAACACTAGATAATTTGTAACTGAAGCTTTCTATACTAGGTGTAATTCCAATTGACTTCTCAACGTCAGTTTACGGGCCCTTATCTTAGGTCAGTAACCATGGTAACACAACATTAAGCTAAATAACCGCTGTATTTTTCCCCATGAAAACGAAGTGGTGAATTGAGGAGGACGGTTTTCGACTGAACTTACACAGAGTATAGAAGCAGGTGTGCAGACGCAGCTTAATGAACTATTTGATGTTGCACAGTATCCGTATTGTTAAATTTAAACCATAAGCAATGTTAAATGAAATCTATAGTCCTTCTACTACAATTTGAATTTAACTTAATTACCACCTCTATCCAAACTAATTTCATATACATAATAGAAAGAAAGACAGAAATTATATGTTGATCAATTCAATTTAAATTATAAATTTCATGTTTCACATAATTATTATAATTATGTTAATTTTATGCTCGATGTAAAACAAAAAAACCCAGTATTTTTGTTGAAGAATTTAGTGTACAGTCCAAAGTGCGGTATCTTTTAGTTATACGAGTTGTAAATTTCCAACTGGACGAAAAATGTCCGGGCCAGGATTCGAACCTGGGATCTCTTGGCTGAAGCTGCCACGCTCTACCAACTGAGCTATCCCGGTTGAATCTGGAGGGCATAATTCAACCAGTTAACCTTATTGATCATAGCATCTGGTCTGATATTTTAATCAGCTCAACAGAATAGACCGCAGGTAAAGGAACTCCATGATTCTCGTATGATTTCTTTACCAATTTGAATAATTGTGTTAAAATTAATCTAGTGTAATCTTTTGGTTAATCTGATATTACGTTTAATCTTCCGTAACTAGGTCCATAGCGATATGGTGCAAAAATTTTTTTAAAAAAATTAATAGTATTTACATTTATTTAAAAAGACATTGTATGCATGATGGCGATGCTTATAAATGTAACCAATTACAAATGATTAATCAAATATTAAAAAAAGGACGAACATACCACATTGGCAATTAATTGCCAAATTTGATAATTCTACTATTTTTTGCTCAACTTTTTATATATTTTTGTAGGAAATCAAATGTTTATTGTTGAAATAGATTAAAAACAAAAACATTCTCGAAATTTATATGAAAAATAATTTAAAAAATGAGCTCGGCACTTAAGTTATTTAAAAAAATAATAATTTAACTGTACATTTTTTCCAATTATTCAGATTTTTTTCCATGATGTAAACATTGAAATTATGCGATTTTTAGATAAGATGTATGAGTGTAAAAGAAAAAGGAATAGTGCTAGTCATTACTACCATCGTTATGACATTTTCAAATCGTAATACGTTTTCATATATATATCTAATTTAATTGTAAAATATATTTCTTATTTTCACGAAACAATTCGTAGTTAAGAAAATTTGACAATGCCTCTACAAAGCTCCTTACTCTTTAGCTTTTGGTTGAGTATTTCATATGCTACATATACATATACTGCATTTTTCTATTGTATTTCTGTGCAATTTAAACAAGTTGGAAATTGTACGTCAAACGTGACAAATGAGGTGCGTTCGTACTATAGCTAGTTATATAAATATTCAGATCTTGATGATTTTTAATTCTGTGAAATGAATTATATCGTCTGCAGATTAATTTCTGTAATAAAATAAGTATCTCGGTCGCTTGACGATTAAACCTCGGAAGCTCCTATAACAAAAAAGCACCGATTTAAAAAAAAATTCAAATTTCTTAATAAATATTTTTATTAATATCTCCTAAAGTTTTGATTCGATTTTTATAAAATTTGAAATGTCTCGACAAACTTCTGCAAATATAATATATCTTAAATTTCAAACCATTCGGTTAGGTAGTTTTTGCGTTGTTATATGCGGACGGACGGAAAGACAGACGAACGGACCAAGCGACGACAATAGGTGCTACGTATCTATATAATTATGAACGCACATCAAAACGAGATCTTTTCATTATTATCAACATATTTATGTTTAATTCAAAATCTTCATAACATTTTTTATCTAAAGTTTTCAAACTAAAACTAAAAACGTTTAAAGAAGAAATAAATCCTATTTAAATGAGCATCATAATAAAATCTATTTAGAAAATGCTGCTAAAGATTAACGTATATATCAAAACTTTAGTAGAAGAGAATTGAAAATTAATTATGTTCCGGATTTTAATATTTATGTTCTTCTCAAGTTCCGCGTGATTAAAAGCTGTGAACAATATTCGTCTATTAGAAGATGAATGATTAGCGTGTGAACAGCTCATTCACGATGACGCTTACTGTCCTTAATTAGTGTCTGAAAATGAAGAAAACACTGTCGACAGGATCTATCTTTCAATATTTCCACTCAAAATGATTTTAATATAAACTATAAAATTGGGATTTTTTTTTTAATAATCCAACATAGAAATTTTCTGCAATAACGAAAAACTTTAAAGAGTTTCTTCATTCTGTGTGCTTACTTTTTAACACTTTCTGAGGTATGAATGGTAAAATTTGGTAGATTCATCGAAAATCAGCTTCGGCAACGTTTTTAATCAAGAGTAGAGTTTTTGAATGCCACAACGCCATATAAAGATACTAAGATATTGCATGTTTCTTTGTTCAAAAACGGCAAGTTATGAGTTTATCGATGTTGATTTTCGATGTAGTTATTCAATTTTGTTCGAAAAATGTTAGGTGTTAAGTTTATGTTAAGTTTTTCTGGTGTAAACCTAAAATTTTAATTCTAAGCGTAGTTTGGGATGGTCTTTTTTTGATGAATTAAAAAAAAAAAAAAAAAAAAAAAAAAAAAAAAATTGGATCCCAGTTTCAACTTGATATATATATATTTTTAACAATGCTACGTTAATTTATAGATGAATAAATATATTATGAACGATTGGCCAAGTTGTTTAACTTTTTCATCTTCAGTTTAAGTGCATTGGTTTTATATACAGTTACAGCCATTAGTAAAGTTTAATTTACTTATAGTTATTTGATTTCAAGGCATCTGTGTTTGATTTACGTTACTCGAATTTTCAACCGTATTTTTAAGGTAAGCATTATTAGGTATTAAGTTAATTTTAGCCCAGCAATCACTACTCTAAACTGCAAATAATCTGTTAGTTTTATTTTATTTTCATTGTTTTAAATCTGACTATGGCAAGCGAACAAAACAATGCTCCAGAAGTGTCTCTAATTATTTTCCAACACAGTTGAAAAGTGTTTATAACTTCAATTCGTGAAACCTCCTGTCTTTCCTCGCTCGAATACTAAAACATATTTTTGGATTACCATATAAATATTTTTTTATAGAGATTGACTATAGCACATTCGGTATTGATAATGAAATGTGTAGCTTTTATAGTTCCTTTACAGAGATACATAAAAGAATACGGCCACGATATGATGTATTAAGAAAAATCGTTTGCAATGATTTTTAATGATTTTACAAAATGTTAAACATAATGAAATTCCTATTCAACCCTAGTATTATCTTAGTTGTACTTCAACATGCTTTCTGTGGATTACGGAGTAAGTAGCAATTATCTTTCATTTACAGATACAAACAGAACAATTCGGTTGCAGGACTATATATGAGGGGTCGGGGCAAAAATGTGCCAAGCCACATTTTTGACGAAGTAAATCTAACATTGTCATCTGTTGCTTAATATTATAAATTATCATATCCTACATATAATTTCTTTTTTATGTCACTGGGTGCCCCAGTAACACAGTGAATTTTTACCCAGATGATACCCAGATAACCCAGTGAATTTTTGCCGCAGATGTTTATGCTTCCAATAAAGATAGATAATTTACAAAGAACGAAATAGTAATATCATTAAAGTAATGCCATATTATTACTCAGAATATCTTAAATTTTATTAAGACATTGGCGAAAAAACTTTATGCTATATACCTTGATTTGAGTATTTGGTAAATTTTTCAAATTGAAATATCTCAGAAGTTCAAAAATGTGGCTTAGCACTCTCTTAACCCGACCTCCTCAATTGGATGCTAAACCAACACCCTCATGATCGATGTCCCGACCCCCTCATATGAGAGATTATTGCTAAATGTGCTCGTTCACTGTTTTATGCATTGCTATACTTAATTAAATTTTAGTGTATTACGTGGTGTGTTATAACTTATATTGCTCATATCTAAGGGTACAGTAAATAATTTGCAAGTATGGGCCTGAATTACCTATGCGTGTTTTTAACTCTCGAAATATTTTCGAACTGCACTATATTTTAAGTGTAATAAAAGATGATTGTAGAAAATAAACAAATTCGGATACAGGACAATGAAAAAGAAATTCAATAAATTGCTGTCTACACGTGGCAATTGCTGGAAATACGTTTTTAATTGTGTTACGAATTTTCAGCCGATTTAAATTTAATATATTATGGGATGTGTATATATTGTATATATACTGATTCCCCCGAGATAATTTTGTTTAACTTCTATGGATGGAAGTTTTTGAATGTGCATCTTCAACCGGTTTAGCCGTATTACAATTCAATTAACTTTTACTACATTAAAAATATTTTAGTAAAATATAGCATAAAAATTACCATATACACGGCTGCGTAAAAAGATATGAATGCATTGCCATCTGCGAATGGTAAAACTGGAATGCCAACCACCGTATCTGGGCTCTCGGAATTCTTAAATGCATGAATCTCTTCTCCTCCAGGTGGGCCGGAAACTACCTACCCACACCACATAAGTACATGCTACCGGCCAAATACAAGTATATCGGCCAAATACGGAGAAAATTGACTGATGAGTTTCACTTCAACGTCAATAATAATCATTTAATAATAAGTGTTGAATAAAATACCTACCTACATATTTTATTATCTTAGTTAACTTTAAACAGTTTTCATACTAATCAATCGTAGTTTATCTTTCTTTTGTACCTATATAACCTAACGTTAACGTTTTACATACCTGCGCACAAGTATAATGATACATTTAAGTTATATGAATTCAATAAAGAGGTAGTTGACTACTTGGTGCATTCGTCATTGCATTTCTCATAACTATGGAAGGTTCTAAAAATTACTTGCACGTAAACTTTAGAGAATTTTATCTGCTTTTTCAAAGTATAGTATTATGTTTACCGTGAAATGCTTACGCTTAGCGTTATGAACGGAAAGGCAGTAAAAATATGTGTTTAATGCTACTTTCCAAAAATTACTGATTTTCGCCGATTTTTCAACGTATTCATGGAAACTATATGTCGTAAAAAATATATAAAAACATAATTTGTAGATAGCTTTCTAGTCTTTATTTTTATATAGGATCACCTTTTGTGTAAAAAGCTTACTTTGCAAATTATAAGCAAAAAACAAGAAAAAAAAATGATTTTTATTGTTTCCTTTTATGATTTGTCATATTTTCCGAAAGCAATTTTGTTGGACATCTACAGATTCGTGTTCAGCACCCCCAAAAAACATATAGTAAGCCACTAAAAACAATTACACCAGAATTTTCATCTTCAAGATCTTTTTTTACTGGACTAAAATTACATCGGGGAAAAACTAGTCAAATTATAAAATACAAAATAAATTCAAATGACATCCTAAAGTATCGTGTGATTAAAAATTGATCGTTCAAAATGAAATAACATTTTTTTTTGTAACGTAAACAACGAGAGTTAAAATCCGATTGAATTGAAATACGCTATATTGCTGATTGTAACACTGACAAAGGATGTGAATTAATTTTCACTTTGCTAAACAACGTATGACCAACAGAGAGAAAAATTTGTCCAGACCAGGGATCGATCCCAGATACCCATGTATAGCGCACCAAGTGCTTTACGATTTAAGACATCTGGACGACATCCAGTCTGGCGTACATGAGACAAACTGTTCGTCTCATGCACGTCACTGGGTAGTGTGCTCATGTATGACATTTCATCTTTCGCTGCGAAGTTACAACCTTGCTAACGTATAGGGGAAAAATGCCAGAATGGATGTCATCCAGATGGTTTAAAAGATGAAGCACTTGGTGCGTTGTACCAGGGTATCTGGGATATATCCCCAGTCTGGATACATTTTTCACTCTGTTGGTTATGCGTTTTTTAGCAAAGTGAAAATTAATTCTGATCCTTTGTCAGTGTTATTAAATTTACGCGCAGTTTCAGTCCTGCTGAAAATTTAATTGGAAATGTTGAACGTAAAATTGGATTACGACGTAATTATCAGTACAACTGTTTATTTTATTTCTACCATCCCTTTAAATTGGAACGATTGTTTTTAAATCACACTATCATAACTTATGGTTTATTTTATTAATCTAAAAATACAGGTAAAATTTTCATTTAATGTCTTTTGCACTTCTATTTATAGTTAAATTTTTCTTTTGTTTGTTTAGTCTAATTTTTAATGCAGCGTATTTATTTTCCTTTAGTGTATATTTCGCTTTTGTATAATTTCGCTACAATACAATGTTAATTTTACGAATTCGTTAATGGTAAATCATTACGTCACAATAAAAAAGGAAGAAATCAAGACACATATCCTCTAGCGGATACTTTAAATCGTAAGAAATCGTTCGTTAAATTTGAACTGCGCATTTATTTTTAAACCTATTTGGGGAATAAAATTTCGAATTCGACACACACATAAAAATAAATCTTATTAAATATAAAATAAGTAAAATGAAGTAATGCCAGACTATATTTATATTAAAATAAATATATAAGCATTGTTAAATACACTTCAATATGTCATGAAATCTTTTATGACAATTGAATTTTTTAAAAAGCTATGTTTACTTTCTCATTATTAAAAAAACTGTGCAGTTTTTATATGTTGTTTTTTATCTCAACTTAAAAAAAAACATGCACTCTTTATAGTAACTAATAATTTAAAGATCCTTCCGAAACTTTTATTTTATAAAATGTTGACAGTTTTTATTATATTTTACAATATTTTTTTATGTCCTTTGAATAAATATAATATTATATTTCATAAAGCTACAATTTCCTTTCATAATCACTGAAGCGTGTTTACTTTGTGTATCATCAATTTTTTCTCTCTCATATAATCCATCTTTGTAAGATATATTCCTATAATAATCTCAGAGAACATTGAAAGATGCCGAAACTTTTCTTAATAGAAATTATAATAATCTCTTTATTTTCTTATTTTTCATCGTAAAATATAATAAAATTGTGGGAAGTGTTTAACTGAAAGGAAATCTTTAATTAAAAATTTGACATATTTACAGACCATTTAAAATTAAATAAAATAAAAAGTAATATATATATATGTAGAATTTCAGTGATTTCAGTGTCAATACTTCAATTGCTTTATGAAATCATGATCGTCATATTAACTGACACTTTAGTATTATTACTATCATCCATGATTCAAACGCACGAGGTATAAATATTTTGGATCGCGAGATTTGGCAAAGAGCCAGTCTTATAATTTTTATCATCGAAGAAGCGTTGAAGTGTAAAAAAGTCAATTAGGAAACTGCTAGGCCTAATTGGACTATGTGACAATAAGAATATTGTATATTTTATGTGCGAAGTGTAAGATATTTTAAAGAAATAACCAACGAAGCGTTGTGGAATTGATTTCCTAGAATGGTATTAAAGTTCATGTTTTTGTTATTTTGAAGTCTAGTTGTTCAATTAATTCAGTAATTTAACTTTTTACGTATCACCTATATATATACACATATATATATATATATATATATATATATATATAATATCTTTGAATTTCAAAAAACATTAATCAAGTTCTCGCAACATTCTAACCTAATCTCCAATGAGATAATTAGTAATAATGTGTAGACAGAATACCACAAAGTTAATAAATTAACAAGTGCAAACATAATTTTACTATAGCAATTTCAACGATGGTAATCAGCCCAAAATACTGAAATTTGTAAAGAATATTTAATATATAATATACCATAAAATGTAAGATAATTGGAAGTTGGATATCAAGTGAATTCAAATGAAATTTGAAATGAAAAATGATCTAATATGACACAAAATGTAATAAAGTGGAAAGTTGGATATCAAATGAATTCAAATGGAATTTAAAATGAAAAATGATCTAATATGACACAAAATGTAATAAAATGGAAATTTGGATATCAAGATAATTAAAATAGAATTGGAAATGAAAAAACACGTGTAAATATTGATCGTCAGCCTTGAAGTATCTACACGTGTTTTAAAAATAATACAATATTTCATAAAAAAAATACTAGCAATTATGCTAAGATCAGTATATTTCTCCAGGTATATTGTATTATTACCAGAAAACCATTGGAAATAAAAAACCTGTAAAGTATAGATGAAATATTTTAGTCACTATACTTATCAAACATGTTGCAAACAACACTACGACCACATGGAGCTCAATTTATGACATACCAGAAATCTTGATAAGATAGTGAAGTTGAGACAACATATGTTGAAATAACACCTAAAATATTACATTTCACTACAAATTTATTTAAAACACACAAAAATTATTTTTGTGAATAAAAATAAATAAATAAAATCAAATACATATTTATATTTAATAAAATCAAAAACATATTTATATTTGTGAATAAACAAATTTCCCAAATAATTTTTATATTTAAAAGTAAATTCTAAAAACAAATGCTCCACCTATAGATAAATTTTAAAAAAATTAACATTTATTTGACAAGAAAAGGTGCTGCCCTCTGTAGGAAAAATAAATATACAAAAAATATGTTTGATTTACACATCTTTTATTTTAACTTAAAATTTATATATAAATATTAATAAATAATAATATCATTGTAGTTTTCACTAACATCAAACATATTCCCACTATAAGAATTAAAAATTTGTCTGACACTGTATTTCAAAAACTCTTACATTGAGTACAATATATGAGCTAAATGCCTAAATATAAACTATTGTTATTTTTTATAATACATAGTGCTGCCATCTATTGCCAATCTCCTAATTCAGAGGTTCCCAAAGTGTGCTCCGCGGAGCCCTTGGGGCTCCGCCTATACTTTTCAGGGGCTCCGCGGCGATCCAGGAAAATAAGCAAAACATGAAAGAATTTAGCATATTGCAAGGGAAATTTTTTTGAAAGTATGTAGGATTTTTTTTGTGTGTGTGTGTCAAAAATAACTACATCTATCATTAAGTTGAAAAATACCATAATATATTTTTTTAAATCATGTAATTATATACATTATATTTATGTATCTATTTTCTATATAATATTCTTGGTTTCAACTACTTTATTTTATGTTTCTGCATTTAATGTTTTAAAATTCGATTCAAAATAAGCTACAAGAAATAGTATTCTGAATCGAATGTACAACGTGAATCAAAAGAGAAAAGGCGCTGTTTATGTTATTTGCATTAATTTTTAATTATTTAAATTTTCTATACTGTTTTTCATAATAAAACAATGTTTGTCACTTAAAACATCTTTTTTAGAACATCTTGTATCATTTAAAGCCCCTCATTAGATTCATTTTAAATTTGTGCATATTGTGTATATATACTTCTTTTTTTATTATAACTTTAATTTCTTTAATCTGTTTATGTTATTTGTACACTTAAAATTTCTATACTCTTTCTCATAGTAAACCAACGTTTGTCGATTAAAACACCTCTCTTTTTGTAACATCTTGCATCATTTAATAAACCCCACATTAGATTAATTTAATATTTGTTTACGTTGTGTGTATAGTTTTCTTTTTTTTTTTTTTTTTTTTTTTTTTTGTAAGTTTAATCCCTTTAATCTGTTTATTTTATTTTTATTAATTTTTAGTTATTTAAAAGTTCTGTGCTGTTTTACATAATTGCACTTATTTTTTAAAGCAATGTATGTTGCTGAAAACGCATTTTTTTAACATCTTGTATCCCTTAACAAACCCTCTTTAAAATTTTGTTTTAATTGGTCTCAGCATTGGCTAAGATTCTTTTGTTATGATGTCACATTTTCCAATCAGAAATAAGGCTGTAGTAATTAGAAAATATATATTAGTTCTTTACATTTGTCATCACATTAACAATCCAAACTTTTGCTCAGCTCCACCCCTTGCTTAGACTTTTCGTCAATGAGTAAACGCCCTGACATAAATTTAACCCCGCTCATATGTAAAGATATGTTTTGTTAGTCAAGTTTTTCTACTAGTTGCAGTTCTTTTAACATGTGTAGTTTTTAACCATATATGTATTTTGAAACAAAAACAATGGTGAAAGAAAGTTTTTTTCAAAACTATAATTAATAGCTAAATACTCCGAAAACATCCGAAAAAAGTGAACGATGCTGCACCTAACAGTACAAGTTATAGATTTTGCCCCGTCCACTTGAACACTAAAACGAATTTCTGCTTCTAAATGTATTTTTAAAAAATGGTGCAAAAAAAAGAAGCTCAGAGGCGACACGTTTTCGTCGCATGTGTAGAAGTACTAGAAACGTAAAGAAGAACGAATAAAGAATCCGTAATCGCATAATTTTATTACGGGTGGGTGGAACTAGCGAAAACGTGTTATATAATTACTCATGGGCGACTGGGACTATGCATGTGCTTTCTTTTCGCGAGTAGCCTATTGGGATTATACAAAAGTCTCTTTTTGTAAATAAAAACTGTACAACTTACCTTTTTCTATGTGTGTGTGGTTTTCGCCATAAATAATAATAGTTTCACGTAATACCCAATGCAATGCATGGCCCAGATAGGGTTACCATTTTTATTTTTAATTCCGAGTTCATGCTGGAAATTCCGAAATAATACTTTTTATTTTAAAAATGAATGTCATTAACCCCTTAACAGTATTGCTGTAACGTCCCTGGAGTAAGAAGAGCTTGTTTTCTTCGTTACTAAAAGCTTTCAGAAACCACTATTTTTTAACTATAATTTTTGCCGTATTTGGCGGACATATCTCGATTATACAAGACATATATTTTAATACAAAAAAGTGGTTTTTAAAATTGCACAATAAATTAAAAATAAGGATATTTTTAATTTATTGTGTCTAATAATAGTAATAGTGAATAAAACTGTTAAAGGATTCAATAATAGAAAATTTCATTTTCAAAATTTTTAATATGAATTCAGATTTTCTGTATCAAGAAAAGGGCCAAACTGAGAACCTTGGCCCCATGTTGGAAACTACTTGTTCGGATTCTTTTCTAGCAGATCTTTCTCGGCTCCATAGGCATAAAAGAAAAAAAAAAACATTAATTGTAAACCATAGAGTACCGTGGGGTTAAGTGGGGCTCCGCCTTAGAAATTCTTCCCAAAAAGGGCTCCGCGAGCCCAAAAGTTTGGGAACCACTGTCCTAATTTATCATATAGGATTTACTTGAAATTAATTTGAGTTTATTTACGTCTACCAATTAGTTAATAAATTAATAATAAACAGAAAAATTAATTAAAAAATGGAAATAGAGAAATATTTTATGTTATTATTATCAAATTTAAGTATAATTTAACGTAAAAATTAAGTTTAAATATTCAAAAGCTTTTATTAAAATAAAAATTAAATATTCAAAAGCTTTTAATAAATCAAAAATTAATATTCCACATTCTAATATAACAATAAAATTAATTTATATTATAAATTAAAGAAATAAACAATGAAGGCACATAAATTAATTATAATAATATTATTATATTGTTTTTAAATATTCAAAAGCTATATTTGACATGGTATAAAAGCATAATTGATTGAAACATGAAATTTAAAATT
Organism: Maratus michaelseni; assembly: GCA_963931845.1. Taxonomy (NCBI): domain Eukaryota; kingdom Metazoa; phylum Arthropoda; class Arachnida; order Araneae; family Salticidae; genus Maratus; species Maratus michaelseni. The sequence continues at coordinate 125,789,835 of OZ007596.1, read as the reverse complement.
ATTGTAGATATAAAATTAAAATATAGTGCCCATACACATAAAAATTTGTTATTTTATGGATTTTTATATGTTATGTGCAATCATCAATGTTAACCATATTTTATTTCTATTTTTATGTGTTTTTGTTTATAGTTATATGCTAAAGTGTAAATATTACATAAATATACCGGGTGATTATAATTAAAGTTACAATTTCAAAAATCGATAATTTTAAAACTACTGGTCAGAATGATTTGATATTTTAGCAAAACAATCGTGAGGCAATGGAATTTTGTTTGGCAAAGAAAAAAATAGTTCAAAAATGTGCCGATAGAGGGCGCTGTCAGGATTCAGATTGTCTGGAGATATGTAAATTACTAATACGTGGCAATTATGGGTACCTGACGAATGTTATTTACAGCGGGTGAATTGAGAATCTAGCCGACTTGAATGCAAGAACCACACACCACACCGCATGCCGTTTTGCGCTTCCAATTAGTAACGGAACAAGTCGGAGGGCATATCGAACAACTTACACTTTAATCATCAGTAAAGTGTTTGTTCCATAAAGCTTTTTTTTTTTTTTCATTATTGCTGTTGCCGCTGTAAACACGTATTCTTGTCTTTTCGCTAATACATTTTTAGTAAATCCCTGAACTGTATTTTTTTCCTTTTGGCTAACAACATTCCTGTGTTTAAAGAATAAATTTTTTGGTCTTTCCCATGACATTACCCTGACAGCGCTATCTATCGGCACATTTTAGAACTATTTTTTCCTTCGCCAAATAAAATTCCATTGCCTCACGATTGTTCTGATAAAATATCAAGTCATTCTGACCAGTAGTTTTAAAATTATCGATTTTTGAAATAATAACTTTAATTATAATCACCTGGTATTTAGATTACACGTGTGTTACAATCATATTTCAATGCAATGCATTATTTAAAAGACATATTATTGAAATTGATCATTCATATAACTTTATAAAAAGTTGATCGGATGGATTTTTATATGTGATGTGTAATCAACTATGTTAACCATGTATAATTTTTATGTGTTTTTGTGTATTGTTATGTTTTAAATGTAAATAGTATAATTAGATTTCATATGTTTTACAATTATTTTAATGCAATGCTTAATTTAAAAGACATTTTATTATAATTGATCATTTGTATCACTTAATAAAAAGGTTATCGGCAGATGCACAATCACTATGAACTATATAAAGTGTAAATAATGACCATCCAGCACAATAAGAGTCCTTTATATTTGTTTTTAATGTATTATGTGCTGTATTAGTTCATCGCACACTAAAACAGAAGAAATTATTACAGAACATGTGTATGTGTATAATATGATGTATTAATAGTTATTTAAAAGAGTTGATAATTGAATTTACCAAAAAATTAGGATAGCCATATAGTTTTGCTTAATTACGTATAAATCTAATATTTTTGTTTTTATTTATATCTGAGCATAAATGTTTTTTTCTATGTAGGTAATTGATAATTATATTTTTATAAACTGATTTATGTAAACATGAAGCATAATTGGTAAAAATATTTACATTAAATGGAAAGTCTAATCTTTTATCGTAAATATCAAATATTAATTTATAATTACCTTTAATATTAATTTTTAAGTCAAGAAAATTTATATTATTATTAACCATATCATTTTCACTTAATGTAAGCTGATTGTGATAAAAATTGAGTGGTGATGTGCAATTATTGTCATTAAAATAAAAAATAATAATGTCATCAGTATAGCGATAAAATACAAAATCATTAATAGCACCAAAAGTTCTTTCATAATAATATAAGTAGAGGTCAGAGAGAATACTTGAAGCGGTCCCTCCCTGGGGTGTTCCCTGCCATTGTTTATAAATAATATTGTCATATATTATATAATTATTATGCAATGTAAAGTTTAATAAAGCTTTAAAAAAATTACAGAAATTTGATCTTTTAATTTTAATTGAGATTTATATTCTTTAAATAAAATACACATTGTATTATGTAAATCTTTTATATCAATATTATTAAATAAATCATTAAAATCCAATGTTTTTATGAATTTTACAGGATTGATATTTTGTATTTTATTAATAAGCTGAAAACTGTGTTTTAGGCAATGTTGGTTATTATGTTTTATAGTTATATCATATATATGCTTCAGTATATTAAGAAGTAAATTATTTGTAGTATTATTATATGTGTTACACCCGATGGTAACTGTGCGAAATTTAATTGGATTTTTAAGAAATTTTGAAATTATAACAAGATAAGGATAATTTAAATTATTACATTTAATTTTTAGTAATTTGTGATAATTTAATAATTTTCTATTATTAATTTCAATATTTACTGTAGTTTTATTAAAAATATTACTTGTGTTAATAGCATTGTGAATTAACTCTTCACAAATAATAGCGTAATTATTTGGAGATTTTTTTACATAAGTAATAATAAATTTGTTTTGTAGTTCTGATATATGTTTATTTATGTTTTTAAAAGCTACATGTGTAATATATTGATAATTTTTAATAATTTAAATTTTAAATTTATCTATAACAGAAAATCTCCATTCACTAAAATACTCGATAGGTTTATTATAATCAATGGCAATCTTATATATAAATAAGTCAAGATCTTGAATAAACTGCATTATTATGGATTTAATATTACACATGTATGGAAGGCGAAATTGTGTGCCATTATGCATTAAGTTTTGTAAAATAGGCTGTTCTACAATATTGAGATCACCAGTAATAATATGACCATGTGTTGTATTAATGTACGTTTTAAATTTTGGGCCTATAAAAAAAACATATTATTTTTTACGTTACCTCTACATTATCCTGTCGGACATTCTCCATAAAACAATATCGCCAAATTGTAATGCTAAAACAACAAATAGAAGAACACAGCCATTTTAAATGTTTAAGTAGTTACAGATAGTAAAGTTAATTAATTTAGAGATAAAAACGTCACTGAAGAATAGGGTAATTTCACATCAGAGCAGCGAGCGACATACCGTATTTAAAATTTGATTTGTTCAGACATTTATTGACAGAGGAATGCTTTATTAAAAAAAATAATGATAAAAGTTCATTAATTTAATTTAAAGAAATAATTTAAGAATTCAAATGCAGAATTTTTTTATTTAACCATAAACAAACAGATGATTGTTTTTAGATATTGCATATATGAATAAAATATAAATATTTTATTTCAGAAATTTAATAAGATATATATAAAAAAGATAATATGAGCAGTAACAAACAACGTTTTAATGCACATTTCATCAATATTACAAAAAAGCTTTAAAGGTGCTGTCAAAATAGAAAATACATGAAGTTCGTTAATTTTGTGATTACTATATGACATGTATGAGCTAGTAGTGCGTAGAAAAAAACAAAAACAACATTACTGGTTCAGAGATCTCACTGCATTGGGATATCAAAACACTCAATAAATTCGTAATCACCTGTATCAGCGCACATAAAAGTAATAATAAAAATAAAATAAATAAATAGATAAGTCACTATATGTAGCGACATCCATGTTTTGGAATTTCCCAAAATACATGAAATTCTTTAGTAACGCGATCACTACACGGTATGTAGGAGGGCTTCGCGCACATGAAAAAAAACTCCAGTAACTGCAAGAACCTCGTTCTTTGGAAGCTAAAATAAATTTAAAAAGAAATCGGAAAAACCCTGATCACCAAAGCATCAACTAGCAAGAACTTTCAAAAACAAAATTTGCAACATATTAATAAAAACAGAAAAGAATAAACTTAGATGTTCATTTACTTACTTTCTTTTTTATTATCCCTCTAGCGTGTATAAATGTTTTGACGGAAGTTGGAACGGATCTGTTGTATGTAACTGTGCATCAAAATATTTTTTTCAATACTTTTTCTCTTTTAATATCGTGACGTCAATGTTTAATGACTTAATTGTTATTTTAAATAACGAAAGAAATAATAATTCAGTAAAACATCATTAAAAATACAGATAAACGTTGAATGAAAAATCACTTGAAGACGTAATAAACACGTGTAACGAATCTGACATCAAGTGAATGCGACGTCACGATCATGTATTTTTTGCATTAAATCCTATGCAGTTTATATAAACTTTTATGTGATTTTTATGTGAAGTGATCGATGGGATAATGAAGACGTATTTTTTTACATTTTAATAGTACTAAAATCTGAATAAGTTTATAATTTGCACATATATATAATACATAAATACATAATATAAATTATAATAAATATATATATATTGTGAGTACGTACTAAAAGAACAATACAACAAATTGGTTCGAACCACGTTTTGCGATAAACATCACTGTAATTACCTATCGTTAAATTGACAAAACCTGTCTAAAATTTAAGTAATATCTGCAGGGTTTTTCTCAAAATTTAAGTAAATTAGTTGAAGAAAATTATCCGTTTATTTTTTATCACATAACTCATCAGAAGGAATTCCTAACAATTTGTATAATCCAACAATGAACCGAGTAATGTTCAAATGCTCTTCATGTTACAAAGCAGTTACTCTAACGACTGTACGGAGAATTGAAAAAATTAGCAGGTCTTTAAATTAGGTCTAAAATTGGTTTAAAAATTAAACATGTCTTTAAATTTGTAAATATAAGTAAAAAAGTTGTCGCTTCTAGATACGTATTGGCAAACTTATGTATGTCTGTGATGCAAGTACATAACTACTCGTAAAAAAAATATTTTTTCGTATTAAAATTTTTCAAGACTCTTCAATGATTTTCTTTATAAATATACAATAAAATTTTTTATATTGCTTTTTTCTCAGCTTTCCCTTAATTTGTTTTAACATGTTCATGAGCAACGTAAACTCGTTTTGTTTTTGTGACAACTTTTCCTTAATTCATTGGCTCTTATGTATGACATTAAGTGAGGTAGAGGCATAGTGCTCAACCTGGCTTTTCGGCGGTACCGTAAAATTGTATATCAGTTCAGAATTGCGTCAAACTGCTCTCTTATGTAAAGAGAACAAAAAATAAGCAATGTGCTTTCACGTGCCGATAAAAAACAATTCCGTCACGCCACATTATCATAATTGATATATATGTGTGTGTGTGTGTACCTGTAAAAATATTTCTACTTCTGCTCTGAATAATTTCAAGCAATCTTTTTATAAAAAAGATTACAGACATAAGTAAAATGTACTATTCTTCTGAGATTTCACATATGAAGTTTTTCTCATTACGTTACACACAAAACTTATTGCGTTTTGCATATAACTACATTGTGTTTTATTAAATAAAAATAAAGTATTGTCATATTGAAAACAGCGCTATGATATCAAGAAAATGAACCAGACAGGAATCTGTTTCAACTTACTTTATGAGGTATGTCTTACAACTCATCAATCCTTAGTTGGAAAATCATGACGGATCACATTAATACTATCTATCGGATGGGGTAGAATGGTAACCAATTATGTATAGATAAATAAATCAATCATATGATATCTTAATTAATTATTCACAAGATGTTTTGTGGTTTTTAACTTACTGATCGTTAACGTCTCCCGTGCTACTAAGAATAACAACCTTTTGTTTTACAAGTAACACATGAGATATACAATGTTGCAATTAATATGCAATTTCTATAAATTTATATGAGTGGTAAATTATAATACAATTAAATTGTATATGTACACTTTAACACATAGCAAAACACAAATACAGATAAAAATAATTACATGGTTAATTATGGTGTTTATACATAACAAAACACATATTTAAAAAAATTAATATATACAGTGGTCATTGCAATGCACTTTCTATAAACTTTATTTTGAAGTTATTGGTATATGAGGAGTATATTATAATAAATCGAGAATTTTACAATTTCATAACTTATATATTCATAGTTTATTATTTTAATAATAATTTAGAATAACTAGATGCTGTATAGGAATTTGGGGTATTAATTACAGTTACATTAATATGTTATGAGTAAATAAATCATGTAAACAAATATTTGTTTTAATTTTCGCAATGGAAAAGAGATGGCAGCACTGTAAAGAAATTTAATTTAGCTAATAATATTTTCCAAATCTTAACATATTTATTATTTATTATTAATTTATTTTGGATTACTTTGTTGATTAACAAATTGGGTGCTTCAATTAAAATTTGATTAAATAGTTTGGTGTATTGATTTATTTTAGTTAAAATTCCTTCCTTTTTCTCCATCTTTATAGTATTCTATGTTTGTATTAAATGTGAAAATGTGAAATAGATGGCAGCACCATGTATTAGAAAATACATTTTGTTAACAATATTTAATTGTTACATAGATGGCAGTTATGGCAGAGCAATTCACGTATTAATATTTTTTTTTTTTTTTTTGCTTTCGAAGCTCACCTGTTAGCTTCAAGGTTTTTTTCAGTTTTGTAAACGCCCATAACAATTCTAATAAAATTATTTGTTCTGATAATCTCATTCTTTTGCCCTTTTTTTCTTTCCGTATTCAAAACAATTCGCGCGTTTATCGGGAGTGCCTTTACACGGCTATTTTTTCTACGTGGCTAGAATATGTAATCCATTATTTCACGCTTTTGCATTCGCATTGCAGTAAATATAACCTTGCGCTGGCATTACGTCTTGACATGCTTGGGCACTGGAGATATATTTCTGTGTGTTCTGAGATTGTTAAAATAATCGCGTCTCCAGGAAGTTCAATTAGTTCTTACAAATGGAATAGTCGTATATAATCTTTTATGTTGAAAAGTGCTGACTGAATGAGTAATTTCGTGGAATTTCATTCTGCTGTAAATCATAACAATGCTATGATATCTTTTGAAAAGGTGTGGAGAATGACCATTGTGGATTTGTTCACTGGAAAATAAATAGTTTTCCTTATAGGAATATCTGACTGCAAATTACTTCTTAGAAACTCTTATAAATTTCGGTCCTTGCAATTTTTCTTTATTTTTTTAAATTCTTACTATTAGCTCACACTCTCTCTATATATATCTTGTTGGAATTTTCAATCGTTAATAAAATATTTTCTATTCATCCATTCAAGTTCAAATAAATTTTTTTAACTTGTACTGGATGACAATTGATGTTAATACAGTTTTTTCAAATATTAATTCATTAATTAAATTAAATTAATTAATTTTAATTTTATATTTCATTTATCTTCAAAAGTATAGACTCACTCCATATTTATAGTCTCACCTTCACACGTAAAAAGATAATGGGGCTGTTCACGGACGAAGATCAGGTGGCTCGCGGGCGAAGGAGACTATAAATGTGGAGTGAGACTATACTTTTGAACAGAAATGAAGTATAAAATTTAATTAATTAATTAATATTTGAAAAAAAAACTGTATTATCGCTAACTGTAACATCGCTATGGCACTTTATTGTGAAGTTTTGTAATTTTTGAAATTCAATATTTGAAAAACGGCATAATCATTAGATTTTAAATTTATATCAATGAAAATAAAAATTTTTTACCTTTCTAACGCAGTTTGTCTAACAATTTTGTGAGAAATACTTTTCGAGTTATTAATTTTTGGTATTTTAGCTATTTATTTTTTATTTAATTTTTACTACATTTCAAAAATTTCTCTTATGTAACATATTTAGCAGGATATAAATTTAGGAATAAATACCGTCAGTGGCGAAGTGTGTAGATCGCTGGAAAAAATTTCTATTTGACCTAAGTAGGAATTGACTTTAAAAAAATGTTTTTATATTACTTGTTCTTTAAAGAAACGCATCAACGACTGTTAATATCTTCGACGACATGCTGGTATGAAACATTACTAGCGCTGCATATTAATTTGTGTGTGTTGGCTGGCATATAGAGAAATTGCAACCCGTATGAAACTAATACTGTTTGACCTGATGGAGGCTGCAATGTTTTTAGAAAAAGTGGAATATACGTTGCGATCACTAGAAATCTATCAAAACCATGACTAATATTGATATTATACAAGAGAGTGCATCCATCGAAATAAAACTGATCCGAGAATCAATTATGAATTCAAGACGAATGTTACATATATGTGTATGTATATTTAAAATGCATGTGCAATTTTTATTTTGTTTAATTTTCTTTATGTCGTGAAAAATAGAAATCGGTTTATAAGACACAAAGCGAATAAATGCTTTTTCAAATTTACTCGTTTAACAGAGAGTTTCTGCTACAAAATAAAATGCGTAAAAAATTAAAATGGCTTTAATAAAACTATCCTAGTAAATAAACAGAATTCGTGTCATATTTTTAAATTGCTTAAAATGTTCATGTTAGAGGATGTTTCAGTTACTTATCAAATAATAAAAAAAGAAAAAAAATCACTTTTCGATATATCTTAATAAGACATATTCTGTCTAAAATGTCATAAACTGAATCGTTTGGAATGGTTACAAAGAAACGTTTTTTGATGTATTTTTGTATATTTCCGAGGAAAAAGTTTTTAAATTAAATGATATTTGTTGTAAAACTACGAATAAGTAGTCAGTCTTTGACTGAAGACATTTTTGTTGCCGTTTTCAGAATATAGATATTTTGCACGTTATTATGTAAAAATATTTATTTTATCAAGTAGCATTAGCGAGAGGGCAAATATATTTTTGTAAATATTTAAGTTTTCGGGCATATTTAATAGTTTTAGAAAAAGAATTCTTTAAACTGACATTTATATTTTAAGTCTTTTAAATACGTTTTAAGTTACAAGATTTTTAAATTAATTACCCAAATGATGATTATTCGAATCTTTGTATAATATCTCCATATTTACATGATTGTTTTTAATGTTCTTTACATATATGTTTATATGCATTTCACATACTTGTATCTATGATGAATGTATACATTCAGCTTATTTATTTGTATACATCTTTCAACATGCATACAAATTTACATGAAAATAACTGCAATACAGACAATAGGTATAAAAACACATTTTTCATACTGAATACGGAGTAATTTCAATTAATAATGATTCTTCAGTAATCCTGAATTTATTAAAAATCTACATCTATACGGTTGATGCATAAGTTTATAATGTATTTATTATTAATATTATAAAAAAATAAACATTAATAGAATTCTATCTACAATATACTAGTGGTACAAGTGTGGTCTCAACTCATAATCGGTGTTCTTACCATAAATATCCTGAAAATTTTTCTAACGACTGGCAGCAATAACCAAATTGCAAATACGGGGGAAAGTCATTAAGTAAGTCACAAAAGGTAATTAAATAATAACTTACAATGATATTCACTTCAAAACTATATTTGTGTCTCAACATGTTCTTCGCCAATATTTATGCACTTATATCACCGTTTTATCAGTGCCCCAACACTAGCTGCATAACATACTTTGGGTTGCACTTCTAATGAATAGGAAGTAAGAAGCATGCTTCTTAAGATCAAAACTAAATGTAAAATTTTCTTTAATGCAAATTTATTTTTGGTGAAATAATGCAAGTATTCTCATGCATTTTTCTTTTACAGTCATGAAAATCATATTCATTTAAAACTCTCTTCTTTTATACATTTGTTATCTCTTCTGAAGAATAAATTTGAATGGGTATTTCTGAACCAGATACAATCAATGTACTTTGACGAAAATCTTTCGTTCGCTGCGATTTTAAATGTAACATCATCCATCCATCCTTTCTACTTATCTTTAATCGCCTCTTTAAATCAGTACATATAGAATCAGGAAAAAACATATAAGAATAACCCACTTGACTGGCTGAAACACCTATTCAATTTTGTACTTCTTTTTGAAGTTTTCTGCTTAACCTGCTTCACTATTTGCTAAAAACAATCGGCACTCTGTCCCGTTTATCCGTATGTACGAAATAATTATTTTGGAATTTGCTTTGTCTTTGAAATGTTGTCCGAGTTAAACGGTCACCCCAATAAAGTGGTTTCCCTCAATAGACCGAATATTTTAGATTTCTGAACAAAAATCTAATTCTTGTAATTTCACTGTCTTAATTTATGCTCAATCAGTAAAAAGAGAAACATCTACACACTAACTACGCTGTAAATCATCCAAAAAATATGACTGGCACCAATTGATTAATAATAGCATTCTACTAATTAAAGGTATAACTAAAATTTCCTTAAGGCTCGTCTACGTAGAAAAATTCTTCCAAACTATGGGGTATATTCCTATTTGAAAAAATCAGTAATATTAGGAAAGTAGTCACAATTCCCTGTCGAACGGTACGCTCCGCATTTCTGTGCGATTATTTGTTTCTAATATAACACGGAGTGATGTGTTTATTTCCATTGACTGTACAACTTTTTTACATTTATATCTTACTCACTAACACACAGCATTTTTAAATACATACTGTAGAGCCTTTATTCAACAAAGGAAAGAAATTGTTATTAGCGCGGAATTTTCCGTAATCTGAATTAAAATAAAATATATTACATTAATTAGATGGCGCAAATGTTGGTAGAATTATTTTTTTTTTCGTAACTACCTGCTTTATCCAATATATTGTCTTCACAACACAACAATATAAAAAAGTCGATGTATTTTTATTAGTTGGTATGAATTCTCTCGGCGATTGAAAAGGCGATTCTAGAGCAGAAAGTTTACACAACTCTGTCACTTAGCAACCAACGTTTATGTATCAGCTTTCCGTATCCTCCCTCATCTTCACAAGTTTGAAAATTTATGTAACAATTTCTGTAATAGAATTAATCATATAAAAATATGGTAACACTGAAGTTGATGTGATGTCGTTGCATTTCAAGTATATCACGTCACATTTGTGTCCATAATGCCATCACACAGTACCGTCATACTGTGATTGAAATGTGAATGTCTTGGAAATCTTAAGAAGAAGAAGACAATTTAAAAATATCTTATGCATAAAAAAATTATTTTTTTTTAAATTTGTTTGCAGCAGTGATGTTACTGCAAGCCACGTTCGTTACGTCACAGTTGTGACCAGGTCGTCAACTATCTGTGACGTAACTTTGTAACGAAAATGTGAATTTTTGAAAATTATTTATTAGGATAAAAAGTAAAATATATAATCAGCATTAAATTTTAAGAAATACAGCAAAGTTTAAATATACATAAAAAATTAAATATACATCAAACATTAAATGTAAGAAATATGTACTCTATATCTTGTGAAATATATCATTGAGTGTAAAAAGTAAATGCTCTGGTTATTTAAATAAACTGAAACTTTTATAAAAAAGGAGGTATAAAATAAATGTATTATGCAGAATATAATTAAATTTTACATTTTAGATTTTCACTATATTTCATGTAAAGTAATTTTGTAAAATACTCTTATTTTACATATTGTTTCATTTTACAGCAAATAACAATATAAAACAAATTTCAAAATAATAAAATGGAAAAAAGAACAACAAAAAGTCCTTCCGGCCTGTACCGGGAGGAAGAGGTAGCTTTCCTATATCTTAGTTTTAAAATTTTAGCTAATGTTACACGAAAAAAGCAACTTAAAATGCAAATAAAACGTTTACAAAAGATTCGTTAATACAGAATTTGAATAAGAAATTCGCCAAATTATTGAGAAATAGCCAAATTGGCATCATTTATGAAAACTTATTTTGGTCGCCAAATTTGGCGATATTTCGCCAAATGTCGCCAAGTTTGGCGAGAATTTGGCGCTAACGGATATGAATATATAGTTTTATGCGTTTGATTGGGAAAATTATTACAACAATGAAAGTTTTTGTAATGTGCTGTCTTGTTTCAAAATGTCAGCCACCCTAGAATTTCAAACTGCTCTATCTCAGCCGTTTTTTAAGATAGAGGTAAAACAAAAAATGCTCTGGAATCCTCGTTTCAAGGCCTAACACTGAATTAAAAAATAAATTTGAATTTTTAACTTTTTTGTATATTTGTTTTAGTTTTAAATTTTTAAATGGCCGCCATCTTGAAACAAAATGGCGGACCAAGCTGGCCAACGAACTCGGTCGAGACATTGGTGAGCTTAATACACACAATTAGTTTCATCAAAATTGATTTATAAATACGAGCGTTATCGTATGACATAGGTCAGATATATATATATATATATATATATATAAATCAACATTTGAACGGAGGGTGGTTTTGGGGTCTGGGGGTCATGATCGGTGAAAATATATCGAAATTTTCCGGAATTGCTTTCCTCCGAACGGCTGCAATAGGTAGCTTTATACTTTTTTGTATTGAAAGCTACCTAAAAATCCGAAAAAACGCACATTTAATCGTATCAAAAGTCTGTGAAATACCGTTTAATATTGCTCACTTTAGCAAACGTCAGAAAAGAGAAGATGATTTAAGATGCAGCTGGCAATTAGTGGAGTTCTCAGAAAATATTTGACACGAAATTCAATGAGAATCCTTGTGAAGAAAAGGTAGTTAATTTAAAGTATTGTTTCTGTTGTATGAATATTCTTTAACAAGAAGCCATCTAATTGAAAGATCTATTTATAGCAGCATTATTTGACTAAAGTATAACTGGTAAGTGAGCCAAAGTTGGCCAGTGTTCCTAAGGTAGCTCACCTCCCAAACTTAGAACTAATTCCCTTTCTAATCATAAAATGGCGCTACTGCATTGTACACCATACATCTGCAGTGAACGTGACTGAATTTGAAGAGATCACATTGATCGTCTGCCATTATATGCTGTGGTTTCCCTTTTGAAGAGTGGTCGTTCTAATTTTCTAATAAGAAGATATTTTAATTTACATGTGTTTAAATTAGTAGCACTTTGAGTACTGATACATTTTCTGAAAGCTTATTTCTTTCTCTCTTTAATTATATTTACTTCAATTCTAATAAATTTATCAGATTAATAGTTTTATGTCGTGCAAATGGCGACCATATTCAAATTCCCAAAGTGGCCTACATGGAGCATCTTAGGAAACAAATATGGAAATAAATGTAGTAATGGTAATTTTCAAAACAGAATGTTGAAGACTTCTCCAACAATTTCCACACTGTTGAGAAGACCAGAGTTCCCCGAAAAGAAGTCAGTAACTCCCAGCCAAAAAGCATTCAACTACCGTGCACAAAAATTGGTTCAAACATAAAAAAAAGAAGAAGAAGGAGAAGAAGAAGCATCGATGAGCGCATAGCAATATCAGAAAGCCTATCGTCCTGGGACATAAACTAAATTTTAAATAGAGGTTTTATAATTCTTTATTCAATTCATGAAGTATTATTTAATTCTTAAATAGCTGTTGGTTACGATTAGATCAAACACAAAGACGCAAAAATCTATTTAGAATAGAGCTGAATATGCCGAATGACCTGCTATAAAAATATGGTTTTGAGAATATTTCTTTTAATGTTATAAAATAGTTATTAGTTTAAAATAGGGAAATGTAACATTTCATAAAAACAAGAAAGTAAATGATTTTTAAAGAACGTAACTCGCACGTAGAGTAGCTTCGAATTTTTTCTATTGTATATTGAGCTATAACTACTGGATGTACTAGTGTGAGAATTCTCAGAGAAGTCAACAAATATTATTGTGAATGAAATTTTTATACATGTAAATGGTTTAAGTATTCCAGTTTTTGTTTTTGAATGTAGAGATAGAATTGCTGGAGAATTAATTTAGATTTTTCTGATGAATATTGCCTTATTTGCATGGCTGTTTCATGAATTCCGGTGATTTACAGTAACAGCATACCTTTAATTTTTTTTTTATTATGTTAGAGGAAAACATGAAATACTTTTTTTCAAAAAACTGTCGAATTTACAGAGGAAAATATAATATTCTCATTCACTTTTTTTTTGACAGCTAGACACAGGTGTTTTTATCCCCACCACGACAAGCACCATCTCGGGATGAATAAAATAACGCAAGTCTTTAAGTTAAACTTAATACTTGTAGATTACTAACATGAATAAACATGTTTAAAATATAAAAAACATGAAAAGGCGTTAATGATATTTATAAGCATACATGTGGGATGATTTGCTGAGTGTATGGGGCATGCAAAAACACTGCTCTTATTATAGCATACCTTTAAAAAAGGATATTTATTTTTTTATGTCAGAGGAAAACATCAAATACTTTTTTCAAAAAACTGTCAAATTTATAGATGAAAATATAATATTTTCATTCACTTATTTATTTGTTTAACAGCAAGACACAGGTATTTTTATGCCCACCACGACAAGCACCATCTCCGGATGAATAAAATAATGCAAGTCTTTAAGTTATACTTAATAGATTACTAACATGAATAAACATGTTGAAAATATAAAAAACATGAAAAGGAGTTAATGATATTTATAAGCATACATGTGGGATGATTTGCTGAGAGTATGGGGCATGCAAAAACTCTGCTCCTATTAAATCAGCATTCACGGTGTTGTATTTACTGTGGGATTCATACTACCAGATTACATCTGTCAATTATGGAAGAATATGGATGAGATTAATTTATAAGATTGATAAGATTAATTTCTTTGCAGCAGTGATGTTACTGCAAGTCACGTTCGTTACGTCACAGTTGTGACCAGGTCGTCAACTATCTGTGACGTAACTTTGTAATGAAAATATGAATTTGTGAAAATTGTTTATTAGGATAAAAAGTAATACATATAATCAGCATTAAATTTTACGAATTACAGCAAAGTTTAAATTTACATAAAAAAAATAAATATACATCAAACATTAAATGTAAGAAATATGTACTCTATATATTGTGAAATATATCATTGAGTATAAAAAAGTAAATGCTTTGGTTATTTAAATAAACTGAAACTTTTATAAAAAAGGATGTACCAAATAAATGTATTATGCAGATTATAATAAATTTTTACATTTTAGATTTTCACGATATTTCATGAAAAGTAATTTTGTAAAATACTCTTATTTTACATATTACTTATTTTACATACATATACATATCAATTATAATATGGAAGAAAATGGATATATGTCAATATTCGTTCCTGATTTTCGTCTCCGTATGAGTTGACATACCCACTTAACCCTCTGACTCTACAGCAAAAGGGATACATTATAATGTTGTTTTCTCTGTATTTTATTTTAAATGTTGAAGAAAGGTGATTATTCCAAAATTACAAAAAAAAAAAAACGTCATTACATACAGGAATGTAAATTTTGAGGTTATCAATCATAACTCAATGTATTAAAACCGCATTATCTACGTAGAATTATATGTATTTAAAAAATGCTTGTATTGCAGTGAAACCTGGACCTTAGTGAACGTGTTAACAGGGCTTGTCAGTGAGAGTGTCCACTTAACAACGTCTTCCGATCGTATTTCAGACATCTTCTCATACAAAATACACAATTTAAAACTGCGTGGAGGAGCAAATTCTTTTACCATATTTCTTTTACTATATTTCTTTTACATTTCTTTCACAGATTGCTTACAAAAATATTCTTTATAAAAATGAATCTGTAAATTCTGGCAGGGTTTTAAGTTGATCGATAATACTCTATTTGTCTTAAAATTCCTTAAATGATATAAAGGATCCATAAGAACCACCACCTTGGTTCATATATATTTTAATGAAATTATAAAATTTTGATTTGCAAATTCCATGCAAAATATTCAAATTATAATATATAAGATTTTGTACAATAAACATCTTCTGTCTCGAAAAGAAATTAAACAAAACTGGAGATGACGAAAATTTGTATGAAAAACAAACAAAACGTTCGTTACAGTTTACTATCTCTAAATTTTTGTATATAATTTAAATTTAATTGTGATCCCAATACATGTACATAAGTGAAAATTAAAAAATACAAACATGCATTAACATGTTACAAAAGTACAAATGAATATAATCAGGCAAAACGAATATTTCATCTGAAAATTTAATATTTAAAAGAATCTTCATTTTAATCAAATGATTATGCAGTTATATTTTTATGACGCCTTAATGGGTGTTTATTTTATTTTACATTTCCTTGAAATGTTTACATGCTATTTTTTTTTTCGTAAGTTCTTTTTCGTAACAGTACTTTGCATA
Organism: Maratus michaelseni; assembly: GCA_963931845.1. NCBI lineage: Eukaryota > Metazoa > Arthropoda > Arachnida > Araneae > Salticidae > Maratus > Maratus michaelseni. The sequence goes on along the minus strand of OZ007596.1, from coordinate 125,773,817 downwards.
AAATGAAGCAGTTTGTTTGATAACCACGGATATAAAATTTAATAGAAAATATTTAAAATAATACTTTATGGCAAAAAGTTTCAAAGTGTAAGAGTTAAATGCAAATACATTCAAAATTTCTTTTTTCTTGTAGATATGTTTTTCTTAATCTACAGCAATAAATTCTACCATTTATACAAGAGAAAACTTTTCAACAAAACAGAATTTTTCTGCTTTCTCGTAAAAGCACTTTATTGATGTCTCTGTTAAAGCTTGAACTGCGTTGTCCTATAAATTTACATTAATGAGTTAAAAGGTTTTAGAAAGCATTTTCTAATAATTCTTTCGCAGTTGCATTCTTTTACTTTACCGTTTCACACGTAAGCATGTTAGTTAAGATGATTAAACACACTCATCTGTTACATTAGTCGCGTACCAGTTTTGAGTAAATATGGTGAAGTTAAGACGACAGTTTATTGATGTTAACATTATTGAATGACATCTATAAATACACGTAATGGCTTTCGCAAATTATGAAAGATATACGCATTATCACATTGTCATATTTCTCGTCAAATTTCTTTTAAATTCAAACGTCTAACTAGTTAATTTATTTACAGAAGGCTTCGTATAATAGTGTGACATATTAAATTAATTAATTTTTAAACTTTTGACACATGACATAAAATAATTTCGAAATATCATTCAACTGAGTTATATTACAACGGTTAGTTAAACATAAAAATGATAAATATTAGTGATTTAGAAAGGCACTTTAAGACTATATTAATTATGGTTTATTTATAATTATTAAAAGGTAACTGCTGAAGGAAAGCCACATCATTTTACCCGTTCAATCACCTATTTTCGCTTCGCGTAAAGTTCGCGAAAAGCAATTCTTAAAGACTATTTTGTAAACAGTGGTATTATTTACAGACATACAATTAATAACAAAATGATGTATATTATGAGTTTTATAACATACTCAATTCTTGTTTTATTTTATATATAGCTGGCAACCTCTGGTGACCAATTTGATATCCCTTAAATGTATGCTAATCAATGCAACATGTTACTATTATTCATATTTTAATTTACTTACTTATTCCTTCGCCAAATCGGAAGATTCTAATAGACAAATCAAGACTTTTTTGTGATCAAAGAAGCATTTCGTATATTTTTGTTTGTTATTTATTTCGTTTTTCTTGACAAAAACCACTTTACTCGATTAGGTATTTGTGCTTCATGACCGTTTGTTTATCGCTTGCAATGCGTTCACCAATGCAGAGATTTTTAAGCCTATTAAGTAAACATCCGTATTTGGTTCATTGCCAGTTGGCGCATTTTATCTAAAACGATTTAGTGCAATTAGTAAGTGATTTTTTTGTGAAACGTCTTTTATGAAATCCACGTTGTTAAACCATATTGTTTTCTAATATCTGTTTTATTTCATGCTAATCTTGGCTGTAGACTCGATTATGGAAGGTTAAAAAAATATATCATTATTCTCATCTAATCGTCTTCAATAATGTGCCATATTCAGGCTGCAAACTAATTGCCGTATTTTAGTAAGTATGGTTTGGTGAAACATAGAACTTTAGGAAACCACTTCTGATAATGGCATTCCTTTTAAATAATTTTTGTTAGCGGTATCGCCTTCTTTTGATCCTTGGGGTGAAATCTGATTAAAATCCAGAGACTTTCTTCTAGATTCTGATCTCAGTTTTTCGATATTGTTTCTCTTCTCTAGTTTTCATAATTTCGCAACTCACTGACTTCGGCATTTATACTTAATTTCTACTGATGTTTAAGTTCCGTGCTAGGTAAATACGCCGCGCCAACGATGGCAACTATAATACTAAAAATATAGTAAAAATATAGTAAAAAGTATTTATCTTTCTATATTGTACCTCTATGGTTAATAGTGCGTAGTAGAAATATTAAAGGCAATTGAAGAAGCATTTATATATAACTGTATAATACTATAATATAGATATAGATATGTACATTATATTCATAGATATAGTATGTGATTATATATCTCATATTCATTTCGACGGATATAACATACAAAAAAAAAAAAACATTATAAATATCTTAGCTAAAAGCCGTCAATTTTATGTTATTTGTTTAATAAATATATACTAAATTATTGTTTTGTATTATTTTAGTTTACTTCTATATTGTTTACAATATTTATTATGTTATCTATTTAATAAATGCCTATTAAATTACTTTTTGAACGCGATTAGCCATTGACAATGGTAAATATGATTGGCGATTAAAAATCTCTTTTGGTGATCTATTTTCCTGGATCAGATAATACGTAAGTACAAAATTAATTGGTAATTCGTTTTCAAATTTGATTCATTGAATATTATTAAATGAGTTGGATTTGTGTATACTTAACTTTCGTCAAGAGAAGATTGTGAAGGACGTTGGTTTGTATGGCACTTCACCTAACAAAATTATGTTAAACTTTGCTAACTTTGATTGGATCACAGGTGTGAATTATTTAGTTGACAACAGACAGCGCTGCAAAATCTCATTCGTGGCGAACTTGCTTTACAAGTGAGTACCTTCATGGTTTAATATTTTTATCGCTCACGATGAACGAATCTCTTGTTTTTGTTTACATTGATGGAAGGTGACTTAACCTGACCTAGGACCATCAACCTAATTTCAACTGAAATTACCTGATAATGTATACATATTTATGTAACCATCTCTCGAACATTAATTTATTTGAACGATCTATAAAAGAACGTCTTGATAAAAATGGCGACATACGTGGAATAGAATTCCAATCTTTTGGAGGATTTGGAATATATTTTCGAGAGGTTGCAATTATCGCCAAGCTAAAATTTGATTACTTGAATAACTCTTCAAAGTGAATTCGTCCATGTTAGAATCATCACGTTCTGCAGCGGGAATTGTTATGGTTTGGACAAAAACTTTTAAACTAAGAATCCTTATAGGCCGTATGCGCAGACTCCATACTAAAATCTCCATGTTCTATTACATTTCTTTCATCCACATTCTTCACAACTTCAACGGATTAAAAAAAATGGAAATTTTCAACTTTTCAGTAATAATGTTAGCTAATCTGGAAGTAAGTCATAGGAATATCCTTTACATAACTTTACCTTAAAAGAGAATATATATGCTAAATATCATTAAATAGATTTAATCAATATGTACTAAAATTCATTAAATAGATTTAAGAAAACAAAAAAGAAAAACAACTATATTATTTCACCATTTTGCATAGCAGGCAATGTCTCTTTATTTTCTTTTTCTTTCTCTTCTTTTAATACAAGTAGAGATTTTTTTTATCACCATTATAAAAACGCCATTAAGAAATACAAAATCTTTAATATTTCGGAAATTAATTCCTATTTTTAAATTACTACACACTGTAAAAAAAAATGCAGTAAAATTACTGGCAGAGGCCGGCAGCAGAAATTCCAGTCATACCCCGTAAAGAAAAAAAAAAGATCCATGCCCATCATTTTGTGCAGATCGTAATTTTACGGATCAAAGTAATATAGCATTATAATGCACAGGATATAATGCACTTTAAAACACAATAACACTTTGCTTACTGTTCCGTAGCACGTAGCACGTTAGATAATCATCACTGAATCGCTTTTTGGCGGATTAAAATTTTCGAAACACGAGTAAAATGAAGGGTTACACCCTATAGGAGGACAATGTATGGGGTCGTACCGTATTTTTGCTAACATATGGACTAGAACTGTAAGAATATGTGGATTGCTGTTATTTTTCTAAGTATCTAAGGGATAAGGCCGCTTATTTAGTGGATCAGACCGTTTTTCATCGAATAAGGCTGTTGCCCGTGAAAATTGAAGAGCGAACGCTTATAAATTTACAGTTTTTTCTGAGAGTGTAGTTATTATTACATCCTCGTATCTATTTAAGTAACTAATGTATCATTTCATCGCAAGACAATCCATATTCTAGCAGGAGGAGTTTTGAAATACAAACAGACAATCTGATTTCAATATAATATATAGTCAGTGAAATCATTTGTAGTAATCCCTAAAGTTACCCTTTTAATATATGTAAATTATTAATCATTTATTCTTATAGAACATATCATGTAAATTTAAACATTCTTCGCAACATTTATAAAGAAAACAACTGCTACATGTCGAAACGATGATACCTAACACTTTAAAACTTCTTTACATTAAAAACTTTTCAAAAATAAGGTTCCAAAGTATCATCAAAGACGCTTACTAATTGCCTTAATTTGTGTAATTATCTCAAAGTATAGCATATAAGAAAAATATTTGATATGCCATTTACAAGGCTATGAAAGAGTAAAATGATGTATGCTAAGCTTTAAAAATTTTAAGATATCGTCCACTGAGGCTGATTAAAATGTTAGATGAAGACAAGTGATAATTGCAGTACATGACATTAATTGTGGATTACTTGAACAGCTTATTAATTTAAGTCTCTTCAATTATAATAAATGAAGTAATAAATGTCTTAAATAGAGTAATTACATTTAAAAATATTGATTACTTACATTTTTCTAAAACTATTAAGTTGATAACATTTTAAAATTTCTTAAAGCGCCTTTAATTTTAGGTAGCTTTCAATACAAAAAAGTATAAAGCTACCTATTGCAGCCGTTCGGAGGAAAGCAGTTCCGGAAAATTTCGATATATTTTCACCGATCATGACCCCCAGACCCCAAAACCACCCTCCGTTCAAATGTTGATTTATATATATATAGATATATCCATATATACGAGGGGCAGTCGGAAAATAAGTTTCCCCTATAGACTGTGGACAGAGGTGTGTATGAAAGACAAAAAATGTAATGAGACATTAAAGATAAAACATAACTTTATTTTTCCACATAAGTACCAAGTACATTGAGATATTTTTTATACCGCAAAAAGCCCTCCAGGAAAAAATTAGGGCTTTGCATACGGACGAAGCGTTGAACGGCTATGGGCGAAAGACGACACAGCAGGTGAACGCGAACGTACAAGACACCGATACTATTTTATAGAGGTCGACCGCGATCAAGCAGATGGTGCTGTTGCAGTGACAGCGCAATTGCAGTCAACAGCGCCATCTGCGCAAGCACTGCAACAGCGCCATCTGCTTGATCGCGGTCGACCTCTACCCAATGGTATCGGTGTCTTTCACGTTCGCGTTTACCTGCTGTGCCGTCTTTCGCCCATAGCCGTTCAACGCTTCGTCTGTATGCAAAGCCCTGATTTTTTTCCTGGAGGGCATTTTGAAGCTTTTAAAGCGGTATGACAAATGTCTCAATGTACTTGGTACTTATGTGGAAAAATAAAGTTATGTTTTATCTTTAATGTCTCATTACATTTTTTCTCTTTCATACACATCTCTGTCCACAGTCGCCAGGGGAAACTTATTTTCCCACTGCCCCTCGTATATATATATATATATATATATATATATATATATATATATATATATATATATATATATATATATACATATACATATATCTGACATATTTCATACGATAACGCTCGTATTTATAAATCAATTTTGATGAAACTAATTGTGTGTATTAAGGTCACCAAAGTCTCGACCGAGTTCGTTGGCCAGCTTGGTCCGCCATTTTGTTTCAAGATGGCGGCCACTTAAAAATTTAAAACTAAAATAAATATACAACAATATTAAAAATTCAAATTTATTTTTAATTAAGTGTTAGGCCTTGATACGAGGATTCCAGAGCATTTTTTGGTTTACCTCTATCTTAAAAAATGGCTGAGATAGAGCAGTTTGAAATTCTAGGGTGGCTGACATTTTGAAACAAGACAGCACATTACAAAAATTTTCATTGTTGTAATAATTTTCCCAATCATACACATAAAACTATATATTCATATCCGTTAGCGCCAAATTCTCGCCAAACTTGGCGACATTTGTCGAAATATCGCCAAATTTGACGACCAAAATAAGTCTTCATAAATGAAGCCAATTTGGCTATTGCTCAATAATTTGGCGAATTTCTTATTCAAATTCAGTATTAACGAATCTTTTGTAAACGTTTTCTTTGCATTTTAACTTGCTGTTTTCGTGTAACATTAGCTAAATATTTAAAACGAAGATATAGGAAAGCTACCTTTTCTTCCCGTACAGGCCGGAAGGACTTTTTTTTATTAAGTTTTCTTTTATGCATAAAAAAAATAATTATTCATACATTTTGGACTCATCTTTTTTAAAACTGGAAATATTTCTTGCCACATTGCTCTTGAATTAAAAATTTGCTTTTAAGCTTAACAGGATATTTGTTTCCTTTGCATAAATAAAAATGTGTATGCATGTTGTTAAACACACATATTTAAAACTAAATATTAATATAAATATGAAAAGTTCCATTTGTTAGGTAGATATGAGTAAATGTCATATACTCATAAAATGGAAATATTAAAGAGAGCAATCAATTGAAAATTCTGAGTGTTATTGGAAATTTTCTTTCTTTTCTAATAAATGTAAGTTGTTACTTTTGTATTACCGATATTATTTCCAAAATGAAAAACTTACTTCTTAGAAAAGCTGTATTTTTCGATTTGTCTTGTATGGATCTCATATCAAAGCAGAAGGGAAGTGCAACTAACATATCTTTTATTTTTTACCTTAGCAATTTATTAAAAGGCTTTTTTTTCAATTCATGAAAAAAAAAAATCACCTAAACTATATGAAAAATAAACTGAACATACACAATGTCAACCTAAAAATTATGCCTAAATTTAGGAATCTGAACCATATTATATAAATTTTTTGTTGTTTGCGATACAAACGTATGGGTTCATTCACTTTATGTAAGTTAATTTGCTTTTAAAAAATTAAAATTTCCAATATAATAAAAAAAGCTGTAAATAAAATGTTTAACGTTACGCGAATTTCACCATATATTCTTTGTTGTCCAAAAAACAAAACCCCTACATTTTAATCATTAATTTGTCCCAGGAAAAGGCGAAAATTATGTATTTTTTTTCATTTTATGTAATAAAAAAGCTTTGGGGGTAGTCTCCGAAATGAATTTGTACAAAACTTAGACATTTTCAACATGAAATGCAATTTTTATAGCACAGTTGGTTGTTTTCGGAAAACATACATTCATATACCGATAGGGAATTAATTCGGTTAAATATTTTAACAATTATGAAGTTTTAAGATTTGGAACTCCTAACGTTAATTCCTTATTAATATTCACAAAACAGATCGCAAAGTTGAAAGATTTGCAGCACAATTCAAAACTACTTAGCGGAATGCGATGTAAATTTAAAATTTGCGAAATGGAAGCTTCTTAAATTCGATCTCTTTTAAAAATATCATGAGTCACAATGAGTCTACTGTTTTCAAAAATATACATATTTTTAAATTGATTTTTTAACAAAAAATGATAATAATAATTAAAAAAACATAAAATCATTTAAAATGAATCACAATTTTTTTATTACTAAAATAGGTGTAAAATGAAAAAAAAGATTTTAAAACATTAAAACCATTCTAAGATGTTAAAACTTTCATCGGAGTCCCGAGCGCTTTCGACCAGAACCTGGCCATCATCAAAGGGCGAAAATGAGAAAAAATTCCGTATATTTAATCATAATAATAATCTATCCAATTTTTAACAGAAATCAACTTTTCAGAAGCTTCAAATATGGGAATTTACAATTACAGTTTATTCAGCTAGTATTGTTTCAGTAATACCTAACAATCTACCTGTATTGCAATGTGTTTTGCAACGATTTAAAAGTAATTTAACAGTAGGATATCCATATATTCACAATGCATAAACAATATGACAGAATGACTACCCGTTTGGCATCCGAAGTTAAAATTTACTAAAAACAAAACAACAACAACAACAAAATTGTTTGTCAAAATTGAATGTTCGTTTTGAACAATTTAGAATTTAGTATGCTTTCAAAATGAAGATGACCCCAACAGCTTATTTTCTGAAAATAAATAGAAAAAATAATATTTTTTACACTTTTCCAACATAATTGAAATGTGTTTATGACTTCGGTTTGTCTGGTCGTGATCACAGCTCTCCTAAATATACTTAGATTGCCATGTATTTGATATATGTTATTGACGTTTCCCATAGTATTATCGGAATTGAAAATGTAGTGTGTAACATTTATAGTTCATTTATAAGGTTCCAAATAAAATTCTATTACATTATGGTCTATGAGGGAAAAATTTCAATGTAATTTAATGATGTTACAAAGATACATGATAATAAGATACATGAAGATGACAAAATATACATGATAATAAAGTGAGTGTGTGCTAATATTCACAATATTCTAAACTAAATGTGAAAAACGTATAATGAATCATGTTTTTGAACATATATTCTCAAATAATGCAGGTATTTAACAGCGGTGTATTAATCAAAAACTGAATTCTACAACTATCGGAATTTTTAATTATTTCAGTACTTTTTAATTGTATACAAAACACATTTAATTATTGGGTGATATTATAATTGAAATAATGCTTTTAATAATACGAACAAAATAAAATATTAGAACACTTTTTGAATTAGTATACAGTAGTGTTCAAGTCTGAATTAGGAAAAAATAGAATCAGTACATATTTTTGATTCAATAGAAGAAATTATATCATTAAACATTACGAAAGCTTTTATGACAAATGTTGCCGTGTACCTCTTTTCTCAGTAATGAATTTATACTTTTAGGAGAAGTTTTATAATTTTGTTTCAAAAGTTATGGATAAAGTTTTTACTAACTTTTGAAAACTTTTTTTTTTTTAAACATCCGTAATAGATAATAAATTTAACAAACAGTGTGTTTGGGCACTACCTTTTTAAACTAGTATGACAAATGATATCGCGTTTTGCTAGTTTTGGTATTTCAACAGAAATAAATACTTTATTAAATTTTGAAAATGCCTTCAAAAATTTTGCGATGTCTTTTTTTTCCCCTCGATAATGAATTTAAAATTGTACTTGTAATTGTAGAATTGAGTTGAATGTATATGCATATATATATATATATATATATATATTTCAAATTTTACACTTGTTTTTGATTCTGAAGTGAATTACAATATAAAGAAGATCGTAGGTAAACAGGGTAATTATGACAAATTTGATAAACTAACTAACACAAGCTTCAAAGAAGACCAAGCAAACTTATTTTTATATCAAGCGTCATTATTTATCGCAAGTAAAAGTGAGATTGTAAGAAAGTGACCTTGCATAATGATCGAGGGAGGCACCCCAAAAACACAGAGATGAGGGATTAAAATTTTCCGTACTCCGATCACAAGCGTTGAGTTAAAAGCTGACAAAAGTAGCCAAACGTATCACTTTGGCGAAATAAATGAAAAGAGACACAGATATGAAATTCGTTTCTTTATCTTAACATAGTATAAAACAAAGTCGCTTTTTCTGTCCCTATTTCCCTATGTACGCTTAAATCTTTAAAACTACGCAACGGATTTTGATGCGGTTTTTTTTAATAGATAGAGTGATTCAAGAGGAAGGTTTATATGTATAATAACATCCATTAAATAGTGGAGAAATACTGTTATTTTTTAGGTTTAAGTCGCTTTTTCTGTCCCTATATCCCTATGTACGCTTAAATCTTTAAAACTACGCAACGGATTTTGATGCGGTTTTTTTTAATAGATAGAGTGATTCAAGAGGAAGGTTTATATGTATAACATCCATTAAATAGTGGAGAAATACTGTTATTTTTGAGGTTTTTAATGTGATGTCGTAAATAATTTCATTTTTTCCGCTTATACATTGCAAACGCAGGCTGAACCCTACAAGATTTATCAAAATAATGTACTAATTATTGTACACATTAAAAAGGTCTACAGAAAACACAAAGAGATGAAGGTTTTCAAAGTTAACCCGAAGCAAAGCGAGGGAGGTCCGCTAGTTAACTATATAGTTTATCAAGAACAAAAAATGATGCATTATAAAAAAAAAAAAAAAAAAAAAAAAAAAACTTTCTAACATTATTATTAAGAAATTTAGTTTTTTTTTCTAGAATGGAATGAGATATCTAAATAAGCAACTTAATAAAACACACACCTCAGAGAAATTCCTTTTTCAGCAATTGCTGTCTATATCCGGTAATGTGTGTGGCGTCTTTCTTGTAGAGCTGTATGCGATCTATAGAATTTATATACTAACATTTGGATCTGTTTAACACCAGAACGGCCGGTAATTTTGACATCCTAAAACAGCCGCCTGTGTCATTTCGACACCACTAATTTAATTATGCAAAATGGACGCCATAAATTCTAATTTAACACTATATTTCGCCATTGTACTTTAATTAAGCTTATATCCTTAACTTTTCGCAAAAGAAAGTCGCTTTATTTTACAGAAAAAATACATTAAATCAAAACGGCGGACAATTCCGACATCCGAAAACAGCCGCCGGTGTCATTTCGACACAACTAAGTTATTTATGAAAAGTGGACGCTATAAATTGTAATTTAACACTATATTACGTCATTGTGCTTTAAGTAAGCTTACACTGTTAAAAATTTGCAGCAAACTTTCCAGTCATTTGACCGTTTTTATAGAAAACTGTTACATAACCGTAATTTAACTATATTCTGACAGTATTATTGCTCATTTTATGGTTAGAATATAGTTAAATTACGGTTGTGTAACCGTTTGCTACAAAAACGGTCAAATGACTGGACAGTTTGCTGAAAATTTTTAACAGTGTATATTGTTATAATTTAACAAAAGAACGTGAATTTATTGTAAATTCTGCTTGGTGTCGAAATAAAACCAGCGGACGTTCTAGGTAAATTGGGCTGTACTTTTTTTATGTAATTTATGTAATTTTTTCATAGTAAAAATTTCGACAGTGTGCTTATGACGTAAAATGATTAAAAGTCATACAATTGGAAGAATATAGGTAAACAAATGTGACAGAGAGATAAAGCTAAATTCGGTTTGGTATCGAAATGACACCAATGGACGTTCTAGTGTTAATAATGCATACCATAGAAGAAAACTCACTTCCAGCAACTATCGATCTTAGTCAGTTCTTTAACCGAATTATTTTGTATGTCTGTATAAATAGACGATAAATGTTATGCACTCTATACTCACGCGGTGCATTTCAGTGATTTCCTTATGTTTGAAGCATTATAACATCATTAAAATCGATATGCGTGAAAAGTTTCTTTTTTCCGACTTGATAATCAGCATCTAAATCTTAATAGAGTTTACGTGCTCACGAAAAATTAAATATGATTTTCTTTGGGTTGGATATAATAGTACAACATAGTGGCCGTTTTGATCAAAAAACACAATTTCTCTTGATTTTTATAGGGTTTTGTAAAAGATAAAGTTTATCCCATAAAAGAAATATTTGAAGGCCCAATTACAGCTGCAATTTCAGCAATAAGTCTTGCGATTCTACAGAAAACTTGGCTTGAACTTGTGACTATCGTCTGGCACTTCAACATGGTACCAAAGGATCGGATATAGAAGTATATAGATTTTTTGTATTAAATGTAACGAGTTCCTTGTTCACATCATGAATCTCTTTTTCATTTATATGTGTAACATTTTTCACAATTACACATTTAAATAAGATACTTTTAGATGGGACACTCACGTATATTTACTTTGATGTACAGAGTACACAGATTTATGCGCCCGGTTTTATACACCCTGATTCGCTAACAGTAATAAATATATATTAAAGAACATATATACAATATGTTTGATCACTTTATTTATAATAACATTTTTAATTCAGACAGTTTTTAAATACAGAAACCCAACATGAGGGAAAAATTGACCGGGACCAGGACTCGAACCTGGTACTATCAGCGTAACGTGCTGATGGCATTTCCAACATGTATAAATGTGAGAAATTGCAGGGCTAGTGTATCAGCCAGAGGTTGCTCAGTGGCATAGCATCGCCACGTTAAGCTGAAAGTCCCAGGTTTGAATCCTGGAACCTGTCAATTTTTCACTCATGTTGGGTTAGTGTATTTAAAAATTGTCTAAATTAAAAATGTTATTATAAATAATAAATATAATTGGATGTTTGTAACGTAACCTGTAATTTATATATGCAATAATTAAAAACAGTTGAAATGTTCGCCAATAGATGTCGCTGCACAGTCTCTGTAAGAATGCTGAAATTAACATGTAGAACTAATTGTTACTCAGTTAGGTTTTACTCTAAATTATGTTTACACACATAGTAGCTTGAGAAGAGAAAAACAATGTGATTTGAACCTTTTACCAAAACAGACATATTTGAGGGTTAATGACTTAATAGTAAGGATACCAAATAATACATGGAAGAAAATCTATTGCAATATTATGCTGTTTGTTATAAAAGAAACGGGTAAAATAGAATATGTACACGAATGTTTTTTTTTTTTATGTTAAAAGAATTTTCTCCACACCAGATTTCTTTGGGTAATAAAAATTCAATTATCAAAGAATATAATCGTTCACATGAAATTATATATTTTCCCAACTAAACAAGCACAATGACATTAGATTTTTACTTGCAGCTTTATTGTCTTACATAATCATTGGAGCGACCACAGATTGTATCGTTAATCGCCTTTATAAAATGACGTTTTGAAAAATGATTGCTTACATATAAAACTCTGCTTGGTGCTGTCGTATGTTAAGATTGAAATAAAAGTTCAATATCGTCTTAACTTTCCTACCAAAAGTCGAAAAAATAAAACTGTTTGCATTAACGCTCCTTGCTTTTGACATTCCATACTAATATTACAGTTATGTTTTATAAATGACCGTATGCATATTAATATTTATACAAACGTTAAAAATATCAATACGAACCCTTATATATTTTTCCTTTCTTTCAATTAGCTATGCTGTATATACACTAAATGCAAATTTTCTTTATTTTATTCAGAACAACATGTTAAATATATGTTAAAACGTATTAAGAGCAGTCCTGGGCAAATGCAGTCGACAGGTAAGTTTTTTTTTTTAATTTGTGATTAAGTTATTTAAACTCTTAAGACCTGAAGTTAAAATAATAGTACAAATACACATTCTTTGCTTTTAAACAAACAAAATGACCTCATAGATGACAAAAAAAATATTTTTTTGAAATCTATTGTTTTAGGGCACTTGTAATTTAGGTTCACAAATATGAACATAAAGTTATTACCCCCCCCTCAAAATATCAATTTAATTATCAATAACCTAAAATTACACAATAAAAAAATAACAGCTTTAAATAAGTAACTGCAAATTCTTAAATTTTTTTATTATAAAGTTTTTAAGTGAAATAATTGTGAAAATTATCTACTTTCTTGGATGCACTGTTTCGAAAGCATTTTGAAAACTCAGGATAAAATAACTTTTATTTTATAAGGAATTCTACATCGGTGCTGCCATTTATTGGCTTTATTTTAAAGCAAAAGCATTCAACTTTATAGAAGTGAAGTTAAAATGTAAAAATATCAATCATTTTAATTTTTATGAGCAAAAGAATCTAGGTACCTATTTGGGTACCCAGGATTCAAAGGTTAATTCGTCTTTTTTTTTTTTTACAAAAGTTGAGCAGAAGGGAAGCACAACTAGGGAAGCATTTTTTCTCTACTCCACCCCTACTCGGAAAACAGTGATCTTCCTCTTTTCTCGTACTTTTAATGGAAAAACAAAGTTTAAAAGGCAGTTTTTTTCTCATGCACAGAACACACCATTCTTTTCCATTCTAGCCTGATTCTTCTTTTTTTCTTCTTAACCAGCATGCTATGTGTTTTACAATCTGGAGGGAGTTTGAGGTTTTAACAAAACAGTAAGAACTAGTATCAGTCTAGCCTTTGTGACACCTAAATCTGGATACAATGCTAAACAATTCTCAAGTTTTTTGTAAGTTTGAAATCCGATTTTTGTATTTAGAATTAAAATTGATTAATCTGTCACATTCGTTTTAAATAATAGTAACATATAAGGGATTATAAGTATTTCATTTCAAGTTAACCTATAAATTTATTTAAAATTTCAAGCTTAATTAATTTTAATAAAATTAAAGAATAATATGTATTTTTTAAAGATTTATTCTTCGCTTAAAAAGCTTGACGCCTTTATTATCATGTCGCCTGTGCGCCCCGCACACATTGTACAATAGATTGGCGCCACGCTGGTTCGGACACAAGTGTCTCGTACTGGGTTTACCAATGTTTCAGGTAAAGGTGTTCTGTTTCCTGTTTTTCAGAGAGTTTTAGCAGGAGGGATGTGTGATAGTGAATTTGTAATTACGTGACTACGTTATTTACTCCAGAATATTTTATAATTTTTTATGTTGGATTATCATCTGCAACAAATGAGAGTAAAAAAATCATTCATTGGACTTCACAAGAATAAGTATTTTTTGTTTTTGTTTTTATTTATCCTCAAATTGTTATCGTAAATTGTTGGATCACAATAAACATATTTTCCCCAGTCGGCTGCTGATTCCAATTACATAATACCAGCACGATAGAATGGTTTATTTTAGCACTGCATAATTTGGTGGGAAAAATATTTTTTTTTTTTTTTCTGGGGAGTAGAATTTTTTACTGGCTACCATATTTTTATCAAACTTGTAAAGCCCTGGTCCACGGAATGCGACAATATTGAGACTAATTAAACAATTTTTTCCCTATTACTGTACAAGGAACAAAATTTTTTTCTCTTTAATGTTTTAAAATTATAAATAACAGATTATAATAAGTTGCACACCCCTTGTTTTCAAAATTATATATAGATGTGTATATGTGTAGATAGTTAATTAAAAGATAAGCAGACACAGAAAGATAAATATAAATTGGAACTGTCTGTTATTCCGTGTTTTATTAAACTTTCCACGATCTGCTTAACTTTTAAGCTTTAAATAGAATAATATTTTCCGTTTTGTTTTAGTACGAGGATACAGATCGATCTATCTAAATGTTACATGATAAATACTACTGAAATCTTAAGTAAGTTCACACAAGAGCTCATTCTTTTTGCATGTTACTTTGCAATATGTCATAATCGAAATCGAAATATGATATCAGTAACGTGATCACCCGGGCACTTAGAGATGTAATCGATAAATCCTTATTTCCGATTCTACTTCATTTTCTTTTCCTATTACACCGCACCTGCTCTTTGTTTCTCTTTCAGTAATCGTATTAAATCAAGGTTGTTTAAATCATAATAACATGTATCTTGTTAAAGTTATTTTGCTTGCTACTAACCTCCTAATTTAGTTTCTTAAATGAGCTTATATAAATAGAAGCTTTTTATATAAACTAATGTTTAAACTTTATCAATCTTTTTAGTTTCTTATTTATCAGACTGAAAGAGGAAAGAAATAGAAATGTGACGGACGCTTCCGGTGTGACGTCATGATGTTACTCCAGAACTAATATTGAATATATGGTGAGAAACAAATCGATCTTTTAAATACTTTTCTTTGCGAAATAACATTGTTTACAGTGATATTTATCTGTAGAAATATATATACATTTGTCACAAAGTTTGGTAGTACTTTTAGAAAATTTGCCAAATTTACCATAAATGTGGAAACTTGGCGATAACTAGCTAACATGATACATTTTCTACAACAATGCGGTTTTAACCAAACTGAGGTGTATCAACCATCGAGTTTCCTGTCATATGAGCAGACTTATATTGGTGTTGATATAACTTCAGTCTTATATACGAGGATAAATATTTATGTTAAATATTTAATTTTTACAGAATTATAATTTTTACTTACCCACATAGGTGCCAACCTCTCATTAATATTCCGTAATATGCGGGTTAATTTGACCCAGGTTTAACACGTATCGCACCAGAATTTTTTTTAAAGAAATTAAATTAAATAAATTCCACGAAGAAACCTGAAATTGAATAAAATTCATCCAATAATTTTTCTGGTTGGAAGCGTTGTTAAACTCGGTCAAATTAACCAGCATGTTACGGAATATTTATGAGAGGTTGACACCTCTGCTTACCCATCATACCTAGTATAGGGTAAGTCTTGTAATCGTTTTGAAAATCGAAAAAAGAAATTGACGGTTTACACGTTTCAGACACTGGAGATTCCGAAAAATTTATTTTTAGAAAAAAAAAAAATTGCCGTCCGTCTGTGTGTGTGTCTGTGTGTGTGTGTGTGTCTGTAACCGCTCTATCTCCCAAACAAATTGAGATAAAAACTTGAAATTTGGTATGTACATAGTATGTAACAATGGGAAGAAGCTTATTGAATTTCAGTAACGTCGATTATCCGGAACTATTTTTTTCGGACTCTCGAAATATTCGTTCTGATAAAAGGTACATAAAAATTTTCGAGATTGTTTATTTTAAGGAGTGAATATAAACGACAATAAAAAAAATATAAATTTTGCATAAAGAACTAAGTCGATAGGATCATGAGTTGCCGAGATATTTGTAATCATCCTATTTGCCACACTCTTCGATTTTTCATGACCCTGTATTTCATTCAAATTTCAATTCAAAGATATATTTTAATTGGAAATGAGACGCTTAATCCGATGCAGTAAACCGTTAGTTAATATGATTATCAATTTTGGAGTTTTAAGAATGTTTCTTTTACGCAATTCAGTAATAGAGCATTTAAAGTTTATGACGTAATCAAGTCACGATTTTATTCGAATTGCAATGCATTTTATAAATAGTTTACGCATGTTTTATTTTAATATTTTATTTTATGCATATCCATGATGGGTAAGTATTACGGTGGCTTCTTATTCTCTGGTTTCTTACCGTGGTATTCTTACCTTTTCACTATTATATGCAATGACATTCATTTGAAATCATATTTTTGCCGACATCCCTTATGTTAGACGCCAACTTTTGTCGTAAACCAACAGTTCAAGAAAATTAGCCTCAAATTTTAATAAAATAATGTAAATAATATTATATGATTTTTAAATAAGCCGTACTTTTTTACACTGGTTTTCATTGCATGTATACGATACTTTACAAGAGTTTACAGAAAATATAATAGGAGCAAAATAATTTTATATTTATTGCCGAAACATCAGCTGAGGGCCTTTCTGGAGACAAAAGTTTTTGGTTTCTGTCTGTCTGTCTGTTCCGCTATGACTGCCGCAAAAAGCATCCGATGAGGTTGATATTTAGTAAGTATGTTGGTGAGGTACCTGAATTCGGTTGTATAGTTTTTGTTAAATTTTGTTGATTCGTTCAGAAGTACAAAGCATTTTATTTTACGGCAGAATAATTTTCTATTGGAATTCAGGTGTTTTTTAAATTTAACCATTCATTAAACAGAAAATGGCGCATAATTATAATGATTTAAATGTTAAATTACGGATAGTAAAAATTCTGAATGGGAGAATTAAATTATTCTGATTAATTTGAAAATTTGTTAATACATTTACCAGGTTTGTTAAATCAGGTATATAAGGTTTAATGGAATTCTGTACATCTGTTCGAAAAAAAAAAATTGCGTTATCGCTTTACTTATTGGACACGATACATAACCTTTTGTTTTCCGTTTTCTTTTATCAGTTCCCTAGCAACTGTATTTTAACCTATAAAAATATAGCATTAAAATAATCCCGATTACGAAAGATTAATCAGAACGTCTGTTTTAGGGAAATAGCGGACTCTTGCAGGCAGCTTGAAAAGTAGGCATAGTACAAAATGTAACAATAGCAACAATTTATTTAAAGCAATACTCACAGTAGATGACTGTGGAGAGGGACATTTCAACTTACGATGATCAAAATAACTCAAATCACTAAAAAACTCAGAGAAGGTATGATTTCTCCAAGAAATTTACTAATTTGAAATAGTAGATAAAAACAAAATGGTTACACTGATCGCTTGCCGGAACCCTTGAAAATATTACAGATCGCTTGAAAATGTCACTAGAAACTTTGTAATGGTGTAAAACGTTACTTTAAACACTGTAATAACTCTATCAACTAAACCTTGTTCAATCCAATACTATTTTATTTAAAACAAAAAAAAATAATTCTATTACCACATTGATGAACTCACAGTTGAAGTTTGTACTCCAAAAATTGCTCATTGGAAAACATCGCTTCCTACACAGCAAAGAGGGGAAAATTACTTTTTAATTTAAAACAAGAACGAAAAATCATGCGTCAAGCATAGATTATGTAGCACTTTCCAACGCTTCCAAAATAATTTTACAAATCATACCGTTTAATAAGCTAAAAGATAACTTCTAAGTAAACAATTTGGAAAACGCATAACATATTTAAAAACATAATTTCAGGAATTTCCAACATATACAATATTCGGAAAAATATCCGAATACTTTTATTCAGCCCTGTATAGGATGTATAGAATTGTATATATACTACATAGGATGCTAAATTTTAGTTCAGTTAGGAAACGTGTAGCACATTTTAAAATTCTCCGTCTGGAGTTTGTCAATAAACAGAAATGTGTTCGCGAACTTTTGTGCTGCCCTGTATAGGATCTACAGAATTTATACACACCACGTAATAGACAAAAAGCAAGTTAACATTAAAATCGCGTTCAGTAACTTAAAACGCACTTCCAGGAATTATTGTTAACAGACAGTAGATAATTCTTTTGCGTGTCCCTGTAAATGAACGATGACTGCTATACACACAATATTCCGTAGTAAGTCTCTTGTAATGCACCTTAGTGATCTATATAAATTTCAATGCGTTTAAAATAGTGAAACATTATTTAAATAAACCGCAGACGATTTTTCTCCATAGACGTAATGTAACGGAATTATTTTTACTGTCCCTGTAAAGTAACTATAAGTGCTATGCACACCCTGTTCCATATTAAGCTTCTTCTAATGCACCTTAGTGATATATATAAATTTCAATGCGTTTAAAATAGTGAAACATTATTTAAATAAACAGCAAATGATTTTTCCCCATAGACCGCAATGTAACGGAATTCTTTTGAGTGTCCCTGTAAAAAAACTATAAGTGCTACACACTTCCGTTGAAATAGGGAACATGCTATAGATAACGATAATAACATATAAAAATTGCAGAGCAATCCGAGCATATTTACGGGAGTTAGAGCACGGACAGACGGCAGACGGCAGACGGCAGACGGCCAGACGGCCAGACGGCCAGACGGCAGACGGCCAGACGGCCAGACAAACCGAAGTCATAAGCACTTTTCAACTAGGTTGGAAAGTGCTAAACAGGAAGCAATGGAAATCTCGACTAAATTAGCATTATGGGCGAGCTGCACATAATCCACTGTGTCTAATTTTTACCGCCCTATATATTTTGCAGCTAAACAATCACAGATGCCTAATAATCATATCATTTCCCTAAATCACCGTTGAAATCAGATTCCCGAAGATTCAGACATATATTTTGAAATTTAAAGACATGACAGAATAGGGAACTGTATAACGCAAAAAAATGTTTGAATTCAGGACGACATGGTTGCAGGCAAAATCTCCCAAACTCACTCGACCACAGAGTACCATCATAAAGCAGTAGCTAGATACTGCTACAAATTTGCTGCATTGAAAATCAGAAAAGTTGGAAGACAACGAGTTACCAATTTTTTTTTTTCATTTTATCACAATTATTGTGCATGAAAACTAAATTGTTGAATCATCACTTGCTTTAGAATAAAACATCTTTAGTAACGTACTGGAAATGAGTTTGTGTTCTGAATAGACTAGTTTTTGGTTTTATAAAAGAAAAGAGTTTTCTTCTTCGCATTGCTCTGTATTATAGCGACAATATTCTAGTATATGTGTGCATATAATTATAGGTTTCTACACATGTTTGCTGTTACATTAAACATATCTTCACACTTGAAGGAAAATAAAATAAAATACTCGTTCATGGGATTTGTTTGGAAAACTTCCCCCATAGTTATGATTAATAGTAAATAAAAAACTGTTTCATTCTTTTTATTTTGAAACTTCACATGATTTTTTTTTTTTTTTTTTACATTTTTGTTGTATTTTATTGATAGTTGCAAACAATTTTATTAAATGGTATATAACAAGTTTAAAGCAATATTATGGATTTAAATCTGAATTATATCTATACTTTTCAGTAGGGAAGATGGCTGTCTTTTCCCGCAGTAACAGTTTTTAGGTGCGTTCTTAATTGTATAAATACGTAGCACCTATAGTCGTCGTCTGGTCCGTCCATCTATTCGCATATAACAGCGCAAAAACTACTCAACCGAATGGTTTGAAATTTAATATATATAATTATTGCATAATTTTGTCGAGTCCTTTCCTATTTTATGAAAATCGAATCAAAACTTTAAAAGATATTAATACAAATACTTATTAAGTAATTAGATTTTTAAAAAATATATCGGTACTTCCTTGTCATAGCAGTTTCCGAGTATTAAACGTGAAGCGATGAGATGTATATCTAATTTATCTGACAAGTATCCTCTTTAATAAAAAGATATGCGTTGCTGACGACTGGGATTTTCGCTAATCGTTGCCACAGATTAAGCTCGGATAATGAAACATTTGAAATTACTGAAAAAATTAATTGCTCGAAAAGTATTTATCAGAAAATTGTTAGACAAATTGCATTAGAAATGTAAAAAATTGTATTTTTCTTGATATAAATTTCAAATCCACTGATTATGCCATTTTTTAAATATTAAATTTCAAAAATTACCAAATTTCACAATGGAGTACCACAGCGAAAACTTCACGGATAAAAAAAAATAATAACAGCAATGTGTCCACAAATTATAGTAGCCTTATTATTCTGTTAAAATATAGAAATGAATTATGATGTCACGAGTGCATGATTTTTATTTAATTCTCGACAAATACTAGATTCGCTATTTCTTCTTAGTTGTGAATAATATAGGTTAATTCACGTTATTAAAAAATGTACCTATAAAACATATAAATCAATGGAAAATTGTAAACGTAATAGCAAACCGCATTAAAAAAAAACATAACTTAGAAAAAATTATAAATTAAGAAATAAGTATCCGTTTTTATGTTATTTTAGGATATTCCAGGTAAAGGTACAGATTACTTTAAGATACAAGGTTAAATTCACCGTTATATTTCGTTTGATTCAAGGTTCTTTTGGAGAAACCGACCAGCGCAGCGGGCGTAGTCTGCTAGTGACGTTAAAATATGACATATAGGACATTTTATAACCTCTATGATCAAGTTATATTCAAGTTTTTCATTCAATTAAATCCTATCATTTGTAATTAATTCAGAAAATCCCATGATAGGTAATGAATCTACGTTACGATGGCGATTACGTACTACTTAAGATGGAGTCACATTATTTCCGTATTACTGAATTTAAAAACCGAATTTGTATAAAAATTGTTTAATTATAGCAATCATATAATCTACCGACAATTTTTTGTATAGATGCTTCCGGAGAAATACATCTTAAGTGGAAATGTAGTCTAAATATGGATTTCACCTTCTGAAATTTTCAAAACTAGGCTTAAGTGTCCC
Organism: Maratus michaelseni; assembly: GCA_963931845.1. Classification (NCBI taxonomy): domain Eukaryota; kingdom Metazoa; phylum Arthropoda; class Arachnida; order Araneae; family Salticidae; genus Maratus; species Maratus michaelseni. The sequence goes on along the minus strand of OZ007596.1, from coordinate 125,752,332 downwards.
ATTGAAATTTTCAGTAAATGTCAACAAAAGATAAAATGTTGCCAATTTAAAATGTACTTATTTTATTACGGAAATGCATCATATCATAACAACAGGCGATATAATTCCTTTCACTGAAATAATAACAGTGCGAACGTACTTTATTTGTCACGTTTGACGTACAATTTCCAGCTTGTTATCTCCATTATCATTTTTAACAACATCGCTTTTATGATTTTATTATATTTACTATACCGAATGGAATCTAAACTTATCACAATTTCTATCGATTAAATCTGACACTTACTATTCATATCATAGTAAAATTCAAGTGATATACTGTGACATAATAATAACACTGACTGGTTGACTACGATGTGTGTTGCTCGTTACTTCGGCATCACAATGATGAATCTTAACAAAGTATTCTGGAAAAAAAGGCTTCCTAATAAATATAGAATTTTTATTTCTTAATTTACTAATTTGTGTATGAAAATCAGAATTTGTTAGAAAAATTACCTGCACACATAATTTTTACAGTTTATGCGTCTTGTGAAAATATTCCAATTATACATTTATTTGCATTATTTAATAAACTAGTGATTTAAATTTTCATTCTAAAACATATAAGCAAGTTTTATTTATTTTTAGAATTTCTTTCTTAAACTAATTTAAACTAACCCTTGGAGCTTTTTAAAAACACAATGTTTTCTTTATCAATACTTAATTTAAATAAGCCGCATTCATTTCAGAAATTAAAATGAAAAAATATATAAATATTAAAAAATTTAATTTTTTCCGGACTCTGCTAAATCTACCCTATATATATAAAATCCTAATGAAACGAATTTGTGAAACGATTTTATGAAACGAATTTATGAAACGATTTTATGAAACGACTGATTACGTTTCAGGGCTATTTTTAATAAAATATTAAACGCTTGATGGTGAAATTAATACCAATTTTCCATAAAAATCCGCGGATGTCAAAACTGGTAATAGAATTTTGAAATTGGAATTAGTTATCGAGATATTAATTTTTTTCTAATTTTAATGACATTTCTGTAATGATGGCAACTAATTATTCAGTTTTTTTGTGACAAAAAAGGGGAAAAAATTGAAAAGGATCCCGATAGGGATTTATTGATTTCTTTTCATTCGTCATTTTCAAATTGAAATTGAAATTATCTTTTATTTTAATCGATAATGAAGACAAGATTGTGATTAAATTATGTTTTTCAGAAAAATTTGAAAAAAAAAATCACATTTCTATCGTCAGGATTCAATCGTCTGTCAGCATTTAATTTAATTTATAAACTGAAAATATTTTGAATAAATTCGTCCAAATGACGTCATTTATGTAAACGCAAACGAAAGGGGGGGAAACGGAATTAATAGTAATTATTATTTATTGATATCATTTTGTTATTTTTTTGTAAAATTTAACTAAACGAATTTATAAAAGCACTAATTCGGATATTTGAAACGAATATATAAAATAATAATTGCCCAACTGAACGGAAGGAGAATAAAATATCCTGCTTGGTTTTCTATCCTGCTTGGTTTTTTTCCGCCAAGCTTTTTAAAAAAGCGTCAAGACCCCTATAATAGAAAAACACCAAAAGTTCATTGGGTTTGTTTTCATATCTTTTGGCAACAAATCTATGTATATTAATGAATCTATCCCTTTTTTAAGCTCGAATTACGCCAAACCTAAAAGCAAATGATCCTATACTGGAAAAGTACCCGATTTTCTTATGGACAATATTAAAGTGACATAACATGGTGTAAAATTATCGCGGATAGCAAATTTGTTTAAATATCTCATCAATTGATGCCGAATAAATGCAGGCATGCATGCACAAAATATTTAAATAATTTTGTATGATAAATAATTATTAGAAAATTCGTGTATACATATTAATTAAAATAAATAATTTACATATTTAAAATAACATGAAAATATGCATGATGGTGCACTAAAATAGAGAGAAAATTAAAACCTGTTACTGAAAATGTCTATAACATAGTACTTTTCAATACCGTGGTTCTTAATGTTATCACAAGCAGATGGAATTTTTCTCATCCTTAAACGCAAAGGAAGAATAGAATGCAGATCGTTGTTATAAAAGTCCGAGAGGTAGCCACAATTTAAACCTAACCATTTTATACAAGCTGGTTTTCAAGTTGTAATTGATTTTACTTATCAATCCCGAAAACAGTCGTCAGTTGTCACAACAGTATGAGACCATGATAATCAAAAAATGTCCCATTAAAACGTTAAAAGCATGGCAACCCAACAACAGATTTACCAATATTTTAAAAATAAAGCACGCTGTCATGTTTTTAGAGGCCTCGAAGTCTGAGCGGGGGTTGGCGAGCGTAGCTCGCAGGGGGTAGGCCCCCTAGTTATTCTATAAAATTTTTCCATTTAGTAATGTTCCGTATATAACCCCGGCTTATTAAAATAGTTCTTCACTATCCATACGTACAGCCATTTTATCCTAATCCACTTAATAATATTTATTCCAAATTATTTCAATCTAGGAATGGCGATAATTACTTAAATTTATTCTTTAATTAGAACACATTTCTTTTAATCCACTAATAAAATTCATTATTATTCCCGTGTAATCACACCACTATAAATTCTTTATTTAAATGCTAAAATATCATATCTCTTAAATTATTCCGCTCTACAAAACCTTAGTTCGTTAAAAGAAAAAAAAAAAAAAAAAAAAAAAAAAAAAAAAAAAAAAAAAAAAAAAAAAACATTCTAACATTAAATATTAAATATCGCTACTTACGTATTATCCGTGCCAGGAGATTGATCGCCAAAAATGTTTGCCAAGTACCAATCTTGTTTATCGTTGCCAATCATGTTTTCAAACGCAGTAATTTAACATTATCAAATAACATTGTTAAAAATGGTAATTAATATAAAATAAATAAAATGTAATATATGTTTATTAAATTTATAACATTGTTAAAAATAGTAAATAACATTATTTTAATAAAATTAATAAATGGTAAATAGCATAGTAAATAAGAAAGAATAACATTATAGATTATTCTCAGGCATGTACCATGTAGCAAGAAAAAAAAAAAGGGTTACTATAATTAGTAATATTGGCTCCATGCCTGGCGCAGTTGGCTTAAAACTGGCACGGATAATACGTAAGTACCTAAATATCTAATACAATATTTCCAAAATGCTCTCTTTTTTTCCCTACATCAAAGATTAATTTTCTTTTTTTTCTTCTTTATTGCGTATTAAATCCGAAGCTAGTTTTAACCACAGACTGAAAGCAGATATATTAGTTTGTTTAAACGTCATTCATCTGGTAACGAGAGTTTAGAAGCCTGTAGAATTTTTTTTTTGCCGCCAGGAAGTTGATATTCGTCAAAATTAATCCACCGGAAATACGAATAATATCTCTTTACAACCCCTTATGATTCGATGAAACTCAGTCACGTGACGTATGTTGTAGTCTTACACAAAGGCAGTTAAAACCCAATGCAGATTCTGATTTCAGTGGAATTTTTACGTTTGGCGTTGGCTAAAAGAGCAGAGTAAAAATTTAACTGTCGTCTAATTCGCAAAATCGTCTCTTTAGTTAGTGATGTAGAGAGTTTAAATAAAGTTTTAGGAGGGTTTCGTGCCCATTGAATCCAACCCATTCACCTAAATTAACATCTTGAACTTTGGGAAAGACTCGTTGACATTATCGACTGTCGCACGGAATGTACTGATGCTTAGATTGCAGTTCAATGAGCATTCCTCCTGACTTGACGTTTTAAAAAATGTCAATAAAGTTCTTTACTTCTACTGAAAATTTTCAGAAATATGACTTGTTGTTGGTGATACCACACGGCCTCCTGATGCGATGGAGAAAGGAAACCTTGCACAGAGTTGAAAATGCTTATCAACAAGCTTCCGACTGCCACTCAGATCGAATTCGAACTTGAATTCGCGACATAGATATATGACTTCTTATTTTTTGATTTTATGTTAAAAATAAGAAACATAATTAAAGATTTTTTTCCCCTTTTAATAACATTACACTAAAAGAAAGTATACGCCAAGTTGCTCAAAGAGAAAAACTGCCATTTTTATGTGGTACACTAATACCAATGCAACACACACATGTTTACACAGAAGTCTACTTATTGATATTTTAGGTATTGATAAGTTAAGGAATAAATTATTATTTTTTCTGAAGATTTACTCAACCACTAATGATTCTTTATGAAGGAAAGATTTATTCCTTGCTAGAAAAAAAACTTGCCGGTTACTAATATCTAAAATGCCCAATTAGCTCGTTTAAATTAAGTTGTTTTATTGTATATATTCGATTCAGCTTTTACTGACGAGGAGAGGGCAAAGCTTGGTAATCACAGATTTTGATTATTTTTATATATGTTGTATGATAGAAGCCCCTTATTCTCAGGTTCAACAGATTTTATACAACGCTGCTTAGTTCTCGAGAAATGGGGGGTCTAATATTATAGCACAACTTAAATACTTACTTTGTAACGGGTTTACTGTTGCAAAATTACGAAGTCTGTTGTTGCACCAACTAGTTATAATCAAATAAAACAATTTCAAATAAAATAAAAATAAATGCAGAAAGAAGATAAATGAGAAAGCAAAAAATTTCTAAGCGCAAGCATGCGTATTACAAATTTCAAAATGTTTAATAAGCAAAAAAGCATGTTGTAATTTATTTTTATGTCAATTTTTAATACAATTATACTTCCTACTTTAAAAAACAGTTTAGTTTTATTATCGCATTGACTTCCCTTGTGAATATATAAATGATGTTTATTTAAAATCACGAATTGACACAATTGCTCAATATAATTGAATCGATAAAGAATATATGAAATAGATTTTAAAACCAATTAAAAAAAATAACTGTTTAATGATGTTTTATACAACGATTTAGTTACAAATAAAAAATAAATAGTTTAACATTATAATTAACGGACAATATTATAATTTTTAATTGCGATTATTACATTATAATTACAGGTATATTTATAAAACAAAAAATGAGTAAAGCAAATGCAGCGCGTTCCGGTTTCGAACCCGAGTTCGGTTATCAAGGAGCATATGCCATAACAACTGAGCTACGATCAACGGAGTAACGTCCTGACAAAGTAAGTATTAAAGTTGTGTTATAATATTAGACACCATATTTCTCGAGAACTAAGGAGCGCGTGTCGCATAAAATCCGTCGAACCTGAGATGAAGGGGCTTCTACCCTGCAACATATATAATAAAAAAGAAAACTGCCCAGTTAAACTGAGGGCATTGAGCTCACAGGCTATTCACACTAATTGTATAGTATATTCTTATTTCAAAGAATTTATAATAAGCCCCTCGAAAAATAAAGAAATCAACAATATATTAAGGGGGGGGGGTCATCCCCCCGTTACCCCCCTCATAGTTAACTAATGAACCCCTTAAACTAATCAGGGAAGTCTAATTACAACGAATATATAAACAAAATTTGAAGAAAATCGCATAATTCTGCATGAAAAATCCATTTATCTAAATTAAGGGGGGATTAGCCCCCCTTTCCCCCTTTATACTTAACCAATGTACCTCAAAACTATTCAGAGAAGCGCATTATCACAACGAACCTATATACAAAATTTGAAGAAAATCGGATAATTCTGCTTGAAAAAACCATTTATGTAAATTAAGGGGAGATTAGCCCCCCGTTCCCTCCCTTTATACTTAACCAATCAATCCCTAAAACTAATCAGGGAAGCGTCTTAACCCAATGAACCTATAAACAAATTTTGAAGGAAAACTGAATAATTCTGCATGAAAAACCCCTTTATATAAATTAAGGGGGGGATTAGCCCCCCGTTTCCCCCCTTTATACTTAACCAATCAATCCCGAAAACTAATCAGGGAAGCGCCTTAACACAGTGAACCTATAAACAAAATTTGAAGGAAAACTGATATTTCTATGAAGAGTTATCGCGTTACGTACATACATACGTACATACATACATACAGAACCGGCGGGCACATAAGCTCTCAGGCTTTGATAGCCTGTGAGCTAAAAAATAATCAAAATCTGTGATTACCAAGCTTAGCCCTCTTCTTGTGAGATTTCTCCTTTTAAAAGAACACTTACGTGAGATTGCGTTTAAAAATCTGTATTAAAAACTAAAATATTTATTTGGTCGTTCTTTAATTATCTATAATCTACTCTAACATTAAATTTTACTTTTCCATTTTTTCAGCCAGACTATTCAAACGAAATTTCTGCAAGAAATTAAAAAAAATAAGGAAAAATGCATGCTTAATATATTATTTAAATATCGATTTAAAAAGACTTTTATTTTCATAAATTATCTTTACAAAATTGCATTTCAAAGGGAAAGAAAAATAAAACCACATTCATATGACATAATAAATTTTTATGCCTTCTATTAATACATTATAATTTATTTCAAATCAACATTCAAAACAGCTAATAAAAGAACTGAACTGAATAATTTATATTCTTGATCGTGATTTCTATGGTGATCTCATTAGTATTTACTTTATTATTATCTCGATAATAAGCATTATTCCAGATTTCAAAATAGAAATGGAAAAATCTTATCTAGAAACTTCATTTTCATTTTTAAATTTTGAAATGGAACGGAAGAAAATTTTAGAAAATGAAGGGTTTGTTCCCGTAGCATTTTTAAACTATAGTTGTAATTATTAAAACTAAAAATTTACGTTTTTTATCTTTGACTCATCAAACTACTTGTTTTTAAAATATTTGTTTTCATGTATGTTTTCTTGATTGAAAAATGAATTGTTCGTATAATATTTTAACCGGTAATAGAAACCAAAATCTCACATAAGTAATTTTAAATTACGTACACTATTTTGTAGATATTTTTAGGCTATTTAGTGTTATAATTCAAATGAAATTTAAAAAATAAAATACATCAATATATTTATGTACTACCAAACTAAACTTAAATTGAAACGAATTTGTTCTGCCAGTTTAAAGGACGAATTTTCGTTTTAAGTTTAGCAGTATTCGGTATTTTTATAATTTTCTGATACTCTACAGTGTATTGTCGAACCTGTCTTTCTGAAAACCTGTATATTATGAAAGTTACTATCATCCAAGCATTTTTTATGTACTTTCCAAGTTTATCTTGCATTATAATAACTATTTTTTGAAAATCTGTATAAGTCGATTTTCTCACAAAACTATCATTTATTTTTCGGTATTCGCAATAAATAATTAGTACGGAAACGAAGAGCTTCCTTGCAGACAGACGTACAGACGGTTGATTGGTTGATTTTATGACGGCCGATAATCTACCGAGGGATATAGGCACTAGGGGGAGTGGCCTCCTTGGGGGTCTTTCTAAGGGATCCTAACCCGTATTTAATGCAAGGTTCAAAGACGACCACGGAAAACTCCAAACGGTTAGGGGCCCCACCAGTGGCAGAGAAGTTCTGTTCTCAAGCTGGTAGACGTGAGGTGCAGGGTTCAAACCCCTGTCGTGCTCGTCGACCTAAACGTTCAGAGTTTCCGTGGTTTTCTTCGAACGTTGCCGTAAATACGGGTTAGGATCCTTTAGAAAGACCACCACGGAGGGAACTCCCCCCTCTAGGGCCTATATCCCTCGTATAGATAATCGGCCGTCATAAAATCAACCAAACAACCTACCGAACGGTGAAGTTGTCGAGCGCGACAGGGGTTTGAACCCAGCACCTCCCGTCTACCAGCTTTGAGAGCAGAACATCTCAGGCACTGGTGGGGCGACGTACAGTTGGAGGGACAAGACGACGAATATAGGTGCTACGTATTTATATAATTACGAACGAGTTGATTTCCATGCACAATAAGTGTATTTGCCCGCTAAACGTTCAAGAACACTGAAATAACCACATTCCTACAAAGTGTTGTAAAATATTAAACGTGGAATATTTTACATAGCATCTTTATGATTGTGTCAAAATCATGTACACAAAGAAAATCCTTTTCAAAACTTGCATGAGAATGAAGATATTTCCCTTCATTACTTCTAAATAAAATTTGCATGCTTAGCACATAAAATATTTATACAGTTTTTCTTTCTGGAAATACTTTTATTATTTTCATAAAAATCTGTTTCTAGCATGCAGTACATTTTTATGGTTTATTTATTCTAGACAAACTTCTATTTCTAGTTTGGAACTTCTAAAAATGTTCATGTCATGAAAAGAATGTCAAAAATGATACGGAATTCAGTCTGAAAATACACAATGTGATATAAATTTTATAAAATCTGAGGTAACGCAATACTTTATTCAGTTGAAGTATTTTATTTTGTTTTAAAAATCTAAAGAACTACTAATGTAACATACTAAATATTTCTGTGGTATAGTATATTTAGGAAATAGGAATATATCTTTTTTTATCCTATTTGAAAATTCAGTTTTTAAAATCAATCATGGGGGTGTTTAAAAAGGGAAAAATAAATTTTGAAGAATATTTTATATAATGCTATGTTTTTTAGGAAATCAGCAATAGAGAGATACAATCGCATATATAAATAAAATTTTATCAATCAAGCATAATAATGCATTTTCAAGACTATGTTCAATTTATAACAGTAAGAAGAAAATATGTTTGATTTACGTTCACAGAAGACATATAACCAGAGTGCGTACACTTGTATGAGAAATTTTCAACAGACTATTTTGCGTTATTTAATATTGTGTTATTAAATATTTCTACATGCGCAATTAAAAATGCGCTCAAAAAACAAGGTGGACCAAAAATCCTTGACAAATTTTAAAACTCAATTAAAATAAAAAACATTTGAGGTTTGGATCAAAATGCTTCTCATGATTTAAAGTTTTGTTGAATAACTTTCAAAAATTAGTTCTAATAACTGTCCGTAAATGGCGCTAAACCTGCAAAGCATTAAAATCTTAAGATTAGTAAGTAATTGATCACAGATTATTCCCATAGATGGGTTTCTAGAATAAAAATTAAGTTACGAAGCGACACAATAAATTGATGCAGAAATTGCGTGATTTATTTTTTTCCAAAATTAGTTTTCTAAAATAATGTATTTAGAAGATCAACTGCATCACTGATAAAAAACATGGCCGATACAACAACAAAAAACTAACACTCTAATTTTTTAATGTAAACAATTTTGATTGTAAACGAAAAAATGTAAACAATGAAGTGACAATTTTAAGACCCGTTAATTATGTAATTAATAATTTAATCTGTTAATATGATTTTAACTAGTTTTAATAAAAAGTTAATCCTTATCATAAAAATTAATTCATGCATGTTTTCATTGATGTGCCAAACATTGCTGCAAAATTTTGCTGTTTGTCAATTTATAAAATATATGAGCATTTCTCTCTAAGAAACTTCATCTATTATAATAACGAATAAATTTTAAATTATATATTGTATTTCGGGTGTAAAAATATAAAATATAGCAAATTCATATTTACAAGGTTTTTTAACACGGGAATTCTTAAAATTCAGTTTGATTATAAGTGTGTTTCAGAGCACAATTTTTAAATAAACATAAACGTTCTGTTGTAATTTAAATTTAAATTTACGAATGATAAATTTTGAACAATAAAATTCAAACATTTAAGTAATTTTTTTAACGCGATTATGTGTATTCAGGATTGTTTCGATTCCCAATATTTTGATAAATGGATATTTTACTGCAATAATACCATCGTTCACATCTTATGTTATCATAGTGTCTAAAGTTTTGTTGTTTGCATATTTTACTCTCTAATTCTTTAGTGTAATGATATTAGTCGTTTCAATTACAAAACATAATCTGTATACCTAATTTTAATGAGGTACAAATTGAATTCCAAACATTGACTACTTCAGTTTTTTTTAAACACTGGATTAAAAAATGGAAGATTATATAAAAAACAAACTAGTAAGAATTAATTAATGATTTACTTTTAAATTTAAGAACTTATATGAATTAAGTTGAACATTTATAAATTTGAACGAAAATATTTTCCATTACTTAAACAAAAATTTGTAAAATGTATGTTTATGCTTTATTTCATGGCACAGTAAAATCATTTTAGATGATATTTTTGCACTTATTGCAAAATAATCTTGTATTTATTGTGCACTGTACACATCTACCTTCTGTATTTTATGGAAGCAAATGGTAAACATTTGTACTCTCTGAATTATGGGTGAAAATGGAGGGAAACATTGTGTCCTGGTTTAGACTCAGTCTTTTTTGTGGCAATTCATAGAAGATAATTTATAACTTCTCGACGAAACGCCATATGAATCATTTTGTATTTTTTGTATGGGTTGCTGAATGTAAATGCTAATCAGAAACAACAGCTATATTTAATGCATTAGGAGAAAAAAATAATCACCGTTTATAACTGTGAAGCATAAGACGGTACTTTTTAACATTCTATCTAGCATGTAATCTCCATCATTTCCATTATTATATTTACATACTAAATTTGGTTGTGGTATATCCACTTTCTTCTTATCGTTACTTAAATATTTTTGATTTACTGCATTGTGAAATAGGTGCAATAATTTGGAAAAAAAACAAAAAAAAACTAGTCGGATGTGCCAATCCCAAAACTTTCTTCCATCTCAGTCATGTTAATACTTCAAAATTCGCTATCACATCGCCAATAAAATCAATATTTTTCGTCATTCTGTTGTACGTCAGCTGCTTGCGAATCGTCGGGTTACAGGGATGCGAACAACCAATGTATACTAAACTACGAAAAGTCCTTCTGGCCTGAACCGACAGGAACAGATAGCCTCCCTATTCCTTGGTTTTACGATTTTAGCTAATTTTACTGGAAAACACGAAGGTAAAATTCGTGGAACCTAAATAAAGAAGATTCAATCCCAGTTCTCGTCAACATTGAATTTGAATGAGAATATCGCCAAATTAGTCCTCTACAGCCAAGTTGGCTTCATTTATGGCAACTTATTTTGTTCGCCAAATTTGGCGATATTCCGCCAACTGTCGTCAAGTTTGGCGAGAATTCGACGTTGGCGAATATAAATATATAGTGATAAGCATGTAATAGGATGAATGGTTACAACAATGAAAGAAAATTTGCCGAAATCATGTTAACTAAAACTCATAAGTTAAACCCGTTTATGGATGAAATTCCGCTGTCTTGTTTGAAAATGTCAGCCACACTAAAATTTCAAACCGCTATATCTCAGCTATTTTTTAAGATAGAGGCAAAACAAAAATTGCTCCGGATTGTCCGGATCAAGGCCGAACATTTAACGAAAAAAAGTTTTAGGATTACTAATTTTTTTGAATTCCTAAAATTCCTTAAAAACCTTTAAATGGCTATCACAGCGCCCCCTTTCGTCGAAATATCCCCAAATTCTGATAGAACCTGCTTGCCACAGCCAAAAGCATAGAAATAAAATTAGGTCCAATTTGAAGCATAACTTCATACACTTTTCGATGGTACAATAGTGAAAATGGAACAAAAATATCGATCTCAGCGCCCCCTTTCATCGAAATATCCCCAAATTCTGATAGGATCTGTTTGCCATAGCCAAAAACATAGAAAAAAATTAGGTTCAATTTGAAGCATAACTTCATACACTTTTCGACGGTACAATTGTGAAAATGGAACAAAAATATCGATCACAGCGCCCCCTTTCGTCGAAATATCCCCAAATTCTGAAAGAATCTGCTTGCCATAGCCAAAAATATAGAAAAAAAATTATGTTCAATTTCGAAGCATAACTTCATACACTTTTCGATGGTACAATGAAAAGCAACACAGACGGACAGACGGACAGACAGACATTTTGTAAAAACATGTTTTTCGGAATCTCTGATCCCTAAAACGTGTAAATTCGTCGAAAACCGTAAGTCGAAAAAGATTTCGATTACAATACTTTCTTCTATTATAGATAGAAGAAAGTAAAAAACAGTCGTTACAGAATTGCAAATCCAGCTCTACGAAAATACCGTTCCGTCACTTTGGTAATCAAATTAACCCCTTTTATTTGTTTTTCATCTCCTTTGAAGGCATTAACGGACAGTTCTGAATTCGACGCTACCTGATACTTCCAATAGCTTTTATATTTCAACTTGAAAAATACTTCATCAAATCATGAGTGGTAAAAAAATTATCAAAAAATAATTTTAATTGAAGAAGGTTAAGAACTAACAGAAGAATATTTAAAATCATAGTACCAAGAGGAGCTGTTTGTTTTAATAGCTTTCTTACATAAATTATCATTTTATATGGATAACCGTTACTAGAAGAAATAATCTAAATTTTTAATCCAAAGCTAATTGGTTTACCATGAATAAATATATTAGAAGGATGTTAGCCTTAAAATGGAACCATTGAGTCGTCAATAGAAAACTGGTCCTGAAACACTCTCAAGAAAAAGTTTTTATTTTATTCCGTTCAACATAAATTGATTGAATTTTCCCCAACGTATCACCATTTTGCTAGAAAGCAAATGAAAAATTCTTTTGATGTATTTGGATATTTTTATTGGTATGACAGTTGAGGGACATATGTGTCTTCAGAAGTGCTTAAGTGCTGTTTTCAGTGGGTGCATGATGATCTTGAAAATGCCAAACAACACTGAGCAGTCGATTTCATGTCAGTTTGTATGTTAGTCACCTTTTTATCAGCATAAGATGATGTCATTTTTTATTAGACAGCTTATGTATTGGTGAAAAATGAAATTTAAAAAAGAGTCAATAAAAAGTCAATGTATTCTACTTTCTTTAGTTCTGTAAATTTATCAGCAATTTTCTTTGCTGCAGGATGTGAACAGTTTTACCATAACTATTTAATAGAATCTTTCGAATTATTTGACCACAGAAAAATATTATAAATTCTGCATATAAACTAGGAGATTACGAATTTTGCTATTTAAATATTAAATAGAAAATTTCCTATTTTTAAAAACCTGTTGCAGACCCTTTGGAAATTTCAAGGAATTGCATTCGAAATGGATTTGTAATTCTTCTTGGAAATTTCAAGGAGTGTACGCACTATATTTTATTTAGGTGCAGTAAGTGCAAAATGAAATTTCAAAAAGCGTCAATAAATATTTAAATATTAAAGAGAAAATTTCCTATCTTTAAAACCGCTTTCAGACCCTATGGATATTTCAAGGAATTGCATTCGAAATGGATTTGTAATTCTTCTTGGAAATTTCAAGGAGTGTACGCACTATATTTTATTTAGGTGTAGTAAGTGCAAAATGAAATTTCAAAAAGTGTCAATCAATATTTAAATATTAAATAGAAAATTTCCTATCTTTAAAACCGCTTACAGACCCTATGGAAATTTCAAGGAATTGCATTCGAAATGGATTTGTAATTCTTCTTGGAAATTTTAAGGAGTGTACGCACTATATTTTATTTAGGTGTAGTAAGTGCAAAATGAAATTTCAAAAAGGGTCAATAAATATTTAAATATTAAATAGAAAATTTCCTATCTTTAAAACCGCTTACAGACCCTATGGAAATTTCAAGGAATTGCATTCGAAATGGATTTGTAATTCTTCTTGGAAATTTTAAGGAGTGTACGCATTATATTTTATTTAGGTGTAGTAAATGCAAAATGAAATTTCAAAAAGTGTCAATAAATATTTAAATATTAAATAGAAATTTTCCTATCTTTAAAACCGCTTACAGACTCTATGGAAATTTCAAGGAATTGCATTCGAAATGGAATTCTAATTTTTCTTGGAAATTTCAAGGAGTGTACGCACTATATTTTATTTAAGTGTAGTAAGTGCAAAATGAAATTTCAAAAAGTGTCAATAAATATTTAAATATTAAATAAAAAATTTCCTATCTTTAAAACCGCTTACAGACCCTTTGGAAATTTCAAGGAATTGCTTTCGAAAAGGAATTGTAATTCTTCTTGGTAATTTTAAGGTGTATACGCACTATTTTTTAACTTAGGTGTAGTATGTGCAAAATTAAATTTCAAAAAGTATCAATAAATATTTAAATATTAAATAGAAAATTTCATATCTTTAACCCATTCGCGGTCAAGCTGTTTCCATTTTTTTTTACTTGAAAAGGATTTTTCTGGGATGCACTCAGCTTGTTTATAAATGGTGAAGGTTCTCACATTGTTAAAAGTTTAGCAGCAGTATGTTGAAATTGCTTTCCCCCTGTAAAACACCTCTGGTAATGAATGGCCTAGTGAAGTCCATTGTGGACGCATCTGCCCAGACAACACAAACACATCCTAAAAACATCCAAAAGATGTCATATTTAGGACAAGCTGATATCCTGTGGACCGATGAAATGGTCCTCTCGACAGTTACAGGACATCCCCTAAGTTTCGAAATGTCACACCTTTCAACGTCCTATGGATGTCATCTTATGACACATTTTGGACGGTTATAAGACACTTGCATTACATCCTCTGGATGGTCCTATTGATATCCTAAAAGCATCCACATAATGTCATATTTAGGATAAGCTGATATCCTGCGGATGGATGAAATCATCCTGTAGACAGTTATAGGATATCCCCTGGGTGTCGAAATGTCACACCTGTCAATATCCTATGGATGTCATTACACAACACCTTATGGATGGTTATAGGGCATCCTCTGGGTGTCAAAATGTCACACCTGTCAGCATCCTGTGGATGGTTTTCATGATATTACTGCCTTCAATTTGCATATTTGAAATTCATTATGTACATAAACATATGACAATGCACAGATCTATTGTTACTGAAAACATTTATTTAATAAATTTTATAGTTTAAAAATATCTTCATTTATTAGATTTATTAGAGGGAATAAAAGTTTTTATTTTTTAAGAAAGGTTATTGAATAATCTTTCTTTAAAAAAAAATATCCAATCTAACAAAGATCTCATACACTATATAATTTATTTAATAAAAAATGTTTTCAGTAACAATATATTGAGGTATATATGAATTTTAAAAATGCAAATTGAAGGCAGGAGATATCTTATATTCCCGATAAAATTCAAGAAAATTTAAGAAATTTTGTAAAATTCCTTACTTATATATATTGATATATATCATATATAATTATATAGCCCTTTCATCTTATATTCTCGATAAAATTCAAGAAAATTTAAGATATTTTGTAAAATTCCTTACTTGTATATAATTATTTTTTACATATTTTATTCTTAATTTGAGCAAATATTATATAAAATGATGCAATTTAAAATTTTTTCATGACCTTTTTTTAAGTGCTATGTCTGAAGTGGAACTTATCATTCTTGTCGTAAGAAGTCATATAAAAACTTAAGGCAGTATTCAAAAAAAATATTTTTCCATGCTCAACAACTCAAAATTTTATGACACATTTTCAAACTCATTTTTAAAAGTAAAAACATGAAACTTGGCGGCGTGATTTATGAAGAGATTTATAAGGGACCTACGTTTTTATTTTTCGTTCAATTAATTAGAAATTGATTTACAAGCAAATATTTTCAAAGTACTTTTTTTTTTCTTTTTCCAGCACTATCGCTTTGGGAAATTCGGTTCAAAATGTCCACTTTGACAGCATTTTTAAAAATATATTATGCCTTTATCAAAAAATCGAGACAACACGGACATTATAAAGTTTCTGAATAAGAGAACCTGCCAATTGGATGCATTTTCGAGCAAAAATGAATTTAAAATGATAGAAGATATCTTATGTCTCAAAATAAGCAGTTTGGATTTGAATACACCCTTAAGTTTTTTTAAATAACAATTTTTTTTTTACTTTGCAATTATTTGTTTTACTTACTAAAAAAAAGCATGTAAATACCTGATCCACTTTAGGAACACCCGGTATATGCAACAAATGTTATGCATTTGATTGTCCTCTGATAAGGTGCCACATGAAATTTAAAAGTATCGTTTTGTCCCTCTGATGATGGTTTTACATTGTTTTTCTAGAATAAAGCTACTGCATAAGTCATCTGTTAATACTTTTGCATTCAAAACAAATAAAGGACAGAAAAGTATGCCCTTTCATATTTAGTGACCGAAGCACACATTTACTGCTGTGATAATTTGGCTATACAGCTTCAGATTCAATTTGTTTTACTTACCTTTGTACTTAAATACATTACCTTACTTTAACAAAATGAGACAGTACCATGATTATGTAAATGCTAATGGCCCAGAAAGTGCATTTGATATATGTCACAAAGTATTAACACAAATTTGAGCAATATTAAGATATTGTTTGCTTTCATTGTTCTAACTTTAATGAATAAACAACTTCTGTATTTTAAATAATTGCACATATTACACTAAGTGCTCAATATAAAATAATAAACTTAAATTATATGACATACAAAAATTAAATCTTTATGCAAAAGTCATCAGAAGTGAATACCTGAAAATTTTAAAATTTTACTCCCAATTTAATTGGAAATCAGTAAAGGAATAAAAATTATAAAATATATTTCACAATGTCATGAAAGATAGTATGGGGAAAATGATAACCGCTATTGAATAATCTCATTATTTTTTTAAAATTCTATAATGTTACAAATTGCACAATAAAAAAATTCACATTAAAAACAAAACAAATATTTATTTACAACTTTCATGATAAAATACAAAACAAATATTTATTTATAACTTTCCACAATAAAATACAAAACAAATATTTATTTACAACTTTCCACATCACAAAACATATTTTTTTTTCCTTTGCAACAATCTGGTTTCTTCCACCTTGCTGTTGTCACAGAAATTTCTGCTCGGCATACGTCTGTAAAGAAGAAAAGAAAAAATATACATTTCTACCTAACTTTATAAGTGCATCACATTCATTCAAAATGAATAAATCAGCATATATACACAAGATATACAATAATTTCTTACCGTTTGTTTCTTCAAAAGATCTTACAGTAAAATGTATTAAGTTATTTTTAGGAACTTTACTATTTAAGCCTTATGGGATATTTGAACAACTATGAAAAAGTAAAAGCACATCTTATTTTATGTCGAAAAACGTCATACAGCATGAAAGCACCCGCCTTGTTTTGTGTCGAATAAAAAAAAAATCTTAATATTTATAACTGATGGTAATGTCATATTTTTAATAATTAAAAATGATGGTAATTACAAGCAAAATGTACTACAGTAGACTCCCCAAATCCACATGAGTCCATCATAACACTGAAATTGTGCAAATTTTTGAATTATTTGCAGATTTCTGGTTTATTTACATTTTTTAAGCAGTAATACGAATGTAATAATGCATTTGAAATTACAATGAATATGTCTATAATAAAGTAAATTATTAAGTAAAACAATAAAGTACTAAATATTAAGAAAATGTAAAACTTGATTAAAATATAAAAAGTAAAGATCAAGTATGTATTTAGTAATGTGTAAGGCGTAAGTATGCTAAATAAAGATTAGATATCAACTGTTTTCAATCCACTGCTTGATTCTCACCCAGATTTTTCCACTGTTTCCTGTCTAGTGTTTTAGTCATCCAATTAACACTGACCACTTATCTGATTTCGTCACTCCATCTTACTTGAGGTCATCTTCTTTGTCGTTTTACATCACTGGGATACTACTGTAGGGTGTTTGTGCTCCATCTACTGTCTTATCTTTTTGCAATGTGCCCGGCCCATTTTCCATTTTAGATGTTTAATTCTTTCAATGACGTCAAAAACTTTCGTCTAACTTCTCATCCAGGTTATTCTCTTTCTGTCTCTTCTAGTTATGCCTAGCGTACATCTTTCTATACTTCGCTGTGTTCGGGTCCGGATACCGGGTTGCGTTAGTGAAGGAAACACTCGATGGAGAAGTTTCTGTAGAAGCACAATTTTAGTCATCAATATCGGTTTGACACTAAACGGTATTTGCCGTTCCGCTGCATCAGATTTAGTACAGCAATCCTATACTTGATTAACAAACTACAACTTGTGTGTTCAGGGGTCGATGCAGGTTTTTTTTTCTTGGGGCCCATTTTGGGAAAAGTAAAGGTTATTTTTGTGAAATTTATTATATTTTTGTGAAAAATAACATTTTGTGGTGAAAGTTGATATCCAGTTAATCAAATTCAGACCAAGCATTTAAAAACAAAAACCGTTTAAAATCCTTTTGTTGAAGTTTTCCTCTCTGGTGAACTTGCTTGTTTACAAATTACATATTTTAAAAATCACAAAATAATAAATAAATAATAAATAGTAAGTTTTTATGGAATAGCATTTTGTGAAGGAACCCATTTTATCAAATTGATTTTTGTGAAGGGGCCCATTTTATCAAATTGATTTTTGTGAAGGGGATTCCATTTTATCAAATTGAATTTTGTGAAGGTACCGATTTCATTAAATAGATTTTTGTGAAGGGGCCCTAAATAGGCCCGAAATTTTTCCTGTATCGACCCCTGGAGTTTCATTTTAAAATGCTTGTTGCACTTATGCTGAATTGGTGTTTGCTATGAGAACATAAGATTTATTTTTATAAAAGCTATGATTTATCAAACTTATAAGCTATAATGCTCTAAAATAAGACTTATTTTTGTATGGAGTAAAAAATTCAAAAAGAAAATAACAATGTGTGCAGTATTTGAACACACGGCAAATGTAATATGGTGAGAAAATGCTTTTTTAACCATTAAAATAATGTCAGGGCTTAATATACTTACATATCTACCGTATTATTGGGAATATCAGCCGTACCAATGAATATCTGTTTTAAAAAAAGTATATCCACGTAAGCGGCGCACATGTAAAAATCTCTTTTTTAAAAATGTATAGTGCCGCACCCAAGGAACTCAAATTTACATATAAATATTTTCACTTAAATGCCACACACAAAAAAATTTAAACTAGTAATTAAATATAAAGAACTATTGTAATATTAGTAACAGAGTTTCCCCCAGACAGTTTCAGAAGGGTGCTGCACCCTGCCTGCCATTTGGTTAACAAAATAGCACCCCTCTTGTCCCTCATAAAAAGAATTAGCACCCTTCTTGCCCCCTCCAGTAAAATAATTAGCACCCTTCTTGCCCTTAGTAAAAAAAGTGCCCTTTCTCCTTTTTGCCTTAAAAATTTGCTTTCATAGTAAAAACTGACTCAATGTTGTCTTAAAAAGAGTGTTTTGACTTTGAAATATCAAAAGTGGTTTTAAAAATCAAAAGAATACATCTAACAATTAAAAAAAGTGTCTTTAAGAATCTGAAAAGTGCCCTCAAAAATCCAAAAAGTGCCCTTAAGAATAAAAAAGTGCCCTTTTCTCACCAGCAGCACCCTGCTCCTTTTTAAACCTGGGGGAAACTCTGTTAGTAATATATAAATAATTTAACTTAAGTGCTGAAAAAAAATATGTATATATATATATATATATATATATATAAGGATATCATATAGAGACTTTGTGCCGAAACTACTGTAGCATAACGGTGTTCCTGTATTTTTTTTTTTTTTTTTTTTTTTTTTTTTTTCAAGGGCAGAGGGAGATTCCTTTTGACAAAAGACATGTTAGATTAAGGTATGCAAATGACAAAAAAATTTAAACAAGCAAAATATTACTGAAAAATGTTATGTAATAAACCATTATGAAAACATTTTTAAACTATGTAGTTTTATGTGGTTTAAACTCCCCTGACTACTGCTAAAAGCACTTTTTCGTCACCGAAGCAATAATCAAACAGAGAAAAATACAGTATTTAATCTATACCATCAGAAGCTGATGATCTTATTCTGATAACGTTCGGCGACTTCCGACTGCAAATAGTTTAATAAACAAAACAAAAACCACAGATAGTTCTCTCCTTTTTCTTTGCAGTTGCTTTTTTGTGGGGATGCTCTCATTTTCTAATAATTGATTATTTTTTAATAAAAGTTTGTTACACAGCATAATTTACTATTATTGAACTTGCTGAAAACTTGAACAAATTTCGTCAATTGACGATGGAGATATCAATTATTTTTTTTAATAGTAAGGTAAAAACAGGTTTTGCTTTTCATTCTTTTTCTTTTAATTATTTTTTCCGTTTGCTTGAAGCTCATTTTTTTTCCAATTTGGCACTAACTATTACGCTTGACGACAATAGTGTTGATATAACACAGTTTAGAGATACCTAGAATTTAAATATTCAGGGCCGAAATTAGCTTTTTTTTCACAGGGGCAAACAGGGATTTTGGCACCCCCACTAACCCTACCTTTCTCGCAAAGTAAATTTACAAAGATAATTTTACTAAGTTTTTAATAGCTGACTTATTTTAAACTGAAAAATATGTAATCATAAAATACGTAATAGTGAACTCTGTGCTTTGTCAAATACTTATTCAATAAAACCTGTGAGTACAGAATCAAAAGGAACAAGACAAAATTCAGTTTTATACAAGTTTTCGTGTTAGCAAATATAATTGATGCTATTGTTACTGTTGGATCCGTGTATTTTTTCTATTACAGAAAGATTTTACTGTAGTTATAGTATTACATTACAATTGAACAGATGTTTAAAGTCCTAGTGTTATAAGTCACAATGTCTTAAGAACTGAAAAACCAGAATTTTCTGTAAGAATATAACAATGAATTCTAATACTGTAAAACATCTTTGTATGTTATCTACATACAGTTTCATGGAGCTGTCATTTATACTGCACTTCCTATTTATAGACTAATATGTTTAGATACTTTCCTGAACCTAAATTCCAAATTATAATAGTGACTCGGAACAAAAAAAAAATTAAGTTTTTAATAAGTATTTTATTATGTGAATTTTCTACCTTTTATTTTTTAGTGTCCCATGAATTCTCAGTTTTTCTTTTGAATTTTCCAATTTACAAAACATTTTTGCCCAAATTTCATATACTTTTTTTTTGTATCAAGCAACAAACCAAATGTTCATTTGTCGTACCCCATGCCTTCCATTCTGGCGCCCAGGGCACATGCCCCCTCTGTGCTGCCTTTAGTTTCAGCCATGAATATTAATAATCAAAAAGTGCTGCAGAATGTTTACATTTAAAATAAATGTCAATATACTTAAAATCTTGGTACTTTTCGGTTAGCCAGGCACCACTAATTAGAGATCTGCACAGGCCGGCCTCGGGTCTATTTTCCTTCACTGCACTCGGGCTAGGCCTGGTCTCCACTCGTTTTGAGCTTAGATAGGAATTTTTGGTTAGATCTACTCCTACAAGGCAAATTTTTAACCAAATCATCGTAAAAATCAATGTTTTGTGGAAATTAACTCGGGCCGGCCTTTTAGCTTTTATACCGGGACGAACTTACTTTTAAATCGGGCCGGGTCAGGCCAATATTTTTTTTTTTGCTCGGGCTGAACTTTAGATTTTTGTGTCAGGCCGGGCCTGGAAATTTCGGCCCGTGCAGACCTCTACCACTGATATATGTACATGTATTTATATACCATATATCTGCAAATACATATTATATACATGTATACACATATGTATTTATATATGTACATATGTCACTGGCACCCGGCTAACCAAAAAGTACCAAAAACTTTAACATAAAATTACGGTTTATTTCTTCTGAAAAAAAAAATAGTTTGAATTAAATGTACTTTAAGATAAAATGAAGATTTTCTATACTTATATGACTGCTAAAAAGATATTTATTGCCTTTTAAGCTACTTGACAGGTATGCTAGTAGAACTTTTAATTTTTGTATCGGGCCGGGCTGAATTTTTTTTTGTATGGGTACTAATACAAAAATTAATTTGGGAGATCTATCAATGTTAACTGAATATTTTAGAAATTACCGAAAGAAAAAAAAAATCAGTTTTCAAAAACAAGCTATGGAATATAAACATTTGGGCAATTCCAAGCCAATTTACCATTTCTAGAATTTTATATTTTAGATCAAATAGGAAATATATATTTTTTCTGATAGTATTATACCTATATTTTTTATATTTGCAATGCATTTTATAAAATTTTGAATAGTCAAAATCAATAAATTCATTATAATCGCTTCTGTTTACGTGTTTATTTGTTTGTCTGTTACAGGTAAGATTACATATTTTTCAGAACGCCCTCTGAATGAAAATACATTTTTATAATAATAAATTGTAAATTATTTTATAAGTAATATATCGATAAACATCAAGGTATCTAAAAAGAATGGTAATTCATGTTTGTCTGTTACATTAACATTTTTTTAACCATAATTATTTACATTAAATAATTTATTCATAATAACTATATTAATTTATCTTCTAATAAATATCATCATGCTAATTGTAGCCCTTTTTGAATTACATAATTATTATTTTTCAAATGAGATAAAGCCTTTTTTTCCGCTATGTCAATTAGTCTGTTACAATGGAATTGCCCATTTAAATAAATAAATAAGTAAAAATGTTCCAAAGCACAACAATTCATAAATATGCTTAAATGCAAAAATATGACAATTCAATAAAAGCTATAAAACTACATGCTCACATATTCTTTTATTTTTAAGAAAAAGAAATAATAATAATAAATCAATTAAACATACCACTGCTTAGAGTCCATTGCAGACTTCTTTTCCAGCATTCAGCTCAATTTACAGCTGGATTTTTCAAAAATTACTTGCATAGTCTCTAAAATAAAGAAATAACTTTGAAATGAAGCATGTGTAAATAAATGTGTCAAATTAACATTTTAACCCGTCAGCACACACACTGGGATAAAATCTACCCCAGCTCAGAACTATTACTTAAAAATGTGCATAAATCGTTCGGGATCATTCTGAGCTTTACAGTACCTTTCAAGCTGAAAGAGATCAAGATGTGGCCAAAAAGAATTTACCTCCGGTTGTGAGATTTTCCATTCTTTTGTTATAAAAATGTCACGTGGGAGGAAATTTACCCCACACGTGTTATAATGTAACCCATAATGATAGGAAAATGTTAATGCAAATGTTTATGTAAAAAATATAGTGTGCAAATAATAATATAATTTTTTTTTTTAAACGTTAACAACTCTTGCACATACAGTTTCTATATATCAGTTTTATATATTTTTGTATTCTTATGGCTAAATTTGGATTGAAAAAACTTTGTATGTAATGATATGCAGAAAAAAATCTTAGTGCTAGATTTTGTTTTGTTTTTTCTTTAAATATGAAAAAACCTCTTATTTTAAGTTAAATTATTTTCTTTATTGATTTACAGTTTATTTCAAAATATAAATTTTTGCTTATAATCAAACCGGGGGGAAATTGACACAAGAAAACCCATTGGGGTAAAATTTATCCTGCGCGTGTAGTAACGTAATGGAAAGGGGCGCATGTGCTGACGGGTTAAGAACCAAGTTTTCAATAAAAATGTTTCCATTTTTTATTTAATTATTAATTAGCACTAGGATTTAATTATGATTTGAAATTGAAATATCTGAAATTAAGGAAAGTAACAGAGTTCTTTTTATGAAAGTAATCTCAAATAGATTGAGTTTTATAGAACAGAATTTAGAAAAAAAAAAAAAGATAAATTAATACATAATCTTTTTTAATAAAAAGCTACGTGTTGCTGATGACTGGTTTTTTAGCTTATCGTTGCCAGAGATTAATTTCAGAAAATGAGAGATTTGAAGTTACTGAAAAAATTAATAGCTCGTAAAGTATTTGTCAGAAAATTGTTAATTCTCGACAAATACTAGATGCGCCATTTCTTTTTAGTATATATATATATATTAAATATAAAAAATCTGTTAGAATTTTAAATAAAAAAAAACAGTTTTCAGCGATGTTCTGTAACCCGGTAAGCCCGAGTTCGATTCCCTAGTATTATTTAATAATAATGTACTTGTACGAATTCAAAAACCAGCTCAGGCTAAAAGTATCAATTTCAAATTAGTTGTGTATTATATAAAGCAGGATTACAAAAAAGTCAGCTTGAAATGTTTAAAAAGTGGCTTTTACTAATTTTAGTTTTAACTGTCATTAGTTTTTACATTTTAAAGCATTTTACTTATAAACTATAATTCTTTAGATAAAATTTTTTATAGCTTAACTCAGGGGTCGAGACAGGGAAAATTTGGGGTTATTTAGGGCCCCTTCACAAAAATCTATTTAATAAAATGGGCCCCTTCACAAAAATCAATTTGATAAAATGGGTCCCTTCAAAAAATTCTATTCCATGTAAAAACTTACTATTTATTATTTATTTATTATTTTGTGTTGTTTTAAAATGTGTAATTTGAACAAACAAGTTCACCAGAGAGGAAAAATTCAGCAAAAGGATTAAAAAAAAGTTTTTGTTTATAAATGCTTGGTTCAAATTTGACTAACTGGATTTCAACTTTCGTTACAAAATGTTATTTTTCACAAAAATATAATAAATTACACAAAAATAACCTTCACTTTTCACAAAATGGGCCCCAAGAAAAAAAACCTGCATCGACCCCTTAACTAATATATATATTAGGCATTTTATTGCACTAGAATTTAATAGCATTATTTATCAATATTGAAAACATCAGTATTAAAGTCACACATGCATAAGAGAAACTCATAGTGAATGTAGGAAAAAAAATTAGTAAATTTTAATACCAATTTCTTTATTTAGCTTTAAGAGGCTACTTCACTTAGGCCAAAACACCCACTCACTAATGTTAATTCTATGGGGGAAATAATTTATGATATCTCGTTCGCATTTCAATATTTATAAATGATTTTTTTCGCATTAGATAGCTGAGGTCAATCTCTATGCACACTCCTTTATACTTTTTCGATTTTGATTACAAGTTTTTTTTAATTAAGATACACTTTCACTTTCAGAAATTGTTTTGAAAGCGAAAGAAAGGAGCGGGGGGGGAAGGGGGGGGGGTGATCTTCTAATTGTTTTTCAAGTGTTTGAAGTTTTAAAAAAAAGAGAGAAGTGGGATATATAATATATCTGCGAGTCACTTTTTGACTCACTGTTGTAAAATCTGAGTGATGGTTCAAAAATTTTCTACGATTTCTGTGTAAAATACAAGTAAACTTTAACCCTGAAAATTATGAAAATAAAAAACAGTTAAAGGATAATAATGTTTTTAGTGTGATCATCAGAGCATCTTCTGTTTTAGCACTATCTCAAAGTAAAAATTGCTTATTTAAAAATATGTTTAGTTCATTTTTCACAAAAGTTGCATTCCAAAATTATAACCCCATAAACAAGAACATTTCTGACATACAATGGTTATATAGTGCTTTGTTAAACTCTAAAACTGGTATTTGTTTACAGATATATGGCAGTTCCCACTGCCAATTTGTTACCAATTTCCTAAATAATAGTATAGTACCATGGGTGACCACACAATTGTTAAAGAAGACTTTCATTTGTTTCTGGAAATTGTGTTCAAAGAAATGTTGATGCTTGCTACAAACAAACAACTAAATTTTTTATTGTGCTATTCGCCCCATTCACTTTTATTCAAAAAGTAACGTGTTACACAAAACTAAGAAAATAATTAGCAGCTACAGTAATTTCACTACTTTTGATCACAAGCTATTTTATATTCAAATTGCAGAGTTTCCTGTAGGCAGTTTCAGGAAGGTGCTGCACCCTGGCTGCCCTTTGGTTTAAAAAACATCCCCCTTCTTGCTCCTCATCAAAAAATTAGTGCTCTTCTTGCCCTTCAACCAAGAAAATTAAGCCTTTACAGTTTTGTAAAAAAAAATTATTTGCATAGTAAAAATTGACACATTGTTGCAATTCGATAGGAGTGTTGTAACATTTAAATATCAAAAGTGCATTTAAAATTGAAAGAATTAATTTAAAAAATATAAAAAGTGCTCATATGGATCTAAAAAATGCCCTTCAGAGTCAAAAATGTGTCCTTTTCCAACTACCAGCACTCTACGCTTTTCTAAAACTGTGAGAAAAATCTGACATTGTCATCCAAGTTAAAACATATTAACTGTTACGTTTAGAAGTATGTTTTTCTTTTTAAGTGACAATAATTTTGAAGTGGTTAAAAATGTATTAATTTGTTAAGATTTAATAAATATTATTAAAATGTTTAGCAAATACATACATATATATTATATATATATTTGAATATATACATTTGCTTTAATTAATATATATCAATATGCATTAAAATCTATGTAAAGAAATAAGTATTTCTAAAGTAATGGGAATTAATTGTAAAAGAAAAAAGAGGGGGGGGGCATTTTTTAATTGCTTTTAAAGTGTTTTAAGTTAAAAAGAATGAGGGAAAAACATATTTTTGGTTTTTTAAGTGTTTGAAGTTTTAAAAAAAAAAAAGGAGTTCAAACAGGAGCTGTAAGTAAATCTTCATTTTCACACAGAAAATGTAATCTAAACTTGAAAATTCTCAGAAAGTACTCAAAGTGGTTGTATTTTCTTTAATAATTTATCAAACTGTTAAATACAAATCACTACTGTTGCGTTTACACTACCATCTCTATTAACATTTACCATTAAGCCTACATGAATAATTAGGTCTGATATATACTTCGCTTTTACACAAGAAAATATAAGTATATAAACGGAAGTTATAAAGAATAGAATTACAAATGAAAAAGATCATTCTTACCTTTATTGACATCAGATTACTATTTATTAATCAGATTCCGAAAAGCCGATCACGTTTCTTCATTCACCAAGCAAAATAAACTTGTCTGGTAGGTAGGTTGGTTGATACGTTAGCGTAGCGTGCAGAGGAAGGAAACCAAGGAAGAATAGTCAATTTGCGGTTGTGCGTTCTATGACATTCGCCGGCTGTTTTGTGGACAATGTATTCAGACGGTCCGTTGTCAACTATCTTCCGGATATTCACTGGATAGTTTTATAGGATATGACAACTACAGGATTTTCAGGATCATTATAGATCGTCCGAAGGACGATTGTGGTTGTCTGGGTGGTTAGACTTGTCAAGTTTAGTTTCTGAGCGTGATTGATTTCCTTATAATCTCCCTTCGAAAAACTCCGTGTACAGTGTAAACAGGTAGGTGACATTCTATTTTCATTTACATAGAAGGAAAAAAAAAAGAAGAAAGAAAGTGAAAGAAATAGAAAATGTTATATTTCCATTTGATTTTAAAAACTATCAAACAATAAATTCTAAACTATTTCGTAAATAACTTGCTTTATATTAATGAGTTACAATCTAATGTGTTAATATTTCATCCCATTAGGGATATTTAATGAAACACTACTACATCTCATTCCACGAATAAAACTTGATTATTAACTATATCATCACTGTAAATATAAGCTAACGAAGTAGAATCTTCTAACATGTGGTGTCAGATTCAGATAAATTCAGATATAGATTATTTTATTTAAATTAAATTAAACCTACAAGGAATAATTCTTTATGTATCTAAGATGCCTTAGATTGAAGACTTTCTAAATAAGATAACTTTAAAACAAATGGTTGTTATATATTTTTTATTATTATTTACTTCAAATTTTTTCTTTTCTTTTCTCTTTTTTTCTTTCTTGAGCAATTTATTTACTTATTTAGTAGCTTCAGGATAATAATCCTCTTCAGGTAGATTTCAATACAAAAAGCTACATATTGCAGCCGTTCGGAGGAAAGCAATTCCAAAAAATTTTGGTATATTTTCACCGATCATGACCCCCAGACCCCCAAAATAACCTCCGTTCAATATATATGTTATATAAAAATTTATTTCCTTCGTATCTTTCCATTTTATTCGCATTAATATTTTAAAATTAATCTAACTTCTGTCATAGTCAGTATTTCCTTAATTCTTAATAATATCTATTCCTATTTAAAGTCCTTTTAAAAGTAAATATCCGTATATTAATAATTATTTTATTCCAAATCTTAATCTAAAATTTAAGATCATTCGTAGCTTTTATCAGCTCCCCAATCTATAAAATTCTGAGACGCGTTCTCATTTCAAATGTTTTTTAAAACCCATTTTCTTTTTATTATTATTATTATGCTAAATTTTTCGCGCGCTAAGGTAGTTTCACTTCAAAATTAATCCGCTACCAGGTTCGGAATTCTTTACCGTCTTAGCTCCTCCTTCGCACCTCATTTGCTGGGCTGGAGCTAGCCTCTCGCTCATTGGTTTGTGCGCTCGTGACGTAATTTCTGTATGTCTCCGCTGAAGGAGCAAAACCAGGTCGCATCGGTCGGAGCACTAGATTTTTGACGTTTTGGAAGTCTAAACAAATATGTGTCTGGTGTTTTTATGTCCGTAGAATATTCATCTGGCCCAGTAACATCTTAATTCAATGAAGTGAAGCAACGTTAGCCCGAGGGCTATAAGTTTTAGACCTTTGGGAATTGTCTCTGTGTTGTTCGTCTTCTAATAAAATTATTTGTCTGGAGATTGGCTGGATTTATTAGAAAACTTTGGTGGACTCATTTCATTGCCTTCTACTTCGCCATACTCGCTCATATCGACTGCAACTTGCTATATCGTTGAAGGACTGCCATCTTTTCATCGAATATTATTCATCGTAATATCTCAACCTCGTCAAAATGCTACATATATATATATATATATATATATATATATATATATATATATATCTGACATATATATGCCTGACATATGTGCATGTGTCATATGTGTGTGATGTATATATCTGACATATATACATGCGCTGAAACGCGCATTCAAATTCAGTATTAAAGAAAACCGGGATTGAATCTTCTATAATCGGGTTCCAAGCAATTTAGCTTCAGGTGTTTGAGTAAAATGAGTTAATTTTTTTAAAACATGAACTGTGTAACTACCTTTCCTCCAAGTTACAGACCGGAAGGTCTTTTTTTTAGTAATTTGCTCTGGAATATCAAGAAATTTTTCATTTCTACACAAGTTTCGCTTGAAGGGTCTATAAGAAAATTCGGATAACGGTATAATTCGGATATAGAATTTCTCTGAAGGTATATGAAATTCAAATCATACATATTGCAATAAATTACAAATAATTACATGTATAAAAAGAATATAAAAATATCTTACTAAAAGAATTTTCAAATTTTACATTGTTTTATTGTTAAGAATTATTTTATTATTTAGTATGGAATTTACTTAGCATTCAAATGTATTAGTATTAAATCAAGAACAGATCCCACTAATATTTAAATTACTAATAAGTAATTAAATTATTTAACGATTATCAGAGACAGAATATACATTTTTATATGTATAGCAAATAAAAACGAATAGTCAAAGTTATTTTTTTAAGCATTTCGGAAATATTTTTAAATTCCAGTATTTTGTATACAGTGGCGTCACTAGATTTTTGTTTCGGGGGCAACGGGATCAGCTTTGAAATGTAAGGAATATACTCCTTCTTTCACTTAACTGTAGTAAATTTTTCAAATTTCAATTCTTAAATTAAAACTTTAAATTGAATAATTTTTGAATTTTTTAAAGAAAAATAAAAAATTTTGAAATTTTAAATTAAATTTTAAGTTACATTTTTTGGGGGAATTTTTACAGTAAAATCAGTGTTTTAAATTAATTTTTCTCCATTATATCAATATAATATATACATATGTGTCTATAATTCCAAACCAGTTAGGGAGGGTGGAATACCTTCTTTTTGATTAAGCTTATGCATCCCTGTTAGCAGCGGAATTTGGAGGGAAACATATTTAAATCTTTGTGCGATGATGTGTTTCGGTCGATTCACAGACAGTCTGTTTTTCCTGGTTAAAAATGCCGATTTTAAGACTATTTTTAAATCCAAACATGCTACTTTATGAAATATTATTTAATTCATATTTGTTCAAAAACTAAAGAAATTGGCAGGTGTTCTTATTCAGAAACTATGTAATGGAAAGACGTTTTTCTATTTTTTGGTAAAGGCAGAAGATCTGTCAGAACATACTCCCAAAGTCAGCGTTTTTATCCGAAATCCGAGGCAGCAGAGCAAGAAAGGGGGAAAATTGTGTCGTCACGTGACACGAAATGCTTATAACTCGATAAACAGTCAAAATATATTTTATGTGTATGTACGCTGTTTTTGTGATGTCATTTTACAGTCATTTCAGAATACTGGGTAGAATGTATAGACCGGTATAGATGTCGATAGTAGCAGAAAACTTGGCAAGTTTGCTGACAGCTTGGTGACATTGTGTGTGAAATTTCGTGTCAAACACTTATGTGTAAAAATCCAGAAATTAAAATTTTACGAACTTCTTTAGCTGAATTATGGTCTAGATTATGCGTGATGAAGTCACAAGATTTTTCACGAAAACAAAGATTTAAATAAGATTGTTCAACATTGAATGAGTGAATGAAGTGGTTAGCCATTATTTTCGATTTTGCAGACTTAATCGACACCTTGCATTTAATTCTTCATAAGTTTTCTCTAGGAAAATGGCTTGCTTTGTTGTAGACCAAGCTTTGTGTCTAAACATTTTTTGCATCATGCTTATTATAATACGCGTTTTTGTGAATTTTGTCATACGAGTGGTGATCAGTGTGTAATGACTGCTCAATATTTTCTACAGAACGAAAGAAAAAAAAAAGAGTTACATTAAACTTTATTT
This sequence comes from Maratus michaelseni, assembly GCA_963931845.1. Classification (NCBI taxonomy): domain Eukaryota; kingdom Metazoa; phylum Arthropoda; class Arachnida; order Araneae; family Salticidae; genus Maratus; species Maratus michaelseni. The sequence goes on along the minus strand of OZ007596.1, from coordinate 125,721,879 downwards.
ATAGATTTTTTGTCAGAGTAAAAAAATATGAAAATTTCGCGACAATATTTTCATAATGTTGGAAAGTGTTTCACTATCTAAGAACGGCACGAAATTGTTATTACTTGTTAAATTATTATTAGTAAAATTTCAAACATTGTTTTAAAACACGAAAATATTTCATAGGTTAATGCCAAATGAAATGAATTTTAAATGACCAAAATAAAATGTGTTTTATTTAAATAAATAATTTTAATTTACATATTTTATGTTCGTTTATATTAATATTGCATTCAAGTATTAAAAAAAAGATTTTAGTCAAGTTTAAAAAAAAATACAGACAAATATTTTAGAGAAATAATTTAATAAATAATAAATAAATTTAATTAAAAAAAGGCCATATCATGACATAATATAAAATAAATAAAACCCATCGTCAAAATATAAAATTTGATTAACTAAAAAAGAATATTCTGTATAAATTATTAAAATGAAAGTTCTATGTTCAAAATCAGAAAACATTTTGTCTTTTTAAAACTCCAAAAAAGAAAGAAAAGAAAAGAAATGAAAAGAAAAGAAAAAAGAAATAAAATCATATTTATTTGGGAATCACACAGCAACAGTTACTATTTTAAACTGAAACTTATGGAAGTAAGTGACTATTAACAATAATCTCAAGGCGAAACTCTCTATTTTCTAACGCAACCACAAATACATTTTTATTCTTAAATGCACGAAAGTTAATCCACTTATCAAAAAATGAAGAATGTTGTTCTATTCTAAATCATTTCAATAATACTGCCTGCAAATTTTATGTTTGTATATGTAAAAACAAGTCCGTGAATTTATTCTAAAGTTTCGCGTAGTTGAGCGGGTAAAAATGTTTTTTTCTACAAACAACATTAATTGAATATTGTTTGTAAATTTTTGTACGTATATTCAAATTAATAAATTAAGGAAATATTAACTAAAATTGAAACAATTAGTATTCATGACTATATCTAGTTCATTCGTTTTCCTAATAAAGTATACTAGCCTTCCACTGAAAAAAATTTAATCCTCTTTTAAGATTTTTATTAAATTTCCAATTTTTTTTCTGTTTCTCTAGCTTATACTTATTTCTCATTTTCCATACCGAAACCGTGTAACTGATTTGGATATTTAGATCGCATATGGGAAGAAGAGGAGAAAAAAATAAAAATTAGAATAAAAAAGATGTATTTCTTAAAAATAAAAATGAAAAAAGCGGGAAGGCACCAGAAAATAAAAGCATCTTTTATACTTATAGAAAAAGGGATAATGAATTTTTATAAAATTCTCATTTGTAAATTAAACGTATGTCAGTTAATTAATATAAAATATAGCATTCAAATAGTCATAGATAACAATTACAATGTAATTAGAAATCATCTTTACTCTGAAAAAACCCTTCCAGGTATTGCAATTCTATGTGATACTGATTTCACAAACTTTTATCATTTAAAACGGTGTAAAAAAAAGACGGGATTCGAACCTGTTGACCTTGGCTTACGCTTCCAGTGTCCTGAGTTCCAATGTCGGTATAGTCACTTTTTCACTGAAATGGAAAAATTAAAAATCGCATAAATACATCATTGACTGCCCGCACTTAATGCATATTATTAAGTACAGTCAAACCCCGATTTAGTGCCATCTCGAAATAGCGCCAATTCCGTTTAACCGCCAATTGCGTCTATGAACAAATCTGCCAAATAGGAATTTCAATGTAATGTATCCGTTAAAGCGCCAACTCGATATACCGCCAAAAAAAATGTCTAGAAATTACTGTATTTTCTTTGCATATCTTTCTTTTTTAAATTTTTTGTTAGAATTTCAAAGGACACTTCCTTTTCATGTGTCTAGATATTTTCAAGCTCAATTCAAACTTTATTGAATAGCAAAGAATTTATATTGTTCTCAACACCTGCCAAAATGCACCTGCTACCCATTCTACTTGTCATTGGGAGAAGAAAAATAACGCGCACTGAGTGCCGAGCAAGTAAAACTTCTGATTCAGACTGGCGAGTCACGTGATCCGATCCGCTTCTGGAGCGGGGAGAAAACAAGGCATGGCACGCCATTGGCTGAAAGGGTCTCTCCTCTCTCAGGTGAGAACAATGTAAAAAATAAATTCTCCCTGTACTTTATGTCGATTTCTTAGAAAGAAAACGGTGTGCAGTGCAAAATCTCTCATTCAAAATTTTGGTCGGACGTTGATTGAAACATCGAAGAATTCACCAGCTAAATCTGTAAAATATCATTCTGTCTCTTTATTTTAACTCATTATGGCGAAAAGAGCAGTTTTACCAATTTCAGAAAAGCGGGAAATTTGTGAATATAAAGAAAGAAATGTGAATGTATCGCAGCAACACATCTCCAATCATTTTTCTACACTCTGGAAAAAGCCTGTTAGCAGGCGCTGCATCGGAGACATTTTGAAGAATACAGAAAAATGGATTAACACCAACGAACTGCAATCATCTGTAAAAAGACTGAAAACAGCGAAACATGAAGACTTAGAGGATGCCCTTTTCACATGGATACAACAAATGAGTGCTAAAAATGCCACTATCAACGGAGATGTCATCAGAGAGCAGGCAAAAGTTCTTGGCCAGCAAATGAATATTACAGATTTCGAATACAGTAGTGGCTGGTTGAACAGATTTAAAAAGCGACGAGGATTCTCTCAGTACATACGAAGTGGTGAAACTGCAGGTGTTGATGAAGATATTGTGTCAAATGGTCGCAAAAAACTGAGTGCGCTGATTTTAGAATATAAACAAGAGGACGTTTACAATATGGATGAAAGTGGCCTTTTTTACCGCTTGCAGCCAGATAAAACAATTTCGAGTGGGCCTGCTAAAGGATTAAAAAAAAAAGAGATCGTGTGTCTCTTGTGTTCTGTACGAATAGTGATGGATCTGATAAAAGAACTATGACAGTGATTGGAAAATCAGCTAAGCCACGATGTTTTAAAAATTTTAATCCTGCTCTTTATGTAGATTATGAGAATAATAACAAAGCGTGGATGACTTCAGCATTATTTCAAAAATGGTTAGCGAATTTCAACATAGAAATGAAAAGAAGCAAACGCCATATTTTATTGATTTTGGATAATGCCCCTTGTCACAAAGCATATCCAATGAGTAATATCCGCATTGAATTTTTACCTCCTGGTGGATTTTTGCAACCTTTGGATGCTGGTATAATAAACTCATTCAAAGCTCATTATCGAAAGTATCACGTCCGCCGTATCATTGAAAAAATCAGTAAAGATGATTTTTCTCCAATCCTTTTACATGATGCTATTCGCATGATAAAAAAAGCATGGGATGAAATTTCATCAGAAACTATTGTTAACTGCTGGAAACATACTGGATTGATTAAACCTGAAGGATCTACTAAAAAACAAAACAGTACAGCACTTCAGGAACTACAAGACGAAATACACAAATTAATAGAAATTGAGCATCCTCTATCGGCAATTGAGTACATTAATATAGACAAAAGTGTTTCAACATTTGAAGATTTGACAATCGAAGAAATTGTTGCCAATCAAAATGAAAATGAAAATTCATCTGACAGCGAAGCTGAAGAAGCTGAAACGCTGCATGTTACATCTGATGAAGTTAAAAACTGCATTGGGAAAATAAGAATTTTCTTAGAAAAACATGCAACTGATAAAAAAATGATGAACAATCTTTTAGTTGTAGGAAAAGATATTGAAAAAATCAATATTGAAATGAAAACTCAAACTAGCATATTAAAATATTTTCCTGTAAAAGATAATTAAAGTAAAATAATTCAGTGTGATATTTAATGTATGTGTGTGTCTGTTATGTGCATAATTATCTACTTTATCTAAAATTGACTATATAAAGAGGTAAGTGCATGTTAATTTCATACATTAATTGGATAATTTTGAATCATGTAGCATTAATTATATTATGTATATTAATTATATTATATTAATTTATACTATTATAATATACTACATACCATTGGATAATTTAATAAAAAGGCATTACTGATATTTATTTTTATAATAATAATAATATTAGTATAATAGTAATAATATTAGTATAATAGTATGAAAATTAATTTTTATTGTATTTTAATTCGATATACCGCCAAACTCGTTATAGCGCCAAAAATTTCTTGAACGGATAATGGCGGTATAACGAGGTTTGACTGTATTTGAATGAATTTCTCTTTATCTACAACTAATACTTTATCTACTTTATTTTCTACTCTAAAAAAAATAGCTTTTATTACTCTAATAAACTTTATAGAAACAGGTTTTCCAAACTTTTGGCCATGCTCTCTCAACTAAAACTGCTATATGTCTAATTGTATATTGCAGACTATTTCTTTTATATGCCTCTTTTATGTAGTATATAAAATCGAATTAATCCAGTATTTATTGTCTTACAGTTTCCTCTTTTCAATTAATCAAATACACAAGAAGAAAAATTGTCCATAAGAATATTGTCTTCTTGTCTGCTGGTATCTTCTTATCAGAATGATAAATATTTTTGCTTCGATTTTGTGAATTCTCATTGTTTTCACCAAAATTAGCGATATTTACATAATCGATAAATATTAAACAATTAAAATATAAACGACGCCAATAATTTTTATTTATTTTTTTATTTTTTTCTTTTTACTATGATAATATTTTTAAATAGTTGTCCTATTTAATAGTACTACCCTTCTTTGGTTGAAAATAGTTTATCTTCAAATGAAAATAAAGTTCAACAGAAAACTAAATATTTTATTATACTTATGTTTATATGTTTATAATGTCGAAATTCAAAGCATTCATTTATACACATACGTTTTGATACATTTTGAAAATTCATTTGCAAATTGCCATTAAAGAAATAAGTAAATAATATATCAATTGGTAATATTAATTGGACTAGTTTAAAAAAATATATAATATAATATATTTATTATAATGATATTTAAAAATATATATAATTTTAACTTTCAATATGTACATTTTAAATTAAAATGTTTTCTAAATAAGTCAGCACTAAACTATTTACAGAAATAAGCATTATAAATTATTTCTTTATTACATATAAATTCAGAATACGTATAAGTCATCAAGATTAGTTTAGGAAAACATACTCTAGGGAAACATCAACGACAACTCGTTAGCTACAATGCTAATCTATTTTCCTTACATGCCTTAAACATTTTTCTTGCCCTTTAATTCCTTGAAAAAAAATAGTATAAATAGTTTAAAGTTTTGAAAGTTGATTTTGGAAATGATCTCCTTTATCATAATTGATTAATTACTTTTGAAAGTGCTATTTGTGCACATAACACAAATAAAAGAACTGGTATCAAGTAAGATAACATTATTTAAATTTTATAGGAAGTCCTTGTATTAATTAGTATGAGACTAATTAAAAGAAAGAAATCACATAAAAATATAATTTCGACTAATTAAGGCTAACACGATTATATGCTCCTTCAACAAATGTAATTCATATTTCTTAGATAATTAGCAAACTACCAAAATAAAACTCTTTAGCCATACCTCTCTGTAATCTTAATATATTGAAAGTCGTTTTGAATGGTATCGAGCATCTGGTGTACACATTTATGGTGTAAGATCTGAAGGTGAGATCAGACGCTATACACCAAAGTTCTAATTCAAATTATCTAGTCCAATGTTGGTGTTTATAATTATAACAATTAGATAGAAGACTTATGTTTATTTTTATTGTGGATTTTAAAAACAATCGCTATGTTTTAAAAGCATTTTACAATATATATATATATATATATACAGGGTGTCCGAAAAGTCTGCAAACGGTCAAATAACTTGAGAAATATATATCGCATTGAAAAATGGAAAATATGTATTCAATATTTTTGAAAAATCTATTTATGGATATCAAAGTTGACTACCCCAACTCTGCTCTCGGGGGGGGAAAGGGGGCAACTTTGAAATCTTAAATGATAACCCAGATTTTTAATTGCAGATTCGGATTCTACGGGAAAAATACGTCACTTTTGTATTGAACATTGTCTTCGGAATATCGTAGATGGCTCTGTAATCGTGTAAAATACAGTGAGAATCGTTTCCATTGAAAAGTCTGGAAATGGTCGAATAACTCGAGAAATATACATCGAATTGAAAACCAGAAAAATGCATGTTCAGTATATTTGAAAAATCTATTTAGGGATATCAAAGTTTCCCCTCGACTCTGACCCCCTTGGAGGGAAATGGGGGCAACTTTGAAATCTTAAATGGTAACACCCTTTTTTTATTACAGATTTGGATTCTACGGGAAAAAATTCGTAACTTTTGTATTTAACATTTTCTTTGAAAAGTCGTAGATGGCGTTGTAATCGAGTAAAATGCAGTGAGAATTGTTTCCATTGAAAATTCTGGAAATGGTCGAATAACTCGAGAAATATCATAAGTAATTATACAACTTCCAGATGCTGTAAAACAGGAACAGTTTAAGGCACGCTACCCAAAAGCAAGCCATAAGGTATTTGTACCAATTTTTTTCCGCTGCTGTGCGAAGTGACATAGGCGATAGCTAGCGTGTGACACAAATCATCGTATCGTCACGTGAAAAGAATTGCTTTTAACTCGATAAGTAATTTATTTATCAAAAAATGAAAAAAAATCATTTCGATTCCAAATCGCTTCAATAGTCAGGGCTGTCACTTTTATGCCTTTGCATTTAAACATTTGTCAAAAAATGTGTCAGAAAGTTTCATGTTATGAGCCGGTCATTTGAGAATCACCTTAAATGATTAAACAATGTGAATCATCATTATAACTGCCCGACTGAAACAAGTGCTTCAGGCCGAAACCGAATTGAAACTGTAATTTCGGTCCTTTCTCGAGATTTGGCTTTAAAAGAAAATGAAACTCTCAAGTGTTCATGTTAAGTTATTAACACACATGTGCACAAAAATATTATTAATTAACTACAAACACGCATCCTATCAATAGAGACACTTTTACGTAAACATTACGCGTATATGTGTTTGAATTTCTCTCTATTCTAAAATAAAATAACAAACGCACGGCAGATTTCCATAGGATTCGCATTCCGACAGACACAAAAACATCTTTCTTTATTAGTATAAATACTCGCTTTTCCAATGCTTTTTGAAGGGGTAAAACGAGCATTTTTTAATTTCCGATTAAAGCAAATGATCTTTCAGAAAATGCTGTCAAAGTTTAAATTTTGAGCCCATTTTCGGGACCCGACCGCTTGAGAAGGGTGGTCGTGAGGCAGCAATCGATTATAATTTAAGATGTAATATACATTAAGCTTTATGACTATATGATAATAAGATGTATTTAAGACTGTTCTCAAGTTCCACGTAGCACTTTCTGATCATGCCTGAATTAATTTTTATTCGCAAATGCATAACACTTTCAAGTATTCTTATTAAGAAGCTATGGAATCAAATAGCATTTTCCATTTTCTGACAAAGGCATCCGATCTTTCAGAAAATGCTATCAAAATTAACGTTTTGAACCGAATTTCTGTATGCGAGAACCCAAAATGTCGTCATGAGAAAACAATTATTTATAACTCAATATTTAGTACATTTATCGAAAATTGAAAAACGATATTCCATTCAAAATCATACCCTTTTTTGAGAAGAAAAAACTCCGGGAATGTTTACTGTGATTATGCGGAAAACTACAAAACTAAGAACAATCAAATTAACGTACTAAAAATCGCAACCAGGGTATTTCTGCCGTTTTATACGTTTTTGTCTTACGCAGTTGATATGGAAACAATACGAAAAAAAAACATTTCATTTTTTATTAGTTTTTATTATAGGAATAAATTTTCTATTATATACACTCTGACGCAAAAGTTTAGACAATGACGTCATTCAGCTTTAAAATGTAGAATTATGACGTCAGAATTACAAAAACCTGTAAATATATTCAAAAACTGATTTAAAATGCTATGTACAAAAGACAGTCGTTTTATTTGCTATAATACTATTTTTTTTCATAAAAATTCAAATGTGCTTGTCGCAAAAGTTTAGACACTATTCTAAATTTCTTTGAATATTCGCTGGCATATGCAAATTTAGACTCGATGATGTCACAAATTTGGAGTACTTAAGTTCTGCAAACGATTGCGCTTCATAGTCGACATGCCGAGAGCTAAAGAAATTCAAGTGAATGAGGTTTCAAGGATTTGGCAGTTGAAAGGTGAAGGGAAGAGCGTTTCTGAAATTTCTGCTATTATTAATAGGTCAAAAAAATCTATTTATCGAGTTTTATCGAGTGGTTCCGAATATAAAGCAAAATGTCGGTCTGGGAGGCCACGTGTGACAAATGTACGAGAGGATCGCCTGATACAAAGACTAGCGAGTACTCAACAAATGAGCGTACGTGGAGTTCAAAGCTCATCGGGACTCTCTGTATCAAAGGATACGATTCGTAGACGAATTTTGGAAAAAGGAACAATCGTTTATAGCAAAATGCAGAAGAAACCAGCTCTGAAGCCACATCATAAGTTACAAAGAATTATGTGGGCTCGAAAGCATATGTCATATGGAGAGAAATGGCAGTCAGTCATATTTAGCGATGAAAAAAAGTGGAATCTGGATGGTCCAGATGGTTGTTTATCGTATTGGCATGACTTGCGGAAGGAACCTCAACGTTTTTTTAATCGCAGACAAGGAGGGAGCTCGGTGATGGTTTGGGCAGCCTTTTGCTATAATGGACAAGTATCTCTGACCTTCACCAGTGGTCGTCAAACTTCACAGCATTATACACAGACATTAGAAGAAAACCTACTGCCATTTGCTGAGCTTCTAGGGGGTCCTCAGTGGGAATTTCAGCTAGACAATGCTTCAATTCACACTGCAAAACATTCAAATTCTTGGTTTAATTCCCATAATATAAGAGTTCTCAACTGGCCAGCATGTAGCCCAGATCTTAACCCTATAGAAAACCTTTGGAGCATCATGTGTCGCAAAGTTTATAGCAACGCTAGACAATACTCTTCTGTACAGGAACTTAAGACATCTATTGAGGATGCATGGTACGATATCGATCCACAAACTATGCAAGATTTAGTTTCTTCCATGCAATCTCGTGTATATGACGTAATATATAAGCATGGATGCGCAACCAGGTTTTAAAAATTGTTTATTTCGATTTTATTTAATTTGTGTCTAAACTTTTGAGACAGCAGTTTATTTTTGTTACCATTTAATTTATTGCAATATGCACAATTCCACTTTTCTTTGTTATAAATATTGTTTATATGTACAGCACATTAATTTCAAGCAGTGATTTGAAAATTGAATAAATATTTTTCAAAGTATGTAAGAATTTCTTCATTGTCTAAACTTTTGCGTCATAGTGTAAAGCACTGTTTTTCCTAGGTTCCAAACGGCAGTAAGGGTGCCGTTTTTTGAAGGGCAAGAAAGGCATATTTTTGGAGAAGGGGCAAGAAGAGTGCTATTTTTCAAACCAAAATAACAAGCAGGGTGCAGCACCCTCTTGAAACTGCATAAGGGAAGCTGTGAATAAAAGTGTAATAATATCTTAACAATGCGAGAAATTTAAAAAGAAATGCTTACTTATTTTAAGGAATAAATATGCTATGTATGTAAAAGTTACCGAGTGTATTACGTGTGCTAGTGTAATACGTTATTTATTATTTGACATGCTTGATAATGCAATGTTTTTCCTTTCTTAAATGCGGATGTCATTTTACTACAGGAATATCAGCCAGTGGTATTTAATCAAAGACGACAATCAATGATTAAAGGTTTATCAGCGATAAAAAATTATAAAAGTAAACGCGCAATAATTAGAATAGAAGAGAAGAAAACCGTCGGGCAATGACAAAAGCTCAAAGCAGACTGCTCTTTTCTCCCCTTTTTCGAGCCTAACGCTACAAACGAAGCCAACAATATTCCTGACCACCCGAAAATTAAGTGGACGAGTCCGTTTCTATAGTGACCACAGGAAAAAACAATTTTTTCAGAGTCTTTCTCGTAATGGGGACACAGTACTTGATTAGAAGTGTTTTTTAAAGGACAAATATCACCCATAAAAATTAATTTTGTTATTACTAAAAAGGGCAACGTATTACAGCTGCTTAAACACTCCTGTTATTTGACGAAAATGTAGCTTTGAATTCGAAGATTTTAGGTAAATTTTCCCTTATATTCGTGACTGTTCGGCTTTTTTTGCGAAAAAGGGGCAAATAAAAGCAGAAAATTTCGTGTTTTAACGAAAAAAAGTTTAAAAAAATAATAATTAACTGATTTTTTTTAGATTGCAATTAAATTAATTGCGATGGAAAAATTTTAATTACAATTATATGTATAAAACAAAAAAATGAGAAAAACAAACGTAGTGCGTTCCGGTCTCGAACCCGGGTCCGCGGATTAACGAGCAGACGCCATAACAACTGAGCTACTACCAACACAGTAATTTCTTTATAAAGTACGTATTTTAGTTGTGTTATAATATTAGACACCCTATTTCTCGAGAACTAAGGGACGTTGTATAAAATCCATTGAACCTGAGACTAAGGGGCTTCTACCCTACAACATATATAAAAATAATCAAAATCTGTGATTACCAAGCTTGGCCCTCTCCTTGTAATTAATAAAGGATATGTTCTTATACGCGAAGATGAAGGTAACGTTTTAGTTTCGATCGTTTCAAAGATGTTTATTCTTGTCAAGCGCGAAGCGGTGACTGACCGCGGCCGCAATTTTGGATTATGATTGGTTGAGATGACACCTACTTGTGTGTACGTGAATCACTTTTCACTGCATTTTGTTTTGATTTAACGACCACTGTATTTATGTGGCTCCTGTATCAATGCACCCTTTCTCTCCCTAACGTTGCTTTATTGATTTTATGATTTAAAAAATATATATATTTGACTGCATGCATTTTCCACTCGTTGATATGTATTTTCATGAAGACGCCCGGTATTGTTACAAGAAATTATTATATATTTATTTCTTAAAAATTTAGAATTAGATATATAAATTTTCTTTCAAGTTAAAACAAACTATACAAATTATAGTTTGTAACTCTTTAAAAAATGTATTTGGTTACCGTAAATTGTCCTTCTCGAAAATGTAATTGACATATTTTGCTGATGCAAAATATCAGAATTAATGCAAAATATAAAAAAATACACAAAATTTATTTTTCAAAAGTTAAAAAAGTTTAGCGTTTTCAAAAAGAAACACAAATACACTAGCGTGTATAATTTTTATTATATATATTTTTCAGCGTATATAATTTTTACTTCATAATTAAAGTTGAGGAAATATACATAATTTTTCCTATTATAAATTAGCGAAAGCTAAACAGCAGCTGATATACCGAAAATAGTGCCTTCTTTGGGAATTCAAGTAATATTAAAATAAATGGAAATGAATCAAGTTCATTTTTCAAAAGATTAGAAGAAATAAAATAATATGAGTAAGATAATCTAATTTCGGAGTCAAAAACACACTACAATGCAAGCAACATAACAGTATTCTTTAACGCATAGATTGATTTTCACAATTTCTTCTTTCAAAAATTATACCTTTGAATTTCAAAAGTTACTTTTTAAAAACTCCCTTTGAAACAACTTTTCTTTAAAAAATACCTTTTGAATCTTCCATAAACAATCTACAAATTTTTATTATTTGATTCAAAGAGAGTTATTGAAAGAAGATTATTTTAAATTATTAATGTCGGGTGGTTCTTTTGTATTTTTCATTTATTAATGGAAATCTACTGAAGTACCATGGCTTATGCTTTAAATTTAATTTTACTCTAAAATTTAGAAATTGCGTATTAATGTAATCGCCTTGGCAAAGAGTGTTTTCTGCTTGATATTGATTTATTTGATAATTTGTTTCTCACATTTTGATTTATGCTTTTCGTACCGAATGAGCTTTTAATTTTACATTACACAATGTCGTACACTCTAGAAAAATTGTGAATTGAAGGGTTTTTCTGTTGTTTCTTTTTTGCTAAAAAGCGAAACTTTTCTCTTTTATATGGCTAGTTGCGCTTAAAATATGCAAAATTCAGCAAACTAACGTAAAAATTACCATAAGTGCTGCAATCTCAAGCCGCATTCTTGTTAAATCTCAGGATTCAGGCGAATATGCTGCCTGTCACTTTTTTGTATTAGAAACGGAATTTATACAGTGCATGTAAAAACTTTAAGGACAGCTAACAAATGTAAAAATTTTCATAAATTTAAAATCAGATAATTGAAATGGAAATTTAATGTTCATCTTAAAGTTAAAATACTAATATAAAAGTCAAGAAAATGTATCTGTAAGCTTTTTATTGCGAAAAAATAATAATTATCCAAACAATCGCTGTTTTAGTCTGTGTAAAAACTTTAAGGACCCCACTATTTTGTTATAGAAATGTTACATAACAGTTATTGATTTTCATGTTCAAACTGTTGTGTATAGGGATTTTGATGACGTTTTCTATGAAGAGTTTGTTAATTTTATAATAATGTCAAAAGCAAGTAAACTGATTCAATATGAAAAAGGTGCTGTTGAATATTTTGCATTCTCAGGAATGAGTTGTCGGTCTATTTAAAAAAATAGGAAGACCGAAAACCGTCATCTACAATATTTTAATGTTAAAAGACTTAAGGTATAGAAACAAAACGTTGCAGGAAGACCAAAATCATTGTGCCCAAGAGATGAAAGGAGACTTTTAAATTTAGCATCCACTGAAAAATACTCACGGAAAGAAATTTTACGAATAACTGGGTTCAATGTGTACAAGAAAATAATGTGTGCAATACAATTACTCGATCTGAGAATTTTCAATACACAGAAAAATTGTGTAAACCCTCTTTACTCACTAGATACAAAATCCAGAATTTACACTATGCAAGACAATTAATAATTTCTGACGACAAAAGGACGACAAGGTCTTTTTTCTCCGAAGAAAACAATTAGTACTAATATGGTTCTGATGTCTGATGGCATGATTTGAGAAAAGAAAAAGAAATTTTCTGAAAACTTTAATTAGGTGGTGGATGCCTTATGACATGTGGCTGTTTTTCGTTTAACGGTGTGTGCTCATTTGCATTTTTTTTTCTGGAAAAGTTAATTCAAATCATATCTAAAATTCTTTCTGAACATCATTCCCCTGTTTCAACACTTATAGCAGGGGAAAAATGGATTTATCAGCAAGATAATGTGCGTATACACACAAGCCGTAGGACAAAACTTTGGTTCCAAATGACCACCCAGAAGTCCTGATCTACATCCTATCGAGAACTTGCGGGGAGATCTAGCAAGACGAGTTTAAAAAATTGGAAGGCATTTCTCTCCATATGCATAACTTAAATCTACGATTGAAGATTAATCGGCCAAAACTAGTCCTGAACTGTGCAAAAAATTAATAATGCCATGAAAGATAGAATATTTGCGGTCATTAAAAGCAATGGTGGGTGCACAACTTATAAATTATTTGTTTCTTCATTACTGTATTATTTTTTTTTTGTTGTTGTTGTTGTCCTTAAAAGTTTTACATAAACGAAAAAAGTGGGGGTTTTTTTGTACAATTATTTTATTATCGTAATAAAATATTTAAATGAGATAACAATGAGATAAATTTTGGGTGACTTTTTTATTAGCTTTAAATTTTATTATACACATTATTGTAATATGTTCTGAATCGGATTTGAAATTTATCAAAAATATTAAAAATGTTTGCTGTCCAAGTTTTTACAGGAACTGTATGTGTATCCTTTTTTTTTTGGAAACACGAAAAATTAGCGAACTACAGCTTAAAATCTCCTAAATTTTCGTAGTCAAATCACGGAAATTTCTATTAAAAAATATATATATATTTTACAATCACAGGGATGTTCTGATTTTTTGCTTCTTCTACTATTTACGTTTTTTGACGTGATAAATTTTTTGAGTGTAGCTGGAGAGCTCATGGAATTCTAACAGCGCATTTAAAAACTGTCGTTGTGTCGCGTAGCATCCGTATATCCATCGGTAAAACAAATATATATATATAAGGTGATAAACAAATAAAAAAAATCATTCTTTACATACTGCAGTTAGGTAAAATATTAAGATTTTATTTTCACATGAAACTATATTTGAACGAACATTGTTGCAATAACAAAATGAAATGATGTGTTAAAAGTTACGTTTTTTTATTTTGCTATTTACATATCGGCAGAAACTCATTTTCAAAAAGAACAGTTGTCATGATTAATGAAGTAAGAAAATATAAATCGTGCATTATGACGTCCCTGTTTCTCTTAAAAAACAAAACGTTGTCATAATTAATGACGTAACGACAACGTGATGACAACGGGATGATAAATGCATTATTCATGAGTTATAGTGATCATAAGATAAATAGATATTTTATAGCAAAAAAAAAGAAATGATTGATTTCAATAGTCTTGAGAAATCCATTTTGAATCTCGCGGAGTATGATTTTGCAACATTGTTTAGTTACTAAATAGATTTACATAATTCTCACAAGAGGCTCATTCTTTTATTATTAAATACTGTTCTTTTATATATATATCGAATGTGTATTAAATCAGTTAATTTTTATTAGTTGCTATATATTGTAACTATATATTTACAAATTGCGGTTTAAATATAATTCAATAGTTAGGTAAAAAAGTAAACTTAAATCAACATTTCCAGAAATTGTTTTAAAGCGAAAGTCATTGGATAAACAAAAGTAAGTAATGTATGGAATTTGTTTTTCTATTTACAACTCTTGGAGTCAATTTGACAATAGCCAAATTGAAAAGTTGTCATAAGTTATGAACATAAAAAGATAAATGCATAATTTATGTTCACGTCTGAGAGAAAGAAGAGTTTAGTTGGAAAAAAAATTACGATTTCTTGGAAATCCCATTACTTAAATCAACGCTGTGGTCCGTCATTTATCTTTTATCAAGGAAATAAAAATATACGTCGTGAGCGAAAAATATATTTTTAAACGCAAATTGTAATTGTCCTTAGTATATCGCACAGAGATGTGTCTTTAGCCTAATGAATGAGAACTTTATCTCTTTATATCTTTATGTATATACTAAAAACACCTAAAGAGTTACATTTTGCCTTTTTTAAAAATTCTATATAAAAAGAGACTTTTAAAATAGTATTTTTTCAAAATGATCTTCTGTTTTTTTATATTATGTAAATTAGTTACATTGGATGTTTTCATATAATATTTATAGTACAAATGTTTTTAAAGCCCTTTTTAAATGTTTAAAAGAAGGACTTTCATTTCTGCAAGAGATAAAAATTTAAAAATGGAAAAACAAGAGCGATTATTAAAAGTTAAACACAGCAACGTATGTAAATACACATTTACATGACAGAAACATTACTAAAATAAATATATGAATAAGGAAAACATAAAATACATACAAAATATATCTTAGTCAAAATGAAATTTTTGTATGTAAAATTAAATCTATAATTATTTTAAGCTGTTTCAATAAAGTTTTTACGCAGACACTTTACGTAATTCTTCTAAATTATACTAACACGGTTTATAATACAAATTTATACATTAACGAGATCACAAAATTATTAATGTTACATCAATTTACTTATTGGATGATCAGCCCAGAATAATAAGAAAGGAAATCCAGACTCGGCAGTTCTTCCACATCTGTTTCCGACTCAATAAGTTAATCTGACATTTCATTTGCAGCTGACCAATGCATAATGATTGCTTGTCAAAGGATAATCGAATCTCATCAACTTTACCTTTCACTGTTTCATAAAGTTTCTGACGAAACTTCTTGTCCGATAGATAGCGAGATTTAATTATACTTGAGATAGAAATGGTGAGATGAATGATCAGATCATGGAAATTTGCAGACATTTCGGTTGTAATAGGCTTACTACTTTATTGATGTATTTAAGAACAAATTTCATAACAGTTTTAAAACAAGACCTTTTTTAAAGCTTTAACTTTAAATTTTTTTAAGCTGTATGTGTATTTTCTAGACAAATTTATGATCTTTTAAAATATAACAGGTTGTTTAAGTCAATACGTTAAAATCAATATCAGAACTGCGCGTAATACAGTCCCGAAATTTTAAACGTTTGCTTCACCTTAGATGCATTACCTATTTTTAATGATCTGTAAAAAAAAAAAAAAAAAAAAAAAAAAAAAAAATAAGATAGAATAAAGAAAATTTGCCTTTTCGGCATATTTTTTTAATTCCAAAATTAACTTAACTCTTAATATCTTCTCAAATATTTTTCTTTGTAGGGATCTACTTTATAAAATTCGTTGATTTTAGAACCAGTGGTTGAGATTTATCCATCCTTTTTAGTGTTTGATATGTGCATTGTATGAACGCGTACACCAAAAACAGCTTGTGTAAAACAGAAAATGTAGCTTTCATAGTCCATGTTTTAAAAATTCAACTAATTTTACTCAAACACCCGAAGCTAAATTGCTTGGGCTAAATTGCTTGGAACCGGATTACGGAAGATTCAAACCGGGTTTTCGTTAATACTGAATTAGAATGCGAATTTCAGCATGTGAGATACAGCATAAGAAAAATCGGTTTGTTTCAAAATGTCAACCACTCTAGAATTTCAAAAGGCCATAAGTCAGCCATGTTTTTTAGAAAAGCCAAAACAAAAAAAATTCCGAAATCCTTGTATTACGATCTAACACTTAACAGAAATAACTTTTATATACATCTTTTTGAATAAAAATAAAATAAAAATAATAACTGACCGCCATTTTTAAATAAGATGGCACATGAAGCTGTCCAATGAACTCGGTCGAGACCTTGGTATGTTCTGTACACATAATCAGTCACATTCATATCGGTTCATAAATACGAGATTTACAGCGTAACAAAAATCAGATTGTTTCAAAATGTCAGTCACCCTAGAATTTCAAACTGCCGTAAGTCAGACATTTTTTAAGATATAGGCAAAACATAAAATGTTCAAAATTGCTTGTATCACATTCGAACATATAAAGGAAACAATCTGTTTCAATTTATAATTTTTTATACATCTTTTTGAATTAAAAAAAAATAAGCAAATTTATTTAATTGGGCGCTATTTTTAAACAAGATGGCGGATGAAGCTTGCCAACCAGCTCGGTGGAGACCTTGGTACGTCCTATATACTTATTCAGTCACATCCAAACACGTTCATAAATCAGAGAGTTACAGCATGACAAATTTCCTATATATATATATATATATACAGGGTGTCCCAAAAAGGAGTACCTATTTTTAAAAATGAATAAGAAAAAACGAATAGAGTTATTAAAAAAATTCTTGACTGAAACGGATGTGTGAAGTCTGGAATTTTGTTTAGAACACTTTATTATGATAGTTCAAAATCGCTACAGCACATTTAGGTGGGTATATGAACAAACGGAGCATGCGTGAAGACCAGACAGAATCAGACGTGGTCAGTGAAAGTTCATTCTAACGTTCCGGCATGTTATTGTGATGAATTGAGGACATATTGAAAATATTGTCATTTAATTTTCAACTATTTCTGATGAATGCAGTAGCCGCAGCGCCATCTGTCGGTAAGAATTTTAACTAACATAATAAAGTATTCTAAACAAAATTCCAGACTTCACACAACCGTTTCCTGCAAGAATTTATTCAATAACTCTGTTCGTTTGTTTCTTATTCATTTTTAAAAATAGGTACTCCTTTTTGGGACACCCTGTATATACGTGTATACATATATATATGCATATATATATATATATATATATATATATATATATATATATATATATACACACACACACACACACACACACACACATATATATATATATATATATATATACACAGACACACACACACACATATATATATATATATATATATTCTTTAAATCTTTAATATCATCTTTAAATCGTTTCTTTAAATCTGAATCAGTGGTGTCAGTTCAACGGGCCTTTCGTAATAAATATCGAAAACAGGGACCAACTGACAAAACAATTCATGTGTGGTACCGGAAATTTAAAGAAACGGAGTATGGCAGGAACTGGACTATCGCATGGATGTATGCCGTGTGACCAAGGGTTCACACATAGAACACCTGTAATGTATGCAAGTAAAACTTGAATAGTTTCGGAATAATTTCATATGTTTCTTTTTTTCATATTCGTCTTCGTTTTTTTACTATAACGTTTCGAAACCCCGGAGGGAATTATGAATGACCCTGTATTTCGATATAAGAAGCATTTATAAAAACAATGTTTTTTTGCTGCCTCTGATTTTTCGAGAAATTTTTATAGTGTATTTAGTCAGATTTCTTATTTCAAAATATAGGTGTTTCGGATTCCATCAATCCTTAGATAAACATTGTCATGTTCCACAAACACGATACATTTACATTAACATTAACATTAAAATTATTGGGTTGTTCGGAAAGTTCCTTCCGTTTAGAAAAACCAATTCGTACCGGAAAATTATACCCATCATATATTAGAGAACAGTTGATGTCGGTTATCGCAATTAATGTCTAATAATTAAATGATAGAATTTTCCGGGACGATCCAACTTTTCCAAATGGAAAGAACTTTCCGAACAACCCAATAATTCTGTTACTCTTAAATGTATAAATTCAATTACACAGTTAGAAATGTTCAATTGAGAATTGTTAGCATCATAAATACCGACAATCCAGTTTGAGAAAACTGATTTATACGTTATAAAACTATTCTGAGACGTTTACAAAAATGAATTGTAGGAAAAGCGACATTTTTTTAGAAATTTTTTAAATGTCGAAAATATTTTAGTTTCAGCATTTCTGTTCGGAACCATCGGTAATTCGGAAGAAGTAATTATAAATGTTCGTCGTTGGTTATGTTATATTTTCGTGTAGTTGTCTTTTTTTCCCATTGCACTAAATTATCACCTTTCAAATTATACCAAGTGTCAAAACAATCAAAACATTTCAATCAATGTGGCAACTGCGTGAAATACAGTCCCAAAATTTGAAACGTTTTTTCCCCTTAAGGTATATTACTTTTTTTCTTTCTTTTTTATTTAACAGTTACAATGTTCTGTAAAAACCACCAAGAATAAGGAAAATTACCTTTTTGAGATATTATTTACGCACTAGACTGGTTATGCTAAATAAATATTTAAAATTTTATAATTGCCTTACCTTTTAATATATTTTAAAATCCCCTTCTTTGTAGTGATATACATTGTAATAATACATTTTTTTTACATTTAATTTTATAACGGTATTTGTTATAGTTTCGGAATTAAAAGATTAAGACTATTTTTGAAATTTAATTACTGAATAAAATAAATCATGAATATCTACGTACCTCTGATTTGATTCGGGTGATCGACTCCAGAATGAATTTTCTTGTACGATTTGCATTGAATTTTATAATATAATGATGAATCACTTCGTGAATACTTAATGACGGATAATCATTTCAATTATGTAGAATCAGATTGCAGATATTCCATGACTTTAATATATAGCTGATATTCTTTGTAGAGCTTATGAATCACCGAATAATCAGAAAAATTTATAAATTTTTTTACTTGATCAGCACTTAAATTTTAAGTCCAATCACGTCCCATTCAGAACAGAAGAAATTCTGTTTTGCGCAAACAAGAAGCATTTTTTTAATAAATAACGATGTGTATTAAATTTGAAGCATTGAGGCATAATTTCACACTGATAAAAACTTGAGAATTTGATCCTTTTCACATTTTTAATAAGTAGACTGACTTCGAATAAGAATTTAGAATTTTACAAACAATCAGAATTCAAACTTAAAGACAGCAGCATTTTTACGTTCAGAATAACACCAAATGATAACAGAATGAATTTGTTACATTTACTGTCCCCCAGAAAAGGAAGCAGGCTCGCAGATTTTCACAAATTCTAATAAAAAAAGAATGAAACAAAATTAATAACACATCGTATAGTAAAATAATAACAGAATATGTAAAACATAATAAGACTTAGAGTTTTATGAATAGTTTATAGTTTTATAGAATGTTTCTTATTTATTTAATGTCTGGAATTCAAAGCAGTCTCTTTCAACCGTTCTTTGGTGCTGCCATCTAGCGCAAAGAATTATAGTTAAAATCGTACAGTACTAATGTTTGAACTGCACCTTATGTCCAAAATAGTGCTATGTGTGTTAGTGTCTTTTCTATGACTAGTTTTTTTTGCGATGGCTCTATAAAAAAACACCATATATAGATGTATATGATTTTTTCAAAAATTTTCAGATAACAATGCAAATATTATTAAATATTATCCACATAAACTAAATTATATGTTATATAATTTAATAATTAGTAATAATAAATCTTTCAGAATTTAAGTCACTGCAATCATTAAAACAACAGTTCTTGTTTTATATCGGGTTGCTTGTCTCTTCCCGTGATCTACATGATATATCCTAAAATAAAATATTATTTCCAGTTTCTAAAATGTATATATATATATATATATACAGGGTGATTATAAAAATCTGTCCCGATGTATGGGCCCCTAACTATCATACCGTTCACAGAAACCAAAGGAAATTTTGGTTTAAAGTATTTTTATGTATGCGCTGAAGAATCGTATGGAAAACATCAGTTAAACCTTAACAAGTACGGTTATAGTGACAAAATTTCGAAAATTTCAAATGGCAACACCTACATTTTTTTATTGAAATGTGATCTTCATAGTGAAAAACCATAAAAAGCGTTGGAATGTTACCTGTAGCTCAAAAATCACCGGCGATAGACAGAGTAAGAAGAAAAGTGAAAACAGCCAGTAAGGACAGCGAACCAACAGAAAACAAAACTTTTTGTTGTGTTTCACAAATTTTCCACTTCACACAAGATGACACTTTGCATGCGGCAGATGGTGGATAGCACTAAACAATAAAATGTTTTACTTTCTGTTGCTTTCTGCCCTTTATTGGTTGTTTTCACTTTTCTTCTTAGTATGTCTGCGTTTAATGTGATTTCCCTTTAGAGTAAAATTAACAATTTAGCAGACAACACACTGGCATCACAAAAATTACCAGAGGATATCTTATTTAGGATAACCGAAATTTTGTGTGGTTAAAATTGTTCGGTAGACAATGACAGGATACGCTCTGGATGACAAAATGTCACTTCTATAGACGTCCAACGGGTGAATTTTATTGTACTTTTTGGATACTTATAGAATGAATAATGAAAGAAACCAAGGAATAATTCCAATTTCTATGTCTGTCCGACAAGCGAACCAACAGGATTTTCATAGGAGAATGCTATTGGAACTTTCGATATTCATGTCTTCTGGATACCTAGTGGGTAGTTTTCTCTGGATATGACTATTACAGTATCGGTAGAATCATTGTAGGACGTTATGAGGATTATAATGAATCGAGTGTCCCTATGGAAGAAATAAGATAAAGAGGAAGTAAAATGTACCACCTAAAATAATATACACTGACAGAAACAGGAAAACCAGATGTAACAGAATTTTTAAAAATGTAAGTTTTTTTTTTCGAGATTTAGGGAAAATCGTTATATTTTCCATTGAATGCAATATAAAACCGAAACTCTTACTTAGGGCTTATTTGTATGTAATACATGGAGTAAAAATTGATCTCGTTTCTTATTTCTTTTAGTTGTAAATGAATATTTTGATGTATAACGATTATATATTGCAGTTGAGGTGCCATAATATATAAATATTTCATCACTTTGCCCATAAATGTATTTCGATTTCCATAATGCATGTTTCATTTTATGAGAGTAAGCTCATTTCACCTCCGCTTCAACGCATTATTATCTTCTTTGAAAATATTGATGACCTTTCATGCATTATAGAAAAGTTAGTAGAATTTTATGGTTTTAAACTATCTTTTGTAGACATATTTTAAATATATTTTGTATATGTCACATGAAAAACTTTAAAAACTTAAAATTTATATGCTTATGTTACAACTTCCATTTTTCATATGTGTTTGCACATAATTTGAAAAATGTAATCAAAAACAGCAATATACACATAATTATTAAAATAAGAATTAATACTTCAAAAATTATTTTCGAAACCTAATAAAAACATAATAAATAATTTGACTGTGAGTATTGAATAATTTATTAGAGCGTACGAGTGTTTATAGAATATTTTGTAGTGGATTGATCTTTTACAAATTCAAATATTTACTGAATACAACACTTTGAGTGAGTACAACGCCTTGAATCAATACAACGCATTCCCCCAAAAAGTTTAAATTTATACATATAAGATGATTAAAAAAAAACTTTTAAATTATTTATTGCATTTATAATTGTAATTTAAATATAGCCTATTTATAATACTCATATGCTTATCTGAAAACTTTCATTTTTCATAAGTCTTATTGATAGTAATTTGTAGATACTAGATGTTATTACATTACATTAACCGTAATTTATATATATAAGATGATTTTTAAAAATAGATGCATTTATAAACGTATCTTAAATAAATGTTTTTATTGTGTGAGATGGGTTCAGAATTATTTTTTTTCCTTTAAAAATGGAGAAAGTGACGACTTTCTGATTTCCAAAAACAACATTTTCCCATTCAGTAATAGAATAAAATGAACTACTGTATTTACTTAAAAAAAATCTGATAAAATAAAGAACATGCTTTTATAAAACAACGAAACTGTACGAAGGAAAACCTTTACCTTTAGTCAATTTTGAAAAAAGACATTTTTAACATTTGTTGAAATTTTTCATTAAAAAAAAATTCCGCTAGCTTAAAATATATATGACTAGCTGACCCCCGCCCGGGCTTTATAATGAATATTTTTATGTATAATGATTATATATTGCAGTTGGGGTACCATAAGATATAAAAATTTCATTGGTAAACTTTGTCCATAAATGTATTTCGATTTCCCTAATGCATGTTTCATTTTATGAAAGAAAGCTCATTTTACCTCCGCTTCAACGCATTACTCTCTTCTTTGAAGACAGAACTATTGATGACATTTCACGCATTATGGAAAAGTTAGTAGAATTTGATGGATTTAAAATATCTTTTGTAGATATCTTTTAAATATATTTTGTTTACGTCACATGAAAAATATAAAAAACATAAAATTTATATGCTTATGTTACAGCTTTCATTTTTCCTAAGTGTTCGCACATAATTTGAAAAATGTAATTAAAAATAACAATATTCACATAATTATTAAAATATGAATTCAACTTCAGAAATGATTTTCCAAGCCTAAGAAAAACATTATAAATAGTTTGACTGTGAGTAATGAGTAATTTAATAGATTGTACATGTGTTTATAGAATATTTTGTAGTGGATTATTCTTATGGAAATTCAAATATTTACTGAATACAACACATTGAGTACGTACAACGCCTTGTGTCAATACAACGCATTCCCCCAAAAAGTTTAAATTTATACATATAAGCTGATTTAAAATTTTAAAAAAAATTATTGCATTTATAATTGTAAGTTATATACAGCCTATTTATAATACCCATAGGCTTATCTTAAAACTTTAATTTTTCATTAGTTTTTTTGATAATAATTTGTAGATAGAAGATATTATCACATTACATTAGCCGTAATTTATATATATATAAGATGATTTAAAATTTAAAAAATAATAATACGTGCATTTATAAACGTAATTTAAATAAATGTTTTATTTCTGTGTGATGGGTTCAGAATTTAAAAAAAGTTTTTTTTTCTTTCAGAATTCAGAATGTCACGACTTTTTGATTTCCGAAAACAACATTTTTCCAATCAGTAATAGAATAAAATGAACTATCGTATTTACTTTTTTAAATTCTGATAAAATAAAAAACATGTTTTTATCAAACGACGTAAATGTATGAAGGGCAACCTTTACCTTTAGTAAATTTTGAATTAAAACATTTTTAACACCCCTTGAAATTTTTTATTAAAAAGGCATTCCGCTATATTAAAATATATATGATGCTTAACATTATCCATATATTTTTTAATTTTTACAGTAGTGTATTAAAAATTATTTGTGTTTGTTATCGAAAACTTACGAAATTGTTGTTATGAATGTTGCTTAAATAAATAGGTAAACTAATATAAAATTAGTTTATACAAATAAATCTAGATGAAAATGCAATATTACCAACCGAATAAATGTCTCCACTCAAATAGCTAAAATGCGTTAATTTTTTTGTTTGTTTTATTTATTTTATGTTATTAATTTTATTTATTTTTGTTGTATAGTTTAATATTTCGTGTCTAACAAATTGAAAAAGATATCTGTTAAAATCCAAAATAATCAGTTATTTTATTCTATGAAAATAAGGAATAATCATTATTTTTATTTCCATAAATGTTATAATATTTTCAATTTCTGTTTTATTCATAATGGATACTTAATATAAGTGTCTTGTAGAATATTGATTTAATCGATTTCCAACTAAATATGCCCTTACGAAAACTAACTAAATAAAAATCATTACCTTCCTTGCGGCAATTAGTCTTGTAAACATATATGTTAAAATGTAAATGTATCCCAAAATACCAATTATTTCAAAATTTGCGTTTGCTGAATGTTTTATGTTACTATATTCCATTATTAATGTAACTATTATTAAATGAAAAAAACCATAAAGCACAGAAATTTCAGGACTAATATCGTACTCAGATTAAACTAGACATTCTAAGACTATCTGATGAACTCTTAATTACCATGACATACTATTATCTTTTTTTTTAAAGCATCTGCTTCCGCAACGATATTCATACGTTTTTAACAACTTGATTTTATCAGCTCCCTACATACAGGGAAGTAATAAGGTTTCGTTAGAATGAGGCAAAAGGTACAAAAAAGTTTTAATAGTGTTGTTTAGTAAACGGATTGGAGTTAAATACTATTATATTTCACAATGTTTTGCTGTCAAGGACTAATTCATGATAGGCATTTAAATGTTGTTAAAGGATATCCGAAGCGACTGCTTTTATAGTTGTGAATGCAAAAGAACATGGAAGAAGTTGGGAAAGTGTTGCCGAATAATAGTTACTTATCTCTTCGGATTATCATTTATTAAACTTATTACTAATGAGCTTAACGTAACATAAATCTTGCTGAATACCCATCATCTAACTCTTTGAATAAGAAATGATGAACCAGAATCAGAATATATCCATAGTGGAATAATCGTATCCCGTCTCTTCAAATGATTAAGGTCATTGATCAAAATGACATTGAGCTCGAAGCCGCTGCGGTCTTCCGATGATCTCAGTTTCCCGGGCCCAACCATTTCCACTTTTCTCTGCATTAAACTTATAGTATCTGCTTTTAAGTTTTACAGGTGGAATCTCTATTTCATATCTGGACACTCGTCAAGTGTGTCGGGGTAAAAAGGCATAGGAGCATTGGACGGTCCCGCGGTTCCAGGAATTCGGCGATCTCCCAGCCCACCCGTCCGCGACCGCCACCCGAAGCGAACATTAAGCTTGTAGCCGCAGCGGTTTTCCGATGATCTCAGAGCCTCAAGCTCAACACTTACCGTATTCCGGTGCATTAAACTTATCGAATTTGGGTCTAAAATTAGTATAACTATATTAAAATTATATTAACATAACGGGAAATCTTAGTATAGTTATAGATACTACCTATAAAATTGTAGGAAAAGTTCTTCGAAAACAATAATTAATTTCGTTTTTGTTTTTAACGCCGATTGATTGCAGACAAAATGGGTTGTAAATATTGCATTTTTAAATGTGCTTTAACAAATAGAGAATAAATTTCTATTATTTTATTAATCTAATATGAAATTTGGTGTTTTTAATATCGTGCGGGCACAAAATGTAAATAATTTAACTCAATAACTGAAGCCACACAAGTTCTTTGATTTAACAGTTTCGTTTAAAACCATGTTGTTGATTTTTTTTTCCTTTAAAGAGAATCATTCGTAAGAAATTAATTCATTTTCAGACAGAGTGGACAGCTGTTTGAATTTAATTTATTGCATTAGATATAAAATATGTTTAAACAAAAACTGATTTATATTTCATAACAGTTCTTCCTCATAAAAGTCCAATTAACTTATGCAAAATGTAAGGTGTAACTTTTTTCGAATTTCACGCTTATTTTGACGATTTGGAACTAGAATTTTTAATTTATTTTTAAAAAAAATTAATTTAAATGTAATGTGTTAATAAATGTGAAGCATTCAAAAGAACATATCCAAAGAGTTAAACAATATTCTGAAATTTAATTTCTAATATGTGGTCTAGAAGCTAATTGATATTAAAGAGATAATAAAAGAAATAAATTTTTATATAGCGAGTAAAATTTAGCTTTTCTCCAATTAAAATTATTTGTATCTTGATTTTGATTTTTGGTGTCATATTCTTAACTAAATATTTAAAAAATATGTAATAATTGAAGTATTTTATATTTGAATTCAAAAGTGACTAACGAAAAAAAATATATGCAGCTGTTTTTAAGTTGAATAGTATTAAAAGGAACATGTATTTCACTTCAAAACTCAACTCTATATTTTAGATATTTACTCTTGTGTAAGAATACACGGTGCATTAAATTTCTAAGAAAATTCCAGTTTCCGTCATTTAAATTTTTTTTATGTTTTAAATATAATATATGTCAAAGAAAAGTGTTATTTCTTGTAAAATAGAAATTATAAAACTCATCATAAATTTTTTTTTTCTGTTTTTAAAATCAGAATTCAGTTATGTTTTCAATCCTAACAATTAGAAATTTCAAGCACACACAGTTGCATACTTAGTGCTTTATTATTTTTTTTAATTGGTTATTATAATTCTTCTTCTAGTGTGAATGTGTATCATAACCATAAAAGTTTCACAAAGATTATCTTTTATTTTTTATAATATAACATTTATGTTGTTATCGTATGTTTTATTATCAATATGAAAAATAATTTTTATAACACTATAGGTACTTACAGAGAAGCTATCGCAGATAACATAATATATAATATCATAAATATAAAATAAATCTTGTTTTTTTGGTGTAACATTTTTATCTAGAAAAATAAATAAATGAAGGTAGTTTAAAGGTAATTCTAAGCTACTGAACACAATAGATAACGTAAGATTTAAAATTTTTTCTTCTTCGTTACTCTTTTTTTCTAAAAGATTACAGGTTTTATTATGTGTAATTGGGTACAATTACTTGATAAATCTGAAATAACTTTTAAAATTTCTAGTATGTTTAAGAAAATACATTTTTTTATAATTATTTTTCGGTACTAAATTAACATTTGCGCATTGTAGAACTATAAAAGAAGATTTATTAGAAAGTATTAAACATTAAATAACGCGAAATACCAAAAACATGAAATATGTTTAGTTTAATGACTAAGTAATAAATCTATGATGCAAAGACTTTGTAAGGATAGTTTAAGTTTTTTCTATGCTAATAAATGCAAAATATTATGTACATTTTATTTTTTTTCAGCAGTTTTATATTAGTAACTTATTTTGTATTCTTATAATTTATCTAACGTATTAATTTAATAACTTAACTAAATTAAGTTAGTCGTTATGGTTTTTATACTTACTAAATACTTCATGTATATATTATGCTTCCCTTTATGTTTTCGGAATTTTTATTCAAAATATTTGACTTATATTTTAATGAATTTTTATTCCCTGAAAATCAGAAAAAAAATTTCACAATGTATATTATTTCTCATGGTATTTAATGTACAATTTCATGGACTTAAATTTCATTCTGTCTGTTTAATATTAATTTTTTACAGTCCGTATAAAAGTAAAAATAAATATAATTATTATATCAGCAAATTACACTTCATAAACACATATTCATTATTTCTTGTAGACTATCAGAGGCAGGGTATTAACTTAAAATTTAAACTGTTTTATCTTTATTCAGATCTAGTATCAAGACACAATTTTTTGAAAGGCATTTTTTTTTCAAAATCTAAAATCACAGATTCAGAGCGGAAAGTAGCAAAATCGTTTTAATGACAAGTTATCTAAAATTATAAGAAATATACTTAAATAGCGTGAAGATGGAATTTTTTTTTTAACAACATGTATTTTTTTTATATTTAAACCTCTCACTGTCTTGCCGAGGTATTCCCTTTCAATAAGATGCTCTGTAAAACAAGACAAAATTTTCTTAATCTATGAAAACATAATGTAACCATAAACGAAAATATAACCTCTTCTGACGTACCCATGTTTTCCAAAAGTGTTCTGTAGAGACCTCATAATCTAATATATTTTCAAGATATAAAAAGGACATTTAGAAAATCAAAATTTCTTTTGCTTCAGCCAATCTTCATAAACTTTTCCAAGTACCGTAAAACGGGGTTAATCAGATCATTTTTCAACTTTAACATAAAAAAAGGCAACTATCGATTTTTTAATTCTTTTATTTTTTGACTAGAAACTTCGGTCTTGTTTTGTTCTTGAAATTTTAAGCAAAAACAAAAAATGTTTTACATTTGTTATGTATATTTTTAAATTTTTCAATGGTGTTCCGATTCACCCCGCAGATAGGGGTGAATCGGAACAAATGTTATAATCTTTATTTGTTCCGATTCAGACTTTAATAGTGTTAAAAAAAACAGGTAATGATGATAAGGGATGAAGAGGAAGACGTAGTTACTATCAAACAATTTCTTTATTTTATATACAAGTGAAGGTATGACTTTTCAGAAATTAGAAAAAAACTTTGAACTCAAGAAAGATTAAAATTTATTCTAATAAAATGTATTTGAATTGAGAAAGATGAAATTTAATACAAATTCAATTCACTCATATCGTTTACAAAAGTTATCATATCTTTGAAACGAGCAGATGTTTGAATGTTGTCCTTTAGTTGAAGTTTCTTTATGACATCTTCTGGAAGAAATGCCGCTCCCTCTTCCACCGTTTCTTGAAATCTCCAAGTATGGGGACCATTTTGTAAAATTTTCCCACATAACCATCATCTTCTGGGTACAGGACTTTGTTCACATAGAGTCTGTATGACTTTTTTCCATGCACTTTAACGACAAGGAAATCTCCTGGGATTCCAAAATCTGGATCTTCTTCTGAAGTAGTAGGTAATGTGAACTCTTTATCACTGTCTTGAACAGAATAATTGGAATTTGAATCTTCAGACGATAATCTTCTGGATAGTTTCTTTCGTTTGTGTTCCGACTCACCCGTAAATCTTAAACCTGTGATGATACAAGACATTTTTCACTTTTTCATTATGTAGTTTTAGAAATACATAAAATCTAATACAGCATATCGTTTATAGGTCTATCGTATCGTCGGATTTTTATGTAAAAAAACACTACTCTTAGGTTTAGAATACGAAAAATCTGTAGTTACATACGAAATTTTGCAGATGTTGAAAATAGGAGGTTTTTGAGGATCCACTTGCAGCTTTTTTTTATATAACCCAGTAGTGATGCCAGCATGACAAAACTGATTTTCCCAACACTTCATGATACTACCTTCTTAAAAAAGAATTGGCAACTAAAAATGTCCTCACGTATATTTATTTTGAATTAATTTGTATGACCGGGAAGTTTCGTTCCTGTTCACCCCGCTGTTCTAATTCACCCGTTTTACGGTAGTGTTTTTAGTGTAGTAATCAGTTTTCAAAACCCCGAATATAGTTTTTTCGGATACTATCAATTTTCAAGTAACAATTTTTCATGTTCAACAAGCAAGAGTTAGCGAAAAACGTGATAAATTAACAACATTAACATCAATATTAAAATTAGTATTATTTTGATACTGTTGCATGTATGAATTCTATTACGCAGCTGAAAATGTTTAATTAAAGATTGATAGCATAATAAAAACCAATATTGCTGTTTGCGAAAATTGATTAATACACTACAAAAATCTACTCCGAAACGCTTCCGAAAATCATCGGCTGCAAAAGTAACTTTTTTTTATAAATTGTTCTTTAAATCTCAAAAATATATTGGTTTCTGAAGTTTCTGAATATAAAGGAATTTTCGGAATCATGAGAAACTCCAGAGAAGTTATTGCATATTTTTATTTGTAATAATTTTGTATACTTTTTTCTGAAATAATAAAAAAATGTCTTTTTTGAAGCGTGCAATGCTTATTCAAATACATTCATTATTTAAATTTAAAAAAATCTGCTGTTTTAGTGCAGCTTTAAAACATGTATATTTTCATATATATAATGTAGTTTTTTTTTATTTTAGGGCGCAGTATTCTTTTTTACCGCATAAGTTTTATTTTTTTTCCTTTTACAAAGAAACAACACTACATTTTTCCCCTTCTGTTTGATAGCACGAAGATCACTAAACCCCAAGAACTAAAAAAAAAATGCAATATTTTTCTAATATAACAGAGTATGAGATAAAAACTAACGATGAAGATATCATTTTACTCTTTAAATTAAATTTCGATTCCTATCTAGCTACTTCCCTATACTTTGAAATCTGTTGCTCTATTGCAATTTGCACATAATTGGAATGCCGTATTTTAGAAAAAAGGTGTTTACTGACATTCTAAATGCTTTTCTCATTACTGTGAGTTGATCAAATGACTGTATTTTACAAATTTACAAGTAAACGAACATATATTTTTTTCATATTACTTTAGCTTTCAACAATATATTATTTGAAAGAAATATTAAACAATTCTGATCCTCTTTGATTACAAGATTATTTCTAATTTTTGACAAAGAAGTTTTGTTAAATTGTTAGATTGTAGTGACGTTTAAAAAAAACTACATTTACAACGATTATTTTGCCAATTTTTGGCAAAGATGTTTTGTCAAAAATTTGCAATATAACCCTTAGCAATGTAGTCATTTTGTAGCGTTTGTATAATCTAACTATTTTAACAGAATTGCTTGGAAAAAAGTTCGCTTTTCGAAAGAAGTGCCTCTAAAAGACCTTCCAGTCTTTGCAGTCAACAGCTGCATAGTTAATATTTGGGATTTACTATATAAGTAAGATGCTTATTACACATATTTTACTTAAGAGAAAAAATGAAGCAATCTTCTAACTGCTAGGGGTAATACAATAATAAAAACCGAGAAATTTCAAAATATAGATCCTGTTAATGAAAAAAGTATTCTAACACCATACTGAGCTCATGTTTTATAAATAAAATGGAAATTAAGTGTCACATATTGTGCGCACATTGACTTCAATATTACTACAGCATATATGGTCACAGAGCAGATAACTGTCAAGAACCATTAATCAATATGTATAATGCTCATAAAAAAACCAAATCATGAGATTAAAATTGAAACGAAATACGCTATGTTTGCGAAGACAAAATAAGGAACTGATATAATAAATATAATGCATCTACGTTTAAATAACTGATTGCTTTAAAGTTCTTGGAATTTAATAGCATTTAAAAAGAAAAAATAAAGTTTTACTGAAATATAAAAATAAAATTAGTAATTTTCTTAATAGCTCATTTAAGTATAAAATAAAGTAGTAAGAGAAATATCGTAAACAAATCATCTTTCCATTAGCATTTTATTTTATCTGAAGCAGTTTATAACTAAAAACACATAGTGTTACAAAACATAAAAATATTAGGTCATTTTTAAATTGCGAAAGTTGTTTTATTATGTGCATGATACATAAATGTCATTCATGAATTAACTGTATTATATTTAGTTAAAGATTTTTAATATGTGGGTTAATTTTTGCATATTAATATTGGCTGAGACAATAAATATATGTTATTAGTTTTTAAATATTTCTTACTCTTTCAATAACTCAATATATTTTAAAGTTTTCATATTACTTTTCATTTGTAATTAAAGTTAATTCTTCCCATAGAATAAAATAAACGCGAATCCCATTTTTTAAAGAAAATATTAATGGCAGTGCTTAGAAATTCTAATGAATAAAAAAGAGAAATTCTAGAAAATATATTGGTTTCTGAAGTTTCTGAATATAAAGGAATTTTCGGAATCATGAGAAACTCCAGAGAAGTTATTGCATATTTTCATTTGTAATAATTTTGTATACGTTTTTTCTGAAATAATAAAAAAATGTCTTTTTTAAAGCATGCAATGCTTATTCAAATACATTCATTATTTAAATTTAAAATAATCTGCTGTTTTAGTGCAGCTCTAAAACATGTATATTTTCATATATGTAATATAGTTTTTTTTTATTTTAGGGCGCAGTAATCTTTTTTAGCGCATAAGTTTTATTTTTTTCCTTTTACGAAGAAACAACTCTACATTTTTCCCCTTCTGTTCGATAGCACGAAGATTACTAAACCCCAAGAACTAAAAAAAAAAAAAAAAATGCAATATTTTTCTAATATAACAGAGTATGAGATAAAAACTACTTTTATGATAACGATGAAGATATCATTTTACTCTTTAAATTAAATTTCGATTCCTATCTAGCTACTTCCCTATACTTTGATATATGTTGCTCTATTGCAATTTGCACATAATTGGAATGCCGTATTTTAGAAAAAAGGTGTTCACTGACATTCTAAATGCTTTTCTCATTACTGTGAGTTGGCCAAATGACTGTATTTTACAAATTTACAAGTAAATGAACATATATTTTTTTCATATTACTTTAGCTCCACCAAGTGCATACAACTATATATTATTTGAAAGAAATATTAGTCAATTTTGATCCTCTTTGATTACAAGATTATGTCTAATTTTTGACGAAGAAGTTTTGTTAAATTGTTAGATTGTAGTGACGTTTCAAAAAAACTACATTTACAACGATTATTTTGCCAATTTTTGGCACAGATGTTTTGTCAAAAATTTTCAATATAATCCTTAGCAATGTAGTCATTTTGTAGCGTTTGTATAATCTAACTATTTTAACAGAATTGCTTGGAAAAAAGCTCGCTTTTCGAAAGAAGTGCCTCTAAAAGACCTTCCAGTCCTCTAAAAGACCTTGTCTTTGCAGTCAACAGCTGCATAGTTAATATTTGGGATTTACTAAATAAGTAAGATGCTTATTACACATATTTTACTTAAGAGAAAAAATGAAGCAATCTTCTAACTGCTAGGGGTAATACAATAATAAAAACCGAGAAATTTCAAAATATAGATCCTGTTAATGAAAAAAGTATTCTAACACCATACTGAGCTCATGTTTTATAAATAAAATGGAAATTAAGTGTCACATATTGTGCGCACCTTGACTTCAATATTACTACAGCATATATGGTCACAGAGCAGATAACTGTCAAGAACCATTAATCAATATGTACAATGCTGATAAAAGACCAAATCATGAGATTCAAATTGAAACGAAATACGCTATGTTTGCGAAGACAAAATAAGGAACTGATATAATAAATATAATGCATCTACGTTTAAATAACTGATTGCTTTAAAGTTCTTGGAATTTAATAGCATTTAAAAAGAAAATTAAAAATAAAGTTTTACTGAAACATAAAAATAAAATTAGTAATTTTCTTAATAGCTCATTTAAGTATAAAATAAAGTAGTAAGAGAAGTATCGTAAACAAATCATCATTAGCATTTTATTTTATCTGAAGCAGTTTATAACTAAAAACACATAGTGTTACAAAACATAAAAATATTAGGTCATTTTTAAATTGCGAAAGTCGTTTTATTATGTGCATGATACAAAAATGTCATTCATGAATTAACTGTATTATATTTAGTTAAAGATTTTTAATAAGCGGGTTAATTTTTGCATATTAATATTGGCTGAGACAATAAATATATGGCATTAGTTTTTAAATATCTCTTACTCTTTCAATAACTCAATATATTTTAAAGCTTTCATATTACTTTTCATTTGTAATTAAAAATAATTCTTCCCATAGAATAAAATAAACGCGAATCCCATTTTTTAAAGAAAATATTAATGGCAGTGCTTAGAATTTCGTAAAAATATATCGTAATGCGCATGTTCTTTAAAAAAATATATGAAATATGGAAATGGATATTTTAAAAATTCATATTTAGGAACCAGTTGTTTTGCATTATAATTGTTTTGTAAAATATTTTTCTCAAGTTGTACATATGTATATACATATAATATTCAATACGAGCTCCCAAAACAAACAATGGCAATCGATCAATCTTTGACATTTTTGACATTTGACGAAGATTGATTTGAGACCTATAAGCTGCTAGGCTGTTTGCCTCGAGTGATCCATATATATAGATTGTCGGATTCCACTTCTCCGTCCACACAACTTCGAAATATAATCCGGTCTTTTGATATGCTGCCACCACCGATATGAATACGTGATATCGGACACAATGCTTGATGTGTATTCAAGAAATACCTAACTCTTTCAATTAAACTTAAAGTAACAATTTATTAACAATATTTACACTTAAACTCGGACGTAAATTATCCGGTTTAATATTAAATCAAAATAATTACAGAAAGCTATCCTCTGTGTACCGTTAGACTACGTTCATTCACTCAGTACCGAGATTTCTATTAATCTCACACACGCTATATCTCTTCCTTTCGAGAGATCTCGTTCCACAGACGTGCCCAGACTGCTCTCTGAACAAACAACCTACACGCTCCAGTCCTACGTTCGAACTAACTTCCTCTCTGGTCATTCTCCAGAGCACCTTTCTGTCTACGGGGCTCCTCGTCTGTTTTCAAGGGTCTGTCTTCCTAAATAATGGGTGCAATCTCTTTCTTATCTATTAAAGACCACATCACAAAGGACATACTTCTTCTATTGTATTCAACTTGCTGCCCTTCGGATTAAGATTCCAGTACTGAAAAGCCTCACAGTACACAAAAGATACACACACAATAAGATAATAATAAGATAATAATCACAATAGTTCCTTAACAATAGTTTTTAAGCCTATAGGTGCCAGGGACCTGACACCCCCCACCTTAGCGGAAAATATGCCTTTTAGGGGCTAATTTTCCTCAAAACTATGTAATGTCAAAGTAGAGTTCAACAGTTCCTTGGTAGGTTTCTTCATTACTATAATTACATAAATATTTCAAGGTGTCTAAAAATTACCTACTGACATCTGTAATGAACCATATACTAATGTGATAACTACAGAATAAAAATTACACATTATGCTAATACACTTTTATAAACACAAGATGCAAATACATTTATAAATACACAAAAAAAAATAAAGTTACACTAGTATTATATCATTTCAATGTCAGTCCTTAGGCTGATATTACTGGAGGCGGTACTACTTTTTCCTTCCAGTCCTTCCTAGTTAACTTAATTGGTACATCCCTTTCCGCAATGCACCCGCTCGAATGGCTAACTTCTGCCTCTGATGATTAAATCTTCCTCTAACCAATCAGGCACTTGCCTTTCCCAGTCCTCTTTGTACGTGATGATAACATTGTACAATTTTTGTTTCATCTTAACCCTCTCAGGTTTACGACCAATCCGATTTCTCTCCGTTTCTACCAGTTGGATAGGATCCATAAATAATTCCCTATTTTTCCTTAAGATTGATTTTATGTCCCCAACTTGAATATTGGTTATCCCTTTCATTTCAAATAAATTCCTTTATGTCTTTCTCTCCCGTTTGTTCTCTATCTAACAAAAGAGTTTTCCCACGATTTTCAAACTCTCCGTCACCATCAAAGACAATATCCACTACTTTATTTTTGGCCATAAATTCCCTCATTTCATCTTGATACACCAGTTTCTTACTCCCGTCCCCTAACTCAACTATAACTGCAGGTCGATATATTTCCTCTTTCTCCTTATTAGTCACATTCATTTCCCTCGTTAAACGACATTCTACACCTGATTCGCAAAACGTTTTAGCTTCCTCTGCCATATTTTCCCAATAAAATGAATGCTAGATTCTTTCTAACATTTTCTTAACCGCGTGATGTTCTCTATATAAGGAGGTATGCACTAGTTTTAGAATTTCCTCCCTTCTAATTTTAGGTATTACTAATTGAGCTACCGTTTCATCTACCAATTTCTCTTTATGATATAATAACCCATTAACAATATAATAAGACCCTTTATCATTTTCAGCTAATTCCCAAGCTTTCTCTAAATCTTTACAATTCGTTTGGGATTCCTGAAATACATTTGAACTACTTTCCGTAACTTGATTAATCTTACTTTTCTCTATCTCGTCTTTTTCCTTCTCATGACTTTGCAACTTTACCGATCTCGTTTCTACGACATAACGGTTATGATTATCATTTCTAATCCTTTCCCCTTCCTTCACTTTGTTCCTACTATATTCCTTATATTCCCTTTCTACCGATTCTCTTAATGATTTCTCGTTGTTTAACCCTGAAAATTCATTAGCCACGTCAGGATGTAAAATTACCTGTTCCTTACTATTATCAATTATTGCGCAAAGTACATCCTGATGAATTACATTAGTTTGACCGCGTTTTGGAATAGCTAAAGGTAATTGAATTAACGGCGATTTAACTGCCTTACCAAATATCCCTTGTAAATAGATGCTACCAGCCCCTCTTTGTTTCTCTGCTGGTAATAAATCTTTATGAACGAGGCTAATTTCGCAACCAGAATCCACTAATCCTTTTGCTATTTGCCCATTTACACTAACTTCTACTTTCTCGAGTTTATTTAACTTCTCTCCAATAACTTTAGTTCTCCAATTCCCTTTTGCTCCGATTCTTGCCATACTCGCTCCCCTTGGTAATTCTTTAATTCCTCGCACTGAGACATTATTGATACTAGCCCTTGGTTCTTGTCGGTTATTAATTTGATTACTTCCCTCATTATTTCCTTTTGTACAAAATCGCTGAACATGTCCTCGTAAACCACACTTGAAACAGATAGGCATCGTATCATTAGGTTTCTTATATTCCTGTTTTCTACCCAAAATTGGACTAACTTCATTATTCTCATTTTGTCTCCAATTACTACTAAATCCCTCATCTTTTGCCCTTCTAGAATCTTCATTATTCACATACCTTTATTTACCTTTATAACCCTTATAGTTACCGCATAAGATTTTTGTTTAGCATCGAAGAAATTATCACATTCCTTAGCAATTTTGGAAACTTCTAACCAATTATTTTGCTGCGTTAATCCAATATGCGTCGCGGTTTCCTCATCTAAATTATTTAACAACTTATCCATGACAATTAACTGATTAACCTTCTCATACGTATCTGCACCTCTAATCTTACAATAATTTTCCCACGCTGCTATTAAACACGATACAAATAATACATGAGTTTCATTTTGATTCCTTCTAGCCTTCTTCAAGTTTTCCAAACACGCCTTCGGTGTCGGCTCATGTTCCCTTAGAACTAATTCCTTTAATTTCTCATAACTTTCAATTTGTTCCCTAGTAGTGTATATTAGCAAGTTATCGGCCTTATCTCCTAACATATTTAGCAGAATTTCGGCCTGCTGGTTTTCCGGTACATTTTTGGTTTGGAATGCCCGTTCTAAACTGCTAAAAAACAGATTCCATCCCTCAGTCCCTTCTGGAACTTTGACAGACAAAGTTTTCACACTTTTAATCAATTTCTCAAGGCTACTCTCATGATTAGATTATCTAGTCCCATTACAGTTATTTGCCGAACTTCGAATATTTATCCCTTCCAACTCTAACTCATGTTCCAATCTCAAGTTTTCAGACCTTTCTTCTCTATCGAACTTTTCTCGTTGTAACTTTTCCTCCCTTTCTATCTTTTCCCGTTCTAACCTCTCATCCCTTTCTAACATTTCCCGTTGTAACTTTAAATTTTCCTCCCTTTCTAACGTTTCTAACCGCTCCGTAACAATAGTGTTAGATAATTCCATAACGGCCCCCTCTTCATATTCGTCGCTCTCCACTATCTTTTTCTTAAGCTTAATCATGGTATCATCTTCCGAGACTTCAATTCCTAACTCTTCACATATCGCCTGAAGATCCACCCTTTTTATTTTTAGTAAGAAAGCCATACCTTCTACTGATAATTATTACCACCCTACAATAATACTTAAGCACAATATCAAATTAATATTTCCTCATATCCTACCCTCATAAGTTACCTCCACATATTATACTATTTAACATATTTCAAATAAATAATAATAAATTGATAAATTTACTTAAACAATGGTACCCCACAATTTGCTTTCAATAACAAAGAAAAAAATAATTTCAATTTGGTTACTATGCAATACAGATTTTAAATTTATACAATTAAATAATAAAGTACAACTTACACAATAATACTGATCCGTTGCAATATGAATAAAACACTGTTGCCAATCACTACATAAAGATATCTATCTACTTAACAAAAATTTGCATGAAATACACATAAATTCCTAAATTTAATCTCAATAAAATGTTTCAATTTCAAAATTAGTTCTCACATTAAAAAGCAAATCACAGCACTTTTTTTTTCTGGGCCTTCAGTTCTTCCTTGAAGGTTATTTCAATTTAATTTAAATTCTACACAAATTTGCTTTCCTCATTTACTATCAATATTTCAAACTTAAAACAAACAATATCATTTAATTTAAATATTACTTTAATAATAATTTAAATTTAAGAAATTTCAATTATTCCTTCCAACTATTAACACAATGCATTAATTTTAATCATTAATCCTATCCGTAAAAAAAATTAGAAAATCACCTCTAGTAATTAATATAAGATCCTTTTCTTAAAACAATAGTGTAAAATGGCTGTTAATATCTCATTTGATTTAGCTCCATTATTATATTGCACATAAATTATCATAAATTAACCCCAACATTAACTTAAATTACCATCAATTATACACAATAAAAAACAGTAGGTTCGAGAATGTCAGTAGAGTAAAATGATCAAAACACCTTACCTCGTACTTTATTCACTGGGGCAATTCTCTGCTCACTTTTCCACAGGGTAAATCTGGCACTCTCGAGCAACAATCACTGTAACTTTAATCACTATGTACACAAACACTACACACAAACATTGGAACTAACACTACACACAGCACCAACACTTCCGCTGGACGATCCGTCAAGGCACTCTGTAACACGGCTAGCTGGCACTGGTCTACGATGATAGGGCACATACACTTCCGCTAGACGATCCGGCATAAACTGACTGTAACACGGCTAACTGGCACTGGTGTACGACGATAGGGCACGAACACATCCGCTGGGAGATCCGGTACAAACTCTCTGTACCACGGCTAACTGGCACTGGTCTTCGGTGATTCAGATCCCGTCGCTGCCAACATTGTCGGATTCCACTTCTCCGTCCACACAACTTCGAAATATAATCCGGTCTTTTGATATGCTGCCACCACCGATATGAATACGTGATATCGGACACGATACTTGATGTGTATTCAAGAAAAACCTAACTCTTAAAGTTACAATTTATTAACAATATTTACACTTAAACTCGGATGGAATAAAAATAATTACAGAAAGCTATTCTCTGTGTACCGTTAGACTACGTTCATTCACTCAGCACCGAGATTTCTATTAATCTCACACACGCTATATCTCTTCCTTTCGAGAGATCTCGTTCCACACACGTGCCCAGAGCTGCTCTCTGAACAAACAACCTACACGCTCCAGTCCTGCGTTCGACTAACTTCCTCTCTGGTCATTCTCCAGAGCACCTTTCTGTCTACAGGGCTCCTCGTCTGTTTCCAAGTGTCTGTCTTCCTAAATAATGGGTACAATCTCTTTCTTATCTATTAAATACCACATCACAAAGTACATACTTCTTCTATTGTATTCAACTTGCTACCCTTCGGATTAAGATTCCAGTACTGAAAAGCCTCACAGTACACAAAAGATACACACACAATAAGATAATAATAAGATAATAATCACAATAGTTCCATAACAATAGTTTTTAAGCCTATAGGTGCCAGGGACCTGACATATATATATATATATATATTCACAGAAACGCATACATGACTTTGACAATTACATAAATATTCTAGACAAAATAGCAGAAGGAAATAACAGAGAGGTACAACCGGAGGCTCCACAATGTGCGTGCAATGGAGCTGACGGGAGTCGAACTCGCCGGCCTTGATTCCTATGTTCACAAGCGATTAACGGAATGGTGCCTTAACCACTCGGCAACGGAGGCCTCTCGAACAAATTTTCCTAGACCTAAACATTCAGGTAAAAGTTTGCCATCCCAATGACGGGCTACAGGACAATATGGTGTAAAATCACGAATTGCCGACCCAACATGTTCTATTCTAGCTTTTTTTCTTGATCGTTGTATAGTGCTTCTTGTATGAGGGAGTGAAATGTCTCTTTCTTATAAAGTGGCGGCTTATTGTGTCTGAAGTCAGAAGTGTTGCATTGTTGTCAAATGCAATAGATGGAAAAACTGTTGCCAAATACTTCAACTAAACTTTAAATCATGTACTAGGATTTATATAAGCTTAAAAAATATAAACTTTATATAAAAATTATGTTTTTAAAAATAAATTTTCATCAATCTGAGATTCTAAAATTGTGTAAAATTACCAAAAAGTGTCGAAATGAAGGGTCATTGAGCGCCATTTTCCTGTAGGAGTAAAGAGCTACAATGTTTGAAGAATGATACAATGTATAAATGTAA
The DNA here is from genome assembly GCA_963931845.1 of Maratus michaelseni. NCBI lineage: Eukaryota > Metazoa > Arthropoda > Arachnida > Araneae > Salticidae > Maratus > Maratus michaelseni. Next base: position 125,681,329 of record OZ007596.1, on the reverse strand, counting down.
AAAAATAGGAGTGTCTTGGTCTTGATCTCGAAAAAAAAAAAATATATATATATATTATATATGAAATTCCGTTGAAAAATTAAATATTGAGATTAATTAAGAATTTTAATTATTTTTTTTAAAACAAACTGAACTTTTTGAAAAATATAGATCTATTGTGATTGATTAAGAATTTTAATTATATATTTTAAAACAAATTGAACTTTTTAAAAATATAGATCTATTGAGATTTGAGTAATTTCTCAACAAGCATATGTAAACTACTGAAAATTATCTCACAGCGTGTACCACGTGTCTATGATTTCTCAAATTTTGAGTAAGTTGTGTACCAATTTAAGTACCAAATATGTGACATTCAATATAAATAAATAATCTTTAAACGTCCTTTTTAACTCTTTTATTAAATGTCGAAAAAAATATATTTATTATTTTTTCTTTAATGGTGGACAAATGGAATAACTTCATCGCAATGAAAAGGCAATCTAAACTATGCTTGTCCATTTTCGGTGAATTAAATGGGTTAATTACACGTTTCCCCCGTGTGATTTTTTCTTAATGTTTGCTGACATTTAAGATAATATAAATTTAGCTGTGAGACAATTTATACTCTTGAAGCGTGGCAACAGTACCATAATTAAGAACTTTAGAACATTCTTATAATAGCGATATTATTGAAAGTTTAAAAAACAAATTCAACACAGAATTTTCACTTTAAAAATCACATCTGCTAAAATGCGTGTTGTAGAATAAACACATCCTCTTTTAATATATAAAATACATACCTCTAAATTAATAAATATATTTATTTAATCAAAAAATCATAGACACGTATCACCAATGGATCAGAAAAAATCTATTTCAGAAATCTTTGTTTATTAAAATATCTTAATGTTTAATCACACATTAACATTCCTTAAAATGTTACACATTTTTATGAAAATGTAACGGGAGTTCTTTTCTTTAATTTGTTAGAATTTTCAACCATTAGCGATTGCATAACATATCAGTTAACGGCCAAATTTATTTTTTATTTCTTGGAATATCACGGTTTTTGTAAAGATAAAATTTACATTTTTAAACCGAAATTTGTATTTTTATGAACATATGTTTAATTTTTCTTTTCGACTTTGATTTCATGTTATAGAGTGCCGTAAAATTAAAAAAAAATTAAATAACTAAACTGAAGAGTTGTTAATATATTTTTATTCGTAAAATAAATTATTACCTCTAAGCACGACGGTATTTGCCTAGTTTGTGTTACATAAGTTATTTTTAAGTACTCTTATATTTACATCAGGATTATTTATATTACTTCGTTAAACTATAAAGATACTCCTTTTAATTAATGACATTTTAGAAGTTTATATTATAAAAGAAGAGTACTTTTTCAGAACTATCATAACTTAAACATGCTTAAGTGGCAATTAAACGAAGTTAAATAAAAATAGTTTACTAGAAAAATGTGACATCTTAAATTTTTGATTTCGAAACTCATTACATTAGCAGGTATGCCTAGAAATTTCTTAATGATGTTACATTACTCAAAGAAAAGGTAAGTGGAAGACAATTGAAAGAATCTCGACGCGTCAAAAACGGACTTAAGAGCCTACATCAGTCATGCGAAAAAATGCTCAACCTAATGTTAAGTCTATGGGAAGGTTCTAGCGCGATTTCTCGCTCGCATTTTAATGTTTTTAAAAGCTTTTTTTTTGCATAAGACAGCTGAGGTCAGTCTCCAAAACGTTGTTAGTTTTTACTTTTTAGATTTTGGTTCCAGTTATTTTATATAAGGGTACTTTCACTTTCAGAACCGGTTCCAACCGATTCCAAGATTGAAAATGCCTGCTTATAAAAACTGCAACATAAATCGAAAAAGTAAAAACTAACAACGTTGGAGAATGACCTCTGCTATACTATGCAAAAAAGCATTTGAAAATATTAAAATGCGAGCGAGAAATCGCGCTAGAACCTTCCTATAGACTTAACATTAGCTTGAGCGTTTCTTCCCGTGACTAGTGTAGGCTCTTAAATCTGTCATTATAATTAAGATAAAAAATAAATATGTATTTATAAGATTACAAATGCAAATATTATCTGCGTGAAAACGTATCCAAATTAATGTTCCATGCTTTGAAACGCTATGTATTTTTACAAAAATATATAATACGTCTAAAATATATGCCAAAATATTTTACTTTACTTATAATAGATATATTAAAAAAACAATTTTACATTAGACACACAAAATAATTAGTTATTTATTTTATATTAGCAAAACACTGCACCCGGACATTCAAGAAAATCGGACTACATTTAATTTGAAATGAAAACCCTTATCTAATTGCAATTTCATGCTTAGAACGTTAACTAAATCTGTCAAGTATTGTTACAGCCCGCCAGCAGCTGACACCTTCTGTTCTAAAAGCGCGCAAGCCAACTTATGTCGCGCTTATCGGCCTATCATTCGCATGTTTAGGTGACCTTTTAGTGAGTTAAGTTGCATGATCTATGTAAATCTAACTCACTAGTGACTTGGACAGCTTGGTCAGGAGGCACCACTATGACTCAAGCATACAAGTACCAAAGTGCTTCATTTGGTGACTTTGTAAACTGAATCCACCACCAACGTCACTGCCCAGTTTCGCGTCGAAAATCTGTTTTACGGCAGTGAGGAATACATTTGTACACTTCTTATTGTATGCTATTCAAAGCAACCCTGCCCCGTGTCACGTCTGGGTTCTTGGCAGGCAGGGCAAGTGTTTGGAATTCTTATATATTTTTTCTTTTTTTAAATAAAGTACCTTAATAAGGGAATCCGGGAGGGAGATTATGCTCTACAGACTTGGTTTCCTCGTCTGAGCAGTCCCTCTTTTGCTAGCAAATCAAATAAAACATTGCGTAAATACGGGTTACATCCCTCAGATTGTCCTCAAGGAAAGAAATCTCCCTAACGTTATAGTATATTCCTTGCACAGATAATCGACCATGACTGAAACTGATTACTCTGTTATTTTCGAATGGCTAAATTATTTCCGTGGAACATAATCATAAAAGCGAATATGATACATTCTGTTATGTATATTTATTTCATATAATCTCATTTGTGGTTTAAATATTTATTATCTACATATTAACATTTATTATGTAATAGTCATAATTTTTGTGAATTATTTTTTCCAAACCATAACAGAGAAAAATTTATTAAAAAAATACTCTGTTATACTACACGATGTAAAACTCACAATATACCATGAAAACTTTTAAGAATATATTATAAAATTTTGGCTGCAGATGAATAAAAATTAATTATGTTCGGGCTCTGAAAATTTATCCTTTGTCTTTGATTATGTGTGATTAAAAAGAACAGACAATTTTCGGCGATTAATTGGAAGATAGATGATTAATTGCTAGGCGTGTGAATAGCTCAGTGAATTTAAAGATTACCATCCTTAATTAATGCCTGAACATGAAGAACTAAATAATTAAATAATCAATCTTATCACCATTTCCACTTGAAAGAGTTTTAAAATAGGACGTAAAATTTAGGACATTTATTCCTCCTAAATAATCTTATATAGAACGTTCCAAAAAGTTTCAAACTTAATTTAATATTTTACTTGTTGGAGATACATTCGCAATGTATGCGACAAATTTATTCAAATGAGTTAATAAAAATAATCATGTTAACGAAATACTCCTCTAATCGGATAATTATTAATGTCCGTGAACGTCTGTGTGTGTGTGAGTGATTGTGTGCGTCTGTGCATTCCCGGTCTGTACACGCAAAGGATCCGGGACGAATCGACGCACTGAAGGCGGACGCGGACCGAAAAATTCGGAAAAAAGGCGCGGATGTCAAGTTTGGGCCGGGTCGGGAGTCCGATCCGGACCCGGGAAGTTATTAATCGACAAAACTGTTTTAATTACGGACCGAAACCGAACTTGAAAAATAATCGAAAACCACAAATTTTCGCCTCCGAAAGGGGTTGCCGGTCTCTCTCAGGACGGGGAAGGAAAAGGCAGCGGGTTCACAGGGAGCAATTTAAGCCTCAAACCGCAGTGCAGGTCTGACCCGTATCTCCGGAAGTCGGGGGGCCAGAAATTCGGAAGTCGTACAGACGGAAGCAGGACAGCGTCCGGTTTCATAAATTCGAAAAATCATTTCCGTACTACAATTAGAACCCAAAAAAATCCTTTAAAAATCGATCGATAAAAAATGATTTTTCATTTCTTTCCGTGCCGGGAATGCAAGAAAGCAGACACGCGCCCAGACGATTGTCTGGATCGATTTTCCAGAGGCGAGGAGCATTTTTTAGACGAAGGTCACGTGACGTTCAAGTGGGTTTTTTCAGAGGGGGGCCCAATCTCAGAATCTAAGGAGCGCAGTAATTCCTAACTTTTACAGGACGACGCAAAATTTATTCTGCTTTCAGAATATCTAAAAATTATTCTCATATCTCCATTACGAGCCGATATACAGGACCGAAATCACCCACTCGTCGACAGCCACCCGTGAGGTATAGGAACAATAAGTCCACGAGGGGAAAAATAAACGCTACCCGACACCGATAGCACCCATCCGTTTCAACCCCCACCGCAGGAGGCGCCTGTTTATTAGTGCTGGATAGAACCTAAGATATTGGTATATCCCGCATCCCACGTTAAAATAATAAAAACAACGGCAACGATATGGGTGGCCGTGTTTACGAGGGCAGAAAGCAGACAGGCGCCGAAACTGATAGTTCAGCAATGCTGAACAAACAGAGATTTATGACAGACAATCCAGAGGGGTCATAAAATGTGCTAAGATATACATCGAACCGGCGATTCCAGGAAAACAAGGAGAGGAGTGATACATAGGAGTCCCTAAGAGACGGAATATGGCTGGAGCGAATCAGAAACATCGTGATGATCAGATAAACGCGGCGACCAGTAAAAGTGATTCGAGAGAGCAGGGAAATTGACCGCCAACATCAACATTGGATAAAAAATCCTTAAGTGGAGGTAAATACTTTTTACACCCCTCTGAAGGAAAAAAATAACAAAAACTTCACTAGAACTCAAAAATCACTTCCATCAGAAAATCCTTAAGAGGAGGACATCTTTTTCAGCAGCTTGCTACCAACATGAAAGTTGGCTTTTCTATATAGGCTGCAGTGCTATAGGCAACAGCCTACAATTATAATTAAGTCATTCAAACCTTTTTTTAAATATGTGCCCATGGAAGCAAGAACTACTGGTGAACTACTCTATGACTGCTATTCTCTTGAGAGGTACAGGTAGATGTTATTCACCCAGATACTGTGTAAATATTTTTAAATTAATTAATTAACGTTAAGAAGATTATGCTTCTCTTGCCATCCCCAGGATCAAGGATGTATGTAAAGGTTAAATTATTATCATAAACTTATTCAGCACTTACTTAAATTTAAATAATTAAAATAAGAAATTAATAACTCAATTGATTAATATATTATATTGTTAAAATGAAGTCTCGTGAATATAATGTGTATTACCTTTTTGTATGATTATTTTACTCTTTGCTTTTTTTTATGTTTTATATCTATCTTCTGTAAATAAAACCCTTTTTATTTTACCCTTAATTTAGACTCCAGCATTTATTTAGTGTATAGTGTGATGTTTAATCTAGAGTAATATATATGTTGGTTTAAACTACTGCTTTCAGTAAGATTTTACAGCGGGCTTGAGGGGTCAACCTTAAGGATAAGTTTCTTCAAAAAATAACACAACGCCGTACATCCTTTTTTATTTAATACAAAAAAGCTATCCCAGGTTGCACGATCACAATTTCCCCTCAAATTGCCGCTAAGATAATTGGTGTGTCTCTGACAGAAGGAGTTAATTATTATGGGTTTGAGTAACGCCCTGCAAGTTTTATATATATGTTTTAAATCTCTCCAACAGATTGAAACCCCAATTATTACTGGTGCATGTGACACAGGAATTTCTCTGGTGTTCAGCTTTCTTCATATCCAGCCCTTTTAATTATTCAATTTATAGCTTATTTTAGATAATTAAATATTTTGTACTGGATTAACAACTTATATCTTAGATCTAATGAAATAACTTAAATAGTAATAATAATGATGGACATTTAAAGAAACTAAATTTATTTATATTCAATATTCTCTTTTAGAATTGATAAATTTACTCAATAAATGTATAGAAGTTATTATTTACATAAATTTTTATAATTAGTTACTCTAAACATATCCATTTAAAAAAATAATAATAATAAGATATATATTTTTTTTTTACTTCTCATATTATTCTGCTAGTAGTATTTAATATTTTTTTTGTAAGCTAACATCACACTACTTAATATAATTTATTTCGGTAATTGCATGAATAATAAGAATAATTACAATTATAACAATAATAATACAAAATAAATGATAAATAATATCAGCTGTAAAGTGTAAAATCCTGATCCTAGGGTATGGGTTATACATAAAAAAAATAATAAAAAGGTATTGGCACTCAATTGCATTTGCATAATTAAAATTGTCTTTTATATTGTATATTTATATGTCGCGATTGTAATTACAAGCAAATAATCTTCATATGAAAACAAAGGTTTCAAAGGTCAATTCCTAAGAATTAGACCATTTTTGTTGAAAGATTGCATATTATTTTTGTCTCTGAAATATTTATTTGACTTATTCATGCAAATATATTTGAAAGTGATAAAAAAATGAACTATTATTTGTTCTAATCCTTGAAAAAAAAAAAAAAGATATATATATACATACATATAAAGAAAAATAAAAGATAAAATTAATGATAATACCAGTGATAAGCTGATAAACTTTTATTATCTATTTATTTTATGTGTATTTCTTGCATACTTATAAGTGAACAATTGAAAAAAAAAAAAAGTTCATTTTTGAGATGTTTTTTTTTTTCACTAAACTGCTGATTAATAAAAAATAAAATAAAATAATAATAATAATAAAGGAAAGAATAAGTGTAGGAATTATTAGATTTTAAATAATTATTAATACTTATATCAGCAGAATTAACGTAAAATTAAAAATAACTAAAATTGAACAAGTTTTGTAGTAATCTGATCTCTTGTTAAAATGCCTTACAAATTTTATTTTGCGTTGGGGTATGGCAAATAATAAAAGAAAATTTAAGAGAAAAAGTGGAAATCTCAACGATTCATCTATACAAACAAACAACTCAGAAAAAAAAACAAAAATAAACGGGGACAAACTGATATTTTGTCACCAAAAACAAGAAATCAACATAAAAACAAACGAAATCAGGCAGAAAAATCTATACTAAACGCAACAATGGCGGAATCTACACCAAGTGTAGACACTATTTTGTCGTTGATTCCAACTTTTGACGGTAAAAAGGGAAATAGAGTGGAAATCTACCTGCAAGAATTCGAGAAATTAATAGCACAAACTTCGCTAAAAGATGATTGTAAATTAATCATTCTGAAAGCAAAATTAATTGCAAACGCAAGGGAAAAATTGGCGACAAACATCAAATTAAACAGTGAAACAGATTACGGAGAATTTAAAAAGCAACTAATAGAATGCTTTCAATCCAAAGCGAAATTTTCCGAAATCCAAAACAAATTTTTTACGCTTAAGCAGAAACCATCGCGAACTGTAGAGGAATTCATCACCGAATTCAACGAAATAGCAAAAGAGTACATCAGTAAAAACAACGAAGAAGGTCAAAATGGGTCCACCAAATTTATTGATTTGATTAAATTGACACGATTTCTGGATAGTTTAAGAGCGGATTTCAGTTTAGATGTTCGCAAAAACTCCCCGAAAGATTTTACAGAAGCATGCAATTTAGCACTCAAAATGGAAGAAGCTTACAACGCGTGCAACTTAGAGGAGATTAACGTGGTAAAGAAACAAAATGAATCCGATTTAGTGGAAAGCCTGATAAAATTAAATGCAAACAGCGCCGAACAGATTCAGACTTTAATGACTGAATTAAATAATTTAAAATTTCACGCTAAAGATACAATAGGAGCCAAATCTAAATGGTGCGAGCTGTGTAAGCGCAACAATCACGAAACGGAACATTGTTGGTTTAATCAAAGGAATAATAGTAACCAGACAAATTATAAAATAGAAAAAAAACCACAATACAAAAATCAGATTTTCCAAAATAATAAATTTTCTAACAACACCAAACAAAATTCAAATTTACATCGTCCGGAGTATCCCATGCAAAGCATTAATTGGCAAGGGGGGCATTTTGGACAAAATTTTGCACAAAACACAGGCCTTAATTCTGGACAGAATTTTGGGCAACACTCAGGTCATTTTGGACAGAATTTTGGGCAACACTCAGGTCATTTTGGACAGAATTTTGGGCAAAGCTCAGGTAATAATTCTGAACAGAGTTTTGAGCAGTACCCGGGCTTTGGCCAAGCTCAAAATATGGATTTCGGGCAGATGCATAGTAACAATTATGGGCCAAATCATGGTAATAATTTTGGGCAAAGTTATGCAAACAATTGTGGGCAAAATTATGGCAACAATTTTGGACAAGGTTATGCAAACATTTGTGGGCAAAATTATGAAAACACAAATGCACAGAGGGGTAATTTTGATAGGCCTAGAGGTAAACCAGGATCAAAATACTACAATAAAAAATACAACTATAAAAACTCAAGCAACACAAACCGAAACTCAGATGACAAAGATAGAAAAGAACCAAAAAACTGAGTGGGGGACTTACTAACATTAATAAAACGCACCCGCGTGAGTCACCCCACAGCGGGACTTTTAAAACACCAAACGAACAATTTGATACACCTAACATTTTCAACTCTCATGCTCACAGTTATCCTCAGGGATTTGGATTTCTTATGGATATAAATGCACAAGGAAGTGCAATTAACAGTGATACTAAGGACAAAACACAACAGGATGGAATATTTTTAAATAAAACTATTGCCAGTGTCAATAATTCTAAAGATAATCAATTACCCATAATTGACATGAGCATTGATAATATTAAATTAAAAGGATTATGTGACACGGGAGCAGCTGTGTCGCTGCTGTCCCCAGGTATATTTGACAAAATAAAGCAAGAAAACATAAAATTTAAATACCTAGGTACCCAAATTAAAATTAAAACCCTAACAAACTCAACTATTTTTTTTAAACACTGTATAAAAATTGCTTTTCGCTTAGAGGGCATTTGCACCACTGGTACATTTTATGTGACAAACAAAGAATTTGATAGGGATTATCAGATCCTACTTGGGTATGATTTTTTAAGGGGCAACAACATCACATTAGACTTTTCACAAAATGTTCTTAAACTAAAAAACAAAGTCATTCAACTTAACACTTACATGACAGAACAGAATGAAGAAATTAATAATCTAGCAACTGAAAATCAACAAAACACAGCTCAACACGATGATGTCATTCATAACAACCCAAAAAAAAAACAATTAAAAAAAAGGGGGGAGCACACAATAAAAAAAATAAATTGTATGCAAGGAACAAGCGCAGAATATTTCTAACCCCACACTCTAAAAAAATCATTACACTTACTTGTGATGAACAAATTAATGAAAAAGACATAATTCTAGCAGAGCCAGTTAGAGACAATACCGAGTATAATATACAAACATCAATTCATGAGGTGCAACGCAACAACTTAATAAATATTATAATACATAACAATACGGATAAAAACATTTACTTAAAACAAAACACTAACATAGTCAAAATCACCACAGACATAGAATGCAAAGAAGATGACTCAGACATTGATATTGATCAGGGAAAAATTCACCAGATCAATCAATTAAACATTCAGGAAGTCAGACAACTTCGGGAGGCAGAACTTAGCATCAATGACTTTGATTTAGAGCATCTCACAGAGGACTTACAAGAAACATTCAAAGAATTATTAATGAGCAAAGCTCACGCTTTCTCTAAAACATATGACACGTTAGGTCAGAGTTCACTTGTATGTCCCAAATTCACATTAAATCACGATTTCCCTATACAAACAAGACCATATAGACTGCCCCAAACCTTAAAGGAAACAGCATGGAAGGAAATACAAACATTACTAAAAGCAAACATAATTGAAAAATCAGATTCAAACTACTCTTTTCCTGTCGTATTTGTTAAGAAAAAACAAACACAAAAAGATAAGCAAGAGCAAAAATACAGAATGGCAATTGACTATAGACTCCTAAATGAAATACTACAGACTTACAACTATCCAATACCAGATATCAAAGACATTTTATATAATATCAGTGGGAAACAATTTTATACTGTGCTTGATCTACACAGTGCCTTTTTCCAGATAAACCTCAGACCAGAAGACAGAAAAAAGTTAGCATTCATAACAGAGTTTGGTAAATTTAACCCACTAAGGCTTAGTTTTGGCACAAAAAATAGTAGCGCTTATTTCGCCGAATTGATTGACAAAGTCCTAGGACACTTTGACAAAGCTAAAGTCGCTTATTTTATGGACGATGTTATTATTGCAACAAATAATATTCAAGAAATGCTACAACTTATAAAGGAAGTACTCGAGGCATTAATTAACCACAACCTTACAATTGAGCCAGCCAAAATGCAAATTTGTAAACAGGAAATAGACTTCCTAGGATTCCAACTAAATCAGGAGGGATATTCTCCGGCTAAAAAGAATATTGATAAAATACAGAACTTCATCAGACTAAAATCAAAAAAAGGAGTTAGATCACTTTTAGGACTGGCGAATTACTTTAGATCACTGATTCACAGATACACTGACATAGTTCATCCTTTAATTGAGCTTACAAAAGAGAAAGTGAAATTCAAGTGGAATGAAAATGCAGAAAAAGCATTCTGTAACATACAGCAAAATATCATGCAAAAACCAACTCCCAAACCACCTGACTACTCAAAAGAGTTCGTATTAATTTGTGATGCTTCAAAAGTAGCTATATCAGCCATTTTGGCTCAAAGACATCAGGACAATTTGGTACCCATTGAATTTTTTGGGCGCAAACTCAAAGAACCTGAGAAAAGCTACCCGAGTGTGAAATTCGAGCTATTAGCCATACATGAAGCAGTAAAACACTTCAACCACATTCTATGGGGCAGAAAATTTACAATACAAACTGATTCGCAATCAAACACAAGACATTTAAACCTTGAAACGCAATCAGACATAGTCAAAAGATGGTTAACTGACTTAGCCGAATATAATTACTCGTTTGAATATATAGAGGGCAAAAACAACCCAGCTGACTATGTTTCCAGGAATATCAATAACATAATTGCAGATAACAATTTACAAAATAACTTATTCAAAATGAATTCTGCACTTTCAAATGAAAATATAAAAAATGAACAATACAGAGATGAAAAACTAAAGAAAATTATTGACAAAATTATTACGGGTAGAAACAACAAAACCACAAATAGATACACACTTAACACGAACAGGATGCTCATTCTAAAACCGGGACAGAACAACAAAGAATTGTTAATTGCCCCAGACACTCTTAAAATTGCTATCATGGAAGATGCACATGCTCCGCACTTTGGTTTTCAAAAAACTTACGAGTTGATAAAGGATAGACTCTATTGGTACCGTATGTATACGGATATTAAAACTTTTTGTGCTAACTGTACTGCATGCCAGACAGCTAAACAGCACAGAACCATCAAGGTTCCTATAAAGAGGGTAGTAAAAGACCACGAAATTGGGAGTAGGCTGCATATAGATATATGCGGAAAACTGCCAGTAACATTTCGAAAGAACGCATTTATACTAACTATAACTGACTCCACATCAAGATTCTTAGAAGCGGTTGGACTAAGGAATGTGGAATCACAAACAATTTTGAACGTGTTAAATAAATACTTCGGGATGTTTGGTCTAGCAAAAGAGGTCTATTTAGACAACGCACGTTATTTTCGCAGTGATGTATTCACGGAATACATGAAGGCTCTAGGGATAGAACCACATTTCTCAAGCCCGTTCAGGCCAAAAGCGAATGGACTGGCAGAAATCATCAATAAAATTTTGAAGAGTTCACTCACTGCCATGAGTAATAATACCCTCGAGTGGGATATCCGACTTGAGTTCTTTAAATTAATGTACAACACATCTAAACACAGAGCAACAGTTTTCCCACCTTCATTATTATTCTTTGCTAGAAATCTAAGAACTCCTTTCACAACGCATATTCCCTCGGAGGATATTGCAACCAAACAATATGTTAAAAATCGAATGGAGCATCTTAAACAAATCAGGATTGAAGCACTGGCAAATCAGGAAAAATTAATGAAAGAGTATGTTCGCGATGAGGACTTACAAACGGTGAAGGATTTAAAAATTGGCCAAATTGTTTACCTCAAATGCATCAACCCACACGCTTTAGCAAAAAAGTGGGACGGACCAATGAAAGTAATCAGAAAACTGCGAAATCACAATTACTTAATGTCCGATTTATCAGGGGTATATAAAAGCAACATTAAGAGACACATTGATTTGCTATTCGTACCCAAGCATGCAACACCATGTAACGAGGACATAGACAATCAGTCTACACAATCACTTTCTGATACAGAATCTACGGAGGAAATATAACAAATTGTATAATATAGGAAAAATTTGTAAATAATTTTTTTTTATTCTCTCCAAAAATTTAGTCAATAATTTATTTTGAAGCTCAAAAAAAATTTTTTTTAGCTCATACTGTTATAATTATGTTTCAAAAATAAGTGTATACTGGGACACTATCAAGTCAAAGATACAAGTCACCCAGGACTAACATTGAGCCAAATTTGTACTGAGTTAAAATGTACAGATAATCGGTAACAAAAATAAATATATATGTATAAAAAAATATCCCCATAGACTTCACAAAATAGTGCGAGAAGAGGTCGCATTATTTATACTAGCAAAATACAAAAAATATACATATACGAAACTCCACAAAATAATTAAAATAAATAAATAAATAAAATAAAAAGGAAAAACAAGTATACTTTTTTTACAGGGAAATTAAGGATTGATTCTGTTACAAGGGGCAACTTATGTTTTATATTTAGCATTAAATACTACACCTATATTTGTTTCATAGGACAGTACACTGTTTAGCTACATTATAAACAAATTCAAAAGGGTTTTCGGTATTTAAACAAAAAACATTTTTGCCATTTTAAATTATTCATTCCTACTTCTCACAAAAAAAAAAAGATAATAATCATGAATATATAACAAAACTATGCAGGCAAAAACTTTATAAGTTGCCTAGGTCAACGGGATAATATATTCATTGATTAGTAATAATTAAAAATGATCAAGAAACAAACTATTGCATACTCAGCTAAAGTTAACAAAAAAAAAAAAAAAAAAAATTAATAAATAACTACAAAAAAAAAATTATATATATATATATATCCATATATTAAGGATAAATTTAAAATAAATATATAAAAAGTTTGATATATATTAAGAATAATAAAAAAAAAAAAATAAATAATAAAAACGAAGGGAAACTTTTAATATCAGGATTATACGAAGTTGTTGAACAACAAAGCCATCGTAACCAAGGTTACAATCGTTCGCGGAGATTCGATTCAGCACTCGAATGGAGGGGGAGCAATCGAAGTTTTTGCACTCCCTTTTCTACTCGCCTTCTCTGCCGTACAATACAGGGGACCACCCACAAATATCGGGTCGTAAAGCATCTTATCTCAAGGGGAGATACTAACGCTACAGTCACGGAACGCAAACTTTACATAACATGCAAGACAAGTAAACCACATAAAATATCACTAAAAACATTTAACGACTAAACAAAACATAATAATGTCATATAATTAAGATTTAATTTGAGGATGTTTATTTTTTTTTCCGTTTATATCTCTGCAGATATTCTTCGCAAGAAACTGTGTAAGCCGGCATAAAATACACAGGGATGGAGATAGGAAAAAAAAGATTAATCACATAAAATTGTTAGATTTCAATTTAATGTAATTCAATTTAATTTTCTCATCAGGGCAGGTCGCATAGGGCAGGAAATAAAATGAAAATCAACCTCACTTATTAAAAATAATAACGAATAAACAAATAAATAAATAAACTTACTAGGTGGATGTCTTCGTCGCGATGGTGCACTCTTGAGGTGTGTGTCTATTCCATGGGGGATAATCCACAGGCGTCCCAGACAAACACACCAAACACAGTGGTGGAATCCACAGTTTCACAAAAAAAAAAAAAAAAAAAAAAAAAATATATATATATATAAAACACACACACACACACCGGGGGGGTTCCTCCTTTTGCGTCCCCCGGTCTTCTCACGGATGGATGTTTAGAACCACATTTGAAAAAAAAAAATCTGTTCTTCAAGGAACGTGGGACGACGACGATGGTTTCTGGCTCGTCCACTTCGTCATCAGGTTGGCAAGGATTCCATCATGAAATAAAGAAACGGAATCAATAAATAAATAAATAATATTAAAATAATAATAATAATAATAATAATAATAACAAGTTACATTATTCATTTTTTTTAATTTAAATAAACAATTTGGATTTAAAACTTAATCTCGTTAGCTAATTATTAAGCGGAGATTTAAAATGATAATACTAATAATAATAATTAAGTAAATAAATAAATTGTGATTAACGTAAAATAACAGAGATAAGTAACAATGAAATATAATACAGGAGTGTCGGTTAACTAGAAAGGAATTTTACAGGACATCAAAGCTAAGTATAAAATTTAAATAAAAATAAATGTATTACATTTTGATTTAATCAGATTTTAAGCATAAAGTTCGCGATCTTAATATATAAATAGAGTGATTCCTCTTCTAAATATTTAACATTTTAAAATTTCAAAAAAAAAATTAAATATATAATAATAATGATTTAAAATACATAAATAAATAAATAAATAAATAAATAAATAAAATAAATTGTATAGATAAATAAAAATAACGTTTATTTTAAGAATCCTCTAAATAAAGTAAGATATAGATAAAGATTTTCATATATTATAAACTTTATTTAATTTAAAGTATTCTCTTAAATAAGCATTGCGACTTAATCCGTTCTGACTCTTTTAAATGGAAGATATTCGCGGGCGAATAAAATCCTAACTGCAGTATTTAGTTGAGATCGGCGGGTATGAGTCACACTTTTTTTTTTCTCAAATATAAGAATACATAAATAAAATAAAAAATAATTGATCTTACTTTAAATAAATAATTTAGTTTAATTTAAATAAATAATTTAGTTTGGTCTAAATAAATAATTTAGTTCGGTCTAAATAAATAAATTGACCAGTTTTTATTTAAATGATTAAATAAACTATTGTTTTACCATGCGTTATAGCCACGACACCGCTATTTCACATTCTTGATATTCAACCTCATTAACTTTTAAGATTAACGATTATATTAAGAAATAAAAGAAAATTTTAATTACATATATTTTAGATTATTATTAATTAATGTTGACAGACATGAATATTGTTTTTGGGAAAGTAGTTATGCATTTGACATACACGTGCGTTCAGGTATATTTCATGTTTTAGGCTTCGTGTTAAAAAAAAAAAAAAAAAAAAAAAAAAAAAAACATCAGTTCAAACTGGTTTTTGATAAATAAAGGTAATTAAATTTATCTTTCAGATTATTAATGAGATTTTAAAATCTTATGCTTGGTCTCTAGTGGGAAGTTGGATTTTTAAGCACATAATGCAAAAGTTTCATGGTTTGAAACACGTGCTAACGCGCGCAGTATGTCTTAAATTATTTACATCTTAAAGTTAACTCTATAAGAAATTAAAACTAGTTTCTTGTGTACAAACACAACACAATATGATCACAATATGTTATAGGACTAAATAAATAAATAATTCTTATAATAACTCGAAAACTTACTTTATAATTAGCGGCATATTCCACGTGACGGTTTTAAACAGGCAACACACCAGTCTACCTGCTTCTGATTGAACAAAGTTGAAAGGTTAAGGTTACGGAAGAAAGATCGCATCGCAAATCCCGATGCACCTGCAGGGACAAAAAAAAAGGGGTTCGTTCCGTGGGCGTGTTCCAAAAAAAAGGGTGACGAAGATTCTCCGGTGTAGTGTACCAAACGCACCTGGTACAATCGATTTTTACGATCGACGCGGGGAGAATTTGTAAGGGAGATAGCGCGACGTATTACAGGGTCAGATGAGGATGCTCAAAGGTAGAGGAAAAGGGCAAGGGACTTGCTCTCCATCATCTTTTCAGCTAAGAGAAATTCGTTTATCCCTGGTTAGATTAAAAGGCAAGGGTTGCTTTTGATATTTTTTTTCTTCAGTCACGATGCTCATTTTATAAACAAGGGAGATTGCATCATCCAGTTTTTATTTTGTTTATTGTAATAATAATAAAAATTGACGAAAATTATAGAAATGTTTTTGGATTAGGAATTTATTTTTTTTTTCTTTTGTTTTTGATATCAACCTTATATGGAGGATAAATTACACTGAACTTTTTTTAGGAAACATACAAAACTTGGGCAAGTTTAAAAAAAAGAGGAAATAATAATAGAAATAAATATTATCAAATGAAGACGAATAATTTATCTTTTTGCCTTTTCTCTTCTATTTCAATTCATTATCTGTTAATTAATAATTCGACGGAATTGTATATATAATGCGAAGAATAAATTGTTTCTTTACATAAATTTATTAAAATATCAATGCTAGAACTGTTTTCATTTTATAAAATTGAGAATATTTTATTAAACGATTTTTTTTCTTCAATAAAAAGAAAAGAAGGAAAGATGGGAAAATTTTGACTACATTGATATGTTTTTTTTTTTTTTTTTTTTTTCTCTATCCCAACAAATCAATATAAATTAAAACATGTATATTTATGTATATTTTTCTGGTTCATGAGTTAAAGTATGTTATTTCTTAATGCAAAATTAAAAGAAACAGTAATATGTTATTTATGAGATTACATTCTTATGTATATATAAGAAAAGTTTGCATTATATTTTTGTACTCGCTCACATATAGTATATGTAATGGGCCAAATGGAATTGTAATCCTCACATATTATTTTTTAAGATTATTAATGTATAACAATGGATTTAAGATTATTAATGTATTATTAATGTATTAATGTGTTATTTACATATAAAATGTCTAAATTACGTCTAAAATGCAAATGACTGCCAATCTTTTTTTTATATGCTTATGTATGCTAATTTATATTACTTTCCTGTGAAATTGTATACAAAATTATGCTATATTTCATAGCATTGCGCATAATTTGGCACGTTTTGGCGTTTTGGTTATATATTTTGGCGGTTCAGTACTGGGTCAGTAAATGACAATATTGGATTTACAATTAATATGGTCACAACACTTCAAAGTTAAATGACGCAATGGCAAGTTTCTCATCATTGTGTGTGAACTTTTCACAGTGTTCGCCTCATCGTACTTTCCCATTGTCTGTGAACTTTTCACAGTCTGCACCACATCACACTTTCTCATTCTTTGTGAACTTTCTACAGTGTTCTATATCGAACTTTCACATTTTCTGTGGACTTTGTACAGACATTCACATTTAACCTCCAGTTCTCAGGACTCATGTGTTATGTCAACTTTATACGAGTTTGTCATTGAATCTTCTAGAATCAGCTTGGACACTCTACATGAGCAGTGATTTCCGGAAACAAATTTACACAAAAATGTCCTCTCCGATTACATTTTTTTTTCAAGAGGGGAGATAATGCTGGATAGAACCTAAGATATTGGTATATCCCGCATCCCACGTTAAAATAATCAAAACAACGGCAACGATATGGGTGGCCGTGTTTACGAGGGCAGAAAGCAGACAGGCGCCGAAACTGATAGTTCAGCAATGCTGAACAAACAGAGATTTATGACAGACAATCCAGAGGGGTCATAAAATGTGCTAAGATATACATCGAACCGGCGATTCCAGGAAAACAAGGAGAGGAGTGATACATAGGAGTCCCTAAGAGACGGAATATGGCTGGAGCGAATCAGAAACATCGTGATGATCAGATAAACGCGGCGACCAGTAAAAGTGATTCGAGAGAGCAGGGAAATTGACCGCCAACATCAACATTGGATAAAAAATCCTTAAGAGGAGGTAAATACTTTTTACACCCCTCTGAAGGAAAAAAATAACGAAAACTTCACTAGAACTCAAAAATCACTTCCATCAGAAAATCCTTAAGAGGAGGACATCTTTTTCAGCAGCTTGCTACCAACATGAAAGTTGGCTTTTCTATATAGGCTGCAGTGCTATAGGCAACAGCCTACAATTATAATTAAGTCATTCAAACCTTTTTTTAAATATGTGCCCATGGAAGCAAGAACTACTGGTGAACTACTCTATGACTGCTATTCTCTTGAGAGGTACAGGTAGATATTATTCACCCAGATACTGTGTAAATATTTTTAAATTAATTAATTAACGTTAAGAAGATTATGCTTCTCTTGCCATCCCCAGGATCAAGGATGTATGTAAAAGTTAAATTATTATCATAAACTTATTCAGCACTTACTTAAATTTAAATAATTAAAATAAGAAATTAATAACTCAATTGATTAATATATTATATTGTTAAAATGAAGTCTCGTGAATATAATGTGTATTACCTTTTTGTATGATTATTTTACTCTTTGCTTTTTTTTATGTTTTATATCTATCTTCTGTAAATAAAACCCTTTTTATTTTACCCTTAATTTAGACTCCAGCATTTATTTAGTGTATAGTGTGATGTTTAATCTAGAGTAATATATATGTTGGTTTAAACTACTGCTTTCAGTAAGATTTTACAGCGGGCTTGAGGGGTCAACCTTAAGGATAAGTTTCTTCAAAAAATAACACAACGCCGTACATCCTTTTTTATTTAATACAAAAAAGCTATCCCAGGTTGCACGATCACAATTTCCCCTCAAATTGCCGCTAAGATAATTGGTGTGTCTCTGACAGAAGGAGTTAATTATTATGGGTTTGAGTAACGCCCTGCAAGTTTTATATATATGTTTTAAATCTCTCCAACAATTAGATTTGAAACAATGAATATAATTACATAACAATAATAAAATATAAAAGGTAAAAAATAACAATTTTTTGTAAATTGAAAGTTAAATATAAAATATTTTCGAAGTACTATAAGTTCATGATGTCCTAAATTTATGGTATTTTAGTTCAGAAAGTCAATGGTCAGTTCAGTCAATTTTTTTAAAAATTCTTTCGTAATGAAAGAGAAATTTTTATTGATAATATTATAATTCTCTTTTAACTTTTGAGAGTTTGAAGGATTGAAAATGATATTACGAAGGTTATATCTGAGAGTTTCGTTCTTATCAAAAGGGAAGTGATGGATCATAAGAGGGCAGCATCCGAATATGTAGTGCACTGCATCTCCTTCTGCTTTATCGCATGGACATCTAGGTGAGGCTCTTTTTCTTATTTTATGTAAGTATTGTGGGAAACTGCTATGGTTACTCAGATAATACGGCAGTGTTGGCTGTTTGCAGAGATAATTTGGATCGACTTTATTTATAATTTTATAGGTATCTCTGCCCTTATTACATGAGTCCCATTTGGCTAGCCAGTCAGAGATGGTTTTCTTTTTAAAATACAATTTTGCTATTGAAATGGGGAACAACAGATCTTTTCTTGATTGATATTGGTCTTGTAAGATGGCTTGCTTTGCTAGGAGATCAGTTCTTTCGTTGCCAGTATCACCCACATGAGATTTAGTCCATGTTATTATAATGGATTTATCAGGAATTTGAAGTAATTGATTGTAAATGTTTTTGATAATGTAGTTTCTAGGAAAAACAACTTTTAATACTTCCATAGAAGAGTAACTATCTGTAATAATTAGTAGTTTATTGTAGTCGGAGGTGGAGAACCATTTTATTGCTTTATAAATTGCAATTAATTCTGCTTGATATATGTTATTCAGTGGATGATGTCGTATTGCTTCATTGCCCGAGCCGGAGGTTCGTTCAGTTAGAGATTTATACTATTCTATGTGCAATTTAAGGGATTATCCGGTGCATGCATAGCACGACCGGTATACGGTGCTGAAGGCAGCGGGGACCAAGGTCGGAGATTCGTACAGTTAGAGTTTTATACTATTCGATGTGCATATCCTTTAAGGGATCATCCGGTGCGTGCGTAGCACGACCGGTATACGGTGCCGAAGGCAGCGGAGACCTGGGTCGGAGGTTCGTTCGGATCGAGGGGGATGCGAACCGGATAATACAAAAGTTTTGAGGCACCGATGTAAATTAGGGGCCCACTGGCGGGCGAAGCCAGCTAGTTATTGTTAAAAATGTTTACACCATTTTTAATTTTTATGCGATTACTCTAAAAAAATGTCAAATTGAAAATGTTACATTTTTCTATTCGAACACAAAAAACTGCATACATTTATATTTAATTTTTTTTTTACATTTAATATTCAAAATAAAAATCTCACAAACAGCACTTTTTCGTATTATTTAAAATACATTTTTTCCAGTCAAAATATTGAAAGAGTTCTTTTAATCAAACAAATGTAAACAAATTTGAAACATATCCATCACAAATAAATCTAAAAAAAGAATAACAAAGGCAGAGATCATGTTAAGGGACAAGATTGGTTTTAAATCCTACAAATACATTTTAAAAAAAACCACAAATCTCATTTCTAGTACATAATTGCGCTCTTCTAACAATATTTTCCCACATTCTTCAATTGTGGGTATGACGCGTTTCCAGACAAAAAGGTGCCAAGTTCGAATCCTGACGCAGACATGAATATGAGTGAGGTTCGGATTTCAATTTAAATAGAGGTATTTCTAATCTGTTTCACCCTATTGTGTAAATATTACCATGGCACCATAGAAACCTTCACTGTTAGTTAGATGAGTTTTCAAGGATGGTTGTAGTATATAGCTTATCGTTTTATCGTTCTTTACCAAATCCTATTGTAAATGATCATCTGAAAGTCTATCCATAACAGCCCAAATTTTGTCTGACACATTAAAAATATAATAACGCAATGGCTTTCGTATCGTTTTCAGAAATGCTGAAGGACATTACCAGTAAAGGTCCATATGGTTTTAAAATACAAGGTCAAGTTCAATATTTCGTTTGATTAAAGGTGCGTTAAGAGAAATTGACCAGCGTAGCGGGCGTAACTTGCTAGAATATAATAATAATTGTGTATATATTTTGGCATTCTTCGCTACTAAAATTGTTCCCATCATCGCCAGACTCTTTTTTAAGATGAAAACCTTATGGTCTGTATATGGTATTATGGTCTGTGTGTCCATTGCGTTGTCGTAAAAATCTCACAAATTTACATTTCATATTTGATGTATTCCTTTAATTCGCAATGGTACATTTTCAAATAAGCGCAATTCTGTATATTATAAGGTATGCAGTTGTTTCTAATGACCGTATTCGTGAAATTTTAATTAATCAAATTTGCCTAGAGAGTCATGTAAAAATTTGAATATAAGTAGCTTCTTAAGGATTAGTTTTCGGACTGTTTCAGTAATATAATCTTATTTAATACTTTATTTTAAAATTTATAATCCCTACATATCTCCAACATGTAAATAATAAAAGAGCAATTCATAATTTTTGGGACATCCTGCATGTAAACAATCCCGGTGCAAGCGGTAAATCTTCTTATTTTCAGATAAACTTTCCCGGTTCAAACATATCTATCAATGCATAATTTTAACATGTCACTTTTTATATGCAGTACAAGAAAATTAATGAAAGAATCTTATTTTTAACTAGCTATCCGCCCGGCGTTGCCCGGGCCCGAGATAATAACATCCCGAGATAACCCGAGATAATCTCAGTGCAAGGCGTTAACTCCGTCTCTTCCTATACCCTCAAATATAACGAATAATTTGTTCAAGAAAACCACCTTTACCTACATTAACGCGATCATTAAAAAAATAATTACATTTTTCTGATAAATAGAACATAACGAAGACGTTACGCTAAAATATCCGGCAGATCACAACACTTCCCATCCTCAATTTCAGATCTATATCTTAATTAGTTATCTAAATTTTGTTCATTAGTAAAAATTGGCAATTATTTCCTTTCGTTTTCGCAAACTAAATGGGGGATCGGAAAGAGAAACAGATATCTTTGTAGTTCAGTTTTTAATGAAAGCAGATCCCTGTCTGATACTGTCTCGGATTTTTTTTCACTGGCGCCAGCAGATTTTTAGCAGTTTTTTGCATAAATTAAGAAAAATTAAAGGCCGAATTTTTCAAATATTGCATAGACCGATACAGAATTTTTTTTAAATATGCTCAGAAGTTTTCAAATTGATATCTTAATTAGTTTTCTTAAAAATCGCTAATTAGTTTAATAATTTCGAATTCGTTCATTTCCGCTTCCAAATCCACAACAACAGTTCTTTTCTTTAGCCATTTTGATTTAAAAAATGGCATTTTCAATGCGATATTTAATGATATTCTAATTAATATCTAGAGTAATTATCAAAATATTAAAATTCTGAGACTCAGGTGCACATGGTCAGACCTTGGACTATCCACACTTAAATTTCCAGACTTCTCGGTGGGCTAGATTTTGCTAGCCATCGCCAACAGACACACACACACACACAGAGCGAAACTTTCTTTTATTAGTATAGATAATAGTTGTAGGATGTTAAAAATTATTATCGTAGAAAACCGAAAAATTATATCGTATTAAATGGTCTAATTGACTGTCAAAAATGGCTTTTTTTGCATGAAAAAGATAAGTAAGATAACCTATGAAGATCTTCAATACATGCAAGATATAGCATATATTTTCCTTAAGTGATGTAACACTCCATGCATTAGTAACTGCCTTTACGCACGATATGAACGTATGTAAAATCCGATAACGTGATATTAAAAGAAGGTATGTTTTATTTTAATACATTGAAACATTAATCAAAATCTTCGCACATAGAACAGTTAAACAATTTGAATCCGACAGTGGAGACAACTATAAAAATAGAAAAAGAGAGAAAAACGTTGTTTTATCTATTATCCAATGTTTTATAAACACATCACACAAAAGAAATTGGAAAGCTCATTTTTTCTTTAACTAGCTGACCTACCCAAAGTTGCACATGTCCGTGATAACTTTAAATATACCTAAAATCAACGTTGAATTTTGTTATATTTTTAACCGAAAATCTTTCGAACTGAGCCTACAGTTTTGGGCCCCTGCCTTTGTTAGCGTACACCCTGCGTACAGTGTGAGGGATATATACTCTCTCGCCTGTCATGGTTATATATTTTTAAACTGACATGTTTTCAAACGAACCTAATGTTGGGGACATCACAGCCTTCTTTAGTGTTTAATTCTTTAAACTGCTTACACCGGGAGTGTTACGCACGCTCCGGTGTATTTTGATTTTCTAATTAAAAACAAAAATCTTTCCAAGCGAGCCTTCCAAACGTTTTTAAACTCGACTTCGTGTGATTTTATAATATTAAACGAGAAATTTTGGAAAATCTAGAGTGAGGGGCCCCACTGTCTTCGGCAGCGTACACCGGGTGTGCCGCACGGTCCTGTCTGTTTTAATTATATATTTTAAAACAAACTAGCGTCGTAGCGAGGGCCTGAGATAATAACCTTAAATATCTTTAAAATCAGTGTTGAGTATGTATCCGATCATTATGTAAAAACTCTGTAGTAAAATACTGATATGTAATGGTAAAAGGGCTTATAAGAAGTGTTTTTCTTCTGACTTTTCCTTTTTTACCATCAGGTATATTTTATATTTTAAACAAAATTCCCATTGTTAAAATTACTTGAAATGTTTATGAATTATAAATATAATGTTTCCGAAGCCTTTGTATAATTTTATCTGTAAAAAGTAGTGTTTTTCTTCTCACTTTGTTTTTCACATCAAAATAATATGTGAGCAATAGAAACAAACAAAACTAAAATCGCGAGAGTGACTTTAAGAAAAATCTTTTTTTTTAGAGTTAATATTAATATTTTTTTAACGGATACCACTGTTCGAAAGAAAAATAAAAGTAGATTCGGTCTTCTATTTCTTTTTCTTTTTGCATATTCTCATTCCCGAAGCGGATGCACACTTTTGAACTTTTACAGAAAACAAAATGAAAACTTCAAAATATCGTTTAGAAATATTTTTTTATTAGATTAATATTCGTATTTTTCAACTTGTTTGATATTCGTATTTTTCATTCGATAGAAAGTTAAAAGTACGTAGACATAGAATGATGTTTTTAGTTTTCACGTAATTTGAATAGTTTAACCGATGCAGTCTAAGAAAAATGGGGGAAATGCACGAAAAACGAATTCCTAAAATATTTGTTTTATAAAGGTTAATATTAATATATTTTTAAATGGATTGTATCGTTAGAGAGATAGATAAAAGTATGATAATACGCCAGACTGTTTTTGCTTTACCGTATTTCTACTCGTCGACCAAATCCGAGCATCGAAAAAAAAATTACGATTTTCGATTAATCGCTACTTTTTTGCTTTGAAAACTGCGGACGTGCTTTTGGCCACCGTGCGTCGAGCCTTCGTTCCATTTTGCGATGTATATTATTGTGTTTAATTAATATCTCTGTTAATCAGCAGGGATGACAAATTCAAGATAACCAAGCAGGGAGGCGTACCATATGGCTTAAGCTCTACAAGTTCTGCTTGGCAGGTTTGTTAAAAAAAATAAGATTTATAGAAAAAAAAATTACAAATTAAGTCATTATTCTTTTTATAATTACAGCAAAATATCGTATTCTTCAGCAATCCAAAGTTCTACTAATCTTCGAATTGGTCTGCAACTGCCACATTTTGAAAAATGAGTTTTTTTTCCAAAATCTTAATACACTCTTTTATGTTCTGTTGTAAATTTGCTCTTTTTAGAACATAGCTAAACCAATTATATAGAGGCATATAGGCAGGTTTCTTTATATGGTATGTTGATGTGAGAGTGCACTCTAATATATAGTGAAGATATGTGCCCCTGAGACCTCGATAGGCTGTGGCAAATTTCATGAGAATTTCAGTTATCTGTTTTATTTCTGAACGTTTATTTGTGAGATGGGGAAGAAATGAGCGCGTGTTATCCAATGTAAAGCCAAGCTATTGTAATGTGGTATCCTTTTTTATTGTTTTATCATCTTTAAATATTGGTGGTCTTTTTAGAAAGTGTTGTCCACGTAGATTGAATATCTGACATTTATTATAAGATATTTTTATTTTATGTTCTTTGATCCAGTTTCTGATAAGATTATGTACTTGTTTACTCAGTGATTCCAGTTCTCTTCTTGTTTTTCAGAGAGAATTATTAGAATATCGTCCGCGTATGGGACAACCTTGAAACCTCTTATACGAATTTGACGAAGGGAATTGTTCATAAATATATGCCACAGGAAAGGGCCCATACAGGAACCTTGTGGTCAACCCTGTTGAAACCAATGGATTTCATCTGTATTGCAACGTGGAAGTCTCCTTTGTTTTGCAGAAATTATTTAGATTTAATATAATATGGCATATCTAATTTTAGGTGTCTCAATTCTATCAAAGTTGTATCTCATCGTAAATAATAATACGCATTTTGGAAATCTAGTGAAAACAGAGAAGTGTAAAGGTTATTTAGTATATTTATATCAATTTGTGATAGGACTTTCTGTATGGCCCTTTCCGTAGAGATAGGCCTCTTGGAAACCATATTGGTTACGTTCAATTACTTTGTGAAGTTCTTAATGAGTGATTCTCTTTTCAAGAGCATTTTTTCATATACTTTTCCATGTATCGGAAGTAGTGTGATCGGACAATATGAATGTGGATATTCTGGGTGCTGGTTGTTTATTAGAAAATAAACAAGCTCCCCAATCTTACAATCGGAAGGAAAATTATTTAATTGTAATGAAGCATTGAATATGTCCACAAGTAGTGTTGGATGACTTGAGAAGATTTTTCCTAGTATGATATGATCGAATTTATCTGGGCCCGGAGCTTTACTGATAATAAATGAATGCAGTGTGCGGTATCTACTTCCTTTAAAGTAAAATTTGGAGCTGTATGGTTTTCTATTATTAAATTTGATTGGTCCGGAGTTGAAGAACCAAATATGAATGTTGTAAGTTCTTTGTGGTGGTTTAATCTAGTATTAATATTTTCTATGCAAATTTGTAGTGTGTACATCTCTTGTCTATAAAAGTCTTGGAATGCGATTTTTTTACCTTTCAGGGAGCACCAAGCACGTCAGATCCTGCCTTGGACAACCTCACTGAAATTTTAAGACTTCGTTCATAGCTTTACCACTAGAAAGGCCGACAATTTCGACATACTAAAACAGTCGTTGGTGTCATTTTGACATCACTAGTTTAATTATGCAAAATGACCGTTATAAATTTTAATTTAACATTATATTGCATCATTTTACTTTAATAAACTTATATTGTTACATTTTCACAAAAAAAAAATAATGATTTATTTTCCAGAATAATACATTAAATCAAGTTATATTTCACATTTAACGAAAAGGAAACACATATATTAAAAAATATATAAAATCTATACTAATAAAAGAAAGTTTCGCTTTGTGTGTGTGTGTGTTTGTTTGTCTGTCTGCGATGGCTAGCAAAATTTAGCCCACCTAGAAGTCTGAAAGCTTAGGTGTGGATAATCCAAGATCTGACCATTTGCACCTGAGTCTCAGATTTTTAAAATTTTGATATTTACTCAAGATGTTAATTAGAATATCATTAAACATCGCATCAAAAATGCCATCTTTCAAATCAAAATAGCTAAAGATAAGAACTTCTGTTGTGGATTTAAAAGCGGAAATGAACGAATTCGAAATTATTTTACTAATTAACGAATTTTAAGAAAACTAATTATGATATCAATTGGAAAATTTCTGAGCATATGTAAAAAATTTCTGCATCCGACTATGCACTTTTTGAAAAATTAGGCGGGTAATTTTTTTAAAATTTATGCAAAAATCTGCCGGCGCCAGTGAAAAAAATCCGAGAAAGTTTCAGACAGGGATCTGTTTTCATTAAAAACTGAACTACAAAGACATCTGTTTCTCTGGCCGATCCCTCTATTTAGTTTGCGAAAATGAAAAGAAATAATTCCCAATTTCTACTAATGAACAAAAATTTAGATAACTAACTAAGATATAGATCTGAAATTGAGGATGGGAAGTGTTGTCATCTGCCAGCTATTTTAGCGTAGCGCCTTCGTTATGTTCTAATTATCAGATTTTATTTTTTTAATGATCGCGTTAATGTAGGTGAAGGTGGTTTTCTTGAATAAATTATTCGTTATATTTGCGGGAACGGAGAGGAAGGGAGTTAACGCCTCGCTCTGCGACTGTCATTATCTCGGGCCCAGACAACGCCGGGCGGGTTAGCTAGTAAAGAAATAAACGTGGTAATTTGCTTCACATTATAATATTTATGCTTTCTGCCAGATGTATTAGTTATGTATAGGATGTATCTAAGAAACGTGATAGGAAAACATTCGTTAATTACACTCATAGATTTGCTATAACTCTGGTCCACTATAGTGGAGTTCCACTATAGTGATTGTAAGCACTGTAAATGAAAAATCTGTTGATTGACTTCCGTATTTTTAAGGAATTTTTTCTCAAATAAAATGATTTCCTTAATGTGTCAGAAATTAGCGAATATGCACACACACATTTGAGAGTATCCTTGAAAGATAATAGTTCGAAAAGTCTAGTTCGTATATCGTTTTCGCTAACCCGATGAGATTTTTTATATTTTTACAATCTAAAGAGAATATACCAGTATTTTACCAGTACAATTTCTGTATTTTTACGGATTTTTCTTTTTCAGTGCAATAATAATAAAAAATCCCACAGCTTTAGAGAAAATGAAAATTTAGCATTATCTGTCAGAAAAGCAGATTTTTCGTAAGTTGTGTCGAAACCAACGGATATTCTAGGTGTTTTTTGGATGTATTTTGTGTTTTTAATCGAATCACATAATACAAATTTCGACAGTGCACTGTTAAAATTTTGGAGCAAACTATCCTGTCATTTGACCGTTTTTATAGAAAACGTTTACATAACCGTAATTTACCTCTATTCTGACTATATTATTGCCTATATTATGGTCAGAATAGAGTAAAATTACGGTTATGTAACCATTTTTTATAAAAACGGTCATATGACTGGACAGTTTGCTGAAAATTTTTCAACAGTGTGTGCTTATTACGTAAAATGATTAAAGTAATAAAATTTGAAGAATATAGGTGAAAAAAATGTAATAGAGAGATCAGGCAAAATTTGGTTTTGTGTCGAAATGACACCAACGGACATTCTAGTGTTATCCAGATCAACATAATTTATATGTTGTAAGGACAGAAAATCTATTCAAATGTTTCGAATTAAACTAAGATTTAGTTCTCTAGAAAACACTATTAGAAGACAGAAGGATTCCAAATGCAAGATTAACACTGCTTCAAAACAAGTTAACACTGGAACGGCGAAAAAATCTTACCTACTGGAACTACGTGAAGGGGCCATTTTGACCTCTCCACAAAGCTATTGAAATAACAACGATAACACAATTTTAAATGCCATACATTGGAAAAATATGTAATTTACGTGTATTCCATCATTTATATTTAATTTTTATTTATTATTACTAGATAATTTATTGAATTTTTAAAGTACTGTAAATGTAACGCCTACAGGGCGATCAATTGGATCATACTACAACTATTCAAATAACTCATTATTTTGATATAAAAATTGATTGGTGTCACAAATTAAAACTAATGCTAATTAAATTAAAACACAATTTATAAATTAATATTTTTTTCATCAATATTTCATATAGATATATATACACACAGATATATATATATATATATATATATATATATATCATATATATATATTCAATATTGTCCAATATTTCAAAAACTAACAAATCTAGAATGCTGATTTTTTTAACTACTTTTTATTTAGGAAAAGTAAAATAAATTCAAAACATTTCTTCAAACCAAACAAAAGTAATCAACGGACAAAAGTGCTCAAGGGTCAAAAAGACCAATACTGCCGTTCTAGAGTTAATCGCAAAATTACTCCTAAAGTTCTTAAAAGCTTTACATAATATCGTCTAATCGATCCCTCCTGATACTCCATTTCTTAATTAAATTTCTTATTTTTTGTTTTCTTCTACGGTCTCATTCAATATCAGAAAATTAAGATAACAACAGGAATGTCAGTATTAAAATGACGTTGTTACGGCTAGTTGTAAGACAAAATTCGCACATTCACTCCAGACATTTATGTGCTGCGAACATAGAACATTTAGAATCATACTAAATATCACAATATAACTTCAGTTTGTTGTTAGTTTAAATAGTCATTTTTGTTTCTAATCGAAGAATATTCTTAATGCATTATAATTTTCTTAAAATATTAGAAAGCAGAAAAATATGATTAATTTTCAAAGCTAACACACGTCTATTGTCTAAAAATAACAGTATCCCACTTTCTTACAGATAATTATCTTTTGTTATATACAATCTTTTTTGCTTTAATGAGTTCTTGTAAATTTATAAGACCTCTAGATATTTTTCTTTAAATATGAATGCTTTATTCTAGCCAATAGACTCTACAAAAGAAAACATTTATAAAACCTAATTATCTTGCAAATGTCAGTCTGAAGTAGATAAAAAAATATTTTTTTTTTGGTACAGGGAAATCGCGGTTATTATTATTCCATCCTAAAGTATCGGAAAAAAATTAGGAGAGAATACAATTTCCAGATACTTACTTGGAATGTTTTTCCCACTTCTTTATGTAGTCTCGGGATCGATATCATGCATTCTTGAAATGGAAGAAAAAATGCACTCAGCATAATAATTTATATTTATAATAATCCGAGTTTTAGCTGCTTAAAAGACAAATTGTTTTTAACTGGAATTGATCTTATATTCTGTTAACTAAAAAATATTTTACAAATCATACATAATAAATATTATTCACTGCTACTCGAAAAAAAAAACATTCATTCAAAATTTATTTAGAAACAATTCTAATAATTTAAAAAACATTTTCACAGACATTAAAAATTAGTTATAATAAATATACATGATATATTTATATTTTTATGGGCATAATGTATTTTACACTAGGTATATCCCACAAAACAAATCTTCATGCATTAAGTTCATACCGCATTAAATGGCAGTATACATTCATCTTAATAATTGCCTTTATAATAAATCCTTTTTTCATTAAAATAACTTAATATTCTTCTTATAATTTAAAAAGATTATTAACATTGTTTTGCTAAAATATTAGACAGTAGCTAAATATTAAAGATTTCTAAAAATAGAATTATGGTGGTGAGAAGTTAATTGACGAGACGAAAGTAATTGTCCATTGAAACACAAAACATGAGAATGCAAGACTTTTGGTTGCCACACAATATATTCAACATCCAAATAAACCCATTTTTATAAGTTACATGTGCGACTAAAACTCCTGTTATGAAAAAAAAAAGGTTTTAAGTTACTCACATCCTAATATGTTACTCACATCCTAACACAATCCACATATTTTTCGGAAAATTTGTTGTTTCAAATATTTTGTTTGAGTTAGACATTTTTTTAATTTTATGAGAAAACTTTGTATTTAAAATTAATTTCACCATCGCAATCATGCTTTAAATGTATGAATATTCATTAGGAGAGTCATACTTGGAATCTTATAATATCTATAGTTATGGATGATAATGTCTGTTTAGAATTTAGCATGTAATTTACTTCACAAAAATTTTATTTAATTACTTGAGAAAAAGTATTAATCATCAAGTTAGATTAATTAATACTATATCTTAATTAAAATATAATTTTTAAAAAACAAGGTGTTTCTTCAAAAACATAATAAGTAATTTTTAAACAAAAAAAAAATAAAGACATTTCATGAAACTCTTTCTGAATTCATGAGTTGCTTGCAAATGTGCAAAAACCTTTATATTATTAACAATGCCTATAATTTCTATGCACATATTGTGCGCTTGTTGGGGTGTTTACGCGAGAGTGGTTTGGCACTAAGAGTCTTTTGTAAGCAGCAAATCACAAGCATTTGCTTGGTGATAATGGAATGATCACTAAGTTTTTGTTGAAATTACTCTCGAAGAAAGCTTTTATTGTTCGAATGTCGCTGTTATCTTATTTTAAAAGGCATTCTAATTTCCAGCAACGAGCACCTTTGACTAGAGTCCCAAAGTTCCTATTTATTTACAGGTTTAAACCTAGTTTTTTTTAAGGCTTTGCATTTGACAATCGGATACTAATTTATTTATGTATTAAAAAAAACTATGCACGATACGATAAGGGCAGAAAGTGCAGAATATGGGCACATTCTGCTCATGCAAAAAGTGCCCAGAAAGTGCATTTTGCATGCATACTGAAAAATATAAATAAGCTACACTATTTTAAACTATACGAAAATAACTAATAAGAATATAAAAAAAAGTGCGTGGATAATTATTTGGGGACATACATAATAGGGACATAAATAATAAAGTTTTCAGATAAAATAAACAAAAATTGGATAGCCTAAGATACATACATGACAATCATTGTAAATGGACACTGTGGTTTCCCGCCCGTAAATTGATGATAGGGTGATAAAAATAACTAGGCTCTGTGTCTTACTTCGTCATACATCGTTAATACAAAGATTCCTATATCAGTACCCTGTGCATTTTGCTTGCATAAGTCATTAAAATGGCAATAATCTTAAAAGAACCCTGAAGGGGCTCATGCTTATTAAAGTTTATAGGCATGAACCCCACAGGGTTCATTTCTTAGTGATCGTTCCAATATCTTCGTCCATTATCATCTTCGTCCATTACCTTCGTCCATAGTGATCGTTCCATTATCAGTATCCAAACTTAGTGATCGTTTCATTAGCACCAAGCAAATGCTTGTTAACTTGGCAGATGAGTATAATGTAAGTTATCCATGCGAGTATTCTGATGTTCTGGAATCTTGGTTTCCATATTTTGGAAATGAATTTTCAATGTCCACAAGCACTCTGTTTTTCTGTCATTCCCCTCTTATTTAAACTTATTATCCAGCATTCACTTTCACGAAACCTTCTGCATACAGGAGCTCATAAATATTGCGATCAGTATTTAAATCGCAAATAATTTTACTTCCATAAATGTGTTTTTAGAAGAGGAAGAAATGTACTATATTTTGTATAAAAAGTAAAATCCCATTGATTAAAGACAAACTGCTTTGAAAAAAAATGGAAAAATGTCATGGAAAATATTTAATTCAAAAACAGTAAATTCGTCTAATCTTACGTTATACTGTCCATAGTCTTTGTTTGCTGTTTGTCACAATATCGCTTGTTCTAAAATAGCTGAAATATATGTATACCCATTTGGTTGACCAATTTGGTTGCTGAATATCTAAACTCGCTGAAATACCTATTTAATTATATTTTTAATAAATGTGTTATCTTGAATTTCACGATCCTACGTATCACTTCTACTGATATATAGCAAAATGATCTAAAACATTCGAACCTGCCCCCCCCCCATTTAACACCCGTTAGTGGCTGAATTTCCAAAATCCCTGAAATATGTGTTTGAATACTTATATAGCGGATTTATTATCCTGAATTTCAAAGTCCTACATAAAACAGCTGAGAAGATATGCAGAAAAGTCGAAATGACCTAAAACTTCCGAACACCCCATTTAACTCTTTTACTGGCTGAATTTCAAAAATCGCTGAAATACTTATTTAACTATTTTTTTAGTAGATTTGGTATCCTGAATTTCACGCTCCTACCTAAAACTGCTCTTGAGATATGCGAAAAGGCGAAATGACCTAAAACATTCGATCCTCATTTAATCCCCTTAAGTGACGAATTTTCAAAAATATTTTCTTAGTAGTGCCTACATTGTGTAAGGCACATGTCTTCCAAATTTCATTTGTCATACAACGTTTGAGGCTTGGCGTTGATTAACAGTCGGTCAGGACATGTTCTTTTATAAGTATATATATATATATATATATATATATATATATATATATACATACATATATATATATATATATATATATATATATATATATATATATATATATATATATAGTATATATATATATATATATATATATATATATATATATATATATATATATTATATACATATATATATATATATATATATATATATATATATATATATATATATATATATATACATATACCGTATTTACCCGCGTATAAGTCGAACCCCAACTTTCCCGATCAAGAAATTTGAATTTTCTTAAATCCCGCGTATAAGTCGACCTCCACACTTTTCCGATCAAGAAATTTGATTAAAAAAAATCTTTATTCAAAATCACCTGGAAAAAAACAAGAAAGTACTAAATATACAATAACAAAGAAACTTTATTATTTTTTGTACATTTATTCGAAATCATCTGGAAAAGTACTAAATATACAATAATCAAGATATTAATATACTAAAGTAATATACGAAGTTAAACTGATTCAAGGTCCGATTCAGTATCGAACTCGCCAAACAATTCACAAAAATCCTTCTTTCGTCATCGGCTCATCATGATACACGTTTTCAACTCTGTATCGCTACATTCTTCCTCGTCGTTATCACTTTCGAAATTGGCATAATTTTCTGTGCCGTCTAGTTCGTTGCTTCTGCAGCATTTCTTGAACGATTTTATAATAATTTCGGAATTAATTTGATTCCACGCATCTTTAACCCACTGAGCAATTAATTCAATGTCGGGTTTTCTAATATTACCACCCTTTGTAAATGTTGGACAAACGGGTGAAATCCACTCTGCCCAATATGTTCTAATATTTGCTTTGAAGGGCTTATTGAGGCAAACGTCTAGGGGTTGAAGGACGGATGTCAACACTCCCCGGATTACAGCTACAGTCGTTTTCAATTCTTCCGTCAATTTATTCACGTTTTCAGAAAAGTGGCCACGAAACGAGTCGTAAACTAAAAGGGAATGTTTTTTTAAAACAGCTCACGCTCTTTTACCCCACACATTTTTAAGCCAGTCGACTGTTCCATCAGCATCCATCCACCCCTTTTCATGGGCTCGAATCAGCACACCAGATGGAAATGTAACGTTTTCCGGCAAAGTTTTTCTTTTAAAAATAATCAACGGATGAAGTTTACAATCGGCCAAACAGGAATGAACGAGACGTAAAACGGGTTTTTTCGTGCCCAGTCGTTTTTACCAAAATGCTTTTATCCCCTTGGAGTTCAATGTTTTATTTTCTGGTACGTCGAAACACATGGGTGTTACGTCCATATTTCCCATATGGCAAAGTTTAAAAGAATTCATTTTTCTTTGATCGATGATGTATTTTTGAAATTTCATTACATTTGCTTCCAAGTCAGATGGTAATTTTTGTGCCAGTTTAGTGCGGTGGCGTAAAGTCAATACATCACGATTCATAAATCTAGTGTTCTGATGCACGAAACGTGTTTGGAACACCATACTTTTCTTCTTTTGCAAGCTTCATTGCTCGTAAACGTATGGCAGTTCTAGTGACAATAAAACCATTCAGCCGGCACTCTACAACCCAATCATGCAATACCTTTTTGAGTTCTGGAAAGAGCAATTTTCCATGCCGCAACGCCTTTTTTTATTTTGGGATGTTTTCTAGATTTGCCTTATACTTGCGCCAATCACGAATCAATTTTTCGTGAACCCCAAACTGACGAGAAGCAGCACATTTGTTAGACTCTTCCGCAAAAGAAATAACTTTAAGCTAAAACCCAGCTGCGTATGAATTGAGTTTCTGATTTCTAATAACTAAATCAGCCATATCAGTAGAAACAAGGAGAAAAAGTGCAGTAAGATAAACAAGGAAATAATGAATAAGTGTACTATTAAGAACATGCAAGATACGCGGTCACGTGCTTTTAAAGAGTCACATTTTCTGGCCACTCAAGGACGATTCAATTGCACATAGGGGTGATACAGTCTCTGAATTTTATCTACTGATCTCTCAGAAGTGGGGGGGAGAGAGTAGTAGGCGTACATTTATCGCCAGCACCCAACCCGTCACTTAGTCTCCAAACCTTTACCTCAGCGCTAATAAGAAAAAGCAATTAATTCCTCTTTTTCTCTCCTGGTATGGAAATCGACAGTAAACGACGACGTCATTGTGTTATGGAATGCGAAAAGAGAATAATTGGCTTTCAGAAAGGCATTTTTGACTTCTGGTAACAAAAAAAAATTAAGGACCCTCGCATAAGTCGACCCCCCTCCCCCCAACATTAAAGTATTTTTTGTCCAAAATGTCTCGACTTATTCGCGGGTAAATACGGTATATATATGTATGTGTATATGTATAACGGCCTAAAACAGAAGCATATCCTTTTAAAGTCTCTTATAAAAGCAACTGTCTTTTAAAATGAATTTGTAAAATTACAGTCTGTTTTAATTTGTTTGCAAAATTTTACAGCTAATTTTATAAATATTTTCGCTTGGTATTTTTTTAAGCAACATAAAAGTCTCTAAATGTGTTTCCGTTCTGAAACACAAATTTATCTAAATTAAAACTATGAAAACTCCATTGACATGGAAATAAAGATTTTTTGTTCAAGATACATATTTTAAGCCTAAAAGGTGAGAAGTATGATTAGTTTTGTACATAACATAATTTCTCCAAAATCAGACGATGAAGCATAATAATTATGTGATTTGAAGCTAATTAGGAGAGACACATTATCATAGCAATTAACTCAAGCAAACTGTATTATGTTTGGTACTTATTCATAAATAATGACCTGGTATATTTATTATTCTAAATGAAATATTGTATCGAATAAATTACAATGCTTACTCTGTTTTAGTTTTCGAATAATCTTCCTGAACGTAAATGACAAAGTAGAAAATAAAATCTATAGGCATTTCAACATTTAAAAGCATTTCAAGAACTATATAAACCTAAATTTATCATGCTTACATTTGTGAAAAAAAGAAAATAACATTTTTTATTTAACAAGTCAGAGTAAATAAAAGCAAGTTTGAACCATTTAGCTTCACCTTATGCATTTTTCAACACATGGAATCCAGTTTTTCTGCATTAAATGTAAATTTGAGAAAACCAATTATTAGGACGGATCAAATGAAAACGGGACACTGGTTATAATTTGGTTTAATTTTGTATAAGTTTGGAGACAACTGTGTCTAGAGGTAGAACGGGAAGTACAGAAGACAATCCCTACTGCGGAAATGGATTTGCACTGAGTAGTTTTGCTGGGGCATGCGATATGCACTGGGGGTCGGCCTACAGTATCATCCTGTAGGCAGTCGATTGTTATTCATATGCGTCTGCAGAATACAGAGCACGTAGTGTTTGTTATTCGTTTATTAGTGGCAGAAGAAGTGAGGGTTTGCATAATGCATCGTCGAAAGAAGGCAGTGTACGGAGAATATGCACTGTCATTGACTTCTTTGAAGGACTGGCTCAAAGATTTCTGGAATGGATGCCAATCTGTGAATGACTATACACGACCTTGCCAAAATCACCTCGTTATCACATAGTCACATCATCATCTTGTCGTTACATCTTTGTTCCATTGAAAAAGGAATTGATGGGTCGCAGTTTTTACTCGGACATCGAAGTCATGAATAATGTTAGAAACTGATTCCAAGTTCAGTCAAAATACTTCTAGGATCTGGGTATTCACCATTTGTTTAAACCCTGAATCAAGTGCTTCTGTAATTTAGGATATTACGTTTGAAATAAACAATATCATTTCATTCTGTGGCTTCTGTCCCGTTTTAATTTGGTCCATATTAATATTTCTGGAAAAATACAGGATTTGCTTATTTGTAATCCGACATTCTTCAGGCCTTTTCTAAATGAAAATTTGTTTAAAAGTATAAATAATGATGCATTATATTTAGATATGTTAAATAGTCTTTTGATTTTTAAGTGAGGGGGGGGGGGTTTCATACCTCCTGAAAGGTTCCACCGGCAGTGAAAAGTAATGTACATTCGAGTTCCGGAATATATTTAAATTCTCATTGAAATTACACAAACCTCGTTAATATATTTAAGGCATATTTCTGACTTTTTAAAATGTAAATATAAACACTTACAATATAATATAATAAAAAATACAGTTCACTTAATTTTACAAAATTTACCCATATTGGTATGACATAAGCAGCACGATAACTTGCTAATTTTAAGGTTAACAATAAATCACTGTAATTCCTGTAATTACGAATTAAAGTACACGCTATGCAGAAATCATAAGAAAAGCAAAGTTAAGTAACAAAATAAAATATTTATTTACAGCGCATATTTACAAAGAATATCGTTTAAAGATTAAATTTCAAAAATCTATCATTTGGAACAATCATGAAAGATCATGTGATCCGAAGTTTTGACTTTGACATTAAATTTAGTCAGCACATATATTTATGTGATTCAATAAATGTACATTTACTTATTTGAAATAATTAATTTTACTTTAATTTAAATTTACACTTAATAATTATGAATAACGAATGAGCATATATCCATGAGATTTATATTCATTTATTAGACCTGAAAGGCCAGCCTAGACAAGGTGACTCCCCCTAATACACAAAACAATGATAATTTACATAAGGACAAAAATACAAAATATGGAACACCTTAGTTCCACACATAGCCTTGGTCGTCAATTTGACGCTGACATCCTCCGTCACTGAGGTCATTTAAAGCAATGGCATATAATAAAAATTACGGTTGACAGGACCCACCGGCTCAGATTTTAATTAAAATAAATTCATTTCCATTAACATGCAGATTAATTTTGCCATAATTGACCTTTGAATTTAACAGATATGAGTTACCTGTGTTGCATTTTTTTGCAAATGCAAAATAATATAATCTTCTAAACTGTTGCGGACGCAAGGGGTAAATCGGAATGAAAAATATTTGCAAGTTTTTCAATATCCGCCGACAAAACTTGGAAATATTCTCCTGGTTTTCGTCCTAAAATTTTAAGAACTGTGCAGTAAAAATGTTTTAAATGGCTATCTCAAAATCGACATTTTAAGGCTGTTTCTACTGTGGTCAAGTCAGTTAATTTATTTAATGGAATTCTTTCAAGAATATCCGTTGCCTGCCCACGGAGAGCGGCTGCAAATAGGTTTTCTTTCACAGTTGGTTGCATCCATTTGTAGCACAAACTTCAAATTACACATGGAACAGTCCATGATGTCTATCCGTGAAATGTTACGAGCTTCAGATGTGAACGTACCACGACAGATGCGGAGTTTAACCCTTTATCTACCGAATTATGAATCAACAATTTGTTCAATTTCAATAATTATCTTCCGTGATGTCTGAAGGTATATTAGACAATTTATATTATAATAATATGAAATTTAGATAAGGTTTTCCATTAAAACTGATTTAATAATGCGGTAGTAATAGCTCTTTATGTGAAATATTTACAAGAATAATTAAATTAATTAACAGAAAATGCTGTTAAGGAAATATCACAATTCTTTATCGGAACAATGTAAATAAATGTATTGTGACCCTATCATTAAATAGAAAGGTTTTTATAGTTGCAAAATTTTCATATAACAATTTTTAAAAAGATAAGACTTACACTTATGTAAAAGGTTGAGAAAAATACCACTTTATAAAATATTTAGCTTTCACTGTTTTGCCGTGCTTTCTAAATGTGATCCAGAAAAGTATTTTGTATAAAAACAAAACCTTATTATCATTATTAGACAGATTAAAGAAATTTTATACAAAGTTTTCTCTGATGGTACTTAAAAATACCGTCAGTAGATAAAGGGTTAAAAGAACCTCATTGACACATTATCTCTGTTATCCTTTCTTGTACAACCTCTTTCACTACTTGAATCTGTTGTTCAATATCTTTCAAAATCAGTTTCAATTTCTCATGTCCGACTTCTACCTTCTACTCCAGTCCGAATTTCCTTTCTTCCATATTTATAACCATATTAATTTTCAATTCCTCTTATCCTGATCTTCTTTCTTTGTTTTTGTTGACGAGCTTTCATTTCTTCTTACATGGCTATCATTTTATTTAGGTTAGCTGTTATAATTTTCAAGAGTTTCTTGATTGGATCTCCAATGGCTCTAGAAATATGCATTCAGACAAACTGCTTCAATGCCAAAAGTTAAAAAATTGCTCGAATTTTGTTGTCAAGAAAGTAGACTTGTAATTAAAAAGATAGTTACTGAGTCGATGCATGCAATTTATTAGGTGAATATTCCAGTTACAGTTTGTAAATTCCTTAATCTGACCTACAAGCATCAATTAAGCACCGCAATGACGTCAATACTTATTATAAATATTTAGTAAACTGCGTAACGAATTCACCAAACAACAAATAATAATAGACACACGTTCCTTTCATTGGAAATATTTAGACTAAAATCGCAGTAAATATTTAGTTGCAGGCTTAATTATGTAGCCTCTTTTTATGACAGCGACTGAACGTGAACTGATGATGTATTTCCGTCTTGTAAGGAAAATCTAGAATGTTTTTGGTATTTTCTTTAATTTTCATCTTACAGCGTCTGTTTTTTGAAATTTCCCAATAAATATTTGCTAACCAAAATGGTCATTATATCGCCAAATTTGTCACCAAGGTTTTCCGTATAATGACACAGAATATGAGCTTAGTCATACATTGTTGAACATAATCTTTTTTTTATTATTCTTATTTTCCTTGTGGGATTTTCCTGGCATTTTTTAAAAGAAATTTTATAACATTATTTCATGCAATAAAAGCGATTACTTCATGGTTTAAAGCTTTGTCTAAAACCTTATTTTTTTACATCTTTAAATAAACCAAAATAAATATAATCCTAAAATATGAATCTAAAAATTTATATTTATCTTTGTATTTTTTTCACTTCTGATATAACATCTTAATCAGTTGAAAGATAATTTTAAATAATTTTAAATTTCCTTTCAAAAGTTTTAAATTTTCTTTATTTAATATGTCACATGATTACTCAAAGCTTTGTCAAAATAACTAATTACAACTGTATTTGTATTGCAAATTCGATATGGAAGTTTGATAAGTTTTTTGACTGTGTGATAATACAGACATCTTACATAATTTTGCAAAGCCTCTCGGTATTTATGTATGCCATTTAATAATGTTTACATCAGTAAATTGTTATCATAACTTCATCATATTTACTTAAAACTGAGACGCGGTTAACAATATAGTGTCTATTATCATATTATCTAAAATGCATATGCATAAAACGGTAAAGCAAAAGAAATAATACAACTGCGAAAGAATTATTAGGAAAAGCTTTCTAAAACATTTTAACTCATTAATGCAAATTTATTAGATAATGCAGTTCAAGTCTCAACAGAGACGTAAATAAATTGCTCTTACGAGATAGCAAAAAATATGTTTTGTTAAAAGAAAACTCTTTTGTTTAGAGCAGTATGAACTTATTTATAAAGATTAAGATAAATCCTATGGAGAAGTAATACAAGAACCTTTGAAAGCATTTGCATTTAACTCTTGCACTTTAAAACTTTATATCAGAAAAACGCTGTTTTGAAAAGATTCAGTTATATTTCGTTTAGTGATTTTCACACACTATTTCGTCTTAAGTAAATTGTCGTTAAAATAAATAAAAACATCGGTTATTAAAAAGAAAAATTGCTAACTAACAATAATATATTTGAAGGGTACGTAAATAAATTAAAAACTGCCCTTGAGTTTCATAATCCTATAATTTAAAAATTATATAATTAAATTCGGGATTATTTTAAAATTTAAATATTCATACACGACAGCTATATTACCTTATTATACGTTTTGTTAATATCTATTATTCTTACAATATTTGTTATTATTATTTTACATTTTCTTATTCTTCTAAAAGAATTTATTTTTATATAACTTTCACAGAATGAAGTTTAATTTATATTTAGAGCTACCAAACAGCTATGTTCTATTTGTTTGTTTCTCATTAGTTACTTTTTCGTCTTCATTTTATTTTATTTTATTTTCGAACGCAGAATAAAGTTAATGTAAAATTTTTTATTATAATACATATTATAAATGATGGGTATTCGTTATGATGGTATATTGTTGGCATGTTTGAAAATCAAACATTTTTTTAACAATTTTAAATATCGCTATCCTGTTCGCTATATGTCAGCAGAATTTTTAGTTAGGAGCTCGGAATTCGAGATAACAAATCTACAAAACTATCTAGATAAATATATATTTCAGCAATTTTAGAAATTCAGCAACTAAGGGGGGTGAAATAGGAGGTCAAATATTTTAGGTAATTTTGCCATATCTCAGTAGAAATTATAGGTAGAATCATGAAACTGAGGATAACAAATCTACTGAAAAAATAGATAAACAGGTATTTCAGTGTTTTTAGAAATTCAGACACTAAAGGGGGGTTAAATGGGGGTCGAATGTTTTACGCGATTTTGCCATATCTCAGTAGAAGTTATAGTTAGGAGCGTGAATTTCGGGATAACAAATCTACTAAAGAATAGTTAAACATGCATTTTAGGGGATTTTATAAATTCAACTACTAAGGGAGTTAAATGGGAGGGAGTCGATAATTTTCGTTGATTTCACCTTTTCACCATATCTCGTCAGTAGTTTTGGATAAGAGCGTGAAATTCATGATAACAAATGTGCTATAAAAATAATTAAACACATATTTCAGCGATTTTAGATATTCACCCATTAAGGGGGTGCTAAATGGGGAGCTAAATCGAAAATTTTCGGTCATTTCAACTGTTCGCCATATCGCTGCAGAATTTTTAGTTATGAGCTTGAAATCATTTATTCGGGATAACAAATCTACTAAAAAATAGTTTAACATGTATTTTCGCGATTTTAGAAATTCAGCCACTAAAGAAGGTTAGATGGGGTCGGATTTCCTATGTTATTTTTCGATATCTCAGTAATAGGTAGATGCGTAAAATTTAGGATAACAAATGTACTAGAAAATAGGTAACTATGTATTTTAGCAATTTTATATAATAAACCATCAAGGGGGTCACACTGTGTGTCGAAAATTTAAGTAATTGTGCCATATCTCAGCAGCAGTTTTAAGTAAGAAAGTGGAACTCCGCTTTACAAGTCTACAAAAAAAAGCAGTTAATCATGTATTTCAGCGATTTTAGAGCTAGATAGTTTGTGAGCAACATCGGCTATGAACCCGATTGCGGAAGATTAGTCGAAAAACAGAACTATTGCTGATTTTTTATTATATACTAGCCGGTCGCTTCCGAGTGGGGCCCAGATACAAAGTACTACTTGAACCCACCCCTAGATAATCATGATTAGGGCCCAGTAGTATTTTGTCAGAAGGCTCCTGAAAAAAAATTATGTCGCCAATTCTTTATATAAGTGCTTTTTTATATTCTTATTAGTTATTTTCGTATACTTTTTATTTAATGTATTTTATTTATATTTTTCTGGTTTCATATAAAATGCACTTTCTGGGCCCCAAGCGAAATCAGGGCGGTACGCTGCACTATATATCTGGGCCCACTCAGAAAGGACCGGCTAGACGGGCGAAGACCGGCTAGTATTTTAAATAAATTTATATTTTACTTTTTTAAATGGTATTGCATTCATTCAGAATGAATATGTTTTTACACAAGTTCTTTTCAGAAGTAAAAATCAGTATCAGATCGGTATTTTGGTTAACAACAAATTTAGTGGCATTGTGTAAAATATTTTAACCATTTGGTACAATCATTTGGATCAACCACAGTGATCGACAGGTTTGAACTCCTCTAACGATAGATATTTAATTAATATAGCAAGAATAATTATGAAAGTCAAATAGATGCTAGGTTGTACCAATATATATATATATATATATATATATATATATATATATATATATATATATATATATATATAAATCACTGAAACACAAAAACACGGAAATTGGAGAGATAAAAAAATGCTATGCATGTCATTTATAAATTATGATGCCTTAAAGTTGGTGAAATAGGCTGAAATTCACTGATTTTTAAATAAATAAACTTACTTTGATCTGAATGCCATAGCTCTAAATTTGACGTATTAAAGCCATTGTGAATAATAGGGGGGAAAATTCAAAATTCTGACAAAGCTTTCGAATAACGCATTCGTAACGACATTATGCAAAATCTGAGGAATGCCGTGTACCAAACGCTTCACTCACATATTTCCGCACCCGTCAAGTTGTCGTTATTTTTGTAGTGGTGGGGGTGGCGCGTCCCCCCCACCAGTTTCTTTTATTTTGTATATTTAAATAAATATTAAATTATTTTATATTTATTCTGGTGTTGTGATATTTATTCTGTTGTTGTGATATTTTTTTCTGATGTTGTGATATTTTTGCGATATATTATTGCCACATCAGAGAAAATCGTTACATTACAGATATTTTAACGTCCTATATTTGTTATTCCAAAGAATTTTAATCAAATAAGCTTCAGAAGCATGGATACGTGATTCGATGCTGTTTCCATAAAAAACATATATATAATTTATTTCGAAAAGTTAACATCAAGCGAGTCAGTTTA
The DNA here is from genome assembly GCA_963931845.1 of Maratus michaelseni. Lineage (NCBI taxonomy): Eukaryota > Metazoa > Arthropoda > Arachnida > Araneae > Salticidae > Maratus > Maratus michaelseni. The sequence goes on along the minus strand of OZ007596.1, from coordinate 125,637,668 downwards.
TAAATCATTACAGGACTGCAAATTGAAGACAAATGTCGTTTTAATGAAGATGAATGCATTAGTAAAGACTTTAATACGAAAAATCACGTTCTCTGCAGTTGGGATATGAAAATTTCAATGAAAATCTACCGTGGTACTCTCATTTAGCGATCCTCTGATCTTCTATTTTCGTTCTTGTGTATAATATGGGATGAATAAGAATCAATATTTAAACCTATATCTTCTAAAACACTTAATGTATTCAAGGGAATTCTATCATCAGAAACACCATAGTGATTGCAAGTAATTCAGCACATTTTAATTTTCATTTATCAGCTATCGGGATCTTGAATGCTTGTTTTAATATGCTGTTAGATGCCTTTAAATTTATCAAATGGACATTCGTTTTCATTTTTGAGTTCTTTAACCGTTCAGCACGGAGGCTTCAGAGCATCATGCACAATTAAATGGATGTTACGAGTTTTCCATTCAAACTATTAGGTCATATTTTTTAACTTTGGAGTCTATTTCTAGGATTTTTTGTAATTAAAAATTTTTGTTTTAAGTAAACAATCCTCGTCTCAATCACGGGCATTTTTGCTTATTTTTAAATAATGAAAAATTATAGCATTGTCCTATAAGCATAAATCCATAGTCTCTTACACCGCAAAATGATTGCAAGAAGCTATTCGAAAAGCAAAACATAAATTTGTTTCAATTGTTCAAGTTTTAATTTGAGAGAAACAATGTTTTAAACGCTGTTGTACGACGTTTGTAGGTTTTTATATTTGTCATGCCAAGCAAATATATCTTGTAAAATTTTATAATAGAAAACCATTGGGATGGATGCTTTTCCAAATAAATCTTTTATTTTATGAATCACTAATCCTGTGATTTTTTAAAAATTTTCGCTCTTAGTGTTAACTTTTAGAGACAAATTTTATCTTTTCTAGAAACAGCACTAAATCACATCTTTATGCATGCGAAGCTAATTTGCTTTAGAGATAGAAAATACAGGACATTCAAATACATCTCATCTGATAACTTTTTTCGATACTGACACACATACGGCGCAACACTAATCGGATATAAAAAAAGCAACTGTTACGATTACATACAAATAAAGTGAGAAAAAAAAGACAACATACATACTGACTACTATAAACAGAGTGGCAAAACGTGTGCGGGAAGGATGAGGGTTAGAAAGATGCCCAACTGGTAGCACAATTGGTTTTTTTTAGCAGCAGTTTATTTTTTCTTTTTTTTTTTACTGTTCGCCTCTTTATTAGGTGCAAATGGACATTATCCGCACAAGCTACCGGACCCGCTCCAATGGGACAGCCCACGGAGCCAGTTTTTACCAGGTGGGGTACGGTAGAAAGGCGCAGTCCCGTCAGCCCCCGCAGCGTTTTTGTCTGTCTTGCCATTCGGCCCTAAAATTTTCCTTGCTGGTACGACTTAGCTATTGGCAATATATATATATATATATATATATATATATATATATATATATATATATATATATATATATTTCAGTGGTTTTAATTGTCTTCCCTCAAAATTCTCCTCCCTTTTTCAAGCTAAGTTGTGTACCAAAGTTTCGGCACTAAATTGTCCAGCCCCATTCCAACTATCATGACGAGTATGTGGCGTGCGGCAACAGATCTCGGAATACTAAAACCTAGGAGTGATCAACCCAGTAAAATCCGGACTTTATTGGTCAGCCGTCCTGGGTTGTGGATCGCCCCATGAGGCGATCAGGCGAATTTCGCCCCACTCTCCAGGCACTCAAACCCGTCAAACTGGGTCGAATCCCGGTAGGTAGGGGCCTGGTCAGCGGTCTCCGGGTTAGAAAGATGTCATAAGCACTTCATTCTTCAATATTTAACATAATTGCCCTGCTGGTCCACAGTCGAAAGGCGTTTTCTAATTTAGATAGTGCTTTTTTTTTCTTCATGTTTTCTGTAATTAGCAAGGAGAGTTATGGCGCTCAGACCTTATAAAGTGTAATTATCTTAAAATTTAACGTAAAATAGGGATATTTTTGCTGATTTTCTAGATTTTTAAGGCCTATCCGCGAAAAGATTAATAAATTACATTGCTTTTTAAAGCATTCTTTTTTTTTTTTTTCAAATACAAAATTTTTCGCAGTATATCGATAAACAATTTGTGTTTGAAATGTTTTGGCCCATCTTATGTTGTTTCGTATCATATGGGAAGAGCTCGGACACTTTGAACTCATCCCAAATATAGTGCTGACTCAAACCGTTTCGCATATACTTCCAGGGTTATGCTTACTTCTGATTGGAAATAACTTTACATGGCCATACATAATTGATAGCATTAAGTAATTATACACATTGTAAAATAACACAAAATTAATGTAATGTTTTATATACAAAATCATTTATCTTAATGTCCAAAAGCCAATCTCCAAGTCGAAATTTCACAACGCTAAACATTCTCTACGGTAAAATAACACATTCCGCTTAAAAACAATTTTATTTCAAGATATTTGAATATTTTATTTAAAATTTTGCAGAAGTATACCTAGAAAAAACTAGTCGTTGGGGGGCCACCATAATACTTACCCATTATGGATATGCATAATATAAAATATTAAAATAGAAAATGTGTAAACTACTTATAAAATGCATTGCAATTCGAATAAAATCATGGCTTGATGACGTCATAAACTTTAAAGACTGATTACTGAATTGTTTAAAAGAAACATCCTTATAACTCCATTAACAATAATCCTATTAACTAGAGGTTTATTACATCTGATTAAGCGTCAAATTTCCAATTAAAATATAGCTTTGAATTCAAATTTGGTTTAAATACAGGGTTATGAAAAATCGAAGAGTGTAGAAAATAGGATTACAAATATCTCGGCAAGTCATTATCCGATCGACTGCATGCTTTATGCAAAATTTGTTTTTTTATTGTCTTTTATATTCACTCCTTTAAATAAACAATTTCGAAAATTTTTATATACCTTTTATCAGAACGAATATTTCGAGAGTCCGAAAAAAATAGTTCCTGATAATCGAGGTTACTGAAATTCAATTAGCTTCTTCCCATTATTACATACTAAGTACATACCAAATTTCAAGTCTCTATCTTAATTTTTTCGGGAGATAGAGCGTTTACAGACACACAGACACACAGACACACAGACATACAGACACACAGACGGACGGCAATTTTTTTTTTCTAAAAATATGTTTTTCGGAATCTCCAGTGTCTAAAACGGGTAAATCTGTCAAATTTTTTTTTTCGATTTTCAAAACGATTACAAGACTTACCCTATACTACGTATGATGGGTAAGTAAAAGAGCTTTAAAACATCCGAAAAGTGTAAAAAACAAAAACAAAAAACAAAAAAAAAAAACAAAAAAGTCATAATTATTAAATGTAAATGAAAAATATTTCTAAACAAGTCTATTTTAATAATGTCACTTCGATATTAAATCCTCTAGGCGATTAAATAAAATTTTTGTTACATTTTCCATGAAATAGTTTTGACATGTAAGGAAACAGAATATGACAAGAAAATGTAATATTTCTTTTTTCGTCAATGTTGAATTTAAACTAAATTCTAAAATCTATTTTTGTGAATATTTTATAAGCTGTCAAAGAATTCAAAATATTTCACAGCATTTAAAATCCCATTTATTTCATGAAGTAACATAACATTTTTTGTAATCCTTCCAATAATAAAACATCAGTCCTTTATTTCTTCAGAAATATTAATATATCTTATTTTTAAAATGTCTAAATAATAGAATCATAAAACTACATTTATATCCTATAAAAGAAAATTTAAATATAAATAAAATAATGTATTAAAGTAATGCGTATTAGCAAGTATGCGTATGTTATTGCAAAAATACGTATTACGCATTATTATTTCAATTATAACAATAATTAGTAATTTTAAACTTTATAATGCATTTATTATTAATCATATATTCTAATACGAGCAAATCTTGTGTGTGTGTGTGTGGTTATGCAAATTTTATCTTAAAAACGGCTCTAACGATTTTGACGAAATTTTGCATCCTACCGTTTTGGGGCACAAGCAAACGATTAGGCTAGGTCACATGTTCGAGAAAGTTCGATTAGTGGGTCATTTTGAGTCATTTTGGGTCATGGTCAAGCTAATTGTATCTAAAAAACGGTTCAAACGATTTTGATGAAATTTTGTATCTGACCCTTTTCGGGCACAAGAAGACTATTGGGCTGGGTCACATGTTCGAGAACTTTCGATTAGTGGGTCATTTTTGGGTCAACGCGGGTCAAATTAATTTTATCTAAAAAACGGCTCGAACGATTTTGATTAAATTTTGTGTCCTACGAGTTTCGAGCACGATAAAATCATTGGGCTAAGTCACATGCGCGAGAAAATTCGATTAGTGGGTCATTTCTGGGTCATTGTGGGTCAAAATCTAAAAAGCGGCTCAATTTACACTAAATTTTGCATACAATTGTTTTCGGGCACGAGAAGACTGTTGGGCTAGGTCACATGTTCGAGAAAATTCAATTAGTGGGTCATTTTGGGTTATAGTCAAGCTAATTGTTTCTAAAAAACGGTTCAGACTATTTACACTAAATTTTGCATCCTATGGTTTTCGGGCACGAGAAGACTGTTGGGCTAGGTCACATGTTCGAGAAAATTCAATTAGTGGGTCATTTCTGGGTCATTGTGCGTCAAAATCTAAAAAGCGGCTAAATTTACACTAAATTTTGGATACAATTGTTTTCGGGCTCGAGAAGACTGTTGGGCTAGGTCACATGTTCGAGAAAATTCAATTAGTGGGTCATTTTGGGTCATTTTGGGTTATGGTCAAGCTAATTGTTTCTAAAAAATGGTTCAGACTATTTACACTAAATTTTGCATCCTATGGTTTTCGGGCACGAGAAGACTGTTGGGCTAGATGATATGTTCGAGAAAATTCAATTAGTGGATCATTTTGGTCATGGGTTGAACTCAATTTTGAACTCAAATTAATTTTGACCGAGCATGGCTTGGTGTTTCCTGCTCGTCACTATTAAAAATGATCTATGAAAAGATGCAACATTCTTCTTATTATTTCTTTTATTTGCCTTTTTTGGCAAATCATTTTATGTATATTTATGAAATACTGTTTTCATTATCTTTAACTACAGTACTAGTCTTTTTCCAAAACATGTTATTTCCGGAATATTAACTTTCATTATCGCTGAAATGTTTGGAATGTAAAAATAAGCCATCTGTCAAATGAAAGCAAAACATAAATAAAATAAAATAAAATATATTTAAATTATAAAATGTTTTCGCTGTTTTGCATTTCATAGCATTTATTTTTCAAAATATGTCGTTTTACAAAGAAACTTTTAACTACGCTGTCGTATGACAAGAGTATAAATGTATTTTGGCAATAAAATACAATTTAGTTTAGATGAATTTTATATTCATGGCGATGTTTTTTTTTCAAAGCTTATAATAAACAAGTGTACAAAGTACATTAGTAAAAACATTTAACTCATACATAATGCACATGATCAGCTTTTAAACTAGCATACGTTTTAAATACAGGAACAAGAAATGGTCAATTTCTAAAATTAGATAGTACTTTGTTTTTTAAGGGTATTGATTTTGAGTAAAATGAATATATATTACTTATTTAATAGCCAGCGGGTACAACCGAGCAATGCTCAATCAACATGTGTTTTGTGTTCTGACCCTGACCCTTGATGACCCAAAATGAACCAATAATCGATTTTTTTCGAACACGTGACCTAGCCCAATGGTTTTCTGGTGCCCAAAAACGGTAAAATACAAAATATCGTCAAAATCGTTTGAACCGTTTTTAGAGATAGAATTAGCTTGACCCGGACCCTTGATGACCCTTGATGACCCACTAATCGAATTTTTTCGAACACGTGACCTAGCCCAATGGTTTTCTGGTGCCCGAAAACGGTAAAATACAAAATTTCGTCAAAATCGTTTGAACCGTTTTTAGATAGAATTAGCTTGACCCTGACCCTTGATGACCCAAAATGACCCACTAATCGAATTTTCTCGAACACGTGACCTAGCCCAATGGTTTTCTGATTCCCCAAAACGGTAGAATACAAAATTTCGTCAAAATCGTTAGAGCCGTGTTTAAAATAAAATTTGCATAACCACACACACACAAGATTTTCTCGTATTAGAATATATGACGAGCAGGGAAGACCGAGCTATGCTCGTTCAAAATTAGATTTGAGTTCAAATGTCATGACCCATGACCAAAATGTCCCGCTAATCAAATTTTCTCGAACATAAGACATAGCCGAACAATATTCTCGTGCCCTAAAACCATAGGATGCAAAATTTAGTGTAAATAGTCTGAGCTTTTTTAAGATAAAATAGCTTGACCCATAATGACCCATGACCAAAATGGCCCACTAATCGAAATTTCTCGAACATGTGACCTAACATAATAGTCTTCTCGTTCCCTAAACCTGTAGGATGCTAAATTTATTTCAAATCCTCTGAACCGTTTTTAAGATAAAATAGCTTGAGCCATAATGACCCATGACCAAAATGACCCACTAATGGAATTTTCTCGAACGTGTGACCCAGCCCAACACTCTTCTAGTGTTCAAACACCATAGGATGCAAAATTTAGTGTAAATAGTGTGAGCCGTTTTTAAGATAAAAATAGTTTGACCCATAATGACCCATGACCAAAATGACCCATGAATATAATTTTCTCAAACATGTGACCTAGCTCAACAGTCTTCTCGCGCCCGAAAACCATAGGACGCAAAATTTAGTGTAAATAGTCTGAGCCGTATTTAAGATAAAATAGCTTGACCCCATAATGACCCATGACCCATGACCCAAATGACCCACTAAATGAATTTTTCCTGAACATGTGACCTAGCTCAATAGTCTTGTCGTGGCTGAAAACCATAGGGTGCAAAATTTAGTATAAATAGTCTGAGCCGCTTTTTAGATAAATTATCTTGACCCACAATGACCCCCTAATCGAATTTTCTTGGACATGTGAACTAGTCCAATGATTTTCTTGTGTCCGAAACTCGTATGATACAAAATTTTATCAAAATCGTTAAAGCCGTTTTAAAAAACGCGTTGACCCAAAAATGACCCACTAATCCAAAGTTCTCGAACATGTGACCTAGCCCAATAGTCTTCTCGTGTCCAAAAATGGTCGGATACAAAATTTCGTCAAAATCGTGTGAACCATTTTTTAGATACAATTAGCTTGACCATGACCCAATATGACCCAAAATGACCCACTAATCGAATTTTCTCGAACATGTGACCTAGTCCAATGGTTTTCTTTTCTGGTGTCCCAAAACGATAGGATACAAAATTTCGTCAAAATCGTTAGAGCCGTTTTTAAGATAAAATTTGCATATATATATAAATATATATATAACCACACAGAAGATTTGCTCGTATTAGAATATATGATATGAATAATAAGTAAACAGGAATAAGTTTATTTAAAAACGGAAAGCCTGGACAAAAATTTAATATCTATAAACTTTCAACATAAAGCATAATATTCCTTGACAAGCCCAAATACATTCTTCATTTTTTTCACACATTGAAGAATCCGTGTCTAAAACTTTCGTGCTATGAGATTTTCAGTAACGTTTAAAATTTTAATTGCCACATAAGAGACTCTTTTTTTTAGGCAGATATATAATATTAAGTAGACTATTTATTTTATATGGAATTATAGTGTGTTTCTTTAACTAGCATATACAATTACTTGAGCAAATATTTACTGATACATTTAATTCTTTTGAAATAAATAAATGTAGATTTTCATACCTCACTGTGTAGGTGTGTTTTATGGGATTTTGGTAAAATAGTCTGCTGGTATGATGTGAATGTTCGTTATTTTCTCGCAAAAATATTACATTATGCTGTTATCCAACAGTTAAAGTTCCATCAACCCGTTTCATTTCTAAAATTATTTGACATGGTTTACATTTACCTTCATGTTGAATAATTACATTAACGATACATATTCGACATTAACGACATAATCGATGTCACTGTCATTTATTTGTTATATTATTTTATTAGTATTACAATTTGAAATCATTGAATATACACTGTTAAAAATTTGCAGCAAACTGTCCAGTCATTTGACCGTTTTTGTAGAAAATGGTTACGTAACCATAATTTAACTCTATTTTGACCATAATATGGGGAATAAAATGACCAGAATAGCGCTAAATTATGGTTATGTAACCGTTTTCTATAAAAACGGTCAAATGACTGGACAGTTTGCTGCAAATATTTAACAGTGTATGATATAACACACTTTTACTGCTAAATATGGAATTCTCCTGAATTTCAAAAGTTCAGTATAATTTATCTTCAAGTGAAAATTAATTTAATGAGAAATATGAATAATTTTTTACGCCGATTGCTTTTTAAAAATAAATTGAAAATAATAATTCATTTTGGACATTTCCCTCAAAATTCATTCGTAAGTTATCTAACAGGAATTAGTAAATGAACTGTCCAATGCTGATATTAACTGAATGTCACATTCAAATTTTTAAGAAAATCTAAATCTAAGTACCAATACTTATGTGTTAAAAACAAAAACAATAAATCATTCATGAAGCATAGATATATAAATAGTTTCCAAAACCAAGATAATATTATTAACAACTTTCTTTTTTCCTAGAACGAAATGGTATATCTAAATAAGCAACTTAAAAACCACATAACTCAATAAAAATTCATTTAATGCAATTTCTAAATTCATTTAATGCAATTTCTAAATTCATTTAATGCAATTGCTGTCTATATCCGTTAATGTGTTAATTTTTTCGTCCAGTTTTCTATGTTATCTATAGAATGTATACACATCACTTAATACATTTAGAATTAGATAAGTTTAAAAATGCATACCACTGCGGAAAGCGCAATTCAGGCATAGATTGATCATAACCAGTCAAATAATCTAAGTATTTTGGTATCTCTCTGTAAATGAATGATAAATGCTATGCACGCGATAATATATAGAAAACCAGCTGTAGTACACTTTAGTAATTTTATTATGTTTGAAGAAACATAATATCATTAAAATGCAACGCAAACTATTTTTCCCCATATATAATAATGTAATAGAATTATTTTGTATGTTCTTGTGTACGAGCAAAAAATGATACTTATTCCATACTCTTAACAAAACATGGCGTAATGCATCTCAATGATGCACATCAATTTCATTATATTTGAAATATTGTATCATCCATAAAGTACAAGGCAAACGATTTTCCCCATAGACCATAATGTAACGGAATTCGTTTGTTGGCCCTGTAAACGAACAGTAAATGCTAGACATTTCATTTTTAATACCAAACATTCTATTGTAATCACCAATAACATATAAAAATTTCATAGCAGTCCGAGTTTATTAACGAGAGTTAGAGTACGGTTAGACAGAAAGACCGCAGACAGGAAAAACCGAATTCATAAACATTTTTCAATTATGTTGGAAAATGTTAATAAAAATGTTTCTAAAAATTGACCATTTTACTGTTTACTAAAATAAATCTTAAAACTATCCATTTTTTTTTTTGCATACAAATGCAGAATTTATGGAGAAAATAAAGTTTATTTTAGGAAAAGACAAAAAACTACTACACTGTTTTCCTTACAAGACTGAACTAGTTTTATGACTCTTTACCTTTCCTTGTTTTAAATAGAAGAAATAACATGAATAGTTTTCAAAGTTTTCTTTTGTAAATAAGCATTTTCTTAACTATTAATGAATTAAGATTAGAAAAACTTTTTAATGCTATATGTTTATAAAAACATAAAACTCTTAGAATTAGACAAAATGACATTATTTAAATGATGTAAATTAAGAAAAAGTTATTCTTTATTTTAGTCCTTTTATAAATTATTATGTACACACTTTAAATAATATTTTACATGTGATATTTGTTAAAAAAGTATTTTGGACAGTGTAATATTTGTGTATGAAAATTGGATGAGACAGATCAAAAACAAAAATTATTTATATTATTTCTAAAATGATGATATAATTAGGCCTTTATACGGATTAAATAATGTTTAATTAAAACTGAAAGTAATATTTAATTAAAATTTGGGAGACTAACAAAAATAAAACTGTGTAGTCAAGATTTTGTACAATCTTACAAATTCTAGACATTCAATTTCATGGAATGTCCAACATATATGAGTCATAGGAATTATAATATATTTTACTTAAAAGATTGCTACTTAAAAGATACTTGAAAGATGGTTGCAAAATAGAAGTAGGATATGTAGTTCAATTAAAAAAGAGGTTTGTTTAGGACAGAGTACGCCCCTTGTGGTGGAAACTGGAACTAAAAGATGTTGCAACGCGTGCGAAGCACGCCTTCTGTGCGGTACTGTGCGAGGTGGGGACACATGTCAAAAATTTGTTTCGAACTGAATGCGTCCCCTGACGCTGGAACTAAAGGAATTTTCAGCGCATGCGCCGAAAGTGGCCATTTTTATAACCATAAAAAAATTACGATTTGATAATTCCAGACAACGAAATATTATCATTTTCACTCATCCTTCAATTTTATGAAAACTATTGGAGGTATCAATTCGAAAAGCACAGTGTTTGTGTAGTTTACTTTTCGAATTAAAAAAATGCAATTGTTGTGAGAATCGGACGTTATTTTTTTAAAGTTTGACAAAAAACTGACACGATTTTAATCAAATGATTTGAGGGAGTGGTATTGAATTTACTTCCGCTTCGATGTCCGTCTCTCTATTTAAGTTCCGAAAGATGAAGGGTCACCATAGAAACGTTTTCGTGCAGCAATTTTTATAGTGATTTCGTTTTTCCTATTATTTTTTGACGGAACCAGGCAACGCCAGGTGGATCAGCTATTTATATTATAAAATGAAAATTTGAAATTTATAATCTTATGAGACTGAGAATACTAAAGAGGAACTTTATTGAGGATGTTAAAAAAGAAGTATTGCAGTAAATAAAAGAATATGTATGTAGACGCCAAATGCTAAAACACGTGATGAGAAAAATAATATGTTAATGTAGTAATCATCTCTGCCATTTTTTAAAAACTTACTTTTTTTTTTAGTTTTGTTACGTGACTGCACTCAAACAAAATCTGTACCTGTATCTTTAAAATTAATTGAATTATAATAAAAGTAAATATCTGGTATAAACCACCTTTGCGTACCATTTCTAATAACATTTCATCAAGAAAAATTAGAAGCATATACAAAATGATGTTGGCGTTCTTCAGATCAAAAGTGTGTTAACAACTGTGAAAAGTTAAATTGCAAGTACATCTAAATAAAGTATTACGCATACAGAGATCATGCACAGAGACAAAATGAATTTTAAATCTAATTAAATTCAATTAAAAATGTAATTTCTAAAGTATTATTAATGTATTTTCTCTCAACTTTAATACATAACTCAGTTCTTAAAAACTTTCACCACTAATACTACTGCAAATGTTGAATACATTTTGTTTATTGCCAAATGCATATGGGGGTATTATTCTATTTGTTCAAATATCTCATAGATTTATATCGCTAATTTTCTGTATATTGCTAAAAATTTGATATGTTTAAAATTGAACACGACAGCGGAAATCGCAATTCAAGCAATTAGTGACACAGTCTGTCCTATAATCGCATTCTTTTGTGAGTATATTTAGCTGAACGATAAATGCTACGCACTCCCTCTACCCTATTAAAATCCGTGCGCGTATCTATCCATATAACCTCAAAAACTCGGAAATCACAGGGCGCACGGCTGCAAAATTTGGCATACGGGTTGCTGGTTGGAGGCACATGAACGATTGGAGCAAATTTAAATATATATATAATTTTATTTTATGTTTTTGACGAATGTTTGACTTTTTTATATTCAGCCCGTAATCGTGCGAGTTCTAACCAGTTCTAAATGTTTACTGCAATGAGAGAGATATATATATTATGTACGCCACGATGCAATACTAAGAAACTGTAGCAGATATTACGATAAATCTTTTACCTTGCATGCAAATAATTATAGATTATTTAATTGAGCTTAATTATTACCTTTTAAAAATTAAAGAAAAATATTTTATCACAAACATCAACAAAACATTTTATTCTATTTATTCCCTTATTCCAAAGATATTGTTTTATCGTGTGCTGCCATATAGCAACATGATAAATTAAGTTTCATGAAAAAAATTCATAGTAGTAGAAAAATATTGTTCTAAATCGAATAGTTATTGAACTACTCAACATTTTAACAGGGGGATTTTTATTTCTTATTTAGATATTTTAAAGTTGTTTGTTGTAAATGCGTTTCTATGCTTATTTTCGTTTCATATTTGATTATTATTATGCCCATTTGATATGAATTTTTTAGTAATACTACTGTGTATCAGGATAAATTTCTTAAAATGGTTTTTAATCGAGTGATGTATGTTGAACGTGAAATATATTTAGTATACTAAGAAATGTTTATTGAATATAATTAATCTCATATACAGGGCCACGCAAATAACTGGATACATGGACGCTTCTGCATGGTAATTTCTGGTAAGTGTGATTTCAAAAGTTTTAAGTGTGTCTTTGCCTGAATTAAACTTAAGCTTAATATGTAGCATGTATAAAAATCTTACGGTAGTATACAGCGCTGTACAAAATAATTCAAATATGTTTCCGACTGTTCGTAGAAACTGCAGAAGGTGAATTTTCAACTGTGTTATGTGTTTTCTTATACTAAGCTAAATTGCAGCATAGTATATAGAGTATATACAAATCTATAGATTATATACAAAGATTCACAAAAGAATGGGAGTACATTTCTGGCTATGGCCTGTAATTGCTAAAATCTGCTAAAATTTGTGTTTTCTAAGATGTTTACTTAGGTTTTTTATTTACCTTATTAAACATTGAAGGCTTCTTAAATTTTTCTGTTAGCGTTGGATCTATGTTTGATGCATGTTCTGTCTTTCTTGTTTAAAATTCATTATTTTTCAAGAATCATAAGATCATTAAAATACACCGCATCCGATTTTTCTCGATAGATCATAATGTAATGGAATTATTTTGTGAGTTCCTGTAAAAGAACTATAAATGCTACATATTCTATACTCCCGAGACAATAGGCTGTGATGCATATCAACCCATTATGCTTGAAGGATCGTATTATCATTATAATACACCATTAACGATTTTTCCATTTAGTAACGGAATTATTTGAGTGTTTCTTTAAACGAACTATGATGACTACGCACTCCATTTTTAATACCAAGCATTATATGCTAAACATTAATAACATATACAAATTGTAGGGAAATCCGAGTTTATTTACGAAAGTTAGAGTACGGACAGTTGGACAGACGGACAGCTAGCCAGCCAGATAGACAGTCAAACCGAATTCATATAAAAGCTTTTCAACATTATTGGAAAAATTAAAAATAAACGAAAGATATATTATTGCATTTCTTATGCGTAAAACAGAGACACATTTTGTTTCGTTAAATATACGTATTCTTTTCTCCTTCAGAAATATAATTTTATAATCAAGATTATTATTTATCGAAGAAGAAAACTAGGTATTATGCGAGTGGGGGAGGGTGCCTTGTACGGAATTTCACTATAAATGATATAATGTGTGTTGGACGGGAAAAGGGGAGGGGGGAGATCCAACATTTACGAAGGGAAGATATAGTGGCTGGAGGGATAGTACAGAAGAACTTTACCTTTCAGCGGCGTTGTGGAACACTGAAAACAAAGGTTAAGGGGGTTCGAATTGTTTTACGATTGAACTTTTGTTAATTATATAATTCATTAAATTAAAAATTAGGAATACAGTAGAGTCTTTAACCCTTTCCGGCGCAAACAATTTTTCGCGTAAAATGGTGAATTTACAAATATTTTTAATTTACAAGAATTTACAAACGTATTTCTTAGACAATAAATACTTGCTTTACTTCGCGTTCAGTATAAAAGTAAAATTTTATTAAACTATTCTGGGTGTCGTTTGGCAATTTGGATTTAAAATTAAGTGGTCACGTTTGTGACCACCGCCCGTGAAAGGGCTAATAAAGGAATAGAAAGATAAGGTTAATAAAGAAATCAGTTTATTTATTTACATAGTGAGGTCATAAAAATTATAGATAAATAGAAATACAGTTCGATTCTTTCTCAACAGTATCAATTAATTAAAATCATTTTTGAACCAATGGTAATAAATTTTAGGATGAGTTGAGTCGAAAGGTTAATTTCACAGCTGCTTTTTTGCCCATCCGGGGTAGTTCTTCGGAGCTAGAAGCGCGAGAAATGCGATATTCCTTTCCGTTTCCCTAGCTAGCATATCTAAGAATTTAAGCATTTTATTTTAACTTGGTTAACGATCATATGGTACATACAAGGATAATATGTATGGAGGAAAATCATGTTACATAAGTAAATAAATGCGGTATATATATCTAAACAGTACATAAAATAATTGGATATACATAAATCAAGAATAATATATATATATATATATATATATATATATATATATATATATATGTAGCATTTTGACGAGGTTGAGATATTACGATGAATAATATTCGATGAAAAGATGGCAGTCCTTCAACGATATAGCAAGTTGCAGTCGATATTAGCAAGTATGGCAAAGTAGAAGGCAATGAAATGATTCCACCAAAGTTTTCCAATAAATCCAGCCAATCTCCAGACAAATAATTTTATTAGAAGACGAACAACACAGAAACGATTCCCAAAGGTCTAAAACTTATAGCCCTCGGGCTAACGTTGCTTCACTTCATTGAATTAGGATGTTACTGGGCCAGATGAATATTCTACGGTCATAAAAATACCAGACGGTCATAAAAATCTGCCGCTCCGACTGGTGCGGGCGAGTTTTGTTCTCTCCGCGGAAACATACACAGAATTACGTCACGAGCGCACAACCCAATGAGTGAGAAGCTAGCTCCAGCCCAACGAATGAGGCTAGAGGGCGAGGCTAAAACAATAAAGAATTCCTTACTTGGGTGCGGACCAATTTTGAAGTTAAAATCCCAAGCGCGCGAAAATTTCAGAGCAATAATAATAATAATAATAAAAAGAAAATGGCTTTAAAAACATTCGAAATGAGAACGCGTCTCAGAATTTTATAGATTGGGGAACTGATAAAAGCTACGAATGATCTTAAATTTTAGATTAAGATTTGGAATAAAATAATTATTAATATACGAATATTTACTACTGGATATAAAAGGAGTTTAAATAGGAATAGATGTTATTAAGAATTAAGGAAATACTGACTATGACAGAAGTTAGATTAATTTTAAAAATTTAATGCGAATAAAATGGAAGGATACGAAGGAAATAAATTTTTATATAACATATATATATATATATATATATATATATATATATATATATATATATATATATATATTTGTACACAATTAATAAGTTCATGGATTCTGTGGGTCGATATTTTATAGTTTTTATAATTAAAAATGTGTGAACAATCCAGTGTTTTAGTACAAACAATTCGTTTCAACGAAATCTAATATATGAAAGTGAAAATAACTTAATTCATATGAAATGTTTTTAAAATACAATTATCTAGGCTGAAAGCATGTTTTAATTATAATTTTTATAATGAGAATACAATATGTCAACATCTGTGAGGCTAATATGTTAAAATAAAGAGAATCTTGAAAATATATACACTCTCATTTATTGACAACTTTCTTTCTTATCTGTATTAGAAATAACACTTAAACGAAGCGTTTTTATATTTTCTAAAAGTTTCTATCAAAATAATTCCTATCGGAAGATTGGGGGAGCTTTTTATTATATTTTAAGAAACATTCAAGATTAAATTTTATCGTATAAAATTTTAAAAGCTACCCTTCCATAAAGGTAAACTTAATTAAGTATTTATAAAAACTACCAAATAAAAATGTGGAATTCAAGAGTGGTAATTCCAGGTGAAGCAATTTTAGTAATTTGAAAACGGTTCGTTGGTAACTTTTTCTTTTTGTAGTTCTTAATTTAATACTTGAAAATTCTTACTTGAAAGAGTAGGTAAAAAGCGGGATAATTGTTTAATTTTCAGGTCGGACTGAACAAACAACAGAATAAATTATAAAACTAGAGATGTTAATTTTGTTTAAATAAATATGTAAAGGATATCTTAATAAAAAGAGAAATATGTAAAACGTATTACAAATACTTAGATATCGAAAAGGTGGCCGATATTATAAATTCAAAAATTGATATAATATACAATGATGTCAATACCCGTAACACTTTACAAAGCGCAGCGATCCTTGTTTTTGATATTAACAGATTTTAAATTCAATAATCAAATATATAAACAAGTAAAGGGCGTACATATGGGATCTCCTATTTCTAATACAGTAGCAGAATTGAAAATGAGAATACTTGAAAATACTATTATGAAAGACTTTCAAATGTATTTAAGATATGGATTTGTTATGTAGACGACATTTTTATAATTACTAATAAATTCATCGAGCACAACACTTTACTGGAAAAACTAAATTCATACCACAAAAATATTCAATTTACATTTGAGACAGAGAAAGACTGAACACTAGCATTCCTAGATATTCAAGTGAAACCTACATGTGATAAATTTCAAACAACAGTTTTCCGAAAACCGAATTCAAATACTTACATAATATCCAAATATTCAGAAACGCCTTTTCCTTATAAAATTGCTGCGATCATGTATACATCCATAGGGCCTTGAAAATCTGTTTGTCCAAAGATATTTTAAGTATAGAAATAAATATGATTAAAGAAATGACCAAAAATACAGGATACCCTACTAAAACAATTGCTAAATTAATCAAAAGTGCAATATCAAGATATAACACATTACAATCAGTTCAACAATATATGAAATTTACAAGCTCAATACCATATATGGATGGAGTATCCCTAAAAATAAACGGAGAATTTAAAAAACTATAAATATTCCTATAACCCCAGAGCCTTGAATATTCGGATTAATGAGTTGGGTTGATTTATGACGGCTGATTATCTACACGGGGGATATAGGCCCTAGGGGAAATATGCCCTCCGTGGGGGTGTTTCTAAGGGATCCTAACCCACATTTACGGCAAGGTTCAAAGAAAACCACTCGAATTAATGCGAACAGACAGAGAAAAAATCAACCATTTAATAACCTCAGGAATATTTAAAATATAATTCAATGACAATGAAGGTAAAGAGGGCGCATTTATAAGTATGAATAAACGGAAAATAGTGGAAAGAGTTAAAGAACACGAAATAGATATAAGATTAAATAAAGACACTACTGTAATAACAGAACTACGCAATAAATCCCTAATACAGATAAATTTTAAAGAAGTACACAAACTTACAAATTATAACAATCTAAATTACGCATTAAAGCGTGAAGCTATTGAGATTATAACAGAACAATCAGATATCTACGATGATGCATTGCACGCTACAGTCAACAACAGATGGCGCCATCTTTTAAATTTTAGAAAGACCGGAAACATCGAATTGAATCAAGAGCGGATAAAGAACTGTTAGTAAACTGAAGATGCCCAAGCGGGTAAGGTGAAAATATTTTTTACAACATACATGACGATTTTAAAGGACTGAATTCTCCTATCTGGAAAAAAGTTAAGTATATGTTTTTTTTTTAATGCATTTTACGTAAGTTATATGTGTGAAAATTTGTTTTAATGCCTGTGAATAAGTAATTTGATGTAAAAACTATTTAAGAATGCTTCAAATTTATATTTAAGACAGTTTTTGAAAAATTACTTTTCAATAAGTCATTTGTTACAGATGTGTGTGTTTGTTTGTGTAACGAATAATGAATTTTTTGCCAGTTGTCCAATCTAACTGAAGAATGTTTTGAGGATAAACGATCTAAATGTATGGCAGTTGGTATTTTTCGATGTAAGACAAAGTGTAGGTAGTGAGAGGATAAGCGATCGGAATATATGACAATTGATATTTTTCGGTGTAAAGCACAGTGTAGGTAGAAAAACAGATCATTATTGCTACGAAAAACCTATGTTTAAAAGTCTCAATATCTCCAGACAGCATAATACCGATGAATAAAATGGATATTAAGCAGGTACTCAAAGAAGTGTTACGTTTTTGGAAAAAAACTAGTCGGGTTTAACAATCGCAAAATTTTCTTCTATCTCATAAATATTAATTATTCAAAAAGAGTATTTTTAACACTTTCCAACCTAGTTGAAAAGTGTTTATGACTTCGGTTTGTCTGGCCGTATGGCCGTCAGCCGTCCGGCCGTCTGTCCGTGCTCTAACTCCCGTAAATATGCTCGGATTGCTCTGCAATTTTTATATATTATTGTCGTTATCTATAGCATGTTCCCTATTTCAACGGAAGTGTGTAGCACTTATAGTTTTTTTACAGGGACACTCAAAAGAATTCCGCTACATTGCGGGAAAAATTATGGGAAAAATCATTTGCGGTTTATTTAAATAATGTTTCACTATTTTAAACGCATTGAAATTTATATATATCACTAAGGTGCATTAGACGAAGCTTAATATGCAATAGGGTGTGCATAGAACTTATAGTTACTTTACAGAGACAGTCAAAAGAATTCCGTTACATTACATCTATGGAGAAAAATCGTCTGCGGTTTATTTAAATAATGTTTCACTATTTTAAACGCATTGAAATTTATATATTTCACTAAGATGCATGACAAGAGGCTTACAACAGAATAGTGTGTGTATAGCAGTCATCGTCGATTTACAGGGACACACAAAATAATTCTCAACTGTCTGTTAACAATAATTCCTGGAAGTGCGTTTTAAGTTACTGAACACGATTTTAATTTTAACTCGCTTTTTGTCTATTACGTGAGGTGTATAAATTCTGTAGATCCTATAAAGGGAAGCACAAAAGTTCGCGGACACATTTCCGTTTAGTGACAGAAACTCCAGACGGAGAATTTTAAACTGTGCTACGCGTTTCCTAACTGAACTAAAATTTAGCATCCTTAGTAGATCTATACAGATCTATAGATTCTATACAGGGCTGAATAAAAGTATTCGGATATTTTTCTGAATATTGTATATGTTGGAAATTCCTGAAATTATGTTTTTAAATATATTATGCGTTTTCCAAATTGTTTACTTAGATGTCATCTTTTAGCTTATTAAATGGTATGATTTGTAAAATTATTTTAGAAGCGTTGGAAAGTGTTACATAATCTATGCTTGACGCATGATTTTTCGTTCTTGTTTTTATTGTACAGTTTAAAAACAAACAAGATGACGAGTTTTGCCTCGCTGCACGAACATCCAGTACATAAAACAACTACCACCGACTGATTTTAATCTTATATTTCTGTTTTATTTTATTGATCAAAGTAAATACGAGTAAATCTCGATCATATTTTTAATATAAACTATATTTTTCGTTATTCTGTTGCACGTGAGCTTCTTGAGAATCGACGGATTACCTGGATCCAAAGCATCCTTGACTTCACGAGCAGCCAATGTACAACAAAAATAAGAAAAATCGAGAAAATCGCTGTCACAATGCCGCATTCTGGGGGAATATCCCCATTTTCAACTGGGACTTGACGTCCATAGTCAAAAATGCATATATGACTTCTGGTTCAATTCTATGCATACACTTTTCATACAACTTCATACACTTTTCGATGATACAAAACTAATACGTACAAAGACACGCGGACGAACAAAAAACATGTTTTCTAAAAACGTGTTTTTCGGTATCTCTGACCAATAAAACATGTAAATCCGTCGAAAACAGGAAGTCAAAAATTTTTTTAATTACAATTCTTTCTTCTATTATAGATCGAAGTAAGTAATAACATACTTTAAAAGTCTTCTATGGAGTTTTGTAGGAACTCATAAATCAATTTAGAGATATAATTTTTTATTAATCGAAGAATATGCATTTGGAGTACATTTTCTGTAAATATAAAACGATAATTTGTCACGAAAACGCATGAATCAGGGAATAGATTACCGGCGAAAACACTCCTCGTGGATTTTTCCATCAAAAATTCGTAGATACAAATCATCTAGACAATTTCATATGTATTTAATTATTAAAGAAAATAATTATTCGAAGAATATAATTGAGAAAGTTTATTTTAAAGTGAAACTAAGATGCATATAATCTTAACTGGAATACGTGTTTGTTAATATTTCAATTTTTTTATATAAGGGTACTTTCACTTTCAGAACCGGTTCCAACCGGTTTCAAAATTGAAATTGTCCGCTTATAAAAAAAACTATAACAGAAATCGAAAAAGTAAAAACTAACAACGTTAGATTTCGAGCTCAGCTATCCTATGCAAAAACATATAATTTAAAAATATTAAAATGCGAGCGAGAAATCTGCCAACAACCTTCCCATAGACTTAACATTTGCTTGAGCGTTCCTTCGCGTGACTAGCGTAGGCTCTTAAGAAGCAACAAAATTTCATGTGGTGAAAAATTTCATAGCAGAATTTGGCAATAGAATTTGACAGGTATATATTTCGTGATATTTTTGGAACATTTCCTTAAAATTTTTTGTTCATTCACATCCCAATATCAATGTTTTCCAATAACTAATTCTGCATTTTTTCTTCGCTGACTATTGTTTCTCCCCGGCTAAAAACATAAATGCGTTTGGTAAGTACACATATAAATTTTTTCTTTTCCATAGCTTTGACCCCGTTTGCTTGTTTAATGATCGTCTTAATGATCGTCCCTTAATGATCGTAATGACCGTTTAATGATCGTCCCTTTTAGGACATTTTTGAACTATTTGGAACATCCCAAAACAAAGATATATTGCATCACAAATATTTAGATGAAATTTTCGGTTACTATAAGAAATGTATTTTCATTTGCAGTGTCTTGAAGTCGCAAAATTAATTAAAGTCACCTTGTGTATACCGTTTTCAATTTTATCAAATTAAAAACAAAAAACCTCTTGCAATATAACAGTTTATTATAATACTATTGTCGAATATATTCGTAAGACACATTTTTCTTATACTTCCTATTTTTAAAAATGTCGTACAGTGTAATAATCGCTTTAATAAAAGCTATGTTGAAAGTTTGAATGTAAATGAACTGTATATTGATTTTCTAGTTTTGATATTTTATATATTTCAGTCTACATATATATATATACATACGATATATATATATATATATACGCTATATATATACGATAGAAAAATATGACCAAGTATTAAAATACGGGAAAAATAATTTCAATCAAAAAATGGTTACGGCTGTTCGTCAGTAAACTTCCCGATTTCCCTCGCTAATGTTATTCCTATGGGCGTAGGAAGCATTCGTATTTTTAAAACATATCTTCGGAAAATTAGTATTTTAAACTTCTGTTTTCTTTGTACTGTTCTTAAAAAGTGTCTCTTCTTTTCTTAGTTGTCAATTTTTTTCTAAAATATATACTTAATTTTATATGAAATGTTAAAATCTTAATAAGTTTCGTTAAGATTTTAACACATAAAAATATAAATTAAGAACATAGTTTAAAAATATTTTGATAACTTAGAAAAAAAGGCATGCTTTAAGAACAGTACACAGGAAACAGAAGTTAAAGCTATTAAATTCCCGAGGAGATATTTTAAAAATACGAATGCATCCTACGCCCATAGGATTAACGTTAGCGAGAGAAATCGGGAAGTTTACTGATGAGCATTCTTAATGCACAAAACCTAAAACAAGAGGAAAGTACTGTATATATACAGTTCACTCACAATAACACATTACTATTTAGAAAGCTGCGTAATAACGCATCTGTTGCGAATATGTGACGTAAAGATCAGAGGCAGATTTTTGCATATGCAAACATGTCTATGTCTAAGCTGTTTTAATATTTATCCAATGTGCTATTTCCAAGATTTATTCTGCAATTCATCATGTAAAAATTTAAGGTATTTTTCAGGAATCTTAAATTTGTTAATTTGTTAATAAAACTAAAGATAAGAACCGTATTGCATTTGCTTATGATGCATTTCTGCGTCGCGTCATCTTCAAACTGGCTGTACAAATTCACATTTTAATTTATGAATAACCCCTCACAAATTTTGTGATAAAATGCTGAAATTCTGTACATGATCTTATTCGTGTATGGAGCACATTTTAGTCATTGGAAAATATTTTGTGGAGGTCAATGTTTTTGGGGCACTGTGTATTTTAGAATGCATAATTAAAATCTTGAAACAATAGTATTATACATAGGTATGGTGTATAATATCTCATATTTGAATGTATATGAATAATTTATAAACTTTTAAAGTTTTAACACTAGGTTATCGGTATCAGATAACTTAGACCCAGATTATTGGGCATTAGTTTCAAGACAAGCATTAGAACCAACGGAGTTGAATTGGGTCCTTTTTCCGAACCTTTCGCTGTGCTTCGGACGCTTATTCACCGTTCATGTAAAAAAAGCTTAATGAAATATGCTTCATCTGGTAATGATAGCATGCATTCGGCAGCGAATGAACACTTCATGTGCATCCAGTATTTTACGAATGGTTTGATTTGCATAGATCTACTTTATGCTCAGCACGACAGTGCCATCTACCGGTGACTTCTTATAACTGCAACTCTTTTGTGATGCAAATAAATCTAAACTGTTTTCGATCCCATTAATACAAGGTGCAATTTTTTATCGTAATTTTTACGCGTTTTTAACACTTTCCAACCTAGTTGAAAAGTGTTTATGACTTCGGTTTGTCTGGCCGTCTGCCGTCTGGCCGTCTGTCCGTGCTCTTAACTCCCGTAAATATGCTCGGATTGCCTTGCAATTTTTATATGTTATAATCGTTATCTATAGCATGTTCCCTATTTCAACGGAAGTGTGTAGCACTTATGGTTTTTTTACAGGGACACTCAAAAGAATTCCGTTACATTGCGGTCTATGGGGAAAAATCATTTGCGGTTTATTTAAATAATGTTTCACTATTTTAAACGCATTGAAATTTATATATCACACTAAGGTGCATTAGAAGAAGCTTAATATGGAATAGGGTGTGCATAGCACTTATAGTTACTTTACAGGGACAGTCAAAAGAATTCCGTTACATCACGTCTATGGAGAAAAATCGTCTGCGGTTTATTTAAATAATGTTTCCCTATTTTAAACGCATTGAAATTTATATAAGGTTCATTACAAGAGACTTACTACAGAACATTGTGTGTATAGCAGTCATCGTTCATTTACAGGGACACACAAAAGAATTCTCTACTGTATGTTAACAATAATTCCTGGAAGTGCGTTTTAAGTTACTGAACGCGATTTTAATTTTAAATCGCTTTTTGTATATTACGTGGTGTGTATAAAATCTGTAGATCCTATACAGGGAAGCAGAAAAGTTCGGGAACACATTTCCGTATTATTTAACTCCAGACGGAGAATTTTAAACTGTGCTACGCGTTTCCTAACTGAACTAAAATTTAGCATGCTATGTAGTATATATACAAATCTATAGATCCTATACAGGGCTGAATAAAAGTATTCGGATTACTTAGATGTTATCTTTTAGCTTATTAAAGAGTATGATTCGTAAAATTATTTTGGAAGCGTTGGAAAGTGTTACATAATCTATGCTTGACGCATGATTTATCGTTCTTGTTTTAATTAGCTTGTAAGATTGCAACAATCTATTGATGCGTATATAATGCGTATGTGAATGCATATGTAAAACAATACAGCCAGAGTTGGAGCACAAATGAAGCAAAACGTAATTAAATCTTGACAGGAGTATTACGAGCTAAATCAAATTAGTTGTGAAATTAGAACTTAAGCTCTGCAGACCTGAGGTACATAAACGTGGACATCTATTATTTTCCTCATAAATATTAAAGTGTTTAATTTTTATTTTTTTACTTTGCTTTTGTATGGCTGAACGTTTATTGCTTTGGCGCAAAACCAATAAATGGCAGCACTGACGCTTATATCTTCATAAAATAAATGTTATTTTCCACAGAATTTCTAAAATGTCTTCAAAGCAGTGTGACCAAGGAAGTACGAAATTTTCTTAATTATTTAATTTAAACGCTTTGAAATAAAATATTTTTGGGATTTGTAGATCATTCGCTTGTGTAAAGACGTTAAATTTGTTATTACATGAATTTAGGTATTCATAATTAAATTGATATTTTTAGAGTTTAAATTCATATTTTAAGGTCCTCATTTTTGAACATAAATTACTTGTCGATTTCAGAAAAAAGAGCTATTCCTGTCATCTATGGGGGCATTATAGTTGTGCAAATACAACGAATATGTATTTGTAGTGTTATTTAACTTCGGATCTCAAGAGGTTAAGTCCTAGGATGAATTGTTCTACTTATTTATGTGAGTTATAGCATTATATTTCGCTAATTTATTATGAAATCTTCGTTATAGATTTTGAGAAATTATTTATAACATCAACATTCGTGCATCCAAATGGGAATTCTAAGAAAAAAAAAATTCTGAAATGTAGAATAATTATTAACAGATATCTTGAAGAGAAGAAAAAAAAATTATACCAATAAATGTCTAGATTGAAATTGTTGAAACAAAATGACTAAAATCAACTATTTAGCAGAAAAAAATCTTTTGCGTTCTTCAAACATTAATGGGTACTTTTCTATTATTCCGTCGACCACTTTTCATAACAAAAAACTATCGCCAAACAGTAAGATTCAACGCCAAAAATGCAGTTGCATTTACTTGATGTCAGAAGCATTATACGTGTTTGTTATGTCATCAAGTGGTTTTAATTCGACATTTACGTGTATTTTTCATTATATTTTACTGATTTATTAGTTATTTCATTAATTAAAATGACAATTGTATCCTTAAATTCTTATATTTTATTTATTTATTTATTTTGATATTCCAATGGCAACGTTCTTCCGTTTATTTGTCGTTACAGTTTGGCGATAGTTTTTTGTTATGAAAAGTGGTCGGCGAGATAATAGAGAAATACCCTTTAATGTAAAGTTAAAATTTTATTGAGGGAAAAATATAATTATTATTTATTTTACGCTAGGTCTATGAGATATGTACATAAAGTACTTATTAAAATTAAAGGATTATTAATAATGATTAATATAAAAACGAATAAAAATTATAAAAAAATATATTAATTCATGAATAAAATTTTAAAATAATTAATTGTATATTAGAACAAGAACTTTATGTACTACTATAAAATTTATCGTTTTTTTGCACTCCAGAATAATTATAACTAAACGTTATAAAGAAAGGAAAATTGGAAGCTTGTTAAGAAGTCATTTATAACAAAAACAAAAAAATACGCCGGTATATGTCTAAATATCGGATTTAGAATGAAGATTAATTGACAGTTTGCGCAATAGAAAAAGCAATAAATTACCTCATCTAATAGCCAAAAGAAGAAGAAAAATTGCTGAAAAAGGCATTTAATGAAAAAAGAAATTCTTATTTTCATAAAACACTGATGTAGTTTAATTTAGAACTTTTTTCAAGCAAAAATACATTAAATAATTTTTTTAAGCTTGTACTAAATAATGTGTACATAAAATATTAATAATGATTAATAAAGCACCAAAAATGTCCTTTTGAAATAAATTGAGATTTTATAAAATAACAATAATGATAATAAACCATTAAAATATAGTGAACATGTTAACATGTTAACTAATTTAAGCTAAACATTATTGTTTGTTAGACCAAGGAACAAATATAATATAGAGAAGTTATTAAACATTTTTACACTTCATGTTAAAAATAGCACAATTAAAAAGAAACATTCTATTTATCATCTGGATATGGATGTTATAGAAATACATATTAACCTTAATTCTGCACTTGGCAATATATAGATAATGTAGAACTAAAATAGATATTGTTTACATACAATTTTTTTTTAATTTGCAGTCTCATAATAGTGAAAAACTAAATACACAGGACTGTGATACAGAAGTACAAAGACTTTTGAAAACTAGATCAGGATTATTTTTTTATAATTCAATAAATGAAAATATATGCAATATTTTAAAAATATATTATTATACTCAAGTGTTAAATATTTTTTTCTTTGTGTCCAGGAACTGCTATGAATGTTTGTGTATGATATTAAACCGAAGAAAAAGTATATTTCGCTTTACGTCTTTGATGCATATTGTGATATATTTTTTTCTGAACAAAGTCTCAGTGCTTTTTTTTTCTTAGACTTTGTAATCTAAAGAACTGATACAGTCAACCTACAAAACTTCAGTCTTTAAGATTTAAAGAAAAATAAATCCTACTGATATACATTTAATGTGTGTCAATACAATTAATGTACGTGTAGATAGCCATTAAACATCAAACACTAATAAATTTTCACCAGTAAATTACTGTCTAAGGCAATCCACATCGATATGGGAGTATAAATGCATTTATGTTTTACTTGGCTTCAAAGCCGGAAGCCATCCAGGTGGTCCTGACTCGGCCTCTTAAGTAAGGAAGATCACCAGAAGCCTGGCACTGCGCGTTGTGCGTCGATATGACGTGGGCTGGTACGTGGACGAATCAAAATCCCCATCGGCGGTATAACCGTGGTTGTCTCCCATATACCCAGTTCTCGGGTTACAGTAGCTATTGGCCTTATTGTGTGAACCACCGCTCGACGATGGTGGTAGATTGCATCTCGTTGGCCAATCCCTTGTGCCTGGCTTAAGACGGGAAGGTCTTAAGACAAAAGTGGCAAAGACTAGCTAATGTGATAGGACCTCGTCCAAATTTATTTGGGCGAGGTGGTGGTGAGGACGGACTGGGAGAACAAGGACCGCTTGTGGCTCCATAGTGTGGTCTGCTTAGCGCCTGAAGCGGCATGCAGCGACCCTTGGTACTGGCAGACGACGGAGCACAGACAAAGGAGTAAGGGGTGCGGTTTCTTAATCCACGGACTCTCCCTATTACGACCTTTCATTCCTTGGGGTCCCGCTGCAGCTGAAGTAGGTGTAGGCCGCTCTCTAGGTTCGATAGAGACGGGAGTGGTGCCTTGTTTAGCTAGAAGTAGTTCGTGTCCATGGGGGACTACCGTCGTGCCTCGAATCTTATGGCCCGTATTAAAATTATGGGTGGGGTTGCCCCTATCAGACTGGCCGACAAAGCGAAACAGGGCCATGTGACGGCGTCTAGACAAAAATTACAGTACGGAACGAAGACCAATCCAGCGTGTCTGTGCGTAGTCGCAGTTTTCTATGCCCGACGGATAGACTAGCAGCACTAAAGGGCAAGTTGGGTGTCCCTTTAGGTGCCTATTTTTCTCTTTTTACCGGCGGCATTAGACGGTTTGAAGGCGCTTCGGTGCTCAGAAACCAAGTCGCCGGGAAGTATGGTGTGTTGAAGTTCGCGAGATTAGGGCCGGGGGGTCCCGACCCTGAAGCCCAAAGCCTGAGCAGGACGTGTCTGTGCATCCAAAAAGGAAGTATTCGCAGTCTTCCGGGCATGTGAGCGGAGC
Source organism: Maratus michaelseni (assembly GCA_963931845.1). NCBI lineage: Eukaryota > Metazoa > Arthropoda > Arachnida > Araneae > Salticidae > Maratus > Maratus michaelseni. The sequence goes on along the minus strand of OZ007596.1, from coordinate 125,610,131 downwards.
CTACGTTTACACCATATATGACGGAATACTGATTTCTTTTATAGGAGTTTCATGACTGAAGGCGTTAGTACAGCAGATGCGTTTCGTGGAGCGCATGAATAAAGAATCTGACTATACAAACAGTAAAAATACGATGAAGTAAAAATGATCACACTCATATGGATTAATAATTATATATATATATATATATATATATCAGGATTCCTTAAAAAAGAGAAATAGAAGATGTGTATGAACTTAAAAACATAGCATCATAAAACATAAATGTATCGCTTCAAAAACTTTTATTTATAAAATTTTCTATTGATAACTGATATCTTCTCAGATGTATTACATAAAATTTTATTGAGGCAACTGTTTCTTGATAAATATTAGCAAGGTTATTATGACTTAAGTTCTATTCATAACACGAGAATTGACTTTTATAAAGAAGAAGCAAATGCATTTATTAATCAAAATCAACATTTTCCAATAACAAAAATATCTCAGTTTGATTATGTTTGGAGGATAGAATACTCAACATGAATACACATTTTACCGCAAATTGCATCAAGAAAGATAAAACAAAATGTCTTTAAAAATGATATGCAGGACTTTCTCCAAAATGTAAAAAAGTTACAAACTAAACTGAACTAAACATTTAAGCTACAGTTTCTTTATTTTCATCTTTATATTGCAAAATATAAAATGTTTTTTATCCATTAGTATCATCATTTACAGTAAAAAGAAATATTGCATGGACATTTTATTACTTTAAAATATATATATTACAAAATGCAGTGTATTAAAATAATTTTCGGCCTTATGAGATATTGGACTCTTTCACTCAATTATTGCTTATATGCAGAGTTAGCAAAGATTAGTTATCTGCAAAAGAGATCTTTGAAATGCATTCAATGCCCCGAATAAGACGAAATTCAAACTAGAAATAGTTGGCATGTTGCGCTAGCCAAATTTCACAAAACATTCTGTAGCACAAAAAATTGGTAATAAATGTTAATAAATTTAGTCAAACTGACAAAATATCGAACTTAGGGAAACATCGTTTTGTTATTTATATAACGTTGTTGAGAATGAAAACGGATATACTTTATTTATATACTTATATTGTAAGCATATCAAATATCTTTATAAAGCCATATCGATATTTATTAATATAAGCTTTTTGAACACATATTTGAATTTTACTGCAACTCTTTTCGATGAAAATACTTACTTAACAACTAACATAAACATCATTTAAATTATCTGGTGTGACACCTCTATGGAATGTTAGCTTCAATTGGGGACATTATATCAACTTAACAACGAAAAACAACAGTATATTAAATCACTTTAAAATGAAGAAGTGATGTGGAGTACAGAGTTAACGTAATAATCAACCGTAAAAACTGTTACACGTAATACGTCTCCTTCCCCATTTGTTAAAATTAAAGTACTACACTAAACTCACAATGTCTCTACAACACTTATCCTTCCTAGAAACACAATCCCTTCTTAATATTAAACAAATAAATAGACTCCGTTAGCCTAAATATCAATTTATATTAAGTAGATGAAAATACCACTTCTTACTAATTTTTACTAAATATACTGTCCACATGCCAAGAACAGCCTTCAATATTTCAATCTGGGGGAAACATCCACGAAATGTATTTACCGCAACTAGAATGCATTTCGGCGAGACCAGCTATAAATCCGAAGTTTCTTGCTAACACCTAATTGTGTATAGCCACTACACAACCACAGTCACCCAATTAACATATATTTGAAAAATGACTGTGACAACCAATGTTCGTAGATTATATGCACTTTGCGAAACTTAAAGGAAGGCAGAAGAGATTTATTAGTCAGGTACAAATGTTTGCGATACAGGACAACACGATCAAAAGAAAATTCTCAAAAACGCAATCGTTCACTAAAGTACCCTTATAACAGAGTAGCCACCCATCCAGCCGCAATCCATGCTGCAAATATCACGCATTCAGATAATACAGTACGCACGCCAGAACCCTCTATTGTGGATAACATAATTCTCACTTACCCTGTTTTTCTTATATCATTAAATATCGCTTATTTCTCATAAAAATTGCAGGATCAAATGCCTTTTTTGATTGTGACATAACCATTTCACCATAAAATAAAAACTTTTCAAGAAACACATTTGAAATTCCTTCTTCCACCTATTGCCCATACATTTCTACGTAAATTGTCAATATATTTATATTATCGACTTGAAAGTACTTTTCAAGCATCAGCGGAGAGGTTAAATCTGAATTCATCACTTGATGTCAGGTTCTTAAGTTTCCTATTCTAAACGTCTATATTATGTAGTTCATCATCCAGAAATAGTGTACATTACCTAAATCAGGATGATAGACAAACATGAGATGATACGTTTCGATAACAAGTAATCAATCTCCCTTGACACCAAATGATTGATTTATTTAGAATAGTGCCAACATACTTAGGAATGCAGTGGTTTCTAATAAACGCATGCTGATCGATTTTTATTTTCAATTCTGAATTTATAGATATATGCCTGTATTTTTTCTATCATACATATCAGTTTAAGTTTTGTAAAAAAGCATAATATATAATACTGAGGATATTCATTTAAAACTGTATATTGTCATGGATTTGTCTTAGAAAAAATTAGATGAAAAGAGAAAACGATTTGCAAAAACACAAAAAAATGCATATATATTTTTTAATTTCTAAATAACTGCACACTAATTTCCAATCAAAAGTCTTAAAATACGAAAAAAGCATAACATGCACTGGTGAAATTTGTTTTTGCTTTATTTTTAAAACTAACATATCCAACATTGCTTAGCCAAAAGAAAACAGGGAAGAGAATTAAATGTACATACGCATAATACTATGTATATCATATTTCCCGTGCTTTGTCATAGAAATTTAAACTTTATGCAGAAATAGCATATATTGATTTTATCGAGATGATGGATGAACAGGAGAAGATGAATGTCACTAACAGAGAATATCTCTTCACATGAAATAATTTATATATTTGGAGTCGTACCTAATTGCTTGTATATACAACGATTGATATCCGAACCAGTCCATGGCTGCGTTTGAATTTAAGTTAGAAATACAAGGGAGTTAAGCTGTTACTTTAATAACAAATTCAGAAATCACTTTGCATGTATAATAAATAAATAATAATAAAATTTACATTTAACATTATAAATTTTGAACACGAGAAACTAATCTCATTTTACGATAGAAAATTAAATAATACTAGAATTTTTGTCAGGCTGTAAGGAGTTGTTCTTAATAATTACTTATTAACAAACTATACCATAATCGGTAATGAGATGCTTTTATGTTTAAGAGAATAATGAAAAAATGTTTACTTGTTATTTTATTTTTTTTTGAAGTATTCAAAGAGATTCCAGTGGTCGGGTTTTGAATATCACTATTTTGTGGAATTATGTTTTAGTAGATTTATATTACAAATGTTGTAGAAATATGCCAAGCATAATATTGTTTGCAAATAGTTATTTTCAAATGATGGGCCACAGAGACCATTGTTTAAAGTGTTTATCATCAAAAGTTTTGCTGAAGACATTGTATACACTAGCTGCTGTCTGTCAGTCGTTTTACTTTTTTTTCACGCTATTGCATACATATATGTGCATAATATAATGCACATAACGAACTAAAAGGAAATATTGAATATCGGTAAGAATGAATGTATTTTTTAAGAGTTTGAAATGGTGCCAAATTGTTTCATTATACAATGGTTATTATCGAATCAGTAATGGGCGAGTGTAAATTTAAATGCTAATCACAAATATAGTTCTTTGAAATTTTATTTGTCATATGTATCACTATCAAATGTGGAATTATTATTTAGCATAATTTTTATTATTTACCATAATAATATTTTTACAAAATACATTTATAACAAGAAAAACATAATTTGCATGTGCACGTTATACGAAACGTAAAATCTAGCATTCTGCCACACCGGATATAGGATCTTTAGGCATCTTTTCGCACGAAAGCTAGAGGGGTAGGCCCATAGAAACCGCTAGGCACTAACTAAGAAACGGGTATCCTTAAGCTGGATTTTTATACCAGTTTTGTTCTCTGAGGGGCTCTGGATTCAAAGTGAAAATTTCCGAGGCAGCACTTAACGTTGTTATAGCACTGAGAATAAGTCCAAACTGTTGAAATTTGGTTACGTTGTTTTAAATCCGTTGAAAAATATAATTTTCTTCGCAATATTTTAGAGTGAACAATTAGTAAATTTATCAGTCATAAAAAAAGTTTTATGTTGGTCATATAATGCGTTTTTTCTGCGACGGATTTTCAACGATTAAATGACCGGTTCCCTGAACTGAAATCCAACAAAATAAAAATTATATTTCGGTAAAATATTCTGGCATGTAACGGAGTTCTTTTTTTGTTTAAAAAGGTAGAGGAGAAGGTGTAAAAACGGGCACAGGTGTAAATATGGGCACCCCTCTCAAAGTAGCTATGGGAGGTGCTGAAGACTGACGGCCAGGACTGTCAATGATGCCATTTGTAGATATAAGATAGCAGAGAGCAGTTGTAACCATTTTTTCAAGTAGTGTGGTTGCAGCGTGAGTAAGTGTGTGAATTGGTGTTCGTTCCGGACAACAAACTTTTGACAGCTATATAAAATCGTTTTGTTTTCATATTCTCATGGTTAATTTAAAATAATTTCCCAGTGATATCCGAAAAGCGGAGATTCTAAGCTACATTTAGAAGCACGCCTTTACTCACTCACGCCTTTAGGTTGCATGTGAAAGTGGCCATCTTTCTTAGGTGGGTTTGGTGTAAATATGGGCCCCCATTTAAAAGGGGAACATAATTATACCACTTTTTCTATTAAACAACATAAATTATTTCAATAATTTTTTACGGGAAAACAACAATCACCTACATTATACACATTACCAAATGTATTATAAAATAAACCTAACAAATGCTTTGAAGTAAAATAATTGTAAAATTACCTTAGATGTAGATAATGATAAAAACTTTATAGATACTTATAAGGCCATTTTATTATCTATAAATCCTGAAAGCATTCGTTAGTTTTATTTTATAATATATCTGATAATATGCGTAATCTAACATAATGGCGTAATGCAGGAGGCAGGGGTAGGAAGACCAAAGAACTTCAAGAAAAGACAGAAAAATTGACACACGAAACGATACGATTCATCATCGGACTCGTCAGATTACTGTGACCCGCAAGACGATGATGATATTAATCTGAATATCAACGATGGAGATAAACGAGCCCCGAGCGATGCAACATGAGTATTTTGTGAAAGAAAGTTCTCTGATGACACTCGCGAAGAAGTGTGGGTTAAATGTGTTATGTTCCACATGTGGGCACACTTGGATTGTGGTCAGTTTCGTTTGCGATTTCTGTAAATGATTTTTTTCTGTAATAAATACATTCTCTAACATTTTATATTGTTACGAACAATTTTAAAACATTTTAAACTATTTTTTGTGACTTTTTTGGAGAGCGTCCATATTTGCACCTCATTTTTTCTGGTGACTTTTAAAAGGCACCAGAAAAGGCACACGAAAAGCTTTTTGCAAATCTTCGTTTTCGAAATGAAATAATGGATATTAATTATTGTTTTGCCTCCTCTCATTTAGGAAACTTGTTATAGTTGTTAATGAAGGTACAAAATCTAGATTTTTTCAAAAGGAAAGTCACTTTAAGTCAAAATCAAAGAGGGTGCCTACATTTACACTTTTACTCTATTCTTAACTATTTTCCAGTCATCGCTCCTTATTTTGGTGACGGGCCCGACGAATCCACCACAACACATTTATTTTTATAAAACGTTTTGCAAAAGCTTGGTAAATATAAATTATGGATGTTATATGTTTAAATTATTAGAAAATTCTTCCTGTGATATTCATTTTATGTATTTTCTTCTATAAACCTGAAACTGTTATTTTCCTTTAAAAATCCTCGATTATGAATGGCTGTATATTAGTTTATTCATGTTTGTCAGAAAAACGTATAAAAATCGACTATAATATTATAAACTTCTTTAATCTGAATTTCCTTCAGGGAAAAGGTATTTCTTATAGAAGATTCTAGATAGGAGATAAACTAAAAAATTTACAGATATTGCTTTCAAGAATATTCTTTTTTTACCCATACAGAATGTAATAAAATAAGAATCTTATCCGAAATAAATATGTATTTCTTGCTTCAATATTTGCCCTCTCCAATCCCGTCGCGTACACTTTTATTTTGCTTCCATACAGAAGTGATTCATGCTTTATTGATAGAATAGCTAACAATATGCCGCAATCTTGCAAGATTATCTATCATTGATAAGAAATAGGTTAACATTTTATGCTAAAGTTGAAATATTTAGCATCCGAAAAATTATATATATAGATGAAACATAGATAGAATTAATAATCTAACTAGAAATAATATGGTTCACCTTGTTGTAGTATTTTTTCTCTTCAATACTGTATTTTTTATTAGCTCACAGGCTATCAAAGCCTGAGAGCTTATGTGCCCGCCCGTTCTGTATGTATGTATGTATGTATGTATGTACGTATGTACGTACGTAACGCGATAACTCTTGACAGAAATAACCGTTTTGCTTCCAATTTTGTTTATAGGTTCCTTGTGATAAGGCGCTTGCCTGATTAGTTTTGGGGATTGATTGTTTAACTATAAAGGGGGGAACGGGGGGGTTACCCCCCTTAATTAAGATAAATGGTTTTTTCATGCAGAATTGTCCAATTTTCTTCAAATTTTGTATATAGGTTCATTGTGATAAGGTTCTTTCCTGATTAGTTTTGGGGGTTCATAGGTTAAGTATAAAGGGGCTAACGGGGGGGAATCCTCCCCCCTTAATTTAGATAAATGAATTTTTCATGCAGAGTTATCCGATTTTCTTCCAATTTTGTTTATATGTTCCTTGTGATAAGGCGCTTCCCTGATTAGTTTTGGGGATTGATTGGTTAACTATAAAGGGGGGGGGGGAGCGGGGGGCTAACCCCCCTTAATTTGGATAAATGGTTTTTTCATGCAGAATTATCCAATTTTCTTCAAATTTTGTATATAGGTTCATTGTGATAAGGTTCTTTCCTGATTAGTTTTGGGGTTTCATAGGTTAAGTATAAAGGGGTTAACGGGGGGGTTAATCCTCCCCCTTATTTTAGATAAATTATTTTTTTCATGCAGAGTTATCCGATTTTCTTCAAATTTTGTATATAGGTTCATTGTGATAAGGTTCTTTCCTGATTAGTTTTCGGGGTTCATAGGTTAAGTATAAAGGGGGTAACGGGGTGGTTAATCCTCCCCCCTTATTTTAGATAAATGATTTTTTTCATGCAGAGTTATCCGATTTTCTTCAAACTTTCTATATGGGCTCATTGTGGTAAGGGGCTTCCCTGATTAGTTTTGGGGGTTCATTGGTGAAGTGTAAAGGAGGGAAACGGGGGCTACCCCCCCCCCCCTTAATTTTGATAAATGGGTTTTTCATGCAGAATTATCCAATTTACTCCAAAATTTGTATATAGGCTCATTGTGGTAAGGCACTTCCCTGATTAGTTTTGGGGGTTCACTGGTAAAGTATAAAGGGGGGAACGGGGGGACTAACCCCCCTTGATATAGATAAATTGGTTTTTTAAGCAGAATTATCCGATTTTCTTCAAATTTTATATATATATGTTCATTGTGATAAGGCGCTTCTCTGATTAGTTTTGGGGGTTCTTTGGTTAAGTATAAAGGGGGGACGGGGGGCTAACCCCCCCCCTTAATTTAGATAAATGGATTTTTCATGCAGAATTATCCGATTTTTTCAAATTTTGTATATAAGTTCATTGTGGTAAGGCGCTTCTCTGATTAGTTTTATGGGTTCATTGGTTAATTATAAGAAGGAGAAACAGGGGATGGTTCCCGCCTCTTAATATATTGTCGATTTCTTCATTTTTCGAGGGCTTATTTCAAATTCTTTGAAATAAGAATATAATGTACAGTTAGTGTGAATAGCCTGTGAGCTCAATGCCGTCAGTTTAACTGGGCAGTTTTTCTTTTATTATATTATTTACTTATAGAAATGATTTATTATTCCTTTTAAAATGATTGCTGTCATCTTAAATCCGTATTTTTGTATAATTATTATTGCTATGGACGTAAAAAAGTCTAATGTTAGGTGAAAAACAATTCATTGATAGTATTAGAGTGTATCAAATATAAGCTCGTGTTTGTACAAATTGCAACATTATGAAGGGGTAATCAAATTTGAATAAAACTTATTCCCGAAACGACCGGTACCGGAACAAATACATGACTAAATTCACAAAGAAAAAAATAATATTACATGTTGAAAATAAGTATTTTGAGCAGCAACCACGCGGTTCAATAAGTGATTCTATACAACGTGGTATCGGATCTAAGAGATTTTTAATCTGTGTTTGAAGAAGAGTATTTCAGATAACTTCTATCTGAACTTAAAATTCATATGTATCAGTTACAGGAGGGCTTCACCAGTGAGACGCCTACCATCAAAATCTCAGATATGTTCGAAAGGCGAATTATGCGGTGAATAGGCTGGCCAAGGAAGAAGTTGCATCTGTTGTGCTGAAAATAAGCTTTGACCATTTTTAACAATATGTAGACGATATTGCGTTCCATAAGATCTTTTACTGTACGATAAGAAAAAACATCATCATGTAGGTCATCATTCATCCCCGTTCACACTCAGTACTTGCTCATTTAGTGCACTCTGTTGTCGTAGATGTATAGTGTGTTCTCATAAAACGCTTACTACTAGCAGACAATCATGTACTATTTTCAACGTCCTGCTATAGCTCTCTATTTATACGTTTAAATCAGCAGCTCAGAGGGTACTGATCAACCCATGCTGGCGCGGTGACTTTGAAATACTAATCATTTGAAAACAACACCCTAATTTACATTTGCCGTCAATGTCAGCTCACTGGCATGATTCGTTCATGGTGTTGCAATTTTTACAAACAAGAGTTTAAATAAGACTTTTTAATAATTATTTTTATAATATTATTTTCTAAAAAAAATTTAATGTTATTTTTATATATAGTTCTTTTTACCTCTACATACTTTTTAAAATCCATTGGGATTTTTTTTTCTATAATAAAATAATTAAGATATGTATGGACCCAAATTTCACTAATTTTCTTTGCCTATTTCATCTGATTATGATTTTTATGCTTCTTCTAAGGAATCCAAGCAAATTCTCCTCCAGAAATGATAATTTCGGATTATAAGAAAGAAGTTGGAGTAGTTTCCAGTGCTAGTTATGTTTATCACACCATATGCGTATAGTATTTTATTGTTCCCGGGGTATAATAACATTCGAATTGGGCTGGTACGATTTTAGAACCAATGTTACAATTTAATTTTTCCCAAAACGTTACAGTTGTTACTGCATTATATATTCATGAAGAAAATTGGACATACACAGCACACCGTAAATAGAAAATATACTTCTTGTGAGATCGTTGATAGTTTTTGTGTCAGAGGAATACTTTCACTTTTTGTGTGCACTTTGTCTTATTGGATCATCTTGTTTCAAGGTTTTGTTTCAAGTACTACTTGGATACTTGAGACATCTGTTGGGTGTCATTACCAAATTGTATATCCAATATGTGCCAAATTGCAATAAGTTTGGCATTTTCGTTTGTTGAAATTTTAATAATTATGCCTTGCGTAACCGACTTACTTACTCAACGTACTAACTACAACCTGGCCTACCAAAATTCTAGCCAATAAATAAATCAACGTATGGTGAATAAAATGATGATAAACAAATTTTGATATGTAATATATATTTTGATATGTAATAAGATTAACTTTAAACTAACTTATCGTTATTGACATGAGAACAATTATAAACTATTTATATTTATATTTAAAAGTTTGCTTTATATTTAATGCTTATTAAGAAATCTTTCATCGCAATAGTTTTAGTAGATGCAACGACCAACCAAAAGCTTAATTTTTATTTTCTTCAATGTGCTTTTTTATATCATATTAAGTTCTGCAAAACATTCATTAATCCAGAAATATAGATATACGCTCGAATTCAAAAATGTTCCATCCTTTCCCAAGGTTTTTCTGTTTTTTCTTTGTTCTTTCAGGATAAATTATTTTTAAGTACTTTACAGCCAATGAGTGAATTAGTTGACTTATAAGAAGACATACTTTCCTTTGAAATTGAAATTTTGTGTGCCAGGAACATAACCGAAATAACAAAAGGAACATTTTCTTAGATCATGTTCGGCATGTATTACAATTGACTGGATATTTACTAAGTGTATTTTTAATCATATTTCTTCAAACTAATGACTAAAATATTGGTACAAATAGTTTCGCTAAACATACTCATAACTCACTCAAAACAAACATCTTGTGCGAACATACTTTATGTTATTTGCAAATAATTTAAATCATACAAATAATATTTATTTTATGTCTTTTGTATCAAAAGCCTGAAATTGTTAGTTCTTACCCTATCATCGATGATGTAAAGCTGTATGATAATATGCGAATTCAATGAAAAAAAAAAGGATTATACTACACAATATGAAGTTTCGTACTTCACTTTCAGCCAAAAGATTCAGTGTTTTAAATATACACTAGATAGTACCCGTCAAGATTTGACGGTAAATAACTTGAACGTTTCTTTAGAAATATGTTTTTATTTTAAATAGATGCTTTTAAATTAATTAAGATTTGAAAAGTTTATGAAATGTTATGTTGTGTAAGCGATTCCTATAGATATACGACGATAGATGGTGTTGTCAGTCCAGCCTTCTCAACTAATGAAGTGAAATAATTTTAATCTTGTAATTTACATCCTATTACACTTGAAATAATTTAGCAAAAATATAATTAAAACTATTAATTGAATGATTTATTTTTACTTACTACAGTCTCAAAATTTATATATATATCAAAATTTAGTATTTTCTAATTTTTTAAATTACGCGACCTTTAAAATTTTTCCTTAATTTTATTTTTACCTGGCTGACTCTAAAACCCAGATAAACCATTGCTATCAAAATGATTTTTTTAAATTGTTATATGAATATTTTTGCTTCTTTCTCTTTTGTCTTCTTTTATTTTCATTTTATTTTTAGGAGAATACTCATATACTTTTCTTAGTTATACAAACATATCTTACTAATAATGGTCATACAAAATATAAATAAAAGTTTAGATCACTTTATTTTATTGACAATTCCATGCAAAATCTTTTAATTTAAATATTTCTAATATAAAATAAGTAATTAAAACTTATTGTCGGTTGTTAAATTTTATTTACCACAGTCCCAATACTTTGAAAAAATAACAGCATTTAGTGTTTTCGATTCATTTTTTCTTCAACTACACGAGTTTTAAAAGTTTTAATTAAATTAATTGTTATCAGTCTCATTCTAAAACCCTGAATTTAAACTTTGCTATTTGCAGCTAACGATTTATAATACATATTTTTTAATTACTTGAATTTATTTTTTCCATTTTCACACATTGTTTAATTGTTAATTCAGGGATATCAACATAATTTAGAGTTCCTGTAAGAATATTTTTCCTTCGTTTTGTTTTCTCTCCTTTTATTTTTCCTTTTTTACAAAAAAAATATCACATAGTTATCTTATTATATATATATATATATATATATATATATGACATGTTGATAAGGGTCATACCAAATATAATAAAAATTGTAGAATAGTTCAATTTATTTAATCGATAATTACGTGCACGATCTTTTAATTTACATACTTTTAATATAAATTTAGTAATTAAAACAAAATATTCTTGGGTGTTAAATTTTACTTAATTATAAAGCATTCTAATTAAAAGAAATACAAATTATACAACTTTATTAATATGAATTATTATTATAAAATAAGAAAAATCTTTCTGTCCTGATTGAATTTCGAACCGACACGATGATCAGAAAAGAGAAGAACCACGCCTTATACCCCTCGATCACCCTTTCCCGTTCGAGTGTACTCTAAAACTGGTTAGGTTCGAGATTTAATTTTACGCGTGCGCAAATGGGCCATTTTCGTGTGAAACTGGAACTTGACGAAAATCCCATTTCGTTTTAATATATAAGATTCTCGTAATTATGACACTTTTATAAGAAAAATAATAATACAAAGAAGAAGTATATCATGTCTCAATATTGTATTTCTCCATTCATGAAATTTTATGTGTTCGATTGGTTCCATACGGTAATGCCCTTTAGCATTATTCGAAAAAAATATTCCTGAATTTTCCTATTGTAAGCATTTGATTTCTTTTCAAATATTTAATACCAGAAAAATAAGCTATAATTAAATCCTCAAAGTAAATATTTATCGATCCCGAATTAAAGATGTTCAACATCCATTAATAAATGGCCTTTTTCAGTTTCGTCCTTTTCATTTGTATCATTTTTAAGTATGAGGATGATTTCCTCATTGTTAATACGAACATGTTTGACATTTCAAACTCATATTTTGATACTTTTAATTTTATGGAAGAAAATAAAGCCTTATATAATACAAAATATTCGTAAAAATGGAAGAAGACTACGTTTTGAAATATATATATATGACCCTGAATGATAGTAAATTCTTCTAAAGAATTCCCCCCCCCTTTTTAGCTGAGTATTAATTGTCAATATCTGAATTATACTTTAGGTGCAGGATTTCGTGTATTATAACTATTTTCTTATAAGCAATGCCACATCTCATCACATTATCGAAACTTTGCATGAAAATAAAAGGAATATTTATAAAACCTGTCTAGCTTGGTTAATCAAAGTATAATTTAATTACATGTAATTTCGTCTGAAGAAGTACTATGATATTAAATCTATACTATGATAGTGCATTGAAACAATTTTAATAAAATATTACATTTTAACAAAACATATGAACAACCATTTTAACAAAAAAGTACAACAAGCATTTTAACAAAACCTTACAACAAATATTTCAAAAAAATTCGAAGAAACATTTAAAAAAAAATATTACATTACAAATTTTAACAACACATAGAAACAAACATTTTAACAAAGCGTTGCAACAAAACACATCACAACAAATATTTAAACAAAGCTTCGCAACAAACATTTAAATAAAGCATTGCAGCAATCATTTAAACAAAACATTACAACAAACATTTTAGTAAAATATCGGAACAAATAATTTGACGAAATATTACAACAATTATTTTAACAAAACATTGCAACAAACATTTTAACAAAACATGAAAACAAACATATTTACAAAACATTTCATCAGACATTTTAACAAAACATCACAGAAAAAAAATCCAACAGTCCTTTATCAAAAGATTACGAAAAACAATTGAAGAAAATATTACAACAAACATTTTAAGAAAACATTGTAATAAACATTTTAACAAAACATTTTTACAAAACACATTTTAACAAAACATTATAACATACATTTTAACAAAACATTAAAACGTTTTAACAAATCATTGAATTAAATATTTTAACAAAACATTACAACAATCATTTTAACGAAACACAACAGAAAATAATTTACCAAACATTACAAATTTTATATGTTTGTAATTATATATTGTAATATTATATATTGTAATTATATATTGTAATATTTTGTAATATTACATTATACAAAATATATATTGTAATATTGTATATTATATTTATATATATATATTGTAATATTGTATATTATATTTTTATATATATTGTAATATTGTATATTATATTTGTATATATATTGTAATATTGTATATTATATTTTTATATATATTGTAATGTTGTAATATTTGTAATTATATATTGTAATTACAATTATATATTGTAATTATATACAGTAATAATATATTTGTAATCGCATGGTTGCTGCTCAAAATACTGATTTTCAACATGTAAAATTATTTTTTTTCTTTGTAAATTTAGTCGTATGTTTTTTCCGGTACAGGTCGTTTGGGGAATAAGTTTTATTCAAATTTGATTACCCCTTCATAATGTTGCAATTTTTACAAACACGAGCTTATATTTGATACACTCTCTTACTATCAAGGAATAGTTTTTCATAAAAAACTGTTAAGTAAACAGTTTTAGTAAACAGTCAGTGCAAAAAATCTTTCATTTTTTCAATATATTTATTTCATTTAATATTTGGTTCTTTTAAATATTAATCTAATCCTAAATTAAAATTTAAGCTGTATCAATATTTATTCTCAATAGTCTCATCGTTTTTAATATTACCTAGCTTTTTTTCTAAAAACTGAATGAATTTCATTTATAATTACCTGAGTGACCAAATTTGGAAGATTTCAAAATGATTATTCATATAAATTAGGTTAAATATTGTATGTTGAAATTCAACAACTTCATGGTAAAAAATTGACTGGAATACTAATATATGAATTTTCAATAGTTACAAATTTCTTTTAATATAAAATTTTATTATTTTAATTTTGATCTTCTTTTCACTATGTCATTCTTCTCCAGATGTTGTGTATCTCAATGATGAAGAATTCATATAGCCATTTTAAAATAAAGCCTTTTTGTTATTAAAAAAACCTAATTCTGCTTGTTTTGATGCAAATGGTGTACCATGATTTTTACTCTAACACTCAAATATTTATTTTTTCTATAGGAAATTTGAGAATGTATAAAATATTTACACTAAAGAATCATGATGCAGTGTACTAATTTGTGAAAATACATTTTTTAGATGTTTTTTCTTATCCGTGAAAAAATTCTATAAAATTTGAATACCATTAAAACAAAAGAGGTACAAATTCTTTCAGTATTTTTTCGCTGTACTACTGTCATTTTCATTTTTTCTGTTCCTTTCAGATGCGAATGAATTTTGCTTTATTTTTAGGAAATAAAACTTTATTGCTTGGTAATTTATCATTCTTAGGAAAAACATTATATCTGAAGTTCAAATATTTAGTAACAGTAAAAACCTATGAATGCCACTCTAATGGAAATATGAATCTAACATTGAATATAGAAGTACATATAGTACTAATATTTGTTGTTTTCAGTCTAGACGTTTCCATGGTTTACGTACAAAGATGGCTGAAATTATTTTGAAGAAGATGATAATCATTTCAAAGTTATATTTGATACTGATCACTGATATAGAAGAAAATAACGTCTAGTTTCCTCAAATATTATTTCACTGTAATAAAATAATATTTACTTTAGTTACGAACCAAATATATATTAGATTAATAATTTATAACTCGCATGACATGACATAAAATATATGCTCGCATAAGCCATTAAGTATACTCGAATAAAATAAAATATGTATCCCTCCCGAAATAAGATCTACGTAGTTTCGCAATGCCTTTTCTGTCTAGAGCCATTTTTTTTCTTTTTGATAACCATACGCTTCTTTTTAGAGATACTTTAACGACATATATTTATGAATTTTAACATTACCCAAGACATAAAAGATGTATAATACTTTAACTTTAAAAAAATTGTCTCAATTTTAATGATATAGCAAATTATATTTGAGTTTCATTATTGAAAGAAAGTTTTAATGTCACATACAATATTCATACAATATTCATAGAATTCGCCTTTGTTGTTTCTTCCGTTTAATGTTGTGATGCTTGCTAATGTTCTAGTTATGATCAGCAGTTGTGATGCTTAAGTATGCTCAGTTATGTTTAATGATGTTCAAGATTCCTTTAAAAATATATATATATCATAACTGAAGTAGTACTATTCAAAACGTATGCTTTATACTTAGTTTATTGTATGTTTAAAGCATTCTTCTTTTTGCAAAAAAAAAATTTTGTGGAGCGTTAGCAAAGAAATTTACCAATGATTTCTTTCTGATTCCAAAGCCTCTATAGTATATCAATCTTAAAGAGATTTTTTCAAGAATAAAATCATTTTTTATCTGAATTAAAATATAATAAATATGCAAAAACAGAATGATTAAAACATCAAGAAATATTTTTAAATAATTCAGTCTGTTTTTCCCTTAAATTCAACCAAACAAACGTTATTTATCCAACTTTTAATTGTTTTCAATCCGTCATAGATTGAATTTTACACAATTATTTTGCCATCTGTTATTTCTATAAACTCGTATGCGAAAAGAAATCTATTTCATAAAATTAACATTTAGCTGTTTATAATTTCTTGATAGAGGCTATGTGACAAAAGAGTGAAAATATTCGACAACAAAGCAAATAATGTTCATTCTTTTATAAATTTTGATACAGCCAATATAAAAATAATAAAACAGTTTTGCGAGTATTTAAAATTAGGAATTTATTTTGTAAAGCTGTTTGAATTTTATTCCAATTAAAGTAAATGTGTTATAATTTATAGAATTAATTTTAGAATTTAAAATATATGTGCACGTTTTACTAAAGAAAATACACGATTTATCTTTCTGAAAGTCTTTATATCATGTATTAAATTTACAAGAAAAAAAAAAATTGAAAATCAAGATAAAAGTAGTTGTATTTCGTTACCAATGAAATTAAACTGTCTCCAAGAGAAATTTTTATAAACTTTAAAGAATCGAATCATATAGAATGAAACAATAAAACTTAAATTCGTCAGCATAAGTCTTTTGAATTAATAAAGCATAAACACAATATAAATATAATTATCTCACTGTCTACTTATTAAATGAAACAATATGTTAGAAATCACATTCTGTAAAATAATTAAAAATCACTTGGCAGTAACATCTGATCCCAATAACATAAAAAAAGAAACTATAATTTGTCCTAATCAGATGATAATGATCAGATGATCCCTGTATATGAACTAACTGCTTAGCACCACAGCTAATACCTGTATCGTTTCTATAACTGCACGGTATGTCACAGGAGGCAAAGATGTTTGTGACAGTTTAAAAAATTAAAACTAATTATTTCATTTATGAGTTATTACTACATTCTTCGAAAACATCCTAAAACTAAACTTCATTATATAAAGAAAATTTTACATATTATATTTTTAAGTACCCTTATTATTTTGCTTTTGAAATATTAATGAAAAGATGTTCAAAAAGAAATGAAATTTTGTTCAATTAATGCAGTATCTTAAAAAACACGAATAAAATTACTTAAAAATAAAAGCAGTAAAAGGAAGACGTTATGACTTGTCATATACGTAGCGATCTAATTTCTGTGAAATTGAATACAGTAATTAAATCTCACTGTCTGTACGAAGGAAAAAAATTTGAAATGCTCATAATTCATTTGAAAACTGAAGCACAACATTGTATTCCCATAACTTAGAGCGTACTTTATTATTCTTTAGACCATAGCCTTCAATGTAAAAGAAACAATTTCTTAATTTACGAGCCCCATTCGAGGTACCCATGATTCCGAAAAGCGTTCTTTATCTTTAAAAACCTCAGAAATCAATATATTTTCAAGATTTTAAGCAGCATTAAAAAATCAAGTTTTGTTTTATTGCTACTGAATTTCAAAAACGTTTTCGAGTAGTTTTTTAGTGTACTAATTAGTTTT
Organism: Maratus michaelseni; assembly: GCA_963931845.1. Classification (NCBI taxonomy): domain Eukaryota; kingdom Metazoa; phylum Arthropoda; class Arachnida; order Araneae; family Salticidae; genus Maratus; species Maratus michaelseni. Next base: position 125,592,577 of record OZ007596.1, on the reverse strand, counting down.
CCCACACCGGTATATCAGTTGCTAGGATGCTATCAATTCTCAATTAAACATTAAAGCAGCGTAATTGAATTTATACGAAAAGTAACAAAATAATTATGTATAACAGTGATAAAGGATGTGAATTAATTTTCACTTTGCTAAACAACGCATAACTAAGAGAATGAAAAATGTGTCCAGACTGGGGATCGAACCCAGATACCCTGGTATAGCGCACCAAGTGCTTTACCGTTTAAGCCATCTGTACGTCATCCAGTCTGGCATTTTCCCCTCATACGTTGGCAAGGCTGTAACTTCGCAACGAAAGATGGAATGTCATACATGAGTACAGTGGCGTAGATGAGATGAATAAATTCCCAGCATTGGATAATATCAAAATTTCCAATTAAATTTTCAGCAGGACTGAAACTGCGCGTAAATTTAATAACAGTGACGAGAGATTATTTTCTTCCCTCTGTTGGTTATGCGTTGTTTAGGAAAGTGAATATTAATTCACATCCATTTCTCAGTGTTATTAAATTTACGCGCAGTTTCACTCCTGCTGAAAATTTATTTGGAAGTTTAGATATTTATAGATTTTAAAAATAATGTTAATTTATTGCGTTTTTCTGTAAAATGTACTATTTGAACACGAAAATTTTGACTGGATAATTAAATGCATCCAAAATATTTATATTCTGGATTGGGAAAAATGGTTAGTACAATATAAAAACTACTCGTAAATATTTCCAAAAAACAAGTGGCAGCAAAATAAACTTATTTTTTGTAAAAGCTTCTTTAAATATTGCATATAGATTTATGTGTTTCTAAAGATAAAGAGTGCTTTTCGAAATCATGAGTAACTTAGAAGAGGTCATACATATTTTCGTTCTTGGTTATATTAAATTTTTATATTAAATTTTTTCAATGTTTTGTTAAAACCATTTAATGTTTTGTTAAAATGTGTTTTATAATGTTTTAGTAAAATATTTGCAGTAATATTTAGCAAAAGGTTTTAATGTTTGTAATGTTTTGTTATAATGTTTGATACTATGTTTTGTTAAAATGTTTATTGCAATGTCTTCTTAAAATATTTGTTATAATATTTTCTTCAATTGTTCGTTGTAATCTTTTGATGAATGTCTGTTGCAAATTTTTTTTTTTTTAATTTTTGTTGTGATGTTTCGTTAAAATGTTTCATGCAATGTTTTGTAAATATGTTTCGTTGTGTATGTATATGTTTGTCATGTTTTGTTAAAATGTTTGTTGTAATATTTTGTTAAAATATTTGTTCCGATATTTTGTTAAAAAGTTTGTTGCAATGTTTTGTTTAAATGATTGTTCCAATACTTTATTTAAATGTTGGTTGCGAAGCTTTGTTGAAATGTTTGCAGTGATGTTTTGTTGAAATGTCTGTTTCAATATTTTGTTAAAATGTTTGTTTCTATGTGTTATTAGAGTTTCTAATGTAATGTTTTGTTAAAATGGTTGTCGTAATGTTGTGTTAAAATGTCTGTTGTAATGTTTTGTTAAAGTGTTTGTTGTAATATTTTGATAAATGTTTGTTGTAATGTTTTTAAAAATGTTTATTGTAAATGTTTTTTAAATGTTTGTTGAAATGTTTTGTTAAAATGTCTGTTGTACTGTTTGGTTAAAATGTTTGTTGAAATGTTTTGTTAAAATATAATATTTTATTAAAATTGTTCCAATGCACTATCATAGTATAGATTTAATATTACAGTATTTCTTCAGACGAAATTACATGTAATTAAATTATATTTTGATTATCCAGGCTAGACAGGTTTTATAAATAAGCCTTTTATTAATTTTTATATAAAGTTTCGATAATGTGGAATTGCTTATTAGAAAATAGTTATAATACAGGAAGTCCTGCACCTAAAGTATAATTCAGAAAATGACAATGATTGCCAGCTGAAAAAAAAGGGAAAAAAATCAGAATTTAGGATCAGTCAGGCTCATATATATATTTTTCAAAACTTAGTGATATCTTCTGTTTAAATTAAATAAATAAAATACCCAGTTTATATTAATAAACTTCTGCAACACGCAACACAAAAAAAGACTCTGAGATCAAATTAAATTAGTATTTTTTTTTTTTTTTACTATTTCCTTCTTACTTTTCTGTCCATGTGAGTCAGCTTTCTTAATTTTGATTTTCCTTGCAGACTTTGAATTGCCCCATCTCTTTCTCTCGTTCCGTTATTCAAAGGTTTTTAGGTTGAAAAAGATTTTTTGGAGATATACAAATGTTGGTAGTTTATGTCATAATCATAATCGATGTATTCAAATCATATGACGACATTACAACTAACAAATATATATTTCTAAATCCCCAAAACGGTTATATTTTTAAAACAATTTATAATGATTTCATTGTACGATTTGATGTAGCATTTTGTATTAAAAATTATTCTTTATTATATCTGCTTTTCAATAAGTTAGGCACAATCAATAACACTTTGAATATAATTTACAATATATTAAATCCCAGTTGTACAGTCAGAAATCCCTCATCCATGTATCCGACTCTCATTGTCTATTGGGGAATTAATATTTTATTTTATTGCCCCCAGAAATTATTATCCTTGCATCTCAGCTTCTTTATTTCTCGTTTGGCTTACTAAACATATCATTGTGCTTCGTTTACTGTTACTATGAATTAATCATACAATGACTCAAGGGTTTAAGATATGAAAGGGCACTTTGAAGGAAATATCAAAATTGATGATGTAATTACGACCCCATCCACACAAAGTGGGATGTACTAAAATCTGATGATGACATCTAAAGTAATTAATTAAAGCTCTCTAGAGATCCAGCAATGATATATTGTTTAACTGTTCTTCTTAACGTTTTATGTCCATACTAGTCAGCTTTTGTCTATAAAACAATCTATATTTTACAGCGTAAATCCTTGTTACTTATGATTATTTTTTTCTTAAAAACCTGATAAAAATTTATAGCAATTTATATATTAAAGTTGTTGTTTTTTTTATTTCAGCGCATCGAAAATCTGAGATACAATTGCATTTCTAATTAGTAATTTCTATTAAAGAATGTGAAGTATTTCATGTGCACAAAGTGATATTACACTGTGGAACAGAAATCGATGAAGGTAATGTTTACGATATAAAAATACTTGATACTTAATGTATTTGATGGTCTGAAACCTAATATGATTATAAGAAAACTAAATTTGATACCTTTTATAAAGATATACAATTATTATACAGACATATATACAATAAATACAATAATCCAACATGGAGTTAAAAATTAGCCAGAGCCAGGAATCGAACCTGGGTCCACAGCGTTCTAAGCTATTGCTCTAACCACTCAGCCACTCCGGCTGATTCCTGAGTCTTTAATTTCTCGCTAATTAACATAAATAACCTTTTATAAAATTTACAACTGAATGTACTTCTACCATTCTACAGATTGCATGCGTCTTATTATACTGTGTTTTAAATTAATACTATCAGAAACAATAAATGCAAATGAATTTATCAAACCTATAACTGAAATCATGATACAATTAAAGTTATATAGTATAACAGTGTTTTTTACATTTCTATTAAATTCATATATAAGATATGTACAATCGATTCAAAAAAGACACAGGGAAAAAATTGCAAATATGAATATAATACATTTAAAATGTATTATATTACATTTACGGCCCAACATTCGTATTGGGGATCAATTTAAAATTAAAACAGCTCTTATACATTTTAAATTGTTGTTGAAATTTACATTATCAGATGTAAAATTTTACTATTTGTAAAAGAAAATCTTCAAATAAATAGATGAGCAGTTTTAATTAGTTTAAATGCTCATAAATATATAAAGGTTTTGTAATAAAAGTGAAAAGGAAAACTGAATATTAACCAGTAATGTTTAATAAAATCAAAAATTGTGTTCTCATCTGTCAAATGTTTTAAATGTATTTCTTATTGTTCGTGCACTTTGATTTGAAGATAAATAAAGATGAAAATAAAAAACGCAGAATCTGCGAATATAGTTTAACAAAATAAAAAAATGCTGTTATCTATAAATAGTTTAGTAAATGTGTTTTAAAGACTTTGGATAAGTTAAATATAACTAAATTTGATTTGATAAACTTTATGGAAAGCCCTAATATGTTTCAGAAATATAAACATTTATCAATAATAATAAATCTAGTAACGTGTTTTTTATTAGGTTAACTTCCAATAAATAACTTTCTTTTGCAAAAAGATTTCATCGAAATTGATCAGAATATTTATAGCTGTCATATAATTTATCAGTTAACATTTTTCAAAAATGTTTATTTTGCGTAAGTACGAAAACGAAAAATTAATTATATTTTTATTACACAGAAAAAAAAAAATTACATAAATATTTTTAGAAATTATACTGGAAAAATAGTCTGGAGTTTGATATAAAAAACATGTTACGTGTAAATATTTTATATGGACATGTATATTAATTTTAAATTATCTAAAATACACAGAAGTATGATTAGCATTGATCATTAAAAGTATTGTATTAAAATAACATTATTGGCATACTATGGCATTAAATATAATGGTATGTTTAACGCAAAATATATACAAAATTCAAACGAATCACGTTTTATTATTATAATTCTTTTTTTTTTTTTATATATGAATTTTGAAAACTGAGTTATAATATTATGTATTTTAAAGTATTATTTATTTTAAAATATTTAAAGACAATTAAAGCGTAGAAGCATTAAAAACAAACAATTATATTATTATTTTGAATTAATTGACTTCACATTGAAAGGAATATTTGGATTTTTCTTTATCTTTATATTCTAAATTCATTTATTAAATCGTAACAGGAAGTTCTTGAAGAAATTCAAATCTGAAATAAAAATTTCATGTCAATGTAGGTACTTAATAAAAAAAAAAATCATTAAGATAACAAAGCATTAAAGATTCAAATGATCCAAAATAATGCTTCCATCTGGTTTCTTTGAAATCACAAGAGTTTAATTTGTAAATTAATATAATTGTGATTACTTTTAATACTGTGCACGTTTAAAGAAATATTTTTTAAATCGCGATTTAAAATTGAATCCCGAAAAAAAATCATTCACATTTGCATTTTAGTCACATAATTTTTTTTATTAGTATATCATAAATGACTAGAATTTTACATCTAATTTTACATTGCAGATGCAAGATAAAAAACTTTTTTTTTAATCTTATATTTCATTATTTTTTAAGCAGTCGGTTTTAAAGAATTGAAATAAGAAAAAACCTTATAAAATGCACTTGTATCAATATTATCTGGATCATCTGGATATTCTGGATATCTGGATATTATCTGGATATTCTGGTGGCGAAATTAAAAATATCTCCAAAGAAAATTTTAAACATGTATATACAAATCAAATGTTTTCTTAGTAAAAATTCCCTCGTAGTTAATTGGAGGAAAACAATTTTAGAATACTGTAGTCCGTCGTTTTTCCATGCCTTATTATTTCGCTTATTTGGAAATATCACTTTCTATTTTCTTCTTCTATCTGTAAAAATATAAGTAAAAGCTCCGCATTAGCAGCACTTTTTACATAACTATATATATATGATCTATTATACAAAAATCTGACTCTTCTGTTTGTTGTATTTCAAAACTACTACTCTTAGAATATGGAAATCTATTGAAATTAACACTATAGGACCTTGAGGATATCATCTCTCAAGGATAACCTCTCACATTTTTAAAATTTGAATTAGTTTTCGAGACATTTTTTTCTAACTTCGCACGAAGTGTCTTTAAATAAGGCAACTAAATTACCCCACTTTTGTAGAACAAAAGGAAAGAAAAAGTAAATAATAGGATGTCGTCTGCTACCCAAAATTATAAATAAATATATTTATTATTTTCTGTTTAGGTAAATCGTTTAATGATTTTTAGTTTAAATTCTCTTTTTAAAAATGTAATGCCAAGTGTATTCATATATGAATTAACTTGCAAAATGTAAGTTTTATAATTTTCAGCTTATTTACATTGTAAACACGATTTCTTCCTTATAATACATAAATTTAATAAAATTAATATCATGAATATTTTCTAAATGTAGATTTAAATTAGATTTCATATTTTTTCAAAAATCGAAAGATATCATGTCATGCAAAACGCAAAATGCAAAACATCCGTCTGTTACACCAGCTATTACTGGAATAAATAAATACAGTTATATGTTCTACGTTTATTTAGAAAACTGTACTATGCGCATAAATTCGAGTTTTGGTGATAAATATAAACCATTTAAGTAGGTTATCGTATTTCAGAACTTTTTAATACCATCGTCGGATTATGTTATATCATTCAGTTTTTTTCTTTTCAGATATGTGCTGTATAATGAGGTATAAAATTTTCATGAAAGTTATTCAAGAAATATATAGTCCAAATTTTGAAATTTGAAAAAAAAAAATTACTTTTAGAATGCAGATGATTGCTACGAATGAAAAATAAAAACAATTGTACTGATATCAATTGAAAGGGAATTTTCATAAAAAATATTTTGTATCTTACTTTCTCTGAAACTATTGAATTAAAAACTATATAAGTTTACATTTGATTTTACACTTAAAAACAAGTTTCATTTAAAAGATTTTTTGAAACAATAGAGCTTTAAGGAACGAACTGCATCAAAAAACCTTCTAGAAACACATCTTCCCTGAGAAGAAGTTTATGTTTGAAACTTAATGCTGATTAATAATGTTTTTTTTTTTTTTTTTTTTTTTTTTTTTTTTTTTACAATTTTGAATTTAAAAGATGGGAAATGAACAAAAATGCGTCTGATTTTTACTGTTTTTACAATAGAACTATTCAATTGAAATGAAGCTTTCGCGCTCTAATACACTACATGGCCTTTTTGGAGAAATTAAGTTGTTCGTATAATACTATCGAAAACAAAAATTATTTCCAGACATAATTCTGCTTTCCTCTATAGATCTATATCACATATATAATCTATATATTAAATAAAGGAGTTGTTGTAGTTTCTTGACCTTACTTATTAGAATTTTCTATTACAATTCTTTGTCTTCTTGCACTCTTTCATTGCACTCAATTTTGGTTCATGTATAACAGTGGAATTTTGTAACATATTTTTGACCCACTTCCTGATATGCTAGAATTATAAAAAATACGTTCAAAGGTGTGTTTGCGATGGCAATACATCATTTTAATATTTTTAGAACTTAATTATAAATTAATAAATTAATTGTAAGTGATTTCTCCATTGGCCTGCCACAGGTGATAAATCAATAAATATTATGTGTAACTCGTAAAGTATTATGCGAGATGAAACAACAATGATTTTAATTTTGCGCAAATAAACGCTCGCCGAAATATGCCAAATGGTTGTGAAACTGCCACAATGAAACATTTTAATCACTAAAACAGTCCAAAATAAATTATAAATGAAAATGAAAATTGTAATGTTTAAAAAAATACGTTTTTATCAATTAATAGTTGCATATTAATAAATTTACATTGAGAAATCAAATAAAAATCCTATTAAGATAGTTTAAATAATGTTTTTTTTCCTTCCTGTTTCCACTACCTTAGTAAACAACAACAACAACAAAAATATATATAAAAAACTCACTTGCTCGCGCTTTCTACGAAGCATAAGAACGAAAAAAAAATAATTTTTCATAATCGAGTTTGGCGCCTACTGCAAATTAGTGTATTTTAATGGAAATTTTTCGAGAAACTCATGCATTGCAGTCAAAATATTAAGAATGATTTTCAAGATGAACATCGAATGTTTATAAAAGAGTGTTTTTAAAGAAAAAATAATTTTTACTTTTATACTTATTGCTTTTTACTTCACTTTTTATTTTACTTATATACTTTTTACTTTTTACTTTACTTATTAGTTTACTTTTATAGTTATTACATTTTACTTTACTTATTACTTTACTTTTATATTTATTACTTTTTAGTTTACTTATTTTTTTACTTTTATTTTTATATCTCAAAACTTCTATTATTAAATACGAACAATAATAAATTTCACAAATAGTGGTATAGAATTAAAGGACTCCAAGGGACTCTTATAAATGAAACGTCCATTTTCGTGGACGCCATTTTTTAAGAAATTATTACCTTTTTTTTATTTTAGGGAGATATTTTTCCAGAAATTCTCGATGCGTTAAAAAACAAATTCACTTACATAATTCGTTTTTTAATTATTAATAAATTGTACATAATTTATTTGCTACCTTTTGAAATTATATTGTTCAAAGTATATATGGATATATATATTTTTTTTTAATCAGATTTTAACATTCTTTATTCCACACTTTCACACTTTAATATTTTTTTCTATATATATGTTTTTTTGTGACCTAATTCATTTGCGTAAAAAATATTTTTAACCCTATGAGCGTTTTGAAAAAGGGTAAAATTGTAATGTTGTTTTCTCTGCATTTTATTTTAAATGCTAAAAAAATATTATTCTTTCAGCATTATACATAAAACTTAATTAAAAATATGAATGCAACCTTTGATAGTATTAATCATTCTTCAATGTTTTGAAAATTCATTAAACCTATAGAATTATATTATCTTAAACATTGCATATATTGCAGTGAAACCTGCAGCTTAGTGAACGAAATATTACGTTCTACACGCTTAGAGGGTTAAAAGTAAAATTACATTCATTTATGCTTATTGTTTTACGTAATACATAAGATTACTAAATGGACTATAATTTATATGAAGTTCTAGGTTTTTCAATGTTTCAACTTGTTTTTATATTTTAATTAAAAAAAATATTGAATAAGTTTAAATAAATGTATGTTTAATTACTTTTAAAGATTTGATTACTTTAAATATTTTTTATTTATTGAAAAGGAGTAAAAAATAGCAAAAAATTAATATGCCTTTATTGAGTCTCTTTCCCCTTACCAATGATCGTTTTCTTCTTATAAAATTTTATTGCATTTCAAAAGAAAATTATGCCTAACTCAAAAATCAATTCGGGCAAACCTTTAAAAATCGGGAATCTCTTGATCAAGATATTTGTCCGCTATTCAGAGTTAAAAGAATACAAATATATAGATTTCAGTGAATGAGAAAGTGTTCGCTAAATAGAAATGTCCGTTATTCCGGAAAGTTCGTTACAGATGTTTTATTGTATACTTTTAATTACATTTATTTAGTAAAAAATGAAAAAAAAACAGCGAAATCTAGTGAATTTTATTCAATGAAATTCGTTTTGTAAAAAACGAAGTGAAAACGTTTTTGTAGTCTAACACGAATAAAAATTAAATTTTTAACCCTCTGAGCGTTTTGAAAAAGGGTAAAATTGTAATGTTGTTTTCTTTGCATTATGTTTTAAATGTTAAAAAAATATGATTCTTTCAGCATTATAAATAAAACTTAATTACAAATATGAATGTAACCCTTGAGAGTATTAATCATTCTTCAATGTTTTGAAAATTCATTTAATCTATAGAATTATATTATCTTAAACTTTGCATATATTGCAGTGAAACCTGGAGCTTAGTGAACGGAATATTACGTTACACACGCTTAGAGGGCTAAATTGTAAGTAAAAAATTACATAAAATACAAGTTTATGAAATTCCCATTTTACACTAATAACCTATTTCCCTCCCCCCCCAAAAAAATGTGATTTTTATTTCTTATAGCAGAATAAATTAATATTTTCTCCCGTTACACTCATAAAATATATCCCACGATTTCGGGTTCCCCCATTTCTCGTTTGTCTCACTGAGCTGATTGGAACTGCATTTCATTTCTCTTCCTTTAAGAAAGATTGAATCATTTAGTGACCCAAGGGGTTAAGATGGGAAGGAATTATTTCAGAAATATGTCAAAATTGATGGTGTAATTACGACACCCTCCAGAAGAGAAATGATTCACTTAACTCTGATGACAAATTAGCGTTTCATATATATCTTTATCTATATTAGAGTGCCTTACGGTAAAAGTTAAATAATTAGCGTTATAAATATGAAAATTGAGATTGATTATGAAATGAATTTTTAGAGAATAGTGTTTGCATTGTGTAAAAGAAATAGTCAGATCTAGCATTATTAATGTCTATTAGTAAATACTTATTATACAATTTAAATATTTCTTCAAAAATTTTGCAATTTATTAAATTGAATTATACTCTAATTGAAAGTTTTGCGCACTTAAAATATGCTTACGCACATGAAAATGAAGTTAATTAAATGCACCTGTTTATTCAGCGCTTTGAACCTTAATTAATAAAAAGGAAAATTATGTACTTTTACAATATAACCAATAAAATTTCAACAATGTGTTGATCTCTGACTTGCTTAATTATCATTGTTTATTTGTCAATTTCAAGGACAAAATAATAGTGTTCATGAATATATATATATATATATATATATATATATATATATTTGGGGGTATCTTACAAATAATTTGATGAATGGTCATCAGTAAAGTAAAGAGGGAGTTTACAAATATATATATATATATATATATATATATATATATATATATATATATATATATGATAGGATAAAAAGTTAAACCTTTTTAAAGTTCAAAATTAAAAGCATAAGTACAAAATTTAAAATTTAATATCCCCAAAACATTTTATTTCTTAACCTTCAAAAGTCTTACTTAAATAGAAATTGCTCGTGTTATCTTTCGTTTCCTAGTCTCAAATTTATTACGTTCATACATCAATATTATCTCTTTTTAACGCTTTCCAACCTAGTTGAAAAGTGTTTATGACTTCGGTTTGTCTGGCCGTATGCCGTCTGTACGTTCTCCCGTGAATATGCCCCGTGAATATAACTCCCGTGAATATAACTCCCGTGAATATGCTTGGATTGCTCTGCAATTTTTATATGTTATTGTCGTTATCTATAGCATGTTCCCTATCTCAACTGAAGTGTGTAGCGCTTATAGTTTTTTTACAGGGACACTCAAAAGAATTCCGTTTCATTACGGTCTATGGGAAAAAATCATTTGCGGTTCATTTTAATGATGTTACACAATTTCAAACACATCGTAATTGATATATATCACTAAGGTGCATTACAAGAAGCTTAATATGGAATAGGGTGTGCATAGCACTTATAGTTACTTTACAGGGACAGTCAAAAGAATTCCGTTACATTACGTCTTTGGAGAAAAATCGTCTGCGGTTTATTTAAATAATGTTTCACTATTTTAAACGCATTGAAATTTATATATATCACTAAGGTGCATTACAAGAGGCTTACTGCAGAATATTGTGTGTATAGCAGTCATCGTTCATTTACAGGGACACACAAAAGAATTCTCTACTGTCTGTTAACAATAATTCCTGGAGGTGCGTTTTAAGTTACTGAACGCGATTTTAAATTTAACTCACTTTTTGTTTATTACGTGGTGTTTATAAATTCTGTAGATCCTATACAGGGAAGCAAAGAAGTTCGCGAACGCATTTCCGTTTATTGACAGAAACTCCAGAAGGAGAATTTTAAACTGTGCTACGCGTTTCTTAACTGAACTAGAATTTAGCATCTTATGTAGTATATATACAAATCTATAGATCCTATACAGGGCTGAATAAAAGTATTCGGATATTTTTCCGAACATTGTATATTTTGGAAATTCCTGAAATTACGTTTTTAATATGTTATGCATTTTCCAAATTGTTAACTTAGATGTTATCTTTCAGATTATTAAACGGTAATGATTTGTAAAATTATTTTGGAAAAGTTGGAAAGTGTTACATAATCTATGCTTGACGCATGATTTTTCGTTCTTGTTTAAGAATAAAATGGCTGAGTTTACGCGTTCCTCCTTTCTTGCTGTAACCAAACAAAGCCTCGGAGAACCAAACCCATAAAACGTCATGATTCCTAGGTATGTTCTGGCCAATTAACTGTAAGATTCTCCCATTTCTCAGTGGCGCATTCTAGCAGAGAAAAATCTAAATTAAGCTCTAACAAAAAGCAGGAACGTGCTTTATTCGCATGTCTTTTTCTGCCTTCTACCTGCTCAAAAATTTACTCCTCCTCCCGGGCGCTGCTCGCTGTTCGGAAGTTTGGTCCTTAAATATCTGAAACTCTCAACTTATCTTGGGCCTTACTTAAAAAATAATATAATAATGCATTAAAATGGAATAAAAGTTAGTTCCCAGGTTTTTTATTATATGCCATGACTACACAAACCCAAGAAAATTCGAAGGCCTCCGCGCAATGGGAAACCTAAAGAAATGATAGGAAGCAAAAAGATGGATGGTGCGAAATATCATTTCATATGTATATATGTATTTAAATAAATAAAAAAATAAATATGTATGTATCCTCAACACTAACTACATTTTCAATTTTTTTTCTCATTATTAAGAAAATTTAGGAAAATAATTACGAGCATTATGTTACATAGTATCAACATTTTATACAGTTTAAAATTTACATTATGGTTAAGATTGAAAATGGTTTAAATTGAATTTTAATGATATTACACTGTTTCAAACATAATGAAATATTTATGCATTTCTTAAGTGCATTAAAATATAATTTCTGCAGAATATGGAATGCAAAGCATTTATCATTCATTTACACTGTCACACAAAAGAACTCCGTTACGTAATGGTCAACGAAGAAAAATCATTTACAGTGAATTTTAATGATGCTACACAATTTCAAACATAATAAATGAAATTGATATACATAATTAAGGTGTACTGTGAAATGCTTACTGTAAAACATACTACACGTAGCCGCTATCATTCGTTTACATGGATACGCAAAATAATTCGCTTAGAGTACTGTCTAAGAGCGATAATTGCAGGAAGTGTGTTTTCAGTTGTAGTATCGTTTTTAAGTTTCAACAAATTTATGCATATAACGTGGTATTTATATATTCTATTGATCATACACAGGGCTACACAAAATATTTCGGAAGCTTATGGTTGGTAGTTGCTAAAGGGTGTTTTTTAATTTTTGTATGCATTTTTCTGCTGAACGACATTTAGTATACTACGAGACGTTTGTGTAATGTAAATAAATTAATATACAATGCTACCTAGATACCTAAATACATTGCCCTTTAAGGTTGATAATTTCTGGAAGTGCGTTTTTAGTTGTGTTATGTAATTTTTTTACCTGAGTTAAATTTTATCTTAATATGTGGTGTGTATAGAAAATAATAATAGAAATAGATAGTGTAATAGAAACACATAAAATGATTTATAACATCTCTAGATAATAAACATGGTTGTTTAAAAGAACTCAAATGCATATCCGTCTATTGACGAGCATTGATATGATTTTTCAATTATGTTATGCGTCATCTAACTAAATAAATTTTACCATGCTAAGTAGATATATGTGTAAATCTACAGATTATATAAAGTGCGTCGCAAAAGAATTCGAGTACTTTTACTGATTAGGCACAGTAATAGCTAAAACTGGAATTTAAAATGTGTTATGGGTTTTCTAAACTGTATACTAACATATATTCTTTAATCTTATTAAATAGTGATGTTTCGTCACAATTTTTTGAAAGTGTTGAAAAGTGTTTTGAATTTTGACACACGGGTTTTCGTTTTTTTTCTGTGTGAAACAGCTACGGGAAATAAAACAAAATATTTCCTAACATCAGAAAGAATCATTTTGATTTTTACAGACATTTCTAAATGAAAATATGTAAAGCATTTCATAAAAAAATTGTGTTAATTGATACCGAATTATTATTTTGTATTAATTAATACTAAACCCACGTTTTATTATTGTAAATGATATAATTTTACACACGCAGAAAAAGGAATTGATTAAAACTACAAAACATGTTTTGTTGAGTACATTTTGGTTGTTTCAGCAAAATTTTTAGTTGAAGTAAAAAAATTGGTTTTGTTGCTTGGACAAAAAAATATTATTAACACTCTTACAAAAATTTAACAAAATCTCATCAATTTTACTTGAAATAACAAAATATGTTATTTTAATTTTACAACATATTTGTGATTTAAACTTGTAATTCCAGCAAAATTTAGTTGTTTTTGCAAAATTTAAATTGTTGTGTAGTAGCCATAACTCTCTCACATAACTCGATTTATTTAACTTATATTGTTATATAATTAAAGGATTAACATAATTTTTGGATAATTAAAACTTTTTTCATTGGGACGGACCAAGGTAGTTTTAAAAATCCCCCTGGCCCATTTATTACTTTCTTCTATCTTTACAAGAAAAATGTATTGGAATCATGAAAATTTTCGACTTCCGGTTTCCGACGGATTTTAGAAGGTCCTGAACACGATTTGACTGTTTTTTGGAAAATGACTGTCAATGACTCTACCTGTCTGTATGTGACAAAAATTTTGTTGGCGCTCTTTCTCAAGAACTAATGCACGGAAATTAATAAAACTTTATATTCAGTTATTTTCTGATATAAATTGTTGCTAATTAGTTTTTGGTGAAAATCGCGCAACAGGTGGCGCGGCTGTGTTGAATTTTTGCGAGTTCTGCAATAGCTCTATCTCATTTTCAGCAGTGAATTACGCCTATAATCTTTGAATAATAACCAGTGAATTTTAAACTGATATTTTGAATGCGTAATTCACTGCGGAAAATGAATTAAGGGGACCGTGGACCTTCAGTAGGGTTAAAATCGACTAAAAAATCTGTTCTCTTATTTTAGTTTATTACTATACTTCAATCTTAATTGCAACATTTGCAAAAAACCGCATGCAATTGCAAATATTCCTATCAAAGTTACGAGCATTTCAAATTTGACACCGTAATTGAGTTACACTAAACAATAAAAAATAATAAATCGCGTTTTCTGTAAATTAGAATTTTCGCCGAGTTAAAATATTCAAAATGTTAAAGGCATCTGATGTTTTATCCAATTTTCGTAATATTAAGTATTATTGCTAGCAGTGAGCTTTATTTCAAAACTTGGTATTAATATGCATGCATTACTGTACATAAAAGAAAAAAATTCGTAGTTATATAACTTTTTACCGTGAAAAAAAAATTAAATATTGGAATTTTTTCATTAATTTTTCTCCATATATTGATACAATTTTAAAACGCATGCCAACTTTTGTTGCAATAATATAAAGCTACCATTTAACAAAACACCATGTTTCTTAAGTCAAATTTAATGCGCATGGAGCATTTTTAATTAGAATAATTAATTAATATATTTTAAGTAATTAATTAATTATACACATTCTTGAATCAAACTGTTTAATTAATTTATAAAATGTATGAATTACTATGTGTGCAAAATTTCAGTACAATTGAGTGAAAAAGGAAAAAAATAGTTTTGAACGTCCACTCTCCCCTTAAAAATTAACTATGTGTTGCCGTATGCTGGGTTGAGTTGATTATTGACGGCCAATTATCTACACTAGGGAGATAGGCCCGGGGGGAGTGCCCTCCGTGGGGGTCTTTCTAAGGGAACCTAATCCGTATTTACGCATGGATAAATCCACGGCTCGAAGAAAACCACGAAAACTCCGAACGATTAGGCCGACGGGCGCGATTGGGATCGAACCCAGCACCTCCCGTCTACCAGCTTCGAGAGCACAACCTCTCAGCCACTGGTGGGGCAAGCCGTATGCTGGGCTTTGTATTGTCGTCTCATGTTTGCCGCAGAAATTTGCGTGCTCCTGATGAGATTTCCATCTTGTGCTGCGGTTGCAGCCGGTCCGATATATTTAAGAGTGAGAAATACCGAGTTCGGGTATCGTTCTTTGTAGCTCAGTGGTAGAGCATCAGAGAGCTGTTCTGAGGACCCGGGATCGAGTCCCTGCTTGGGGCGTTTTTCACTCCCTCGGTTTGCGCTTGATAAAAATTCACATGTTAATATTCAAGGATTAGAGGCGTAATTCTTTGCTGAAAGTGAATTAAAAAATAGTTAAAATTGCATTTTTAGATTGGTTCATTTAGCAAAAGTTTTTGTAGTATAAACAAAACAAGATCATAATATTATATATTTTATTATTTAAACAAACAAAATATATTTTGTTGAAATAAGAAAATAGATTGTTAAAATAACTCATAGCATATATCTATGTAAGAAAAAGAATTTGTTAATTTAAGTAAAATTGAACCATTTTACTTGAATTAACAAAACATTTTTTTTGCTGACGATACAATTTTTTTTTTTTTTGGAATCGCAAAAAAAATCAACAATATTTTTTTTTTGTTGATTCAAACAAAATTTCCATTGACCCATATTTAAACGAAAAGTTTTGTTGGGTCAACCAAATTTTTGTTGATTCAACAAAACTTTTTTCTGGGTGCATTAAAATTATTTTGCAAAACATAGATATCCCTTTACAATATTGGTGACTGATCTTATTAATCCTTCCTATAACTTCAGTATGACATTGAAAAATTAGTCACTACATGCATTATTTTATTTACTGAATGACTTAGTGTAATAAATTTACATCGTATTTGTAAATCTATGTAACTATGTCTAATTCAGATTTGCTAGCAGACCTTTTTTATTTGTTAAAAGTATAAGTTACCTATTGCCTAATTAGGCGGCAATAAAATAATTTGCAGTTTTCTGAAACAGAAACACATAAAATGATTTATAACAGCGCATGAGTAAGCAGCAAATGTATATAAGAATAAAAAATAAGTAATAACTGTAAATAAGTTTAAAATGGTGAAATAAATTTTACATATTTTGATGATAAACATTTTAATAAACTTTTTTTTTAAATGCGAAAATCTAATGAAATGCTTGAGGTTGTGTTCGCAATCTAAATATTTAACGTTCAGTTTTTAATGAACTTAATATCTATTTGTTAAAAAGTTGTATATTTTCTTATTATTACATGATGTTACTGAAATAAACATACTGCATTAATGAAATTACATGCGAATTGTTTTTCTTTTATCGGCCCTTTATATTCCTAACCTTTATTAATCACATTTTTGTTTTAATGAAGCATTATTATTCCTTCTTTTTTTAATGAAATTACAAACATTAACTATCAATTACATCTCTTGAACATCTTATATATTTTTAAATATATAAGACTAACTTTTGCTTCACTGAGGATCATTGGAGCGTATTTTGTTCATAAATGTATATAGGTAAGCTTAGTGAGAAATATGTTACCTACTTCAGAAAGATTCTGGAGTGCGTTATACTCCAGACTCCGATTCAGACGAAATTTAAACATTCGTGAATTACAATGGGTGCACTGGTTTCATTAAAAAAAAAAAAAACACTTGTAGTACAGATAGGCACCGATAAAGGGATCTTTTCTAAGTATCAAAGAAAACATTTATCGCCATGTGTTTACCGTAAGACATTTCACTAAACCCATTGCACTCATTGACAGCAAACATTTTTTTTTTATTGCAACCGACTGTTCACAATGAAAGCTTATATACTCAACTCTTATCATAAGAATATTAAATAGTTATATGAATCCATATTGAGCATAAAAGTTTATAAGCCTATTCCACATTTATTTGGGTGCTATATCGACGCCTTTCGACGAATTTTCCAAAAGAATATATGTATATATGTCAACAAACTAGATAGCACCTGCAAATATCTGACGACAAAGAACATGACAATTCCAGAGAAAAAGGTTCGATTCTTACATTAGGTTTTTTAATTAATTAAGAATTAGAAATTTCTTAAATTAACATATTTTATTTCTTATAAGTGATTACCATAAAGTTAAGCCAATATATGGCGATTTCAGGCGGACTGGCTCAATTAATGAAATGAAAGAATTTTATACTTCTAATTTAAGTCTTCTTATCCTTGCTTTTTAGCATGAGTTTCACTAAAAATATTGATTTAATGGATAGCGCATTTTCTGTACATACTACAGCCTCCATTAAAAGAAAAAGACAATGTTTAGTATTTTAAAAAATTATTTAAATTATGCGAGGTTTAAAAATATTCGTTAATTTTATGACCGTCTGACTCTAAATTCCTCAACATACAATTTTCTGCTAATAGTAACTGTTTATAATATTTTCTTAATTAAATGAATTGTATTTCAAATTTCATACATAATTAAATCAGTATAATATCATAGTTTTTTAGATCATTTCTTTCATATTTCTTATATAAATATAATTCCTTCGTTCTGTTTTCTTTTCCTATTTTTTATGGAAATTAATCACCTATTTCGCACGTACGTCTTTTTCACCATTGTTATAAAAAAATATACTAAAAAGTGCAGATCTGTTCATTTTATTTAATAGATAATTATATGTCCAAGGTTCTGATTTAAATAATTTTAATACAAAACCATTATATTTTTAAAATATTTAATTAGTCGTATTTTTTATTAAACACGCTACCATACACTAGGTTTGTTATTCAATATATATGATGACAAACATAATATTTCAGATATATATTTTTTATTTCATCTTATTCGAAGTAGAAGAAAGATTTTTTTACTTTAGAGACAAAATGTAATTATTCATAAAATAATACTTATATGCAGATAAAAATACATAAAGCGATTCAAGAACTAGTCGGATGTCTCAATCCCAAAACTCTCTTCTATCTCATACAGGTTTCATATACATCGAAAACGTATCAGCATCTACTTATATCAAGGTCTAACTGAATTTAAAGTTTTATTAAATTCTGTATTCAAGAGATAGATCGCCCATAAAATTTTTGCCACTTACAGACAGACACACAGACAGATACACAGACAGACAGACTTACACATAGACATCCAACACAGTCAAATCGTGTTCAAGACCTTCTAAAACGAATAAATCCGTCAAAAACCGGAAGTCGAAAATTTTCATGAATCCCTTACTTTTTTCTTGTAAAGATAGAAGAAAGTAAAAATAATGAAATTAATTAAATTTTATATTTTAACTGACATTTATTAAAAATGCGAGAAAAAGAAACCCACGAGTTTCTAAGCTATTAGTTCAAAAACAGTTATTTAATTACATGGACTCAGGCGTAAATATTTAATCCTCTGTTTAGAAATAGGGGAAATAGATTAAATATTTGCTAAATGAATTTACCAGGAAAAAGTACATTGCGGAAATACCATTGTGTTCTAAACTTCAACGATATCTAATTAAATATCACTGTCAAAATAATGGATCTGATTAAATATGGTCAAAATTGCATTTGGAAGATAAAAGTATTCGTTAAGCAATCGTAGCAAAACATATAAAAATATAAATTTAATTTAATATTTGTGCTGAAACTTAATTTTTGTTAGCAATAATAATTATTTTAAGGAATTCGGTTACGATATTAAAACACACTAAACATAAGAGAATTAAAAAAAAATAAAGAATATTTATTAAGAAAATATATATGAAATAATAGTTGTGATGAGGATGACAGGTTATCTCAGGTATGCATCGCAAAAATAAATAATATCAATTAGACATGGAATTTGCATGTTATATTTATTATTTTTAGAAAAGTTAGTTTAGCAAAATAACTGCCGGTATTACAAAAAATAGAAAAAAGCATATTACGAATGATTAACTTTACCAAACCTTACACACACACACACACACACACACACATATATATATATATATATATATATATATATATATATATATATAGAGAGAGAGAGAGAGAGAGAGAGAGAGAGAGAGATAAAGATAGATAAATAGATAGATACAGATAGATAGATAGATAGATAGATATAGATAGATAGATAGATCGATATAGATAAATAGATAGATAGACAGATAGGTATAGATAAATATCAGATTGCTAGATACACATATATGCTTACATATTTCCATCGTATGATAAATGTGCAGTATAGATGTGCAGTATAGATAAATGTGCAGTAAGAGGAATTTTATACAATTTAATAAGAAAACTTTCGCACATAAAAGAAATTTAGCCATTCGATTGGAAATTGTGTCTTTATTCAATTTGTGTTTAAAAAATAATCTTTTGGAGTCGTCTTTATATAGAAATTGTAACAAAAATAATTTTGACACCATATTTGGGTTTTTCGAAATATTTTACTTAAGGATAGCAAACTAGAGATCATTCAGCGAAGCAGTTTGGAATTATGCCGATGTTCAATTTTTAATATATAAATTATGCAATTAATATTTGAAAAATATATGTATTGTACCAAAATAACTTTAACAATAAAAGAAAATTCGTCTTTGTTTATTCACTATAAGAAAAACATTTTCCCATGAAAAATGACTTTAATCTATATGTTACTAAAATAGACGTAAGATTTTACGTCTATTTTAGTAACATATAGATTAAAGTTATTTTTCACGGAAATATGTTTTT
The DNA here is from genome assembly GCA_963931845.1 of Maratus michaelseni. NCBI lineage: Eukaryota > Metazoa > Arthropoda > Arachnida > Araneae > Salticidae > Maratus > Maratus michaelseni. The sequence goes on along the minus strand of OZ007596.1, from coordinate 125,572,297 downwards.
GTAGAGTGATTATGTATTGTAATCTGCAAAAATGTTAACATATTTATAGTTTTAGAATTTTCTAATGTGCTACTTCAAAATTAGAGACTTGGCATTTCTTGTCCTTAATGGGGTCTTGTGCCATTAAACCTCATACGACCAACCAACCAACCAAAATTAGAGAAATTCCATACGTAGTTTTGGGGTGTTGTTTTTACGTATTATTTCTGCCCTGAAGATAGATCACTGAGAATAGTTGTTCATTTTTAATCTTTCTTATCTTTACCAATCATGTTCAAAACATTAATTTAACATTACTAAATATATAACATGGTGGAAAATGGCAAATAATATAAAAATAAAATAAAGTAAAAAAACTATAATAAATAAATAAATAAACATAATAAAATAAATAAACTATAGTAATTAAAAAACATAATAAAATATAATTTAGAATAAAAAATAAGTTACAAACTATAATAAAACAATAAACAACAAAGTATAAAAAAGAAACAAACTTTAATAAATAAACTATATAGTTGTAAAAAAAATAAGGATTACTATACGTAGTATTAGTGGTACCATTGTTGCTGCAATTGTATCATTTTAATCTTTTTTTATCATTGGTGCAATTGTAAAACTTATAATAATTAAACTATGTAGTTGTCAAAAAATAAGGAGAACTATAATTAGTACTAGTGGCGCCATTGTTGGTGCAATTGTATATCAAGGCACGGATAATACGTATGTACCTTTCCCAGTTATGCTTAATGAACTACACGCATTGAAGTAGCCTTAACAACCAATAAAACGATTTTAACAGTTAGAATTCAAAACTTTACATCGTCATGTAATTTCGAAACTGCTACAGTGTACTACCCGTTTGGTATACCAATCTACAACATTTTGAATAATTCAAAGATAATATCAAAATTAAATGTTCGTTTTGCAAATTTCAAAGTGTGTTACAATTTCTATAAAAAATATTTCTGTAAAGATTACGCTCTAAGCTTGTGTTTTAAACATACATTGAAAAAAAGATCCAAAAATACTCAATCGAATGACTTTTTTAATTTTTCTGTTCGACAATTAGCTGTCTTTCACTCTGCCGGGGTTGATACAATGTGTACCAAGCTTGCTAGTGAAATAAATACTTAGGGTTCCGTGTTGTGTTGGATACCTGTCAGGAACACAAGCTATATAGCACATCAAACGGCCCATGGTCTAGTTAGCAGGGTTGGGCACAAGGACTTATCAAGATCGTTAAAGGATAATACAAGATCTTCAATAAATTCTAGCGCAACAGAGTTTAGTTTAGTTTATTTCGACAATTAGGTGAATAATATGTATTGGGTGCCCTTTTTTTATTAGCCATCTGTAAATATTGTAAAATAGGAGGTGTGATAAAAAAAGTTAGGTACTTAAATAAATAATTTGCTATATATTGGATTATGTTTTTAAAAGTGATTATGCAGATTTGATTTTGTAATTGATAACAAATGAAATGTATAGGTACGAAGAAATCAGATTTTTAAAATTCAATTTAATAAGTACAAATAATACATAAGAATTTTTTATCTTGGTTTCTATCCCAGTTATGAAGTTTTGACCTATGTCTTCATGTAACTTTTCAAGATAAGTTCAATACCAACTAAAGAATTTCTTTCTAATCTTCAGAATAAGCTTTCGCTATGATCAATTTTATGTTTTGATAAAAAAATTAAGGGATCGACTCATTTTTATTGTAGTAGTGTTCTTGTTGAAAAAATGCATAATTACGCAATTTAAAGACACTTCTTACGAACGAATTTTACTGAGATATTCAGAATACACTTTTGTCATAGTCAATTTTATATTTTGACTAGCTGAACCGTCTGGCGTTGCCCAGAAATCAGTAACTTTCTTTTGGGGTTCGAAGAAATTAGTCATTTTCGGCGCGCATTCTGTTCTAAACAAACCTCTATCCGAACGAAACTCCGACACTCGGCCCCGCTGCTTACGGCATTGTATAGCAGGCGTGCTACCACACACAAACACCAGTGGTCTGCACTGGGTAGTTGTAGCTGGAAAGTGAAATATAGGGACACACACGTCTATTTCTATATATAGATATAGATATAGATATAGATATAGATATAGATATAGATTTTAAAACATCAGGTGGTACGCTTTTTATGCTAGTAACGCCCCTGGTTGCATATTACGTAACTACACAAATTAAAAACACATCCTATGAACGAATTTCGCTGCGATCGTTAGTATAATATTCCGTCACGTTCAATTTTATGATTTGATAAAAAAAAATCATGTGATCGTGGTTTTTATTCTAGCGTCGCCCTTGGTGCAAAATTGCGTAATCACGCGAATTAAACAAACCTTTTAAGAACAACTTTCGCTCATATATCTAGTATAAGCATCAGTCATGGTCAGTTTTATATTTTCATAGAAAAATTCGCGTGATAGGTTTCTTTTATGCTAGTTGCACTCCTGGTTAGAAAATGCATAACACAGCGAATTAGCTCATTTACTATGAACAAAATTCGCTAAAATCTTCAGAATGAGGTTTTATCATAATTAAATTTATGTTTTGAACTACAAAATTGTATGATAAGAGTTTATATGCTAGTAGAGCCTCTTGGTGTTAAATTGTATTAAAAAAAATAAACACATTATCCAAAAGCGAATTTTGCTCACATCCTCAGCTGTCATTGTAAAATTTATATTTCTATGAACATTTACTCATGATAATATTTTTTTTAAGCTCGTAATGCCCCTGTTGAAATTCACTTCTCACGAATGAATTTAAATAGTCAAATTTTATGTTCTGATAAGCATTTCCACGTGATATGCTTTTTTATGCTGGTAGCAATCCTGATGAGAAATAACATAACTAAAAATTAAAAATATATATGTTTTTTAAAATATTTTCCACCACACTGCAAGTTAAAATTGTATAAGACTGATTCATCCCAACTTCATTTAAAGCCGGTATTTTCCCCTGATAGGAAAGATAATAACTAAATTTAAATAAAATTGATTTATTTTGTTTCACTGTATGACTGTACTTAGCTTAAAAGTAGATAGTACAGATTAATAACAACTTCGATTTATGTTTATACTGACCACGTTTTTGAAGGAGGATAATTAAATGCGTTAATCTTATTACTTTCTATTTTGTATTTTCCACTTGCAGTTTCGAATTTTAGTTGAAAATATTTCAACCGAAAAACATTTTGCCATGTCTTACCTACTATTATTTTGAATTACAAGTTAATTTCAGCGAATGGACGTTTATTTACCTTTATGATGTTAACGTAAGAAACTTAATTTATATCTTCCACGATTTTTACGGGAGACTTATTAAAGTAATTTGGTAATGAGTAAGATTTCTACTTTAAGAAAACGACATCTGAGTACTTGGATTTCTATCTTATAGACATGTAACATGTTAAAGTGAATTTCTTAGGTTCCAGCAGAACAAAGCTTGAGGTTATTTGGAGCCTAGTTAAATGAGTTAATAAGTTTTGGGAAAGGATTTCCCATCTAAGGGTTTTTTAAGCTAATTTCTTATCGTCTGCAATAAATCCACCCATTCCACTGCTAATTCTCTGCTTACCGTTATAAATACCTTGTTCTGTGCTTTAGTAAAATACGTGTCATGGACTTATTTCGAATTAACATCTCCGAAGTATATATCACAACTTTTGCTATCTATTTTAGATTCTTTAATAAGCACAGTTGTTCTTTTAGAGTGTTGTTGTAACTTTTTTAACTTCAGAATAGATATTAAACAAGTTGGAAATTGTACGTCAAACGTGACAAATGAGGTGCGTTCGTACTGTAGCTAGTTATATAAATATTTTGATCTTGATGATATTTAATTCTGTGAAATGAATGATATCGTCTGCAGATTCATTTCTGTAATAGAATAAGTACCTCGGTCGCTTGACAATTAAACTTCGGAAGCTCCTATAAGAAGAAAGCACCGGTTTAAAAAAAATCAAATTTCTTAATAAATATTTTTATTAATATCTCCTAAAGTTTTGATTCGATTTTAATAAAATTTGAAATGTCTCGACAACATTCTGCAAAGATAATACATCTGAAATTTCAAACCATTCGGTTGGGTAGTTTTTGCGTTGTTATATGCGGACGAACGGACAGACAGACGGACAGATAGACGGACAGACAGACGGACGGACGGACAGACGGACGGACCAAGCGACGACAATAGGTGCTACGTATTTATATAATTACGAACGCACCTAAAAAGGCCCTGGGAGGAATAACACACAAACAATGTTTGCACAGAAATCTAGAATCCAATTCAACGTTTGCAGTCAAAAAGTGTAGAGTGTCTCAAACTAATCTAAATCCAAATTTATGCTCCTGTCTTTAACACTGAAGAAAATATTTTAACGGAATTTTCGGAACAGTTATATTCCTGTATGTAATATGCAATCATTGGAAATGCTAGTAGTTGGTAATCATCCGCAACAAATCACCGTTAAATTAGACACGCCATGTTCCCGAATGTAGTGTTCACAATACTTAGCTTCACTTAAAGATAGGTTATGATCTTGTAGCACTTTAAGTCATGCCATCATATTTCACGCAAAGCAAGGTAAGTCTGTTTGAAGTTTCGTTAAAGCACATTCGTTGTTATTAATAACAACGATTGCGTTTGAACAAAGTGGATCTAGATATGGATACAAATCAAGATTTAGATTGAATTGAAGCACCATGTATTTTTGAATGAGTAAATGAGTTGCTACTCTGATTTTACTCACGCACACACATATACATATACAGTGGGTTGCCAAATTATTAGGGACAATCATATTTTTCGCTAGTTTTATACTTTGGGTGCACTTGACTGCGGCTCTAAGTGGTTTAAGTGTTGCAGGAATGTATTTTACCATTGTCAATATCTCTATAATTCAACTTTTAAGTACTTTTGGTATGTTATAAGGTTTGTTTGCTTTCTATAAATAACGGGAGAGACGCTGAGTCTTTTACACACGCAATAGTGGAAGACGCTTTTCTTTAATTTAAACAAAATTCTTTTTTTTTTTTTTTTTTTTGGAAAAGTTAAGAATTATATGTGAATATTATCTTTCTTTTATTGATTAAATATTTGTTTTTTTGCGAAATTATTTACGATTTTAATTTTTTTTTATTGATTTCAGTATGGGTCGAGGAGTTGATTTGTCCCCTAGGAAAAAGTCTGAGGTATAAATACTTCTTCTGTATACGAGTCATTCCCAAAGGAAGATAGCAAAACTTGCTGGAGTTTTCAAGTCGGTAGTCAACATGATAAAAATAAATCTGCACAAAAACCAGTCACTTTCACCCGAACGAAAAGGTAAAAGTGGAAGAAAACGCATAACAACTCCACGTACCGATAGGAAAATCCGAGTTATCTGTTTAGGAAACAGAAAGAAAAGTGTGGGACTCCTTACTCAGATCGTTCAAGAATCTGGAATACCAGTTTCTAAGAGAACTGTGCAGCGGAGATTAGCGGAGGAAGGGTTGACAGGTCATTGTCCAGCCAAGAAACCCCGGTTGACAGAAGCGATGAAGCGCCTTGGCTGAGCTCGTGAACACCGCCAGAAGACAGTTGATGACTGGAGTAAGGTCAGTTATTAAGATAATTATTATTATTTATGTCATTTAAAATGGTTTATTTCTAAATTATTAACATATTTAATTTTTTTGGGTGTGTTTCTCAGATGAATCAACCTTTGAGATTTTAGCCGATAAAAGCAGCTTTGTCAGGCGACTCCCGGGCGAAAAATACCGCCCTGACTGCATCGTTGTGAGTGTTAAACACCCTGATAAAATAACGGTGTGGTCTGTCATAAGCGCTAAAGGGGTTGGACGCCTCTACATTGTCCAGGAAACCATGAGACAAGACCAGTACAGGCAAGTTCTGGAAACTCGGCTGCTGCCGCAAATTGAAGAATGTTTCCCATGTGGTGAAGAGTTCATGTTTATGCATGATTCAGCGCTTGTCATAAAGCTAGAAGCGTTACAAAGTTGTTGGCAGACCACAATATCCCAGTTTTATCTTGGCCTGGCAATTCTCCTGACATGAACCCCATAGAAAACTTATGGAAGATCACCAAAACGGAAATCGCCAAAGATATGATTACAACCTTGGTACAACTCATCGAAAAACTAATAAATGTAGGACATCACAAACCTAAAATAAAATAAAGTGCCAGAAATTGCATAGAAAGCATGCCTAGACGCATCGAAGCATTACTCGAAGCCAAAGGAAATGTCAAAAAATATTAATATTCTTTACTTAACATTGGTAAATTGACAGTATTATATTTTTGTTGGGTTTTTTTCATATAATATTGCGCAAATACTTAAACTATAAAAATAAAAATTTTTAAACTTAAAAACAGTGTTTATTTTCAAATTATATCCTAATATTGTACAAGAAACCTATACTTCACGACTGTCCCTAATAATTTGGCAACCCACTGTATATTGTTGTAGTATGATGCACTTCCTCGCAAATTATTAAACGAATTTCTTGAATCACCATGCATATTAAAATCATCTGAAAAGGCTAAAATTATTTTTAAATCATGATACAGTTTTTCTTCAATAACATTAGAAAATAATGAAATTTATAATGGTATATAAACACTTTTTAAGAATAACTGCAGTCATTCTAATATCCAGTGAAAACAAATCTTCAAATATATGACTAAATTAGTATTGCTTAATTCAGAAATTCATCATTTGTTTACATATATCATATTTAATATACATAACATGATAATAATTCTGCATTTTTCAGAAAATTGAAAAATTTTGTAAAAAACAAACATTTATTACCTAAAAAACGAAAGTTAACTTTATGTTAAATATATATATATTTTTTAGAATCTACGTATGCGATACGCTAATGGTTTTCTTATTCAATGTATTTTATTATAAACACAATAATTTAACTGTTTTCATAATTTAATAAAACCTCAGTAAATTTATGAATTTCTTCTTAACTCTCAGATGCTGTCATAATTTTATTTGCGAAAATTTTTCCTTTTACGCCACGTAATTTTAATTAAATGCAAAGTTAATATTTTGTGGAATTCCCGAAAACACTTTCACATAATTTTATTACAGTAGTTTACCAAACTTTGTATAATAAATTTAGAGTTTTCTTTGAATATCATGACATTTAATTATCTTTATATACAATATAAATATTTGCATTGAAATTTAACTAAACTTTATTAACGCGAAGATAAGTTTTTGGTTAAGATTAAGTAAAGTTACTTTAATGGAATACAAATTTATAAGGTAAAAAGCATCCATTAATTATATGCTTATACTTATTTTCCATTTAAGCCGCATATAAACATTATTAAAACAGTGTTAAAGATTAATATATTTTTATGAAAATTCTTGGTAAGTAATAATATATTTTTAAAGATAATATTAAACTTTTATGTTAAATAATGGAATTTGAATGCTGCAATGAAAACCAATAACCTTGTTTTACTATCTTGTGTGGCAGCTAATACAGCATCTATTGTACTGCAAAATTAAATATTACAACTTGATTGTCTTTCAATAACTTTGATGATCTGTATTATTTCAAGTCGTATAAGAGCAGACAAATAATTTCCTAGTGTTTCGTAAAATACCATAAGAAAAATTTGGATCTGTAGAAAACCAAAATGTTATATTATTGAACATTATATGTAGCATGCATTCATATATAATATAGGGTAAAAGCTCCAGTAACCGGCCACTTATTTTTAGTAGTTGTTCACTTGTACCCGAAGAAAGTCTGATTATTATTGCAAAAAAATAACACAATTGTTTGCAGATGATGATGACTTATGAAATATGACAGCACTTTTGAAAAGTTTAGTTTTTTGTTTGAAATCAAAAATAAATTATATGTAAAACAATTTATCTCTTTGTGGCAGACTATCGGCGCCTAGTCGAATATTGCAGTACTTATCATATGCTCAGATCAATGAGAAAAACACCCCAATATTATATTGTAGTAAAGTTTAGAGAAACAGTTGAGAGACGGCTGTATAGAATGGTGATTCTGTGAGTTGTAGCACTAAAAATGAATGCATTTTTTTAATGACCATTAAATGCATTAGTCACAGTTGTATTTCTAAGGACTTTTCTGTCGTCGCCAAAAAATCTTAGTTCACTTTCGCACTCCTGCCAAAATCCTGCTGCTTCTTTTAGAAATGTATAACGATGATGGGAACGACTGGCGCTATCACTTTAGCTTTGACAGATCTTACATCATTTCTAAATATCGCATGCTATTAATTTTTACATAATATAATAGAAAATTTTCGTAGTGAATTTGTTTGAAAATTGTAATTTGTTTTAGGGACTTTTTATGATTTTTTTAATTATTTTCCTAGATGTTGTTTTTTAAATCTCTCTCGACAATGAGGATATGTTTGCTGCAAGAATTTGAATAGCTATTGCATAAAGAAAATGTTTTAAAAAATTACTTATTTTAATAATATCGTCTTGTTTTAAAATCTACAGCAGGGAATACTGTAACAGTAACTTTAAAGAAAACGTATTTTATCTGTTTCTGTTCTTCCACATTATCATTTATTGGATTAGTAGATCATATGTAATGTGGTTTAATCCCTATTTCCTTAAGGTTTAGTTTTAAAAGATTTGTGTTGCGGTAATTGCATTTCAAATGGGCCATTCAGCTAAAATGTTTTCGAATTATTTTATATATTGGAAGAAATGTTAATAAATTTGCTGCTAAATTTTACTTAAAATTCAAATTGAAAGCAGATAAAACTAAATGCTTTATTCATTTACATAAAAAATGAAATAAATTTCTTACGTAGGAAAGAAAGTTTTAGTTTAGTTAAAATAAGGCTTTCCGGTAAAATTATTTTCTTTATTTTTGCTTTAATTTTATTCAAAAATACTGTTAAGTTTGGTTTCTGTATGGTACTATGACTATAAAACTAGAATTTATTTATCAAGAAGTTAAGGCTACGCATTCAAATTTTTATTTGATTCACATTACACACACATAACACACAAAATCACATAACGCAGTTGAAAATTCACCTTTAGCAATTTCTACCAGTACACGGAAATAGATTTGATTTATTTTGTACAGTCTTGTATATTACCTTAAGATTTTTCTATGCGCCACATATTAGGGTAAAAATTATTCGGGATAAAACACGTTTAAAACTATTGAAAACCCAATTCCAGAATTTATCATACACAGACCGCCATTTATTCAGTTTTTCGCATGGCCCTGTATATTATATTATTTATATTATACAAACATCTCTTAGTATACTAAATATAGTTCACTTTCAAACTGAACATGATTAAAACCCCCATTTAAGCAATATTCTCTATTATACAACAATGGTTACGAATTATTTTGTATATTCCTGTATATGATCTATAGCATTTATATGCACCAATTAGCATGCAGAAATTTAATTAAACTCAAAAACGCATATCTAACTGAAAGCGCACTTCTAGCAATTTTCGCTTATAGACAGCACTTCGGATACAGTACAGTATCTGAAAAAATTTGTCTGTCCTTGCAAATAAACGACAATTGCTATACACAACCTTCTATACAACAAGTATCTCGTAGTAAACCTCAGTAATATACATCAATTTCATTATACTTGAAGTTGTTTAACTTTATTAAAATACACCGCAAACAGTATTTCCACGTAGACTATCATGTAACAGAATACTTTTGTGTGCCCTGTAATAGAATAATAAATGTTCACACCCCATATTCTACAAAAAGCATGTTTTAGTGCTCATCGTAAATGCCTATTAATTTAATTATGTTTGAAAAAGTCCAACATCATTAAAATGTATCATGAACGATTTTTTCCCATTCTCAATTATGTAACGGGATTCTTTTGTGTGGCCCTATAGATGAATACTAAATGCTTTGCATCTAATATTCTACAGAAATGATGTTTTACTGCCCTTTATAAATGCATATCAATTTAATTATGTTTGAAATGATATAGCATCATTTAAATGCACTTAAAACGATTTTTTTCCATTGACCGTAATGTTGCAGTATACTTTTGACTGTTCAAGTAAACAAACCATTAATTATACACACTAGATTTTCAATAAGGATCGTACTGTAAACGTCAATAACATACAAAAATCACAGGGCAATACAAGTATATTTACGGGAGTTAGATAATGTATAGACTGACAGGCGTGCAGACAAACATATGATTATAAATACTTTCCAACTATGTTGAAAAGTGTTAAATAACCGCTTTACTTTATGCTATTTTATTGTCACAGAGTAATGCCTGGGATACCGTTACAATAAGAATTGCATTTATTTTCCGAATATGCATTTCATTTATGAAATAGTGTTAGTTCGTCTACTTATAAATCATGTATCAGGATTGAAATTTTTAATTTTCATACCGACATTTGACGCCATATTTAAGTTTCTTGGATTAATACGTTGCTAAAAAACTATAGTTTATATACTTTTCTATAAATCTTCATACAGTTAGAAGTGGTCAAATTTTGAGTAGGATAATATTAAATACATGAAACCAATTTTAATTTATATCTTATAAAAAAATCATCCATTTGAAATTTTTTCATTAAGCAATACACATACGCAAATTTATCCCAGGAATTATCAACTGGTTTACTATGCTCACTGGGAAATATAATGACATCATGAAAATTAATGAAATTATACAGCATTTTTGTAACTGAAACAGTATGAACTGTCAATTACAGCAGAAATGTGGAACGTCTAATTCAGCTCTATTTCTATAAGAATGGCAGCCACTTCTACCGTTTTTGTAATGTCTTAACATTTCACACATAAAAGGTTGTTCTGCTTCAAATTCCTTAAAAATCATTTTATTATTATTAAAGTTATAAGGAAAAATATGAATTCAGAATCGAGTGATTTACCTTTTATTTTTGTCTGAATAAATGTATTTTGACCATAGTAACCCTCCACAAAATTTATTCCTTTCCTTTGCATTAACATCTCTTAAAGCTTATCCAATCTTTTTAAAATCCATCCCTACATAAAGATATGTCAAATTACAAATTTTCTTTTCACATATTGCTTCTGACTTTAATTATAATATTTTTCTTGCTGTTATGTACGAAATATAGAATATGCATCATAAACTATAAAAAATTATAGCTATTTAAATTTAATAAAAAGAGGTTCAGAAATTAAAAAGAACCGTATGCATACAATATAAAGCATTGAGTTTTCTGTAAATTAAATTGCTTTATGACAAGCATATTCATTTAACTTGCTACTCTCTGTATCCTATATGAAACTGATTTAAGCTTTGGATACAATGCAACTGGAAATTCATAAATTGGATATTCATTCACGTCAAACAATAGAATATCCTGATAATCCAAAACGATAGCTTTTAACTACAAAGCGTTAGAAGTACTTTACCGCATACATTTTTCATATAATTTACCGCATCATGTATTAAAACTGTTCATAAATATTTCCTTTTAAGTTTTGCTTTTAAAGATAGGAATAACATAAAATATTTAGTGTTCTGATAATATATATAATGTTTAACTATATTTAATAACATTGTTATTTTTTTTTCAAATTAAGGCATAAAATGAATTTTTAAACATATAATTAAAGATTAAAGTATTTTAACAATATGTATCTGACTTTAGATGGCACTGTGTCGCTTAGTATAATTTAATCTATACATAGATATAAAATACCTTTTGAAATAACGAAATATTTTTTGAAGTGTTGTAATTTCGAAGAAACAAATCTAAGAGTTTTCATAATGTGTTTTCTCATTTTATATTACATACAATATCCCTTTTTATCTCGAACACTGAAAATCTAAACATATTTGAATTTAGTATATACTGTTTTAGAAATAAAAGTGAAGAGTATGCTTTAAATATAAAGCACTGAATTTTCTGTATTAGATAGAGAAGCAAATTTCGTGGCGTAAATCAAATCTGCTAATCTCAATATCCTGTTGGAAAATCTAATAAAGTTTTAATAAAATGTAAGGGAGGTGCACTTAGTCGATATTTATTGCCATGCTAAACAATGTAATTCCATTGTATTCCACATAGCTTACGGCTTTAAAACATTCACAAAGCTTTAAAGATAATTTTGGTATGTATTTTCTTATTTAAATTATTTCCTCCATTTTATTTCTGAGTTATATTAAATTTAGATGTCTTCATTTTTATTTTATTTATGTAAAGCTAAGATTATTTATATTATGATTTAAACAAATTGAAACTTTTTTGAGTTTATAATTTTGACCAGGGGTGTATTTTTAAAGTAAAAGTCTTAATTTCAAATTGATTTTTATTTGAAGTAATAGATAACGATACAAATTATTTACTCAATATATTTTTAGGTGGTAATTTAGAGTACCGTATTATATAATTTTAACCGTGTAATTTTATTTTTTACTATTTTATAATTTTTCTGTTCGTAATTTTTAATTGGCATTTTTTAATAAGAGAAAGCGTAGAAAATATAAGTAAAAATCAAGAATTTCTTCCATTCACCGAAAAAATAAGAATAAACAAAATATCCCCCAAATATAAAAACAGAAATAAAATAAATACAGGGTTGGTTATAATTAAAATTACACTACTCAGACAAATCTTGAGCTCGTTCTTGGAGACGGATTTCGTTGAAAGTTGGTATATACCTTTTATGGACCATGGGGTTATATTCAATAAAAATGGTTCGAACTTTGGCCACTAGGTGAAAAATGGTGTATAAATAACCGGAAATACCAATTGGAAGCATAAAAATTTATTTAATCACAGAATTTGTCCAATGGGCATTTAATTTGTGTCAATGACATGATCGAAGCGTGTTAAAACATGCTTAACAGAAAGAAAGCATAACATGTCATGTCGCTTCAATTCCTCAAGAATCACTTCGTGCTTCTGTTCAACATGTTTTAACAATCTTTGAATATATTATTGATACAAATGGAATGCACATTGAGCAATAGCTGTGATTAAATAAAGTTTTATGTTTCCAATTTTTATTTCCCGTTCTTTATGCGCCATTTTTTCACGTGATAATCGAGATTTAAACTGTCTTTTCATTAGATATTTCTCTTCCCCATTGTCCATGTAACGCATATACCAAGTTTCAACGAAATCCGTGGACTATAACAGCTCTAGATTAGTCTGACTAATGTAACTTTAATTATAACCATCATGTATTTATTTTAGTTTTCGATACTTTAGTTTACTTAAAATTGCAGAATCTCTTCCATTACTATATATATACAGCAAGATAACATTGCCAAACAACTTTATTACGCAATTTACAGCTTGGCGTTATTTGATGCTAACAGTTATTTCAGAATTTGCGCCATTAATTTCAAAAAGTAATATTTGTTTTATTTAAAGCTATAAATTTGCTATAAAATAAGGAGTAAATTGTTATATTAAAATAGTGGTATTCAAAAGATAAAATGCACGAATCCTGTTTTTGCACCTATTTCAGATACTCAGAATTTGAAAGGAACAACAATTCATTTTTTTACTTATTTGCAACAGTCCACTACTACATTGAGTCATTTTTCACAGGATGAAATATTTTGGTAATGTCCCTTTAACATTCACGTCATTTGACTGTGCTGTTTACAAAATTTGTTACCAGGCAAAAAACAACACATAATTAAACAATAAATGCCGAATGCATTTTTTGGTGTTAATAATAGTTGGAAAAGTAAAGAATTATACGTTAAATATGTAAAGAATTTAAAAAAAGGTTTTTCGGAAAAAATGAGTTAAATGTATTACACAAATATAGGAAACATAGAGATGCTTCAATTTGCGGATAAATATGACACGTTTTCAGTATGAACATAACATACTATGTGGAATGATGGTTATAATCACGTACAGGGCTTTACAAATTTGAAAAAATCTGGTAGCCAGGTATAAATTCTAGTCGTCAGTAAAAAAATTTAACACCCCCCCCCTCCCCGTTATTGATTTTTAAAAAGTACAAACGTTTGCTTAGGAATTAAGTCAGAAAAAATAATAACAAACATAGTTTAGAATTATTAGTTACATAGTTTATAATAGTCCTTTTTAACTAAGTTTTCTAAGGAAACTTATCAAAGTTATATATTTGTGAAAAAAATAATAATAAAGGAAATATTGTAAACTCTGAATTAACCGACATGTTTCGGAAATGCTGATTGCCGTATGCTTCAAATGTTCAAATAGTTGAGTGCTACAAAATCTATATCGGATGAGAGGGCATCTATAAAATAGTGAAGCCGGAAAACGATTTTATGCCTATTTAGCCTATCAAAATAAAAAAGTCAAATAATTCTGATTTAATTATTTCAAAATTTGCATTTAATGACATTTGCAATAGTTTTGCCAAATTAAAAATAAGTTAATTTTTTCTGTTGTTGTTTGTTTGTTTGTGTGTGTGTGTGTGTGTGTGAATATAATTTCAAATTTATTTCTTAATATTTTGTAACTTTGCAGCATCTATAATGAGATATCTTACAAGAAATTTAATTAAACGTTGTGATGTTCGCAAACTCGAGGGCTATTAACGCGTAATATTACGAGTTATTACGTAAACATTTGTTTTCGTAGCTAAAAAGGAAAGAAAAAAATATATTTTCCCGCGCTGGATTAAATCGAAATCAGCAGCCGGCTGAGGGTTATTTTCATCCAACGATCTACAATAAAAATTAGAAAAAAAAAACTTTTTGAAGTGCAATCAATGATTTTTTATTTCCATTTACTGCAGATAATAATCCAAACAATGTAATTATAAAATACTATTGAAAAACAACTCTGAACCAGACACTTGTCGCCAAGACAGAGTGACGAGGGCAATGTCCAACGCGTGTGGTGCAAACAGACGCGAGGCGCCAAGCATTTTAAGCCGGGAAAAAATATTAAAAATAATAATACATATTTTTATTAAAATGAATTATTCTTGAAATTTTAATTAAGTTTTATAGATTTACTTCGAATGAATTACTTATAATCACTTATATGTTATTATTCTTTTTAAATGATTGTAATAGATTAAAAGTTTTAATTCTGAACACAAAAATCTGATTTGAAACATACAAAAAAGTAAGCATTTTTTATCATTGCATCCAATTTTTAGAAGCCACATAAGACTATTTGTTATTGACCCACCCCCCCCCTCTCCTCACATTCTAATCACATGACTAGCCGACTAGAGCGGAAAAGAAAGGCGTTTTATGTGCATGAAATGGAAAATGCCTTTTTAACTTCGCTTTAGAGAAAATGTCGTTTGTGCTCATTTTTTAGTTCAATTTTTGTAAAAAATAAATAAATAAATGAAACAAAAAAAGTCAGATTAAAAAAGTTAGTCGCCAGATAAAAAAAGTTGGTCGCCAGTGGCGACCTGGCGACCGCATTTGTCAAGCTCTGATCACGTAACTTATTTGAAAAATTATATATGAGTTCATCCGTTTCTCGTACTTCAATATATATACAACTCATGCAACAATTCTGTTGAAAATGTTTTAACACGCTTTGAACATGTTATTGACACATCTGGAATGCACATTGAACAAATGCTGTGATTAAATAAAGTTTCATGTTTCCAATTTTTATTTCAAGTTCTTTATGCGCCATTTTTTCAAACATTGTTGTCATGCAACAATTGTATGACGAAAACAACTTGCCACATTTATAGTTTAACTTATTGTGAGTGCTACAGTTTTACTTGCCCAGGTCTTTATTACTACAGGTAAGTTAGGTAAAAGAATATTGCAAACAACATTTTACAATTTTAAACAGAGGTTGAAAACGTATAAATTAATGCTAATAAAAAACATTTTTGTATCTTTTAAAAATGTAATATTTTTTCGAAAATATTGAAAAAAAAAATCATAGAACAAAATCCATTCATGTCTACTTTCTGTAATAACATAGTTATATTCATCTATGTTAATACTATAACAAAAATAAATAACATATACAAACATAAAACAATTTTAATCGATTTTTATTTATATGTATTGAACCTAGATATTTAAAATGTGTTTTAAGAAAAATGGATGAAAATACTTACACACTATATTTGCACTCTTTGTTTACGAAATTAAAGGTTCATTTGAGAAATTTATGTATTTTGAAACTATATAACTATTATATGTTTTGAAGTGTTTGAGTCTGTTTTATTTGACGGCACTAGCAAACCCGTACTCGCTAAATCCACTATGTGCACGTGTTCACGCGGCGAGAGAAGGGCTCGAGGTGAGATGGTTCTGGGTAAAGGCCCATGTAGGGATTCACGGCAATAAAACGGCAGACCGCCTTGCGAAAGCAGGAGCAGGTTTCGACGTCATTGACGTCCCTCTAAGTCTGTCGCCCCGGTCCGTGAAGACCAGGATCCGCCGGGAGGTGAAAACCCTCTGGCAAAGTCGATGGGAGGAGGCGGAAACAGGGAGAAATGTGTTCCACATAATTCCGAAAGTGTCGGAAGAACGCACCTGGACTGCGCCTCTCATTAACTGGGCGGTTACAGGGCATGGACCATTCCCGGAATACTTTCACCGATTCAAGGTAAGAACTCTCACGCGGGGATGCCCATTTTGCACAGACCCAGATCCCGCCACGAGTGAACACCTACTTGTGGCATGCATAGGAACGCAACCTCTCAGGGACAGGGTCTGCCCGAAGCTCACGGCTTCAACAGTCCGGAACTATTTCGTGGTTCCGGAAGGGAGGAAAGCACTCACAGCTTTTCTCCAGGAAATGGAGCCGCATTTGAGATAGACTCCATTAATGGGCAGTCCCACCCAGTGCACCTGAGGCGAAACCTTTAAAATTTGGCCCAGGTAAGTAAGAACAGGTATTGTGAGGGGTGAAGTTCGAAGAGAGAAGAAAGTGAAGAGAAAGGACATGAGTTCAAGGGACAGAGAAGTAAGAGAAGAGAGAAGAGCAAAAAGTGAAGACAAAGGTGAAGATTAATAAATGGCAAAATTGTATGTATGTAAATAAATAATTAAATGTTTTTCTATCCTATGTAACCAAGATTAATATGTCTAACATGTGAATAAACGCCGCTCTCGTGCGGCGGCCTAACCGTCCCAATGGATCAGTGTGTAAAAAGTAGCAAATATTTTCGATGTAGCTACTCTATTAATTAATTATTGCAGAACTATGTAAATATGAAGGACCAATTAAAGAGCAGTGGCTCAAATCCAGGACGGGGCGAGAGCTGGCACGTCTTCCTGGTAGAGGATGAGGACTCGAATAAACGAACGGCACGAGTGAGAGGGAAGACAAACTAGGTCGTCGGTGAAAATTGGGTTTTTCACGTTCAGCAGGATAGCCGTACAGGCATGTTTAGACGAGCGCAAGGTACATGCGGGTGGGCAGTCAATCTGTGCCAAGTGTCTGTGGAACTATCAAATCGGCCTGCATGGCAGGTCTAATATGCAATAATCTGTAGAGATTGAAAGCAGTACCAGTTAGTTTTTTAAGTGCAAAAATTTTTGAAATATTTGACTCATTTTATGTATTTTTTGCCTATAAAAAATATTTCAACAGATACCTAAATTTATTCAACAAGCAAACAACGCTTATAAAACATACTTTATGAATTCATTATTTTTTTTTTCACAAACTTCTTTATAATATTGAAGTGCTTGTTATTCTTATTAATCTTTCCGATTTCTTTTATTCAGAAAAAAATTCCTTGATAAAACCTCTTTATTAGATCGAAAAATAAATTTGGTATTAATTTTGCAAAGAAATGTCATGAATAGATTTATTCAAAAACAAGAATTTTTATATTTACAAATATAACGTAATTTTGTAACTTATTTTAGCGAGCAAAAGTTTCTGTATAATCTTTTTTTTAATCATATTCCAGACTTATCATTCATCTTCAGCAGCTCAATGCTAAAAAATATTTGAAAGCGTATTTGATGTTTTATTTAATTACAGTTTGAAAACACTGTTTTATATAGACCTTTAGAATTGTTTGCAGATTTTTTTAATTGCTTATTTTGCTGCGCAAGCATATTTATAAAAGTATCTTCTTTGAACATATTTCAAAGTAATAAAAACAAAAACTTAATCTAATGTACATTTAATACATGATTTCTATACATTGATAAATATCATGTAAGAATTTTGTGTAAAGTATTTTGGAGTAAAATATACAATTTTTCATAGATTAAACACTGTTTTATTTTTAAATTTTTCAATGAATTTCTTTCAAAGAGCCAAATACTAAAAATATTTTAATAATTATATGATATTTGACTTTTTTGCACTAATAAAATAGTATTGAATATTTTCCGTTGAAGTATATGTTTTGATATATATATTTATATATTATTTTTCATTTCTGATAACCGTTTTATTTGTAAAGCTTCTGAAATATATATTTTATTTATTAATATATTTGGAATATATCATTTCTTCTTGAAGTTCTTTTCTTGGTTATTTTTAAGTGAAAAATATAAATAATGTCTGTGATCTTAAGCAACTATATTACCTTAAGCATCGGAATACACGAACCTTTGCATATTCTATATGTAATTTATTAACTAGTTTAGAAGTATACTACGCATTTTTTTATTGCAGTGTGAATTTCTACATTAAATATAAATGCATTTATTTTATTTTATTTTTTTAACAAATAACTTTGTTTTATTTACGCTTTTTTATTTACGCTTTTCTTTATTACGCTTTTTTATTTACGCTTTTCTTTATTTTTTAAAAAAGGTAATAACTAAGCGCAAGTACATAATCTCTAATTATTTGCATCCGAGGTAAAATAATTATCGTAATACCCGCTACAGCTTCTTAATATTGCAGCATGGCGTCCGTAATATGTATATATCACATTGCAGTAAACATTTAGAACTGCTTAAAACTCGTGCAATTACGGGTTGAACATAAAAAAGGCCAAAATTTGTCAAAAACATAAAATAAAAATTATCGATTACAAATTTTCGAATTTTTTGCCCGTCATGGTTCATGGGCCCTCTACCAGTAATTCGTGTGCCAAATTTCGTAGCCCTGCGCCCTGTGCTTTCCGAGTTTTTGAGGTTACATAGATAAATACACGCACGGATTTTAATAGGGTAGATTATTCAAACTGACCCACCCGGCGTTGCCCGGGCCCGTGTAATAAACTTAAATTTCTGAAAAAACGAAACTCTGGCCCGTGTCTCCGTATGCCGGGCATGCTCGCACTCTCTGGAATTTTTTTTTCAAACTTTCACCTCCTGGGGAGCATTCTGTTCTAAACAAACCTCTTTCCGTACGAACATCTGACACAGATTCCCGCTGCCTACGGCACCGTATAGTTTACGTGCTACAAAAGTGAGCTGGTTTGGAGATAATGGGAACATTATTAGCCGAGTTATTGAAATATGGCACAGTTAGAGAAAATAAATTTGAGGGGGGTATCGGGGGGAGGAGATGTTCAAGGATCCTTCACAAAATGACTAATTAGGAGGACCACTATTGTTCTTTAAAAATTCGTTCGTTTGGTTAAGCTGGGAACTTAATTAGAAATTTGTCTTAGACTGTTAATCAGGAATAGTGGTAACTGCTACTCATAAATTTACTTTAATGTTATAGAGGGTGACTATTAAGTTAAATATAATGTTTGGAATAAATTGCGCTGAAATCGGAAAATTCGTTGCTGAGATATGGCGACAGGTTAGAGTTAGACAAAAAGCCTTGAGGGAGGGGCAGATGGGAGGAGCGGATGTTCAAGTGCTTTTCAGCAAATGATAAAGTAGGAGAATCACTATATTCATCTTTAAAGATTGATTCATTTGGTTAAGCTAGGAACTTAATTTGAAATTTGGCTTACAATATTATTCGGAATAACTGGTAACTGTTTTCTAGAAATACACAATGAAGCTATGAATGCTGATTTTTATGATAATTTTAAAAAATGGAACTCGTTTGGAGAAGTCCGGAACATAATTATCTGAGTTCAGGAAATAAAGCACAGTTAGAGTAAAAACCTTGTGGGAGGGGCCGCGAGGAGGCGCACGGTCAAGTGCTCAACAACAAATCACTAACTTTGATGTTGGCATGCATCAACTGAATGCGGGTTCTGCACTTTTATTAGGAGCATAAATTTAATTGTTCAAAAACTGTTATCCTAAAATAGCCGTCTTATCTGTATAAAACAGCTATTAACCGATACGGGTGAATCTAAAAATGTTAAATTTCTTAAATGTAATTAGTTCTGTTAAAATCAGAGCCGTAGATTTGGATTTATTAATAAGGAGGGTCAATTAATGAAAAAGCCGCCTCCAGGTGGTGCGCGGTAAAGTAAAATATATGTGATATTTAGTAAAAAATCGTTTGAAAAAATCAAAACTGTTTTATTTTTTTAACATTTTCAGGTTAATGAACTTTCATAACAAATGTTACATTCCCCATGAAAATAGATTTACAAACTCAAAAAAACGGAATTCTAAAAGTCTAATAAATAGCCATATCGGGAACATGTGCGCATGATATGGCGGCCACCATTGTTCCACGTATCAGAAATCGTGATTTTCTTCAATTTAAAAATGCTGTTCTGCTAAATTAAATAATTTTGGTGTAAATTAAATAAACATGATACTCAATAATTCTTTTTGTTATTCAAAAGTAGATTTGAAGTAGGACTTTTCATCAAAAATAAAGTTGTTTAGAAAATTCACATTAGAAGTAAAGTTTTTATTTAGAAAAAGTGTGAAATCCTTTTAGCGTTTAAAAGATTTGTTAAAACAAATTACTTATTAGGGTGGAGCGCTCGCCCGTGGAAAATGTTTTTCATCTCCAAATTAAAATGGGGTGGTGTGGGAAAGTTGCTCTATCATATCCTCATTCTGAATATAAAATATCTTTGAAAAATATTAATATTAAATACTGCCCCAAGGTCATTGAATATTGAGAAAAAAAGTTGTGCATTTTTCCGCAATTTCTTTCCTCAAATATATACAAACTATTAATATTAATTTAATTTAAAAGGATGATCATCGAATTAGTATTATCCTCTTTAATAAAAAGGTGTGTGTTGCTGACGACTGGGATCGTTGCCACAGATTAATCTCAGACAATGAAACATTTGAAGTTACTGAAAAAATGATTTGCTCGAAAAGTATTTGTCAGAAAATGGTTAGACAAACTGCGTTAGAAAGGTAAAAAAATGTATTGTTCTTGATATAAATTTCGAATCCACTGATTATGCCATTTTTCACATATGGAATTTCAAAAATTACCAAATTTCACAATGCATTACCATAGCGAAAACTTCACGCGTAAAAAAATAATAATAACAGCAATATGTCAGCACGAGTCACAAATTATAGTAACCGTATTATTCTGTTAAAATATAAAAGTGAATTACGATGTCACGAGTGCATGATTTTTATTTAATTCTCGACAAATACTAGATGCGCCATTTCTATTTAGTTGTGAATAATATAGGTTTATTTCCGTTATTAAAAAATGTAGCTATAAAACATATAAATCAATGGAAAACGGTAGGTAATAAATTGTAAACGTAATAATAAACCGTATTAAAAAAAACATAACTTAGTGAAATAAGTGTCCGTTTTTATGTTATTTTAGGATATTCCAGGTAAAGGTACAGATTACTTTAAAATACAAGGTTAAATTCACCGATATATTTCGTTTGATTCAAGGTTCTTTTGGAGAAACCGACCAGCGCAGCGGGCGTAGTCTGCTAGTTATTATATATTTATAGTAAAATTATGTAATATTTATATCAAATTCGCTTTTATTATACTAACTCAACGACTATACTTAATTTAAATATATGAAATTTGGGTAATTGTAATTGTTTTATATTTTTTATAAAACCTGTGTAAGAAAATATAATTCTAAATTATTCTTAAAGATCTATAGTAGTAAGGTAAAAATAACTTACTATTACAATTTACAAGCAATGAAGTTACCATTTTATAGTAGTCGATAATTTTTTTGGTTTCAAAAACTGGCACTTTTTTTCGAAACTCCAGACAAGTTTTAATGAACCCATCGCATCTTAAAGGACCACAAACAGCAGAAGAAGCCTCCGTAACAAGTTTCACACATCTTTCAGTGGCTTGATTGTGACAAGGGAATTGTGTAATCTTATGTAAGGTGTCTTCATCTATTGCCTTTGGATTTAGGATACACTTTGTAAGAATGTTTTGATCTAAGAACTTAGTGAATGGTGGTTCTGTCACGGTCACTTCAGCCCAATTTATAAGATCAATATAGTCTTTGGCTTCAAAATTGATGTCAAGTAACTTGAACTTACGTAAAGAATTTCTTGACTTTCGAGATTTTATTATTCTGCGTAGTGCCAACACTCTTACCTCATGCTCTATCGTCAGCCAACATTGTAATCAAAATATTTTCCGGGTGACAAAAATAACCATTTCATTTAATTACGGGATCTCTTATTGTTTGTAATTCCTTTGGTAAATATCGTGATAACATAAGTGTTTGATGCAAATGCATAGCTCCGTAAATGCATGAAGGCTTAGTTTTAATTTGAAACCATATAGTTGAATAAACGCTTAGTATAAAATTTGTCAGAATTAACAAATTTTCAGACGCTTCACTTAAAGAAACGTATAGCCTAAGAATACTATTTGTCACTGTAAGCTACCTGGAATGCACAATTTTACCAGGATTTCTTTTATACAATTTTTCGGGACACAATCCCGAAGAAATTTCTTCACATATCTCTAGCAAATAGAGTTTATCCCTGCTTAAATCCTTTTTATTAATAATTTATGGCAAAATACAGCTTATCCTCTTATAATGTACAAGAGGAAGAAGTTCACAATCTTTTAGAGATTTGCCAATAGATCCTGTAAATCTTTGAGGCCCATTTGTTGTACCGACAAGATTCTCGAACAAATGGCGCAAGATAAGCTCATTGGCATGTATTTGGCAAATAAGCCATTGAAGTGGTTTTCCTTCTTTTTCTTCTATAAATCGCATGACACCTCCTTTGTAACCGGTGTTAACTGTAGTTCGTCACAGCCAATTGCAACAAGCTTACTAGTATCAATATTTTTTTGTAGATATTTTTTTTTCTTCACTTGAAATTAAAGCTTTTCCAGATTGTAACGAAAGGTGTCCCAAATACTCAGAACCTTGTTCATTTATTAAGCTTATGTGTTCCTCTAATACAACTTTTCTCCGTGTGTCTTCCATGATAAGAGTTTTGTCCTTACGGCCATCAAAATATAAACCAAATTGTTCGGTTTCTAAATATACGGACGTATTGATTAAAATGGATCTTTCTTTTTGCTGTGCTCGTCTAATTTTACTTCTGTCCACAACATTTGATAAGTTACTCCGGGATATCAAGCCAATGTCTTGGAGAATAGCAGAAACAATCGCTGCTGTCGGAAATTCCATATCTGTCCAAAGTTTTAGCTACCACGGGAAATCCCGTATCCCGAACGTGAACAGTATCATTCTTTGACGATACATTTTTTTTTAATTTTGAAGTCATTCGAGTAGTATAAGACACCCGGATTTGATATAAATATTACATAGTTTTACTATAAGCGTATAATAATAATAATTTTAAGAAGTATACTTTAAAATTAATTTAATATTAATAATATTTACGCATTTTATAAGTTTGACAAGAACAAAGAAATTGCACAACTTTTACGTTTTTTCTCAACTTTCAGTGACCTTGGGGCAGTATTTAATATTAATATTTTTTAAAGATATTTTATATTCAGAATGAGGATATGATAGAGCAACCTTCCCACACCGCCCCATATTGATTTGGAAAAGAAAAAAAAATTCCATAGGCGAGCGCTTTCATGTTTTCTTCTCAATATCTAATGACCTTTGGGCAGTATTTAATATTAATATTTTTCAAAGATATTTTATATTCAGAATGAGGATCTGATAGAGAAACTTTTTCACCCAGTCCAATTTTGATTTGAAGGAAAAAAATCGGTCCACCCTATTATTTATCTCAATTGGAACAAATAAAAATGTTTTTTAGGCTTGTATGGTGCACTTGATATGGTCATCTGGCTGGCCATATCAGGAGCAGGTGAGCTTTTACGAAAAACATTTGATTTTGAAGAACTCGTAAAATATACACTATCAACGACTTATCAGACAAAAACAAGAAGCGATTATACCAAAATCATAAAATAGGAAATTGGCTTCAAATTCCCCAACCGAGCTGAATGGCAAGTGATCACATGATACACTAGGATGCTCCTTCATGGTACGGTTACCCCATTTAGCGGATTTTTTTTGTTAGCTGACGTATAATAGGGGGATGGCTATTTCAGGAGCATGGCCACAACAGGGGCATCTAAGTTATATATAAATTTTAAGAGCTTTACTTCATAAAATATTTAATGCATTAAGCGTGATAAACATAAATAAGAATAAGTTTTAATATTAGTGATTGTTGAGTAATAATATTTTGATTTAATAAGAACAAATAATTTGGAATAATGATTTTGGAGAAATAATTTGAAATAATCCGAATATTAATGGAATAATTGTGTAGTAATTTAGTAACGCACATTGCCAAAATACAGACCACGTTTTCCTGATCTCAGTGTTAATTATGTATAGTTATATTTTAACCATCTTAAATGCCTTTCTGAATATAAATTAATCAAATACAATCATACAAACATACAGAAGAATAAAATTAGATAACTTTCCAATAAACTCTAAAATCAATTAATTTTTGATTAAATTGCATTTTATTCACAGAATCTAAAAATACTAGAAAATAGTTGTGTTAATGCAGCAGAATAATAATATACTTTTTAAATAATATACTGGTACATGTACCTATTTCAGTCTGTACACTGTAAAAAAAAATCCTGTGGTTACTAAAATTTTTTTAGTATATTTGTATTTCACAGATTTTGTTAGTAACCGTTACTATAAACCGGAATCGTTGCTAGCTGTTTTCTAGTAATGTTGCTAGCTGTTTTTTAGTAATTCTTACAACATTTCTTGTAACTGAGTAAGAATACAAAAAAAAATTTAGTAATTGCAAAGATTTAGTGAGAAAAGCTAAAATTTTTTTAGTAGATCGACCCTTTTTATTTTTACAGTGTAGAGACAGAAAGTTCGCTTTCAAAATTTTGGCAAAATTGGGCTGCATGTATGCTTTTATTTAATAAAAAATGTAATAATTGATCTAAATAGGAAGATACACGTGTATAACGATATATTTTTAAAAACACATGAACAATGTTATAATTCTGATATCAAACATGTACGAATTGAGAATTTTCCAACTGAGTGAAAAATATCCATGCTGGAAGTAGAACCCAAGACATTTTTGGGTTAAATTGTCAACACTCTGCCTATTGAACTACCTAGACCAGCAACCGACCGACATATTTCACTCAGAGTTATTTGAAAAAGCATATGTTTTGTCATGTAGATATTTCGACAGAATATACCGCATGTTATGGAATTACATTAAACAATAGGTATACTTACAAGGAGAGTGCGAAGTTTGGTAATCACATATTTTGATTATTTTTATATATGTTGTAGGGTAGAAGCCCCTTAGTCTCAGGTTCAATGGATTTTATACAACGCTCCTTAGTTCTCGAGAAATGGGGGGTCTAATATTATAACACAACTTAAATACATACTTTGTAGCACAATAACTGCGTTGGTAGCAGCTCAGTTGGTATGGCGTCTGCTCGTTGTTCAGAGGGCCCGGGTTCGATGCCGGAACGCACTACGTTTGTTTTTCTAATTTTTTTTCTAATTATACTTGTAATTATATTATAATAATCTCAAAAAAAAATTAACATAATTAAATTTTAATTTAGCATTTTTGATTTTTAAACCATTATTAAACATTTCTCATCATTTAAAGAGCTTTAAAAAAATTGGATCTATTATTGACTAGTAAAAATTCAAAAATCGTTACAAAATCAGCATATTAACTATCGAATTATAGAATTCTTCTCCCATCGCAATAGAAAACGAGGATATTTCAGATGCTGGATTATTTGTTAAAAATTTATTGTTTTACAATAAAATTTTACAGTACTTCAACGCATTTGTGACATCACTTTTCTGATTTTCATTGAATCCCGACACTTCAGATTGATTTTGTGAACTACAGCTTGCTTCTTCAATTTTTATACGATTATGAGCTGTTATAGAATGATACGCACTTGTACGATAAAGATTGAAAACAAAAACCACTTAACTGCATCAAACTAAAAAAAAAAAAAATAACGAAAGTCTGTTGTGACGTCCTCTAGTTACAATAAAATAAAACATAAATATGTTGTAATTGAATTCTTATGCTAATGTTTAATATAATTATGCTTCTTACTTTAAAAACAGAGTAGTGTTATCATCGCATTAACTTCCCTTGTTAAGTCAATTAATAAATGATGTTTCTTAACAATCACGAATTGACACAATTGTTCAATATCGTTGCTTTGATAAAGCATATATGAAATACATTTTAAAAGTGATTTTTAAAAAAATCAAAAATGCTCAATAAAAATGTAATTATGTTAAAAACTTTATTGAGATTATTAAATTATACTTCCAAGTATATTTATAAAAAAAATTAGAAAAACAAACGTAGCGCGTTCCGGCATCGAACCCGGGCCCTCGGAATAACGAGCAGACGCCATACCAACTGAGCTACGACCGACACAGTTATTTCGTTACAAAGTAAGTATTTAAGTTGTAGTATAATATTAGACCCCCATTTATCGAGAACTAAAGAGCGTTGTATAAAATCCATTGAACCTGAGAATAAGGGGCTTCTACCCTACAACATATATAAAAATAATCAAAATCTGTGATTACCAAACTTGGTACTCTCCTTGTTAGATACACTTTAACCCTTTGAGAGGCGGTGGTATATATTATATACCACCTAATTTTAATCCGATTCAAACCAGAAACTTTTAATTAAATTTTACTTTTTTAACTTTGACGAGAAAAAGTTGAAAAAATGCTTATTCTTATTTTGAACTAAAATCTTTCCTAAATTCCGGTGGGTATTCAACGTTACAGGAGCACAAGTGCTTGCCCCTAAAAGGGTTAATATTTTTAACTCAATAATACTGATTGGTAAGCATATCATAGGAATGGAAATTTTTTTGAGTGAAAATGGTGTTCCATTCTCTGCGGTATATTTTGTTGAGCTGTCTATAGGCAGACAAGATGCTATTACCAATAAGATATCTGAATAAAATGTGTCGGCCGATAAACGGTACATGTAGCTCAATAGGTAGAGCGTTGCAGTTTAAACCAAAAATGTCTTGGTTATACCTGGGCATTTTTCGCTCGGTTACACTGTAAAAAAATCTGTTGATTTTACAGAAAAAAACTAGTCAAGTACTAGTCAAACTAGTAAGAAACTACTTATTTTAAGGAAAAATCTGTATTTATTACGAACTTACGAGTAAAATCTATTAAAATAACAAAACGTTCGTGGTAAATACAGATAATCTGTATTTGTTACGAACTTAACCCCCTCACTGGCAAGCAAAAGGGCAAGTTTGTGATGTTGTTTTCTCTGTAATTTTTTTTAAATAATAAAAAAAATATGAATTTTCAAATTTGATATAAAAATCTTAATTATTTATGTGATTATTAGCCTTGAAAATATCAATCATTACTCAATATTTTAAAACTGCATTATATTTGTAGAAATATATTAATTTTAACAATGCTATTGTTGCAGTGAAACCTGCAGCATAGTGGACGGATCTATCCCTCCGCGGTGGTGAGAAGGTTAACCCCTTCAGGGGCAAAGTAATCTTGTAGCTAAAATATTGAAATGATTGATTGACACCAGGATTCACGAACGAATTTATTTTAAAATAAGTACATAAGCTTTTCCTCATGTACCTTCTAAATTCAAAATATGATTATAAAATTCTGGTGACATTGTGGCATTTTGGGATTAAAATTAAGTGGTATATATGATATACCGGGCCCGTCAAGGGATTAAAGGCAAAATCTGTTAAAGTATCAGAAAGTTCGTAGTAAATACACATTATTTCCGTAAAGTAAACAGTTTTTTAACGGTGTCCAGGTTAACAGATTTTTTTTCTGTAAAATAACTGATTTATTTTATGTATGAAAATATTTTCAGTCCGTATGATATATTTGCTAATAAGTATGATTGAGTACAAAATAATAAAGTGTAAAAAATATGCATTTTAAATTTTGTAGATAAAACGTAATAGTATACATGTCCTTTATTAAGGGCAATTGAAACTAAACCGTCTAAAAAACAAACAAAGGTATAAGAAGTTTCTCAAAGGTAGAAAGAATAATATAACTAAAATAAAGTAAATTAAGAAAAATAGAACTGAGTATAAAAATAGAACAAAACAGGTTAAATATGTTCCACATTCTTTAAAAATCAATCCTCGAGATTCTTCATAAATCTTCATTTATTGAAATCCCTTTGAGACTACTAAAGACGCTAAATCCCTATCACTTTCGGATAGATAACATATTCTCCCCCGAGACCCTTTGTTTGAAGAAGTGATTGCAATACGAGTCCTTATCTACTTTCTTTGAAATTTATTTCACAAATATTAACGTATAATCAATGGATATGTTAAATAAAAAATGGAATCCAATTTTAAGCATAAATAGATTCATAAGTATATACCATGTATCCCGTAAATTTGTTAACAATTAAAAAATTCATAAACATTCAATGAATTGTTTTCTTTAAATGTGGTTTGCGCTAATACTTTTCTCATTCAGGGGAGGTGGATTTTTATTTGTTAAATACAAATATATATATATATATTGAAATTTTTTATCAATACAGGGTGCTTCATACATTTCAATTACAGGAAATATGTAAAGTATATTCCTATAAAATGCAAAGTGCACTTTTAAAAGCTTATTTCCAATTTGCCTATTACTGGTGCAGATGTACGTCTTTCAATGTAATGTTGACGTTGGTTAATAAGGCACTGCTGATGAAGCAGTTTTACCTTAGCCGTGTTTTTACGACAGTTTCGTGCACAGGAAGGAATGAATAAGGGAAAATGTCCAATAACCCCTTACGGACTGCTCTCCCTCGTTCAACGCTTCGAAGAGACAGGCTTCTCCTGAATCAATCCGGTTATGCTACAGGCCTCAGTTAACGACGTTCTCACTCGCTTGCAAAATGTAATTCCTTGTTGTGGCGAATACGTAGAACATTTCATGCTAATAATAATAATAAGCTTGTTAATATTTGCATGCAAATAAACGTAATTTTCCATGAAATTTTGTTATTTGAATGCTGAATCGCCATCTATTGAAAAAACATTTCACTATTTTTTTTTCTTTATAAAATAATAATAATAATAATAACAATTGCGAATATTTTTTTCGCAAACCGCATTCAAATAAACCCATTTCTTCTGTTTTTATGAATTTTGGAACTGTTAATAAATTTATGGGACATATATATACTACTATATATATATATATATATATGTGTGTATGTATATATAAATATAAGGAAAGAAATGTGCCTGTCTGTGTTTCGGTGTTATTGTCGACTTTGCTTCGAAGAGAACACTCCACGCACAGTTACAAAATTTTGTAGGAATGTACCTCTATGCATGCAGTTTTGAACCTCAATGCCAACTTTTTGATTTTGTAATTTAATTTTTTTATGCGATTTTTATTTTTAAACTTTTCGAGGCAATTTTTCTACTTTAATAATAATCATCTGATACCAATCTTTTAGACCAATATAGTAAATTTTGTCCTAATTCCAATAAATTTTATTCGAATTTCGTAGAGCGATTTTTGAATATCTCGCAAATTTTTTATGGGATTTTTGAAGTTTTTATGTATTTTGCGGCAATTTTTATGACATTGGTAGAAGGAATTTAATTTCAGACTTTTAGCCTAATATAGTACATTTTGAGCTCTAACATTTTTGAACTTTGGCAATTTTTAAAGCGATTTTTGAAATGATTTTTAATGCGATTTTTATAGATTTCTAACAATTTTTCGATTACCGCGGTACTTTTTTAAACAATCAGAAAAGGAATTTTGTTTTAGTTTTGTTTAGCCTTATATTGTAAATTTTCTTCTGCAGGAATTTTTATTTTTCACGAAATTTAATGCGACATTTAACGTTTTGAGGCGATTTCTCTACATTAATAAAAAATATCCGGTTATCATCTTTTAGCCCAACATAGGAAAGTTTTTTCTCTTTTAAATGAATTTTATTCGGAATTCTTGCAATAGATTTTTTAATTTTTCGCTATTTTTGGGGGGATTTTTAGTTTTTTTCGTATTTTGTGGAAATGTTTTGACATTGGAATTATTTGACAAAGGAATTTAGTTTCTAACTTTTAGCCTAATATAGTACATTCCCCCCCCCCCCCTCAAGAGTTTTGAATTTCAGAGATTTCTGATGCGACTTTCAGTACGATTTCTAGCGTTCTATCTAGTACCGCGGTGATTTTAGACTGCCAGAAATTCGTTTGATTTCAATATTTTCGCCTAATTTAAATTGTGCCGTACGTGATTTTTAATGACGATTTTCAATGCGATTTTTTGAATTTCGCGGCGGTCTTTTGAAAACTTGTGCCCTAATATACTTGTACCCTAATATAGTAAATTTAGTTTTCCGCGATTTATGAATTAGTAATTTACGCTTATTAATTCGATTTTCAATGCGATCTTTAGTGTTTTTTCGTGTTACACGGCGATTTTTTTTAGATTTGTATAAGGAATACGATTTCAAACTTTTGGCCAGTTGTTGTAAATTTTATCTCCCGCAATTTTTGATTTTTTAGAGATTTTTAACGTTTTCTGCGATTTTAGATATTTTACAGATTTTTAATTCATTTGTTATCGTTACTTTATGATCCGCTGTGATTTTTGTGCGATTTTTTGCGCAAAATTTTCTACGCGAATTTTGACATTTTCACGATTTGCAATGCGTTTTGTAGCAATTGTCGGTTGTTGTCGACGATTATTTCACATCCACAAAAGGCATTCGCTTTCTTGTATTTGGCCAAATATAGTCATTCGCGTTTTTCAATGTAATATTCAGCGGGTTTTTTTTTTCAGTTTTTCGCTGATTTTTTTTACATTTGTGAACGAATTCTGGCTAGAATGTTTTAGTCCACTGTAGTAAAATTTGCGATTTTTGAATTTTTAGAAATTTTATACGATTTTTTGTGCGAGGGGATTTTTCAATTCGAGGAGATTGTTCTACAGTAGTCAAATGGATTCGTTTTAATGTTTTAGCTCATTATAGCAAATTTTGTTCTCTTTTCAATAAAGTTTATACTGAATTCAAATCGCAATTTTTGAATTTTTCGGGAGTTTTTTTCTTTTATTGTAGAGATTTTTCGGCATTCGTATAACAAATCATGTCTTAATCTTATAGTCCAATGTAGTAAATTTTGTTCCCTGGGATATTTTATATTTTAGGATTTTTTAGCGATTTTTTGCGATTTTTCAATATTAGTAAATTAATCCGGTTTCAATCTTCTAGCCTAATATTGCAAATTATGTTCTCTTTTCAATAAATTTTATTTGGAATTTGTGCAGCAATTTTTATATTTTTAGGGATTTTTTGTTGTGATTTTGAGTGTTTATTTTGTGTTTATTTTTCTATTTTTATATGGGAGCGGGTTTTGCCGGGCGGTCAACTAGTATATATATATATATGTATATATAGTACATCTGGCATTTAATGCGCTCCGGTGTATAACGCGAACACATAATTTGAGAATATAATATTCTATTTTGAGTTTCAAACACCATAGGTGTCGCGTCAATTCGTCGCACACACTTCATCGCAGCATCAATTCGTCGTGGTGTCAATTCGTCGCGACGTCAATTCGTCGCAACCAAAATGGTTTTGAAGGCTATGGGGTTGGGTTGATTTATGACGGCCAATTATCAACACGAGGGATATAGGCCCTAGGGGAGAGTGCCCTCCGTGGGGGTCTTTCTAAGGGATCCTAACCCGTATTTCCGGAAAGGTTCGAAGAAAACCTCGGAAAACTCCGAACGGTTAGGTCGACGAGCGCGACAGGGTTTTGAACCCAGCACCTCCCGTCTACCAGCTATGAGAGCAGAACCTCTCAGCAAGTGGTGGGGCTTTGAAGGCTATGACTCTAAAATAAAGGTAATTTAGTAAAATTATTTAATGATAATTTGTTTTTTGATATATCCGCATGTAAATTGTTAGTTATAATTCTCTATATCTAAAAAACTAATTATTCTTAAACATTTTTACTAAATTGTCTTTATTTTACCATCATAGCCTTCAAAAACATTTTGGTTGTGACGAATTGCCGTCGCGACGAATTGACACCACGACGAATTGACGCTATCATGAGTTGTCGCCGCGACGAATTGACGCTGCAATGAATTGTGCTCGATGAATTGTTCCGCAGTGAATTGTGCGCGACGAATTGACGCAGAACCCTCACCATATTACGCGCACCTCCGTCATTTGTAATGAAACCTTCTTGAAGAAAGTGGTATAAATATAATACGAAACATTGAATATTATAATAACTAGTGCGAACATAAAAAAATAATAATCAAATGGTAAAGTGATAGCATACTGCACATACAATATTTTTTAATGTGGAAATTTGAAGGATTATTCTTATATGTGCTTAATTTTTAATGCTTCGTTATTACAGCCGGCGTATAACGCGCACCTATTAATTTAAATAAAATATCTTATATCAAAAGTGAACGTTATACGCCGAATTATATATATATATATATATATATATATAATAAAGATCTAACATACGAAAGTTTTATTTATAAACTTATTAAAGTGTGGTTTATAAATAAGTGGCCTACCAAACATATTTTTGTCAAGAAACGCATCATCTGCAAAACTGGATTTCATATGTCAAATTTGATAAAGTGTTTGTTTGTGCGACGTTGCGTTTTATAATAAATGTCAAAGGCTAAACTTTTCCATCAACATATGTATTTTATAAGAATAGTATGTGTATGATATTTTATAATGTTGTAAATAACTATTAAAAACAGAGATGAAGTTAATGAAAAATAATCTGAAAGTATTAAATTTGATATGTTACCGAAATTTTTGTGTAAAAGTCTCTTCATCATGATTTTAAAATTCGTATTGTCTGGATTATTATAAGTACTAATAAGGAAACTTTTATCTGTAACAATTCATTATATATATATATTAATTATTATTTCAAATTATATTTTCTCTAATCTAGCCGTATAGAGAATGAAGCAGATTGTTAAGTCATTTGTCTTTATATCTATTTCAATCGATAAATTAATGATAGAAGTCTGTTAATTTTGAAATTAAATTCTAGAATACCAGTTTATTTAAATGAGCACCATAATATATTCTATGTACTATATTTATAATAGAAAGTGCATAATATAAAAATGTTACTGCGATAACTTCAAAATTATTTCCAAACATTGCATATCTAACAATATATACATAATCAAAGACATATTCTGATCCCTCAGAGATTTGAATATGTTGTTTCATATAATGAATGTTGTGCATAAAATATAAAACAAAATTTCCTGGAAATTTTAGCGAAAATTATCTAAAATTCAAACTAAATTCTATAAACTTTGTAAAAGAATGTCAAATTGGGATCATAATGGACTCGTTTTATTCCGTTTTACTATCTATGTAACCAAAACTATAACTAGAATTCAATAATATAAGATTACTTTTGTTTTATTTTTAAAGTTTGCAATATTAAATTTTTAATTAATCATTAAAAATCCCATGTCGAACCTTTTACGTGTAGTAAAAAGTTTTATGATGTCGTTGAGGACGTTAACAGATAAATACGCATTCTTTTAAGCACAATCTTAATACTGAAACTCAAATTAAGCAAAATTCCTTTAATTGAGACCTTCCCATTTAAATAACAGTTCTTTTAGGTAGTTAATTTTAACTTTCCTTCATGAAAGAGTCACTTCAAAATTTTATTCATTAAAAGTATTCAAAGAAAGGCTTAATGATCTAATTAAAATTCCATCTGAAGTTGCAGCCCTTAATGAGATTGATGGATTACAGCTCAATCCACATCAATTAAAATATCCCTTTTACCCTTTACCGGATAAAGCACTTCAATTGCTAAAATGTTGAAATAAATGATTGACACTGGAAATTATGAACAACTTTATTTTTATGTAATAAAAAAGCGATATTTCACATACATAATAAATAGAAAACATTTCTATTAAAATTCTGCTGTCATTGTTAAATTACGTAATTAAAATTTTGTGGTTTCATAGGGAAACCAATCTCCGTTAAAAAGTTAAATGAATATAATAAAAAGAATGATAGAGTTTTCGTGAGAAACTTTCATCTTCTAATAATACATACTATCATTACTTTAATATTTAATTCATAAAATTATTTCCGGATATGACAACGAAGAAATTTAACAAAAAAAAACAGCTATTATGAGAAACTATTAACTCAATCTTCGTTAATTTCTATATGGAATACGTGTGACGTATACAGGATGTTAAAAAAATCGCTTTAATGTTTTAATTGTTGGAGACACACTGTAAAAAAGGGGCAAATGTTTCTTAAACTAGGAAAATATACTATAACCACAAACGAAAATATACAGTAATATCTTCCGAAATACCAACGATTGTGAAAAAGCATTATTCATCAACTTTATAAACTAATATATTTTTGAGATGTAAAAAAACTTTAATAAAAAACAATTTTTATTTTACTGCCACTGATGTTTGAAAATATTTCCGAGAAGTTTTTTAGTGTATTTATTCGTATTTACAACCTGGAATATAGGATGCTATCAATTCTCATATAAACATTTCATGTTTTAAAACATGTTTTAGAGACAAACATCATCAATCGAAATCATTAATATTACCCATCTCCGAGGTTGGAGTAGCATAAATGAGGTTTATTCGAACAGAGCGAATAACGTCCAGGTCAGAATTCCCTTTATATTAGGTCCATGTTTTCTGTTGAATTTCGTAACCTTTATTTACTGAATTTAAATATTGTTAAACTGTTCGATTAATTTATAGATTGATTTCAAGAATAGCAAAATAATTTTTCCATCAAGAGTTTATTTTCCATCCATTATCCATGAATCAATAAAAATATATTTGCGAAACAATAACATTTGCAACGAATCAGCTTCCTTTGAATTACCTAAAATTTTGCATGCAGTGCTTTACAAATTAAAAAACAAACAAAAAAAATAAAAATAAAATAATAATTTTCACGTTTTCCAGTTTGACCAATTTAAGCACCTGCTGACATTGGACATGTGATCTCGTGATTTATGTTTATCATTTTCAAAAACTTTGCGAGAAAATTTTATCATTTTGATCTGAAGATGTCGCCGTATGAGCAAAGGAAATATATGTCATCTATATTAAAAGGTATTTTTAAACCTGGCTCCTATTTCACTCAAAGGTTTGGCGTGTCAATGCTCTACATACTGAGCTACCCAGAAGATATCCTGGCTAGCATAATTCACACTTATTTTTTGGTTATGGCTGCAATTTGCAGCACTTGATATTTTCGTCAGAGCTATACCTAGAGCATGTCTATGATGAAAGTGTGTGACATGAAATTTTCTATATACCATGCAAATAGGTCATAATCAACAAAAGGAAATGTTTCAACTCGATAAATAATATTCAAGGTTGGAGTAGCATAGTTGAAGCTTATTCGAATAGAGCAAACAATGTCCAGGCAAGGAATCAAACGTTGGTCCTTGCCAGTCAGGATATCTTCCAGATAGCTCAGTAGGAAGAGCAATGGCACTGCAAGCCAAGGACTAAGGTTCGAATTCTGGTCTGGACATTTTTCGTCTGTTGGAATGAACCTCAACTATGCTATTCCAAACTTGAAGATTACTTATCTATTCGAAAAATTCCCTTCTCTTTAATGAACATTAACGTTAAAATTAATATTATTTTGTCACTGTTGCATGTATAAGTTTAGTTGCGCATCTGAAAATGTTTTATTCTAACATCTTGTTTAGGTACACATAATAACGTACACATTCATTTAAGGCATCTACACTCTGTAAAATAGAATATTATGTATCCTAAATATAATACATCTCATTGAATTTCTAAACAAACGCATTTATTAATACACGTCTATTTTAATAACACTCCTTCAATAACACAAATTGTGTCTTATAGTTTGAATCAAAAATTGGAAGATATTGAGTAATTTTAGGTGAGCTGTTTTTACCTGCCGATATCAAATATCCCAGGGGTAGGAAAAACTACTTTTTTATTGTAGCGAACTACAACTGCAACTATTTTATCAAAAATGTAGTTAACTACAACTACA
This sequence comes from Maratus michaelseni, assembly GCA_963931845.1. Lineage (NCBI taxonomy): Eukaryota > Metazoa > Arthropoda > Arachnida > Araneae > Salticidae > Maratus > Maratus michaelseni. Next base: position 125,535,906 of record OZ007596.1, on the reverse strand, counting down.
GCTACTTGTTTTAAAAAGTAACGACTACACACTACAATTCAAAAGTCCTTATTTCGCTACTTTCAGATTTTGTCAAAGGGTTCAATTTACACTCGAAATTGAAAACACGGATGAAATAATAAAACGACCCTAAGGGATACAATTAAATATATGTGACATAACCAAATGCATTAAAAAAATAAGAAATGTAACATAAAAGAAGATGTTTTGTGTTTGTCACCAAAATGTTAGTTTATGCACACAGTACAAATTTCATAGCAAAATTCAGAGAGATATTATAATTCAAAAATTACAGAAAAACAACTATAAATGCAAACATGAAATAAATCTGTAAATAAAAGCGTTCAAAATAATAAGAAACCCTGCGTTAAAACATAAACATCTAGTAACGAATAAATAGACAAGTGTCGCCAGCAAGAAGTAGAACAAATTTTGCACAAAAGAAGTACGTTTGGCCACGTGATTTGAAGAACGGCATATTTTCCCCCCTGAAATAGCATTAAAAGTAGCGTCGGTTTTCGCTATAAACTACTGATTTTTTGTATCGCGCTTCACGTTACACTACATTGTTCAAAATGTAGGACGACACACTACAAACTACTGTAAAAAGTAGCGACTACTGTAGTTTCGCTACATGTAGCGCGCTACTTCCAACCCCTGAAATACCCTAAATTGTTAAAATCTGATAAACCATCGTTCTAATCCACACTAGCTTTAAAAAAATCATAAAATGTTAAACATTCTTTTAGGTTGCCAATTAATGTGCGATGTGTAAGTTTTGGAAGCTTTCTCTTTGATATTTGGAATTTAATAAAGCTTGTAACTTGATAAATTTCGTTTAATGTAAATCTGGGAGCACGGCAGTGCGTCCGCCAAGTTCGCACAGGCCGTAAGCTACCTTTTCCCTGACCATTTCGGCCTACTTTTCACACCCTCATAAATACGTTTCGGGGAGAGGTAGAGAGTTTTCCCTTTTAACACACATTAACATAATCAAACTAAACTAGGTTCCACGATTTCGAGATTCTGTATTTAATATTTTTCGAAATATGCAATTCCGAAAAAGGGCTTTTTTGTCACTGACTCACAAGAATCATCAAATAAATAAAGTTGGTGATCATCAAATAACTAAGGTATTTCTAACAGTCGTAGAATCATAAAATTTGACAAGTAAGTAGGTTTTGTTACACAATTAACCAGAAAAGTCTGAAAACATAGAATTTCTGCCCTTAAACCCTTCAAATAGGGGGTGCTGATTTGGCTATATACAGTTCGTAACACATTCAATTGGCAAATTAAATTAATTACATGGTTGCAACCATTTGTGTTTTTTGTTGTACGATAAACATTTAAGTAATAATAGTTGCATAGACAATCATTTATTCGCTCAAATTTGACGCCAGAGTTGGTCGCCAAAGCCCGATTACAGAAAATTAGCCTGAGTTTGAAGGTGTTACATGGTTTCAAGCAGAATGAATTTTCTATATACTTTTCCGAAAATTTTGGGAAGGCAAATCTTTTAGTTTATCTGTCCGTTTTTCTGTTTTTTACTTCCTTAAAATAAAATTTATTATAAATGTCGGTATTCTAATCGCAATAGCAGTCAGTCAATCTGGCAAAATTCCAGTAGGTTGTTAGTTCTTTAAGTGCATTTTAATGATGTTGTTAATAAACTTTATATATATATATATATATATATATATATATATATATATATATGTGTGTGTGTGTGTGTGTGTGTACACACTGGATTTTATTTGAAATATATATATACTATATATATATATATATATATGCATATGCATCACATATATAATACATATGCATCATTGTGACGTCCACATAAACAGGGTATTTTTGTCGCCAAATTTGCGATATTTCGTGAAATGTCGCCAAGCTTGTTGAGAATTTGACGCTAGAGGATATTTTTTATTGAGAATTTTTAGGGCGAGTAACCATCTAATAACATTATGTGGTTAATGAGATGGCATAACGCACGAATGTTAATAAAGTTTCAATCGTTTCGTCACTACACAAGACCTCTGATCTTGCTATTATATTGCACTGTTATTATACTTACTCTTACTATACTGTTAGTCTTTACTCTCTTAAAAGTTTATTATAGAAAGAAAATTTTCAGAATTAAAGCATCGAAACTGCCAGTTCTAGATTATTATAATTTTATAACATATATCCAGTTTATCAATATGTACGTTAGAATGAATCTTCTATAATAGGGTTCCTTGCATTTTAGCTTCAGGTTTTCGAGTAAATTTAGCTAAAATCTTAAAACCAAGACATATTGACATATTATCTAAGACGATTAGATGAGAATAATGGTAGATTTTCTAATGGAAGAACGGCAGTGCGTCCGCAGATTTTCTAATCCTCCTTAATCGTTCCAATGTTAGAATGAAAGGGAAAAAAATAGCATCAATATGGCTTACTGTAAATATGGATATCTTAACAGGCGTAACAAGAACCACTTCACTTCAGTGTAAATTACAGAAGATTACTTAACAGGATTAAAAATCTCCGTATTAGAGAGTCTAACGATGCAAACGGACATGAAGCGTAAATGCCTAAGTAAATTAATCGGTAATTGTCAATAAAGATGAAATGTATAACAACACAAAATATAAGATATGCTGCCAATGATCGCAAAGAGAATTTCTCTAACAGAAACTTCCGATTTGGCGAAGTATTGAGCAAGTAAATCTAATATATGAAAATGAAAATTTGTTTGTCTGTCTGCACTTCTGTACAAATCAACAGTTTGAAAGCTATAATTGTGAAATATTACGTGTAAGTGTATTAAAACATGGCCGAGGCAACTAAAGTAATCCGGAATCGAAATAATGTACAGTTAATTTTTAATTAATAAAAAGCCAAAAATCTAACAACCTTTCCGGGAAGAGTTCCATATCCTGTGCTGGTTGGCGCGATTGGCAAATCCAAACTGCTGCCAAAAGGGTGTGATGTCACGTAGATAAGGTCAATTCCAGTTGTTAAATTAAAACTCCAAAGACTGAAGATCGAAACAACCACATCAAACATTTATCGCCAAAAACAACTCGCCAAACCTACCAGAACAGGATATTGAACTCTTCTCACCTTTTCCTATTAAATTTGAACATTTTTCGTTATAGCAGTTGCCAACAATTAAAAATCCACAATGAAATTCTTTCTACAATAATTAATTTTTTATTGGAAGATTACCACGTAAAAAGGAAAATGAAATAAAAAGTTTCAGCAATTGAAAAAAAGATTAATATGACGTCATATTGGTAATATAACGGAAATTTAAACATTTCTCACTAATACAAGGAGTATGAGTATGTGTAAATACAGAAAGCAGTTAATATGATGTTATTCGATAATTAAAGAAAAAAATTAATATAACGTCATATTGGAAGTTTAATGGAACTTTTTCAAATGTTTGAGAATCATACAAAGAGAGTATCGATATGAGTAATAGTGAAAGCAAGTAAGTAAGATGTCAGCAGGTGAGTACAACGTCATACGAGTTTGAGGAACGTATTGAATCATGATAAAAACACGATTATAGAAATATTGGCATATTTTAACATTTTGAAGTTATCTATGCAACATGTTTAATTTTGAAATTGATTTTTCTCCACAAACATTCTTAAAATCTCGGACAACGCCAGGTACTTCGGCTAGTTATGAATAAAAGTAATATGATAAAGTGCTTAGCATACATATGAGAAAGAATATATTGTTTGCCTGAGACGGCTAGTATTTTGATGTAAACTACAAATAAAAATATAGATTTGTAAAGCATAATAAAGTAATTTAAAAATTCTTTGACATTTACCTATTTATTATATTTATATTCTTTAGAAAAATACATTTGATAAAACCTACAAAAAGCAGTGATATCCCATCAAAAAACTTTCTGTAAAAAAAAAAGCGCCAAGCTCTCCTTAATGCTTCGGCCGTAAAAAGTACTGATATCTGATGTTCGCCTAAGTTAAAAGTCAAACATCCGAAATCTTTCATTGAAAATGGCTTCTTGCGACTTGGCCGTTAATGCATTTTAGATGGTTCTTCAAATTCTAAAGAATGTATAATGATCTACAAGTCTACTACATTTTTTTGCACATTTTATGCATTTTGTTGCACAAAATACTGAAATATAATACACATTTTTAAAAGCATAATTTCGAAATCACAGCTGTCGAGAATGGTCCACTCTGGTTCTCAACGTCTCATATAATGTAACAGAATGTGAAATTTGATGAAAAAAATATTCCTTGGAATTGGTGTTAATGACAATAGACCGTGCAAAATGGTCATTAAACCATGGTAAAATTAAATGATGGTTAATCAAAACTAATGTTTCTTGAAACTCAATGGTATGTATCACAAAGCTTTTAGTTACAATGTCATCATACGAATTTGTCTATTTGCATTCTGATTTTACTTTTAAATGCATAATTTTGAATCATTAATTTTGAAACGATTTATCGACGTAATTGTTTATTGCAAATGAAAGATATGACATGTTTAACATCATTCAGGGTGTATTATGTATTCTAATTTATTTTTCTCAGTCTTACATTCTTCTAATGTTTTTAACCTAGAATGCATTAACGGCCAAGTCGCAGGAAGCCATTTTCAATGAAATATTTCGATTGTTTGACTTTTAACTTGGGCGAACATCAGATATCAGTACTTTTTACGGCCGAAGAATTAAGGAGAACTTGGCGCTTTTTATTTTTACAGAAAGTTTTTTGATGGGATTTAGTTTTTTCCGATTCACATTTAACCAGAGACTATCAAACTTATCCTGCACATCCTGTTGCTCATCAACGTAAGCATCTACATTTTCCATCACATTGAGAAAAAGTGGCATTCAATATTTCATTTAATTCCTCATGTGATGTTAAAATTTTATTTTCAATTCAAGTAAGTTGTTTAGATTCAGCTTCATTAATACAATTAGTAATCTTGAAGAAACTGGCACCGTAAATTGAATTCTTAAAAATTAATATATTTTATTAAATATACAATCTAGCAATTAAAACGTAAGTCTATTGGTGTAACTACATATATAATTCTACCGTTCATAACAATTATTTAAATATATAACTGTTTGCAAATATTCTTAGATTGTGAAATGTTTTAAACTATTTTTGTTCATTAATATTTATTACTGTTACTGAAATATTTTTTTTTCTATTTTAAAACGAACAGTTTATTGCATATTTAAATTCTATAAATAAATGTTACGAAATTCAATAGAAGAACATGGACCTAATATAAAGCACCGCAATTTCTTCAATGATTAAATATATGAAAATAATATGGTTTACGTTAAACACTTTTATTTAAATTGCTAGTTTCTGTGTATTATTCAAAATCAATCTAAGCTTCCAATAGGATACAAATGGAAATTTGGGAGTGAATTGAACTGGGATATTCATTGATATTAAACAATAGAATATCATACCTGCCCAAAACAAAACCATTTTGCTACAAAGATTTTAAAATGGTGTACCTATAAATCTTGTGTTATGTATAAGTCCAGTGTGCATGTTTACATTTTTTTTAATTTTAACCAATAATAAATTACTTACAATAGCTAATCAATTAGTATTTCATTTATATGTATTTTGTTTTGCCATAAGCTTTGAAATATATATATATATTTGTAATAAATATAATTATATATATATATGATAATACATTTAAACTGATAATATATATTTTTAAGTTATTTATTTTATAATATACGATACACATGGTACTGTATATTACAAATCTGAATATTTATACATGTTAAATATGGTATTTCATAATAAAGAGATCGAATTAGCACTCGTGTATTCCGTAAAAAAACAGAGCAGTAGCAGTCGTAAACATACCAGTCATGATTCCAAAGTCAAGCCGATGGATTATCAAAAACATGGTGCTTTCCCGTGGAAATAAAAAGATGAAGAGTTGATATCAGTTCTTTTATTGACACGATACTAAATATGAATCAATTCCACTAACAAAATTACAGAATTCATATCTGAGGGTATTACGCCATAAGAACCGCATGTAGATGTTAAAATGATTAGAGATAATTACACCAACTTGAGAGGTTTTCTCCTCCAGGTGACGTGCTTTTATTGGCAGTAAGAAAAACGTCAAATTCTGCTCTCCAAACCTGTGCAACGGTGTTTTAAAGGTAAGGAGCGTATGAATATTTTCGCTATTGCAGGTGAGGACCAACCAATAACAAGCTTGCAAAGCCGGGGAACTTATTACTGTATACGGCATCATTTTGAGGTGAACCGAAAGACGCGCGAGCCGAAAGGATTTATGGGATATCGAATGATAATATTAATAAAAATAAAAATGATACTAAGAGACGTTCTAAAGAAATAAAATTTGAATGTTTCAAAAGAGAAAATAAGGTTTTTACAAATACGTGTAGCTTTTAACAGATTAAGATTTTTAGAATAATAATTAAAAGAATATTTTGATTAAAGCTGTGGAATAAAAATATAATTTAGATTTAAGAGATATTTTAAAAGACAGGGGAAAAAATTAGAATTATAAGAATTTGGAATAAATTATAAAAGGGAAAAATGGCGATATTTTTTTATTATTACATACATATACACAAAAAATTACAATATTATAAAATATAATTACATTTTAAAAAATACTGTATTTACTTATTTGAAAAAAGAGTATTTTGACTTATACAAGCATAGTGTGTGCATGAACGACCAGAATTTAATAATTTTTGTATTTATAAAAATCTCTTTTCCAAATATTGAAGTAATCGTATATATTATTTCTGTTGACAACACCCCTCTTTCTATGCACACATAAAATGCACAACGATGCATCAGGTGTCATTAGAAAGCAGATTTTTGAACATCTTTCAGACATGCTCCATTCACATTTCGTTTAAACACGTTGTGAGATCAAAAATTATAATTAATTAAATTTGTTTATTAATAAATCTGTAAGCATAAAAAAATGCGTTTAAGCACAGCAAATAACATTTATTTTCTCGAACGATGTCATAAAGTTAGTGATCAACCAAAGTCATCGAATTAATTACTTTCTATATAAGTGAATTATAACCGAAAAAATGACATAGGTTGCTTTCTACCTATTTAAGCGTGTAAATTTGGATTGAATTAGAAATCTTGTTCATCCCAAAAACATTAACCTCGGCTTTTATTCCTTTAACATTGGTCACAAACATGTATTATATATAACAATGTTACATAAAAAAGGGTACAAAATTTTATGAAATCGATTAAAATTTTCAGGGGATGAAATTTGAAGAAATTCAAAATTTTCATAGGGACCCCGTATAAAAATTTTCCCAATGAATAAAAAGTGCCCCATACACTAACAAGGTTATATACAAAATTTCAGCATTTTATCATAAAAGTCGCAGTGATATGAAATTACATAAATGCTGACTAAAATCACTTTTCAATGCCTGGATGAGTTCGCAAAGTGGGAAAATCATGTCGAATGATCGTGTTTCAGGGTTCGTACAAAAATTACGAAGGAAAACAATGATTGCATAAATAAATAATAATTGTGCTATTTATTAATTCAAAAGTTTCTAAACTGTGTAGAAATAATAACTTCATGCAAAGATTATAAAGCTTGTTCAAAATGTTTGCATTATATTTTCATTTCTGTCAAATTTTTGTATGCTGCCTCAATGTTCATTCACTGTGCCATTTCCAAGTTTTATTTTGTAATTCATCATGTAAAAATTTTAAGCATTATTAAGGAAGCACAATTTTGTAAATATGTAAATAAAACTAAAGATAATAGCCATCTTTTAATGATAAAATGTTAAAATTTTGTACATGACATTATTACTGTATGGGGCACACATTTTACTCGTTGTAATTTTTTTGTACGGGGGCCGTATAAAATTACATTTAATCCATATATATTAATTCTGGTGATTTATTTTCCTTATCATATATATATATAATTTCTGATGCCACCATCCCTTTTATGCACATACAAAACAACCAGCCATGATTGATGTATCATACGAAACAGGCTTTTGGCATATTATACTCATATTTCGTTAAAATACAGTGTTCGATTAAAAATTTTAGTTAATTCAATTTTATGGACAAAATGTTATCTCCTTCAATAATCTCAATTGTAATTTCCTTGGGTAATCTGAAAGGTTGCTGTGCGAAGCCGCGCAAGGGTTCTTTGGTGTAGATATAATACATTTAGCCATGTGTAATGAAATATAATTAATAGCGAAAATAAATTTTGAATTTCTGATTTCTTGATTCATTGAACTATAGTCTGACAACATGCAACTCGAAGTCAGTGAAAGATATAAATGATTTGGCTATGATATTTTTAAAGAATTCAAAAATGAAATATTGCATCTTGGTCTACTTGGTTTGACCATATTTCTAATTTATGTATTTTAAATGCAATTTGTTTTCATTAGATTTAAGGGGAGTTCTACTTCCTTGTGTCATTTTTTTTTTCATTCCTTAAGTGTGTATATTTTTGTCGTAATGCTGTTTCGTGATATTCAATTTCTTACAGTAGTTTTTTGCTCAAAGAATGTATCGCCGCTTGTTTTGAACGCAACGCTATATTGTAAAATTTCTAACATGTTTTTCCGTGTGGGCGACCATTTTTCTCGAGAACTATTGGAACAATTTTCTTAATTTTTTATTTAAAAGTAAACTAATTATTTTAGCTGGAGTTTATATCACCGAAAAGTATGATTTTCATTGATTAAATATTTTTTAGATCTCGCAAAATGTAAAAGAAAGGCGAAAAAGTCAACCTTTTTTTTGTTCAAATGGCCGCCATTTTGTAAAAAATGAATTTTTTAAACTAAATGTTGGGATAAGCTCCAAAGAATTCAATGCCTTTTCATAATATGGCGACAAAATTTAATTTAGAAGCTTGTGACTGGAGAAAAACGATCGCCCGATTGGAAGTCCATGACGAGCACCTGCAGTCGCATTCATTTTTTATCTGATATTTGTCATACAATAGCACTCGTATTTATAAACAGATTTAAATATAACTAAGTATGTGTGTTAGGCTCACCAATATCTCAAACGATTTCGTTGGCCAGCTTGATCCGCCATCTTGTTTCAAAATGGCGGCTACTCAAATATTTAAAATTAAAAAATATAAATACACTAACATTGAAATTAATATTTATTTTTATTTAAGTGTTAAGCCTTGATACAAGGATTTTTTCGTTTTGCCTGTATCTTAAAAATTGGCTGAGATACAGCAGATTGAAATTCTAGGGTGGCTGATATTTTGAAATAAAACAGCACATTGCAAAAAACCAGGGATTAATTTTTCAGTTTTAGTGAACGTGATTTCTCGTAAATTATTATTTTTCATTGTTGTAATCATGTACCCAATCATACGCATAAACTTATATATTCGTAACCGTTAGCGTCAAATTCTCGCAAAGCTTAGCGACACTTGGCGAAATATAACCATATTTGGCGCAAAAAGTAAGTCTCTTTAAATGAAGCCAACTTGGCTATAGCTGACTAATTTGGCGAATTTCTTACTGAAATTCAGAATTAACGAAACTTTTCTAATTGGGTTCTTTGCATTTTAGCTTTCTGTTTTCAAGTAGCATTAACTAAAATTTTAAAACGAAGATATAATAAAGCTACTCTTTTCTCGAGGTAAAGGCCGGAAGGACTCCTATATATTTGTTACATTCTTATCTATTATTGTTAATAATAATGTTAAGATTTTAAATGGTCATATGAAATATAAAAATTTACAAGAAAACTAGCTCGATGATTATCAGCATCTAAATATGTGTAAGAGAACTGTTATGCATATATGAAAATTTACATACAATTTTTAATTATTTTAAAGAAATGCAACGACCAGTGAAAGAGAGTTATTATAATTTTGTTTTTCTAAGCCACAAAGTTTCGGAAAATAAATTTAAGTCTATAATAACTCTCATAAACATAAAGCCTTAGTTTTTCCGTACACTTAATCATAGGAAATAAAATTGTCTTATATTAAGAACAATTAAATTCAAGCAGTTAGTATCAGTATCTCATTAACACAGGTCTCATCTTCTGATAAGGCACAGCTGGAAAATGATGAAGTAGATTCATTCATGCAAAACAGTAGAATATATTTAACAGTAAATGGTTTCGAAACGTTTTGCATTTGAAAGGATTAATTGGATACAATGTCTGTTTGGAAACATTTGCTTATGTATATATTTTTTCTTTTAGAAGTATTATAATACTTCTAAAAGAAAAAAATATACATAAGCATATTGTGATAATTATCACAATAAATCATTTAATATTATCCACTAATTAACATTTGATGCTGATATTTGTATTATAATTTTAGATTATCATTAAAAGATAATGTGACCGTTTAAATACCTAATATGAACTTGTAATATTTGAAAACTAAATTGTGTTTAAATCACAGAATTTTTTGATAACAATTTAACTTATAGATTAATTTAACAGAGACATTAAATTTATGAACTATTCATTAAAATATTTTTTCTGTTTGATTGAGGGATCTGCTAAAATAATGGCATAAGAAATACATGAGTAGAATATAGTCTATACTGAACAACCAGATTTAAAACATTTACAGTTCATAACAACACTTTTAGAAAATTAAAGTGGACTTGCTGAAATTGATATCATGAATTTGTTTTACGTTAGACAACATCATAGAAAATTCTAATTTCCGTATTCAACAGAAATATAATATAAGCTTCTGATGAGACACAATAAGAAGCATATTAAATTTATATTTATTGACCAACAAAAAATTGAATTTTCTTAATATTCTAAGAAATATGTTTCGGCTATAATGGTTACAAGATAGTTAGTATAGAACATGAGTGTAAGTGTGATCGAAGCTCACACAAAGTGTTTTGTTTAACATTCCTTTCAAAACTCTTTATCCTTTCTTTAAAAAATCCAAATAAATTTAATTTTCCAAAAAAAAAAAAAAAAAAAGATAAAAGGAAAAAAAAAGCAATGTCATGTTTTTTATAAAGGTTTATTTTTTCGGTTTATTTTTTCGTTTTTTCGAATATCTGAACCGGCCCGGCCCGGTAGCGGCCAAAGTCCACTATTATACTCTGTCTTAATAATATCTGTTATGTGGACTAAATGCGATATAGAAAAAGAAAAATATTTTCAAAAGGAAACATGTTTTATAGAGACCTTCAAACTGTAAAAATATGCCAATTTTTCCATAATCGGGTTTTTATCATGATTCAATACGTTCCTCAAACTCATATAACGTTATAATCACTTGCTGACGTCATATCTACTTGCTTTCTCTATTACTCATATTGTTACTCTCTTTGTAATATTCTGAAACATTTGAAAAAGTCCTTTAAACTTCCAATGTGACGTCAGATTAATTTTTTTTTTAATTCTCTAATGACATCATATTAACCTGCTTTCTGCACTTACACATACTCATACTCCTTGTATTATTGAAAAATGTTTGAAAATTTCCGTTTTATTACCAATATGACGTAATATTGATCTTTTTTTTCAATTGGTAAAGCTTTTTATTTTATTTTCGTTTTTCACTTGGAAATGTTTCAATTGAAAATTAATTTTTGTAGAAAGAATTTTACTGTGGATTTTTAATTATTGGCAACTGCTATAACGAAAAATTTAAAAATTTAATAGGAAAAGGCTGTTAGATTATTGGTATTTTATCTCTCTATGTTAAAATAATACGACTTTTTCAAAGTTTTATAATTTTCAGCGTGACAGTAGGTATTCAGCTGTAAGTACGCAAAGTATCAAGTCTGTAACTTATACAGTTTCTGAGAACTGGCTGTGTGACAGGCATACAGAGGAGCAAGATGAATAGATTTTCGTAAGATGAAAGAAACCCTAAAAAAAGTGTATTTTCATTGGTGTGTCGGGCATTGTAAGATTTGTATAATAAATTCATGAGTTATCTATATAGAAAGGAGACAGTTTCTAACTTGAATAACGAGAATTAAATTCTTTAAAGTTATTAACAACCAGTTTCAGAAACCTAAAGTAAAGCGTAAGCATAAAATATAAAGAACTGAGTACACTGAAATTGATAATAATCTAAATTTGCTTAACATGAAGCAACTCAATTTAAATTGCTAATCTCTGTATTCTACTAAAAGCCAGATTAAACTTCCGATGAGATAGAACAGGAAGTGCATTAAATGGATATTCATTATTCTGTCTAACAATGGAATTTCCTTAATATTCTACGCAATAGATCCCGGATTTAAATACGGCCAAAATATCTAATAATAAAGGAATATCCAAAATATACATATTTTCGAAATTAATTTTTGAAATATTTTTGAATTGTACAGTAATTGTTTAACAAAAATCGATTTTTAGAAGCTTCCACAATGCAAGTAAAAAATTGCAGTTCTTTGTGTCGAGTAATTTTTTAGGTATGCTTAAAAATCTACACACATTCTAACCAATTTTACTGCAATTAAATTTGAATTTAACATTTAACTTCTTGACTGAATGACATTTCAATCGGTATCCACAGGTAAAATTTATCAAATAAAACAAATATGCCTTCATAAATAGCTATTAGTATTAAAATTTAATGTGTTTTCTCATTTCTACATGTGGACATATCCTTTAGCAAAATTTAGATTTAACGTTAGATAGTGGACATTATTACTAATAAATTAGTGCCCGTCACATTTTATACAGTGATTTTCTTCAGAGTTAGTTTGGGGTTTAGCTTTTTAATGCAACCTGAAATATATAATTTATTATAATGTATATATAATCCACTTATAAATCCATAATGTATTAATTTATTTCGAAAGTAAATTTACACAGTTGTTAGCCATTTACATGCTTTTTAAAAATGTCCTTCTTGTTTATTTTTTTATGTTGAAATTTTCGTTAAAATTTTCTATTTTAATAACTGCTGTTTCGAGAATATCCTAACAAAATCTTTTTATAATTTTCCGCGGTGCATTCAATTTCTAAACTGGAAGAAACGTATTACAAGGAAATGATATTATAGTTTTTACTCAACATTTTGCTCTTTTTAAATAATTTAATATTCATTATAAAATAGTTGGTTTTTCTTTACTTTTACTTACCCATCATACATAGTATAGGGTAAGTCTTGTAATCGTTTTGAAAATCGAAGAAATTTGTTTGATGGATTTAGACGTTTCAGACACTAGATAATACGAAAAACATATTTTTAGAAAAACAAATGACGTCCGTCTGTCTGTGTGTGTCTGTAAACTCTCCAGCTCCCGAACGAATTGAGATAGAGACTTGAAATTCGGTATGTACTCAGTATGTAATAATGGGAAGAAGCTTATTGAATTTCAGTAACCTCGATTATACGAAACTATTTTTTTCGGACATTCAAATTATTCGTTCTGATAAAATGTATATAAAAATTTTCGAAATTGTTTATTTTACGGAGCGAATATAACAGAAAAAAAACAAAAAACAAATTTTGCATAAAGAATGAAGTTGATCGGATAATTAGTTGCCGAGATATTTGTAATTATATTTTCCACACTTTTCGATTTTTCATGACCCTGTATTTCATTCAAATTTATATTCAAAGATGTATTTTAATTGTAAATGAGACGCCTAATCCGACGCAGTAAGCCGTTAGTTAATATGATTATCAATTTTGAAGTTATAAGGATGTTTCTTTTATGCAATTCAGTAATAGAGTATTTAAAGTTTATGACGCCATCAAGCCAAGAATTTATTCGAATTGCAATGCATTTTATAAATAGTTTACACATGTTTTATTTTCATATTTTATATTATGCATATCCATGATGAGTAAGTATTATGGTGACCCCCAACGACTAGTTTTACTATGCACATGTAAGTCAAATATTCAAAAAATATTATCTTAATAATAATAATTGTGTAACTATCAATTTCATTTCACAAGAAACAAAATCCAGATATAAAACTTTACTGCCTATGTCTAATAAGATTATATTATGGATTTTCTCAAATATTAACTGCAATTACACTGGACAACAATGGTTCTGTCCCAGAACTGAAATTCGTTGATCCTAGATCAGTTTCCTGCGCTGATTCCAAATATACGTTCCGTTTTTACTATACGTTTCTGTCGTCCAGTTTTTGAGAAATTTGCATATTTAAGTTTACGAAAATGTAAGCATTTTTGTGTCATTTTATGGAAATTTTAGGTACAATGAATGTCAGATTGAATTGCCTTTTTTAGATTATGATTACTGGACTATTTTCTTAAGATAAATGTCGCAATCTGTATATTCTTAACATTTACTTATCAGATAAGAAGCCTAATTTGAGTATTTTTCAATAGTGTAATGCTTACATTACTTTCAACTTTAATGTAGTTACAACAGAACTGACGTAATTTCTTTCTAGACTAGATTTTTATGTTGATTTCGAATCTACAATTTGTTTCCTTATATCACTCCTAGATTTTGAGTAAAATGAATTTCGAATATTGTATTGTATTGGCACACGTTTCATATACAATGCTGTTTAGGGGTGTGTACCTGATTGTCACAAGGTTGAACAATGCTAGATTCCTATCAGGGACAAAATCAGCAATGGATATAGTAAAAAAACAATTGAAAACAGTAGTAGAATCTATCCTAATTAGCTGAAATACATCACAATTATTAGCGTAAAAGCATTTTCTAGCTTTTTTTTACCATAAAATAAAATTTCACTTTTTAAAAAAAAATTGCACATGATAGAAGAAAACGGACACCAGATACAAAATGAGCGTAAAAATCTGTTTTAGAAACACATTAACGTACTCATGTGGCATAAATATTTAGACGTCAAAAAATGTTATTATAAAAAAGTGAAAAAAAAAAATTAAATTTAGGCACAATATTTCACGGTCATATGTCAGTATGGTTTTCGGACACAGCATTTGTGTAAAGTAAACTGCCCAGTAATCATAACATAAAACAAAAAATCCAGTATAATAATGCTTTATGTCTTAAATTTGCATATAATTGTACAAAAATTCCAAAAACTGCATAAATTAAAATATATAAATATCTCAAAAATTGGACTTGCTGAAGAAAATCTAATACTAGATTCGGAATCAGCGCAAAGACTAAATAAGGAACAACTAATTATTTTGGCTTTGGGACTTAACAAAAGTATAAATTTGTTGTCCACTGTTATCATTCTTTTGAGAATTCTTATAATTTGATAAGAATTATAAATATATATATATATATATATGAAACAAATTAAAAAAAAAAAAAAAAAAAAAAAAATATTTTTTTTCGTCGTTGACTTCATTAAGACTATAATTCTGTGTAAATCCCATTATTCTAAATTATTTTCTCGCTCCAGTATTCGATTGTCAAAATTACATCTAGCGAAATATATAGTTTATTCCAAATTCATTCTCTTAAAAAAATGGCACTGATAGAATGCTCTATTAAATTTACGCACTTTTATTTTCTTTAAATAAAAAGCATCCTAGAATCTAATAATTCAAAAAATACCCATTTCCCAACTAAAAATATTTTACTCTTTTGAAATAACAACCTATGAATTTCTTTTCTTTATTTTTTATTTCCCTACGATTCCTGACAAAATATTACTTTTCAAATTCAGAAAGATTTTAATCTCAATGTAAAAATTATTTTGGCATATTGCCATACTTGATAAAAACATATGTACTCCTTTTCTCTCTGCTTTTATTTATTCGAAGGAAGTAGAAGGCACGAGATTGTTCTAGAACATTTTTTGGCGCGCTTTTGCCAGCTTCGGTAAGTTCACTTCGATATTAATTCGCCGAAGAAGTTAAGCCGTGAGCGTTGATTGGCCTAGAGGCTTTTTAGATAGAATGTATTCTGGCGCGCTCGGAAAATGATATACGGATTTTTTCCCGCGTTTAGAGCAGAATGTTCCGGGATTTCGGTGGTGGATGCAACTAGTCATGTACTTCCTAATCTTCGAAGGTTCTCCTTGGCCGCCGATTGATTTTTAAAAGAATACCTGCCTGTACTAACTAAGATGTCTTCTTATATTTAAATTTAAATCATCAAGTTTCGCCACGACCCTAAATTTAGCAGTGCATGGAGTGAGTTTTCAATAGAGTAAAGCTTAATCAATTAATCTTTAAATTTTTCGAATAAAGTGTGAACTGGAACGAACTGCCTCTTCTCTGTAGCTTATACGTACACAATGAAGTAAGTCTCGGTGCTCGACTGAAAATCTCCTCGGAGAAACCTCCCTTGCCTTGAATAGGAGTCTACAAAAGTATGGTGACTCCAGTTAAATCGTCACATATATATATATATATATATATATATATATTGGTAATTCAAAATATGTTGACATGTTTTAAATAGTTATGCAGAACTAATTGTTTCTACCTAATTATTTCATAGACCTCATATATTCAGTAATGTGATTTGATTTCTGAACATATAAAAAGCATATGACGCATTGATTAAACATATTCAAAAGAAATATCGCCTCAACTTTAGGAATTTTTAGATTTCGACTGTGTATAATGAAATCGATCGAACACCTATTTTTTTCAGTAATTCTGTAATTCCACCTCGCAGTACCCTATCACAGTAATTTGTAACATTTAATGATGCTAATTATTCTTATTCGGTGTACTATCAACTATTCCAATTAATTATTATCGATGCGTTTGAGAAATTAAGGCGCACATTCGCAGTATTTATAAAATCACTTCCAAAAAACTTGAATATATGTTTGTCACGCATTAGAAGATTTCTGCTACGAAATCTTGGTGAATCATGCTATTAAATCGTAATGACGTATTAAAATGATTTTAATTTTTAAACATAGAAATTTTTGTTGTATAAAATAAATCAAGTCAATAAAAATGCAACTGAAATTATATTTCTCTTCGTAGTATAAAATTGGCATCTAATTTAAATGTAATCTCAATAGGAATATTTTGTACAATAAATGTCACATAAAATAACTTCTTCTGAATGAACTTTTGGAATTTCTTAATTAAATTTTTTAAACTATTGTATGCCTGCTTTTTGAAATTGAAAAATATTTTCTTCATCAAAATAGAATAATAAAGTATGAAATTCGGGGTAACCTATCCATTGCATTTATACAGAAATAACTCAATTTATGCTTTCAGATTATTTTAGAAGTAGTCATCTTCTGTATAATGCACGTGAACATTAGCAAACTATTCTATATGTAAATTTTGAAACTCAAATTTTTCAAGTGTCTTTTAGCTTGGAGCGAAAATTCAACACTTGAATTCCATAAATTAAGAAATACTTGATATAACAATTCTTAAGATTTTACTCTACAATATTAGCGCTGCAGTGTCGCATTACTGTAAGTATTTAATTAAAAATGTATTTTGAAAATCCTTAAATTTTAATTCAGGAGTTTGAATTATAACGAATTGTGTTTCCAGAAGGAGTTATTGTCATTTTTTATATCTCTATGAAATGAAAGCAAATTCTCTTACTCAAAGAAGCATACAAATTTAAGAGGACAAAATTACGTCATTGATGTAAAAATAACTTGAAATTGTGCTTCAGGTATTTTTCGAATAATGAAAACGTAGCTAACATATTTATTATTACTTTTATTTTAAAACGTATCAAAGCATCGACGGATAAGTAGGAATTCATGTAATATACTGTAGATTTCAATTGAACGATTTCTGCCTATTCTTCATTATATTCAGTTTTTTGTTATCACGATATCTTTTACCATTACTACTTCTTGTATTGTATTATCCATATGCACTGAATCTCACATTTGTGGATAATCATTCACTCTTGAATTTCATGGATAAAATTTTTCAGGATACGCATTTGCCTTTTGTCAATTTTAAAGGTAAAAACTTATAGAACGAACCCGATGTGTAACGTTATATGATTTCAAGTATTGATAGTATATTGAGTTGTGTTTTCGCAGTGATGGTTCCTATTTAAATTTTTTGGATATCAATTCGCAACATATTCATTCCTTTTTTAAATATAATTAAAAATTTGTTATTACTTTAAAATTCTAGATAAACTTTCAATGAAATGAGTTGTATTATATCTTTGTATATAATTCTATGTATTTTTTGTTGTTATAATAATATCCATTTTTAATTCTATTCATATTAAAGTACATTATGCATTTTCTTCAAAAAGCAATGACTAACGAGAATATATCATAAATGATCTTTGCTACAATTTGGTAGAATCAAACATTTATTTTTAATTATGTGTATCCTATGGATTTTATGGAAGTTCGTCATTGTTTAAAGACGCGGAAAATTATGATTTTTGAATGGTTTTAAAATGGTACAGGATTACGTCTTAGTCTAATGCATTCATATGCCATTTTTTGAAATAATCAATTATTTGAAAATTATATAACTATATCCTTTTATAAAATAAATATTAAAAATGAAAAATTATTTCCGGATTTAAAATGTTATTATCTATTGTGTTAAAAACAATTTACATAGTATAAGATAATCGAGTACATTTAAATCGAATTTTGACTATGAATTTCAAAAAGGTTTATTTATTGTGCAAAAAATATATTTAAAGTTGTATTATATACTTTAAAAATGTATCCTTGAACTTCTTCATAAAACTTCATTTATTGAATTCCCATTGAGCCTTAGATAAAAGACGCTAAATCTCTGGCACTTTACGATAGCTTATATTTACTCTTCTGAGATTAGTTCTACGAATGAATGGTAAGCGATTACAAAATCGATCTCTATCGTCTTTAGTTGAGATTTATCAGAGGGACATTCAATAATAATTTACTAGAAAATCAAAGTGTGTGCTGAAATAAAATACGCAGTGAAACCTTTAACGAAATGTCTCGTGAGAATTTATTGAATAATATTCCCTTACACAATTAGACATTTTTGTTTGCATGTTTTGGGAAAATATACAGAATGTATAACTTTTCAAAAGTTTAGTAATAAGTAACTGCCCCTAAAATAAAGTTGTAAAATTGCTTCCGTACAAAAATAGAAGTGAGAACAATATTTTCCCCCAACGGATGATTCCTTACAAATTTTAATAAATGCAATTTTATAACTTTTTTGGATCTTTTTAGGATAAAATTAAGAACTTTATATTTCCTTGGATATAATATTCTTTTCAATTTTCGGAGATTATTATCCATGAAGGATATATTTCAATTTGTTTTGAAAGTTAACTTTTTATTTGAAACAAAATTAACTTTTTATTTGAAACAAAATATCCCTTTTCCGAAATTCAATCACTGTCTTAAGCATCAAAAACTATTATTTTATTATTAAAGTATATATATTTTGATATTTGTCCCACATATATATATTTTGATATTTGTTTTGCTAGTTTTCAGCGAATTAAAAGAAAAAGAGATCCTGTTTTTGGTCGTTATATGCGTATGCATATTGTAAAAAAAGACAAATGTCTCTTAATTCGGATGTTTTTATTCTGAGGATTTATGAATGCATTATATAATCTATTCTTAGTTAGCTACAATTCCGAAAATCATTATTTTATCATCAGTAACCTCAGAAATGAATAGATTTGTGAGATTTAAAGAAACATTTTTTAAACGAAATTTTGTTTTTCTGCCCGTACTTTTCTAAAACTTTTCCGAGTAGTTTTTACAGTATATTTATCAGTTTTCCCAACCCAAAATATCAGTGTTTCGAATAATATCAATTCTCAACTAAACGTTTTCATATTCAACAAACATGATAAATCAACATAATTAACATTAAAAATAAAATAGTTAGCATTGAATTTAATATTTATTTTGTTACTTCCCCATGTATAAATTTTGTTACGCATCTGAAGATGTTTACTCTAGAATTGATAGTATCCTATATAGCCAAATTCATGGAAGAAAAGAACGATTAATACAGTGTGAAAAGTACTCTATGTTTCCAAAAATTACGGGCAACAAAGAAACTTTTCCTTCTGGAATGCTACTTTAATTCTGGGAATTATATTGTTTTCTCGGGTTTCTAATGATAAGGAACGCTTTTCTAAATAGTGAGTAATTCGGAAGAGGTTATATTATACGAGGATGGATCAATAAATAATGCCTCCATTGCTCTAAATTTTATTTCTTTCGCAGCTACTGGACTATCTATGCTTGATATTAAAGAGGTAACCTTACTCTAATTATATAGCATTTTTCTTCTCAGATTGGCACATTAGAACCATGGATCTGAAGCTAAAAGAAAGAGTCGTCATCCAATTTCTGGCAAAAGAAGGTTGTGCATCTAAGGAAATCCACAATCGCTTGAAGAATGTTTATGTGGACGCTTTAATAGACATTCAGCCATGTGCGGCATTGGTTGAAGAAGTTTGGAAACGGAGAAACAGAAATTATAGGTAAAACGAGAAGCGGCTGCTCGACAACATCAGTCACAGATGTAAATCAAGAACGTGCTGATGAACTGATTCGAGGAGACAGACGCGTTACAGTTCAAGATGTTCCTGATGCACTGAACGTCTCGTATGGCTCATCCCAAGGAATGATTGCTGACTTAGGATATCACAAAATTTGTGCTAAGTGGCTTTTCAAGCAATTGTTGATAACCGTAAGAGGAGTGTGGAAGTTTGTCAAGAGCTTCTGGACGCATTTGAAGTGGAGCAACAGGACTTCTTCAGGTATGTGGTGACTGGAGATGAGAACTGTCTGTACCTATACGATCCAGAGAGTAAGATTCAACGACATGCATGGCGTTAAAACAGCTTTAAAATCCTGGTTCAAGAAACAAATCACTGATTTTTTCCAAAATCTGTCTGGGTTAATCGATAGCGCAAATGTGTGCAAATGCATGGTGACAATGTTGAGCAGTAGTTTTGTGTAGAGAACAGTTCAGGCTCTGATCTATTATAGCTTTTTCTGTTATATGCACATTAATAAAGGTTTTAAGACACAGGAGGCATTACTTATTTATCCACCCTCGTATTTTCATAAATCGTAAGGTTGATTAGAGCTAGATTAAGAAACTTCTGTCTTATTTTACATTGTGTGTATGTGCTGCATTTTCTCAACAACCTCTGAACGGATTTTAATATAGCGTTTACAGTAGAATTCTAGTTCACCAGAAACAGAAACCTCCCACTCGTGGACAGCCAACCTCTCGGCATAGGACCTATGAGTCCACGAGGGGAAAGCTTATATCTACCAGGAACCCCAGTGTCCAAAGACCCGGAGTCCCCAGCAAGTTAAAATAAATAAATAAATAAATTTAATTTAAAAAAAAATCACATGAGCTACCCAATATTGCTTATTGCTGGGTGAGCCCAAAGTTATTACATGTACATAAGTTTTATATGAATATACTGATAAGATTACGTAATATTAAAGAAAAATATTTACAGATATTTACAATAATAATATTGTACTTAAAATTTTCAATTGTATTATGAACTAGTCTTTTAAGTCTTTTAAAACATAGTTTTTAAAATCTATAGATCTAGAATTTTATATAGGTTACAATAATTCTTTGATATATGAAAAGTTTTTATTTAGGAAATTATAGTTTTTATCTAACTTTTCGTAATTGGAAGCGTCTAATAGCACACGTTGTAGGTTTCTCTTTAATGTTTTATTTTTATTGAAGTTAAAATGGTATTCCATAAGAGGGCAGTTACCGAATATGTAGTGTATAGGAGTTCCAGGGTTTTTGTCACAAGGACATCTATCCGGGGTTCTTTTACCAATTTTATATAAAAAGCTTGGGAAGCTTCCATGGCCGCAAAGATAATATGCTGCTGATTTCTGAACACATAAAAATTTAACATCTACCTTATTAAGAATTTTATACGTTTCTCTTCCTTTCGTTGAGTTGGTCCAATCATTTTGCCAATCTGTGATGATTTTGTTTTTAAAATGACTCTGTTGAATGGATTCTGGAAATGGTAAGACAGATATGTCATCATAATGGTCTTCTGTAATTGCATTTTTTGCGAGAAGGTCTGCTCGCTCATTACCAGTGGTGCCTACATGTGCTCTAATCCACGCTATTTTGATGAATTTATTGGGGTTTTGTAGTAAACTATTGTAGATATTTAAAATTATGGAGTTTCGAGGAAATATTATCTTGAGTGCATCGAAGGATGACCGACTATCTGTCAAAATAAGGACTGATGTAAATTGTGATTGTGTTAACCAAACTATGGCTTCCTGGATGGCATATAATTCGGCTTGGTAAATTGAGTTAATTGGGTGTAGTCTTACTGCATGATCATGGATGAAGTTATTATTAAGAGAGACTGTATATGCACTTGCCACTCCAGTTCCCATAGATGATCCATCTGTAAAAATTTGTAGATGATTTTCCAATATTATGTTTTCTGTCAGGTTATCTATAATTTCTATATTTTTCAACTTGTAATATTCTGGAAATTTATAAATTGCTTCCCGTTGCATAAGATTATTGTATATTATTGTATTGTTGATGTTAAGTAATCTGTTTCCTAGTTTTATCTCATAGACTTGGAATTCGTTTGGTATTTTGATGGTAATTGGAGGCACTCCAGTTAAAATATTTAATGCGTCATTTGAAATACTTCGGTAAGTTCTTATGATGTTTAACAATGCTATTCTCTGTATTGATCTAAGGATTCTGATGCCGTGGCAATTCAAGTTTGGATACCAGAATTTGGAGTCATAAATAATCTGTCTTTCAATAACTGTTTGATACCAGATCTTCTTGAGGAAGGGACTGATTCCCTTGTTGTAATTGTGGAAACTTTTAAAGCACGAAACAAATTGGACGATCTTAGCTTTTAAAATACTTAGGTGCGATTGAAATTTGAATTTTTGGTCTAGTGTAATTCCTAAATATTGTAGATTTTTAACAATTTTTATAGATTTCTGTTTTATTTTGAAAATTGGCTTTCGATTATTAAGGAAGTTCCTTCCAAATAGGAGTGCTTGGGTTTTTTCTTCTGAGATAGTTAGATTAAGCTCTGAGCATATATTGACGAATGTTTCTATACGACTGTTAGCAGTTTGTTCCAATGATGATCTGGTGTTGCCTTCAGTGAGTACGACGAAATCATCTGCATAAACGATAATTCCTAGAGCCTTTAATTTGTATCTTGTAATTATGTAATTGGCTATTAGTAACCACAATAATGGTCCTAAATACGAGCCCTGTGGTCAACCTTTATGTGTCCTGAACCACTCTATGAATGTGTAATTATTTAAACCGATTAATCTCTCACTGATATAATTTTTTAAGAGCTTCTTTATGTAAGTTGGAAGTGGAGAATCATCCATTATTTCAGTAATTTTGTGCAAATCAATGGAGTCAAATGCTCCCTGGATATCAATTGAGATCATTCCACAGTATTTATATTTATCTACGTTTTCCATTATTAGTGATTTTAGTTGTTGTAAAGCTGTTAATGTACTTTTTTCTCTCTAAAACCATGTTGTTCTGGTTGAGGAATGGATTTACTTTCTAGAAATGTCATCGTTCTTATTTTTATCATATAAGAACAAGAAATTTATATCATATAAGAACAAGAAATTTATATCATATAAGAACAAGAAATTTATATCATATATATAACTTTTGCCAACATGGGAAGAAGAGTTATTGGTAGATAAGATTTATGTTGAGATGGGAGAAGGTTTAATAACTAAAAGATTCACCGTATTACGCATAGTGTTTTTATAAAGACACATCAAATATATTAACTTTCCATGTCCGCTTTGCTTTAAAAAACATCTTTACTCGCGATTGGTCTGATGAATCTAATTCTTTTTTTATTAAATAAAGAGTAAATTTAAACAGGCTGAAATAATAAATGTTTTTTAAAAGTAAATTTAAAGATTTTCAAAAATATTTTAATGCATTCGAGACTATTTTAGTATTTAAAAAAGTCCTTCCGGCCTATACCGGGAGCAAAAGGTAGCTTTCCTATATCTTCGTTTTAAAATTTTAGCTAATGTTACTCGAAAACAGCAAGCTAAAATGCGAAGAAACCGTTTACAAAAGATTCGTTAATACTGAATTTCAATAAGAAATTCGCTAAATTATGAAGCTATAGCCAAGTTGGCTTCATTTATGAAGACTTATTTTGGTCGCCAAATTTGGAGATATTAAGCGAAATATCGCCAAGTTTGGTGAGAATTTGGCGCTAACTGATATGAATATATAGTTTTATGCGTATGATTGGGAAAATGATTACAATAATGAAAGAAAATAATTTGCTAGAAATCGCGTTCACTAAAACGCATAAATTAATCGTTGTTTTTTGCAATGTGCTGTCTTGTAATGTGTTCAAAATGTCAGCCACCCTAGAATTGCAAACTGCTCTATCTCAGCCATTTTTTAAGATAGAGGTAAAACAAAAAATGCTCCGGAATCCTTGTACCAAGGCCTAACACGTAAGCAGAAAACAAATTTGAATTTTTAACTTTTTTGTAAATTTATTTTAATTAGTTTTAAATCTTTAAATGGCTGCTATCTTGAATCAAGATGGCGGACCAAGCATGCCAACGAACTCCGTCGAGACATTGGTGAGCTTAATACACACAATTAGTTTCATCCAAATTGATTTATAAATACGAGTGTTATCGTATGATATAGGTCAGATATATATATATATATATATATATATGGATATTTATATATATAAATCAACATTTGAACGGAGGGTGGTTTTGGGGTCTGAGAGTCATGATCGGTGAAAATATACCAAAATTTTTCCGGAATTGCTTTCCTCCGAACGGCTGCAATAGGTAGCTTTATACTTTTTTGTATTGAAAGCTACCTAAAATATTTATGTTTCTCATTTTATTACGTTGCAATGTTGTATACAACAAGTGTGCATTTTACGTGTTATATTCTTAGTATTTAGGTGCACAACGTGTCTTTTTGTTATTCATCAGTGCTACCCTTGAAATATTGTATAGTGTTTGAGATCGGAAGGCTAACTACTAATTTTAATCTAGGGGTACTCTAAGGAACCTCAACAAAGAACGCATAGTCAATTTAATATACTTAGATAAAAATTTTATCGCTATAGTTGTGAGCGCTTAAAATTAAAGGGCGTGAGATTTATAATTTTTCTGAACAAGAATATGCAATTTCAGATTATAAATTAAAAAAAAAATGTTGAATCCTCAATCAATCACGAAACATTCTGCTATAACTTTTGAACACTCATTTGTGTAAGAAGATATTGCAATAGGAATTATTCAAATTGGTGGACCATAATTTCTGCCCGGACTAAATATACTACTAACTGGAATAATCGTGATCACCCTTCATCATAAGGTGCATTAGTTTGATTAAGTCTTTCAGTTTATTAAAATAAAACTTTCTTCCTATTAAGTATATTTTTAACTTGAAAAGAAGTAATTTGTTCTTAACTAGAAATACGGATAAAACAAAAAACACGAACACAAAAGCAACAGCAATTAGTAATAATAAAAACATTCTCGAGCGAAAACAAAGTTACTTATCTGGTGTTATATCACAGAATATTCTTTTCCTGAGGACATATACGTTTACAAAAATATTTGCTGCGCAAGGTCGATATAACATCCGTAAGAAAATTATGAAAATTTCGTGTTTTGGCGATTGATCGCTGGGTTGGCGGGACAATGAAAAAAAATACGCATTTACGATAAATGTTCTTATAGGAAAAAGGTTTTCTACTCTTGATACTGATTAGTTTATTTAGTATGTTTAGTATGTTTAACTTACATAAATTCCCTTTTATAACTACGATTTTGCCATATACATTTATATGTACATCTAAAGAAAATTAGCGATCGTATTGTACTGTTTAGAGCAAAATTTAAATTGCTTAAAAATGCTTCGAACTAAAAATTAATTGTCCGATCCTGATTATTGTCAATTTGACCTCGATATTGTTAGTACCGGAGAAAACAAGAGAAATGTCTTGTTGCCGTGGAAACAATGACTTATTCAAAATCGAAATGTACAATGACAGTGTTCTTAATCGAACATTTACTGCTAAAAGACACCTAAATCTTATCCAGCCGTTGAATCCGTGTAAAATTACATAATTTCTATATATACTTTACTTGTATATATATTATATAAGCTTATAGAAAAAATAGTAAACTATTTAATCGTTGAAGTTTAAATTTATAAAGTACTACGCATTTAAACACTCGTTTTACCAGGATTTTTCAAATACATCAAAACTGCTTGCATGTAGCGACGGAAAAGTTCCGTTCACCAAATTGAGTCTTTAGCACAAAATATTCGAAAGTATTTTATTTTTCGTACTTACGTATTATCCGGGCCAGGCAATAGTACGCCAAAAATGGTTGCCAAGTACCAATCTTGTTTATCGTTGCCAATCGTGTTCAAAACAGTAATTAAATAATATTAAATTCATAACATGGTTAAAAATTGTAAATAAATAAATGTTTAGGAAAATCTATCGTACGTAGATGTGTGCAAGTTTGTTTCCGAGAAGACCAAGCAAAGATCCAAATGCATCAGAGGTTCAGATTTTGAATTTTTTTTTTAACTTCACGATATGCATATTTTTTCGAGTTTCCAAGTGCGCTGGCGATTTTGAAGCATTCATAAAAACAATCCAAATTCAATCATTTAGTTCGATATAGTGATTTTTTCTTGTTTTCGATGAAGTACGTTCGGAATAATACAGCGATTTTTCAAATTTGAGAGATTATCTATATGTACCCATTTAACCGAAAATATGAAGTTTATTTTTAGTCAACTATCTATTTAATACCTCATTCATGTATTCATATATATTATATCCTTGTATTTAGCAGAGTTTCTGAGATCAGTTTAAAACAAAAATAATAGAAAATTAATAAACACGTGAAATTGTATTTCAAACAATTGTTATAAAGAGCAAGGACAACGATTTTTTTTATTCTGAAATGAAAGTGAGAAAAAGGGGGAAAAGTTCCAGTGTGGGTATCATAAGAAACCCTTTTTATTGCCCAAAACTGTTACTATGGAGACACATTTTGATCTCCGGATCGGAAGAGTTTTTTTTTTCCTTATTTCGTGCGCGCGAGACATGTTTAAAGTAATTCTGGGAAATGGGCCTCAGCAAACGCAGGAAGGTTTGGATATAAAATTATATAATAATAATTATTTAAAAAGTCCTTTTTTAAAAATATGATTATGGTATTCATAGGATTACAGTTTTACTGGATTATAGGATTTCACTAGATGTGCAGATATAATGTGCTCAAATATTAAGTTTTTCAGATGTAGGGGGAAGCAGTGCGACACCACGTTTCACTTTGTCACAACGTTTTACTCAAGTTTATTTCACTTTAAAACCTAAAGCTGACGAAGTGCTTATCTTTGAGTAAATATGCATGGACAGCATTTGAAGTTAAATGCTAGTGCTAATCTATTACAATCACTTGATTTGTCAGTTACTTTTAGAGAGATATGAACAATTGTTTCTCACTAGACAAAACTGACTGAAACGGATATTCAGACATCCCGTTTTACATTGTCACATCTTTTCACTCACGGTTATTTCCGTTTAAAACATAAGACTGACGAAATGATTTTATTTGTGCAAATGTGCATGGACAGCTTTTGCATTTAGATGCTAGTGCTAATCTATTACAATCACTTGATTTGTCAGTTACTTTTAGAGAGATATGAACAATTGTTTCTCACTAGACAAAACTGACTGAAACGGATATTCAGACATCCCGTTTTACATTGTCACATCTTTTCACTCACGGTTATTTCCCTTTAAAACATAAGACTGACGAAATGATTTTCTTTGAGCAAATGTGCATGGACAGCTTTTGCATTTAGATGCTAGTGCTAATCTATTACAATCAATTGATTTGTCAGTTAGTTTGAGAGAGATATGAACAATTGTTTCTCCCTAGACAAAACTGACTATACACAGATAATCAGACAAACATATCTATAACACGCTAATTCCTAATTTTTGCCAAAACCATAGTTGATCAAAAAATAATCAAAATGCTCGAAATATAATGACCTTCTTTATTATGTATTTTTTAAAGAAAAATTTATATTTTATACATTTTGTAAGTTCAAAATTTTGAGAATAGTTTATATTTATGCATATAATCATAGACTTTATATGTAATGATTTTTATTTGTATGTTGCCTACATTATAATATCATATTAAAATTTAGCAAAAATTGGAAAAATGTATACATTTCAAATATACTAATTGTATTTTCTTTATATTATTGTTTTGATAAGCAGTTATGTGTCCATTATGTATAAGTATTTTTTAACTTATAGCAATATTTTAATTATAATGGTTATATTTCCTTTTTTAATCCTACTTCTTTAGATCCTAATAAAATGTTCTAAAGTACAAAAGTTTTTAACAGAACGCATGAGATCTAATTTTAGTTTATTTTGTATGCGTTTACTAACGTTTCCACTTTACGTTTCCATTCCGTTTTATCCTTGTATTTATTGTTTCCAATCGTTGCTTAAATTTTACACGTTATTATGACATTTTTTGTTAATTTTTAATATTTAATTTCAAAAATAATCTTAACAATTTTTTTTCTTTAGTGCTATGTTATACAGAACACGGCCACAATAACGTAATAAACAAAAAATTACAAATTTGATTTTGTTATGAAATTGTCACATGGTTTTATAATACGTGAAATTTTAGCTTCTAACTGGAATTAAAATAATGAAAATATAATAATTTAATATTTTGAAACTGAAAAAAAAAACTCAGTTATCTTTATGTTCGCACATATATGCTGTTTCTAAATTTCTTAAATAGTTGTAGTATTACAGAAAAAATATTTTTATTCAACAACGGAATTGATTATTTTTACGATGATTATGATTTTTGAAAATATTTCTTATCATTATTATTTTCTTTATAAATAACAGTTTTATATAAAAATGTTGCGCTAAAATTTCTTCATACATATTTTCGAAAGTGGAAGTTATAAATCGCTTTTGAAAACTTAAATCTCACGACATGAGTAGTAAAAAAAATTACCATTAAAGTAAAAATGTTTCAGATGTCGACTTCGATATATTTTCGAACTAATTATTAAAATACAAAACAGAAATGTTTAAACATCTTTTAAAAAATGTTTAAAACTTTTCTCACGTTTTCTCATTTCCCCTTATTCACAACCTAAAGAAAAATGGCCAAAAATTACTACTTCACTCTTTCAAAATTTTTCTTTTCTTAAATCAATTACTTCACTCTTTTTAGAAAGAATATGCATGAAATAAAAGACTTTTGTATTTAAATTGCAAATGATAAACAGTGATACTGATCTGTATATGAAAAAAATACAGAAGACGTTACATACATTAGCTTTCTCTGAAACACGTTGTCGACGATTGAACAACACTCGAAATTTCTGTGAAACTTTTATTACTTGTAAATTTAAAAGCTTTGTAGCTGTAATGAAGGTGACATTTTAATGATTCTGAAAGATAACAAATCATTGTATATTGTAAAATTATGATAAAAAATAATCTAAAAATACCAGTAATGTCCTGCAAATAATGTAAATAAGTGTAATTTTAAAATTCGACCTCTAAAATTTCACATTATTAATTTTTTAAATTGCATTTTTAATGTTTTGGAGGGGGAAGTTTGCCGAAAGCAAGCGAATATCCAGACCTCTTCAGGTAATTTATCTAAACAGGAAATTTGAAAGTGATAAATGAGCTGTTAACCAATCATATAACATCCTGATAGACTGATTATAGAAACCACCCACGAGTCGTAATGGAACATACAAAATCTACATATACTATACACATACGCTATCTAATGTATAGAATAGCTGTTTAGTGAAATATATGTGAACTTGGAAAAGCCACTTCGGAAAATACTATTGCTAGAATTGATGAGTTTAAATGTATATTAAATTTAGCAAATGTTATCCGAATGAAAAGGGGCCCAAAACAGATACCGTGCTTACCTTAGTTCCACAGGTTAACAGGGTATTGAATGTATTGTAGTAATGTATATTTGACATTGATGTTTGATACAAGGTTGTTTCTATATGACAGTATTCAATGGCGGCTATTGATAAATCTAAGAAAAAGAAGCAAAATATTATTTATGTATCTACTACGGCGAAAAATACGCTGCAAAGACAAAGAATATTTCAAACGTAAATGTTCAAAGTGACATAAATAGGCAACGAAGAGGATGTAAAATTTTCCAACAGAATTTTTTTCAAATTTACAACATAAATTTACAATTTTGTTTGTTATCTTACTGAAGTTTCAGAAATTTTTCATTGATTTCTCTTCTTTCATCTACACCTTGTCCTGCATTTTTCAGATGGAATGTTAGTTCTGTAGTTCAAAATTGGTAAATTCTTTGTTAAATGTGACAAAGTGTGACAAAGTTTAGACAACAGTAATTCTTTATCGTCTTTCAAGTATATGATGTTTTTATAACCAGAATACTTTTGGGAATGATATGAGCAAAACAACACAAATACTAATCAATGTTAATATCGCAAACTACAATGCATGCATACCACTTATTAGAGAAATTGAGAAAAAAATATTTTACAAAAATCATATAACTCAAATCAAAAAATGTATTGCTAAATTGGCTGTTAAAAGTAGAAATAAATAAGACAATGTAAAATGCTTTATTTAAAATTATCTATAATATGTGTTTAAAGAAAATTCAGAAATAAAACATTCTAATATACTATATTATGTTAAGTATCTCTTAGTAATTGATATTTTTTCAACAATTTTGAACAACTAAAAAGTGGGAGAGAAATAATCAAGAAAAAGTGAATTTGTAATTGGTAAAAACTGATTCTTAGATGTCTGGTTAACTTATAATGGCAGACATAAGAATCTAATTTATAATAAAGACTTAAAAAATAAACAGAGATTTTCAAAACAGGTTTCTATATCATTAAAGTTAAACAAAGCATAATAAATAAGGAAAATATTTTTTGTTTATTTTAACGCAGATATGGTTATTTTATTTATTCTTTTTCAAACACATGAAAAATATGAAAACTTTATAGTAAAATATTATTTGGAAGAGAATAGTTTGAAGGTTGATATGAAATTTTTACTTTCATTCTGAAATCTAAATATATTTCAAGTCGAATATCGTTTCTTAGTATTATAAACATTGACAAGTATGCACAAAAATATTTTCATATACAAAGTTTCTTCAGAATATTTTATCGAATTTTATATATAGATACATAACATTTAATTGTCAAGATTGAGATATTTGATGATATAAGACAAATATATCTAAGGCTATCCAATGGTTTTTTTGCTTTCTGTTTGATGTATCTTATTTTCACATCTCTCACTTCCTTACGGGTTACGATATATTTATTTACCTAGAACTTTATTCCTATGGAAGTATATCCATTCGTCACTACAAAATGTTCTCAAAATATTTTTTCTCGGTTCATTTCTTTTTGTTAAAAACAGAGTAAAGAATAAAAGAAACGGTAAACGAGATGTAAAAGACCGGTATCTCAATGGTTAGCGCGTCGCCCTGTCACACAACCTAGTTAAACTTTTGGGTAGCCTCTGTTAGTCATATTAACGTTTAATAGTCAAGTAACAATTAATTAGTGGCTTAGGTAACTTTAGCAGTATATGTAAAAGTATCTCCATTGTTAGATTAAAATCTAAGTAATCATTAATAATAGCCTAGTTAGCTATTGCTTCGTTGTTTCTGTTTTTTAAAGTATAATAAACCTGTTTAACCACAATGCCTTTCAGGCTGCCCCCTCGAGTATGGTCAAGCGCATCCACATTAAGTAACCGGCCATCATAGAACCAATGCAAAGTAACACCATGAACCGGCAAACAAACAAATCTGTAGAAAACCACTAAATAACACTGCAGCGATGGCAACAAGGCTCTTGACAAGGAGATCTCAGCCATGCTGTGATCAGGTGAATATCGCTCCGCACCCAGGTACTAACTCTTCAAGCTTAGGCACTCAAGCCCGGCAGGTATAGAAATGGGCCTGGTATAGAAATGTAGAGTTTGACTTCGTAGTTTGGGAATGGTTTACTAAATCTGTTATTCTTTCGGGGTCAATAAAATAAGTATCAAGCTTGCTTGGGAAGTAAAAGTTTCCCCGGTAGGCTCACAACCTTACCGGGGCATATGCTATATAACACCTCAGAGTCCATGTTTACATTGCCTGTCCTGATCCTTAATGTATTGTAGTGGGCGTAGAGTTTAGTTTAGTTTTTAAACGAAAAGTAAAACATTCATCTAAATAATTTAACAACAAAAAATATTTCTTAAAAGGACGTTACAATATTTGAAGCAAACTATAAAACAGATAATTATTAAATTTGCTTTGTCGAATAAAATATTTAAATTTAATTAAATGTAGAATATTCATATTTTTCCATTTCGTTTCAACACTCGTTATGCTGAATTTTCCTGTTTTCTAGTTCCATATGATTCATAATATACTTCATCCACCGCCCCATGAATACTAGGCCTGAGCTCTGACAACAATGGCGGCTGTCGAAGGCCGATTTTCTTTTTCAGCGTTTGAACGGTAACTCAAAATTCCACACCAATAATTTCTAAAAGTTTTCTTCGCCTTGTTTTTCGGAGATCAAATAAGTCAAAGATAACTTTTAGATATTATTGGTGTTAAAGTACGAGGGACTGTACAAACGATTCCGCCTCCGACAGCCGCCATTTTTTTCAGCGCGCAGGCCTAGTATTCAGCGGGCGTTGCTTCATCTTTCTATTATGTGTACCATGCACACCTTTAAACTGTAATCAATATATCGACTCTGTTGAACAAAATTATTTTCCAACATCCATTTTGTTTTCATTTATTGATTGCAAGTAGCATGGTATGAATAGTCTACAAAAGAAAAACAAAAACAAAAAAATATTTATGATAACTGCAATAAACTCTTAATTCATTTTTATTTTAATTAAGAAAGTTTATTTAAAAGTATTTAAAATTATAATTAAATACATTAATCATGCAAGAATTGAAAGAAACCATTCTTAAATAATGTTGAGTTTTAAAATTGCACATTTTTTTTAACAGTGAAAAAATATTATTATTGATTTAAAAATGTTAAATATATTTTTCCTACAGCGTCATAATTTTAAAACTGCAGTTTTGAATGAAATATACCATTCAAAAGTAAAGTAAAAAATGAATTGAAATGCTAAAATAAAATCTTATCAAATATTAAATTGATAACAAGTTTCTTTAAGAATTCATTTTGTAAACTTTTGCTATTAAAATATATACCAATTTAACGGAAGAGAAATTTCCCTGTATATTTTTAAAAAAAATTGTTAGAACCAAAATCGGTTTCCAATATGTGTCTTTATGACGTCATGTAGCTAATGATCACAAAAAGATTGCATGTAGAACGCAAAAGTAAAATTTAAAGGAAAGTGAGGTGCTAAAATGCACTAACAATTATATTTAAGCAAATACTAATTTGAAAATGAAGTTATTAAAAAAAATATTTTATAATTTTGAGTTTTAAAAAAAAAACATTTTTTTCAGGAGGAAATATTCCGTTACATTAAGTTTTCAACAAGCAAATGTTTTTCTATGAGTATCTACAAGCGTCATTACATTAAAGCTAAAAAAATATGAAGAGAATGTGTTCAGAACAAAAACGTAAATAAAATGTACTGAAATGTTAATATAAAAAACAAGTTATCATATTAACAAATATTAATTTCAGAACAACTTTAAAATGTGTAATACTGTTTACATTCTCAAAAAACGTAAAAAAGTAGTAACAGCGTGCTGCCGGAACACCTTTGTGATTATAAGACGTTTTTTTCTTCTATTTGATGAAATCTCCACATTTGACTGGAAATTTGGAGCTTAGGTTTGCGACTTTTTTGTGTTTCGAGAGAAAAGGAACATACGTAAAAATTATGTTTCTAATAAGAAAAAGTTCTAAGTAGCACAGTTGCCGGAACGGCCTTGTGATTTGACAGAAATAAAGCAGTAGCTTGGATGATTTCAGAACAGTTTTACTTTGCATTGGGAAAAATTTCTGTATTTCGGAGAAGAATGACGAAACCAAAGCGGACAGTTTTGTATTTTAATGAAATATAACCTACAGGAAAAATAATTAAATTCGCGGATTTTTCTGAGAGTATAACCTACAAAAGTTGCAAAAAACTTGAAACATATTTTGTGATGTAAATTTTGTCTTACACTCTTAGTTTATGCCGTGGTCAAACTATCGATAAGACAAGTCAAAATATTTTCCTAAACTGCATTTCTATTCATTTCTACGTTTCACAAAGAAAAATAACAAAGATTGTCTATTAACGAAGGATAGAAAATTACTTTTCGAAGAACATAAGTTAGAAACACTACGTTCATTTTTTAATGCACATGATACATGTAATTTTCATTTCCATTGTATGCATTTTTACTTAAAAAAATTATCTAATACATGTAACTATTTTCTCAATTATAAAAAAAGTTCTTTCGTTGATTAAATTCATTTTATTTTAACGAGGTGTAGAAATTTCAGCTTTAAAAACTACAATGTTTGCTTTATTTTAATATTGTCAAACTTTTTTCTAAATTTTAGTTTCTTCAAAACTTAATTGAAACACTTGAAAATTTTAAGCAGTTCTCTTTTTTAATTTATCCAGTGATATCGGTGCTTTATAAAAAAAAAATCGTGGTACTTGAAAACTTTGTAATAAATTTAATTTAATTTCGATTAAATTTGAATGAAGCTGAGAAAGGAAATATATTTTCAGAAATAATTATTTATTTTAGAAATGCGTTTTAGAATAGTAACGTTCATTATTAATTGTTTTTATGTTTGTTGCATATATTTATGTGATAATTTGGATTAAATTATTTATATACCGTTTTTATTAATGCATACATTTTAGAGTCATAATTGTAAAAAGAAGTAAAATCAAATTTACAGTAGTAAAATAATGCAAAAGATATATAGGCATAAACTGGGCATAAACTGGAGGCATAAACTGGAAAATTATTTTTATTTTATATTTTTCTCTACTTTTTTTCAGATTTTTTAATCAGTTTTTCAGAAATATGAATTTAGGAGTATTATCAATTTTCATTTCAAATTATTTTTGTAATATATTCCTGTTGAATTAATTTTCACATAAGTTTAATATTTTTTTAAATTTTGAACTGTTATAGCAGATTAAATTCGAAAATTGTAATGAATTTAATATCCATGAATTCAGCTGTTAAAAAAGGGTAATTATATTGTATTGCTAGACATTTTATAATTCCATTAAAAAGAACAATATTTGTAATCAACAGTCTATAAAGTAATATTCATTTAGAATTTACTAACATACTTTGTTATGCAAAAATCTATAGTCAACTGAAACGTCCATTACCACTTGTGTAATGAAATTAAAATAATTTCGTTTTCTCTAAGATAACATCTTTTATATGATACTCTACACATGAGAAATTAATAAATAAACAGCACATATATAATAAGAAGCACATGTAATCTTGCACAGAAGTTTCAAACTATTATTATGTACAATCGAAAAAAAATGGAACACTGCATACTAAAGTTGACTCAAATATCCACACTTTTATGGCGATTAATTTTTTTATTTTATGTATATTTAAAGGCCCTACTTAAGCCCCCCTTCGATTTTTCTATTTTATAGCAAGGATTTTTCAGTGCATATACTCCAAATTTTATATAGTCCATCATACAAAGTATTACCTTAATATAAATACCATATAAAATAGTGTTTTTATCAAACAACTTAATCAATGATTTTGGCCAGAGAAAGAGAGAGAGAGAATGGAAATCAAATTAGAGTGATTCTAAATTATCAAATAGTAACAAACTTTTTTTTGCAACAAGAGAAATAACATTCATAAAAGTACATTTCATTAAAGTTTTAAGAAATGTTATTTGAAACAGTTTAAAAGTGATTTTCTGAAAATATAAATAAATAAATAAGTAAATAAATGAATAAATAAATAAAATGGCTGGCTTGCACCAGGTGGGTATTTGGAGCCAGTGTTTGAATATCTAAACATTATCCTTTTATAAATTTAATAGCAAAAATATTTTTTAAGTCTTGCAATTGTCTGTTTACCCATTTAGTAAAAACATTTATTTTATGCAGAACTTTATACTTATTTGAATTTGAATAGGCAATTAATCATAGGTACTCTCTTTAGGTAAGTCCTTTTTTAAAATGTTTGATAGTTCTGTAAATAAAACGGAAACGTTTTTTTTTTCTTTTAAAACAATTCGTGAATTTACTTTTTAACGAATTAATTAAAATTTGTTTCAAGCATAGCTTGCGTGTCATAAAAATCTATTGTTTGTGCTTCTTCAAATTAACTTAGTTTCTCATCAAATTACGTAATAAGATTACTCCTTTAGTTTTTTATAATGATACGATGAAACGCCGAGTTTGGGTTGTTGCCAGCATTTACAGAGTAATTCAAACGAAATCACGTGCGTTTATCTTCTTTTTAGGGCATCGGGAACGACGGTTTAGACGGGCGAAGGCCGGCTAGTTTAAAATATGTTACATAAAAAGTTTATTATTGCAACATTTTATATATATATTCAATGTAATTCCAGCCTTCTAGCACGTGTCACGTGCGAACAATTCGAGGTTCTAAATATAATGCAAATTGTGTTTACAACAAATTATTATCAGAACAAAAGATTAAACATTTCTCCCACGAACGAAAATGATATTAACATTTTTAAAATTTGTAACTTCTACGTTTTCTTTTTCTTTTTCTTTTTCTTTTTTTTTTTTTTTTTTTTTTTTTTTTTTTTTTTTTTACTTTTGCGATATACAATAGTAAGATACATTCTTTTTTTGTTTAAAAGTATTGATTTCAGAAGCTTAAAAAAGTATTGATTGAAAGTTTCCAATAAACACATTTTTATTCCAACATTGGGCTTTTGTAAATTCTGTTCATTAAAAAAAAAAAAAAATTAACATAAAAAATCGGAATATTGAAGAAATAATAAAAACCGAAAATGAAATAACTGAAGTATTCAGAGCTTGATTTTTTGAAGAAAACTTTTACTTTTTCACACACACACACACACACACAAAAAAAAAAAAAAAAAAAATTAATTTTTCATACAAATATGATAAGAGGCTTCTGCAAGGGTGGAAGTGTCTTTTAAGAGGAAAAAGAGTACGCACTTAGAAAAAGCTGATGTCCTTTGAAAAGACTTTTTAAAAGGTAAATGAATAGAAAAAAATCTTTTCGATCAAGACACTAGCAACGTTAAATTTTAACTACTGTATTTGAGCAATCGTTACAATACATTTTACTTGCATAAGGAGTATTTTTCTAGTATTTTATTTCGTTTTAAAAGCACATGTAAATTATTTTTCTTTGAAACAGCCATTTAATTCTTTACACATACACACACGCACACAAATAAAGAAAACTACAATGAACAAAAACTTAACAATCTGGTTTTATGCAATTCAGTATAAACAATTTTACGAGTTTTAAACATATTTTTAACAAATTTTGAATGTGTCGATTTATTTGATATAACTTTAGCAATACAGTCGAGCCCGTTTATAGCGAGACCGCATTTAACGAGATTCCGGATTTAGCGAGGAAAATTGAGTCTTTTGCTTGTTATAATGTTTATAAATGTATTGAAATATACTATTTTAGCGAGCAAATTTTTGTACTTTCCTTGGATTTAACGAGGAAATAATTATGGAAGCATGAATTAATTACGGCAATAATGAAAAAAACAAGAGGGGAAAATTCTGCTATAAGGCAGAATATAGATTGCCACACACGGCTTTTATTTAAAAAATAAATAAACTCAGAATAA
The DNA here is from genome assembly GCA_963931845.1 of Maratus michaelseni. Classification (NCBI taxonomy): domain Eukaryota; kingdom Metazoa; phylum Arthropoda; class Arachnida; order Araneae; family Salticidae; genus Maratus; species Maratus michaelseni. The sequence goes on along the minus strand of OZ007596.1, from coordinate 125,498,028 downwards.
AAACGCAATGACAACAAACAATTTTAAAATATCTAAATAACAAATAAAAATTCCCCTGTTAAAGTGTTTGGTTGTTCAATAACCATTCGATTTAGAAAAATATTTTTCTATCACTGAGCAATTTTTTTAATGAAATTTAATTCATATTGCTATGGCAGCAGACGATAAAACGATATCTTTGGAATAAGGGAATAAATAGAAGAAAAAAATTTGTTGATGTTTGTGATAAAATGTTTTTCGTTATTTTTTAAAAATGTATATACATAATTCACTTTTATATTTTAACAGAATCATAAGTTTACTATAATTCGTTACTCATGCTATGGCCAGTATACACGATACACGTCGAGCCACAATGTCTTTATCATTATCTTTTGACGCGTAAAAGTTTCGCTACGGTACTCCATTGTGAAGTTTTGTAATTTTTGAAATCTAATATTTGAAAAACGACATAATCATTAGATTTGAAATTTATATCAAGAAAAATACAATTTTTTACCATTCTAACGCAGTTTGTAAAACAATTTTGTGACAAATACTTTTTGAGTTATTAATTTTTTCAGTAACTTCAAATGTTTCATTTTCCGAGATTAACCTGTGGCAACGATGGATTGCTGTGACTTTTCATAAACATGAAAAAGGATAGAGATTGAAAGAATAAGCCACCCTGTGTGTGGCTAAAAAGAAAACACAGTTTCTCTACAATTTACCCATTCCTCTTGTGAAAATAAAACTTCATTTTTTTTACCACCTAACTCAACGTCAGTGTTACAGCCTCTCGACCAAAGTGTTATTCACAGCTTCAAATGCTCTTTTAGAAATCAATTCATTCTCATGATGTTAGAGAGAAAAGAAATGAAAAGATCAGAAAGTTAAAATTTCTCTTCTTGACGCTATCCACCTGATGATAGATGCTTGGGGAAGTGTAACACAATCCTGTATCCAAAACTGTTACAGGAAAGCTGGATGGATTGACAGAAGTGAAGATGACTTCGAAGATGAAGATAACTTGCCACTCTCAGTCTGGTTCCAACAACATAACATTGAGCAGTTTATTCATCGAGATAACGATTATGTTTTAATCATCGATGAGTACAATAACGTTGATGACGATGTTTTAACGTCGGGCATACTCTCCACTGAGGATATGATCGTGGTAGTGGTAAAAGTCCAGAAAGAGGCAAATGCAAGTGATAGTGACTTGAAAGAAGAAACTGTACTTAAAACGCCGACATGTGTCTGTGCTGCAGAGTCATTACAAATTCTTTAACGGTTTTTGAAGCAATGAAAAATACTGACGATGCAACATTTAGCACATTAATTGCTTTACGAAATTTTGTAAACTCAAACAATTAAATTAGGATGAATAATTTTCCACTTCTCAAAAAAGATATTCAAGCAGCAATTCTCGTAAGTTTCTTTCTTTATTTCTTACAATTTTTTTTAAATGTACGTACTAGTTATTAACTTGGATTCGGATTTAGCGAGCGACCGGATTTAACAAGCATTTTTCTGTGTCCCGACTCCTCGTTAAATACGGGTCCTACTGTATTTAAACTTATACATTTGTAACTGGTTATATTCATATAAGACTCTTAAAAGTATGTACTGAATGTTCTTTATATTTCATATAATAAAACTTGTTTAATAAATTTTAATATTAAAAAAAATCTTTCAAGATTTTGCTTTTCTTTTGGAAATGATGATAGTTGAAAACGACTGATGAAACATATATAATAACTTTAAAGAAACCATTAAAAATTTTCGTACAGACTAAAAAAATGATTAAGTTATTTAAATTCAAATTAATTATGCAACTTTTTAAACCAAACCCGCTTTTTGATTCATACTCTCTCACTCTAAAACGCGTCATTTAACTGAAAAACAGAAATAATTAGAAATAAAATTAATGACATTTTAAACCACTGAAAATGTTTCAAAAGTATAGAAGAAAAATGAAGGATTTTTTTAATTTGATAGACAAAATAAGTGATTGTTAAAGTAGTATAATATAGAGCGATGTATATTTTTTCCTGTCTGCCTTTAACTATATGAACAAAAATTTAAACAAACCTTTTTCTTTTTTACAGTCATGCTGATTTTTGAAATTTATTTAACTGATATTTCACCGTGGTTTTGGATTATTTTTAACAAATTTTTTTAAAAAATGAAATACAAAATAGTATATAATTGCAGAGCAGACGGCAAAGCAATAATTTTTATTTGTTTAAATATATATATATATATATGACAAAGTGACATATTGGAGTTTTAAAGGGTAGTTGGCGAAATCTGTTTTAAGTTGGGTTTCCATTTATTGACAAACAGGCATAAGCCGGATGGTTGTATCACTGAGATATTACGAAGAAAATGTGTGTACTCCAGAAGTAAGCAGTCGAATTTTACGGCTCAAAGCTTTATTATATAATCAGGAACAACCAAGCAGGAGAAATGCTCTAGCAAATCGGATTAAAATTATTACCTAATCATCTCTATGTGTCAGTCGGAGTTTCAAATCTTCTTCACATGATGAGATCTTAGAATTAATACGATGATATTACCGAAGAAAAGATGTTATTACCTATACCAAATATCTTATTAGGTACGGTATAAGTATCACTGGGTTAGAACATGACAGTCATCGTGGAAACTGAACGTTCCGAAAAGCTTCGAACAGCTCCGAAAAAACAACCCTCTCTTCGCTGTCTGTCTCTCGGATTTTTCTGCGAGTGCGTATTTAAGTTACTCTAGCGCAAAGGGAATATCTAGTGACCTGACTTCCCTTTTCCAATTATAATCGCTTTAAGAGGGACTTATTAACAGTTCCGGTAAACTAATCTTGAGGCGATTTTACTTCCGTAGCGCAAGAGTATTTTTCTAGAACAATCTGTAGCCTCGAAATCAGGTACATACAATGTGTAAATAAACAATAAGATCTGATCTCGAGATTGCCGACTGAAAATAGATTTTGGATTGCCAGACGATAGTTTTAGCTTACACTAGAGAAAAATAGGAAAGGGAAGAAATGAACTTACTTATGCGGAAAAAAACTAGAATATTAAAGCATTGAAATATTAAAATAGACATTTTGATATTTTAACAAAAGAATGATTTAAAATAAATAGGTCTTATAAAACTAGATAATTTAAGAGTTATAATATTTTAGCAATTACATAAAGAATTTATAGAGGTTTCATATACATGGGAAATAATAGGGAATTTTAAGAGAGATTTAAATATTAAAAGGGTTTTGTTTAAGGAATGTAAGTAGTTAGAGCCATTTTTAGATTTAAACAATTTGGAATAAACATTATTAGGTGGATTAAGGTCTTATACCTTTACATATGGATTGATAGGTTAATTTTAGGATAGGCTTTAATTTAATAAAACAGTATAATATATGGAATATTATTAAACGGAAAATTTATGTAGAATAATGTTAATCTTGGCGAAACAAAAATTTAAATTTTTACTTAACGGTAAAATAGTTACAGAATATTTTTAAAAATATATTCTATAACCTTCTTAAAATGTAAAATACATCTCATTAAAAAATAAATTTATTTCAGTTTGTAAACTTTTAGTACAATTTGGAAAACTTTATTTTTAATAGGTCTGAGTAAACATAAGAAAAATTTATTTTATAACAAAGTCTGCGAATATAAAACAAAAAACGATACTTTTTCCTATATTTTAATATGCGCTTGTTATCACGAAAAAGATAGCTCTGAAAACTATTGGTTTTACTGCCATTCAAGATTGGTTTCGTAAAAATATTTTTTTTTTCAATTAAATTATCAGCTAAGTGATTATCGAACAGTCGTATTATTAAAAATGATAAATAAACTTTTGCATCTAGTTTAAAAACATAATATGAAAGAACCATAGTTTACAAAAGAGTTTCTTTTTTACTGTAAAGCGAAATTGTTTTTTAAATATTTCAGAGAAATTTTTAGTTTGGCTTATCTATGTAATATTTTTTTCTACTAAATTGAAGGTAAAATGCGAATGCAATTAAGGTTATCGTAGTGTTTATGTCATAAAGAAAAAAAAATAATGATTACAATTTTTTTTAACCAACACTATTTTCATCTTGTTAAGCATTTGGATAAAGACTTGCAGAATTTAAGAAGTTAATTATTTCACTGTGCTTATTTTTTAACATCTGAACTAGCGTAGAAAAAGGCTATAAGCTTTTTATTTATGTATATATTTTAAATTCACGAATGTGAATGCTATTTATTACACGGAAATATTTGCTTTAAAGAAACTCTGAAAATTATTTACAAAATTTTACAATTATAATGATACATTCATTGTTTCTTAGACCAGAAATTATAGATTTTTGGTTTTATAATATTGAATGATTAATACTGGGTGGAAATTAAAGTTTGGAAACTCTAAAATAACTTTTTAATGGGAAATACTAGAATTGTGCAATAACTGTCTACAAATAGTAATAAAATCATCTGCTAGCATATGAGAGTTTCAACTGCTCTCATAATACACTTCTAGTGGAAAATTTTTAAACGTTTTCAATTCTGTTTTGAAGACTATTAGAGATAGCGAATAAAAGTTCGATTACTAAACTGTAGAGAGTCTTCTATTTAGTATGAGAAGATGTCTTACACTAAATAAAATAAGCCAATAACTGCTACTTTTTCGGCACTCAATCCCCTGGATAATTACGTCACTAAGACGAAGAGTGACATCATATGGTAGATAAATGAACATTTACTAATTAATGTACTACATGTAAGCAAAGAACAATTTATTTTCATAAGAAAATTAAGCTAAAACTACTTATTCTTTTCACAAACTGCAACACTGCATGTGTATGCAAGCGGATGGACATTTATTGTTGCGATGTACAATTTTATACATTGAAATACACAGTGTACATACATACTGTATTTGATACGTTGAAAATACTTAACATGATTTTCCCATAAAACTATTTTGTATCTTCCTTACATGTTTTACTTTTATTAGTAATTGTGAATCTGCCTTATGATGTGAAATTTCGGTTAGCAATTAGTGACTCATTAATGTCGGTGATATAATTAATATTGCAGGGCTTCATATAAAGTTAGTTTCACATGTAATGCAACAGTTCATACTAAATAGATTCACGTTTACTAAATAAAATAACACATATCAGCAAAGTGCAATACATTGTTATAAGATAATTAAGTTAGATATTTTTTATGTGTCCACCATTGGGAAGAGTACGCGTTCACTCACATACATGGACATGTCTTGCTGCAAAAAGTGAACAAAATAACCATTTTTAACTTGATTTTCTTATAAAAAATAATTATTTCCTTCCTTACAAGTGTTCAATTTATTAGTAAAAGTGAATTTGGTTCATAATGTAATGCTTCTCCAAAATATTAGTGACGTATTTAAGTCAATGACTTTTTATTGAAAAACTTATATTTCATGGTTTCTAATAAATATATTTTTAGATTTAAAACGTCATTTGATACTAAATGAAGGACGCTCTACACTTATTTGTTGACATTTTTTCGCTATCCCACATAGTATTTGAGATAGGGTTGATAACTTCCAAATTTCGCCGATTGAGGCGCTGTAATCACTCAAATGTGATAGAGCATGTCCAGTTTTTTATAGATAGACACTTGTATTACTATATTAGCTTTTTCTTTTTGATTTTCTTTGGGTGCTTCCTGACATTAATTTGCACCCTGTATATAATTCTTTAAAATAAAATTTCCTGGTGTTTTCATCAGAATTATGCATACAAAATTTAATTAAATTGAATAACCATTTCAAAATTAATGAAAAGTTGTTTTTATTTGTTTAAATGGTTTCCTTTACCATCTCTCTTTCAAAGTAGTTAAAACCATTAATAGAAAAGTATCATGATACTTTTATTCTATTGTTTGTAGTCTTAAAATTAAAATAAATTTTCAAAGATTCAACTACTTAATTTTTTAAAAATAATGAAATCTTATATTACACTCTCGAGGACGTTAACAAATAAAAAATATATTCTTGGAGGAGTGTTCATATTACTGAAACTCCATTTAAATAAACGTCCATCCGTTGAAATTCTCACATTTAAAGAGGATATCTTTTTAAAATTTAATTAAAGTTTCGTTCACGTAAAAGTCACTTCAAAATTTTATTCATTAAATGTATTCCAATGAAGGATTAAAAGCCAATTAAGTGTTTCTCTTAAGGTGCAGAAAATAATGAATTTCATCTCAAGCCACGTCAGTGAAAAATTGCGGAAATATTCAATTTATTGATTTAAGAAAAAGAGGCTTATACTTTGAAAGACTTTTTATTTTAAGTCATTTTCATTATTATTCTTTTAACTGTGTTTTTCGTCGTTGTTTAAATGTCTAGGACGATATTAAAGAAGAAAGAAAAAATATCTCGTCGAGCAATAATAATGCCCATTTTTCAAATTATATAATGTACCAGAAATAATGAACTTAACCAAAAAAACTGCCCCTATTCCATTTTTTCGTATAATAATATTATGCAAAAATGCATGACATGCATAAATGTAAATAATCGTAAATTCTTAACAATACCGTTGTATGTTTTTAGAGATAATCTCATACAACACCATATTATTGACAATATATATTGAAATATTTTTTCATGTATGTTTAAAACTTGGATATATTTTTGCAAAATTTTGAAAAATAAATGTCGTGCTCCTATAAATAAATTGGAAATTAAAAAACAAATTACATATTACATCGTCAGATTACAAGTAAAAGATTTTCAGCAAGTGTACAACTGTCGTAACATGTAATTTGTTTCTGGCGACGGCATTTATACTTCACATTTCGCTTCTCTATTGTTGAATATAGCATTTCAAACGAAATAATTTTATTATAACTATACTTATCTAAAATGAGGTTTAAAACAGCTAACGCAAAATACTTTATTTCTTATACTAAAACATTTCTACTGCAGGGATATTTATATGCAAAAAAGAAAAGCTTATCGTAAAATCGCATTTATAAAGGAATTTCACAAAGTTCTCGAATTAATGCAACACTTGCATAGTTTTCCCCACCCATGAACTCTGAACGGAAGATATAAATTTTGTAATGCTTACGCGTTTAAATCTGTCTTTAGACATTTATAAAAAACACTATATGCTGTATAAGAAGCGCATAAAGCTGACGAAGACATACTCTTTTTTAATATTTTATGAACTTTAAAAAACTAAATATTAAACTAATATCATGATTAAATTTCATTTCTTTTCTTTTCCATCTCTATTTGTAACTAACGAAAACTATGAATAAAAATAAATCACTAGACTTTTTTCCGTATACTTTATAAATTTTTTAAGCTTAAAACATAAATTAATCATTAAAAATTATATTTCTAATGTTTTATTTATACTAAACCCGTTTATCATGCTAATGGCCACATTTACATGTAAAAACATATTCTATGCAGCGTGTTCAAATTACTGAAACTTCACTTAAGTTACCTTAAATTCTCTCTGATGAAACTTCGTTTATAAATAATATTCCCTTTTTGTTAGTTAATTAAGACTTTCTTCTAAGGAGTGCCATTTAAATTTTATTCATTAAAATATTCAAATAAAGGACAAAAGTTTACCTTAAGGTGTCAGAACTAATAAGATTGATGAATTACAGCTTAGGTCACGTCCCTTTGATTGTGTGGAAATATTTTTTCCTAATGAATAATTTAATAAAGTCGTTTCTCGAGAGAGATTTTCTTTTTTAAATCAGATATTTTACTTTTTTTTATTAATTTACGGTAGGTATATATGTAGTTACTTTCTTAACTTTTGTGGCCAGAACGAGAAATAAAATGTTTACATGTGATTATTTTATAATAAAAGTTATTTTGTTAAACGATATTCATATTTTTTGAGGTGAAGGCATAATGATGTTAACTAAAAATTCTGAAAAATGAAAAAAACTTGTAAACTATTCATCAATTCATACGGGTTGTAATTTTTCCAAATGAGTGAAAAAGTGCCGGAGCCGGGATTTGGAACCAAGAACCCCCTCCCTCTCCTTCCTCCCTTAAGCTGCACACCTTAGTTAGCAGCCTTGGCTGAAAATTTTGTTCCTAGGCTTAATCTTAGTCTTTGGCTTAAGCTTGGAATTAGGTTTAAGTTTGCACCTTGGCTTAAGTTTTTGCTTTAGCTTATGCTTTGACCTTAACTTAAGCTTGAACGGTAGCTTAAAATTGGACCTTGGCTTAATTTTGCACCATGGATTAAGCTTGAACATTGGCTTAAGCTTGCTCCTTGGTTCAAGTTTCGACATGTGCTTAAATCCTTCCCAAGACACTTTTCCCCTCAATTTTGAAAGAATTACAATTCATCTCATTTGTTTATCAATCACTATGATTGTTTTAAATTAATAAATTATTTAACAACTGTCAACTTTCACATTTAAAAAACAAATACTTTTGATAAATATATCGTAAGAATTAAAATGTTTCTGTTATGGACGGTAGTCTTTAAAATATTTTTCGTTAGAATTATTTCAAGTAAACAATAAATTCTTAGTTGAAAATCAACTATTACAAATAGTGAATGTATAATAGGAACAGAATGCAATAAGAATCAAGAAGAATAAATTTGAAAAAAAGTATATATAAATTGGCACTTATTGTCTTGCATTAATTTGTATTTATTGCTGGGGCGAGTTTGTGTTTTTCGTTCATTGAGAGTTAACGAAAAGTTTATCCGACTGCTTTCTAGACACCTAGCATTAAAATTGAAAAAAATAAAAGATTTAAATAATTGAAAATCAGAAGTTTCTTGTATCAAATATATGTATGAAAAAGAAAAGACCTTAAAGAAAAGAAAATTTTAGGAACCATGAGGAAAAAGTTCCGATTAAAACATATTGTTTTACCTCCTTCAAACTTCATGATGCAGTTGTTTTAAAGATTTGAAAAGAAATTGCAATACTGAATATTGAATAAATAACAAGAATTGAAATAATAAGATAAACATAGCGACACAGAAATAATAAAATAAACCCAAGGTTGGTCTGTTGTATGGGGTTTAAGGTCCCAAATATAAACCCAATTCTTCAGTGAATTTGCACAAAATATTTCACCTCGCAATTATTTGCGCAAAGGATAATGTTTGTGTTAGGTGGTTCTCAAATGTTCTGCTAAACAATGCAAAACTTTATCACATTTTCTGACTCAATTTTAAACGAAAAGTCATAAAATTGGCAGACCTGACTACTGAATCCATTTGGAATGGAAATGAGGTTTAATTTTTTTTATAAATAAATTACTTATTGACTTATAAGCGATTCGTGTCACTTGACAACACGTTTTTCTTTTTTCAGATGCTGAAGAATGGAGAATTTGGTTCATTTCACCAAAAATGGAAAACGTGTTTCAATTACAAAGTTTCTGAATAATACCACCTGCCCATTTCCTGCGTTTCTAAACAAAAATAAATTAAACAATGTGTCTGAAAGTAGCGCCTTTGGATTTCAGAACAGCCTTAAGAAAATAACAGTCCTGTCTAATCAAGCAACTTCGCACAAAGACTGGAGGCTAAAAATATTTAATAAATGTAAATGTATTGCAGTTTTTATTTACCTATACTTGAGGAATGTTTTGATAAGAAAATACCTTAATATTTGTTTTAGAAAGCAGCAGTTTTTTTAGAATTATTGTTTTACTTTTTTCTCCGATTTGTTTCTAGAATTTCCAATAAAAAAAAAATATGTATATATGGAACAATTCTTTTTGAGATTCACATCGAAAGACATTTTGGTGTAAGGACATATTTTACCTATATTCGATAAACACTAATGTTTTCATATTTAGTACTCTAGTTGAACGACAATATTTACCCTCTAAGCATGTAGAACGTAATATTCCGTTCACTAAGCTCCAGGTTTCACTGCAATATATGCAATGTTTAAGATAATATAATTCTATAGATTTAATGAATTTTAAAAACATGGAAGAATGATTAATACTCTCAAGGGTTACATTCATATTTGTAATTAAGTTTTATTTATAATGCTGAAAGAATCATATTTGTTTAGCATTTAAAACAAAATGCAGAGAAAACAACATTAGAATTTTACCCTTTTTCAAAACGCTCAGAGGGTTAATGAATCTTGGTCCAATCAAGGACCAATATTGCAAGATCTAGCACATAATATTGCCCCAATAATGGAGTGTTGAAACATTGTCAAAATTATGACAATATAAGTAAGATATATTTTAGGTAATGTAATGTAATGTAATTAAGGTAATGTAAAAGGAATTAAATCAATACTGGGCAATATTGCGCTTTCATTGGGAATATTTTTAATGCGTACAACAATATCAGAGTATTTCAACTATTTCACAAATATTAGCTTTACATTTGGGATATTTACAATGAAATAGCAATACTTAAAAATATTGTACTTACAATGCAAATATATCCAATGAAACTCTTATAGTACGACAATATTGTATTTAACACATTCCAACATAGTTGAAAAGTGTTTAAGAATTCGGTTTGTCTGTCTGTCCGTGCTCTAACTCGCGTAAATATACTCGAATTTCCCTGCAATTGATATATGTTATTGAGGTTCACTATGGCATGTTTGGTATTGTAAATGAAGTGTGTAGCATTCATAATTTCTTTACAGACACATTCAAAAATTCTGTTACTTTGCGGTCTATTGGGGAAAAATCGCTTGCGGTGTATTTTAATGATGTTAAATTATTTCCCACGTATTGAAATTCATATGTATCACTGAGGTGCACTATAAAAGGCTTACTATAGAATATAATGGACATATCATTCATCGTCCATGTACAAGGACACACAAATGAATTCGGTTATAGAACTGTCTATAAACTGCTTACAAAGCTACTTTTACTGCTGAAAGTATAGTAAACATCTCTGCTGGGCGGAGCTAGTTGAGTGTAAGTTGAAAGGTAGGCCTACCCGCCCTTTTTGACCTTTACCTTGTTTACTTAGACATCAACTTTTACCTTATTGAGTGGTAAAGTTTTGATAAAGTATTCTGGAAGTTTTTTATATATAATCTATGATTGAGGCATTATTTTTCGTTCTTCTTTTGTTTTATATCAGGTAATAATTTCTTGCAAATATTGGCGCAATAATGGAAAAATAATTAACCCCTCAATACTTTGTTTATATCTCTTACGATTGAGTGCAATATTGGACCAACGGAGGACCCAGGTAAGGCTAGGTAAATAGTGGCTAGCAATAAAGAGGTTTTAAACAATTTTAAATAATTTTAATATTGTAAATTAAAAAAAGCACATGTTCTAAAAAATAACTTTAAAATATTCGCCAGAACTGAACATTATATTTTTTCTGTGCTCATTATTTCTTTTTCGGTATTTTATATTATGATCAACTAGATGGATTTGACGGCAAACACCTTAATAGTACGATAAAAATAAAATTTATAGTTGCTTTAACTTGACAAATTTCATAGTGGGGAGCATAATATGATTAAGCGGTCACAGAACTTTCCATCGATATATCAAATGAGGGGTGTGTACAAAATTTAGAAAAGTACCCCCTTGGGGGGATGGACATGGGAGATGCATAATATGATTAGGTGGTCACAGACCTTTCCACTGATATATAACATGAGGTTGTGTGCAAAATTTAGAAAGTATCCCTTGGTAGGGGGGGGCAAAGTGGGGAGATGGGCATCGGAAATGCATAATATGATTAAGTGGTCACAGACCTTTCCAATGATATATAACATGAGGGTTGTGTGCAAAATTTAGAAAGTACACCTTGGGGGGGCAAAGTGGGGAGATGGACATCGGAGATGCATAATATGATTACGCAGTCACGGACCTTCCAAACAATATATGACATGAGGGGTGTCAACAAAATTTAGAAAGTAACCCTTTAGGGGGGGGCAAAGTGGGGAGATTGACATCGGAGATGCATAATTTGATTAAGTGGTCACAGACCTTTTCAATGATATATAACATGAGAGTTGTGTGCGAAATTTAGAAAGTACCCCTTGGGGGTGCAAAGTGGGGAGATGGACATCGGAGATGCATAATATGATTAAGCAGTCACAGACCTTTCCAACAATATATGACATGAGGGGTGTCAACAAAATTTAGGGAGTGGCGGGATGGACCCCGGAGATGCATAATATGAATAAGCGGTCAAAGACTTTTCCAGCGATATATCACATAAGGGGTGTTGCGCAAAATTTATAAAAGTGTCCCACTTGGGGGGGGGGGAGTGGGGGTTGGAGCCCAGGGATGCATAACATGAAAATGAGGTCACAGGCGTTTCAACTTGCAACTTTTTTCTCGAAAGCATTTGACAATATTAATTTTTTTTTTTTACCCAAGACAATTTAACGATATTCTTAATTTTCTTACGTAATTTGTCAAACGTTCATGGAAAAAAATCATGAAATTCGCTAATCAATAGTTGATAAATTATAAAACTCAACAATCGATAGCAGTAAAATTGGTCAATCGATAACGAAAAAATCACGAAATTCATCAAATGGTCTCCCGTAAAAAAATTGTCCTGCACACGGATGTGATGATCAAAAGGGTTTTGAAGTATCGGACAAAATTAGCACTTGCCAAACAGCGAGTAATACTGAAAATTTGGCAATAGAGTTTATTGCCACCACTGCTCAAACATAATAGTCACACTCACAAATTGCGATGATTGAATGGAAAAAGATTTTTTTCTCTGCTGTCGCTCTACAAATTTCGAAACCATTTGGGTATTTTTACGATTTTTCCCCGAAATTGACGGATTGCGATTTTTTTTCTCGAAGTCATTCGACGATATTCGAAAACTTTTTCCCTCGAAACCAGTTGATGAATTTTGCGATTTTTCCACTGTCGAGTAATGAATTTTGCGCCTTTTCCGCTATCGATTGACGAATTTCGCAATTTATCGAATATCGATTAACGATTTTCACGATTTTTTCCCATGAACGAACAAATTGCGCACTTTCTATCCGCTAATATTTGACACATTTCGCCCTTTACATTTCAGCCAGTGAGTTGAACGTTGTTTCTTTCCAGAAATGTCAGGAATGAAACAATGATTGTTTAGGATGAATTCCCTTCATTCGATGTCCCATGGAAGTATGTGTGCGATTCAGCAACGGGCGTCACAGATTTTTAGGACACCTGCAGACTAAAAACATCTAACCAATCTTCGCGGGGGGAAAAATCACAGATTTCGTCAAATGATTGAGGAAAAAACACTAATTTCATCAAAGGATCATGGGAAAACATGACTTTCGTTTAAAGAACACAGAAAAAACGTGAATTATGCAAAAGGATCGCGAAAGATAAGCAAATTTTGTCAAACAATCGCAAAAAAGGAAATTTCACCAAAAGATCACGCTTTTTTAATACATTTCGTCTAAATATTGCAGAATAAAATGTATTTTATCAAAGAATCGCTGGAAAATGCGAATTTCGTTAAGGATCGCGAGAAAAATGCGAAATTCTTCAAAGGATCGCTGAAAAAACACGAATTTCGCCCAATAACAGAAAAATCATGGTTCATATTCATTATATCTAGTAGTATATGTAAATACAGTTTGTGATATAAGACAAAATTAACACTCACCGATCGGCGAGTAATACTGAAAATTGGTGATTGATGTTATTGCCATATAATGTTTTTTCTTTTATTGTCATTTCTATTTCTCTTTTAACCTATGTAATATTATCTTAAATTTTTAATTATAATTAATTCTAAAGATACATGTTTTTTTTTTGTTTTTTTGAGTAGTTTGATTAAAATTTGCGCTGCAGAAATAACATGTAGGTTCTAGTTTATGATTAAAAATTTCTTTTTTTTTTTCTATACTAGCGAAAAATTTTGTTTTAGTAATAATTTATAACAAAATTCTAAAATAAATACTTGTTATGAAAGAGGATAAAAATATCTATAATTTATGCATTTCAAAGAACGAAGAAATTCATTTTAATCATAGTTTATGAAATCAAAGAACTTTTTCATACCATAGAGGTATCGTTTACGATGTAGACTAGTGTAAAAAAAAACGCGTATTACGTTGAAATTTCGTTTAGAAATATTGATTAAATACTTTTAATGTTTTATTTTCTTAATTGTTTCTATATAAAAACAATAAAAAAATTCCTAATGTATTTAGTGATAATACTCAGGGTCTATTTCAGATTAACAAATCGTAACACACTTTTTTTGAAACAACAGGAATAACATTCATGAAAGTAGGTATGATTTTAAGAAATGTTATTTGGAACAGTTTAAAAGTGCTTCTTCAAATTAACTTAGTTTCTCATCAAATGACGCAATAAGAATTACGCCTTAGTTTTCCATAATGATACGTTAAAACGCCGAGTTTGTGTTGTTTCCGGCATTTAGAGAGTCATTCAAACGAAATCAGTTGCGTTTATCTGTTTTCTAAGGGCTTTTGAAACGACCGTCTAGACGGGCGAAGTCCGGCTAGTTTATTATAAATATGAATCTCAATTAGCATAATACACTATATGGCCAATGATGACCGGTCACTTGCGGGTTTAGACGTTTTGTTAAATATCTGGAAAGATACATGAGGAATTATCCTGAAATATCAGGTGTGTAAACAACATGATATATGTTATATATTTCCGCGAAGATTTTTTCCCGAAACCCCATAAGGGGCCGTCAACAAACTGAAGAAAAACGAATATCATTGGGATAACCCTGTAAAAACTAATATCGCAAAAGCGTTGAAACGATAGCACATGATCAGGAGGCTTCTTTTAATAAACTATGTTCATTTTTATGAGGACAGCACGTATACTCGTGGAGAAATTAGGGTTTTTATAAAAACAATCCCAAATTTCACCAATTTTTTTTTTGCTTATTATTTTGAGAGTTCTTAATATAAAAGAATGTTCTTTTCAGCAATAATGACACACAACATTATACACAATACCTTGTAATCAGAATAAAAAAATAATAAATATTGGATGAAAAATGAGCAGGTTCACTAAATATTGTCTCACTGCACATGCGCGAATTCAATCAAAATATACTGTGCATAACATATTAGCTAAATGTATAGACCAACTTTTGTGAACGTTTCAAAAACATAATTTGAAAATTCTGATAGTAATCGTCGATAGAATAAACTCGAAATTTGCTATTCGCAAAAGGAAGCAACAAGATGAGGGGTTGTATACAAATATACTAGCTTATGAAAGTTGACATGATAAGAATATGTATCTCATTGTATATTTGGATACAACCCTCATTTTTTTGCTTCCTTTTGTGAACAGCGAATTTCAAGCTTATTCTATCGTCTATCACTATCAGAATTTTCAAGCTATGTTTTTGAAACATTCACAAAAGTTGCTCTATACATTTAGCTAATATATTATGTACAATATATTTTGATTGCGTTCTCGCATGCACAGTGAAACAAAATTTAGTGAACCTGCTCATTTTTTATCCCCTATTTATTATTTTTTAATTCTGATTGCAGGGGATTGTATATAATGCTATTTTTCATAGTTTTGGAAAAGAACATTATTTTATATTAAGAACTATATTAAATTATAAGCAAAACACTTGGTGAAATTTGGGATTGTTTGTATAAAAACCTTAATTTCTCCACGAGTATACGTGCTATCCTCATAAAAATGAACATAGTTTATTAAAAAAAGCCTCCTAAGCATGTGCTACCGTTTCAACGCTTTTGCGGTATTAGTTTTTAGAGGGTTATCCCAAAGATATTCGTTTTTCTTTAATTTATTGACGGCATCCTATGGGGTTTTGGGAAAAAATCTTCGCCGAAATATATGACGTCCACTATGTTGTTTACACGTCTGAAGTTCCAAGATAATTCCTTACGTATTTTTCTAGATATTTAACAAAACGTCTAAAATCGCAAGTGACCAGTCATCATTGGCAATATAGTGTAATATAATTTTTATATGTGTGAAATGTGTAATGCTTGTTTTCGTTTGGTTTAAAGTTGTGTCCCTCACTTTTTTGGTCACTACTTTCCCAGTGTATGAATTTCCTCATATTAACAACAGATGGCAGTATGCATTTTGAGTAGAATGCATATATCATTTTGAATATTGTTTCCAGTAGGAGAGCACATATTGTTCTTAAAAAGTCGACGTTGCTTTCAGTTTGTTCATCAAGATTTTCTGGATTCCAAAGAATGGGGAATAGTTAAGAATACCTTTATTAACCATCACTACTGTTTCGTCCCCATTGTTAGTTTTAATATTGATATTCAGAGAATCACCAATATCTAGCCGTTTAAACGTAGGTTTGATAAGTCTTTAAAAACAGTGCATAAAACATTCCAAAAATGGTCGTTTTTTAAGAAAAGTTCCAAAATTGCAAAAAAATCACTACTGTCCCTGTCATTTCTGTCCCTTACAATTTATGTTTTGTCTGATTAAAAACTGCCATATCATATTTATTTTTAAATGAGGTTTGTAACCATCTACTAATTATTCTTCTTCAATATATCAGTCGTTATTAAAAATTTCAATTGAGAATAATATGAGACTTTTATAAATCAGATATCAGCAGAAAATCAACAGCCAAAAATCACACTTATGATATTTTGGTCCATAAATACTACATACATATAACTGAGGCATATAAATTATCACATATATAAGTATATGTATATAAAAAAATATATATAAATACACGAATATAAATCAGCATTTGAACGGGGGTGGATTTGGAATCCAGTATATTTTATTAGTTTAGTTAATACTGTTTAATTTATTATTCTAATCAAATTCAATTCAGTATCAGAACTCCTAACTTAAATCAACTAAATTACGCCTGCATAAAAAGTTAACTCAGGTGGAAACTTCAGCAGTGACACTCTCGGGTGCACAATCCAAGAATACCACTGTTACACAGAAGTGAATTGAGATTAGTTAAACATAATTTATTTTATTAATTTTAATTAGTTTTATGCCTATTATAATTTTTTATGCTGCTAAATTGATATCTATTACATGATTATTGAGAAAATTCTATAAAAGAAAGAGTCTAAAGAATAAGTTTAATTTATGCAACTAAAACCCTAAGATCAAAATTTAGATTATATTTTATCAATAATATCTGGCAAAACAATTCATAATCCTTTTTACCTTTTCTTACTGAATCAGAATGTTATAAGAATGTTGATAAGAACCAAAGTTTTTGCCTGAACCAGAAATCTTATCCAATAAAATACATAAGAATCTATTAAATTGTATTTACTATCTTAAAAATTAATATATTGCACTGATTATCTTAGAACTTTTTCATCATAGTAACAAATACAACAACAATAATAATAGTATCATCAATAGAAAGAATAAATAACAACAACAACAACATCAAAATTTTATTTACATAATATCAGAAACGTTTTGAATGCACCTTTACCTAAAAATTTCAACTTCACCTTTAAATACTTTTTATTTTATTATCATCTTTATCTTTCCTTTAACTCTTCATCATCATCACATATTAATCATTACATCATATTTAGTTTGAGTACTCAATTCTAGTAATATCATTTATTCAAAATTTCCTAAATATACACAATTTTTTTTCCAAATGATCATTACCTCAACAATCATGGGAGCTTGCTTCAATTTAGTAAATTTATTAATGCTAAAATCTTGGCAGATATTGAACTTATTTTTACCCAAGCTATAGACAAAATGCGGTGTAATCCCCATTGGTCAGCCTAAGATTTATTAAAAATCAAACCTACCTAATAGAACAATTTATTACAGTAACATAATGCTAAATTCTTCATCATGTCTCAGTAAATCAACTTCTACCTGATCTAGCAATTTGTAAATAATTATCACCATCAACAAATCTCTAAATCCTTATATTAAGTATTTTAAGAAATTGGTAAGTGCGTCATTTTTCCTAACATTTAATTCAAATAAAATAACATAAATAATATATTGAAAAAATATTATATATATATTTTAGTTATATTTACATATTTACAATTTATACTCAAGGTTTTTTGGTGGTAAATTAAGTTAATTTAAATTTAGTTTAATAATTGAATTAATTTTATTTACATAGTTGAATAACTATACTAAATTGTAATTTAATTTAATTTAACTTAACTGCCTAGGAAAGTGGTAAATAGTAATTTGCCAAAAGAAGAAATTAGAATAAGTTGTTATAGCTAATTGATCATACCATGATGGCTAAGACCAAAAAAGGAACATATATTCATAAGGATAAATAATAAAGTTATTAATGATGCACCTTTAAACACAATAAATCATGAAATCAACAGACATCCCTGCATGTCATGCAAAAACCATTCCTTTAAACCAACAAACAACATAGAGAAATATACTGTCAGTTCCTGAAAATTAGCAATTAATCCCTGCAGTAGAAAAAATACTAATATTGTGCAAAAGTAACAACATAGTATCTATGAAAATAAGTAATTAAATTTATTAAAATTAAATTTAGATGGTTACTGAAATGCATATAAAACCAGAATTTGTAATTAAATTTCTGTTATATTTATTGTAAAGCTTATTATTCCATACTCCATTTTCTGTAAATTCCTAGCAAAATCCATTATTTAGTCATTATCCCTACTGAATTCTATGATTATAAAGATTTAAGACAAAAATAGACTTACACCAGAATTGCCATTCAATAAAATATAGAATTCAAAGTAAATTTAGAATTATAAAGTTCAAATTGAATATCCCATATAGCACATGTGCTTCCCTAGGACATCCCCAGGAAGATTGACATTCATCCCCCAGGCATCCCTGAGGATGCAAAAATTTGTCACCAGGAGGTCCTCAGGAACCGAAAATGTCCGCCTCATAGCATCCCGGGGAGCTCCCCAGGACCTCCTTCAGGTTTCTCTTCAGGTTGTTCTAGGGAAGATTTCAGGAAGTAATACCGGAGGAATTTGGAGACTTCAAGGTCAATTAATGTCCATAAAAACATCCGAAGTTATTATTATTCGACGTAATGTAAAAAGTATTTTTTTTTTTTTAATAAATACGGACATTATTTTTTAAAAATTTACATAACACATATAACAAACATTACTTTTATTAATCACGCACACAGAATCACATGAAAGTTATGGTACAGATTTTACTGAAACAACTTTCTTACCGCCGACTGGATTTGAACCTGGGTACATACGCATACGGGAAACACGCTCTAGTGATTACGCTACACGGCCGTAGTACCTAAATCGTTTATAAGGTATTCATGTATTTCTTTCTCCTCTTATGAAAGTCAGTCAATGGGAAACAGGCATATTTTTACGCTTCGTATAGCAGGAATTCTGTAACTTTTATTGCAAATAAAAATGCATACCCTTTGATACATATTCAATACAATTTTAAATTGATAACTAGAAAAAAAGCGTAGCAATAATTATTTAAGGCTGCTCTCAAACCAAAAGGAGCTGCTTTCTGACACATTTTTTAACTCGTTTTTGTTCGGAAATGCATTAAATTGGCAAGTGGTCTTATTTAGAAACCCTGTAATACTAGAAAATCGTTTTCCTTTTTTTTTTCTTCTTTTTTTTTTTTTTTTTTTTTTTGTAAACGCAGATCTTTTAGAAAATACTATGAAAGTCGAACGTTTTGAACCGAATTTCCCACGCGGCATCACAATAAAAGGGAAAAGGGAAGAGGTGTTTTATCATTTGCAACAACATTGCGTTTTATCATTTTAGTTAGGAGCCACATATATCAGGGTCAGGGATCTATGATTTTATAAATATTCTAAACTAAAAGTTTGCCAAATAGAAAATAGGTTTCTTAAATGAAAGTTTTAACAACTAAAGCGAAACACAACTCAGTTTTATATTCTGGAGAAATATTTTTTTATTTAGAAAGATAAATATTTATTTATATTTTCTGCATCTGTATGTTTTTTATATTTCTTAAGTTCACTAAATTGAGATTTCACCTTCATTATTAAGAATAAAAAAATATACCATGTATCATAATTTGAAAGAGGTAATTGAAAATAACTAATTTGTATTTAAAAAATAAAATAAAACTAAATAGGGTAAAACCTCCAGAACAGACACTTCATAAAAATTCATACATAATTAAAAATTGACATCATTTAACGAACATATGCTCATTACCAACACATATATAAACTATATTAAATGAGACAAGTGGTATTGACCAGGTCCGTGATAATAATCGGCACGAATTTATATCTTTAACCCGATTTTGTAAGAATGTATATTTTTAAATAAAAATCTTTCAAGCAAAACTCTTATTCAGTGGGGGGGGGGGGGGTATGTTTGTATTTTTTAAAATAAAATGTGCCATTTCAATAGAGCATGTAATCTCTGTAAGTTGGTGTTATAATTTAGATTTAAAAGTAAATTATTGATTTGATAATGACGATAAATATAAAATTATTAATTAGTTGAAAATGTAATAATAAAATACATAAATATATATGTAATTTTTAAAAAGATCAGAAAAAAATAATTAATAGAAGAATAATAATAAAAGTAAATATGCTCGATATGACTTAAATATGATTCGATTTTGAAACTTACATGAAAATTAACTTTTACAATCGAAATAAGATTTTTTTAAATAGATTGTTTAATTTAAAAATGCTTATCTCTAATCTATTAACTGGCAAATTCTGAATACATACAAATATGTAAATATATATTAAACTGTTGATAAAATCCTTATTTGTAACAAATTTTTGATTCCTTTTAATTTCTTACTGTTACGAAAAAAAAAAAAAAACTCATTTATTAGGAATAATACAAGAAATATATATATATATATATATATATATATATATGATAATTTAAAATGGTCAGCGAAAAAAAAATAATAAATCGAATTTATATTTTAAAATTAAATATTGATCCAAAAATTATTTATATATATAATTCAAACTTACATAAAATGATTAACTATTTAATACAAATAATAATAATAATTTAATATATAAAACTATATTTAAAGGATCAGAAGAAATAAATTTTACTAGGTATTTCTAATCCTTAATTTATAAAATATGGTTATATACAAATATATAAATATATATTAAACTTTTGATAAATTTCGTGTTTCGAAAAAAATATAATTTATTAGGAGAAAGTAAATCAATTTTATATTTAAAGTTAAATTATTTCTATGAAAAATAATAACGTATATAAGTGAAATCAATGTAAAATTACGTATTAGTTAGATGAAAAAGTAATAGTTAAAATATATAAATATATAAGTAATTGTTGAAAGTTCAGAAAAAATAATTAATGAATGTAATAATAAAATCAATTAATATACAAGTTAATTTTTAAAAGATCAGAAAAAAAAGTCAATTTATGTTTTAAGATTAATTTATTTTAATTATTAATATATGATGTGGAATATTAAATTTAATTTTCTGAATTCAATTTATTTAACTACATTTTGATTGCATTTTATAAATAAAAAATATATCTAAATAAGGATAATTAAATATTATAACAATAATTAAAAGTTAAACAATAACCAGGTGTGCTTAGGAAATAAAATAAATCAAATAATAATATAAACTTTATTAATTAAAAAACCGAATCACATCAAATCAAATATTTTTTTTTTTTAAATAATTAGTTATAAAAAGTTATTTTAGTGTCAAAATCACCCATGAGATGGCACCAGCACCGATTCTTCCTAGGTACTTCCCCAGGAATATCATCCCAGGGAGACTGATCCCTGGGAAGAATCTGGGAGGCCAGTCCTGGGGAAGTGATTGAAGTATCTTCCCCATGAACGCCTGATAGCGTCATTGCAGTTTCAGGAAGAATTTGGGATGAATTAAAGCTCCTGGGGAGGTTTTCAGGAGCTTTGGTGCTATATGGGATACTGGATTAAATTTTATCTGAAAATTTGTAATTTTTAACAAATTTACCCATTTACCATTAGTTTATTAGTAAACACCATATTTCATTCTCAAAATACTGATAGACATCTCTGAAAAGCTTCCCTACTGAATTCAATTAATTATAGAGATTTTGCAACAGAAACAATTCTACATAGTAAATGAGTCAGCAAAACATAATATATACTTATTAAATTTAGAGTAATTTAACTTTAATTTACTAGTAAATTCTTTTTTTTATAATCTATCTTATAACAAATAACAATAATAATATTAATAATATGTAACATCAATTCATGCTATATTAATATTTAACTTAACAACAACTGTAAAATTATATAACTCAAAACAATAATATAAATTCAAAATAATAAATTAATAAATAACACTTTAAATATAGCAATAATAACATATTTGCATAATTTACACTAGCGGTTATCACTAATTCAATTTAACTGTACTCTTATGGTTCTTACAAAATTCGTGACAATATCTACACATTATCTTTTGTTCAACAAATTTCACTAAACATTTACAACAATTGTCAATTTTCCTATTATCTACAATTTTCTCATAAGTATCAAAATCGATTTCATCCACTATATCACTTATCGCAAAATCACCTGTCTTACCTTCAAATTTGTATACTTCATCTGCAAGAATTGTCCGAATATCTTTTCGTGTTATGTCTCTGTTGGGACCAGAAAACTTCAAAGTACCCGAAAGTCTAGCCGTGTACTGGCGATTAATTTAAGGACCCATTATATTCTTATGCTCATCTGAAAGATAGCTGACATAGTGTTTTCCAGATTGATCGAAATTGCGTTCATGTTCCGCTCTGATTTCCATTAAGGTATTAGTACTTATCTAACGATACATCTTAGTAATTACTCAAATTTAATCTTTAAAGCATAATAATGTAATCTTAATTCTTTCTTAATATATTTAAATTGAACAGAAAATCAATATAAACAGTAAATAAATTTCATAAAATCTCACAGAATAATTAATAATACAAGAACAAATAATATTCAACAGTAAAAATTTCAAATTCATATTTAAATTCATTCCACTTAAAGAGTAAATGTAAAACTGCTACTCTATTTTTCTATAAATAGATTTACTCCATATGAATAAATATCACAAAAAGAAAAATAGAATAAAATAAATAAATAAAACAGTTTTTAAATAAGTAGCATTACTTTGTAAGAACAAATTTTTTGCTCTTGCTTTGTCCTCCCGGAGCATAATATCAATCAAATAAAATAAAAGTAATGAAATAAACAATAAATTAAACTGCACACAATAATTTTACCTTTCCAATAATATGCAAGTTCAGCGCAGACTTTCTTTTGAGATATCATTTTTTTTTTTTTTTTTTTTTTTACTTTTTAAATTAATAAACTTCAAAAGCTATTTTTGCGATTATTACGCAATCAGTGATGTAAGCTGTAAATTCAGAGAATCTAATAAAATTTTATGCAGTTTTAGAATGGCTTAGAATACGTTCCAATACATTGTATTTAATAAATAATGAAAATATATTACTCATATATTTTTTTCGATAAATAGAAATTGTTTCATATGAATAAATATCACAGAATGAAAATGGACTAAACAAATAAATAAAATACAAACATAGAATTAAGTTACTTTGGTAAAAAGAAGTAATATAGAAATAAATAATATCAGAATAGTTAAAAAATTTTCTGTAATATTTGTGAGCACAACAAAATAAATTAATTTTTCAACAAAAACACAAGAATAAATAGAATAAATAGATTGTTTTAGTATGGCATAGAATACGTTCCAATACATTGTATTTAATAAATAATGAAAATATATTACTCATATATTTTTTTCGATAAATAGAAATTGTTTCATATGAATAAATATCACAGAATGAAAATGGACTAAATAAATAAATAAAATAAGAACATAGAATTAAGTTACTTTGGTAAAAAGAAGTAATATAGAAATAAATAATATCAGAACAGTTCAAAAATTTTCTGTAATATTTGTGAGCATAACAAAATAATATTAATTTTTCAACAAAAACACATAAGAATAAATATTAAATTTCGTACTTTCTAATTGTTCGGAATAAAAGGAACAAGAGTATTCTAAAAATATTAAAAGAACAATTTTTGTTCTATGTAAGTCAATATTCTAAAGCGATGAAAGTCTTTCATAAATAAGAAATCAACAAATATTGTAAATATTAACAAAAATAAAAGAATAATTTAACTTACAGATAACTTCCAGATGTCACTTCCAGAATAAAAGTATAAAAATGTCATTATAATATTCATTATCACTTCTCCTTATGAGTGATAAAATGACAACTGGTCAGTAGCGTTCTGCAATGTCACTGGGAAGTCCTGAAATTAAAAGGCATCAATACGTAAACAAGACTTCCTTTACGTTCTATAGCTGTCACTTTTCAGTAAAGTGTCATCATTCCAAAATGCATTTTTACACAGGTCATCTCAGATCCTGTCGGACTTTTGAAACGTTGGTCCTATCATACACTCGGGACGACATCTCAGTCCCCGAACCCCACGAAATTTACCGTATAATAAGATCGATGTTCGCGCAGTCGAAATCAATGAAATCCATTCATGACATTTGGAGAGGGTATTATTTTGATTTACTTAAAATATGAAGACAAATCTCGGAGTGCAAGTCACATCTGAAAAATGTAGGTAAGTGCAATCGTGATATAGCTGAGTAGAGGCAATGATTTCCAGAAGAATTTCTCTAAAGCATCAAGGAAGACGTGATATACGAGCAATGACTTTTATTCGACGGCAGATATAAAAAACAACTCCACCTAATTTCACTTCATTAAAAACTTGAAACACATTAGAGCTATTGAAGAAACACTACCGACGAAACAATTTTTACTATCCCAGCGACAGCTTCTAGTTGGACAATAATAATTCGTGTAAAAATCTGTCTCCGAAGCCAGATTCTGTGCAACAGTATAAATATTCCAAAATTTTGCTCAAGGTTACAGAAGCGCGAAAAAGCTGGCCCACTGAAAGCAATGTTCGGAGGGAAGCAAGGGAATAGAAAAGGCAGGGCCTGCTCGCTAATGGTTGAAAAAATGAGGCCAAGAGGGTGTGTACCTGACGTATTGTCAAAATTATTTCTTTAGATGCGGTAATTTAAAAAGGTAAAATGCCTTGAGCAGGAAAAACGCGAGGAATGATGGGAAGCCGAATGATAATATTAAATAGAAATAAAAAATGGTATTACAAAATGTTCTAAAGAATAAAAATTCAATGTCTCAAAATAAGAAGAAATTAAGCAGGTGCTTTTTAGAAGCAGTGTTGCATTTTAATAGAATAAGGTTTTTATAAATACGTGTAGCTTTTAACAGATTAAGATTTTTAGAATAATAATTAAAATAATATTTTGATTAGGTTATGGAATAAAATATAAAATAGATTTAAGAGATATTTTAAAAAGAGAGGAAAAAAATTAGAATTGTAAGAATTTGGAATAAATTAACTAAGGAAAAATGGCGAATTTTTTTTATTATTACATATATATGTATATATATATATATATATATATATATATATATATATATATATATATATATGTGTGTGTGTGTGTGTGTGTGTGTGTGTGTGTGTGTGTGTGTGTGTGTGTGTGTGTGTGTGTGTGGTTTATTCTGAAACAGTATTTTAAATTAATTAAATTAAACCATTAACTGCTTCAAGTATCATTTTATTATCGGTCGGAGTGACATTTATCCCGAAGGCGTTTAACTTCGGTATACAGATGTAAAAGTCACTTAAGAGATAAATAATTATTATCGATAATCGATTCATAGAACCAACGCCAAGTACACTGTCAAAGATAATAATAATAACTTGTTTAGCAACAAAAATATATTGACAATCTTTATATTAACTGAAAAAAATTCGTAACATTTAGTGACAGTTATTGATCGGTACTTCTTGAATTTTCCTATATTTTTTAAGTCTTTCTTTCGTTAAGAAATTTTACGAAGTCCTTCCATTAAATATGGCGTATCTGTTGAGTCATTTGTTTTGTAGTTATTTTTTTTAATTTATGTTTAAAATCGAATCTTTAATAAAAATACGATGTTTTAAAATATTTGGCGTATTAGTGATTTTGAAAAATTAAGAACCATTTTATTGTAAGGGAAAAAAAGAATATTAAAACTAAAATACTCTTAAAATATTTTTTTAGTTAATATTAAATACGTGGATTTTCACATAGCTAACGAAGCGTAAAACCAACAGAGTGAGAAATGTCCAAGACAGAGTCGAACCAGGATCCCTTTAATATAACTCCAGTGCTCTCTAATTGAGCTACGAAGACGATACACAGCCTGGCATCTGTCACTCACAGAATAGGATGGATTATAAAAGGTTCTATCCCTGTCTTGGACATTTTTCATTCTGTTGGTATTACGTTTCGTTAGCAATGTAAAAATCCACGTATTTAAGAATCATTCACTTCAAGCGAATTTCACTACCGAAAATTTATTGAAAAATTAATTAAATTATGCTGATTTAGTTAAGTTAATGTTTAAGATGGAATTATTTCTTATAAAAACAATCAAACCTTCAATTATGCATTGCATAGTACAATAGATGCTACATGCCTGCATGTACTTTTCGTCATGATCTACATAGTTTTGAGTTTTGTTCTACTGCATAATGTGCAAAGTCCAAAAATCGTAATAACTAAAACTCAAAAAGTGAAAAATAAAATTTTAATTTTATTGTTTTGGTAACTTGAAAACAGTCTTATCCCCACGGAAAGGATTTATCCCAGAATCACTTGATTTGGGTAAATAGGTTAACATAAAATTTGCGGGTACTGCCAGCCGTCTCATGTAGCGAAATATTATTAAATCGCATTAGCTTTATTCTTGTTCCAGATGGTAAATATGATTATTTAGATCATCTTATTAATAAGAATAGTTCTTCATATAAGTGAATTAAATAACATAATAAAAAAAATGTTATTATAACACTTTGAAATTTAGAAATTTAACTATATTTTGTTTCTAAGAAATATGTTTTAAAACCAAAATTTACAAAATAGTTGGGAAGTGCAATTGTTTTTCTTATAATTCTCTTTGTTTTTTTTATTAATTTGGCTAAAAAAACTCGCAATTGTTTTTAATTGTCGAGATATGACGTTTTCTGCTTAAATATGTATAAAGTTTATATGGTCATAATAAAACTTTTTTTTTAAATTAAGATTTTTTTAACCGAAACAATTTTTGTCATATAAAACAAATTATGTGAGTGGATATGGGAATGTAATGAAAAGGAATTTTTGTGAGTGGATAAGGAACAAAGTCTGGTTTTTAATGCTATTTTTAAATTGTTCTTACAGGGATACCTACAAAAAAAATTGCTCGAAACTCAAAAATCTTTAGTCATCATATTTGGATTCTACATGAAATTTTACTCCAGGACACCAAATTCAAATCATTTGATCCAGTTGTTTATTTATGCATGTATAATGTTTGGCCTTTCATGTTGAATTTGTTATTTATCATGCAAAATATACTGCAATGCGGGTAGTTTTTTAAACATAACACACAAATTACTGAATATAATGAGCTGAAATCTTGAATTTGCATATTTGAAGCTTCTAAAAATCAGTTTTTATCAAACATTTTATAGGTTACAGTTCAATCATTTTTTGAAAATATCTGCTTTTGGAAATTATGAAGGGAATATGAATTGTCACATATGTATATATTACAGAAATCGGTTTCTAGAAACGTTAAATATGCAGATTCAAAATTGCGGCTTAATGCATCCAGTATCTTTTTATAGTTATGTTTAAAAAACTATGTGTATTGTAACCGGTTTACCAACGATAAATAACAAATTTAACGTTATTGCTAATTCACCCATAATAGTCCTACATTTATATGATGATCTGCAGCAGAGTAAAACTGCCTGAACAAGTAAGCTGAGCAAAGCCCATGTTATAGTCTGTCAAATGCAGCAGAGTCCCCAAAAAAACCCACTGGTGTCCCCGAACTGCTCAGGTGAAGCCTGGCTATAGGTCCAGTGGTTTATTAATTTTACGGGCAGTGACCTTAAATTAATGAGGACCTTTTTATAAGGACCATATTAATTTACGGTGACTGGACATAGAAAAGGAAAATTAATTTTACGTAACTTTTATTTTTTATATAATTTACGTAACATAATGTGCACATTACGAGCAGTAACCGTAAAAAAAAATAAGAAACCTATCACGAGCAGTGACCGTGAAAAAATTAAGTAACATCTTACGAGCAGTGACTGTAATGTTAATTTACGGCCAGTGACATTACATTTTACTTACAGTGACTTACACTAGCAAAAGTTTACGGGTGAATTTATATGTTTATGGTCATGGTGGTTTTACGATCATAACATTATTTTTTACGTTCAGTCACTGGCAAAAAAGTTGCCAGTCACTGATCGTAATTTAGCAGGGAAATTTCTTAGAGTGTAGAATGCTTTTCAAATTTACAAAATAAATTTACAATTTTGTTTGTTAACTTACTGAAGTTTCAATAATTTTTCATTGCTTTCTCAGCTTTCATCTTCACCTTGTCATGTCTTTTTTCTGATGGAATGTTAGTTCTGTCGTTTGAAATTGGTAAATTTCTTGTTAGACGCTTGTGTCACAAAGTTTATAGACAAAAGTAATTATTTAACGTCTTTCAAGTACATGATGTTTTTATACCAAGAATACTTTTGAGAATGATGTGAAGAGAACAACACAGATACTAATCAATGCTATTATGGTAAACTACAAAATGTGTATATCACTTATTGAGAAATTGAGAAAGTAATATTTTACAAAAATGATATATCTCAAATCACATTCTATATTTTATAAATGTATTGCTAAATTTGCTTTTAAAAGCAGAAATAAATAAGATAATGCAAAATACTTCATTCGTAATTATCTATAATATGTGATTAAAATAATTCAGGAGTAAAACATTTTAATATACTATATAATATTAAAGTATCTCTAAGTAATTGATATATTTTCAACAATTTTGAACAACCAAAAAATGGGAGAGAAATAATCAGGAAAAAGTGAATTTGTAATTGATAGAAATTAATTCTTAGATGTCTTGTTAGCTTATAATGACAGACATAAAAAAACTAATTTATAATAAAGACTTAAAAGAACAGAGATTTTCAACACAGGTTTCTATATCATTAAAGTTAAACAACGCATAATACATCAAGAAAATGCCTTTTTACTTTTAACTCAGATATTTTTACTTTTAACTCAAACTTTTATTTATTCTTTTTCAAACACATGAAAAATATGAAAACTTTACAATGCAATCTTCTTTGAAAGAGTATTGTTTGAAGGTCGATATGAAATGCTTACTTCGAATCTGAAATCTAAATATATTTCAAGACGGATATCGATTCTCAGTATTATAAACATTTAAAAGTATGCACAAAATATTTTCATATACAAAGTTTTTTCAGACTATTTTATCGAATTTTGTAAATCGATACATAACATTTAACTGTCAAGATTGAGATATTTGATGATATAAGATAAGTATATCCAAGGTTATGCATTGGTTTTTTGCTTTTTGTTTCATGTATCTTATTTTCAAATCTCTCACTTCCTTACGGATTTCGATATATTTCTTTACCTAGTACTTTATTCCAACGGAAGTACATTCATTCGTCGATACAAAATGTTTTCAAAATATTTTTTCTCGGTTCATTTCTTTGTGTTAAAAACAAAGTAAAGAGTAAAGGAAACGATAAACGAAATGTAAAAGCCCGATAGCTCCATGGTCAGAACGTCGTCCTGTCACACAACCTAGTTAATCTTTAGGGTGGCCTCTGCTAGTAATAGTAATGTTTAATAGTAGAGTAACAATGAAGTAATGGCTTAGGTTAACTTTAGCAATATAAGTAACTGTATCTCCATTGTTAGATTAAAGTATAAATTATCATTAATAAAAGTCTAGTTAGCTATAGCTTTTAGCTATAGCCTTTTTTTAATTTTTAAAAGTATAATAAACAAGTTTAACCACATTCCTTTTCAGGCTACTCCCTCGTGTATGGACCAGCTGTTCGATACAGTGACAGCGGTGACACAGGTGGCAAAGCATCGGGCTCGTACCCGAAATGTCGCTGGTATGAGGCTAGCCGCCAGCTAAAAGTATGCCATGTGCGCTAATGGCTCCTGGTGCATGTAAAACCGTCGTGGGTGCAAAGTCCTCCAAGTTCCCTATGAATTATACCTCTGGAAGTGCGTAGTCAGCTAAGGTCTCATCACCTGTTCAAGACTCGTGTCAAGCAAATCCACATTAACTAACCGGCCAACATGGAACCTATGCAAAGTAATACCATGAACCGGCAAAGAAACAAAAGTGTAACAAACTAATAAATACCACTTCTTCAATGCCAACAAGGATCTTGACAGGGGGATCACAGCCATGATGTTATCAGGTGAATTTCACCCCGTGCCCAGATACTAACACTTCAAGCTAGGCACTCAAGCCCGACAGGGAGGGGCCTGGTCAGCGGTATAAAAAATGCAGAGTTGGAATTCGGATTTTGGCAAGGTTTACTCAAACTATCATTCTTTCGGATTTTATAAAATAAGTATCAAGCTTGCTTGGGAAATAAAAGTTTCCATGACAGGCTCACAACCTTACCGGGACGTATGCTATATAGCACCTCAGGTTCCGTGTAGGCACTGCCTATCCTGATATTTAATGGAATGTAGTGGGAGTAGAGTTTAGTTCAGTTTTTAAACGAAAAATAAAACATTCATCTAAATAATTCAACAACAATATAAGATTTTCTTAAAAGGACGTTACACTATTTGAAGAAACCTATAAAGTAAATACTTTTCAAATTTTCTTTGTCCCATAAGATATTTAAATTTAATTAAATGTAGAATATTCCTATTTTTGCATTTCGTTTCAACACTCGTTATGCTGAATTTTCCTGTTTTCCAGTTCCATATGATTTATAATATACTTCCTCATTCTATTATGTGTACCTTGCACACCTTGATGCAATCAATATATCGACTCAATATATAACAAAATGATTTTCCGACATTTATTTTGTGTTCACCTATTTGTTGCATGTGGGATGGTATCAATAATCTAAAAAAAAAAAAATAGCAAAAATATACATTTATGATAACAGCAATAAACTCTTAATTCATTTTTATTGTAATTAAGAAAATTCGTTTAAAAGTATTTAAAATTATAATTAAATGTATTTCTTATGCAAGAATTGAAAAAAACCATTCTTGAATAATTTTGAGTTTTAAAAATACACCTTATTTTAGCAGTGAAAAAATATTATTATTGATTTAAGAATGTTGAAACAACGTCATAATTTTAACTCAGTTTTGAATGAAATATCATTCAAAATATTAAAGTACAGGTAAAAATGAATTGAAATGTTAAAATAAAATCTTATCAAATATTAGATTGATAACAAGTTCCTTTAAGAATTCATTTTGTAAATTTTTGCAATTAAAATATATAGCACTTTAACGGAAGAGAAATCTCACTGTTTCTTAAAAAAAAAAATAATAATACCAAAGTGGGTTTCCTATATGCGTCTTTATGACGCCATGCAGCTAATGATCACAAAGAGATTGCATGTAGAATGCAAAAGTAAAATTGAAAACAAAGCGAGGTGTTAAAATGCACTAACAATTATATTTAAGCAAATACTAATTTGAAAATGAAGTTACCGAAATTTTTTTATAATTTTGAGTTTTAAAAATTCAATTTTTTTTTTCAGGAGGAAATATTCCGTTACATTAAGTTTTCAACAAGCGACCGTTTTTCTATAAGTACCTTCAAGCGTCATTATATTAAAGCTAAACAAATATGAAGAGAATGTGTTCAGAACACAAACGTAAAGAAAATGTTGTGAAATGTTAATATAAAAAAACTACAAACTATCATATTAACAAATATTATTTCAGAACAAGTGTAAAATGTGTAATATAGTTTAGACTCTCAAAAAACGTTAACTGTAGAAGCAGCATGCTGCCGGAACACTTTTGTGACTGTAAGAAGTTTTTTCTTCTTTTTGAAGAAATATCCACGTTTGACTGGAAATTTCTGGAATTTTCGAGCTTAGGTGCGCGAGTTTTTTGTGTTTCGAGGGAAAAAGAACATACGTAAAAATTATATTTCTAGTAAGAAAAAGTTCTAAGTTGCACAGTTGCCGGAGCAGCCTTGTGATTTGACAGAAATAAAGTTTTAGCTTGGATGATTTCAGGAGCGTTTTACGTTACATTGGGGAAAATTTCTTTATTTCGGTGGAGAATGACGAAACCAAAGCGGACAGTTCCGTATTTTAATGAAATATAACTTACAGAAAAATTAATTAAATTCACGGATTTTTCTGAGAGGGTAAACTACAAAATTTGCAAAAAAAGTTGAAAAAAAGTTTGGGATATAAATTTTTCCCTACACTCTTACTTTATGCCGTGGTCTATATATCGATACCACAAGTAAAAATATTTCCCTTAACTGTATTTCTATTCATTTCTACGTTTCAAAAAGAAGAATAACAAAAACTGTCTATGAACGAAGGATATAAAATTATTTTAGAACATAAATTAGAAACACTACGTTCATTTTTAATGTAAGGTAAAGCCAGGAGAGATGGCTCAGTCGGAGAGATTGCGCACATAGAGGTTCGGGGGGAAGGAGTAGAGTGAGCGCGCAGCGACCTCAGGTAGTTGTACAACAGCAGAAGTGGAGTGTCTACTTGAAAGTGCAAGTTGATTGTTTTGTGCTTCTAAGACAAAGTATTGCTATTTTGTTTTGTTTTCCCAAAGTAAGTGCTTGAATTTTCATAGCTATTCATCAGAATTTCTATACAATGTCGGTAATACAAAATATTTTAAACTTAAACGATTTCTCATAAGCTACTAATCTAGAGTTAACAACGTGAACATCAACGGTTCGTTTTAGTAGCGGCCATGTTTAAATAAAAGTACGCGCAATCTCTCCTACCGAAATTGGAGAGTTTGCACATCTGCTACTTAGGAGAGATGGCGCATTTTTCCCATTATTTTCCATGCTAGGAGAGATTACGCAGCTTATTGGTAAATTTGCATAAAAAATGAAAAATAAAAATAGACTAATTTTAAGTTAAACGTGTTTTCAAGTAACTTAATGTTATTTTGTAATCTTATCTGGACTTGCTTTTTCTGATTCTTTAATTTTTTCACCTTTAATTAAAATTTTTTAATCGTTTTTAAGATTATTTTCTTTATCTGATTCTTTAATCATTAGGTAGAAATATTTACTCTAATACAATAATATTTGTTCACAAAAACCTTACAACAATGTAATTTATGTGTAATTATTATTGTTAACAATTTAACCGTAGTTATTATTAGTAACAATCTCTCCTATCCATGTGCACACCAACCCTGTAAGGACAGATTGCACAAAATAACTTTCTTGGTTTTATTACAACTGTTCTATTAAATTACTACATAACAACAAAATAGCAATGGAAATGCATAAAAAACAAATGAAGCAAAAATTATTCATCGATAGTTTAGCAAAAAATTAATATTTTGATTTTTTACTGTTATTCTTTTGAATTGTGCGCAGACTCTCCTATCTTTACCTTTCATGATACATACATTTTTCATTTCCATTATATGTATTTTTACTTAAAAAAATATCTAATACATGTTTATATTTTCTCAATTATAAAATAAGTTCTTTCGTTGATTAAATTCATTTTATTTTAACAAGGTGTAGAAATTTTATCTTTAAAAACTTTGATGTTTGCTTTATTTTAATATCGTTAAACTTATTTCTAAATCTTAATTTCTTGAAAAAGTCAATTCAAACTCTTGAAAATTTTAATCAGTTTTCTTTTTCAACTTCATCCATTTATATCGGCGCTTTATAAAAAAAAAATCGTGGTACTTGAATATTTTGTAATAAATTTAATTTAATTTCGATTAAATTTGAATGAAACTGAGAAAGGAAATATATTTTCAGAAATATATATATTTTTTTATTTTTTAGATGCGTTATAAGAATAGTAACTGTTCATTATTAATTGTTTTTATGTTTGTTACAAATATTTATGTGATATTTTGGATTAAACTATTTATATACCGTTTTTATTAATGCATACAATATAGAGTTATCATTGTAACAATAAATAAAATCTCATTTACAGTGGTAAAAGAATGCATATGATAATTGTAGGACATAAAATGTAAAATTCTTTTTATTTTTTATTTTTTTCTACCTTTTTATTTTAAGATGTTTGTAATCAGGTTTTCAGAAACATGAAGGGATTAGTATTATCATTTTTCATTTCAAATTATTTTTGTAATGTATTCCTGTTAAATTAATTTTCACATAAGTTTATTTTTTTTTAAACTTTGAACTGCTATAGCTGATTAAATTCAAAAATTGTAATGAATTTAATATCTATACTTTCAGCTGTTAAAAAAAGGGTAATTATATTGTACTGCAAGACATTTTATAATTCGTTTAAACAAAGTAATATTTGTATTCAACAGACTTGGTAAATTCTATAAAGTGATACTCCTTTAGAATTCACTAACATACTTTGTTATGCTAAAATCTATAGTCAACTGCAACATCCATTTCCCCTAGTGTAATGAAATAAAAATAATTTCGTTTTCTCTAAGATAACCTCTTTTATATGATTCTCTACATATGGCAAATTAATAAATAAACATTACAGATATAATGCGAAGCACATGTAATCTAGCACAGTAGTTTCAAACTATTATTATGTACAATCGAAAAATAAAATGGAACACAGCCTACTAAAGCTGACTCAAATGACCACACTTTTATGGCGATTGAATGTTTTATTTTATGTATATTTAGGGTAAGTCCGGGATAGTTGTCCTACTTAAGCCTCCCCCCCTTTATTTTTTCTATTTTATAGCAAGGATATTTCAGTGCATATACTCCAAAATTTATATAGTACGTCATACAAAATATTACTTTAATATAAATACCATATAAAATAGTGTTTTTATCAAAAACGTAATCAATGATTTTGGCCAGAGCAAGAGAGAAAGAGAATGGAAATCAAATTAGAGTGATTTCAAATTAGCAAATCGTAACAGACTATTTTTGGAACAAGAGGAATATCATTCATGAAAGTTTTAAGAAATGTTATTTGGAACAGTTTAAAAGTGACTTTCTGAAAATATAAATAAATAAATAAGTAAATAAATGAATAAATAAATAAAATGGCTGGCTTGCACCAGCTGGGTATTTGGAGCCAGTGTTTGAATATCTAAACATTATCCTTTTATAAATTTAATAGCAAAAATATTTTTTAAGTCTTGCAATTGTTTGTTTACCCATTTAGTAAAAACATTTATTTTATGCAGAACTTTATACTTATTTGAATTTGAATAGGCAATTAATCCATAGGCACTCTCTTTATGTAAGTCCTTTTTAAAAATGTTTGATAGTTCTGTAAATAAAACGGAAAATGTTTTTTATTTTCTTTCAAAACGATTCGTGAATTTACTTTTTAACGAATTAATTAAAATTTGTTTCAAGCATAGCTTGCGTGTCATACAAATCTACTGTTTGTGCTTCTTCAAATTAACTTAGTTTCTCATCAAATAACGTAATAAGATTACTTCTTAATTTTTTTATAATGATACGATGAAACGCCGAGTTTGGGTTGTTGCCAGCATTTACAGAGTAATTCAAACGAAATCACGTGCGTTTATCTTTTTTTAAGGCATCGGAAACGACGGTTTAGACGGGCGAAGGCCGGCTAGTTCAAAATATGTTACATAAAAAAGTTTATTATTGCAACATTTTATATATATAATTCCGGCCTTCTAGCACGTGTCACGTGCGAACAATACGAGGTTCTAAATATAATGCAAATTGTGTTTACAGCAAATTGTTATCAGAACAAAAGATTAAACGTTTCTCCCAAGAACGACAATGATAGGTTTTATTAGCATTTTTAAAATTTGTAACTTCTACGTATTTTTTTTTTTTTTTTTTTTTTTTTTTTACTTTTGCGATATACAATAGTAAGATACATTTTTTTGTTTAAAAGTATTGATTTCAGAAGCATAAAAAAGAATGGGCTTTCCAACTTTGGGCTTTTGTAAATTCTGTTCAATAGAAAAAAAAGTAAATTTCAAAAACATTAAAAATCGGAATATTGAAGAAATCATAAAAACCGAAAATGAAATAACTGAAGTATTCAGAGCTTGATTTTAGGAAGAAAACTTTTACTTTTCCACAAAAAAAAATATTCATTTTTCATACAAATCTGATCAAGGGTGGGAGTGTCTTTTAAGAGGAAAAAAACTACGTACTTACAAAAAGCTAATGCTCTTTGAAGAGACATTTTAAAAAGTAAATGAACAGAAAAAAAAAATAATTTCGATCAAGACACTAGCAACGTTAAATTTTAACTACTGTATTTGATAAATTGTTACAATACGTTTTTCTTGCATAAGGAGTATTTTTCTAGTATTTTATTTCGTTTTAAAAACACATGTAAATTATTTTTCTTTGAAACAGCCATTTAATTCTTTACACATACACACACTCACACAAAATAAATAAATAAAACTACAATGAACAAAAATTTAACAATCTGGTTTTATGCAATTCAGTATAAACAATTTTACGAGTTTTAAACATATTTTTAACAAATTTTGAATGTGTCGATTTATTTGATATAACTTTAGCAAAATTTAAACTTATGCATTTTTAACTGGTTATATTCATATAAGACTCTTAAAAGTATGTACTGAATGTTCTTTATGTTTCATATAATAAAAATGTATATTAACTTGTTTATAAATTTTAATATTAAAAATAATCTTTCAAGATTTTGTTTTTCTTTTGGAACTGATGATAGTTGAAAAAAACTGATGAAACATATATAATAACTTTAAAGAAACCATTACAAACTTTCGTACAGACTAAAAAAATGATTAAGTTATTTAAATTCAAACTAATTATGCAACTTTTTAAACCAAACCGGTTTTTTGATTCATACTCTCTCACTCTAAAACGCGTCATTTAACTGAAAAACAGAAATAATTAGAAATAAAACTAATGACATTTTAAACCACTGAAAATGTTTCAAAAGTATACAAGAAAAATGAAGGAAATTTTTAATTTAATATGCAAAATAAGTAATTGTTAAAGTAGTATAATATAGAGTGGTGTATATTTTTTTCCTGTCTGCCTTTAACTATATGAACAAAAATTTCAACAAACCTTTTTCTTTTTTACAGTCATGCTGATTTTTGAAATTTATTTAAATGATATTTCACGATGTTTTTGGATTATTTTTAACAAAAAATTTTTGAAAATGAAATACAAAATAGTATATAATTGCAGAGTAGACGGCAAAGCAATAATTTATATATATATATATATATTTATTTATTTATCTTTATATATATTCGGAGTTTCAAATCTTCTGCACATGTTGAGAACTTAGAAATAATATGATGATGTTACCGAAGAAAATATGTTATTACCGATACCAATGATCTTATTAGGTACGGTATAGGTATCACTGGATTAGAACATGACAGTCATCGTGGAAACTGGACATCCCGAAAAGCTTCGAACTCTCCAATCTCCGAAAAAACAACCCTCTCTCCGCTGTCTGTCTCTTGGATTTTGCTGCGCGCGCGTATTTAAGTTACTCCAGCGCTATTACATTATTTATAGATAATATATAGCCAATGGTCCAAATCCGCGTTTAATTTAGTAAATTATGCATATAATGTCCCCCCTGTAAGAATAAGCAACTCTAGAATATTTAGTTTCAGTTAAAATTATCGTAGAGTAGAACTATTTGTAAATTAAGACAAACAACTAAGTAAAGTAAAGGTACTTAAAGTCCAAAAGTAGCACTTAGTTATTAAAAGTTTTATTATTAAAAGTTTTATAAAATGACTAACCCGATTCCTTTTCAGATGCGGTGATCATGTACGCTAATGGCACCGGTGCATATAAAATCCGTCGTGGGTGTAATGTCCTCCAAGGTACCTGTGAATTACACCATTGGGGGTGCCTAGTCTGGTGAAGGTCTCGTCACCAGATCAAGGTTCTAAATTACGAGACCAACTCGAGTAGCGATGGCATGACGTAGGGATGAGCGATGCAGCGAGGTAATAGTAAATATCCCAGCATCTCACATCCGTCCGGCATTTCTTCGCTACACTGAAACAGTGCTGCACCGCCTCATCAAAAATCAATTAGCAACCGGCCAACTAAGAAAGAACAATTAAAGAAATAAGCCGCAGTGAAAGCACGTCGGCCTATAGATTTAACAAACACATCTTCGCCAAGCGAAGAGCAGGCGAATTCTCGTCCCGTTGCCAGGTATCAACTCGTTAACGCTAGGCTAAAGCCTGGCAGGTAGGGGCCTGGTCAGCGGTCTAAAAAAAGTTACTCTAGCGCAAAGGGACTATCAAGTCACCTGACGTCCCTTTTCCAATTATAATCACTTTAAGAGGGACTTATTAACAGTTCCGGTGCACTAATCTTGAGGTGATTTTACTTCCGTAGCGCAAAAGTATTTTTCTAGAACAATCTATAGCCTCGAAATCATGTACACAATG
Organism: Maratus michaelseni; assembly: GCA_963931845.1. Taxonomy (NCBI): domain Eukaryota; kingdom Metazoa; phylum Arthropoda; class Arachnida; order Araneae; family Salticidae; genus Maratus; species Maratus michaelseni. The sequence continues at coordinate 125,459,447 of OZ007596.1, read as the reverse complement.
TGTAAACAAACAATAAGATCTAATCTCGAGAATGCCGCCTGAAAATAGATTTTGGATTTCCAGACGACAGTTTTACCTTACGCTAGAGAAAAACAGGAAAGGGAAAAAATGAATTTATTAATGCGGAAAAAACTAGAATATTAAAGCATTAAAATATTATTATAGGCATTTTGATATTTTAACAAAAGAATGATTTAAAATAAATAGGTCTTATAAAACTAGATAATTTACGAATTATAATATTTTAGCAATTACATAAAGAATTTATAGAGGTTTGATATACACGGGAAATAATAGGGAATTTTAATAGGAATTTAAATGTTAAAAGGGTTTTGTTTAAGGAATATAAGTAGTTAGTGCCATTTTAGATTTAAACAATTTTAATTAATATTATTAGGTGGATTAAGGTCTTATACCTTTAGATAAGAATTGATAGGTTAATTTAAGGATAGGATTTAATTTAATAAGCCAGTATAATATATGGAATATTATTAAACGGAAAATTTATGTAGAATAATGTTAACCTTGGCGAAACAAGAATTTTAATTTTGTAATATATATATGTATATATATACATTTAATTAATGTTAAAATATATACAGAATATTTTTTAAAATATATTCTATAACCTTCTTAAATATAAAATATATCTCATTAAAAATAAATTTATTCCAGTTTGTAAACTTTTAGTACAATTTGGCAAACTTTATTTTTAATAGCTCTGAGTAAACATAAGAAAAAATTATTTTATAACAAAGTCTGCGAATATAAAACAAAAGACGATACTTTTTCCTATATTTTAATATGCGCTTTTTATCACGAAAAAGATAGCTCTGAAAACTATTGGTTTTACTGCCATTCAAGATTGGTTTCGTAAAAATATTTTTTTTTCAATTAAATTATCAGCTAAGTGATTATCGAACAGTCGTATTATTAAAAATGATAAATAAACTTTTGCCTACTAGTTTAAAAACATAATATGAAAGAACGATAGTTTATAAAAGAGTTTCTTTTTTTACTGTAAAGCTAAATTGTTTTTAAAATATTTCAGAGAAATTTTTAGTTTGGCTTATCTATATAATATTTTCTTCTACTAAATTGAAAGTAAAATGCGAACGCAATTAAAGTTATCGTAATATTTATGTCATAAAGAAAATAAAAATGAACGATTACTACTTTTTAATAGCTAACACTATTTTCATCTTGTAAAGTATTTGGATAAAGACTTGTAGAATTTAAGAAGTTAATTATTTCACTGTGCTTATTTTTTAATATAGGAACTCGCGTAGAAAGATGATATAAGCTATTTATTTATGTATTTATTTTAAATTAACGAATGTGAATGCTATTCATTACACAGAAATATTGTTTTAAAGAAAATGTAAAAATTAATTACGAAATTTTACAATTATAACGATAAATCCCCTGTTTCTTAGTCCAGAAATTATAGATCTGTCATTTTATAATATTTAATGAATAATATAGGGTGGAAATTAAAGTAATAAAACTCTAAAATAACTTTTTAACGGGAAAAGCTAGAATCGAGCAATAACTGTCTACAAACACTAATAAGATCATGTGCTAGCAAATGAGTTTCAACTGATCTCATATTACACTTCTAGTGGCAAATTTTTAAACGTTTTCAATTCTGTTTTTAAGACTATTAGAGATAGCGAATAAAAGTTCGATTACTAAACTGTAGAGAGTCCTGTATTTAGTATGAGAAGACATCTTACAGAAAAAAAAATAACTGTTATTTTTTGGACATCTAATCCCCTAGATAGTTACATCAATAATCACATGTCGACGAGTGACATCATATGATAGATAGATGCACATTCACTAATAAATGCACTACATGTAAGCAAAAAACAATTTATTTTCATAAGAAAATGAAGCTAAAACTACTTTTTTTTTCACCAACTATTGCAATGCATGTGTATTCAAGCGGATGGACATTTATTGTTGCGATGTACAATTTTATACATTGAAATACACAGTGTATTACATAATGTATTTTATACGTTGAAAATACTTAACACGATTTTCCCATAAAACTAATTTGTATCATGCTTACATGTTTTATTTTTATTAGTAATTGTGAATCTGCCTTATGATGTCAAATTTCGATTAGCAATTAGTGACTCATTAATGCCGGTGATTGGGTGTCAAATAATTAATATTGCAGGGCTTCAAATTAGTTCCACGTGTAATGCAATAGTTCATACTAAGTAGATTCACATTTACTAAATAAAATAACACATATCAGATAAGTGCAATACATTTTTATAAGATAATCAAGATAGATATTTTTGATGCGTCCACCATTGGCAAGAGTACGCGTTCACTTACACACATTGACATGTATTGTTGCAAAAAATGAACAAAATATCCATGTTTAACTTGATTTTCTTATAAAAAATAATTATTTCCTCCCTTACAAGTGTTAATTTCATTAGTAAATGGGCATTTGGTTCATAATGTCATGCTTCTCCAAAATATTAGTGCTTTATATTTAAGTCAATGATTGGTTATTGAAAAACTTATATTTCAGGGTGTCACATAAATATATTTTTAGATTTAAAACGTCGTTTCCTACTAAATGCAGGACGCTCTACACTTTTTTTTTACGTTCTTTCGCTATCCCACATAGTATTTGAGATAGGGTTGATAACTTCCAAATTTCGCCGATTGAGGCGCTGTAATCACTCAAATGTGATAGAGCATAGCCAGTTTTCTGTAGATGGACACTTGTATTACTATATTAGCTTTTTTTTCTTTTTGAGTATCTTTGGGTGCTTCCTGACATTAATTTGCACCCTGTATTTAATTCTTTAAAATAAAATTTCCTGGTGTTTTCACCAGAATAATGCATACAACATTTAATTAAATTGTATAACCATTTCAAAATTAATAAAAAGTTGTTTTTATTTGTTTAAATGGTTTCCTTTACCGTCTCTCTTTCAAAGTGGTTAAAACCATTAATAGAAAAGTATCATGAGACTTTTATTTTAATGCTTGCAGTCTTAAAATTTGAATAAATTTTCAAAAATGCTACTTCTTAAACTTTGAAATATAATGAAATCGTATATTATACTCTCGAGGACGTTAACAAATAAAAAATATATTCTTGGCGGAGTGTTCTCATTACTAAAACTACACTTAAACAAACTTCCATCCGTTGAAACTCTCACATTTAAAGAGCGTATCTTTTTAAAATTTAATTAAGGTTTCGTTCACGTAAGAGTCGCTTTAAAATTTTATTCATTAAATGTATTCCAATGAAGGATTAAAAGTCAATTAAGTGTTTCTCTTAAGGTGCAGAAAATAATGAATTTCATCTCAAGCTACGTCAGTGAAAAATTGCGGAAATATTCCATTTTATTGATTATAAGAAAAGGAGGCTTATCCCTTGAAATACTTTTTATTTTAAGTCATTTTTTTTATTATTCTTTTATCTTTGCTTTTCGTCGTTGTTTAAATGTTCCGGACAATATTTAAGAAGAAAGAAAAAATATCTTGTCGAGAAAGAAAAATGCTCATTTTTTAAATTATATAATGTACCAGAAATAATGAATTGAACCGAAAAAAATCTAATCCTATCTCACGTTTTCATGTAAGAATATTATGCAAAAATGCATGACATGCATAAATGTAAATAATTTTAAGTTCTAAACAATACCCTTGCATGTTTTTAGAGATAATCTGTACAACACCATATTATGTACAATAGTTTTCGAATGAATTTTTTTTTTATGTATATTTAAAACTCGGATAAATTTGTTTCAAAATTTTGTAAAATAAATGTTGCGCCCCTATAAATAAATTGCAAATGAAATAAAAAGTTACATATTACATCGTCAGATTACAAGTAAAAGATTTTCAGCATGTATACAATTTTCGCAACAGGTAATTTGTTTCTGGCGACGGCATTTTTACTTTACATTTCGCTTCTGCATTGTTGAATATAGCATTTCAAACGAAATTATTTTATTATAACTATACTTATTTAAAATGTGGTTTAAAACACCTAACTCAAAATACTTTATTTCTTATACTAAAGTAGTACTTCTAGTGCAGGGGTATTTATATGCGAAAAAAAAAAGCTTATCGTAAAATCTCATTTATATGGGAATTTTACAAAGTCCTCGAATTAATGCAACTCTTACATAGTTTTCCCCACCTATTAACTTTAAACGGAAAGTATAGTTTTTTTAATGCTGACATTCTTAAATCTGTCTTTATACATTAACTCATTAGGCGCCGCTATATATATTAAACTATTTTTTAATGAAACTGTTGTATTTTCTTTATAAATAAAAAGTCTTTAATTTATTTCTAAAGAAAAAAAAGAGAAAAAAATTCGAATATTTAGGAAAAATAGCATGTTCCCAAAATGGGAGCAATGGCACCTACTGGGGGTAATTTTTTTCAAAAATTTTAGTTATGCCTCCGTGAATTTATGTTTGTTATTTCTCAGTTCTTTAGCTATAAAAGGGATAATATCCTTTTGAAACTGATATTTTACAAAGGATTCATATAAATTTGTCCAACATCTACATTTATAATAAAAATAAAAAAATTAATTACCGATTCCATAAGCATTTTCATTATCCCTTTTTTTAGGGTTTCGTTCATCTCACGAAACCCTATTGCTCCCGCTCCGTTGTTTGTCTGTCACAGAGCCATTCTCGAAAACTGTGTACAGAGTTGAAACTTTGTGTATAAATCAGAATATCAGCTGCGAAGAGCTGAAAATATTAAAATTTGAAACATTCGTGTTATTTTAATAAATAGAGATAAAAAACCAAAATTCTAACAGCCTTTTCTTAGTAAATTTGAACATTTTCCCTTATATCAGATGCCAAAAATTAAAAATCCATGATGAAATTCTATCTACAATAATTAATTTTCTATCAGACGATTTCCACGTGAAAGATAAAAATGAAATAAAAAGTTTCACCAATTGAAAAAAAAGATTAATATGAAATAAAAAAGATTGACGTCATAGTGGTAATAAAACAGAAAGATTTCTCAATAATACAAGGAGTATGAGTATGTGTGCATGTACACAAAGCAGATTAATTACATGTCATTAGAGAATTAAAAAGAAAATCTGACGTCATATCGCAAGTTTAACGGATTTTTCAAATGTTTCAGTATAATACAAAGCGAGTATGAATATGAGTAATAGAGAATAGTAAATATATGAGTTTGAGGAACGTATTGATTCATGTTAAAAACCCGATTATGGAAATATTCGCACATTTTAACATTTTGAAGGTGTACAACATGTTTAATTTTGAAATTAATTTTTTTTAAATATCGTATTTAGTCCACATGACAGATATTATTATAACAGAATATAATAGTGGGCTTCACCCGCTATCGGGCCGGTTCAGATATTCGAAAAACCGAGAAAAATAGACAGTTTTTTTTTTTAGAAAATGAAATTTATTTGGATTTTTGAAAGAAATTATAAAGTGTTTTGAAAGGAATATTAAACGAAACCCTTTGTGCGAACTTGGATCACACTTACTCACTTGTTTTATTATTCATTACATCATTTTTGTCCTACTATTTTACATGCAAATGATTGAACATTTTTTATGCAGCATTATATTATATTTTTTTCGTTTTCTGAAATTGATTTTTTAACTTTTTTTTTTTTTTTTGTTTTTGCATTTTGTTTAGTTTTTTCCATATTCCAATTTGCAGATTCGTCTGAACTTTCATCTAAAATATCAAAACTGTGTTTAATACTTTGTCTTTTTTAAACACTAAATCAGATATTTCTTGATTATTTGTTGATTTAGAATTTACGGAACGTTCTACTCCACCAAATATAACATGGGATAAGTCGTCGCATTAATTATTTTCTATTTCATATGTAATAGAAAATAATTTATGTGACAGACATATGAGGGAAATATCTTCCTCATATGTTACAATACAACCAATCAGATGGCAAACAAACTATTTCCAGAACATCCGAAAAACCATCCAAATCTAAAAAAAATTTTCAATCATCTATCATGTAAAATAGTCAGAAAAAATTATGTAACGATGAAAAATAAAGAGATGGATAATGAAAATGCTTATGGAACTGGTAATTTCATTTTGTTTTTTTCTATAAATGTAAAAGTTGGACTAATTTATATGCAATCTTCTTAAAATATTAGTTTCAGAATGATATTATCCCTTCTATAGCTAATAAATTGAAAAATAAATACCATAAATGCACGGGCGCATATGTACTATAAGTTTTCATAAACACCAGTGTTGTAACTCCCGTACACTTTGAACTACATTCTTCCAGAATCGCTCAAATTTGGCGCTAACATTGGCTGTGGACCTGATATTACTGAAGATTGACGAATACTACATTATGTAATAATCAATTTTACATTTATATATATATATATATATATATATATATATTTTTTTTTTTTTTTTTTTTTTGCGTAGTTCGAAAAATATTTTTTCAATTTTGTCAATAACACGAAGTTTTTTCATAGCTCCATTTTTTTCTATGCATTTGCTTATGAGATAGTATCGGTAGTATCCACCAGGCGGCGATACTTTCCGGAGAAAGTCAATTAATAAGTTGGCAATTACCGCGGACATTTTCACCCATAGACTTTCTCCGGATTGTGAAGTCTGATATTATGATAAGGGAGTCTTGATGAAAACAATGCCGATTTTAATTTTAATTAATTGCAGTTTTAATCAAAAAATATGTTTTAACGAAATGTTAAGTGTGCTATGTCAGAAGCCTGTTCATAATCCTTTCATATGCTATCTCATTCGTCGTTTTGCGTTTCGTATTTTCTTAGAAAAAGGGATCTTGACAGGAGAAATAATATATATGATTACTCCCATTAGGCGCCATTGCTCCCATTTTGGGAACAACTTATGTTTTCGGTAATTGTGATTGATCTATTATACATATTAATTCCTGATTGAAGTTGTTTAATATAATACACTGTTATAAACATATTTTAGCTAAAATATATAATTTTTATTATAAAGTTTTTTTTTAAATATTTTTTCGAATACTGCCAAAAAGCTATTTTATGCCTTTTTTAACATGTTTTAAAAACTAGAAAATTCAAATGAAACTTGAAAAAAAAATTCAGATGTCAGCTAATATATTCAAAATGCAAATAACATGAAATTTTTAACAATACATAAAATACTCACTTTAGAAAAAAATCCTAAAGCAATGTTCCCAAAATGGGAGCAATGGCGCTTAATGGGTTTTAATAAAAAACACTATTTACAATATAGAAGGCGCATAAAGCTGGCGAAGACACACTCCTTTTTTAATATTTTATAAACTTTAAAAACTAAATGTTAAACTAATATCATAATTAAATCTAATTTTTTTCTTTTCCGTCTCATTTTTAACTAACAAAAACTGTCAATAAAAATAAATCACCAGCCTTCTTTTAGTATACTATATAAAATTTGTAAATTTAAAACTTAAATTAATCATTAAATTTATATTTTTGAAATTTTATTTATACTAAAGCCGTTTATCATGCTACTGACCACATTTACATATAAAAACATATTCTATGAAGCGTGTTCAAATTACTGAAACTTCATTTAAGTTCCCTTAAATTCTCTCTGATGAAACTTTCCCTTTAAATAATATTTCCTTTTTGTTAGTTAATTAATAATTTCTTCTAAGGAGAGTCATTTAAATTTTATTCATTAAAATATTCAAATAAAGGATAAAAGTTTACCTTAAGGTGTCAGAATTAATGAGATTGATGAATTACAGCTCAGACCACGTCCCTTTGATTCAATGGAAATATTTCTTTCTAATGAATAATTTAATAAAGTCGTTTCTTGGGAGAGATTTTCTATTTTTAAACAGATATTTTACTTTTTTATTAATTTAGGGTAGGTACATAGTAGAAATGTAGATATGTAGTTAAATGGTCTTTCAGACAATTTAAAAAGAGCAGAAAGAAACTGTGAACGGCACGATGAACACACACTTTCTGAACTTTTGTGGAGAGAACGAGAAATAAAATGTTTATATGTGATTATTTTATAATAAAAGTTATTTTGTTGAACAATATTAATATTTTTTTAGGTGAAAACATAATGATGTTATGTAAAAATTGAGAAAAATGAAAAACTTCTAAACTATTCATGAATTTATGTGAGTTTTAATTTTTTCAAATGAGTGAAAAAATGCTAGTGCGGGGATTTGAACCCAAGACCCTCCTTAAGTTGCAAACCTTAGTTGGCAGACTTGGCTGAAAATTTTGTTCCTTGGTTTAATCTTAGACTTTGACTTGAGCTTGGAATTAGGTGTAAGTTTGTACCTTGGTTTAAGCTTTGACTTTGGCTTATGCGTTGACCTTGACTTAATCTTGGACATTAGCTACAGCTTGGACTCTGGCTTAAGTTTCCACGCTGGCATAAGCTTGGAACTTGGCTTAAGCTTGCCCCTTGGCTTAAGCTTTGACATTGGCTTAAACTTCGATCTGTGCTAAAATCCTTGCCAAGACACTTTTTCACCCAGTTTTGAAAGCATTACAATTCGTATGTTTTGTTTATAAATCACTTTGAATGTTTTAAAATAATAAATTATTTAACAACTGTCAACTGTCCCTTTTAAAAAGCAAATGCTTTCGATGAATATATCGTAAGAATTCAAATGTTTCTCTCATGGAAAGGAGTCTTTAAAATATTTTTTGTTAGCGGTATTTCAAGTAAACAATAAATTCTTAGTTGAAAATAAACTATTATAAATTGTGAATGCCTGATAGGAACAGAATGGAATTAGAATCAAGAAGAATAAATTTGAAAAATGTATATATAAATTGTCATTTATTGTTTTATCTTATTTTGCATTTATTGCAGGGGCGGATTTGTGTTTTTCGTTCGTTGAGAGTTAACGAAATTTTTTTCCGTCTGCTTTCTACACACTTATCATTAGAAATGGAAAAAATAAAAGATTTAATTAATTGGAAATCAGAAATTTATTGCAACAAATACATGTATAAAAAAGAAAAGACCTGAAAGAAAAAGAATTTTTTCAGAAGTTAAAGGAAAAAGTTCCGATTAAAACATATTGTTTTACCTCCTTCTAACTTCATAGTGAAGTTTTTTTTTTTATTTTTTTTTATTTTTTTTTTTTTTTTAAAGAAATTACAATACTGAAAATTTAATAAATAACAAAAATTTAAATAATAAAAGATAAACACAGTGACACAGAAATAATAATATAAACCCAAGGTTGGTTGGTTGTATGGGGTTTAAGGAACCAAATATAAACCCAAATTTTCAGTAAAATTGCGCAAAATATTTCACCTCTCAATTATTGGCGCAAATCAAATGCATGTGTTAGAAAGTGCGACCTTAAGGTTTCATGGAAGGTAGTGTTTAAAATATTTTCGTTAGAAGTATTTCAAGTAAAAAATAAATGGTTAGTTTAAAATCAAATATTGCAAATAATAATTGTGTGATTATAACAAAATGGCATTAGGATAAAGAAGAATAAATTAAAAAAAAAATTATATATAATGTATTGGAATTAGGTTTAAGTTTGCATCTTGGCTTAAGCTTTCACTTTGGCTTAAGCATTGATCTTGACTTAAGCTTGAACTTTAATTTAAGCTTGGACCTTGGCTTAAGTTTGCACCCTGGCTTAAGCTTGGACTTTGGCGGCTTAAGCTCTAAGAATGACATGCTAAAAATATTTAATAAATATAAATTTAATGAACTTTGTATTTACCTACACTTGAGGTATGTTTTGATAAGAAAATATCTCAATATCTGCTTTAGAAAGCAGCAATTGTTTTGTCATGATGAATCAAATGATCTGCGGAACAATGCAAAACTTTCTCACATTTCCTGACTCAATTTTAAACTCAAAGGCATAAATTTGGCAAACCTGACTATTTAATCGATTTAGAATTGAAATGAGCTTTCCATTTTCTTTAATAAATAAATCACTTATCGACTTATAAGTGATTCGTGACACGTTACAACACGTTTTTCTCTTTCAGGCGCTGAAGAATCGGGAATTTGGTTCAAGACGTCGAATTTGAAAGTATTTTCTAAAAGATCTTTTGAGTTTACCAAAAAATAGAAAACGTGTTTCGATTACAAAGTTTCTGAATAATAACACCTGCAAATTTCATGCGTTTCTAAACAAAAATGAATTAAAAATTGTGTCTGAGAGTAGTGCCTTTGGATTTGAGAACAGCCTTAAGAAAATAAAAGTCCTGACTAATCAAGCAACTTCGCACAAAGACTGGAAGGCTAAAAAATAATTAATATATATAAATTTAATGCATTTTATATTTACCTACACATAAGGTATTTTTTGTTTAAAAAAATACAGTTTTTTTGACATATTTGTTTTACCTTTTTCCCACATTTTTTTGCATTAATATATATATATATATATATATATATATATATATGGGACAATTCTTTTTCCGAATCACCTCGAAAGACATTTTTGGTGTAAGGATATATTTTACCTATATTCGATAAATACTAATGTTTTCATATTTAGTACTCTAGTTGAACGACAATATTTAATAAATCTTGGTCCAATAAAAGACCAATATTGCATTAATTAGCAAATAAAATTGACCCAATAATGGAGTGTCTAAACATTGTCAAAATTGCGAAAATATAGGCAAGAAATATTTTAGGTAATGTAGTGTAATGTATCTAAAGTAATGTAAAAATAATAAAATCAATATTGGGCAATATTTCCGTTTCATTGGGAATATTTCTAATGAGTACAACAATATCAGAATAGTACAACAGTTTCAGAAATATTAGATTTGCATTTGAGATATTTACAATGAAATGGCAATAGTTTTAAAAAAAAGCTGTGTTTAAAATGTCAATATATCCAATGAAATTTCTATAGTACGACAATATTGTATTCACACTTTCCGACATAGTTAAAAAGTGTTTAGGAATTCGGTTTGTCTGTCTGTTCGCGCTCTAACTCACGTAAATATACTCGAATGTTCCTGAAATTGATATATATAATTGACGCTAATACTATGGCATGTTTGGTATTCCAAATGAAGTGTGTAGCATTTATAATTCATTTACAGGGACACTCAAAAGATTTCTGTTACAATACGGTCTATCGGGATAAATCGCTTGCGGTGTATTTTTTTATGTTAAATTATTTCCAATATATTGAAATTGATATGTATCATCGAGGTGCACTACTTAAAGGATTATTATAGAATATGGCGGGCGTAGCATTTAGCGTTCATTTACAAGGACACACAAAATAATTCGGTTATAGTACTGTCTATAAACTGCATACAAAGCTACATACATTGTTGAAAGTGCGTTTTCAACTGGGGTACGCGTTTTTTTTTATTTAAGTTTTTTTTATATATATTATTTGGTGTATATGAATGCTATAGATCATAGACAGTGAAGAACAAAAGATATGGAATATATTTTGGTTTACTGAAAGAAATTGCTGAATAGGAATTTTTAACTGTACTATACATTTCCTAACTGAACTAAATTTTAGCATAATATGTAGTATATATAGAAATCTATAGATCATATACAGGGCTGCACAAAAGAATTCGGATATTTTCCCGATTATTGATGGTAATGGCTGAAATAAAGTTTACAAATTTATTATGCATTTTCTATTTTTTTTCTTTACTTAGACAATGGCACAACACCTGAAGAAACACAAAAAGGGAAACAATAAGGTAGCAGTAGCAGATAAATAGCAATCTCACACTACTAAAATCATAGAAGATAAGCTAAAGGATAACATAGAAGTTCAACTTGAAATTCTAGGAAGTAAACAGTCAGATGAACAAATGGATAAATAAAATACTCAATTGATTAGTGTAACAAGCCACATAACTATGGTTAAAACAAGTATTGATAATGAATCAATATTAAAACATAAATTAGGTTTGGAAGAAAATTCTGTTATGAATTTTCCTCCAAAATCTGTCACTAATGAAGAAATATCTTCAATACAAAAATTGCAATCAGAACGGAATCCAAACAGTAGAAAGTTTACCAAAAGTTGAACCAAACATAGAAAGTTTACTCAAAATGAATCAAAAGAAGCTCACGTTAATCTAGTACTGCTTGTAAAATCTTTATAAAAAACAATCTGAAGATTTAATGAGTATTGAAGATAAAGAATCAAGAGAGAAAATCTCTAGAAGAAGTAGAAGAAGTTGAAACAGCCTCATTAGATGTCGATGAAGATAACATTGATATGGATGATTTACTGAATTATTGTAAGAAATTACAGGAACATAATAGAAAATTACATAAATCGAATAAATACAATGAATCGATGGCAAAGTTAATGGAAAATTACAAAGATAAATGTATTTCCCAATTAGAAGAAGAAAAGGCATTAGCTGTATACAAGTTGAAGAAAGTAATAACTGATAAAGATCAGACTATAAAGTAACTAAAACATGATCTAGTAATAGCTGGTGAAATGAAGAAAAACTTAAAGAAAAAAGAAGGTCAAATGGATGATTTCAAACGTCAAATAACACAATTAAAAGGTGAAAATTTAAATTTGGAGCTATAGTAAGTGGAAGAACGTAACAACTGAAAGAAGATGACTCTATAGATTTAGAAAAAAATCAGTCACGAAGAATTATTGAAATATTGTGCTCGTCAAAGGGAGCAAAAAGCGTAATTTTTAGGATATTTTGATAATATTCACAAAGGGGAAAAATATTATTAAATGATAAATATGATGAATTGGGTGAATTAATCGATGAAAAAAATAATTTTAATACAAGAACTGACATAAAATGTGAAAGAAAAAGAAAAAGTAATTGATTATAAAGAGCAGAAAATAAAAGAGTTGGAAGAGGAAATTTCATCGAAACAAGTAGTAATTGAAGGGGTTAGAATGACAGTAGAGTGAGTCAAAATTTAGTGATTTCAGAAAAGAAGGGTTTTGTGAAACTTATTGTATATCCGTTGCATTGAGTGGTCCGACTTGTTTTCCCCTCTAGCGATTCCCTAAGTGACCTATGACTTATTTGACTGGCACATTGAACAGATTTTAATATACGTTCAGTGAAAAGATGGTTATGTCAATTTTCAAAATTTTTGACTTATTCCACTGTCATTCTAACCCCCTCAATTAATACACTTTTAACTTAACAGTCAGCAGAAGATGAAATTTGGAATACATTTCAAAAATTACATCAAGGTACAATTAAGACTATAAATATGTTAAAGCTTGAATTAAAGGAGGTAAAAGATTCCAAATAGCGAAACAACAATAAATTCAACAAAATATTAGGTAAAATATCTCCTTTAGATAAAGATCAGAGTCAATCAATAGAAGATTTATTAGAACAAGTCAATTTGCATGAATTAGAAGAATTGGCAAAATAAAGAATCCATCAGATAATTGGCAAATGGCAATTTATAATTACAGTTAAACAGTACAGAAGAATACAAAAACTTAATCATCAAATAGAACTGCATATTCAAAAAAGAAAATAATAATAATATTTAAATTACTCACTAGTACAATCGATGAAGTTCTAAATACTATATTACGAAAGAAAGTTCCAAATTTCACAGAACTAAATTTAATTAAAAAGCTCCCTAAATTAAACTTCTACAATGAAATCGTAGATACTGATACACCACCGTCTGAAAACTCCTTGTTAATACAAGGAAAAATTCATTACAACTTCTGCTACAGCTCCGTTAAAAAATATCTTTATCTACAAAGATGCTTCAGGTGTCAGCCCTTTGGTCACATGACATCTAATTGCCCCTCAAATAATTCTTCCATATGAGCACATTGTGCAGAGACTCGTGTAACCAATCAATGTAAACTTCAACATAACTCTGACTGTTACCATTGTATTAAATGTATAAGATACAATAATTTGCATTCAGGAGAAAGAAACTTTCAACGGTTACAAATCGACGACCAGGCCTCCAGCTCTAAATGTGAAGTCTTCTGCTTGACAATCTTCAAATTGAGGGATATTCTACTCAGCAAGGAATCTATCAACATATTAGGTGCTTCGGTGATAATATAGTTACAAAATACTATTTTTAAATTTGTATGTTAAAAGACAGTAATTTGACAAAATAGAGAAATATTTTATTAGAACAATAATTTTAGAACCCTGGTAGCTTCGTGAAAGTCCACAAAGTGTAAAAAATGCATTTTGTCCTATTTTCATGTTTATCGTCACAGAGTAACTTTTATTTCATTATAATTTTAAATTCTGTATTTACTTTAAAATCCTTACATTTCTCACTCATTTACTTTTATTTCGTCTCTCTGTCTATACTGGAGCGATACATAAAATATATTAGCATTCTCGTACTTATCTTCACTACTATATCTTAATGCCTGAGTGGGACAGATCGGTCCAGCAGAGCCGGACCGTGGATCTTTAACGTCCCACACGGGATGTTCCCCGGCACGCGGGTATTTGTATGGGCGACTGCAGCAGCCGTCGGGCAGAGAGAGTGCACGCAGAAGTCTCCATTTTGTCCTATTTTCATGTTTATCGTCCCAGAGTAACTTTTATTTCATTCTAATTTTAAGTGCTGTATTTACTTTAAAATAGTTACACTTCTCACTAATTTACTTTTATTTCGTCTCTCTGTTTACACTTATGCGATACATAAAGTATATTAGGATTTTCGTATTTATTTTCACTACTATATCTTGGAGAAATTAATTTTCTTTTTTTCCAGTTCATCCTGCTTAAATTTTCAGTTTTATCTTGAATTATTTTTTTTTAAATTACCGTTAACCCATTTTTGGCTAGTTCTACTCTTGCTTAACTGGAACTTCGTGCACTTTCCCTCTTGCATTATGGATTCTTATTTAATTAGCAATTTTAGTACTATTTTGTCTCTACTTCTTTTTGTTTGTCCAAGATACATCTATTTCCAAGTGTTAACTATAAACAATTTCAAATATAAAAATTTTAAGAGTTCAGGTGTGGCATTTCACAACATTTTTACATTTTATGATCTCATATTATTTTACTTTATTTAATACTACCTAAATGGTTTATTTGTTTATTTGGCATTTTTTTATAATATCTACACTGAACTATTATTGAATCATTATTTGTGTTTAATTACTTTAGTTTAACTATGTATTCTATTTAATTTAGTAATTCACACATTTAAGAAAATTAAACTTTTGTGAATTATGTTTTCATTGACTTGTAATTACGCAACATCACATAGGTACTTTGTCTGCAAGCAATACGGTTTTAAATCTCAGTACAATGGATTTTATAACTTATATATTGTAATTAATTGTCAATTCAGCATCTTTATTTAAGGTTAAATATCACCAAGCATTAAGTATCAAATATTGTATTAAGTATTGCATTTCAATTTTACAGAGCATTGAACCGTGTACAAAGTATTGATTTGTAATCGAGCTTTATTGTTATATTGAGAAACACAGAACTTTATTGAATTTAGTAATAGGCTTGCCCGAATGTGGGCAGCCTTCAGTGCAATTTTGTAGTAGTAAACACCTCTGCTGGATGGGACTAGTTGAGCTTAAGTCAAAAGGTACGCCTCCCCTTGACTTTGTTTACTTAGACATAAACTTTCACCTTATTGATCGGTAAAGTGTTCTGCAAGTGTTGCAAAGGGTTTTATAATCTATGATTGAGGCATTATTTTTCGTTCTTCTTTTGTTTTATATTGCGTAATTATTTCTTGCAAGTATTGGCGCTATAATGGAAATATAATTAACCCCTCAATAATTTGTATATATCTCTTACCATTGAATGAAATATTGGAACAATGTAGGACGAAGTTGAGGTAAATTGTGGCTAGCAATAAAGAGGTTTTCGGAATTAAACAATTTTAAATAAATTTAAAATTGTAAGTTTAAAAAAGGACATGTTCTATAAAATAATTTTAAAATATTCGCCAGAAATGTACATCATATTTTTTCTGTGCTCATTATTTTCTTTTTCGGCAATTTGTATTATGATCAATACATTTTTTTACTTAGAATATGGGAATGCTGCAGATGTTTTAGAACTATATAATGTTTTTCTTTTGTTATCATTTCTATTTATCTTTTAACCTATGTAATGTTTTCTTAAAATTTTAATTATAATTTCTTCTGACGATACATGGGTTTTCTTGAGTAGTTTGATTAAAATTTGAGCTGCAGAAATAACATGTAGATTCTAGTTTATGATTAAAAACTTTTTTTCTTCTATACTAGCGAAAAATTTTGTCTTGATAATAAACTAATACAAAATTCAAAAATGAATTCTTGTTATAAAAGAGGATAAAAAATACCTATAATATATGCATGAACGATGAATTTAATGTTAATCATAGTTTATGAAAACGAAGAGTTTTTTCATATTTGTTATTGTAATTTATAAAAATTTAGAGACGTTCCTCTTAAATATATATTTTTTGTTAACTATATTTTTTGGCTTCTTTGTGTCTTATGTTATTTCTTTAATATAAAATTAACGAATAGTTTGTGAAAAAGAACGATTCGACAGGCATTTTACAATGCGTGAAAAAGTGTTCACTGTCATTTGAAGCATATTTTTTTTAGATTGTATAAATGCAAAATATATTTAAAACTGAGTTGTTTATTTCGAAATGATATAAAAACTATGTTGGACTTAGAAATAATACATTTCAGTCACTTTTTGTTTATTTTATTTATTTTGTTTAACATTCATGTACTAGTTGGAAGAAATTAAAAATTTATGCATGGTAGGCAACATTTAGAGGATTTTACTCTTTATACTAAATATAAAAATTTAGTATACTATAATTCGCAAATTTGTTCAGTATTAAAATTCAAAGACACAAATTTTCCAACATATTTTTAGAAAATTATGAAGTTTTATATTATTACCACTTTTTGTTGGAAATGCAAAATTTACTTCGTTTTTTACAGTTCAATATATAATTTGAAAATGTTTTTTGTAATTTTGAATGACATCGATCTGAAGGTTTTTTAAATCACTTCAAAAATTTCAAAGGCTTATTTTGCGGTATGTATTGTAAAAACATGAAGCAAATTCAAAATAACAAAATACTAAATTAAAATGTTTCGTATTCTATTTATATTTTTCGTGTATTGTTATTAACTGTAGAATTAAACTCATATGACAAAATAAAAATAAAATCATGAGAAATATGAATATATAATGTCTCTCTCGCCTGTACCAGGAGAAAAGGCAGCTTCTCTCTCATTTTTTTTTATAAAAAATCATATAATTTAACCTAAATACTCAAAGTTAAAATGCGTGAGACCCAAACATTAATTCCAGTGTTCGTCAACACTGAACTTTAATAACAATTTTGCCGAAATTGATATATCCAAATGAGCTTAATTTATATCGGGTTATTTTTGGTCGCCAAATTTGGCGATATTTCACAAGCATCGCAAAACTTGACGAGAATTTGACGCTGTCTGATTCTCGAATCTGAATATACTACATAGCTTAAATATACATATGCTTAAATATACATACCATTTCATAAAATATTTTACTGACGGTGTTTTGATTCATTATACAAAACTGTATTTTATCTATGCAACCGAGACTAGATCTTTGCTCATCATCAGTGTTACAAAACAAACGTAAGTACACAAATGGCGAAAAACCAGTCAGAACATCGTTCACTGCTGGAAAATGGAACAAACCATTAAAACAAACCAACAGGGTTGAGAAACAATGGGAGGAGTGTGATAATCATATTTCATCATGAACAATTCCTAAGAGTCTATACCATAATTTGGGAATATTGTAGGATTATGAATCATTACATGTTTTATTTTTTTAGTTAAGATTTCTATGGATTCATTGATTATTGCTTCATAGAAGGTTGATGTATGCTTAATTATTTTAGCTTGATCAAAATATATTTTGACTGATTTTTCTTGTTTTAACCTTGAAAGTGTTGTTTTATTTCTATTGAATTTTATATCTGAAATATGCTCTTTTAAACGAGTTTTAAACTTTCTTAAGGTCATACCTATATAGTATTTTACTTTATAACTTTTTTTTACCATTTTCATTTGTTTCCATAGTGACTGGAATTTTATAGATTCCTGATGATTCTTCTATCGGTACGGGATCAATCTTCTTATGTAATAACTTTTTAATTTTACAGGAGGAGATGCTATCAAATTTATGTCATATTTCTTGAAATTATATTTCAATTTCTCAAATAGTTCAGGTATACACTCAAATTTGTAAAATTTAGTAGGCTTTTCTGCAAATTCTTGGATATTGTTAATCTGATATTTAAATTGATAAATTTATTTATTGATTAACCTTTTTTTGCATGAATAGAAGTTTATTTATTAGAGATAAGATAATGGTCACTGATTATATTTTCGAAGATATAAATACATTTTGTATAATAATGTAATTCAAAAAGGGATTTCCAACATTATATGAAACTCAATAAATTTTGATAATTATATCAATCCTAAAAGAATTATTTTCTTTTCTTTTTTTAAAAATTTTATTTTATACGTGATAAATTAACGGAAAAAATATTATTTCTGAATAGTGAAAGCATTTATTTATTGAACAACGAATTAAGCTTTCGATAACAAAATTAATGAATTACTGTACAGAAATTTTAATTACATTTTTAAAATTACAAGGGGGGTTATACATAACTTTAAAGTCAAGATAAAGTCATATAACATGATGTCCTGTTATAAATATTAATATGTAATTTAAAGGCATAATTTTTTCTTACTACATAATTATTGACAAACAATTTATGATTTTTTTATGAGAAATTGGCATAGTCTGTGTCGGGATTGAAACTTTTCTAATTTAGCCTGAAGCCACTCTCTACACAAAATTAAAAAATAAAGTATTTTT
The DNA here is from genome assembly GCA_963931845.1 of Maratus michaelseni. Classification (NCBI taxonomy): domain Eukaryota; kingdom Metazoa; phylum Arthropoda; class Arachnida; order Araneae; family Salticidae; genus Maratus; species Maratus michaelseni. The sequence goes on along the minus strand of OZ007596.1, from coordinate 125,440,545 downwards.
ACAAAAAATATTTTATGTAAATCTTTTTACCATATTTCACTTTAAAATTCCAAGGTACTGCTTTTTTATTTTATGGCAGAAGGTAAAATTAGTTATACAATTTTGAAAAATAATCGATTGTTTTGCGGCCAACTAGTGGATCAAGATTCATATACATTGGGAACACCCGCTCTAGTTTCTTCTAAATATCTAAGTATCACACATTATCGACAAAAGCCATTTAGGAAATCCCCTATCCTTATTGGATATATTTTTACCGTACATCGTGGAAAAAGATGTGTGAAATTTTTTTTAAAGAATTAAACTTTATTTTATTTCTTATAGCTTGTCAATAATTGCACATTTCATTCCGTAAAATCACCGGTTTAAAAATCATTTATTAACAGTTACGAATAAATTACGGTGATAATATTTCTTATTTACTGTTATAATAAAAAAGTAATTATGTTAGACTGTTGTACGATCTAAGAAATCATTTATTTTCCGAAGCCAATTCATACATAATCTCGTTTTTATTACTATGATTAACAAAATATATATAAAATATATAGCGTTTAAAATTGGATTAATGAGTCGTTTGAAGCGAAGGGTTTACAAATTATTGGTAATTAGAAATTTAATTAATATTAATTCATTTAGAGAATTTTTCTTAAGGGAAACATTAAAAGTCTAACGAAATCAACGAAAAAATCCTATGTTGTCAGAAAAGGAATATATTAATCTTATTTTAAGCGGTTCCATTTTAACAGGTTTTTACCACAAAAATAAATAAAATTTTTTGCATTTTATTTTCAATGATACTATTAAAACAATAAACATATTTATTGAAATAATAGTAATAATATTAATAATACATACATACATACATACACACACACATATATATATATATATATGTGTGTGTGTGTGTGTGTGATTTATTCGGAAATAGGATTTTAAATTAAAACCATTAACTGCTTCAAGTATCTTTTTATTACCGGTTCGAGTGACATTTATCCCGAAGGCGTTTAGCTTCGGTATACAGATGTGAAAGTCACTTAAGAGATAAATTATTATTATCGATTATCGATTAATAGAACCAACGACAAGTACACTGTCAAAGATAATAATAATAATTTGTTTGGCAACAAAAATATATTGACAAATTTTATATTAACTGTAAAAAAAAATCGCAACATTTAATGACAGTTATTGATCGCTACTTCTAAAGTTTTCCTATACTTTTTTAAGGCTTTCTTTCGTTAAGGAATTTTAAGAAATTCTTCCATTAAATATGACGTAACTGTTGAGTCGTTTGTTTTTCAGTTTTTCTTAATTATTTATTTATGTTTAAAATTGAATCTCAAATAAAAATACGATCATTTAAAATATTTGGCGTATTAGTGATTTTGTAAAATTAAGAACAATTTGATTCTAAGAGAAAAAAAATGTAAACTAAAATAGAAATTTATTTAGTTAATATCAAATACGTGGATTTTTACATAGCTAATGAACGTGAAACCAACAGAGTGAGAAATGTCCAAGCCGGAGTCGAACCCGGATCAGTTTAATAACTCTCGAACGCTCTACTATTCAGCTACGAAGACGATAGAGAGCTTGGCTTTTCTAACTCACATAATAGGTTCGATAATAAAAGGTTCGATCCCTGGTTGGGACATTTATCATTCTGTTGGTTTTACGCTTCGTTAGCAATATAAAAATCCACGTATGTAATATTCATTACCTTCAGACGAATTTCACTGCTGAAAATTAATTAAAAAATTAATTAAATTATACTGATTTAGTTAAGTTAATTTTTAGGATGGAATTCTTTATTATAAAAACAAATTGACAGTCCACATGTCTATATTTTCTAGAACGGTCAAAATTAAATTAATTGTTAATATTATATTAATAATATCTTGAATTTTCATTGTGTTTGATACAACCCAATGTGTTTAACACAAACAAAAATACCTATTAAATACAACGTTTGCACCAAGCACGCGAATAATATAGAAACCCAGATATAGCCAATTAGACAGAGTTATCAAGGTAAGTTTTTATACGATAGTAAGAAAAAATAAATGTGACCGACTACCGGGACTCTCTTAAAAAATAGAAAGACAAAATTTTAGTAATGTAAATAAAAGTTAATACTATATATTGAACAAAAACAAGAATGTGTTCTGATATATATATATATATATATATATAATGAACAGTCTTTCTAATATATATATATATATATATATATATATATTCAGATATATATCGGATATGTATACATACAGTATGACCGAAAAGTCTGTAATAACTAATAAAACTAATAAAAGTCGAGTAACTCGAGAAATACACATGGGATTTATAAATGGAAAAATCCACGTAAAATATATTGCAAAAAGTTATTCAGTAATACCAAGATTGACTTCTCACACTCCGACCCCCTGGAGATTAGAGGGTGTCCAGCTTTGAAATCTTGAATAGGAATCCCCAGTTTTCATTGCAGATTCGGATTCAACGGAAAAAAATACATAAATTTTGTATTTAAAAAAATGTTCGGATCATCGTATATGACGCTATAATCGAGCACATTGCGGTCAGATTCGTTTTGTGAGCAGGAAATCATATTTTTCACTGAAGATTTTAAAATTGAAAAAAAAAACAGAATCTAAACAGTAAAATGCTGCTTCCCTCTCTACATCGTGGATATGAAGGGGGACACAGCTTATATTCTAAATAAATGCACCATTTAAACATTAACCAAGAACAACGACTTTGTCGCAATAGCTTCCTTTTGACTTCCTTTTATCTTCCTTTTGCTTTATTAACAAGAGTCCCTTTGCATGTCACGATTCGGGGTGTTGTTTAACGTCGCATATTCCCCCGATTACATCGCCATTTATGATTATCCGAAAAAAATGTTAAAGGCAAAAGTTACGTATTTTTTCCCGTAGAATATCAATCTGAAATACAAACGTGGGGTTCTCATTCAGTATTTTAAACTTGAGAAGCCTTTGTCCCCTAGGGAGTTAGGGTGGGGTGTAACTTAATTTTCGTATCACTGAATAGCTTTTTTAAATATATTTAACACGTATTTTTCCATTTTTCAATCACACACACACACACACGTATATATGTTATATAAAAATTTATTTCCTTCGTATCCTTCCATTTTATTCGCATTAATATTTTAAAATTAATCTAACTTCTGTCATAGTCAGTATTTCCTTAATTCTTAATAATATCTATTCCTATTTAAAGTCCTTTAAAAGTAAAGATCCGTATATTAATAATTATTTTATTCCAAATCTTAATCTAAAATTTAAGGTCATTCGTAGCTTTTATCAGCTCCCCAATCTATAAAATTCTGAGACGCGTTCTCATTTCGAATGTTTTTTAAAAGCCATTTTCTGTTTATTATTATTATTATTATTGCTCTGATTCTTTCGCCCGCTGAGGTAGTTTCACTCCAAAATTAATCCGCGACAGGTTCGGAATTCTTTATCGTCTTAGCTCCTCCTTCGCACCTCATTTGCTGGGCTGGAGCTAACCTCTAACTCATTGGGTTGTGCGCTCGTGACGTAAATTCTGTATGTTTCCGCGGAGAGAACAAAACTCGCCCGCAGCCCTCGGAGCGGCAGATTTTTGACATTTTCGGAAGCATAAACAAATATGTATCAGATGTTTTTATGTCCGTAGAATATTCAACTGGCCCAGTAACATCTTAATTCAATGAAGTGAAGCAACGTTAGCCCGAGGGCTATAAGTTTTAGACCTTTGGGAATTGTTTCTGTGTTGTTCGTCTTCTAATAAAATTATTTGTCTGGAGATTGGCTGGATTTATTAGAAAACTTTGGTGGACTCATTTCATTGCCTTCTACTTCGCCATACTCGCTAATATCGACTGCAACTTGCTATATCGTTGAAGGACTGCCATCTTTTCATCGTAATATCTCAACCTCGTCAAAATGCTACATATATATATATATATATATAGAGAGAGAGAGAGAGAGAGAGAGAGAAAGAGAGAGAGGGAGAGAGAGTGTTTCACCAAGGACTCCTCACTTTGAAAATGAATAATTTGGAAATGGTGATAGATAGAAGCATGAAACCAATGGTATGTTTACTAAAAAACCCGTAACAATCTGATACAGAAACCTCCAAATTTTAGTAACAAATTGACGAATAGATGGCTCTGCATGTGTCATAACCATAAGTAGGCTGTACACATCAAAAGCTATTCAAAACATGCACCTTTCACACAACACACATGTCGCAAACGAAGAATGAAATTGTCAGTGACTTTCTGTAGTGTGTTACCCGAAATCAACACACAAGCTTGACAAATAGCCTTCTCCTGCTCGTCGAGTGTTAAAAGGTTATTACGGTAAATAATGTCCTTCAGTATCACTTGCGGAATTTCTTTTGCTATACGCTAATAGAGATCACGTTTCGACGGCGAAATCTTCGACGACTGAGCGTTTTTGAATTCTGTGCACTATTTATAGGGATCCGTAATGCTGCCATCAGCGCCATCTATCGGCGCTATTTTTAACTAAAATTTTGTGTTTCTGTATCAGATTCTTACGGGTTTTTTATTAAACATACCACTGGTTTCATGTTTCTCTCTATCGACGTTTCCAAGTTAGTTATTGTCAAATTTAGGGGTCCTTCGTGAAACACCCAGTATAGAGTATGAATACGTTTGAAATAAAAAAATGTAACTTATGTTTTCGTATATATTTATACATATATAATCTTTTTATAAATATTTCAGTTCTAGAAGATGATATGAGCTAGTATTAAAAATAGAAATGTGGCAATTTGTGTTGTTATTAGCGTTTAAAGTTATATATATATATATATATATATATATATATATATATATATATATATATATATATATATATATATATATATATTATACCGTTTCTTTATCTGTGGTTGACTCTGTGTTGAAGATCATTAGTCAGATTCCGTTTTATTTTATTACCATCCTATCCTAATCTACACGTTTAATATTTTATCTTATGATAGAATGTAATCTGTATTGCCTTAATCTTATTTTACAAAATTTTATTTTTAATGCAGTTATATATGCATATTTTTAATGTTTTAAATAAATATATATATATATATATATATCAAAGATGATGTTAAAAAAATGCGAGATTAAAATTTTGCAACTTTACCCTGTTATCTTTAACAAGAAAACAAAAAGATTGAAAAGTGAAAAAATAAAATTACTTAAAGACTCAAAAAATAGGATGAATAAAACAAAATACAATTTAAATAATAGACAAATGGAATACAATTTACTTCAATTTTTCTTTTTTTATAATTCAACTTAATAACAATGTAATTCTATGTTTCATCGAAACTAGAAACATGCAGTTATTTTTAGACATCAATCTCCAGTTATTTAGAAAAAGGAATAACGACGGAGTTGATGGTATATTTCTGTCAAAACCATCTGCGGGTATCTAATACGAAACATTTATGCTTATCCTTTCATTGTTAGTTATTAATTGAATATATCTTACTTAATCAGTATAATGTTCGGTGAATAATATGTTTAATTATTCATCAGAAGGATTCGGAAATACCACGGTTTGGGGCAAATATTCTCGTTATATATTTATCGTTAGAAAAAATAATATTCATAAAGCAATAAATTTGCATGAGAGAAAAGTGTTTTTTTTTAAACTATAATTTAAATTTTTACAAAACAAACATAAAGGAAAACATGTAAATACGTTTATGAAAAATCGAAAAAGAAAAGGCTAAATATCGATAAAAACAGATTCTTAATTTAATATATTGGAAATAATTAACTTTAAATTATTAATTAATCAAAATATATTTATGTACTATTTAAAAAATCCTGTATTAGATAGGTTTTTTAAATTGCTGTACATCAATTAACAAATTTTAGATGTAAGTATGGCTTTATTCATTTTTTAAAAAGTATGGGGTTTTTATTACTTAATTTATTTCACTATAAAATAATAATTTCTGTTCCAAAATGAACTTAGTAATATGTTAATCTGTTAACACAAAATTTCATAAGGACATGTAAAAATTATAAATAGTATGATGAATTAATTTGTTAATTTTAAGAAAACACTTTTCTGAATTATGGAAATACATACACAAATATTTCTTTATAATTTAAAAAATAAAATAATTTCAATAAAAATCAACATTGGTTCTGTTTTGTAACTAAAACTATATCACTGTGCATAAGATACCACTTTACATAGGCATATCACTTGGTAAAGTAGGCATTTTTTAAGGAGACAAAGTACAATTTTACAGTAGATTTTGTTAGAAAGTTAACGTACAATTGGTAAAAATAATTATTTATTGCAACTTCCATTAAAATATGAAATTACATTGCTATGTATTTTCATATTAAAATTTTTTTTTAGGTAGATGGTATTTCATTTGGCTATAATTTAAGTTGTATTTTTTTTTTTTATCCATACTATTTTCAGAGTCTGTAAGTAAGTTTATGTCTTACTTTTCAATATTTTTATTTTCTTGTTAAAGTTAATATGATAAAGTAGAAAATTTTAAATCTCACATTTTGTTTTGTTATCTTTGGTAGTAAATCACACATTTTGTTTTGTCATCTTTGGTAGTAAATACATAAAAAATAAAAGTCTTTTTTAATTCCTTTTATTTCCAGCAAAAAAAAAAAAAAATCTCTTCACGATTTAGTGATACAAAAGTCATTTAGTGATAAATAATGTTTAATAAAAAATCAATACTTTATTTAAGTATTATACGTAGTTATAATTAACTTATAAAGTTCCTTAGAAACAAATTATGTTTTTTTTATTATTATAAAACAATAAAGTGTTTACATGCTTAAATTTTCTCAATTTCATAAAGATCATTTTTATTATGAAACAACAGTTTCGTAATTAAATATACGAATGTTAAATTTTGTTGATAAATGTAAAAATATAGAAAAGCAGATGTAACATAGAACAGCATTGGATTTGATGTAATATATGATCTTATTATTTAATATCCATCGTACAACATCAGCTCCAATATAAAAATTTAAACAAAGGTATTTCATTTTCTCGGTTACATTTCAAAATATAGAAAAGCCGATGCAAGATTATATAAAACATTCTATTTTATGTATTAAATTAGAATACGGATTTTGAATTGTTTTATGCAAAGTTCTCCTTTTAAATTGCTAATCCATATAAAAGGAAGAAGCCATTCTAACGTATAATGCAACATAAAGTAAGTAAACTGAATAAGCATTGCCGTCGAACAACGGAATTTTCTGGATATCCAAAACAATTGTTCTTGGATATAAAAGTTTAAGGATATTTAACACATGAAAGGGATACTACGTGGTATTAAATTTCTGTGCAAAAATGTTTGTATATCTTAACAGTTAGAAGTTTTAACATAATAAATTATTTAGTAATATTACTTACTTAATATTCTAAAACGATTTGCATATTATATAATATTTTGAATGGCTCCAATACATGCTACTTATCTAATTTATAATTTTATATTTAAATAATGTGGTTTTTCCTGTACAGGACACTATTTTCTTTAGAATAAGTTAATTTTTAAATACATTTAAAAAGTTCTATAGTATTTTAATCTTTTCTTTTACCCTTTCATAAACAAAGTTTTTTAGATTAAAAAAAAATCATTTTATCTTCAAACTTTTACCTGAAACTCATATAAGCTTAATAGCAATACAAATTATCATTATTATTATTGATTATACACTGTTAAAAAAATTGCAGTAAAATTACTGCAACAAAGATTCCAGTCATACCCCGTTAAAAAAAAAAAAAGGTCCATGCCCATCATTTTGTGCAGCCCGTAATTTTACGGGACAAAGTAATACAGCATTATAATGCACAGGATATAATGCACTTTAAAACACAATAACACTTTACGTACTGTTCCGTAGCACGTAGCACGCTAGATAATCATCACAGAATCGCTGTTTTGGCGGGTAAAAGTTTTCGAAACACGAGTATAATGAAGGGTTACACCCTAGCGGAGGACAATGTATGGGGTCGTACCGTATTTTTGCTAACATATGGGCTAGAACTGTAAGAATATGTGGATTGCTCTTAATTTTCTAAGTATCTAAGGGATAAGGCCGCTTATTTAGTGGATCAGACCGTTTTTCATCAAATAAGGCTGTTGCCCGTGAAAATTGAAGGGCAAATGCTCATAAATTTACAGTTTTTTCTGAGAGTGTATTTTCTGTGATACATTAAACTTTAGATGCATTAATACAGAGTAGAAAATAAAAAAAACCAATTTGAAACATGCTGTTATATATATAAAAATTTTGAGAAAATCTTCTCTCAGTGAGAACGATATAAAATGTGTCAAATACGAAATTGGCAATTGAATATATAAAAGGGAAAATATTCTGGAACCTATTTTTGTATTTCGCATTATTATTGATTTTTGTATGAGGCTCTTATGTGCCAAAGTAGTAAAAATAATACATGCACATTTCTCACAGGGTATATTTTCAATACATCTTCATACTAAGTTATCATGAATGAGTGGGTAAATACACTGAGCTTCATAATAGAACGGAACGCCAATTCCCTATTATGTTATATTTATTCCAGCGGAATGAATACAATAACAATTTCATGAATACAATAACATACAAATTTGGTGGAAAGAATATGGCAAAATACCTATTCCCTCTCATAAGGATATATGGAGTAGATCAGGGGTCGGAAAAACTACTTTTTTTGTTGTAGCGAACTACAACTACTTTATCTAAAATGTAGTTAACTACAATTACAGCTACTTGTTTTTTTTTAAAAAAGCGACTACAAACTACTTTTCAAAATTAGTTATTACTTCGCTACTTTCAGATTTTATCAAAGGGTTCAATTACACTCGAAAACACGGATGAAATAATAAACAGATCCTCTGGGATACAAGTAAATAAATGTGACATAACCAACGGCATTAAAAATGAAGAAATGTAACATAGAAGAAGATGTTTTGTGTTTTTCTCCAAAATGTTAGTTTATGCACACAGTACAAATTTCATGGCAAAATTCAGAAATATATTATAATCTAAAAAATTACAGAAAAACAACTCTAAATGCGAACATTAAATAAATCTGTAAATAAAACCGTTCCAAATAATAAGAAACCCAGCGTTAAAACACAAACATCTAATAACCAGTAAATAGACAACTGCCGCCAGTAACAAAATTAATTTATTTGATAGGTTAGTACTTGACTTTAGTAGCAAATGTAAATGGTAAAAATCTATGACTTCATAGGATGCGTTGCTATACAATGCAGCTGAGATTCGCAAATTGTTGAGCAGAACAAATTTTGTTCAAAGAAGCAAGTTTGGCCACGCGATCTGCAGAATGGTATATTTCCCCCCTCCCTGCCCGGAAGTAGCGTTAAAAGTTGCGTCGTTTTTTTGCTACAAAACTACTGCTTTTTTATATCGCGCTACACTACAAACTGCTGCAAAAAGTAGCGACTACTGTAGTTTTGCTACATGCTATTTCCAACCCCTGGGGTAGATATTATTAAATGCTCCTAAAATATGAATAATAAATATGAAAAATATGAATGCTAATGAAAATATAAGAAATTTATAAGAATAGCTGAGAGATATTAAAATTATGTCGAAAACAAAATTTTTGTCATAACAAAAGAAGTAATGCTCGGAAGCAAATTTGGGTTTGCGCGAATATAATCAGAGGGACATTGGATTTCATTTCATGTATAAAAAAGATTCCAAAAGTAACCGAAAGAGGGCGCTCACTCGTCATACTGAGACGTTTAATACAAATCACGCTAACAATAAAACACCTGGCTGGAAGTGGATTCGTCATTCGATCTCGGCAGCATGCTAATCTTACAATATCGGGAGTTTTCTGGTTAAAATTTCCTATAAGAATAATTTTCTTTTTATATATTCAGATGCAAATTTCCGGCAAGTTTTCAGTTGTATTGTTTTCGTTCTCACTGAGAGAAGATTTTCTCAAATTTTTTATATATACAACAACATGACTAAAATTGTTTTTTTTATTTTCTTCTCTGTAATAATGCATCCACAGTTTAATATATCACAGAAAACATAATTACTAATAATAATGATAATTTGTATTATTAAGCTTATATGAGTTTCAGGGAAAATTTTGAAGAGAAATATTCTTGCTAATTTTGGAAATATTTCTTCCAATATCTTATTTTTATTGTTACAATTGAAATAACTTATTTAACATAGCTTACCCAATCAATATTTAAGGACGATGTATTGTTCTTTGTTTTCGTTTTACATTGACGAATATATGTTTTATTAATATTCAATTTAAAATCGAATTGAAACAAATTAACCAATTTCAAAATATCATTGGTCTGATTACAGGTGGTATTATGAATTGTGAAGTAACTTATTTTTTATATATATTTAAATGAAACTTTTTGTTAGAAAATATTTAGATTCTCTTCTTTTCTAAAATATATGTTAATGAACATTTCTCTGCCGCATGCATACAGCATGGTGTATTTACATAACTTCCAAAATGTTAACAAAATTATAATTAATAGCATATTTTGAATTTATGTTGCAGAAAACTAATGAAACATATGTAATAAATAAAAGATATTGCGCTGTTTTGAATGTGTAATGGAAGGACGATACTACTGCTTTGAGTAAATTACCTTCATTTGCATTGCTAATCCTTATATTCTACTGAAAACCCTTCTAAGCTTCTTATAAGATAAAATGAGATTTGTATAAATGAATAGAGAGTGTCTTACCAAACAAAGAAGATCTCTCAATGAAGAAAATTATTGCTTAAGGCTATAAACCGTACGATATTGTTAAGATCTTAAATAATGAAAGCTCTATTCACATAAAGTTTAAAATAATCCATTTTACATCTTAAATGTTAAAGGTATTTAGAGAGTAAAAATTTTAAATACTTTTAGGAAATTCGTACATCCATGTGGATCGAAATTTACTTTAATTTTAACGATAATGTATAATGTTTTAAATATTTCCTATTAATTTTGTATGTTTTTTTTTTTCATGTGTTTGTTTTAAATTCTCTTTGTAATGAGAGGTAAATGAAAAAAAATCATGAATTTGCCTAACTTTTCAAAATAATTAATTAAAATAAAACAAACATGATAAAAAGGTGGAAAAGTGAATATCTGTAATTTGAAAGTTTATTTGACATAGCTAAACTTAAAGTATTTAAATTACGTTTTGATGTTTATGGAATGTGCATATAATTTTAATGTAACTTATGAAGAAAAAGCATCATTCATATATTATGAATATTTCTAATTTCGTCATTATGTGAATTACAAAATTGTCCAATCATGTATGCTTTGAAATGGTTGAAATATCAACAGGGGGGGGGGGGGGTTATACTAAGGCTGGTTTTCAAAAAAACGATTATAATGTATAATTGAATGATTTTTCTTTGGAAAGACAGGATCATGTGAAATAGAAGCTCTATACAAGCTGATTAGGAAATTAATTGACATGTTCACGTGAGAAGGCACAGATGCTTATAGAATAATGAATCAGTTTGCGTTCCGGCAGCTATGAATGATTTACCCATTCATAAATTACTCATGTATTCTGTATTCAATTTTGAGCAATATAGTTTTTTTAGGAATATGTTTAGTGAAATTCATGACATATTTCTGACTCAATGAACTATTAAGAACACGCCCTTGAGTTTCTAGATAATCCTTTATACACTGTTAAGTGTTATCATCATCTGCATTGTCCAGTTTAGCACATGTAAGGTTTGTTCTTTCAAAAGTCAGAATGATTTGGACTATAAAAATATTTTTATTAAAAACATCTTAATTCACTTGGAATGTATTGTCGGAAAGGTCGTTCAATTTAAAACAGGTATCCTTTTTCCCCACAGGTTACATTATTGGTTTCTCAAATGTTGGAGTTAAATCCCTGATTTGCAATAAATTCCGTCTTTCGGTAGAGTGGTTTAGTGGACAGGAAACACATGTTGTTTATGGCTGTTTTCTCATAATGCTGGTGTAGAATGCTTGGTACCACAATTCTTTCTCATCATGCACTTAATGAATCATGTAGAGACATAAGAATACCAAGTTCATTCATATCTATATACGCTTTTATTTTAATAAAGTATTAGTTTTAACTGTAGATAATTAAATAACACTGAAACAATCTTTTATTGGTAGAGCATTCAAAATAGTGAACTTTAATACATTATTTTTAATGCGCGAATAGATTCTTTGAGAATGAACAAAATTTAATTTATTTTCAATATTTAATAGGTAAAAAAAAAATCGCATTAATATCGTGTTTCAACATCACATTCTGCAATATTTTATTTTATAAATAATTCACAGTTTTACAGCGTCATACAGCTTTGGAACCTGCTTCTACTTACATATTCTACATTATCTAGGGTACATCGTTATCTTTTTCCGAGAGACAAAATTGTATTGTGAATAACTTTTAATGACGTAACTACAAATTAAAATATGCGTATAAAATGTGTTATTCCTTAAAGGTAAAGCAGCATTAATATTTCCGATTCCTATTACAAATTTACGATGAGAATGCCACATGAAAAATTGCAAAAAAAAGAAAAAAAAGTGTTTTGAAGTATTAAGTTAAGCTTTATAAGAAATACTCTGAAGTTAAACTTAAGAAACATATTCAGAAAAAAAAACTGAGTCTAATATAAACGGTAAACAAAAATATTAAGCAAAAAATTATTATTTATTACATTTAAGTTATTTTAATGTAAACGAGCGTTTAATGTGTTGGGTAAAATAGATTTGTTTTTGAGAGAGAGGGGGAGAGCTACAGATAAATATTCTACTTCAAATATTCTATTTCTAAGTAGTTTTTAATAAAAATATTTTTGAAAAATAAACAAAAATAATCTTTCAATAAAAGTAGCATTTGACGTAATATTAACCGAACTACTAAATGAGATAAGTATGTAGTCAAAACTTTTACTTTGTTCTTTATATTAATACTATATTTTAAATTTTAATCGTCTCCGTAATTTTAGTACTAGGTGTTCTAAAAATGTAATTTGTAACATTAAATGGTGCATATTTTTTTAAAGCACTGCATTTAATATTATCTTGTTTCCCAATAAATTCTAAGAAAAGAGTTTACGAAACAAGAAAGTTAATAATTACATTGCAATTATATATCAATAAATTAAATGTTTTCGTAAATTTAAATAAAAATGTAATGCATTTAAATATTTCAGATTGAAATACAAGCAGTTCAAAATCTAAAAAGTAATATTTGTACATTTTGTTTCGAAGCTAGTATGAATATATTTAAAAATAAATATAGTCACAATTTAATGTAAATATAATTGCGTCCAAAGGCAGTTACAATATTTTTCTGTATTATAAATCTAGGCCTTATCATATAACTCAAACTTGAATGTAAAATTTTGGTAGAATAAATATGAATAAAATTATATTGTATAAAAATACTAAAAGAAAAAAGAGCCAATGCCAACAATAACGTGTGCTGAATATTTTTAAAGATAATTAATTTTATTTATACATAATTTCAAGATGGTAAATATATTTACCATATATTTCTAAAAAATAATAAAATAATAAATTTCAGAGTAAAATATCCGTTGCATCCACACAGTAGTAATTAAAATTTATGCTTGGAGACGTATTTTGAAGATGTCATCTGTTGTAAAACGCATTTGAGCATAAGCATAATCATACTGCTATTTTGTAACTCAATTTTTTCCAACAATCATTCAGCTTGAAGCGAAAACTCAATGCATTAATTTTTCAAAATACGAAATACTTGATATCGAAATTTAGAGTATCACAAAAGAGATTACCGTATATACTCGCGTATATGTCGAGGAATTTCTGACAATTTTCGGCAAGCAAATTGGGGGGGGGGGGTCGACTTATACACGAGTCAATTAAAACAACAAAAAAAACTTCAAATACTGCCAAAATTCTGGCTTTTTATGTGTAAGAATAATAAAATAATATTTAAAATATACAAATAATAATAATTTATTGTTAAAAATATTTCATTGATTTGTTTTTGTTTACTTACAACTTTTCGCATTGGCGAATCTCTCCTGCCATATGCAGCGCACGTTTTTCTCCCATATTTTCTTGATTTTATGCAAAATTTAAGTAAAAACTGGTCGACTTATACGCGGGTTTAGAATTTTTTGTATAATTTGTATTTAAAATTTAGGGGGTCGACTTACACGCGAGTATATACAGTATTTTTAAATTGTATTCTTATATTGTCGTAGCATTGAGGATAATAAAATATTATTTTAATATTGCGTGTACTTAATATAATTTGTTACATATATTATATAATATTAATAATACCATATAATATTTCGAAGAAAATTAATTTTTCCACTGTAAGAAAATATCTGATTAAAATGACTGGCGATAAATGACTTCCAGCAGCGCTTATTGTGTTTCAAGATATATTTCCAGAAAGGAAGTAAATTTCGTCAACCGAACTAGCTTTTTTCGTGAAAAAAAATTATAAATCAAGTAAAGGTTGAAATTATTAAACTGGGCTAAAAGTCAAAGAAAAGAAACTGTAAGGTCATGTTATTTGGAGTGTTAAAATATTTTGTTATGGAATTCTAGAATTTAGGCATTTTGCACAGAACTGTACTTTGATTCAGCTCTACATTGCAGTGTACCATTTCATGTTGCATACACCGACATGATTGTTTTCTGTGACCTATACACAGGAACCACCGCTAATTGCCCTCCTTCACCGTTATCTGTCTTTATCAGTCTTGTTTTGCATGACTGTTAATTTTGTTAATTTACTTCCAATTTCATCACAACCTTAGCTTTCTACACTTAAAAATATTGTCATACATTGATTTCTCATAACTAATCAACTTATTATGATGTCTGCTTAATTTTATTATCCTTTACTCGATCAAAAATTGAAAGATGGTAAAGAACTTTAGCAACTTGATATAAATCATAAAAAAAGTAATAGAAGTCCGCCTATTAGTACCAAAATATGACATATTTTTTGAATCCCAACCCTAGCTTTCTTTGACACTTTACCAAATAAAATGGAATCTGCCTCACACTCATATGCACAAACATTCATATGCATTGGCTACATTCAAGAAAAGGAAAAATTATTTTCATCAACCTGACCAGGTTTTACTGTTTTTCTGATTATTGAGCTATACCGTTTGATAAAATAATTATAATTCAATAAACTATATTGCATAATATTCTTGATTAAATTATCTTTCCAGTGGTATATAGCTTTTAAGTTATTACTAAGAAATGTTTGGTGTTATGATCCATCAAACTTCAAAAAAGCGTTTTTCCCAAAATGTGTCCACAATTTTGGCCACCACTGTATATTGTCACTAGATTGATTATTATTCGACGCTCTGACTGAAGCTCTGATGATACTATGATTTAAGTTCTGAAAATTCTTTTGTAGATAGAAAACATTTCACATTAAATTCGATTTAAAAAAATCTGGAATGTCCCCTTCAGTCGGTGTGTGTTCCACAATCCTTCTTCCATCTCAATGGCCTTCAGTGGTATAAAATTACAAATTCAGAAATATGAAATTAATTCGATACTTTTTGACGAGGCACGCTTCCAATGACTTGGTGGATGAGAGTTTATCTATCAAAGATGGTTTCTGCATTGAAATTTGTACTGCTGATCAATCGAATTTTAAAGATGATTTTCATGTTAGTTAACAAAATATTAATAATGATATTCCGGGTGAAGAGGACAATAATTCTCCTGATTTGATTTTGACGGTGAATTACTAACCATGATTAATGTCGACTTAACGGTAAATGCTGGCCGTTCTGCCAGCACAAGCTTTTAAATTGAGCATTATGAAGGCAGTAAAGCATTTTCTCCAATAATGTGTGAGTTATCTGTCAAAAAAACAATTAACAAAAAGTGATGAAGATTTTGAATTTTAGCAAACAATGAACGCATATTTAAAATGACTAACGGGTTAGAAATTGTTGATACCACAAACTGGTTAGATACAGTATTGCGCGAAACATTATCTTAATTCTCTAAAAATATATATATACAGATATATTTTTCATATTATCGGTTTTTATTTTATACAAAACGTCAGCCCTCTCAAAATTCCGTTGATATCACTGTAGCTTTAAATATTTTTTTTTCTGAAGACACTGAAAAAAGAAATTTTTTTAAAGGCTATAAATGTTACGAAATAATGTTTATGATATGGCTATTTCATTTGAGTACAAATTTTTAAATCTAATTTTTGGTTGTAAATAATTTTGTTCATTCCTTTCTCATTTCTTTATTAAATATAGATTTTTTATTTAGTGTAGAGTACTCTCATAAAAATAAATTGTTCAAACATACAACAAATTTTTTAAATCTTTGAGATTCTTCATAACATTTCACTTATTTAAGTCCCATTGAGCCTTAGTAGAATACTTTAAAACCCGTAGAATTTTATGAAGGTAACAATCTCTATATTGAATTTAGTTTTACAAAGGAATACGAGACGATTGAAAAATTGAATCTCTCGCCTATAACGGAAATTTATTTCAGGAATAACAATCGATTTGCAAATCAATGGACAGTCTTATGTCATATGTATAGCAAGCATTCAGTAATTAAGTTGAAACAGGAATATTAACTTTCCATGTTATAAGCACCTTTTAAGATAAGAAAAGTTTTGCTTTTCTGCCATAAAAAAAGGATTCTCTATATTCAAACCCCTCTTGCTATTGGAGCGTTATTTTCAGTCCCCTTATTATTTTAGTTTTTTTTTAAAGATAGCCATGGAAAATAGGGTTGTTTTAAAGTGGCCTATTCTGTTTATCAACCAATAGATTAAAACGTATTTAGATAGCATTTATGGCAGAATTCTTCCGTTCGTGGACAATTCCAGAGAACAGCTTCATTTACAGAATAAAGTTGTTGCTACTTGTGAAAGAGAGTTTGCTGGTAAGATTAAGTTCAGTTTTAGCACTTTTAGGAACTTACCTTCCCATGACAACTGCCATTTCTTATAATTCACTTTGTATTAATAGTTTAACGCACTGAATGAGACGTAAATACAAAGTATCTCCATTTCATCATATTTTTTTTAAAGTTGTATTTCTATTTTTTTAGCATTTATACACCCAGAAAAAGTTTTGTTGAAGGAACAAAAATTTCGTTGACCCAACAAAACTTTTTGTTTAAATATAAGTCAATGGAAATTTTGTTTGAATCAACATTTTTTTTTTTTTTTTTTTTTTTTTTTTTTTTTTTGCAATTCCAAAAATTTTTTTGTATCGTCAACAAAAAATGTTTTGTTAATTCAAGTAAAATGGTTCAATTTTACTTGAATTTTCCTAAAACAACCAAAATGTATTCAACAAAACATGTTTTGTAGTTTTAATCTATTCCTTTTTCTGGGTGTAGGTACTGCCACTTTCTTTTCTTTAAGAAAAAAAAACTATGTTTAAGTAGTAAGATTCAAAGCACAAAAAAAAGTTAATAGAGGTACAGATAAATGGACGTTCAATTAATTGCTGTTTGGATAAAAGGTACTTTACTTTTTTTTAAATGTATATTTTAAACTAATGAATGAATATCATATTTTCAATTATTTGTATTACAGAGGGTGTCAATATATTTTTACGAAATTTTGTATCAATATATATATATATATATATATATATATATATAACTGTGAAACATTTTTTACCCCTGACACTTTCAATTTGTTATTTTATAATTCGGAATGAATATTATTTAATCAAAAATAAAATAAATTTGTAAGAAAATAATACCTAAATAACTTATGTATAAACATTAAAATACTGAATGTTCAATCAAGAGCCTCTTTAAATCTTATTTCCTTTCTTTTCCGCATATCTTTCAAAGTAATAAAACTTATTAATAGAAAAGTAAAAAGAGATTTTTTCAGTTTCCATTTTAAGATTTTCAATCTTAAAAATTGAATTAACGATTTAAGAATTTACTTCTAAAACGTTTACGAATAATAAAACATTTTATTATTCCATGGAGGAAGTGAACAAATAAAAAACATAGTCTACCAAACGTGTTCAAATTACTGAAATTGCACTTAAACAAAATTTCCCTCTGCTGAATCTCTCACATTTAAAGTGAACTCCTTTTTTTAAAGTTAATTAAGCTTTCCTTTAAAAAGGAGTAGCTTCAAAATTTTATTGAACAATGGTATTGAAATAAAGGATTAAAAGTCTTATTAATTGTCGCTTTGAAAGGGTAGAATCTAATGAGATCAAAGCCACAAATCAATCCCCATCAATGGGAATTTCCGAAAATATTCCTTTTTACAAAATGTAAGAAAGGAAATGCATTTCTAGAGATATTTCCCATACTTAATCAGCTACTTTATTAGTTTTATAACTTTGTATATCATCGTTATTTAAATGACTTTGACTAAATTAATGCAGAAACAAATCTGTTTATTTTTACCATTAACGCTTCAAATTATGTAGAGTAATATGTAATGAAAATTAAAAGTAAGTAATATACAATTATGTAGAATAACTTCCGATTTATGTAGAGTAATAAAAAAGATACGAAATGTCTACTAAAAGTTAAGAACCTGAACGTTTTATATTTTTGAGTGTAACAATATAATAAGTACGATATAACATGCTCATGTGCAACCGTCAGTTCATAGAAATAACATTTTTGATTAATGTAAATAAGGGGTATGATTTTATTCAAAGTTTTAATTGGGTTACACAAAGTTTCTTAATGGATTAACCGAAAGATTAATCAGTTTTTTAATCGTTTCCTATTTTTACATACCCATCATACGTAGTATTGGGAAAGTCTTGTAATCATAAAAAAAATTCGAAACAAAAATTTTGACGGATTTACACGTTTCAGACACTGGGGATTCCGAAAAAACATATTTAAAAAAATCCGTCCGTCTGTCTCTGTGTGTGTGTGTGTCTGTGTGTCCGTTTGTCTCTGTGTGTGTGTCTGTAAAAGCTCTATCTCCCGAACAAATTGAGATAGAGACGTGAAATTTGGTATATACTTAGTCTGTAATAATGGAAAGAAGTTTATTCAATTTCAGTAATCTCGATTATTCGGAACTATTTTTTTCGGACTCTCGAAATATTCTTTCTGATATAAGGTATATAAATTTTTTCAACATTGTTTATTTTAAGGAGTGAATATAAAAGACAACAATAAAATATAAATTTTGCATAAAAAATGAAGTCGATCGGATAATTAGTTGTTCGAGATATTTGCAATCATATTTACCACAGTCTTCGATTTTTCATGACCCTGTATGTCATTCAAATTTCGATTCAATGATATATTTTAATTGGAAATGAGACGACTAATCCGACGCAGTAAACCGTTAGTTAATATGATTATTAATTTCGGAGTTATAAGGATGTTCTTTTTACGCAATTCAGTAATAGAGCATTTAAAGTTTATGACGTCATCATGCCACGATTTTATTCGAATTGCAATGCATATTATAACTAGTTTACACATGTTTTATTTTCATATTTTATAATATGCATATTCATGATGGGTAAGTATTACAGTGGTCCCCAGCGACTAGTTTACTTACCCATCATACGTAATATAGGGTAAGTCTTTACACGTTTTAGACACTGGAGATTCCGAAAAAAATATTTTTAGAAAAACAAATTGCCGTCTGTGTGTCTGTGTGTGTATCTGAAAACGCTCCTTCTCCCGAACAAATTGAGATACAGATTTAACATTATGTACTTAGTATGTATTAATGGGAAGAAGCTTATTGAATTTCAGTAATCTCGATTATCTGGAACTATTTTTTTCGGACAATCGAAATATTCGTTCTGATAAAAGGTATATATATTTTTTTCGAAATTGTTTATTTTAAGTTGTGAATATAAAAGACAATAAAACAACATAAATTTTGCATAAAGAATGAAGTCGATCGGATAATTAGTTATGGAGATATTTGTAATCTTATTTTTCCACACTCTTCGATTTTTCGTGACCTGTATTTCATTCAAATTTCCATTCAAAGATATATTTTAATTGGAAATGAGACGCTTAATTCGACGCAGTAAACCGTTAGTTAATATGATTATAAATTTTGGAATTATAAGGATTTTTTTTTTCTTTTTTTTTTTTTTTTTTTTTTACGAAATTAAGTAATAGAGCAATTAAAGTTTATGACGTCATCAAGCCACGGTTTTATTCGAATTGCAATCTAATGCATCTTATAAATAGTTTACGCATGTTTTATTTCCATATTTTATATTATGCATATCCGTGATGGGTAAGTATTACGGTGGCCTCCCCAATGGCTAGTTTAACATGCTTTTAAGAATTAAACCATATTCTAAATTATTAAACTTTCACCCAAAAATAAAGGTAACGTTTTTTTCGTTAGTAAATGCAAAGATATTTTATATATGTAGATAATATAACAGCCCGAGAGACAACTGCAAAAAAAGGTTAGCTACTGAGCATACAAAATATCTTATTTTAATAAATACATTTCCTATTGAATTGAGTTTAATTAGAAGGTTGCTTAAATTGGTAGTATTTTGTGCATCTGCCTCCCGAAAATTAAAAATAACCACTCCTACACAAAGATAAATCAGGCCATTTCATGACTATATGTCGTCCTCCTTCTTTTTATATATATAAAAAATATTGCATTTTATTCGAATTTGTTTTTACGTAATTTAATGGAAGATTTTTAAATATATTTTAGTGAAAAATTTGGGAAAAATTGTTTTGTAGTTAGAATAGCATTTTAAATTTTTATGATAGTTTGTTAACTGAAAAAAATATATCATAAATTAAAACAAAAAATAATCGAATTAATCGAACTGATAAACTCGATTAAAAAAATTATCAAACATTGATGGATTAATCGACGCAGCCCAATATAAATATACTTCTACAACTCCACTTTATATACTATAGTTGTCGAGGTAAATTCTTTCATAAATGTGCATTTAAAATTCTTAACAAAATTCCTCAAAAAAATTGATAAATCAATGTTGTGTAGTGTAAACTTAGCGAAATATATTTATTGAATGTATCCATATTGAATACATGTCTGAGTGTATGTGTCTGGTTTTATTTACAGTCCCTATAATGTAAAAATCAAACATGGACGCATTCCTAAAATATGTGCATACGAATTATTAGTATGTGCTTTTTCTTTTCAATTGAGATAACTACATAAAAATAAACATATAAGAGAATAAAATACTCAAAGTACATTATAGCTTAAAAAGTACTTTTTGCAAAGGCCTTTTCAGTCAACACTGCAGACATTTTTAATGGGTAGACATACTAATGAAATTAAATCATCAAAAGTAAAAAAAGAATATATGCATAAAAATTCAATTAAACACAAACTATTCCATTTAAATAGCAATGTCTTCCAGTAGAAATCAAAACAAAATAACACAAAAACTAATAATATATTTAAAACAAATCTATTTAGAACAAAGAACATATTCATACAAAGAAATAATTAAATGCTTCATTACAATTGAACAACTACAATTAATGTGCGTTCGAATTGAATAGAAAAAAATATAAAAATACGAAAATAATTATAAAAGAGCAAGAACATAACACAAAAATGCTGCAACGTAAAGCAATATTATTTTACTTGTTCTTTACAATAGTGTTAAGATCGTGTTTTGAGGTTTTTTATGAAACATATTAGTTATAAGTTGTAAAGGGTGTACAGCATAAATGTATTCAAAATTAATTGTTTTTACTCAGGGGATTATACCGAATTATTTATAAATATTAATTGCATTTAAAAAGAAATTTGATCAAGTTTCTTTGAAGATTAATGAAGTTGATTATGATCAGCAGGAGCGACTCTGCATATGCCTTTTCCGAAAAAAGAGGCCGCCATATCCCACCCGCAAGTTACTCGTCCCCGCTGCCTACGGCATTGTATAGCAGGGGTGCAACTTACCCGCTACAATGTTGTTTAGTTTCAATTTCCACCACTGGGGGTGCGAAATCATCTTATTTAATCATCTATATCTTAATTAGTTCATGTTAAATTGAATAAACTAATTCCCGTTGAAAGAGATTCCAAACATTTTTTAGAACACATTTATAGAAATGTGAAAATGCCCTAGATTGACCGCTCTGAACCATCATATCTACCACACCCCCACAGCTACCGACACCGATATGCAACCCCCCTAAAGCACAATGGAAGACTCGAGACTACTACCACACACAAACACCAGTGGTATGCGCTGGATAGTTGTGGCCGCAAAGTGAAATATAGAGACACACACGTCTATATGAAAATTCCCTAGGTCTACCACTTTCAACCACCATATCTCCGATAGCTTCCCCCCCCCCAGCTACAGACACTCAACCACCATAGTTCACGATGAGACTCGAAGCTACTACCACACACAAACGCCAGTGGTCTGCGCTGGGTAGTTGTGGCTGCAAAGTGAAATATAAGGGCACACACTTCTATTTATATACAGTGCTGCAAAAAATTATAAAGCCGATAGAAAAATCTACAAAAATCGAAAAGTAATGGAATTGTTGATAACGCAAATTCTATTTTCATTTGCATGATCAACATCGCAATAATACGTATAAACTTTGTTTAGAAAAACAGAAGGGGGATCATAAATTATGCTAATTTCTTACAACCAATGAAAAACAACTTGGAAAAAAGTATAAAGCCGATGGTTTTAGCCTCATTTGGCATAATGCCAGACTTCAGAAAGCAGGATGCCATGAACGTTTAGGTAAATGTAAACGTGTGACGTGCATTCATTTTGTATTTGGTGTGTTTAATACAATGCCAAGAGGAAAAAAGTTATCCGATGGTGAACAAATTAAAATATTAATTTTAAATGAAGCTGAAATGTCTGGTTCTAATATTGCAAGAACAATAGGAAGGTCCAAGGCTGCAGTAAACAGTTTTCTCAGAAATCCCGAAGATTACGGCAGTAAGAATCTAACAGGAAGACCAAAATCCTTAGCTGTAAGGCAATCAAGACAAATCCGGAAGCTAGCTTGCGGACAAAAAATGTCGATTTCAAGAACAGTTACAATCACCATGTACAAGCCGAACGGTAAGAAATGTTTTAAGTTACAATCCCATTGTTCAATTTAAAAAAAATAAAGGAAAACCCCCTCTTTCTAAGCACCACGAAAATGCTCGCTTAGACTTTGCGTGAAAACATTTAACCGAAGGCACAAATTGGAGAGATGTTGTCTTTTCTGATGAAAAGAAATTTAATTTCGATGGACCCGACGTCTATAAATATTTTTGGCATGATTTACGACAGGAACCTCGTATTTTTTTTCAAAGAGTCAATTTGAAGGTAGCTCGGTAATGGTTTGGGCTGCATTTTCTGCCTGTGGAACCACTCCAATTGTTTTCATGCATAACAAAATGAATTCAGTTATATATCAAGATATGTTAGGAGATACTTTATTACACATTGCTCCACTTTATAACTTCAGGAGACTGGACAATTCAGCAGGACAACGCTTCCGTTTATGTTTCGAAGTCAACTAAATCTTGGCTGGAAGCTAATCAGGTGAAATGCCTTCAATGGCCAGCTCGTAGCCCAATCTGAATGTGATAGAAAATATTTGGGGAATTTTAGTCCGTAATGTTTACGAAAATGGACGACAATTCAATTCAAAGTTAGATTTGATGAATGCTATTAAAATCTGCTTGAACGCTATTGATGCAAGTACTTTGTGTAGTCTGATAGATTCAATGAATAAGAAACTAGTCAAAGTCATCGAAAAAAAGGGTCTCAGAACGATTAATGATGAAATACATGTATCGACTTTATAATTGTTTCCAACTTTCTTTGTATAGAAAATTTTCTTTAACCGTCTATTAACCTTTTATTAATGCAGTTATTAATGAATTTATTTTTTTCTTTACTTCCTTGTAGTATATAATATATATGTATGGAATTTCATAAATGTTCCATCTTTTGTTTTTTAATTATATCATATTTTCATGTGGCTTGATAATTTTTCCACCACTTTATATATATATAGAGAGAGAGAGAGAGAGATTAAGAAGTACCTCAAAAAACTTTTTTTAGTGTTTTGGCCAATGTAAGAAAGGAATCGCTCAAAAGATTTTTTTTTTAGAGGTCACCTTTTTAAACATTTTTAATAAGTTATTTTACCAACTTTTTGAGGATTTTATTTTAACTAAAATGACATAAAAAACTAATGCTGTCACAGTATCATAATGTTTCAAAAATATTTTACAATTTTAAAACTTACGAATAATATTTAATTTAATATAATTCAGTAAAATTTTTAGTGGTAAGAATGTTTAATAAAAATTGTCGGATAAAAATAAAGACTCTCTATAAATATTATAATTATTTTGCAAGATAACTTTGCATAAGATGATAAATTTTGATTGTAAATATTTTTCTAAATATTTTGTATGGCTCTAACTAAGGTTAAGATAAATTACTTTTATGACACTTTGTTGACAATTATTTAAGGAAATCTTTATAAAGGTTTTCTACGCAATAACGTATTTTTTTAAGAGGGAAACAATACAGTGTTGAAAATATACATCCATCGTTGTTTGATGCCACTCAAGCATTTTTTCTATAAAAGAAAATACTTGCAAGAAATATTTTTTTTAATGAAAACATATTGTTATTTAATATATAAGAGAGGGTTTGTTGAAAAAGGTGATTAAAATTTTTTCCTTTACATTTACAAATAATAAAAATTAATGAGCGATTGTGTAAACACTGAAATTTGTTATCTTAATATAATGTATTAAAAATATATTTGTCTGTGACAGTTTTTTTTTCTTTCTTTTTTTTTCAAAGTTTTCATTACATTTACATTTACTAAATTTAAATTCAACAATTACTTTTTAGCCAACAATATTTCCTTTAAATTATATGATTCAACTGAAGGAATGCTTAAAATTAACTGAAATAGTGGACACTTTCATTTACCACGAATGTGCAAAATTCTAAATATTCCCATGTTCAATTACTATATAATGTTTTAAACTTTACGCAATTCATACATAAATGCATTCCTTTATTCTGAGAAAATTAAACTGTCATTGTTAGTGTTATTTCTGTTTATTATAAGATACTAGATGGAACCCGTCAAAACTTTACGGTAAACAATTTGATATGAATTACAAATTTTATATGAATATTGCTCGGGCATGTGACAAAAACCTTAGATATGTTTAAAATCAGTGTTGATTTCTGAAAATTTTCTCAGTGCAGGATTTCTGCAGCTATATGTAAAAAATCTAATTCATAAAGTGTGAAAGTAAAAATTGTTATCACTTGCGATACACCCAAGAGCTGTAGTGAACTCTAACCCTTTATTAACCTTTCAGCGGCTATATGCGTTGAAAAGTTTTACACAAACATTGTTTTTCAAAAAATTTCCAGTACTTTTCCGTTATACGGATACCATGCCAAAATGTATGCTAATGCATAATGTATGTAAATGTATGTATGTAAATGTATGTATGTAAATGTATGTATGTAAATGTATGTATGTAAATGTATGTATCTAAATGTATGTATGTTAATGTATGTAAATGTATGTATCTAAATGTATGTATGTTAATGTATGTAAATGTATGTATCTAAATATAAGTATGTTAATGTATGTAAATGTATGTACATACATGTAAATGTATGTAAATGTATGCTTGGCGACAATGGTGTCCGTTTAACGGAAAAGTACCAAATTTCCTCTTACATATTTTCAACTGACGTAGTATGGGAAGAGTTTCATATTCTGTGTTGGTTGGCACGATTGGCCAAAAAATCCAAAATAGCGCCAAAAGGGGTGTGACGTCACGTAGATTAAGTTCACTTCAGTAGTTAAAAATGTAACCCCAAAGACTGAAGATATCAACAATCACATCAAACACTTATCGCCAAAATCAACTCGCCAAAAAAATCATCACAGGATATGGAACTCTTCCCTAAAAGATTTTCTTACAATTATATAATTATTATTACTTACAATTATATAAATTTTACTGTTAAAAATTTATTCTTGCTCTCAGAATTTTCGCAGAAGTTTTTCTTGCTTAATTAAACGCCATTGAACCATGAGGCATATTTCCAAGATCATCAAAAAAGCGAAAAAAAAATATATCCAATACGGTACTTTTATGTTTGCTGGGCGCCAGTGATAACTCGCCAAATCTTGTTTCAATTGGTATCATCTGAATTGTAACCTTTTCAATTCAATTATTTCGATTTTGATTTCAATTCAATTCTTGAGATTTTGTTATTTGTATTGATGTGTTTGTTGTGGCACAGATATCATATACGCACCACATTGGCGCATTTTTTTTCCTCCGCCAATCTGCCGAAAACTTTGTTTTTGAATATTAACGTTATTAGCCACACACAGGGTGGCTTATTCTTTCAATCTCTATCATTTTTCATGTTTATGAAAAGTCACAGCAATCCATCGTTGCCACAGATTAATCTCGGAAAATGAAACATTTGAAGTAAATTAAAAAATTAATAACTCGAAAAGTATTTGTCACAAAATTGTTTTACAAACTGCGTTAGAATGGTAAAAAATTGTATTTTTCTTGATATAAATTTCAAATCTAATGATTATGTCGTTTTTCAAATATTAGATTTCAAAAATTACAAAACTTCACAATGGAGTACCGTAGCGAAACTTTTACGCGTAAAAAGATAATGATAAAGACATTGTGGCTCGACGTGTATCGTGTATACTGGCCATAGCATGAGTAACGAATTATAGTAAACTTATTATTCTGTTAAAATATAAAAGTGAATTATGTATATACATTTTTAAAAAATAAAGAAAAACATTTTATCACAAACATCAACAAATTTTTTCTTCTATTTATTCCCTTATTCCAAAGATATCGTTTTATCGTCTGCTGCCATAGCAACATGAATTAAATTTCATAAAAAAAAATTGCTCAGTGGTAGAAAAATATTTTTCTAAATCGAATGGTTATTGAACAACTCAACACTTTAACAGGGGAATTTTTATTTGTTATTTAGATATTTTAAAATTGTTTGTTGTCATTGCGTTTTTATTCTGAGTTACAGTTAGTTTATTTATTTTTTAAATAAAAGCCGTGTGTGGCAATCTATATTCGGCCTTATAGCAGAATTTTCGCCTCTTGTAATATATAATAATGTTATAACATTAACGTTATAACGTTATTTTATTTTTATATTGAAATACAAAAATCACAAATTATTGCATGTTATTTGTAACTAATATTCAAAAACAAAGTTTTTGTCAAATTGGCGGAGGAAAAAATCGCACCAATGGGGTGAATATATGGCATCTGAGCCTTTGTGGTTACGTATTTCCTCATGATTATGATTTAGCTATGTTTCAATAAGTTTTTAAAGACATGCTGCAATGTTAAAATATTGATTATTTGTTGTTAGCTAATGTTAAAAGAAAAAGGGTTGGCGAGATTAAAAAATTTTGGCGATCACTGGCGCTCGGCTAACATAAAAGTACCCAAAATACATATATTCAGACATTTCAGTACCCATTTCGATGTTATGAAAAAACATTGGAATTTTATTATGTAGTACATCAAAAATTATGGCAGAGATGTCATATACGCACCACATTGGCGCGATTTTTTCCCCCGCCAATTTGGCGAAAACTTTGTTTTTGAATATTAGTTACAAATAGCATGCAATAATAGCACGCGATTTTTATTTCAATATAAAAATAAAATAACGTAATAAATGAATAGCTTCTATTATTATCTATCTAATAGCTTCTATTGTTTTTTAAAAAAGGAAATAAAATAAATAAATGATAGTTTGATATAAATAAATATTGATATACATAATAAAAACAATTTATAGAATTAAACTAAAAAATAAAAGTAAATAAACAGCAATATAAACATAATAACCGGGTTACCATGTGAGGCATAAAATTGCCATTTTGTTGCAATCGCGCCAATGTGGTGCGTATATGAAATCTGTGCCCAATATTTTTGCTTGGTTTTAATAAATTTTGCTCCATTTCCATGCACCTTTTGCCTCTAATGAAAAAATGTGTCGAAAGTTTCAAAAATTCCCGACAAACCTATACAGGTAATTTTGGCACAGATGTCATATACGCACCACATTGGCGATATTTCAACAAAGTGGCAATTTTATACCTCACATGGTAACCCGGTTATTTTGTTTATATTGCTGTTTATTTACTTTTATTTTTTATTTTAATTCTATAAATTGTTTTTATTATGTATATCAATATTTATTTATATCAAACTATCATTTATTTATTTTTATTTCCTTTCTTTAAATAATAGAAGCTATTTCGTTTATTACGTTATTTTATTTTTATATTGACATAAAACATCACGTGCTATTATTGCATGCGATTTGTAACTAATATTCAAAAACAAAGTTTTCGAATAATTTCGCCAAATTGGCGGGGGAAAAAATCGCGCAACTGTGGTGCTTATATGACATCTGTGCCCAATAATCATGGATTTAATTAATTTTGTAATACACTCTCAGAAAAAACTGTAAATTTATGAGCATTTGCCCTTCAATTTTCACGGGCAACAGCCTTATTTGATGAAAAACGGTCTGATCCACTAAATAAGCGGCCTGATCCCTTAGATACTTAGAAAATTAAGAGCAATCCACATATTCTTATAGTTCTAGGCCATATGTTAGCAAAAATACGGTACGACCCCATACATTGTCCTCCGCTAGGGAGTAACCCTTCATTTTACTCGTATTTCGAAAATTTTAACCCGCCAAAACAGCGATTCTGTGATGATTATCTAACGTGCTACGTGCTACGGAACAGTAAGCACAGTGTTATTTTGTTTTAAAGTGCATTATATCCTGTGCATTATAATGCTGTGTTAATCTGCCCCGTAAAATTACGGGCTGCACAAAATGATGGGCATGGACATTCTTTTTTTACGGGGTATGACTGGAATCTCTGCTGCAGTAATTTTACTGCAATTTTTTTAACAGTGTATGCAGTGCAACCAAAACAATTTTGATGAAATCGATACAGATGTCGCAGATGCACTGGGGCTAATTTTTGGAGCCTAAATGACGATTTTTGCTTTCTATGGACACCTGGTGTTTTATAATAAGATTGAATATTTGTGTAAATAAATAAAATAAAATAGGTACTTTTATGTTAGCTGGGCGTCAGGGATAACTCTCCAAAATCTTTTTTCAATTGGAATCATTTAAATTGCAACATTTTACGTGAGATTCGTTATTCACATTGATATGTTTATGTTTAGATATTTTATTATGATTATATTTTTTGTAATATGCAGTGCAACCAAAACAATTTTGATTAAATCGATACAGATATCGCAGACGCACTGGGGCTAATTTTTGGAGCCTAAATGGCGATTTTTGCTTTCTATGGACACCTGGTGTTTTATAATAAGATTGAATATTTTTGTAAATAAATAAAATAAAATAGGTACTTTTATGTTAGCTGGGCGTCAGGGATAACTCTCCAAAATCTTTTTTTCAATTGGAATCATTTAAATTGCAACATTTTACGTGAAATTTGTTATTCATATTGATATGTTTATGTTTAGATATTTTATTATGATTATATTTTAGCTAATTTTAAGTAAGTTTTTTAAGATTTTATATTACAATGTTAAAATATTACCTAGTTGGTATTAGCTAATGTCAAAAGATTGGCGAACCACAGAGTTTAGAGAATAAACTGTATGCCTCGTAACAGTGGGAGTTGCCGACTTTATGACGTCATAAGCAGAAGTAAAAGTTTAATTGAAAATTACGGCTAATTAATGAAATTTTCGAACAAACGAATGCACGATAACAAATATGTGTCCAAATATCTTTCATTAAAAAAAAAAGAATGGTGTAATTTGATGCAGTAGTTTGTTCTCACGGATTGTCGAAAGAAATCGCTTAACGTTTTAAATATATAGATTGTAATAATTTTTTTTACAAGAATTTAGATTTCATATAAGTGGTATAAGTTCATAGTAGTAGATAGTTCATATAACTGAAGTTTTTCAATATAACTTTGAAATACTCCTTTATAACTAGCACTGTAACTGTTTAGTGGAGAAGGAGGAAAACAGCATGAAACTCATTTAATAAGTATAAGTTGCATTATTAAAGCATTGTTCGAAAGCGAAAACAGGAGTTTTTACTACAGACTTCAATATCCTTTGCTATTTTATGTTAAAAATCGTATTCCCTTTATTCGTGTGTGTAAAAAAAAAAAAAAAAAAAAAAAAAAAAAAAAAAAAAAACGAAATATATTTTTTTTTATTAGACATTCTGTCTGGAGACAAAGTGATGTTTCGTTTCTTCTGCTTGTATGCATTCAAATGTTTATTTCTAACACAGGTTTAAAAGAAAGTTCTGTAAGAATGACAAAGAAAGGAAG
Organism: Maratus michaelseni; assembly: GCA_963931845.1. NCBI lineage: Eukaryota > Metazoa > Arthropoda > Arachnida > Araneae > Salticidae > Maratus > Maratus michaelseni. The sequence goes on along the minus strand of OZ007596.1, from coordinate 125,410,047 downwards.
AAATAAATAAGATATTGTAAGTTTAACTTTTTGTTAACTCATTTGTTCTGTAAATTATTTTTGGATATTATTTTCATTTTAAACATGTAACTGTTTCCTTTGTCATATATTATTAATGCTAAGGACATATTAGGCATTTATTGTGGACAATTATTGTTAGTTGATTATTAGTTGACTTTTGCCACTCCATAGTCAAATGCCGTTAACGTTCATGGGACAACACTATATCTAGTAATTAGATTTTATGCAGAAAAAAAAATACTTTATGTAGCAGTAGCGAATTACAAACACCACAATCAATTGCCGTGAAAGTCCATCGAACAACATCAAAACTAGTAATTATACTTTATGCAGAACACAAATACTTAAGAATGAAAAAGAAAGTAAGAAATAAGTAAAATATTGGAAGTTTAATTTTCTGTTAATCCATTTGTTCTGTGAATTCTTTTTGGATATTCTTTGCATTTTAAACATATAACTGTTTTCTTTGTCATATATTAACTAATCGTTGGGGGCCACCGTAATAGTTCCCCATCATGGATATGCATAATGTAAAATATTAAAATAAAAATGTATAAACTACTTATAAAATGCATTGCAATTCAAATAAAATCGTGGATTGATGACGTCATAAACTTTTAAGGCTCGATTACTGAATTGCTTGAAAGAGGTTTTTCCTTATAACTCCAAAAATAATAATCCTATTAACTAGCGGTTTATTGCATCTGATTAAGCGTCAAATTTCCAATTAAAATATATCTTTGAAGTGAAGTTTGGATGAAATACAGGGTCATGAAAAATCGAAGAGTGTGGTAAATAGGATTCCAAATATCTCGGCAACTAATTATCTTCTCGACTTCATGCTTTATGCAAAATTTATATTTTTTTATTGTCTTTTATGTTCATTTCTTAAAATAAACAATTTCGAAAATTTTTATATACCTTTTATCAGAACGAATATTTCGAGAGTCCGAAAAAAATAGTTCCGATTAATCGAGGTTATTGAAATGAAATAGGCTTCTTCCCATTATTACATACTAAGTACATACCAAATTGCAAGTTTCTATCTAAATTTTTTCGGGAGATAGAGCGTTTACAGACACACAGACACACAGACACACAGACGGACGGCAAATTTTTTTTTCTAAAAATATGTTTTTCGGAATCTTCAGTGTCTGAAACGTGTAAATCCGTCAAAATTTTTTTTTCGATTTTCAAAACGATTACAAGACTTACTCTATACTACGTATGATGGGTAAGTAATAATGCCTAAGGACATATTTGGCATTTATTGTGGAGAATTATTATCAGTTGCATTTTACCACGCCACAGTCAAATACCGTGAACGTTCATGGGACAACAACAAATCTAGTAATTCGATTGTATTCAGAAAATGAATACTTAATGTAAAAGTGACGAGTTACAAACACCGCAATCAAATGCCGTGAAAGTCCGTCGAACAACACCAAAATTAGAAATTATATTTTATGCAGAAAACAAAAACTTAGTGTAACAATGCCGAGTTACAAACACATTAGAGAAATCCTGTGGAAGTTCAAGGGACATCACCAAATCTAATAAATTTATGCAGAAAATAAAAACTGAATGTAACTATGGAGAATTATGATCACCACATAAATGTCATGAAAGTTCATGGGACAGAAAACTAATAATAAATGTAACAGTGGAGAGTTACAAAAAAGCAGCAAAATGAATTATTGTTCCTTTACATTCTATGTATCTGATGTAGGTGAAAAATTAGGACTGGTCGTACTATTTTAACTTTTGAATATAAGTATTTAAAAATATTAATATACTCCTGGTTTAATCACAAATTCCTGTGACTATATAACACAAATATTACTTTTCGAAATTAATTATATGTATCCCAAAAACGTTTGTTGGCAGGAAATTCGGCCAAGTGGCACAAATGAGCTTAAATTAAATTCTAAAATATTATTTAATTTTAATTAATACAATATTGGTTTATTTTATTTGAAACAGTCTAGAATTATTTTTAACTAGTACGATGTAAGAAAAAATAGTTTTGCACTTAGGTATTATTCACATATGAGGAGTTTTACAAGTATTGAAAATGATTTCTTGGAGTATATTTTAAACCTTTCTGTTGTTCATCAGTGAGCATATTTATATCATGTAGATTACTGAGATAATGAAAGAAATATTACTTATTTATATCTATTTTTTCTAACAAATAACTTTATCTTTTTACAGATACACACCTTATATATGTATATAGAGGTGCCGATAACAAATACACAAAAATGTATGCATTTTAAAAATAAATTATTCGTTAACTATAACATATACTTAAAAAATAGTTTACATTTTAGTCAACAGATGGTGCTGCACAATTTTAAAATGTCAGAATGCTCAAACGAAATTTAATATTTCAAAATGCAAATAATTTTTTCGACATTACAGACGTTTTTAAAGGCACAGATAAAGTTATGATTGTTATTTTTTCTCTCATGATTAAGACAAAAGTGATGTGTCACAAACTGCAAGAAATCACTTCGGAAACAGTAAAGCAAACTACCAATTTTCGATTTATGAACATCCCGACAAACACAGAGCTATCGGTAAGCAATCGGCCGACTGCCGCTTGACGTTTTTGGCACTAACGATATCAGGTTGCCGATTCCGGTTACAACACTCCTGTCGTCCCCAGGGAGATATTCGGTCCGATGGGTTGGCATCTATTTGGACCGGTACCGGCAACATCGGTAAGACTGCCGGCAGGATACTATGTAGAAAACACGCCGATAGGTAATTATACGAATGCCGACAGTAAGCCGACACAAATTAAAAAAATATATTACCTTTCTGGCGGCGTCATCTATGAGATAACTTGGCATATACATTTGCTAATATTTTAAAGGAACATTTTTTGGCACTGGAACAGCTTAGGTTCGATCTGAGGTACTCAAACATAGAAGATCAATTATTTAACCACTCAGCCATTGAGACTAGTCAATCAACGGATTGTATGGGGTCATAAGCGGAGGACATTTAGATTCAGATAAGCGATTGTTTTGATGTTATAGGGAAATTGTGGATGAGAAAATTGGAATTTTGAAGTGTTTTTAAAGAGGTTTTTGTGTATTTGTCTTATGCAAGTGTATTTAGAAGCTTGTTTATTATTTAAATAAATGGAATAAATATATTTTCAGAAATTATTTAGTTGAAGAAAGGGAATTGATTTATCTTATAAGCTTATAGTCTAGTCAATCTAGGCTTCTGCCTGGAAAGTTTTAAAGAAGTTTTTTCTCTTTCTTCCTTTATGTTTTTGGGTGTGCTGAACACGAATTTCAACTTTGCCACCTCGTATCTGGTCTGCTTAAAAAATTATAAGCGAAAAAACATGAAAAAATCGGAGCTTTTTCGGTTTTACCATTGTATTTCGGAAAGAGTTAAATATTTTTGAAACAACTATTGCAACAAATTAAACTAGAGAATATTTCCTACATTTTTACTATACAATTTTTTTTCTAAGGTTAATAGTTTTGACATACGAGTAAAAGGAATATTGGCGATCTAATTGAAATTCCATCATCTGAGGTCGAAAATGCGACCCAATCATTATGCATCCATTTCAAACACCAATTTGAAGATGTTTAGTTATTTCAAATATGTTTACATTTTCTTACCAAGTTTTAAACCTTTTATAGCACTAAGAAAATGAAATCAGGTGCTTAGGAAAGATATAAAAACACAATCACTCTGCATAGATGAGAGAACCAATTTTTATTTTTTTAGTAATCTGATTTAAGTACAATTATAAGTTTAATATAATAATAACATACGTGGAAGATTATAAACAGGAAAAAAGCGGAATGCAGTGTTGTTCTCCAATTAATGCCGTTTTGGTCGCTTTGAAGGGCCTGGTTGATTTTCTTCAACAGGAGGTTCATCAGTGTCTTCCTCTTCATCATCATCACTTGGTGGCTGAGGTTTTGTCTCCACTTGACTTAAATTATCCTGTATTGGGACGACAACTTCTGCTTCCAAGTAATCTTCGGCGATGAAGAAGCTGACATTGTCACAATGGCCATCGTAGTTCAGGCAGAGGAGCGAACAAAATAAACCTGCTTTCCTACAGCCACACATTCCACTACAGTTTGTTTTGCATTTGCAGGATATTTTTCGCAGAATAGTTTCTGTTGAGGGAGGTTTAGTAGTTGTTATGGGTATGATACCTCTCTTGGTTTTATTCCATCCCCATTCCTCAGCATTTTTAGAGTTACCTAGCCATAGCTGTACTTGGTGGTAAACTCGCAGATAATGATATCGAGATGCATCTTCTGTTGGAAAGAGCGATGCAATATTTGCAGCAGTCTTAAAAGCAGATTTTATGTAGCACCTGTACCTCAGGCTGTTTAGGGAAGGTGTTGCTTTTCCTCTGAATCCGTACAGGAGTACCAGAAATAACAGTCCAGCTTTAATAACATAGTCGGTTACAGCACTAGGGTTTTTAAATATATCGACCACATGTTGTAGGTCGGCAAATTTCTTGAAAATTTGAAGGTATTTTTTTTTCTTTGCAGAAGTGATATCGCATCCACTCATGGCAAGTAGAAATAGGATGTGTTTGGCAATTAATTTATCGACTGACCCAAATTTGAATAGATCTTCTGGGGACTTTTCCCTTTTCCTGGTTTCAAAAAATAAACATTGGGAAAATTGCAAAGTCCAATTAAGATTACCAGAAGGTATACATCGTCACCAATGATTATCACGTTCTCATGGTTAGGTGCCAACTTGAGAGTAGTGTTGATAATGAGTGTGTCGGAATCTTCTTTTGCCTCCTTGCAAACCATATTTTCAGAACCCAATCTACACATCAACAGGGCAATTAAACGGTTTTTGTTCTTGTCGTTTACGAGAAATTTCCCCTTAGAAACCGTTGGCATCATAATCTCATTAAAAACAACCTCATTAGATACCGTTTTGTGAGATCGTCTATCACGCTCAACAAATTTAGTGCTCATTTCAGTAATGTTTTCTTGGTATCCATCGATGATTACTAGAGCGTTCACTGCGTATTTCGACTTAACAAAGTCCACATAGCTGTCACAAATTGATCCAAATGTTTGACCACTCTGCCATAAAACTCTGTGCAGTAAATACCCGCCATGTAGGACATATATACATCTGCTCTCAAAAGTGATGTGTGGTGGGAGTAGAGTGAATTCCTTTTACAAATAGGATTTGGCAGTTTTTGACATTCCGGATTCGTCAAAAAGAGACAATGGCTAGGCAGCAAGCTTGTAAGTTAAATATTCCTCAAGTTCTTTGTCAGATTGCTTTGTTACACTCATTCTTTTGAAGAGTGCTATCGGGTTGATGTGAATTTTTTCTAATGGCTGCACTCTTTCATTACGCTTGAATGGAACGGAATGTAAATCGCTGTTAATGATTCCTGATATGCCAGCAGTACCAACTTTCTGTGCCTTATGACTGGTCATTCTCTCATCTCCAACAATCCTGGTAGAGATTGAAATGAGATCATTTATTTCTCGGAAAGGAATGTGTTGGTGATTCCATTCCAATAATTTATTCATATCAGCGTTGTCCCGGACAACTCTGGAGTTTCTCATCTCTACATGTTGTTCAGAAGTTGTGAAATCTGTCCCTCTGAACTCTTCAATTTCTTCACATATTCGTTGAAGTGACATCATACCCATGGTCCATCTTGCCAAAACTCCTTCACTGACCCCACGCCCATGAGTGAGTCCACTCGCTATTTCCATGGTCTTCACTAAAGATTGCTCTATCGTCATGTCAGTCCATGTTCCTGACCAGAATTTGTCCGTACGGCGAATGCGAATCCCCCATCAGTTGTGAATTTTTCAAAGTCATCAGCAGTCATTTTTTTCCTTCAAATGATGCACGTCTTGAAAATATAGGTAAGAACACTTGGTATACAAATAGTGACCACTGGCGTGGAAGTATGGCAACATTCTGTATATAGTTTGGAGATGCAAATCCCAAGCTTCCTTTCTTTCAGATTCAATGAATTGTTTGACAATAGTCACCATATCAAAGTATTGGATCCACAGTTTTGCTGTAGGGCCTTGCTGCTCGAGTGATATCATGTGCGTGGTGCCATGGGGGTGTCTCAAGGACACCCTCCCACGTGTTTTGCATTCACAAAAACATTACATTCAGCGTTTTCGCCCTGCGATGATGGAATTTCAATTATATCGATAAAATTAATTTTACTCGTATGCCAAAACTATTGACCATAGAAAAAAACTGTGTATGAAAAATGTAGGACGTTTTCTCTAGTTTAGTTTGGTGCAATAATTTTTTCGAAAGAATTTAACCCTTTCCGGAATACAGGGGAAAAACCGAAAAAACTCCGATTTTTTCATGGTTTTTCACTTATAATTTTTTAAGCAGACCAGATACGAGGTGGCAAAGTTGAAATTCGTGTTCAGCACCCCCAAAAACATAAAGGAAGAAAGAAAAAAAAACTTCTCCAAAACTTTCCAGGCAGAAGCCTTTTTAGGTCTAAATTTACTGGACTATTAAGAATGATTAAGTATTTAATAAAATAAATGGGAAAATATAACAAATTATAACACTTTTTAATAATATATATTTTTTAATGTTAAAAGGTGTAAATTAACAACATAATGTACCGTAAAATAACTTTTATTAGAGTGTTGACATGTTTTGGCTCACTGTGAGCCATTTTCAAAAACAAATGAGAATATTCTATAATTGTAATTGCAATTCTTTGAATTTATTAATTGAAATGCTATCATTTAATATTCATGTACTTTTTAAAAAATTACGCACGTTATCTTTTATTTTTACTTGGTTTTTTATTTTCATATTTGTAATCATAGAGTAACTCGAGCCACAATTTCGGTAAGTTAAAAGATGCTGCATTGTTGCATATTGTATTTTTGCGTGTTACTATATCTATGGTTTCTCTTATTATGGATGGATAGTATAGAATGGAAGGAAAAAATATTTTACTTTAATTTAAATTCCTTTGGATGCTTTCTTCTTGATATAATCTCGCCAGAGCTGTGGTTTTTCTATTATACTTAATATCAACTACATGCTCCTTTTTTCTGTAACTAAATTTCCTGCTTTTCATGCCAGTATAGTAATTCTTAAGTCCGTCTTCTTTAATAAAAGATATTTCATATACTGAATAAATCTCAAAATTAATTGGGTCAATTTTACAACAAATGATATTCTTTTATTTCTGAGGGGGTTTGGTTATTAAAGAGATATTGACACATTTAAGGCTGTCTTTAAATTTTTCTTTTAACTTATTGAAATTGTGTCTAGAGTTACTCCATGGTTACAAATTTAAAAATAAACAACCAAGTAAAAATAAAAGATAACGTGCGTAATTTTTTGAAAAGTACATTAAAATTAAATGATAGCATTTCAAATAATGATATCAAAGACCATGCAATTATAGAATATTCACATTTGTTTTTGAAAATGGCTCGAAGTTAGCTGAAACATGTCAACAATCTGATAAAAGTTATTTTACTGTATATTATGTTGTTAATTTACACCTTTTAGCATTTAAAAGAAATAAATTATAACACGTTGTAATACTATACTTCTTGTAATTACTAAAATGCATCAAATTAAAACTTTATGAATAGTATAATAAGTTTTATTAGCCGAGTCATTTCAACAGTCTAATACAAATTATTTTACTGTTTATAAAGTTTTTATTTTACGCCTTTTAGCAATTAAAGAAGTTCAAAATAAGTGAATTTTAGAGGTTTTGATCAGTTAATAAAATTTTCTTTTTATGAATTATAATGTAATTACATGTGTTAATTTATGAATTATATATTTTTAACATGGAAAAAATAATTTTAATAAATAATAAGTTGGTAATAAAAATTCTTTAATTAGAATAAGAATTCATTTTATGTCGTTTGATGATTTATATAGAATATAATTTTAATAATTATATAGCTAAATTAATTCTTTTACTTATCGATATTTTTTAATTTTAAAATAAAACAGAAATATGAATTTAAAAAAACATATTTCTTTGGTAGATAATATTTTAGATGGAGGAAGGTTTTGAATCATCCTTATAAATTTGAATGATGAAAAGTGGGATACATATGATATTTTTATAGCTTGTAAAATAATTTTAATAGATTTTAAATATTTAATAACCTTTAAGTAAAATACGAAACTGAGTTGTTGGTTTTAAAATGTTTATGCAATTAGAAATTAAGTTGAATTAATTTATGAACTAGTTTTTTTTCTTTCTATGATTAAATTTATAAATGAATAATATTTTTAATCAGCGCTTTCACAAATTATTTTGATGATTCAAACAATTGCAGGTTCTTTCTAAAAATAATTGAAAAACATTTTTAAAAAATAAATAAGTAAAGGCTATTTTAAACAGTTTTTCTGCTTTAATAACTGTTAAAATTTTATATGAAATATACTAAATATTTCAAAAAATCATTTTAATCCTCCCATAACATCTTTTTTATCAGACATGCACACACACACACACACACATATATATATATAATATATAACAATAACATAATAACAGATTTATTTCATACTAGTATATAACCCCCGTCAAAAATGACGGATTGTTGATCTGCGTTCCATTTTCATAAGACTTCATACAAACAGTTTGAAGGTTTTATTATTGAAAGGTTTTGTATTGTAGACAAGAACATTTTAAAGCCGGTAGATGGCGCCAAAACAATATTGTTCGCAACAGATTCAGATTCAACCAAGCAGGGTGGCCTACCATATTGCTTTAGCCTCTGCAAGCCCTCCTTGGAGAGTTATATATATATATATATATATATATATATATATATATATATATATATATATATATATATATATATAATTTGACAAAGCAGGTCTCATTGTTCGCAACAGTGTTCGTTTGCTTATATCATGGAGATATAAATAGATCAGGAGAAATTTCACCTATGGCATCCTCCAAGCAAACTTGGGCCTGACGCCGAAGTGGTCACATGCAGCCCTGCGGTCTGTACCAGCATCAAATTAACATTGTTCGCTATACGCATGTCTTATTATTTCCTTTATAAATCATTATTTTTACATTATATTTTAATATGGCTCGAAGCTGTTTTGTATACGGATGTGACACTGACTATGTGAAAGTCGAAAGACGGAATAATGAATTGAGTATAAGAAATCTATCATTGTTTTCTATTCCCAGTGTAGGCTTATATGTAATGCTGATCTAATAATTAACTGATTTTTTATTGTAATTCGAAAAAAAAAATGAGTGAGTAAGATAATGTTTAAAATAACTTCTTTCAATTCTTTCTAAAAGTCTAGTTTAAGAGTTTATACAAAAGTTTCATAAAAAATTTCGTAATAAAACTTTGACAATATGTTAAACAGGCCTTTTAAATGAAATGTTTGAGGCAAGTATATAAAATCAGACCTTGTATTTGCTAAATATTTCTATGACGAAAAAGTCAGTTATTTTCTTCGAAGTCTTGTTTAAAAGTTTCATGATATGAAAGCTTTATTTAAGAATTTTGACAGAGCAATTAGAAAATAATTCTTTTTTAAATCTGAAGTTATTTTTATATTGAGGCGATAGATGGCAGCACCAGCAAAAGTCAATATCGAGATGTTTAATTTTTTGAATTCTTGAAATTTATTTTGTATTTGTTCTCTCTTTAAAAATGTTTGCCAATTGTTTCTTACAAAAATCTGCATATCTTTATTTATGTCATTTTTATTTAAATGCACACACATAAGAACAGAAGTTTTAATTTATCGAAATGTATTGATCAAATGCACTATATACACAGACATCAACTTATATTTCGATTTGAAAAAAAAAAAAAAAGGAAAAGAAATGTTAATAAAATTATCTAGATATTGTCTTAAATAAGTAGTTTGTTCAGTACGGTAAACTTAAATAATAAAAATAATAACTTTCTTGAATAGGAATTATTTTTTTCTTATACAGCTGGAAAAAAAAATATATATATATATATTTTTTAATTATTTGTAGTTTGTAAAATGTATTATGAACATTTATCAAATTCTTAAACTGAATAATGCTTTTGTTCATGTTTTTAATAATAATAATAATAAACGCGTATAAAACCATTGCAGGATATGTTTTAATTAGACAAAATGAGTTAATCCATGAAATATTTATCAAAATTAAACTGAAAAATATAAATAACTAAATAAATCGTATCCAGAATTTTTATCTAGATACGGTCTTAATTACTTTAAATTATCTGAGTACAGTGAAATTTAAAAGAAAGAAAATTAACTGTGTTCTAGGCTTGTCTTGAATAGGAATTATTTTTTTTTTGTTCCTTTCTAATAATATAGTTGAAAAAAATATTTGCAGTTTGGAAAGATTATAATTAAGATTGTTATTATAAAGATTTCACAAATTCTTAAAATTGTTCATGTTTCGTTTTTTTTAAATTATAAAACTCGCTAAAAACAACGCAGCATTTCTTTTTAAATGCAGCTAAAAGAAAAGTTATACTTAAAAACGGTGTTCGATTTTAAATTCAAATCCAGACAATAGATGGCGCTCCGGCCAGTACTTGAATTACTGGGCATTACCAAACTTTATTTTGGAGGTTTCCCTACTTGAGGTATTCTATTATATGGCTTATATCTGGGATTCGGATGTTTAATCTGGATTTTTAATTAAGAACTTAAAACATTATAATAGGATATGATATACATGTTTTATAGGAAAAATAATCTGAACAGACATGATTTTTTCATTAAGCCTAACATGGCGTTTAACTACAGTCGACTCGCAGACCAGAGTGGTACAACCTGGAATGGTTACAGACAGATTCTTGCCTTCGGATTTTATTATAAGTAAGATTGTTGTAATGCTTCCTTGAAGAAAAGTCGGAAAATATATAATATCCATTAATTTAAAAAATATATTTAATATTCGCAAATAAACAAACGCTGTCTAAGATAAATGCTCCATATTCGGACCAATGTTGGTATATCTATTCGGGCCACTATCTGAAAATAGATATCGGTCCATTGTCACCTGCCGAAATGAATTGCTTGCCGATTTTTGACCTAAAGTAGCCCAATAACAGCAACAGGCATTAAAAGGGGGGGCTTTCTTTAGTATCGGAAGCCGGCATGATACCGAGATCTCACCGATTCCAGTATACACTACACATACGTATACTAAACCGACAAAGCCGACTGTGGCTTGACCGTCTGCCAAAGGGTCTGTGTTTGCTGGGAATACTTACGAACGGAATACATTATCACTGTGTAAAAATTGGCTATATATTCAAGCAGCCGTTTTTTAAAGCCTTCCTAATCTGATCGCTGCTGACTTGTGTGTTAGACTTACGTCTACCGTCTATCTCTTTTTATATTCTTCCCATTTGGCAAGCCAATTTTTTTTCTTTAATTTTTTTTTTCTGTTAGCATTCGTTTAGCCTTTCCATCAGATAAAATAAAGATTATTTTTTGGCATCACTCGATGTGACGTCATATCTTTTTCGGTTGCAATTTTATAGAAAACTATATATTATCGCGAAAAGAGCTTTCGTGGAAATTTCACTCGAATTTATTCTCATTCGGAAGAGATTGTGCGGTTGTATACGAATACACTGTAAGCATATATATATATATATATACTACTCGTGACGTCTTTCACGTAACATTAAAATAAGAATAAATGAATTAATTAAGCAAAACATTTCATTTCTGAAAATCAAAACATATTTAATTAATCAAACCTTTATCAGATTTTGTAGGTGACAATACGGTATTTCTTTAATATATGGGCTTGACATAACTCATTCTTAAAACAGTGAAATTTTGTGCCAAGTAATATAAACAATCATGAAAATGAAACTGCAACCAATGAAAGAAGGAGTCAGATGTGAACGAGGAAATGATCATCTAAAATACTATTAAGTGTTTACCATGCAACAAACAAACCTGGCTACAAAAAGGTATTTACTTTTGCGCCATATTTGGCTCGCTAGATAAAGCACATTGGGTATCGACCCCATTACGGAGCCTTCCTTTCCTATTCTTGTTGACCATATGAAAAACTTAGTACTATATACAACACGCTTTCACATTTATAATAATAGGAATTATCTTATTTTTAGGAATTGGCACGATCGGCTTATTTAAAATTATTTAAGCTTCACATCTACGCAATTCGATTTGAGGAAAAGTTTCATTACTTATTTATTTTTTATTTTTGCTCTTGCATTAGGCGATTTTTCAATAAATTTAATTTTCGTTTCCATAACATTGTTTTTTTATGTTTTTAAAAACATTGCAAATCCACTTAAAAATTGCATTAAAAGTTCTCCTATGTTTCCTAAAGTTCTTCTATGTTTCTCCTCCTATAAGACTTTACAAAAATTTATTTAAAAAAAGAACATCAAAAAAGCTATTTTTGAAAGTGACGAAAAACTCTTTGCTCTTTTAAAGCTAAAAGAAATTTGGAATTAAAATCCGGTTGTCAAACAAAGATTTACAAACGTGTTTTGATTGTACCAATATACGTCAAGCCTTCGAGCCTTATTTTTAATACCGGAAGAAGGAAAATTGTTTACCTTGAAAGCCATCATATTAAATCTTTATGTTTTATGAACGAAAATGCAATTCTGTTGAATAATTATGCCATTTTTTTATCAAATTTTCTGAGATGAGCGTCTTTAAGATTAAACACTCGTCAAAAATTGTTTCTATTTCCCGGCAATCGAACTCATTTTTGTTTTTATGTATGAAAAGAACTATTTCCCGCTAACCATGTCGCCATTTTCGACATGGATAATTTTGTGTTACATGTTATTGACATTTGCTATCCATTTTCTTTTCAAACTTTTTTTAACCAAATAAAAATTTAAATAAAAAATTCTATATTTTAACTTTGCGCAGACGATAATCCGCCAATTATCGATTCCATCGCTATCATTCGTACGGGATTAATTTCATTTTAAATACAGAATTTAAATTTAAAACACTTACATTTAATATATATATATTACATACATTTAAAATACATTCATTTCATGTAAAGGAAAAAAAGAAAAAAGAAATAATGAAAAGGAAAGAAAAGAAAAATAATACCATAACCCACGGCCATTTTATTTCAGCATCAAAGACATCCGTTTTATTTTCGATATATGACGTCATATTATTTTGCTTTCCATACTTCACTCTTATTAGTGCATTTTGTATTACTATGAAATACTTGAAAATGTTCGTTTTTATCTAATATGACGTCATACTGATCTGCTTTTTGACTATCAAATTTTTTACTTCATTTTCCTTTTTCACGTGAAAATTTTTCAACTGAAAATTAATTGCTGGGGGAAATTTATTATTCCTTGTATTTATTTATTGGCAACAAAGCAGAAAATTGATTAAATTTTATAAAAAAAAAATTATGTTTTATTCTGTATGAAAATAATAAAATTTTGAATTAATAAGAAAAATAATTGGATAAAATAAAAAGTACACATCCTATGTTCATTTCTGTGTCTATACATATATATGCAAAACTACGGGGTCATTAAATCATCCGTTTTGAATTTTACTTCGGCCAAACATTCACACACACTTTCACATTTTAAAATTATTAGGATATATATACAGAGTGTGCATATACTACAGTACAAGCGTTTCACAAGGAGAGGGCTAAGCTTTGTATTAATTATAATGTTAACATATTTATTTTTTATTTGTAACTAAACCATTGCATAAAACATCATTACACAGTTTTTAACAAAGATTTACAAACGTGTTTTGATTGTACCAATATACGTCAAGCATTCGAGTCTTATTTTTAATACCGGAAGAAGGAAAATTGTTTACCTTGAAAGCCATCTATTAAATCTTTATGTTTTATGAACGAAAATGCAATTCTGTTGAATAATTATGCCATTTTTTATCAAATTTTCTGAGATGAGCGTCTTTAAGATTAAACACTCGTCAAAAATTGTTTCTATTTTCAGGCAATCGAACTCATTTTTGTTTTTATGTATGAAAAGAACTATTTCCCGCTAACCATGTCGCCATTTTCGACAGGGATAATTTTGTGTTACATATTATTGACATTTGCTATCCATTTTCTTTTCAAACTTTTTTTAACCAAATAAAAATTTAAATAAAAAATTCTATATTTTAACTTTGCGTAGACGATAATCCGCCAATTATCGATCCCATCGCTATCATTCGTACGGGATTAATTTCATTTTAAATACAGAATTTAAATTTAAAACACATACATTTAATATATATATATTACATACATTTAAAATACATTCATTTCAGTTATTTTATACATTCATTTCAGTCATCCACAGTTATTTTTTTTAATCACTTTTAAAATGTATTTCATATATGCTTTATCGATGCAATGATATTGAACAATTGTGTCAATTCGTAATTTTAAAGAAACATCATTTATATATTGCCTTAACAGAGAAGTCAATCCGTTGATATACTACTCTGTTTTTAAAGTAAGAAGCATAATTATATTAAAATGTAGCATAAGAATTAAATTACAACATATTTTTTTTGCATATTAAATATTTTTAAATTTGTAATACGTATGATTGCACTTTGAATTAATTTATAATTAATAAAATAAGGTATGATTTTGTAACGGTTTTGCAATTTTTACTAGTCAATACTGGATCCATTAAAAAAACACTTTAAATGATGAAAAATATTTTATATCTCAAAATCTGGCTTAAAAATCAAATTTAAATTTAAATATGTTAAAATTGTAATTAATGTACGATATTAAAATTTTTAATTAAGATTATTAAATTATAATTACAAGTATATTTATAAAACAAAAAATGAGTAAAACAAACGCAGCTCGTTACGGTTTTCGAACCCGGGCTCTCGGCTCAAGGAGCAGACGCCATAATAATTGATCTACGACCAACGCAGTAATTGTGTTACAAAGTAAGTATTTAAGTTGTGTTAAAATATTAGACACCCCCCCTTTTCTCGAGAACTAAGGAGCGTTGTATAAAATCCGTTGAACCTGAGACTAAGGGAATTCTACCCTATAACATATATAAAAATAATCAAAATCTGTGTTTACGAAGCTTGGTTCTCTCCTTGTCAGATATACTACACTGACGTCCAGAAATTAAGGGGCAGTGACCGATTTCAGATGTTTTGTCAAACATCTACTTAAATTCGTGAGGAAATGTTCAAAATGCCCTTGAACTTTGAGGATGGAAAGAGCATGTTTGACTTCATGTATTTCAGTGAGGATTTAGTGCTGAGGACAATTAGGGGGGTAATAATAAGTTTAATAATAAAATAATATTTGCATTTCCCCAATAAACAGAAAATGCTCAAAATGATACGTCAGTCTAGCAAATGACTATGTAGCTATTGTTTAACGTTTTTGTGCATTTGTGTAAGAGTAGCACATATATTCTTGTAGACGTTAACGTTTCTGTGAAAAATTCAAAGGCGTTTTTTTTTTTTTTTTTTTTTTTTTTTTTTTTTGATAGCATGCAGAGTTTTTAACCGAATTTAAGACAGCTTTCCAAAAACTTGACAAAAAATTGTAGAAATAGTATTTATTGATATAGTATAGTGTATTAGTGTTGATATGATATATGATGTATGTTATATGATATATGATGTATGATATATGATATATGATATAGTATATAGTATAAATGTTGATATGATTAATGATATGCGATATATGATATATGTTATATGATATACTATATAGTATTTATTGATAAAAGTGCTAGTAAGAAGACATTTTCTAATTTTATCAGGTAAAGTCGTTTCATAGTTTTAAAAAAATGTTCTTGTTGTCAGAACTCTTTCAGATCTTTATCGGTTATAAATAAAACTGCTTTACAGCCCATGTAAAAATTTCGTGAAAAAATACTGTTATCTGGTTTCAAAATGACTATGTTTTCTTCTCGCTTTTTGTTGTTTATTTGTTTGTTTTCGCGTCGGCAAATTTAACACAATAATAAAAAGAGATAGTTCTCATCATGCGAACTCAATCGGTTAAAAGTATAACTGTATCCAAGATTTCTTTAATTTTTTTTTAAACAATATGCATATTTAGAAGAGAAAACATGAGTCGAAAAAGAGCGAAATTTGCCGAAACACTCCGCTGTTTTGCATTTTTTTCCTTCAAAAATTTCTCAGATTTTATTTTTTTAATATTTTGGCACAAACGAATGTTTCGAAAATTTTATGGGTGGTGTAAATCTTGACTGCCTTAGACTGCCTTGTGTCGAAATACGGACGTTTAGTTACGTTTAACGTAGAAGAACATCGTCTCCGTCAGGAGCGAAGTGACCTGCCATTCACCGGCAGTGTTGAAAGTGTTAAAATTCTTTTTTTTAAACTGATTTTACATTTAATTAGAAGAATGTTTTAGCTTTTAGATCTTATTTATGGTTTGTCGATGCATTTCAAATTGCACTCTAGAGGGTCGTTAACATAAGAGAAAGAATCAACCTTCGGAAAAAAGACCCTTTTTGGAAAACAAAAATTCAAAACGATATTTTTTTTTCAAATTCATTGCAGCATTAGAGACGCAGCAGTACGATCATTTTGAATAAGTCGTCCAATTTTAACGGTACCGAAATGTTTTGCCAATTTAGGCCGATTTAAAACTACAAAATAACACAAAAAAAGATTAAAAAAACACGCGTGTTCTATTTTTAGTAACTCCCTATGCGTATATCGGGTTTTGGGCATGCGCGAATGCTTTTGCCTGCTCGGAAATAAAGAGACGACTTTTTGATTAATATTTAATTTATATCTCGGCTAATTATCAAAATATTAAATATATTAACATCAGATGCATCAGGACATGCCTTGGATTACTTACATCGAAATTTTCAGACCTGTGCAATCCGTACATTTCGGTAGCCATCGCCAAAAAATTCAGACACATACACAGACAGAAACTTTCTTTTATTAGTATAGATAATGTAATTATTCCCATTTCGAAGTGAAATCACAGTAATATGCTTACGTGTTATTATGAAGTTTGTAAAAGTTGGGTAAAAATTAGAATGAGCATGATTTGCTAATAACTGAACTTTAAGGAAATAATTTGTTGTACTATGAAAAGTGGTATGCAATTGTTATTTTAGTAAAAATATAAGTACTATTTTAAAAAATTTAACCATCTTGTTAACACAAAAGACTAAATCACGCACCATTAAATGGCGAAATAAATAACATTTAAGGCGGTAATATTCTATTTAAAAAATGTTTTACGATAAAAGTTAAAAGTTAAAAAAATATTTTTTCACCTAACTTTTAGTTTATTTTTATTTAAAATACCAGAGTAAAAATTTTCCTTTACTTTTAAATGCCGCAAGGGTTATTCAACGTAAAATAAGGGTTAAGACAAATTTAATTCTGTAGTTCAGACTGATAATTATTTGTACTGTGCTTTTGAAAATCGTGATTAGTTTTTATTGCAATTTGAAAATAATGAAAGAATTTATCTATTCAATTTTTATTAACATAATGAATAAAATATATTATGTGTAATCTGAAAGTCATTTATCATATTTACATTTCGTAAATACATATAAAAAGTACAGGAAATAGGATGTAAAATACAAAGCATTGATTTTTCTCTAATATCCATTAAAATACGAATTTAAAATCTTTTACCAAGAATGCTTCATTTAAATTTCTAATCTGTATAACCAATAAAAATGTTCTTAACATCTAAAATCTTCGAACTTGAAGTACTTAAATTAGATATGTAGTAACGTCAAACAATGATATTTCTTTATATTAAAAGCAATTGCTCTCGGGTATAAAACTCTCTGAATGTTTAACACATGAAAAGTGTTATCTAGTATTAGATACGTTTGGAGGTATTTTTGTCTATTTTAACACATAGAGGTATTAACATAATAAAATTTATTAATCATATTACGAATATAATGCTTAAAGGAGATGTGTATAAAATATAATATGTACTTGGTTAATTTCAATATTTCTAATATGTTATTCATAATTTTTATTTTTGATGGCTAAACAGTTTAATTTAATTTAAATTTAAATTTCTAAAAGATTTTGCAGCTTACTTCAACCATCTCATGTGGGAAGTACTTTTATTTGGATAAAAAATACATTTTACAGTTATAATGAAAATAATATTTTGCACGCATTTTAAAATAGATTTAAAATGGATATAAGAACAAATTACGTTTAATGTTTACAAATCTTTCAGTTTTTACAAAAATGCAAAACGAAACTCGTGTAAGGTTTACATTCCGTAAAAATAGTTATTAAATAATGTTTCTGATATTCTAAACTTTGCGTGAATTTACAAAAAAATCGAAAGTAAAAATAAATTTGTGGTTATGTTTTTGTTTAGATACGTGGTAATGTTCGTCTAGGACATACCAGTATTTTTCTCACGCAGAACAGAAACAAGTTTGACAAAGGCGGATTTTTTTAACCCCACCAGGGGCTGAGGAGTTCTGCTCTCAAAGTTGGTAGACGGGAAGTGCTGGGTTCAAACCCTTGTCGCGCTCGTTGACCTAACCGTTCGGAGTTTTCCGTGGTTTTCTTCGAACCTTGCCGTAAATACGGGTTAGGATCCCTCAGAAAGAACTCCACGGAAAGAACTTTCCTTAAGGCCTATATCCCTCGTGTGGATAATCGCCCGTCATAAATCAACCAACCAACCAAAGGCGGATTTTCCAAATGAATTTTAGAAAAAAAATGATTCTGTCATCGACTATTGTAATTCACAATCATTGTTAAAGTTCATACGAGGTGTAAATTTAATAAAAGGTGGAAGTAAAATATGTACTGTTGTCTGGTTTAGAGTTCTGTATTAGGTCGGTTAACATGAATTTACTTGAATCCCAGGCGTCTCGCAGATTATGTCGGGTTGGTTTTGCGCTATTTTTTT
Organism: Maratus michaelseni; assembly: GCA_963931845.1. Classification (NCBI taxonomy): domain Eukaryota; kingdom Metazoa; phylum Arthropoda; class Arachnida; order Araneae; family Salticidae; genus Maratus; species Maratus michaelseni. The sequence goes on along the minus strand of OZ007596.1, from coordinate 125,391,083 downwards.
TCATTGCGGGTCGAGTTCGAGTCGATAAACCTTTTATTATTTCGGCGTCAAGTAGGTTTCGGGTTGAACTTTTAATTTTCTGGTTTGGGTTCGGAATAACCGAATTTCCAAAAGCAAGTCCAGAATATTGCTCCATTAAAAAATTAGGATTTTAATGTGAATAAGTACATATTTGTTCATTTTTCTACATAAAAGATACAATTGTAGAATATCTTTCCACAATTGCATTAAAACATGGATTAGTTTTCTATCATTTTGGGTTTCGATTCAGATTCGGGTTGAAGTAGTTACGGTTTTAGTTGGATTCTGATGAAAGTGTATCGGTTTCAGGCAGGTTTGAAGTATTTCGGGTTCAAGTTGGATATGGATTGAATGTATCGGTTTCAAGTCGGTTGCGGGTTGACATAAAATACAGGGTGATTTTTTTTTAAGTTGTGAAAGTAAAACCCTATAACAAAAGAACCACTGATACAAATGACGTAAAATTTCACCAGTATGCTCCCAAAGCAAAGGGAAATTTTTTTGGCGTGGTTAAAAAAAACTTAAAATCGCACCGACAGATGGCGCTGTACAGGCAGTAAAGTCTGGGGACGAACTTGCGCCCGGCACACGCACATTGGCGATAAAAACGTGAAGTACGAACACCTCGTGTTCATTTTTCTATGGAAATCCTCGCAATGACTGCGCCTTTGACGGACCGTGCGTTGTCAGTGAAACTGTATTATCAGAATAATGACAGCGCAGCAAATGCTCTTAGGAGATTTAGGACACTTAAGAATTTAAGAAAAGGCCCAATGATGACAGAGGGCCTACGGAAGAGGGTTTCTCAAAGTACCGTCCATTGTTTTCTTCCCACAGAAGATATTCTTTGTTTCTGCTACCTTACAGCGCCATCTGTCGGTGCGATTTAAAGTTTTTTTTAACCATGTCTAAAAAATACCCATTGCTTTGAAAGCATACTGGTGAAATTTCAGGTCATTTGGATCAGGGGTTCTTTTGTTATAGTGTTTTACTTTCACAACTTTTAAAAAAATCACCCTGTATATTTTTAGGTTTTGGGTCGAGCATAACCCTATCCACTCAGGATTTTACTCTGGTTTTTGTTTTTCCTATACAAATTTATATGAAGTTACCATGCAATAGAAGGCTAATATAATCTAACAATTACTTTGTGATAGATTTCATAACAAATATTCTTGATGTTAACTGCATAACATTTTATTTATTATGTAAGAACTCAATTTAAAAGATTTATATAAAACAAATTAATTTTGAATTAATTAAAGTCACCTGAATACAGATTATATTCTAAAAAGTTGTGCGCAAATGGTAATAAATTGAAAATTGTTTTATTGGAAGTACCATCATTTAAAATAGTAATCTGTATGTTCTATTAAATGCTGGTTCTTGATATGATACAGCTGGAATTTCAGTAAATCGATATTCGTTATCCCATAAAAATTCACTTTCTTGCGTATACAAAGAAATTATTTTTTTTTTCTTTTGTGAAACTTTGAAAACGTTTTACAAATTAAAGTTTGTCATTTGTTTCAATTAAATTTTCTAGCATTCCTTTGTGATTTTTCCCTTATTTAGTATTTTTCAGCATTTAGGAATTAATATTATTAGTCACTAATGTTTCATAACAATGTATTTTTCTTACAGTATTACTGTTGATTTTTATAATAAAGAAAAGGTTTTAAATATTCAATATAAAATCCAACTTAAGCCCTTTTTAAAGACTATTGTTCTGACTGCAGAAGAATATGCATTTATGGATATATTATTTTTATATAAATTTAAAAAGAAATTCAAGATTTTCCACAACATTGTTCAAAAATATTTTATTTTAAGGGATATAATAAAATATTTTTGACATGTCATATGCAATAAATAGCAATATAATATCTAATATAAAGAATAGTTTTCCGAATTGTCAAACTGTTATCATGTTTGCATTTAATAACTTAATTTGCTAAAAATTAGATAAACACGTCTAATAAATAAAACATATTGAAGTCTTTTGAATTTATAATAATAGGAAGATTGAATTGCTTGGAACAGAGTGCCTTCATTTAAATTGCTAATCTCTATACTCTACTGAAAGCCGCTCTAAGCTTCTGATTTGATAAAATGGGTAGTGTATAACTGAAAAGAGATTATCTAAGCATACAATGAGATTTTATGAATAACGAAAACAATAGCTTCCAGTTATAAATTTTACAAAACTGGTACTATCTAAACTATTGGATGCTCTATTCATAAATTTTAAAATAATTGTTATTGCTTTTCTGTTAACGGTGTTTTCAGAGTGACAATTTATATATTTTTAGCTTGTTACTAAATTATCCGCATATATCTCATTCATTCAAGACTTTATTAAATTTATTACATAAAATACTTTAAATATTTCCCATAAATATGTAAAATGTATTTTTCATCTATAACAATTTTTCACTAAAAAAATCATTAAAACTATTCATTTTTCTAAAATAACTTTAAAAATATCTATATAGTTTAGCACTATATTCTACTTTGAGAAATATCTACTAAAGGGATTGTCAAAGCAAGATGCAAGATGATATTAAAAAACAAACTCTTTGAAATTGTGAATTTTTGTTAGCCATAATATTACAAAAAAGAAGTAGAACCATTACATATAAGAGCGTGTCGATGATACCTAGAATATAGACTCACATATCATAAGAACATTATCACACAGAGTCAGGTTACAACACTAACTTAACAGAATAACTGGAGACTCTTCTACATTTTTTAATGATCTTATTTTATAAGATTTCTAAGGTGAAAATGAACCTTTATAATGAGGCATGTTTAGAAGAAACAAGAACGAAAAATCATGCGTCAAGCATAGATTATGTAACACTTTCCAACGCTTCCAAAATAATTTTACGAATCATACTCTTTTATAAGCTAAAAGATAACATCTAAGTAATCCGAATACTTTATTCAGCCCTGTATAGGATCTATAGATTTGTATATATACTACATAGGATGCTAAATTTTAGTTCAGTTAGGAAACACGTAGCACAGTTTAAAATTCTCCGTCTGGAGTTAAATAATACGGAAATGTGTTCCCGAACTTTTGTACTTCCCTGTATAGGATCTACAGAATTTATACACACCACGTAATATACAAAAAGCGATTTAAAATTAAAATCGCATTCAGTAACTTAAAACGCACTTCCAGGAATTATTGTTAACATACAGTAGAGAATTCTTTTGTGTGTCCCTGTAAATGAACGATAACTGCTATACACACAATATTCTGTAGTAAGTCTCTTGTAATGAACCTTATATAAATTTCAATGCGTTTAAAATAGTGAAACATTATTTAAATAAACCGCAGACGATTTTTCTCCATAGACGTAATGTAACGGAATTCTTTTGACTGTCCCTGTAAAGTAAGTATAAGTGCTATGCACACCCTATTCCATATTAAGCTTCTTCTAATGCACCTTAGTGATATATATAAATTTCAATGCGTTTAAAGTATTGAAACATTATTTAAATAAACCGCAAATGATTTTTCCCCATAGACCGCAATGTAACGGAATTCTTTTGAGTGTCCCTGTAAAAAAACTATAAGTGCTACACACTTCTGTTGAAATAGGGAACATGCTATAGATAACGATTATAACATATAAAATTTGCAGGGCAATCCGAGCATATTTACGGGAGTTAGAGCACGGACAGACGGCAGACGGCAGACGGCAGACGGCCAGACGGCCAGACGGCAGACGGCCAGACGGCCAGACGGCAGACGGCCAGACGGCCAGACAAACCGAAGTCATAAACACTTTTCAACTAGGTTGGAAAGTGTTAAAAAACGAATGTTTATTTCTAAATATGTTTTACTTAGAACAGATTGAAAGATGACTGCGGATATTTGATCCACGGCCATTATTTTAGATGATAGTGAATCTGAATTAAGTTTAGACAGTCGAAACAGCCTATTTAACACTAGGGGTGCCAAGCTTTCTTTCTACCTAGAAGCACCCACGGCAGTCAAATTGACTACTCAATGAATTAAATGCATATCTTAAAATGTAAATGTTTTACACTACTGTATTATAATATTTATAATATTTTAATTTCTTTTAATTATTTCTTTTAAGATATTATTCGATGAACAACAGATTATTTTTATAAAAAATAGATAATTTTGTAATAAATTTCTACTTACCTTTAATAAAACATATCTGCTAATCGCAATGTTTGCACAACACAACACTTTCAATGCTGGAAGTGCAGTTTTATTGTTGATTTTGACGTATTCGTTGCTTTCACTGATTTTGAAGAAATTTAAAAGAATGGATAGATGACAAATTTACTAATGATGACGTGAGTTTCAAAACATACCTCATCAAAAAATCAATTTCGAGGAAATCGCAGAAAACCTCTCACTGCTTCCATTGATTTTCATTGAAAAATCAAGATTTTAAACTCCAGAAATACATGATAAAACTAGTTTTTCTGCGGATTGTAGTATTTTTCACTGAAGATTGACCAATAGCCACTGGAATGGATTGATAGAGAAAACACGATTTTTAAATTTTGGTTAAGGCAAGTTTTGAAACTCACTTCCTCATATATAAATATATATATATATATTTATTTATATACATATATATATATATATATATATATATATATATATATATATATATATATATATATATATACATAGCTACATACATATATAATACATATATTATGATTACATGTTATAAGGTAGACTGCAAGATCTAGCAGTTTTATGCATGTATTACAAAGCTTGTTCAAAATGTGTGCCTTCCATGCCAATAAATAGTTGTTTTCGTCTCATATACTTCTTTGCACTCTATCAAGTTCTTGTTCGGTGATGTCAGGACAACCATTTGGTTGCGTAGTTGCATTTCTACATTATTTATGGTAGGTGACAAATAAACAGCTGTGAGTAAACGACAAAAATAAAAATATTTGTAAATATGTAAATAAAACTAAAGATAAGATCAATACTTTATTTGCTTATGACACATTTCTGAGTCGCGTCATCTCCGCTATAGCTGTAAACATTTACATTTTAATATATGATTAACCCTTCACCAACTTTGTTTAAATATATCTGTACGACTTCCACTCATTGGGAATTCTTTTGTAAGGAGACCGTATAAAAATTTAAGTTTTATTTTTTTTTTAAATTTAAATCCCTGAAACTTTTAACCGATTTCATAAATTTATGTACCCTTTTTTAACGTGCCTTTGTAATTTATAATATATATTTATGGTCAATATTTAAGGAATAAAATACGAGGTCAATATTTTTCAGACACTCTATATAAAGTGTAGAATAATTGCATTCATACATTTTTACGGGGTCCAATGCACATTTTTAAAGTAGTTACTGATAAGCGGATAAACTTTTTTTTATTTGTTTATGGAAGAATTAGGATAATATTAATTGTAATACTCTTCATTGATGTAAAGTGATTAATAATTTTATCTGAGTCAATTCAAACATTATCTGAGTCAATTCAAACATCTTAGAACAATATTTGAGATGCACTGTCCATTAGAAAATAGTCTCATATATTTATTAAATATTTAAAAATAGCTTATTTATTAAAATAAAAGTACACACAAAAAGGTGTGATTCTATTACCTAAAATATGACTAAAACTTTATTTAGATCTTAAAACATTAAAATAAATCGATCACTTTCGGCTGTGAACCCGGCCTTCATCAGAATTTACAATTAAAACTGGTGTTGAAAACAAACGTCCAGATCATCGGGACGTTTGTTTTATGATATAAGTAAAGTTTTAGTCATCGTTTAGATAATGGAATCACATGTTTTTGTGTGTAATTTTATTTTAATTTGACAAAGATGAATTTAAGCATTCCAAACTTGTTTTATAGCTTATTTGTATATGTATTTAATATCATCTTTTAACTTATTAAAAAATTCTTAAAGTAATTTATATGTTCCTTATGATTTACGATATAGTCACCTTCTCAAACGATTAAGACTTGATGAGAATTTGTACGAAGATCGTTAAATAAAGAATGGTTATAATATATTATACTCACATAGTTTATTGTATAAAATATAATTTTATGTTTGCCATATAGCCTTGACGAGTAATGAATATATAGTAATTTTTTTCATTTATTTATTTTCAGTGGTACGTCAGTGGCAGCTTTGCAAGTTCAAACATTTTCAGTATCGTTTACGGGAACAGTGGAAGCATAATGCAGTGAGCAATATGGTGCGTAGAAATTTTGACAGCTGAAGATTATGAAGTATTACAGGAGACTTTTAGAGAGTCTAATCTAAAAGTTAAAGTTATTTTAGTATGTTTCAAGAAGGACAACCCAGGGCTACAAAACTGCGCTTACAGAAATTGCTCGAGAAGTCCGCCGAATAACATTACTGGAACTATCAGAAATATTTCAGATATCGCTGGTTGCTTGCTAGTTAGTAAAAGAAAATCTAAACATGAGACATTTGTGTATGCAGTTGAATCATAGACTCCTCATACTCAAAACAACACGACGTTTGCATGCGTATTTGAAGATACTGGAGATAAGAGTCCAGATCTCGGTGCCTATGATTTTTATTGTTCTCTAATATGAATAATGTGAAGAAACAGCTTCTTGGAAAACGTTTACAATTATTAGTAATGAAGGTTGTGGAAGATATTTTGAAGAACCCATCAAAAAATACCGTTCAAAATGTTTTTTACGAATGTAGTAAAAGTGCATTGCATTGAACATGATCACCATTTTAAGAAGGACAAAAAAAATTGGATGATGAAGGATGATTTGGACGATGATTAGCCTTTATTGAACAACCCTTGTATATTTCTAATTCATAGAATTTTAAAGGTATATTTAATTTCTTTGGAAAATTTCTATATTATTAGAAAAATCGCTTAAAATGACTCTATTAATATTAAAAGGAAGAATACCAAAGTTATAAATGCACAAATAATACAAAAAAAGCACCAAATAGCTATTTACAACCTACAAGAGAGATTCTTCTTCATTGCAACAAAGAGAGAAGTACAGCATGTTAGAAAAAAGCAAGACTGTTTAAAACGATAGAGGGGCGGTGGCTCATATACCCGATGCGGGTAGAGAACGTGCCAAAAAGCAACCAATGAGAAGAAAGCATGAAACAGCTGAGTGGACAAGTAGAGACATTTTGCTACTTTTATCGCTCTATTAATAGTTAATTTTAAATTTTCACAATTGATTTCAAATAAAAACTAATCGTTGGGGGCCACCGTAATACTTACCCATCATGGATATGTATAATATAAAATATGAAAATAAAACATATGTAAACTATTATGCATTGCAATTAGAATAAAAATCGTGGCTTGATGACGTCATAAACCTTAAATACACCATTACTGAATTGCGTAAAAAACATCCTTAAAACTCCAAAAATTGATAATAACATTAACTAACGGTTTTCTGCGTCCTATTAAGCGTCTCATTTTCAATTAAAATATATCTTTGAATTGAAATTTGAATGAAATACAGGGTCATGAAAAATTCAAGAGTGTGGAAAATATGATTAAAAATATCTCGAAAACTAAGAATCCGATCGACTTCATTCTTTATGCAATTTTTTTTTTCTTTTACTGTCTTTTATATTCACTCCTTAAAATAAACAATTTCAAATATTTTTATGTACCTTTTATCAGAACGATTATTTCGAGAGTTAGAGAGTTAGAGAGAGAAAAACATAGTTCCGGATAATCGAGGTTACTGAAATTCAATAAGCTTGTTCCCATTATTTCGTACTAAGTACACAAAATTTCAAGTCTCTATCTCAATTTGTTAGGGAGATAGAATGTTTACAGACACGCACACAGAGAGACGTATGACATTTTTTTTAATATAAAAATATGTTTTTCGGAATCTCCAGTGTCTGAAACGTGTAAATCCGCCAAAAAAATCTTCGATTTTCAATACAATTACAAGACTTATCCTATACTACGTATGATGGGTAAGTAAAACACAACCATACAGATACTGAATTCAATAGTATGAGTAATATTTAAACATCTTTTTAATTCCTGTCCTCAGCTAATTAAATACGCAATTAAAATATTAAATTTTATCAGATATATTTCTAAATGTTCTTTCTAAAGTCTATTTAAAGACGTTCAATGAAAATATGACTATGATATAGTATATTATTTTGAATTGGCAGTGGAAGTGAATTTGATATTTTAAAAATTAGTGTTGGATATTAATCTTAAAACCGAATATGCAATAATGATATTTATAGAAATGGTTACACAGTTGGAGAGTAGTGTGGTTACACATTTTGAATTTTTTAAATGAAGTATATATATAAGGTATATATCGTAATGAAGTATATATCATAAGGTCAATATTATTATTTCGGTCATTATTAATAATAATGACCGCGGTCATTATTAGTAATAACCGGCCATTACGACCGGTCATTATTAATAGTATATTAATAGTCCGGTTATTATTAATAGTGACCGGAATAATAATATTGACCTTATGATATATATACTATAAAAATCAAAATTCTTGTTTTCTAATATACATATAAACTTTTTTACATTATTTATATATGTATAAACTTATTATAAACGTATTGATGTACTTTTTTTTCAATTTGTGAATTTCACATTCTTGGATATAAATTTATAATTATTGATCATATATATGCCGATATTAATAAAATTTAATAGTTATTATTGACAAAAATTCATATATATATATATATATATACACTATATTGGAAAGGTGATCGGTCACTTGCGATTTTTGGCGTTTTGTTAACTATCTAGAAAAATACATGAGGAATTAACCTGAAACTGCAGGTGTGTAAACAGTATAGTATTAGTTATATATTTCCGCGAAGATTTTTTCACGAAACCCCATAGGGAACTGTCAACAAATTGAAAAAGAACGAATATCGTTTGGATAACCCTGTAAAAAGTAATGTAGCAAAGGCGTTCAAACTCGAGATTATTAATAAGTGTCTTATTGTAATATACTGTGTTCATTTTTATGAGGATAGCATGTATAATTGTAGAGAAATTAAGGTTTTTATAAAAATAGTCCCGAATTTCGCCTAGTTTTTTGCTTATAATATTCAGAGTTCTTAATATAAAAAAAAAGTTCTTTTCAGAAAATATGACCGCGCATGCGCAGTGAAACAATATTTAGTAAACCTGCTCATTTTTCATACAATTTTTATTATTTTTTAATTCTGATTGCAATGTATTGTGTACAATTTTGTTTGTCATATTTTCTGAAAAGATTTATTTTTATTTTTATTAAGAACTCTGAATATTATAAGCAAAAAACTAGGCAAAATTTGGGACTGTTTTTATAAAAACCTTAATTTCGCTACGAGTATACATGCTATCCTCATAAAAATGAACACAGTATATTACAATAAGCTACTTATTAATAATCTCGAGTTTGAAAGCTTTTGCTACATTTCTTTTTACAGGGTTATCCAAAAGATATTTGTTCTTTTTCAATTTGTTGACAGTCCCCTATGGGGTTTCATGAAAAAATCTTCGCGGAAATACATAACCTATACTATTCTGTTTACACACCTGCAGTTTCAGGTTAATTCCTCAAGTATTTTTCTAGATAGTTAACAAAACGTCTAAAATCGCAAGTGACCGATCACCTTTGGCAATATAGTGTATATATACAGGGTGAATCTAAACTCTTGGGCAAAATTTTAAGGGGTGATATTACACATCAAGAGAAACAATATTAAATAGGAAACTAAGGGTCCCAAGCGTCTTCCGAAGAAGATACGCCCCATTAAAGTTTAGGGCCCAAAATTTCAAATGATTATAAAAAATGGAAAAATTGGTCGATTCGTTTGCGGTTTTCGCTAAAACTATTCTTTAAGTCAGTATTTTCTTAAAAATAAATTTTAAAGATGAAGTTCAAAAAATGCCGATAGAGGGCGCTTTAGAATTTGGAGCCACCCCCTACACGTAAAATAAACGATAGAGTAATGACAAAATTAAATAGAAAATTTATTCATAACAGACATGAGCAATTTCTCCGTGCAAAATAAAAAGAAACAATTTGATGTACGCACGTAGTGCGCAGTATGAATGAAGGTTGACACGTAGAAAATGGTACACGCATGATGTTCGTGAGGAATCACAAAAACTGCTCGAAAGAGTGCCCACCAGCAACGATGCAGGCCTCACACCACCGTCGGAGGGAGTTGCGAACATTAGTGAATACCCCGGGCGTCTCCCGGGTATCGCCTGCTACGACGGCAATCCTCGCAACCAGGTCCTTGACGGAGTCGACGGTAAAAAATATTTGTTCATTACTCCAAAGTCTAAAGCGCCCTCTGTCGGCATTTTTGAACTTTATCTTTAAAATTTATTTTTAAAATAATTTTTTTATTTAATATTGTTATTCCTCTGTCGTTTATTTTACGTGTAGGGGGTAGTAGTTTCTGCCTGGTCTACGACACCAAGATTGGGAATAACTGAAATGTGTTCAGGGGGGGGGGGGTTCAAAATTCATCTCCTGAACACAATTCAGTTTGCGCTACTTAACCACTCACAACGATTCAGATTTTGAGCTCAAAATTTAAGATAAGTCTAAGCTTTTGAAAGCATTTAATGAGATACAAAAAATAATGGTAAAAAATAGTTGTTCGTTACTCCAAAGTCTAAAGCACCCTCTATCGGCATTTTTTGAACTTCATCTTTAAAATTTATTTTTAAGAAAATACTAACATAAAGAATAGTTTTAGCGAAAACCGCAAACGAATCGACCAATTTTTTCGTTTTTTATAATTATTTGAAATTTTGGACCCTAAACTTTAATGGCGCCTATCTCCTTCGGAAGACGTTTGAGAACCTTAGTTTCTTATTTAATATTGTTTGTCTTGATGTGTACTATCACCCCTTAAAGTTTTGTCCAAGAGTTTAGATTCACCCTGTATATATATATATATATATATATATATATATATATATATTATTTCCAAACGTATCCTTTATTAAATCAGCAATATTTAATAAGTATTTATGTACAATGTTCTGCTATTATCACCCGATAGTCCATTTAAAGTGACATACATTCATCCTTTTTTTGAACAACTTTGATTCAAATGTTTCATTTAAAGTAAATTTCAAGGAGTAATTCTCTTCGCATTGAGTATCATAGCGATCGCGAATAACTCTAACCATTTCGTCGCAGGTCTTAAAAAAAAGGTTGTGATACTGATTTCTCTTAAGGCACAAATATTGTTTCATACTATTTTCCAAAGATGGCTATATAGTCGAAGATATTGAATTTGTAGTCCATCTTTCGGTTTGCACTCGTATAAGTTGGAGATAAAATCTGCTTAAAACTTGATTATTCGAAAACTTCTTCCGTCTCATAGTAAATGAATTAACTCTTTTTAATGCAACGTTGCCGAACGAATGTTATGCAACGAATGTTATAGAACTTTTCACCATTTTTTCCCCTTACACTTTATAATGTGTTTCCCTTCCGTTATTTTAAGTCAGTGATTCATATATCGATTCTAGATTATAAAGTACTTTATGCAATATTAACTTTCGACTTAACTGTTCTTTGCAAGAGAAAGAAATCTATAAAAGAAGCTGTAAACAAAATAAAGAAAATACTTTTAAATGCAAATTCCAAGTTATGCCTCATTTATTTTATTAGAAAGGAGAAAATGTTAAAGAAATCATTTTTTTTCCTTGTTCGCAATTGAGAGTTATTACTTAGAATTTAAACTTCAATACAATATTAATTAAATATATACGCTGCATTTTTTGAAAGAAGAACAAATAATTATTTTAAATTAATTTCCAGCAGAAGAATAATTTTTTATACTATTTTCATAGAAAATCGTTATTCATTTCTAATTTTAATATGAATGGGATACTTTTGATCTCATTCCTAGGAATTAGGAAGTATTACTTAGATTTTTTTTTATTTAATTTATATTCGCATTCAATATAGATTTAAAAAAAATAATCTTCATTTCAATTTAGAATTATAGACATACATATTCCAATTAAAAATATAATTTTACATTTAAAAATTTTTAATTATAATAGTAAAAAGTTTGGTTTAAATAAATTTTGTCAAATACGTAATTTATTAACCCATTTTAGGCCAAGCATATAAATTTTATAGAATGTGGTATTATTTTCATTGAAATTTGCTTAAATTACATTCATTAAGACATCAAAAAAGTTTCTTGCATGAAAAATAATATTTTATTTAATTTGACGTTACCATTATTAATTTATCATTAATAAATTACCATTAAATTTAAATAAAAAAAATAAGTTTTCTTATGGCATTTGTTTTATTTTTATTTTATTTACAGAACTTGCAACTTTACTCCATTATAAAAATATATGATTAATCCCAAGTGGAATAATTATACATTTTCAAAAAGTCGAATTTGTCAATAACCGTTTTAAGTAAAAAAAAAATCAGCGTATTTTGAAAATTTCTTAGCAGAAAGTGATTACTTCAATTGAATTACTAATATTTAATAGATGTCTCCAGAACCCTTAAAAATAGCAGAAAAATAAAATTAGTGAAAAATATACGTCACAGTGTTAATAAAAATATATATATTGAAATGGCGCGTTTACGCCCCTTTGTCGGAAAATGGGTTAAGACTTTCCAACATAATTGAAACGAGGTCAATCTAAAAACGACATTTTCAAAACTGAGCAAAAAATACTCAAATCTGAGTATGTTTCGTCGTCAAAATGATTCCGAATCAAAATTACTCCAGTTTGAAAAATGTATATACTCATTTCTGAAAACATGCACACACTCAAGAATAAAACATCATGTGCTCCTACTGGAGTATGTACATGTTTCAAAAATGAGTATGAACTGACTTCTATGTGCTCATTTTTGAGTATTTCCATGTTTCAAAAATGAGTTTGAACTGTTTCTAATCATTTTTAAGTATGTCCATGTTTCAAAAATGAATATGAACTGACCTCTATATGCTCAGTTTTGAGTATGTCCATGTTTCAATATTCTGAGTATTTCTAGTATGTCAGAATTCAAAGCATTGGGTCATCATATTTAAAACAAAAAGTTTCATAACAAAATGAAAACATAGATTTAATTAGATTTGAAAGTGTCCTTTTTCTCAGTATTTTTGATTTATGTTTGTTTTTCTGTCTGTCCGTGCTCTAATTCTCATAAATATACTTGGATTGCTATGTAATTTTTACATGTTACTGAAGTTTTATATAGCAAAATTTCTTCCGAAATGAAGTGTGTAGCTTTTTTAGCATGTGCATTTACAGGGACAGTGCAAAGTATCCCGTTACATTACAGTTATAAAGAGTTTTTACTTTGCGTTAAAATCATTTTGATTGGTAGCTATAAACGCAAAACTCAATCTTTAAATAATAGAAAATTTTTAATTCAGTTGTAAAATTACAATACAATCAATAGTTACACTTAGAAGATTATTGTGTCCTATTGTCTTTACGATTAATCCGTAGCCAGTATCAATTCTGAACGAAAGTGCTCGTACCTATGAAACAGTTCAAATCGACGAGAGTTTTGGTAATCACAGCTTTATTTGCTTGGATAGCGATTGGAAATAAGTGGTGACAGGGTGTCACTCTAGTTGCTAGTTCTCAGACGGTGAGTTACAACTTTCACAAAATAGAGACGTGATGTCTCTGGTCTTTTCTTCCTTTTTGCTGGTGTTCAGCAATGTTCAAACCGCCGGACGTGGTGTACGGCCAATAAAAACCTATCTCTTTTCCGGGAGATGATTCTTCACTCTGCAGGTCTTAAAAACTGACCTCCTTCCTGCGCCACCGACTTCCAACTCTCTTTTTCGCTCCTCGCCCAAGAGAAGGGGGAAGGGGGGTTTGGGCGTTCTCAAAGCCCCATAACTCCGTTCCCCTTCTCTGATTGGGAAATAAGCATTTGCACTTGGCGCCTCGTTGCCACTTTACGTCTTGTCCTAAAACAGGGGAACCCCTCGCTTCTTTATCTCTCGAGAAGAATCATATCTATCACCTTCTCGCCGCACCAAATTCTCTACGTCAATTTCCCTTTGAGCTACCTAGACGCCGTGTCTGGAGACTAGCTCGGGGAAAAAAACCTTTTCCAGGCGTGTGAACATAAGGACTTGGAAAGTTTCATTCGATACTTCCACATAATTGAATGAAATCTTTACACAGTCATTGGGGAAAAAATCGTTTCAAAAGCATTTTAATGATGTTATACCATTTCAAACATAATGAAATTATTAATCATGTCTGAGGTGCACTGAAAAATGCCTTCTCTGGAATATATTTTGCAAAACATTTGTTATTCATTTACAGAGTAACACAAAATAATTACGTTATTTAATAGTGCAAAGGAAAAAATCGTTTGTAGTGAATTTTAATAATGTTATGCTAGTTGGATTTTAGATATTACTGTAGAGGTAGTTTCGTGCATCGAGTGATGTTTTTTTGTTATTGATAATGTGTACAGGATACATACATAACTTATTCATTGCTGTGTGAACGAATTTCGTACATTCTAGAGATTGCTGTACAGCGAGTTTCATGCATCCAGTGATGTTTTTTCGGTTAATGTACGCGAATCGTACATACATAAGTTACTGATCGCTGCGTGAATGAGTTTCATTAAATCTAGAGATTGCTGTACAGCGAGTTTCGTGCATCCAGTGATGCTTTTTTCGGTTAATGTACGCGAAGCGTACATACATAAGTTACTGATCGCTGCGTGAATGAGTTTCATGCATTCTAGAGATTGCTGTACAGCGAGTTTCATGCGTCCAGTGATGTTTTTTTTGGTTAATGTACGCGACGCGTACATATATATGTTACTGATCGCTGCGTGGATGAGTTTCATGTATTCTAGAGATTGCTGTACAGCGAGTTTCATGCATCCAGTGATGTTTTTTTTCGGAAAATGTACGCGAAGCGTACATACATAAGTTACTGATCGCTGCGTGAATGAGTTTCATGCAATCTAGAGATTGCTGTACAGCGAGTTTCGTGCATCCAGTGATGCTTTTTTCGGTTAATGTACGCGAAGCGTACATACATAAGTTACTGATTGCTGCGTGAATGAGTTTCATGCATTCTAGAGATTGCTGTACAGCGAGTTTCATGCAGCCAGTGATGTTTTTTTTGGTTAATGTACGCGAAGCGTACATACATACGTTACTGATCGCTGCGTGAATGAGTTTCATGCATTCTACAGATTGCTGTACAGCGAGTTTCATGCGTCCAGTGATGTTTTTTTTCAGTCAATGTACGCGAAGCGTACATATATAAGTTGCTGACGGCTACTTGAATGAATTTTATGTATTTATAAAATTAGGAATTTAGATATTTTCTCCAATTATAATATTTGTGGTTTGTGGCAGACAAGTTATTATTTACACAATTTCTATGAGAGCATCTTTCACGACGTAAACGTTGCTTTTATTTCGTTTTGTGGCAATTTACAAAGTTTAAGGGGTGTTTTCTTAGAGATTTTTTATTTGTTAGGAAAAAATTGACTGTTAAATTTGCCAATTCTTTGTAAAAATCGGGAGAAAAAAATTGTTAGAAATTTGTAAAGTTGGAAAAATCTGTTAGAAAAAATAGTTAAAAGTTTGTAAAAATGGAAAAATCTGGAGGAAAAAATAGCTGAAAATTTGTAAAAAGGAAAAAATCTGGAGGAAAAATAGCTAAAAATTTGTAAAAATGGAAAAATCTGGAGGAAAAAATAGTTAGAAATTTGTAAAAATGGAAAAATCTGGAGGAAAAAATAGCTAAAAATTTGTAAAAATGGAAAAATCTGGAGGAAAAATAGGCTAAAAATTTGTAAAAATGGAAAAATCTGGAGGAAAAAAATAGCTAAAAATTTGTAAAAATGGAAAAATCTGGAGGAAAAAATAGCTCAAAATTTTCAAAAACGGAAAAATCTGGAGGAAAAAATATTTAAAAATTTGCTAAAATGGATAAATTTGGAGGAAAAAATAGCTAAAAATTTGTAAAAATGGAAAAATGTGGAGGAAAAAATAGCTAAAAATGGTAAAAATGGAAAAATCTGGAGGAAAAAATAGCTAAAAATTTGTAAAAATGGAAAAATCTTGAGGGAAAAAATACCTAAAAATTTGTAAAAATGGAAAAATCCGGAGGAAAAAGTAGCTAAAAATTTGTAAAAATGGAAAAATCCGGAGGAAAAAATAGCTAAAAATTTGTAAAAATGGAAAAATCCGGAAGAAAAAATAGCAAAAAATTTGTAAAAATGGAAAAATCCGGAGGAAAAAATAGCTAAAAATTTGTAAAAATGGAAGAATCCGGAGGAAAAAATAGCTAAAAATTGTAAAAATTAAAAAATCTGAATGAAAATATTGCTAAAAGTATGTAAAAATCGAGAAATGTTGTAAAAAACTTTTCAAAACTTTGTAAATAGCAGTAAAACGAAATAAAATCAGTATTTACTTTGTGAAAGAAATTAGCGTAGGAAGTGTGTAAGTAGTGACTTGTCTGCCGAAAAGTACGTGTTCTGATTGGGTGGAATTTGGTGGTTGCCGTTTTTTAGGTTGGCGTGCGTCAAAAAAATCGCCAAATCGGGGGTCGCCCTTGTTTGAGGATTATGCCGATTTTTCAAATATACCGGTCATTTTTTTAAACACCCTGTATATACAAATACACAGATCATATACAGGGGGAATACATACATATTTTCGACAATAGATGATAATTGATGAAGTTAAGTTTTCAAATGTGTTGAGCGTTTTACAAATATCATTTTCGATCTCTTCAATGTTGAAGTTGTGTTACAGTATTCTGAATATATTGGAAAGTGTTTCATAATCAATTCTTCCTGCATGACTTTTCTTCCTTGTTATTTTAATTTAAGTTGGCAAAATGATAGCATGTTGTTGTATCATACAGTAAAATTAAAAGCAAATAAGGAATTGTAAATAAAATTTAGATATTTAATTATTTTGTTTAATTAAAAAAATAGAGAAAAGGAAATATTATCCAAATTGTACGAAAAGAATCATCTGAATTTTTTTTATTGATTTCTCCGAGACACCTTTATATGAGATCAATATGTCAACTTCTTACATTATCATATTTTCCCAGTCTCATCTCTCTAGGCTTTGAATAGGCGAAGTATCAATAAAGGAACATACAAACAAGACATAAAATATAATTCTAGAGCGTTTCAGAAACTTTTATTATATTTCATAGGAATAAAAGAAATATTTTGATGCGTTTTTTCGTTTCATTCATATGACACATTTTAATATAAACTAACAGCTTATGCTTTACTTTAAAACACATGTTACTTTCATAATCATTATTTTTTGTTGCTGTTTTTGTTTTGTTATTTTATCTGAAAAGTTCCACTTTTGTATTTTAAAATGGTGATAGTAGATACCTGTGCATTACTTTTTATTTGATTATATTAAACATTTTTGATATACTGTTAAATGTTATTATTGTCATATCAATAATTTATTTCAAGAACAATTGCATCTTCCTTAAAAAGAAAATTGAAAAAACAAAATTAGAAATATTTCTAAAGTTCTAGATCTACACTTCTTTAAAATTTTGAATTATCTTTTCTCACAGATGTACCCTATCAAGACCAATTTTTAAAAAAATCTAATACATTCAAGAAATGAATAAATGAAATATCATGGCACATATATGAAGTCAAACATTGCTATTTGCTAACATTGCTATTTGCTGTTAGTATGTAACAGTTAGTATGTGTATTACTGAATACCCTAAGGTATTTGCATGAACTACACTATGAGGATCATCCTATAAAAAATCAATTCAACTAAAGAATATCTGCTGAAGTTATAGCATTTCGATTATTTTGATGTATTGAAAAAATACAAAATGGAAAAAAAAATGTCTTCAACTCTGAAGGAGATCATTCAAAAGGAAATTAAAATTTCTTTCCGCTTATTTTGATTTATTGGATATAAAATTCTTGCGATAAAATATACTACTTATAAGTAATTCCTTTTAAACCAAAAAGGAAATTTTTCAATTGCGTTTATTCTTTTTTCTTAAAATGAAGGGTTCCGACTCCCTTTAATAAAGTCAGTTTAATTTACTTTTTTTTAAACCTACCTTAAAAAGTTTAAAATTTTAACTTATAATTAACTTATTTGGAATTTATATCGGTTTTAAAAAAGAAATAAAATTCCTATTTAATAATTACAAAAAATAACGTTTTTAAAATTTGTAATATCAGTACGTCAACACAGTTCAATTTTCCCCCCCTATCCCTCAATGTTTATCCTTTGCTGACATAAGAAAAGATAGCCCCAAAATAAGCAATAAACGAAGTTTAGAAAATTCTTTTAGAAAGAAACCCAATAGATATTCCTTAATTTTCATAACCAAGACGGATGAGTGGTTTAACGATTTTCTGTTCTAATACATTTAAATAAACTAGGACATCCAAACTGGTCTTCCTGGGATAGAGAATATATGTGAAAACTATATATATATATATATGTGTGTGTGTGTGTGTGTGGGAGTTATTAGAAGTAACAACAACAATAATATGAACTCAATGAATTGTTACTTTTCACGTGCAGCAGTTAAGGCGATGAGTTCACGCAAGACCAAGAAAAGCACGGAGTACGTAGAAAATACAAAGCAATTTAACAAGAAGAGGAAGGAACCTAATAAATATAAGTTAAATGATCTCGTAGCAATCCAAAGAACGCAGTATGGCACAGGACTTAAATTAAAGGAAAAATTCCATGGACCGTATAAGATCACTAAAGTAAAGCCATGCGACCGTTATGGTGTAGAGAAAATTGGGGACCATGATGGTCCCAACAAGACATCAACTGCTGCAGAATATATGAAGCCGTGGAGTAACACGTCTGCAAAAAGTGAGATGTTTTAGTTTTATACTTATCTGCTTTTGTTTGAATTTGTGTCTAAATTTTTATGAGAAGTATTGAACTGTCGAGGTCGCCAGAACGTCAGGATGACCTAAAATGTGGGAATTATTAGAAGTAACAACAACAATAATATGAACTCAATGGATTGTTACTTTTCACGTGCAGCAGTTAAGGCGATGAGTTCACGCAAGACCAAGAAAAGCACGAAGTACGAGCGGTTGTTCCATAGATTTGAGCCACAGCAGTTGATGGATTTTTTACGCAATGCTCAGGGAAGATTGCAAATGTTTATATTAAATACGGAAGTTGGTACGTTCATAAATATTAATCCTGTTTGATATTTGTATTTGAATCTTCAGTTGTATATGCTGTTATTTTATTAAACCTTTTTGTTTATATTATATTTGAAGAATCTTCTGTTGTATTGAAACTACATATTGGTTATCATAATCCCACAACAATTTTTGGGGTCTCGTTGCCAGGATAGGAACAAAAAGCTGTTTTTCTGACGTACTATTTGAATATAAAGCTGTTTGGTACCGGGATAATATGAACATGAAACTGTTTTCTAAAGTACTATATGAATAAAGGTTCCGTAATCAGATCTACGATACTATAATATTTTGTTCAGTTGAAGTTTAAAGTAGTTGAATGATGTCAGCTCTTAATACAGCAAGAAAAGCAGACTTATTAACATTATGTGGCGAACTAGGTCTAGTTGTACCACAGAGTGCATGAGTTATTGATGTAATAAAAGTGATTACCGAATCAGAAGGTTATGAAGAAAATTTCATTAAAGTTAGACTCGAAGTTATTGCCGCTGAGAGACTAGAAGCAGAAAAGGAAGAAAGAAGATTAGAAGCAGAAAGGGAAGAAAGAAGACTAGAAGCAGAAAAGGAAGAAAGAAGATTAAAAGCTGAAAGGGAAGAAAGAAGACTAGAAGCAGAAAAAGGAAGAAAGAAGACTAGAAGCAGATAGAAAATTAGCGGAAAAGAAAGTTGAATTGGAATACGAATTAAGAAAAATGGAGCTACAAGGCAATTTGAAAAGTGTGAGCGACGATCCTGCAATAGCTGGTTCAGGTAAGCAACCAGATTTGCTTAAATTAATTCCTCACTTTGATGGAAAAAGTGATATTAGTCTATATTTAGCATTATTTGAAAGACAAATTACTCGAATAAATATAATAAAAGAAAATTGGGTCACACATTTGTTAAGTTTAATTCCGTTAGAAACCGCCAATATTATAACTAGAGAGCCAGAAACATTGGCGAACAATTAAGATTATGTAAAAGATTTACTTCTCAAACGCTTCAAAATGACGCCAGAAGAATTTCGGCAGAAATTAATGTCACATAAAAAAGAATCTTCCGCCACTTGGCGCGATTTAGCATTTGAATTAAGAAATTATTTGGAAGAATGGATTAACGGTCTTAAAGTATCCGATTGTGAATCCTTAAAAGAATTAATCGTAGTAGATCCAATTAAGCGGAGGTTACCTATAGAAATGAAAGAGCATTTTATTGATGATCTTCCCAAAAAATAAAAATGTAGATTTATTAGTAAATAAACTGGATGATTATGATGCGGCGAGACGTAATGTCAAAACCATGAATAGAATTTCACACCACTTTGAAGATAGGAAATTAAAAATGCGGGAAAATAGCAATTTAAAACCATGGATACCAACCAGCTCAAGGCGATGATAATTAAAAAAAACAATTTATAGATAATACAGCTAATGCGAATGAACCTTCGTATTTAAACAAAAGGAATAAGGCACAAATTAGGTGTTTTAAATGTAACGGCCTTGACCACGTAGCTTCGCAATGTAGTAATGGAAATAGCACTCAAATAAATAATTCCAGCCAATTATATAGGAGCCAAAATTGGCGATCATCAAATCAGAAAGATGTGCATTGCGCAGTAATCAAAAGCAAAAATAGCGCCAAGGCAGATCGAATGATAGATATCGATATTAACGGGGAAGAGGCACACGTCCTAATCGACACAGGAAGTGATGTGAGTTTAGTGAGCTATGCATATTATACAAAGATCGGATCGCCAAGATTATTTTCAGATAATATCTCTTTGTCCGGTATAGATGGAGTTGTCTACCCCAAAGGATATTTCTCATAGGAATTTAGTATTAATGGTTTTCTAATAACAGCAAATTCATATGTTGTGAAATCTCTTGCATAGAATATTTTAATAGGATATGATGTAATTAGCAAATTAAAGTTGGCGATAGACGAGAGAGGAATCAAAATCGTTTGCAAACGTGACGATATTCAAGTAGGTTACATTGAAGTTTTGAAGAATTCTGTTATAAAATTGAATCAAGCTGCCAGAAGTAATGATGAAATGAAAGCGTCAGCAATATATAATTCACGTGATGAAAATATTTTAGTTGCAAACGATAATAATACAGGAGGTAATTTTTTGATTAATTTAGCGAGTGTCATAGATGATGACGAAATTGAATTGAATCACGTGGGAAATTTGAAAATAAGAAAAGAAATAAATAAATTGGTAAAGGAATACAAACCAAATAAGTCAAAAGACATAGGATTACGGATGAACATAATTTTATCTGATGAAATACCTGTTTGTGAACGTCCGCGGAGATTTCCTTGTAAAGAACGAGAAGTAATAGAAAACCAAGTTCAACAGTGGTTATGCGAAGGAATAATAAGACGCAGTTTTTCCGATTACGCTGCACCAGTGGTTTTAGTCAGGAAGAAAAATAACACATATAGATTATGCATAGACTATCGTAAGTTGAATAGGAAGATAATCAAAGATCGTTTCCCATTACCTTTAATTGAAGATGTTTTAGATAAATTAGAAAAAATCGAAAGTGTTCACGACCCTTGATTTAAAGAATGGTTTCTTTCATGTTGAAATCGAGGATAAAAGTAGGAAATACACGGCATTCGTGACACACGAAGGAGAATACGAGTTCTTGAAATGCCCCTTTGGATTATGTACATCAGGAAACTGGTTCCAAATATATGTAAACACTGTGTTCAGAGATTTGTTACGTGACGGCACTGTAGTTGTTTATATGGACGACTTTATCATTTCATCGCAGACTGAAGAAGAAGGTTTAGAGAAATTGAAACGAGTGCTTGAAGTTGCGGTAGAATATGGGCTAGAGCTTAATTTCAAAAAATGCAAGTTTTTAAAGAAAAGAATAGAGTTTCTCGGTTATGTGATTGAAGATGGGACAATACAGCCATCTGAATCGAAGACATCAGCCGTTCGAAATTTCCCACAACCAAGAACGGTAAAACAAGTGCAATCATATTTAGGATTAACAAGTTATTTTCGTAAATTCATTCCAAACTACGCTCGAATAGCCAAACCATTGAGTGATCTATTACGCAAAAATGTCGCATTTAAGTTTGGTACAGAACAAATACAGGCATTTGAAGAATTAAAAGAAATATTATCGCAAAAACCAGTATTGCATTTATTCAAACAAGGATCAGCACTAGAACTACACACCGATGCCAGTAGCCATGGTTTCGGAGCAGTACCTCTAGAAAAAGCGGATGATGGGAAATTCCATCCTATACAATATATGAGTAAAAAAACAACTCCACAACAAGAAAAATATTACAGTTATGAATTAGAGGTACTAGCAATAATTGAAGCTCAAAAGAAATTCAGGAACTACTTACTAGGTACGAAATTCAAAATAATAACTGATTGTGAAGCATTTCAAAAAACCCTAAACAAAAGAGAATTGCCCCCAAAAGTCGCAAGATGGGCTTTATTCATTGAAGAATTTGATTATGAAATTACGCATAGAGCGGGAAATAAAATGAAACACGTAGATGCTTTGAGTCGTAATACTGTTTTAGTTATTACAAGATCACAAAGTGAGATGGCAACTAGAATATCTATAGCGCAGGAGAGAGACGAGCTGTTAAAAACAATAAAATATATAGTCGAGAAGGGTGAGAAAAACGAATAACTTATCAAGAATAATGTATTGTACTTGTACAAGTTCGAAAATGGAAGAGATTTACTCGTAGTGCCTGAAGAGATGCAAAGAGAGATTATTCTTAAGACACATGATGAAGTACATTTCGCTATAGCCAAAACAGAAGAATTGGTAAAAAAAGAGTTCTTCGTCCCTAATCTTAGAAAACAAGTTGAAACTGCGGTATTAAATTGTATCGAGTGTATTTTATATAACAAAAAAAAGGTAAATCCGAAGGTTTCCTAAAACCCATACCTAAGGAGGATATACCATTAAGCACTTATCATATTGATCATATTGGGCCATTGCCATCAACAAATAAGAAATATCAGCATATCTTCACAGTTGTAGATGCCTTTACTAAGTTTGCATGGTTCTATCCAGTGAAATCCACAACAGCGCAGGAAGTCATCGAAAAGTTATCCTTACAACAAACAGTGTTCGGGAATCCTAGCAGAAAATAACAGACCGGGGACCAGCGTTCAAATCAGATGAATTTGCAGAATACTGCAAGGAACAAGGGATACAACACGTCAAAATAACGGCGGGAATGCCCAGGGAGAACGGACAGATCGAAAGAATTCATAGCATCCTGATTCCTGTGCTAGCGAAACTAGCAGGTAGTGAGAGCACGAAATGGTATAAGTATGTATCAGATGCGCAGAGAATCATCAATAGTACGGTTACAAGAAGTACAAAATACAGTCCATTTGAATTGATGATTGGTGTAAAAATGAAAAATAAAAATGACATAAGAATTAAAGAAATACTAGAAGAGGAACAGTTAAACCACGTGATGACAGAACGCGAAAACGTAAGAGAAGAAGCAAGAAAAAACATTTTGAAAATACAAGAAGAAAATAGAAAGCAATTTAACAAGAAGAGGAAGGAACCTAATAAATATAAGTTAAATGATCTCGTGGCAATCCAAAGAATGCAGTATGGCACAGGACTTAAATTAAAGGAAAAATTCCATGGACCGTATAAGATCACTAAAGTAAAGCCATGCGACCATTATGATGTAGAGAAAATTGGGGACCATGATGGCCCCAACAAGACATCAACTGCTGCAGAATATATGAAGCCGTGGAGTAACACGTCTGCATAAAGTGAGATGTTTTAGTTTTATACTTATCTGCTTGTTTGTTTGAATTTGTGTCTAAATTTTTATGAGAAGTATTGAACTGTCGAGGTCGCCAGAACGTCAGGATGACCTAAAATGTGGGAATTATTAGAAGTAACAACAACAATAATATGAACTCAATGGATTGTTACTTTTCACGTGCAGCAGTTAAGGCGATGAGTTCACGCAAGACCAAGAAAAGCACGAAGTACGAGCGGTTGTTCCATAGATTTGAGCCATAGCAGTTGATGGATTTTTGACGCAATGCTCAGGGAAGCTTGCAAATGTTTATATTAAAATACGGAAGTTTGTACGTTCATAAATATTAATCCTGTTTGATGTTTGTATTTTGAATCTTCAGTTGTATATGCTGTTATTTTATTAAACCTTTTTGTTTATATTATATTTGAAGAATTTTCTGTTGTATTGAAACTACATATTGGTTATCCTCATCCCACACACACATACACACACACACACACACACACATATATATATATATATATATATATATATATATATATATTATTGAAAACTCTAATGGATTTTTTACATTTAATCATTTAATATTTCTTTTTTTAGATTACCTCCTAACAACACTAAACAACATTTTTACATGAAATATGTCAAATATATATTCAAATAAAATTTTGAAATTTATTAAAAGCGGACATTTCGTATTGGCCTCGTGCCAGAAATTCGTATAAACATAGCACTTTTTCTTATTCTGATAATATCAGCGGTTTTAAGCCCTTATTTCAATAACAGGTCTGTTAAATTTGTGTTTTATTTATTGCTTAATGAAGTTTTAATTTCGTTATGGAGTATTATTTGGAAACAAATGTTGAACATTTTATATTGCATAAAGTGCAAACGGATTAATATTTTGTAATCGTCTGCAAGCAATAGAGATAGATTAAAAAAATAATCATGCTTCAAATTTAATTCAAATGCTATAATATGTGAGTAAATTGCGATACAGTTTTCAAACAAATTGCATTTGAAAGTAGATGTTTTTCCCTATATAACGGTGTAAAAATGTACCATGTTTAGAAATTTAAAAAATTGCAGTAGAAAAAATCGCAAAACCGAAATTTTATCGTCAAGTGTTTTGCATTCGAAAAATGAGGTAAGCGTTACGCACCGATACGTTTATGATATAGATAGAGTAATGTGGGATAAAATAGGTAAATTTAAAAATCTTATTATAATCTTATCTCAACTATTGGATATATGTTGTGCTTAAAAGAATTAATTTTACCTTCATAATTGTTTTCATACATTTGTTGGCAATATTTACACTCTGTAAGCAAGTTTGCAATTTGGATCTGACAACGAATACGACATTCATTCTTTTTAAGGAATGCTTCCTTTTCTTTTGTTAGCCTAAAACTTCCAACTAACATTTATTTTGGTTTTTGAATATTATTTACCTCTTATTCGTCAAAAACTGATAAGAGATAGTTTGAATATTTCTTGTGGAATGATTATTTTTACGCGATTGGGAAAAATAGGTATTAGTTAGGATTAAAATAAAAATAAAATAACCCAATCCAATCTGCATTTAAAATTTTACAAATATTAAGAAATACAAGTGATTGGGATTGTATTTAAGTAAATGTTTAGTGTAAAATATTTTATTTTTACATACTTATTTTAAATTTGGTGGTATATTTTTATTTTTTATTTTTTAAATAATGTTATAATTTGAATTCATTCTCTTTGAATTAGTGAATATGCTAATCATATATATTGAAAGTAAGTTTGTATGCCTCAAATAATTCTATAATACGTACAATTTAGAGTTAAATTGTTCGATCCAAACATGTAAAACCCCCTAAAAATCATTTCTCCTAATGTTTGATGCTAATGGTGCACACCTGCCATACAAAACGATAAACAAGCAAGAGTGAACGAAACAATCATTCTTTGCCTTCGGACTAGCAAAACTCATTTCCTGCAATCTTTGAATGTTGGGATTTTCGCCTGTCTGAAGCATTCCTAGAGAAAAACTTATAGACATGGTACGAAAATAGCATATTCAGAAGTTAACCAAAACTGTTGAAACTTTGAAGGGTGAGCATATAGTCAAACATTCTAAATGATCTGGTCAACGATGCTAATGTTGCACACCTGCCATACAAAACGATAAATCAAGCAATAGAGAAAGGAATAATTTTTCATTGCCTTTCGACTAGCAAAACTCATGTCCTGCAACCTTTGGATGTTGGGATTTTCGCCTGTCCGAAGAATTCTTAGGGAAAAATTTGTAGACATGTTACGAAAATAGCATATTCAAAAAGTAACCAAAGCTGTTGAAACTTTGAAGAGTGACCATATCATCAAAAATTCTAAATGATCTGGCCTTTACAATGTTGACAAAAGCGTTATTGACCACAGGAATATGATAACGGAGAGAGACACTGTAACACCAATTTCGACATTATGTGGAGCAGAAATTGTTCCAGAACAGACATCCACTTGAACAATTGTTTTTTTTTTTTTTTACTTCTGTCGTTTCTTAAACGTTTTTGAATTATGCTTTTTATAGAAAAAATTCAGTTAACACCACTTTAAAAGGGAACAAAAAAGCTTTGGAAAATGTTACACAAAGACAAAGCGAGTTCAAAATAAGATTGGAGAAGGGAAGACAGAATCTGATGTAACCATTGACTTCTAATATAAATGGACGGTGGATACCATTCTTCTCTCCCGAGGGAGTTGAAGAAAACATCTTTTCCTTTTCATTACCAAAAAAAGGCGAAAGGGCGCCGCTTTCTGGCGGTAATCCCTTTCTTGGCAAGTTTCTGTTTCCGTTCTCGTAATAACAGAAACAGACGGTGAAATTCCAGTGACAGTTTGGCGGGAAAAAACCTGTTTGGCATAATATTCTCCCACCAGCAGGTGCTGGGGGGGAGGAACATGTTTTCTTCAAAAAAGGGTTGCTGATCCGCGATCTATTTGTATGAGATGTCAATGTATGTAACGGAACGCATTCTACACATTTTTAAATATTCTGGTTGGGCAAAGATTTTTATAAGCAATGTTAGGGAAAAACTCGAGGCGCATTTCCCTACTTTAAAAAGAATAGGATGCATGTTGTCCATATTTAAGTGGTGGAAAAACTAGAAAACACTACATCAACCTCAGTTTCCAGTTAGTAAGACATTTGGGCTAAAGTAGAATATACGAGGAAAAAATCAGTCAAAATATTTATTGAGAAGGTTACTGTCATAGATGATGAAGATTTTAATGGGAAATTCGTTACCAAATCACCATTTTATATTTATCATATATTTTCACAAAAGGCTCTTGCCGTTTATAAATCTCATCAAATCGTTTCTCCCATACCTGGGGTAAGATGGATATGATAAACAATCTAAAGTTTAGAAGTTATAAAATTAAAAAATACTTTTATTATGATGATAATGATCACATTGCATAAATATATTACATTTTTTTTGTCTTTTTTTTCAAAGCTAAAATGAGTAAAGAATTCAAACAAAATTACTATTCGGAATTCATAATTACTTTTCTTATATATTTCTCCACTTTATCTTACTTTTGTTTAGATAAGATGATAAGTTAAACATACATCATTTTTGGGTTGCATTTCAAATCAATTATCTCTTTGAGGAAACAGATGAATTTTAGTATAATTAAAAATATTTGGTTTATTCAAATACTTTTTTCTGGGTGAGATGAATGATTAAAAATAATGTAGATGCTTACATAAACAAGAAGGAAAAATCTTACCTCAAGCATAGATTATGAGACATTTTCTAACATATCCAGAAAACTGTAACGGGACTTCACCGTTAAATAAAATAGAAGATATGTATTAAACAGTCTATGGGTACATATAACACATTTAAAAATCCCATTTTAGCAATTACCTTCCATAGTCCATAAAGTAGTCGACTTATTTTGTGCATCCCTGTAAGAGATCTATACATTTGGATACATGCTACATAGCATGATAAAATTTAGTTCAGTCAGAAAATTTACATTTAGCAATTTTCTCTAATCGATGGAACTGCGCTCGAAAACTTTTGTACACCTCTGTATATTATTAAAAATCTATTGTACACACTACATATTAAGCTATGCTAAAATTTAATTCAGGTAAAAAATGCATAAGGCAACTTAAAAACCACTTCCAGGTATTACCAACCATAAACGTAATTTATGTTGTTCTTTGCCTAACCTTGAATATGAATTTACTTATATTCCACAAACATCAATTAGTCTACTAAATATATTTCAGCAGGAAAATGCATAAAACAATCCAAAATGCCATAAAGCAATTCCCTCCCATAGTCAGTAATATATACGAATTCCTTTGTGTAGCCCTTTATATGATGAACAGAATTTATACACACAACGTACTATGCAAAAATTTGTTAAACTTAAAAATGCACACCAAAAATGAAAACGTACTTATCACACATAGACTGTAGTTATCGCAATAAGACTGCAACAGAATTATTTTGTATATCCTTGTAAATGAATAATAAACGTAATACACACCATACGTTTCAGTGAGCAGAACACATCAGTAATACAGATAGCAGAACACATCAGTAATACAGATAAATTTCCTTACGTTTGAAATAGCGAAACATCATTAAATTACATTGCAAACGATTTTTTCCCGTAGAACATTGTGTAACAGAAAACTTTTGTTTGATCCTGTAAACGAATAATAAATGCTTTGCACCCATATTTTTCAAAAAACAGGTTTTAGTGTGCATCGTAATTGTATATCAATTTCATCATTAAAATTCATAAAGATACAAATAAATTTAAATATATTGCTTGAATGTCCGTAAAAACATATATAAAAACATTTAAAAGCACATTAAAGTCCTTTTAATGTGCTTTTATATCACACAGATCATTTATGTCATCAGAAAAAAAAACATACATTTCATTTTTATATATGTTTTACTGACCTTCAAGCAATATGTTTACATTTATTTGTATCTTTATGAATTTTAATTATTAAACAAGGTGAATTTACACTGAAATGTTAACTTTTTATTCAATTTCATCATGTTTCAAATGACGTAACATCATCAAAATTCACTGGAAAAGATTGTTTCTTATTGACTGATTGTAACGGTATACTTTTTACGGACCCTGTACATAAACTACAAATGCTACACATTTCATTTTCAAAAGGGATCATGCTATAGTAAACGTGAATAGCATAACAAAAATCAAGCCAATTCGAGTATATTTATGAGAGTTAGAGCATGGACGGACGGGCAGACGTACAGACAAACCGAAATCCTAAACACATTTCAAATATGTTGGAAAGAGTTAAAAAAGAAACCATATGAACACAAGAGTGAAATAAAATGCAATGAAAATTCCAAAATATATCTACATAAATATTAGCTTCAGGAAAAGTTTAAAATGGAAATTCTTGTTCTCACGTAACATGAGCCCAAGCATATAAATGAGATGAAGTAAAAATATTGCAAATTACTTTTGAATTTCTATTATTATTATACTTATCTAACTCCATTATCTGAAGAAAAGTAGATAAAAGCATATTGGAACTTTCATGTCTGTTTGAAAAAAATATAACAGAATGTATGATACAGAGACCGTATTTCAATGTCAGAATACTTCGTTTTACTTTAACTATACATTGAAAATAGAAATAATGAACTATACAATATAAGCATTTTTATAGAAGTAATATACCGTAAGATGTATCAACTTTGTGACACATTTTGACGTTTTTCTCACACCAGCCGGCATGTTTTATAAGTAACCCCAAACTGACAATAGCTAAACAATGATATATCATTTTCCTTCATAACGATGTATTGCACCAATATAAAACTTTAATATCAACTAAGTAATTTAGGCTTAACGATACCACGAAGTTACGACATCGTGTGGGGTTACTTTGTGACAGGTGTGTTTTCGCCTTGAAATATAAGAAAAAATTATTATGAATGATTACAGCTCCAAACATTATGCTGTAATGCATTTAAACTTCGAAAATAATATTCATAAGTCACTGATTTGTCCTTTTTCGTCACAAACCTTTGAAATGTTTCCCTCAGAGACAATTGCTGCGTCAGGACCATTTGTAATGCTTTTTTTAAAGAACTATCCGTGTAATTGCAGTAGGGATGAGAACCCAGCTTACAACTATATCGCACGTTGGATACAATAACGTCACAACTCAAAAATTGCAATTTTGAGTTAATACCATATGTAGACTGGCAATGTTTGAATATATTTCCATGCAGAGAGACATTTTTGTAGTACCAAATCTTGCCACTGTATAGCAGTAACATCTAAAAATTCCCCCTTGTTACCCAACCCCCTTATATGCATCCTAGTCGGTCAACTCAGTTCAAAAAATTTTTGCTGTATTCCTAGATTAAATAAGTACATTTCCAGCATTGAACAGTTTCCTTAAAATGTCAATGGATGGGTTCTTAAGGATTCAAAGTTTGCATATTTCTTTTTTTTTTCTTTTTTTTTTACTGAAAAGTTAATATTTTTTAGTTGTGACGTTATTGTCGCCGACATGTCATCCTCTCAAATTGTCACGTCTATCTTGACACTGAAATTGCAAAATTTATCATTAATTTTTAAGCAGAATCCTGCTGGTGTAATTTTTGGGCAAATTCGTTTTGTCAGAAAGTAGCCATATCATGTACCTATATTTGGATTATGTTGCTATATTTTACAAAAATTTCACTTGATAAAGTTATATTGCTTCATATTCTAACTAGCACAATAACAACAAAGAATATTTACCTGTGTTAGGTGGTCATCATACGCTTTAGGATTCAGAACACAAAGTATCTGGATTTCGAGACAACAACGCAGGAGCAGGTTTCAACGCTACACCGGCCAGAGAGAACAACTGAATTATTAGAACTTTGGGCAATGGTCGTTAGGTAACATGACAAACCGTATTAAGATGTGGTACTGTTGATTGTTTTCCTACCATCGCGGACAAGGAGAAATATTGGACATACGAAAGTTAGACTACGTGTCACAAAGTATTGTGGCTGTAGGGTGCCATGTGCAAATTAATGTCGGTATTGCGTCTTATGGTAATATAGCAAATTTCTGTGCATCATTGCGGAAAACTTTTTAGAAGATATACTATAAAAATTCGTTACGAAGAACTGTTCTACATTTACCATTTCCAAAATATTCAAAGTATGTGAAGATTTAATATTTCTATGAATTATCGAGCAACAAAAACGAGAACACCAATCCAAGCGGCTGTCCCCTAGGCTTTAGAGTCTGATAAAACACTTTAACCTGACAGGAATATTCATTTTTTATTGTTTACAAAATATTAGTTTCTTAATTGAAATAGGTTTGGTAATGATAATTAGAAATTATATTTTTCTAGAGTTATTGATGCATTATTACTTGTAATGGATGATTTTGATAAATGTAGCGTAATATATTATCGCTTGAACAACAATCTTATTCGTTTCTGTATAGTTCATTCATTTTTAGCACTTTCCAACCTAGTTGAAAAGTGCTTATGACTTCGGTTTGTCTGGCCGTCTGGCCGTGCTCTAACTCCCGTAAATATGTTCGGATTGTTCTGCAATTTTTATATGTTATTATCCTTATCTATGGCACGTTCCCTATTTCAACTGAAGTGTGTAGCACTTATAGTTTTCTTACAGGGACACTCAAAAGAATTCCGTTACATTGCGGTCTATGGGGAAAAATCATTTGCGGTTTATTTTAAAAATGTTTCACTATTGTAAACGCATTGAAATTTATATAGATCACTAAGATGCATTATAAGAAGCTTAATATGGAATAGTAGGTGTATATCACTTAGAGTTACTTTACAGGGACAGTCAAAATAATTCCGTTACATTACGTCTATGGAGAAAAATCGTCTGCGGCTTATTTAAATAATGTTCCACTATTTTAAACGCATTGAAGTTTATATATATTACTAAGGTGCATTACAAGAGGCTTACTACAGAATAGTGTGTGTATAGCAGTCATCGTTCATTTACAGGGACACACAAAATAATTCTCTACTGTCTGTTAACAATAATTCCTGGAAGTGCGTTTTAAGTTACTGAACGCGATTTTAATCTTAACTCGCTTTTTGTCGATTACGTGGTGTGTATAAATTTTGTAGATACTATACAGGGCAGCACAAAAGTTCGCGAATACATTTCCGTTTATTGACAGAAACTCCAGAAGGAGAATTTAAACTGCGCTACGCGTTTCGTAACTAAACTAAAATTTAGCATCCTATGTATATATACAAATCTATAGATCATATACAGGGCTACATAAAAGTATTCGGATATTTTTCCGAATATTGTATATATTGAAAATTCCTAAAATTACGTTTTTAAATATGTTATGCGTTTTCCAAATTGTTTACTTAGATGTCATCTTTCAGCTTATTAAACGGTAATGATTTGTAAAATTATTTTAGAAGCGTTGGAAAGTGCTACATAATCTATGCTTGACGCATGATTTTTCGTTCTTGTTTCATACAAATGTTAGAAAAGTTCAATGTCCAATTAAACAATACAAAGCTATTGCTATTGTGTCTGTATATTTGTATTTTGTGATTAATTTGTTGATAAAATTGTAAGCTAATCTGCTTGTTTGAGGTATGTCCCACTACTTTTGCAAGTCAGTTAATATATTTCGAGAAATAATTTTGCTTAAAAATTATCAGGAATATTTTATTGGTTCATAGGATTGCTTGATATAATTTAAAAACGGGTATTTGGTTAAATTATCTGCTCTTTTATAACCTGTTATTCCTGAGTGTACTTTTAATCAGGTAAATATAGGTATCACATTTAAGGTGCAACGTTAATATGAAGATAGTAACATACAGACTTATGAACTCGTCTTTTTAAGTACAAAGGAAATTACTAAAGCATTTGTTAAAATAACACACCTGAGTAAGAAATGTTATAAACTAGGTTAAAACAAAATGTAGACTAAGAAATTATATAAATTAAGTGGGGATTAACCCCCTGTTCCCCCCCTTTATACTTAACCAATCAATCCCGAAAACTAATCAGGGAAGCGTTTTAACCCAATGAATCTATAAACAAATTTTGAAGCAAATGGGATAATTCTGCATGAAAAACACATATATATAAATTAAGGGGGATTAGCCACCCCGTCCCCCCCCCCTTTGTACTTAAACAATCAATCCCGAAAACTAATCAGGGAAGCGTCTTAACCCAATGAACTTATAAACAAATTTTGAAGCAAATGGGATAATTCTGCATGAAAAACCCATTTATATAAATTAAGGGGGATTACCCCTCCCGTTCCCCCCCTTTATACTTAACCAATCAATCCCGAAAACTAATCAGGGAAGCACCTTAACACAGTGAACCTTAAACAAAATTTGAAGGAAAACGGATATTTCTATGAAGAGTTATCGCGGTACGTACATACATACGTACGTACATACGTACATACATACAGAACCGGCGGGCACATAAGCTCTCAGGCTTTCATAGCCTGTGAGCTAAAAACCGCAAAATTTCGTCATTCCATTCAACAGAAACAATAAGCAAGTGAATAATTAAATAAGATATAAAATGAGGCATAGATTATATAAATTTAGTACCATAATATTTAGATAGAAATTCATTTTTATCAAAACTAATCAAAAGTTTTTTAGTGTACGTATTATTTAATCGCATTATATACAATGAATTAAAATGTATATTTAATAGATTATACGGAATATTAATAATGTATATTCCTATCTTCCCTTCTTTTTACATCATGTTTTTTTACCATATATTGTATGGTGAAGAGTTACTTTCTCATTGATCCACGACAGCTGCGTCATAGACAGTTGTGAGTACAGGGTGATTTTTTTTAAAGTTGTGAAAGTAAATCCCTATAACAAAAGAACCACTTATCCAAATGACCTGAAATTTCATCAGTATGCTCCCTAAGCAATGGAAATTTTTTAGGAGTGGTTAAAAAAACTTAAAATTGCACCGACAGATGGCGCTGTATATGCAATAAAGTCGGGTTACGAGTTTCCGCTCGACACACGCATAGTGGCGTTAAAACGTGAAGCACGCACAATTGGTGGTCATTATTCTATGGATATCCTCGCAATGACTGTGCCATTGACGGATCGTGCGTTGTTAGTGAACCTGCATTATCAGAATAATAACAGCGCAGCCACTGCTCTTAGGAGTTTTAGGACACATGAGAATTTAAGAAAAGGTCCAATGACGACAGAAGGCCTACGGAAGATGGTTTCTCAAAGTTCCGTCCACTGTTTTTCTCCCACTGACGATATTATTTGTTTCTGTTAACTTACAGCGCCATCTGTCGCTGCAATTTTAACGTTATCTTTAACCACACCAAAAAATGCCCATTGCTTTTGTGGAGCATACTGGTGAAATTTCAGGTTATTTGGATCAGTGGTTCTTTTGTTATAGGTTTTTACTTTCACAACTTTAAAAAAAATCACCCTGTATATAGCTCATTTTATGTTTTGACTCGTTACTACTTCGCCCTTCAATATGAGCTTTTAGGTAGCTTTCAATACAAAAAAGTATAAAGCTACCTATTGCAGCCGTTCGGAGGAAAGCAGTTCCGGAAAATTTCGATACATTTTCACCGATCATGACCCCCAGACCCCAAAACCACCCTCCGTTCAAATGTTGATTTATATATATATATATATATATATATATATATATATATATATATATGACCTATGTCATACGATAACGCTCGTATTTATAAATCAATTTTGATGAAACTAATTGTGTGTATTAAGCTCACCAATGTCTCGACCGAGTTCGTTGGCCAGCTTGGTCCGCCATTTTGTTTCAAGATGGCGGCGATTTAAAAATTTAAAACTAAAATAAATATACAAAAAAGTTAAAAATTCAAATTTATGTTTTAATTCAGTGTTAGGCCTTGAAACGAGGATTCCAGAGCATTTTTTGTTTTACCTCTATCTTAAAAAACGACTGAGATAGAGCAGTTTGAAATTCTAGGGTGGCTGACATTTTGAAACAAGACAGCACATTACAAAAATTTTCATTGTTGTAATAATTTTCCCAATCAAACGCATAAAACTATATATTCATATCCGTTAGCGCCAAATTCTCGCCAAACTTGGCGACATTTGGCGAAATATTGCCAAATTTGGCGACCAAAATAAGTTTTCATAAATGAAGCCAATTTGGCTATTGCTCAATAATTTGGCGAATTTCTTATTCAAATTCAGTATTAACGAATCTTTTGTAAACGTTTTATTTGCATTTTAAGTTGCTGTTTTCGTGTAACATTAGCTAAAATTTTAAAACTAAGATATAGGAAAGCTACCTTTTCCTCCCGGTACAGGTCGGAAGGACTTTTTCTCTTTTTTTTTTCATTTTTGTATTCAAACAGTTTCAATTTCGATAAATTTTCACTAACTATGGAGATTAAAAACTCCGTAACAGCTACATAATAAATATATAATAAATTTTTTTTTGCTTTTATATAACATATTGTTATAAAATATTGTACATTATAACAGCCGCCTCACAATTTCACATTTTGTAACAAGTAAAGAGAGATTTTACGTAATTCTATTAGCTTATACAAAAATTCAATTATATAAAAATTTAGAAAAAAAATATATTGTGTGTCCTTTTTAGGGGAAAGGGAACTGTATTTCAATTTGTAAAGTCCCATTATAAAAGCTTTCAAAAATACATCTTCCAAATCGCAAGAGAAAGCAAATATTAAGAATATTTTAAGTTAGTATCATCTTTAATTATGAGAAAAACACTGAATTTTGTGACAGCTTCTGGATTCATTTCTAATGCAAATACACTAAAAAATTTATACACTTTAACCTGATCCTTTTCACCGGAAATATTTACGTTTTAGCAAACAGATTTACTGAAGTTTAAACTTCTGAGACACTTTTTAAAAATACATGGATTATAAAGTAAAGAAGCATTTCCAATCAATATAAAAACAAGATGTTTCGTTTTACAAAAGTCTTTAGTGCATGTGTAATCGACAGTCTCAAAGCAGAATTTCAGGTAAAAAATCCGTTTTAAATATCCTTGTATGGAAAATGTCTTCAATTATACCTTAGAGAAAGTACCTTTCGCTAAAGTAGATATAAAAAAGAAAATGCCTCAAAATGCATAATCTCTAGTAAGTACTACATTTTTTATCACTTTCCAACGTAGTTGAAAAGTGTTTATGACTTCGGTTTGTCTGCGGCTGCCGTCTGTCCATGCTCTAAGTCCCGTAAATATGATCGGATTACCCTGAAATTTTTATATGTTATTGTACTTATCTACAGCATGTTCACTATTTCAACTGAAGTGCGTAGCACTTATAGTTTTTTACAGGGGCAATCAACAGTATTCCGTTACATTACAGTCAATGGGGAATAAATGTTTCAAGTGCATTTTGATGACGCTACATCATTTAAAACATAATGAAATTGATATATAATTATGAAGCGCATTAAAACATGTTTTTTGTAGAATATGGGGTGCAAAATATTTATTACTCATTTACAGGGTCAAACAAAAGAATTCTGTTACACATCGTTATATGGGGAAAAATCGTTTGCAGTGTAATTTAGTGATATTTAACTATTTCAAACATAATGAAAATTATATGCATTACTGAAGTGCACTATAAATTGCTCTCTTGTATGCATTGCATTTATTTATAGGGACACACAAAATATATGTTTTACAGTACATGTGCGATATGTAGAGTCTATGTGTGATAAGTGCGTTTTCAACTTTGGTTTGCGTTTTTAAGTTTAACTATTTCTTTATAGTACGTGTGTGTTTATAAACTCCGTTGATCATATACAGAGGTACACAAGGGAGTTCGTAAGTATTACAGACTATGTTATGAATTGCTTAAGGGTAGTTTTTTATTGTGTTTACGCATTTTCCTGCTGAACTATATTTAGTAGACTAATAGAAGTTTGTGGAATATAAATAAATTCATATACAGGGCTGCGCAAAAAAATATACATTGTCGTTTACTCTTGGTAATTGCTGCAAGTGAGTTTTAAGTTGCCTTTTAGCTTATTAGGTGGCGTGTACAAAAGTCTTCAGATAATATACAGGGCTGTACAAAAGATTTCGAGTGAATTTCCATAGATTGGCGAAAATTGCTAAATGTGAATATTCTAATTGAACTAAATTTTATCATACTATATATCCACATCTATTGATCATATATAGGGCGGCAGAAAATTATTCGACTACTTTTTTGACACTGGAAGGTAATTTCAAAAACTATATTTTTCAACGTGTTATGTGTTTTCAAAACTGTTTACTTATAAATCTTCTTTCGCCTTATTTAACGTAAGTTTCGTTACAGTTTTCTGGCTGTGTTGGAAAGTGTTTGATAATCTATGCTTGACGCATGATTTTTTCTTCTTCTTCTCTTTTACTTTGATTTAATAAATATTGTCAGAAACTACACATGTAATGTAATTTAATAACATTTGAAAGACGTCATTGTTAAATAAAATGTCAGGAAACACTTCTTATTTTTAAAATCGTATACGAAAAATTGTATTACAGTTAACGAGTTTTAATTTAAAAATCTGTAAGAAATTCTTTTTTGCCACATGATGGCATTCGATAAAGATTACATTTAATGCAAAATGAAGTTTTCCATAATAAAATTTTTAACGTCATGCAAAAATTTTCAAAATTTTTAATATGGTCTTGTCTTAACATATATATATATATATATATATATATATATATATATATATATATATATATATATATATATATATCATTCATTAATGCATCAATATCTATATAAAAATGTTTACATAGATATACGTTACACAATATATTAATAAGTTTATTTACTGAAATGAAATTTACCCCTAAAAGATTTGTACAACTCCGATTTATTTCCTAAGCGTTTATTTTACGATAACACATAGATTCCTTCTTAATGCAAATCCGATAATAGCTTTCAACTTTCTAATATGCGTCTATTAAAAGAAAATGTCAAAGTGCTGCAGAAATAAAATTAATGGTGCTTTAATCCCACGAAACATTTTTTATTAAGAAAAATGGAACGACGATAAACACTTTTTATTCATTTATAACCTAATATAGTATATTTATGCAAGAAGTGAGTAATTGTTTGCCCTATAAAAGAAGCTTTAACTTAAGTATGAAGAAAAAAAAACCTTTGTTTTTCTTTCAGTATAAAGTTGAATTAAAAAATACTTTCCATTAAAAAGTGTTTTACAATGCTTTTAACTATTTTATTTTTACTATGAAAATGTACAGAAATTTTCAAAACGATCTTTGAAGACAATAATGTATTATACAGCTCTAATTTATATCTATTTATTAAATGTATTCTAATCTTTTGAAAGCAGTAACATATTACTATAATTTCAATACATTAAAAATGATTAAGTATGTGAATATGAATATAAAACACTCTTTAATAGATAACCTTTTTGTAAAATAATGTCTGGATTAAACAGTACATATATATGGAGATTTTATTTTAAATGGTGACATTTGAAAAGAG
This sequence comes from Maratus michaelseni, assembly GCA_963931845.1. Lineage (NCBI taxonomy): Eukaryota > Metazoa > Arthropoda > Arachnida > Araneae > Salticidae > Maratus > Maratus michaelseni. Next base: position 125,352,437 of record OZ007596.1, on the reverse strand, counting down.
CATTTAAACTAAATTAAATGACTGAAAAAGAGAATCTGTACTTGTTTTAGTAGCTTGAATGTAAATAGAATTTTTTGCACTCTTTATAGATTTTTCTTAATATAAATCAAATAATAAGTTGATGCAGTCTAATATGCTTTTTTAACCGAAAACAAATTTTCAAAAATTGCACTTTAGGCTGCTGAATCAAATTTTCTGTTTACCAAGTGTTTACATAACCGTTTTGTAAAATAATGTCTGGATTAAACACTACATTTATATAAAAATTTTACTTTAAATGGTGACATTTGAAAAGAACAATTAAACTAAATTAAACAACTGAAAAAGACAATCTACACATGTTTTAGCGATATGATTGATTTTTTTTTTTTTTACACTTTATTGATTTCTTCTTAATGTAAATCTAATAATAGGTTGATGCAGTCTAACATGCTCTTTTAACCAAAAACCATTTAAAAAAATACACTTTAGGCTGCTGAATCACATTTTCTGTTTACAAAGTGCTTACATAACATTTTTTGTAAAATAGTGACTAGATTAAACAGTACATATATATGAAGATTTTATTTTAAATGGTGACATTTGAAAAGAACAATTAAACTAAATTAAATGACTGAAAAATAGAATAAATACATGTTTTAGCCGCTTGAATTTAAAAAAATATTTTTTTTTTTACTCTTTATTGATTTCTTCCTAATGTAAATCCAATAATAGGTTGATGCAGTCTAATATGTTTTTTTTAACCGAAAACCAATTTTCAAAAAATTACACTTTAGGCTTCTGAATCAAATTTTCTGTTTACGAAGTGTTTACATAACTTTTTTGTAAAATAATGTCTGGATTAGACAGTACATATATATGAAGATTTTATTTTAAATGGTGACATTTGAAAAGAACAATTAAACTAAATTGAATGACTAAAAATCGAATGTATACATGTGAATTTAAAAAGATTTTTTTTTTCTTTTACTCTTTATTAATTTCTTCTTAATGTAAATCCAATAATAGGTGGATTCACTCTAACATGCTTATTTAACCGAAAACCAATTTTCAAAAAATTACACTTTAGGCTGCTGAATCAAATTTTCTGTTCAGAAAGTGTTTACAAAACATATTTTCTTATAAAAAAAAGTCAACTTAGATTATTATTAAAATCTATATTACATCACGTGGTTTTATCATTTCGTTCTCAGTCTGCTAATTCACCTTATCTGTAGAAGATACATTTTCTCAATACTTCGATTAAAGTTTCATCTCATTTGAAATTAAAGTGCTAATCACCATTATTTGAGTATTTGATTTATTTTATATAAAAAGCAAAACAAATACAATCTGTTGTGTCTTTGCGTTTTAAATTAAAAATTTTCCCTTTATAACAATTTAGCGATTGTATTTTCATATCATCTGACAGTAATCTCTGATTTCAAGTAGCATTACCCTGCATACACATACATTTTGGTGCGCGGTAGTGTATGTTGGCAATGTTGGTTTAGTGTAGTTATTGCCATATTGCAATTGTTCGGGTGTCAGTGGCATGCTGGCTTCCGACAGTAAAAAGTATGGTTCTTCTAAAGCTGGCTACTGATATCAGGGTCTTTGTGGCTAAAATTGACAAAAAGGCATTGGGCCAATATATGTTACCCGATAACTGCCCGTTTAGATTTACCGAAATCTGTCCCAATTTGGAGTACATTATTTCAGCGCACACTTTAGTTATCTGAGTTTATGTACCAGTTGAGATGGGGATAATTAAATATATATAACTGTGTGATTCTGCAGTTTAACATGCTATTTTATTTAAAAATAACTTTTAATTAATAGATGGTTTTAATTTAATGAAGATACTCTTAAAAGTATATCACAAAAAATATTTTATAGTGTCAAATCACGTTTGCTATTTAATCAATTTCAGTGAACATGATTATGAATGAATTACAATAGTTTTAACAGTTTCCAAATATGCCTATTTTCGGGTAATTTTAGTATGATATTGCTATCGAGTAGATCAGGATGTATTTAGATAAGGTCTTACATATAATTACAGAATAACCATGAATACTTTTTTCCGAAAACAAATTGTAAAAGAATTGGATTTCTAAATTAGATATAAGTGAAATATAGTAGATATAGTTTACGTTTCCATAAGTTGCTTTCGTGCATAAGATTTTATTCAACTTATCCATACAACTTATCCTTATAGGTGTTTCTTGGTTGTAAGTTAAGTAATTATTGCTATTTGGATATTTAGATAACATTAAGTCTTTTCCAAACTGTTGCTTATCCTAATAAAATCACAGTGCAAAACGAAATCTAAGATATATTATAGTCATTAATAGGAAATTACGAATGTAAATTTAATGGGACTACGGTGGGTTTAGGGTGGCAGAGTCCCCCTAAAGGATTATAGGGGAAGGTGGCCTAAAATGATAGGGAAAAACTTGTGTAAAATGACATAACGGTTTAAATAAATCTTTGGCATTTTGCTAGTATATTTTACCCTATATTTTGCATTGTAAACATATTTCAATAATAATTTAAACCCAAATTGAGTAATGAAAAAAATAAATTTTTTAAAATGTGTCCAAAGGATCATTTTACCCTCACCAAAAGGGCAAAATGATTCTTCATTTAAAAATAGTTGTAAATTGTTTTTTATCGGCAAAATAAAGGATATAATATTAATTATGACAGTACATAAGTGCACATCTAAAAACATACTCTATTGATAAATTTCTTTTAAATGTTAAAATGTGTAAATTAGCAACATAAAATAACTTTTATTAGGTTGTTTGACGTGTTTCGGCTCATTCCGAGCCATTTAAAAAAAAAAAATGAGATAGTGATGAACAAGTGAGCCAAAACATGTCAAACAACCTAATAAAAGTTATTTTATGTTGTTAATTTACACCTTTTAGCATTTAAAAGAAATATATTATTACAAGGTGTTATAATTTATTACGAGGGCTATCCAGAAAGTAGATTACGTTTTCGTCTGTGTCCGCTAGGGGCGGGGCTAGCGCGGCCATCTTGGGGTCAGAGCGTTGCGCAGCTCAGTCGGCATCTAGCCGTGCTAGTGAGAGGTTCGTGCTGTGCTCCGTTCAGATACTGTGACGGTTTGAAATGTCTGCGTTAATTGAAAATCCCGCGAGCTGCGAGGTGCGTGCAGTAATAAGTTCACAATAACGGAACTTTCTTTGAGTTTTCCACAAATTTCGCGAAGTTTGTTGCACGAAATCATCAGCGAAAAGCTTGGTTACCACAAGTTTTGTGCAAGATGGATTCCAAAAATCTTGACAGAGGACCACAAAAATCAGCAAATGGCTGCAGCGTTGAACTTTTTGGACGCTTACCATAAGGATGGTGACTCTTTACTCGATCGCATCGTTACTGGTGACGAAACATGGGTGAAACACGTGAACTGTTGGTTGAAGGCGCAGGCGGCCGAATTTTTCGACGAAGGCATTTCCAAGCTCGTACATCGCTACGATAAATGCCTTAATTTGTATGGTGACTATGTAGAAAAGTAGTATTTGAGTGTGGCTTTCATCTGTATATAATAAAATTTGTTTCCTATACTTTGTTTATTTTTTATTCCAAAACGTAATCTACTTTCTGGATAGCCCTCGTATATTGTTATACGCCATTAAGTAAACCAAGTCATATTTCTGTACATGAAAGACTGTATATATAAATAAATATGAAAGTTAGTGCTTACTTTATAACAGATGTTATAAAACCCAATTTTTCAAAGAATTCTCTTCAGAAACGCAGTACTGCGATCGCTTGGATACCTCCATTGCTTCTTCTTCACTTATTACAACTAGTTTATGTGTTACCCTGTAGATAGCGCGACCTGTCTGGAAGAAAACATATGTGGATCGTTTGGCCCGTAGGCTCATTTTAGGTCATCTTCCCCTACTTATTGATTTTAAAAATTACAAGGATAATCAGTTTTTCAGAATGTCATTCCATAACACCGTCTTTAATTTACTTATTATAATTTCCAGAACCTTCGAAGAAATTTATATGCTTATAAATACGTGTGAAAAAAAATTGCGGATTATAGGATGTTAAATGTTATGAAAAGTGAGATTAAAAACAATGATTGCAGAGCTAACGTTGAGGTTCCTGATCTGCAGATTTACTAATTTTAGAAAAGAATAACTAAAGTTTTAATCATATTCGACAAAATTCATCTTACTATATAAATTTAGCTCTCATTGTGAAGTACATAAGACATATTTTCGATTCTTTACTTCTTTTGTATACTGCTTATTTCGTTCTATCACGATTATACATAATTCAATATATAGACTATATTGCCAAAGGTGACCGGTCACTTGCGATTTTAGATGTTTTGTTAAATATCTAGAAACATACATGAGGAATTAACCTGAAACTGCAGGTGTGTAAACCCCTCATTATAGCTTATTATATAGCTCATTATAGCTTATATATTTCCATGAAGATTTTTTCCCGAAACCCCATAGGGGACTGTCAACAAATTTAAAAAGAACGAATATCTTTTGGATAACCCTGTAAAAACTAATATAGCAAAAATGTTCAAACTCCAGCTTATTAATAAGTGGCTTATTGTAATACAATGTGTTCATTTTTATGAAGATAGCATGTATACTCGTAGAGAAATTAAGATTTTTATAAAAACAGTCCCAAATTTCGCCAAGTTTTAGGTAGATTTCGTAAGAAATACTACCTATTACATTCTCACCTAAGTTGGAAATTTTGAAAAATTTTTGCAGATCTACGCCGATCATGACTCCCAGAACCCAAAACCACCCCCAGTTCAAAACTTTATATATATATATATCTATGTCACTTTTTTCTGACCACGATAACTGGAAAAATTCTGCATTAATCTTTTACAAACTGATACATAAAATCAAGGGGCATAAAATCTCGGTCAAGTTCGTTAATGGGCAAAATCGAACCAAGGGGGGGAGGGTGGGGGGGCTTTTTGTGAAAACAGAAAAACCCCCATAATTTCTTAATTATTATACGTATCGAATCCATTTAAAGTTATTAATACTTCTAGGAGAAGGGCCGAAAATTTATGTATGACAGATTTTTGATATAATTAAAAATGGCTCCAAGGGGGGGGGGAAAGGGGGGGTTTTAGAAGAAAAAAAATCATAGCTTCGTCAATTCACAAGATATCAAATCCGTGTAAATTTATTATTAATCCTCTTATTATTATCTAAAACTTTCATATTGACAAGTTTTTTATAGGACCAACTGTTATAGCAAAAAAAAAAAATTAAAAACAAAAAAAAATCCCTGCCGGCTCCGCCTGCAAACAAGTTACTTTTCGAAATAGGCAGTTCCAACTGCCGCATCTTTTCGAAACTGATACATAAAATCAAGGGGCATAAAATCTCGGTCAAGTTCGTTAATGGGCAAAATCGAACCAAGGGGGGGGGGATGGAGGGGGTTTGTGAAAACAGAAAAAAAACATAATTTCTTAATTATGATACGTATCGAATCCGTTTGACGTTATTATTACTTCTAGGAGAAGGGCCGAAAATTTATGTATGACAGATTTTTGATATAATTAAAAATTGCCTTAAGCGGGGGAAGGGGGGGGGGGTTAGAAGAAAAAAATTCATAACTTCATCAATTCCCAAGATTTCAAATTCGCTTAAATTTATTATAAATCCTCTTAGTATTATCTAAAACTTTTATATTGACAAGTTTTTTATAGGACCAACCGTTATAGCAAAAAAAAATTAAAAACAAAAAAACCCCTGCCGGCTCCGCCTGTAAACAAGTTATTTTTCGAAGTAAGCGGTTGCAACTCCCGCATCTGTTCGAAACTGATATATAAAATCAAGAGGCATAAAATCTCGGTCAAGTTCGTTAATGGGCAAAATCGAACGAGGGGGGGGATGGGGGGGCCTTTTTGTGAAAACAGAAAAAAAACCATAATTTCTTAATTATGATACGTATCGAATCCGTTTGAAGTTATTATTACTTCTAGGAGAAGGGCCGAAAATTTATGTATGACAGATTTATGATATAATTAAAAATTGCCTTAAGAGGGGGAGGGGGGTTTTAGAAGAAAAAAATTCATAACTTCGTCAATTCCCAAGATTTCAAATCCGCTTAAATTTATTATAAATCCTCTTAATATTATCTAAAACTTTTATATTGACAAGTTTTTTATAGGACCAACCGTTATACCAAAAAAAAAAATTTAAAACAAAAAAATCCATGCCGGATCCACCTGCAAACAAGTTAGGTTTCGAAGTAGGCGGTTCAAACTGCCGCATCATCGTAAAAAAGGTCATTTCTTCCGCAATTCCCGACAAACAGGCGCCCCACGGTCTGCGTCTTCGAAATCTACCTGTACCTGTAGGCCGAGCCGTCAGGGATTTTTTTGCTTATAATTTGCAGAGTTCTTAATATAAAAAAAAGTTCTTTTCAGAAAATATGACAAACAACATTGTACACAATACTCTGCAATCAGAATTAAAAAATAATAAAAATTGGATGAAAAATGAGCAGGCTTCTAAACAATGTTTTACTGCGCATGCGCGAATGCAATCTAAATATAATGTGCATAATGTATTAGCTAAGTATATAGAGCAGCTTTTGTGAAAGTCTCAAAATGATAGATTGAAAATTCTGAAAATTATCGTCGATAGAATAAGCTCAAAATCCGTTGTTCCCAAAAGGAAGCAAAAAGATGAGGGGTTGTATCGATATGTAGTAGTACGTGCAATATTGTGTACGCTATCTTGGCACTAATCAACAGCTATTTGATACAACCCCTCATATTTTTGCTTCTTTTTGGGAACAGCAGCTTTCGAGCTTATTCTATCGATGATATATTTCAGAATTTTCAAGCTATGTTTTTAAGATTTTCACAAAAGTTGCTCTATATACTTAGCTAATACATTATGCATATTATATTTTTATTGCATTCGCGCATGCGCGGTGAAAAATTTTTTAGTAAACCTGCTCATTTTTCATCCAATTTTTAATATTTTTTAATTCTGATTGCAGAGTATTGTGTACAATGTTATTTGTCATATTTTCTGAAAAGAACTTTTTTTTATATTAAGAACTCTGCAAATTATAAGCAAAAAACTTGGCGAAATTTGGGACTGTTTTTATAAAAATCTTAATTTCTCTACGAGTATACATGCTATCTTCATAAAAATGAACACATTGTATTACAATAAGCCACTTATTAATAATCTGGAGTTTGAACATTTTTGCTCTATTAGTTTTTACAGGGTTATCCAAAAGATATTCGTTCTTTTTAAATTTGTTGACAGTCCCCTATGGGGTTTCGGGAAAAAGTCTTTACGGAAATATATAACCTATGCTATACTGTTTACACACCTGCAGTTTCAGGTTAATTCCTCATGTATTTTTCTAGATAGTTAACAAAACGTCTAAAATCGCAAGTGACCGGTCATCTTTGGCAATATAGTGTACATATATATAATACAAAATTCAACTTCAATAGAAAGTTATTTTTTGTTATATCTTGTTGTAACTGTTAAAAAAAAATATTTGTTTGTTTGTTTTCCTGGTATAGTTTGTAGAGAATTTAATTTTCTTTATTTAATATAGGAAACACGTAATTTAAACACGTAACTTTAATAAAATCACAGTGTAAAATGAAATCTAAGATATACTATAGTCATTCGAACAATCAATAGGAAATTAGAAATGTAAATAATGAGACTACGGTGGGTTTAGGTTGGCAATTTTCAATATTTTGTTCAAATCTGACATTAAAAATAGCTTTATAGCAGTTCAAATCACTATTATAACTTCAAAATGCATTTATTAATCGTTCAAATGTTTTATCTTTAACTTAAAGGACAATCCAAATGCAATTACCAGTCCGGTTATAAAATTTACCAAGTTATCGCGGCAAAACCACTAAAAAAAACATATTTCGAGATAACTGAGTATACAGTCTTGCCCTTCGCAGGTATCGTCTTTTTACTCTTCAATATTAGACCGTAATTTTAGGACTTTTTAATAAACAAAATAGTCGGCATTCTTAAAGGGTCAAATATTATAAAATTATAAATAACAAAAAATAATTTTTTTTCGTCATTTCAAATCTTTCTAGTCGTCTTAAATTGCACAATTTATGACTTATCTTCACATGGCTTTGTTGTTCAAAATTGCATCCATTGCTTGAATATGTTTTTATTAAATCTGTGTCATTTTTGTTACACTTTAATTTTTATTAATTGGCATAATGGCTAAATTACTAATTTATTTTCTAAACATAAATATGCTGCTGTAATAAACACACATTTGGGAGAATGGTTTTATGATTGAACAACTGATTTTAATACTACTAAGTGTAACTTTTAAACCCGGACTGGTAATTACATTTGGATTGTCCTTTAAGTCAAACATAAAACATTTAAACCATTAATAAATGCATTTTGAAGTTATAATAGTGGTTTGAACAGCTATAAAGTTACTTTTAATTTCCGATTCGAACAAAACATTGAAAAACACTTTATATGAGCGTAACAATTTAGATGACGTAGCTTACTTATATTTGATTTATCCTGTAGTAAAAGACGAAAAGATATGAAGTATAGATAACGAAATTTTAATTGTTTTAATTTCTCACAAGGTATTAGATTAAAAACAAATACTATTTTAGAAATCATTTATTAGAAATGAGAGGCATTACATTCAGAACAAAATTTTTATATAATGGCCAATAATGTAAAATAAATACAATTTACTAATAAAAATGGATTTATTGTTTCCTTCAACAATTTATTATTTAAAAATCCAATCCAAAACCAGTTTTTAAAACTATAAAAGATAGTTTCAAATACCACGGTCATAATGAAATCTGCTTTGATTACACATTTTCTGTTTGTTTTTAAGTTACAAATTTAGTAACTATAAAGTATCTACCTTAACTATCTATTGCTTTCGAAAGCTTAAAGTTAATCTTATAATTAAATATTCTTCTTCAAGAAATTTATCACAGATAAGGTATACTGTTTTAGTACTGAGAACGTTAACATCTAAAAAAAAAAAACATTCTAAACTCAGATCCGTGAAAGTATACTTGTATTAAAATCCCTTTTCTAGAACTTGTCAAATTTAAATAGCAGCTCTTTTCGATAGATAATTAAAACTTCCTTTACGGAAGAATCACTTCAAAGTTTTATTAATTAAAAGTAATGAAACAAAGGATTAAAATCCTAATTAAAAGTCTCCTGAAAGGTGTAACAATTAATGAGATGGTTGGATTACAACTTAAATGAATTCCTACCGAATAAATTGATAATTGTGGAAATATTCTTTTTAAATATAGATAACAAAGGAATTTGAGATTTTTTTTTTATCAGACATTTTCATTCTTTATTCATAGTTGTTACGCATCATAGTTAAAAAAAAAAAAAAAAAAAAAAAAAAAAAAAAAAAAAAAAAACATGTTTTTAATTTAAATATATTATGCTATATTAAAAAAAAAGAATCTTGTACGAGACAAGATTAAAACCATCTTTACATCACTATACACAGCGTATTTTAGGAAAAAAATAGAATACGTGTGTTTTATATAAATGTGTTTAACATCATGTAGAATATTTGAAAACACACACATATTAACAAATTAGATATAAAGAAAAGAAAATACAAACCAATTAGCAGGAGACAGAGAGAGAGTTAAGACATTAATAAATAAAACTCCGTCAGCAAAAACTTTTATTTCAATTTACGTTAATAATTTCATATTTTTTTTCTAAATAAGGATATTGTTTATTTATCATAGACATGTAATATTTCAATGCATGATATACATTGCACAAACTCAGTAGTTTAGAATGGATAAAACTATGGAATCAGCTTGAAACAAATTACTGTACAATTTGATATCTTGAATTCGTTATAAGTAATTTAATGTTATATCATAAGTTATCTCACTCTTCTTTTAAAATATACATCTAAATACAATATGTTTTACAAAATTACTTTAAAAAATATTGTGAAACCTGGGTAAAATTTTGCTTGTAAAACTATGTAACGTATTAATATGCTACAATTTAAACAAGTCCTAGCGGCTCAGTCGAAAAAAGCAGGTTGAATTTTTTATTTTATTTTTTATATTTTAAGGTATATACATGAGATTTAACACAAAAAACATGTTGGTTTCACTTCTTCTAATTTTATTTACATGGCGAGAAAGGCAATATCTTTTGCATGGGAATTTTAAATTAGTCTTATAAACAGTCGTCCTTAATCTGTAATATAACCCAAAGTATGTAATAAATACCATCGAAAACTTGGTGAGTCCTGGTAAACGAGGTATAAAAATAACATACTTGATTAAAATATTCATCCAATATACTTGCAAAATCAATTCACTGTCCCAATATGTTTGAACTGGTTTAGAATTGCGGGGGTTATCGTGATGACACGCTTTGCATGTTTTGCTTTTATGTGTACCTATAAATGAACTGTGAAATAAACATACTTGATAACTCATACGAAATACTTGAAAGATGAATACACTTTCTCAATTAGATTCGAATCATTTCAATATATTTTGGAAGTTATATTAATATACGTATTTCCATGTTTTTAATTTTGTGTGACCCAGTAAACAAAATTTAATATATACATACTTGGTTAAAGAACTCATTCAAGATATTGGTAAGATCAATAAACTGCCCAAATTAGGCTCAAACTGATTCAGTATTTCGAAAGTTATTGTGATAACAAATTTTACATGTTTTGCCAATATACACTGCTCAAAACAATTAAAGGATATTGCAGTTTTAGGTGGATTTTGTATCTGGGAAACTTTTTAGCTGATTGATACATGGTCGACAGACATAGTAGGTTATATGAGAATAAATTACACATGTTTGGCAGAAAAAAATGCATTTTATTGCGCATTTGTGTACAAAAGGAAAAAAACACAATTTGTGCATATGAGAAAAAAAGAATAAGAAAAGGTGTTTTCTTCAAAGAAAATCATTTTCAGTAGGGGGTATGGTTTCCACGGGCGGCCAGCAACGTTGAACACCTTTGAGGCATGGACTCAATGAGGCTATTAATGACGAGTTGGGGTATTCTGCCCCACTCTTCCAGAAGATCTCTTTCCAGTTCTTGGAGAGTTTGTGGGGGTTGTTGGCGGCCAGAAACTCGTCTTCCTAGAGCATCCCAAACGTGCTCGATTGGATTCATGTCTGGAGAACACGCTGGCCATTCCATTCGAACGATTCCTTCCTCGAAAGGAAATCCCCCACCAGGTTTGCACGATGTGGCCTGCAGTTATCGTCCATTAAAATGAAGTTATCTCCGATTGCTGCAGCGTAAGGAACTACAATAGGTCTGAGGATCTCATCCCTATATCGGCGACCAGTCAGAGCTCCATCTCGAATGATGTAGAGGTCAGTGCGCCCGTCAATGGAGATGGCACCATACACCAACACTCCTCCACCGCCAAATCTGACACTTTCGTGCACGAATGCAGGATTATTCCTACTGCCACGGTCCCTCCAGATGAAAATACGCCTATTATCCGGATGCACAGAAAAACGGGACTCGTCAGAAAACAGAATATTGCTCCATTCATTTCTCCTCCAGTTGACATGCTCGGTTGCCCACTCCCTGCGGTCGCGACGATGCCTTGATGTTAATCTAACACATACCATCGGTCGGCGAGCATACAGACCTACAGCACGGAGCCGGTTTCGGACAGTTTGAGTTGAAATCGTGGTGCCTGTAGTCAATTAGGGAACTGCTAGGCCTAATTGGACTATGTAACAATAAGAATATTGTATGTTTTATGTGAGAAGTGTATTTTGAAGAAATAACCAACGAAGCGCTGTGGAATTGATTTCCTAGAATGGTTCTTGCTTTTGTTATTTTGAAGTCTAGTTGTTCAATTAGTTCAGTAAATTAACTTTTTACGTATCACCTTTCTATATATATATATATATATATATATACTACTACTACTACTACTACTACTAAAAGAACAAAAATATTTCTACATATTCTTGAACGTGAAAAAGATTTGATGTATTTCAAGTGTTTGAATACCTACTTGTGTAAAAACAAATAAATTAATAAAAAAGAACGTGTTTCATCAGTCAACTTTAATGTCTATTTTGCATGCTAAGTTACTTCATTCTATTTTATTGTCACATTAAACATTCGATACTTTTCAATCATTGGAAGATTACTGCATTATAAAAAATCAGAATCCTCTTTATATGGAATTGGATATTTTATTTTCTGTAATTTCAGCAATACTTTGGAAAATACATTTTTAAAACATTGTAAAACATAAGAATCCTATTTATATTATTACTAAATGTTTAGTTTTGCGATTAAGTATTTATATTTGCTATTAAATGTTTAGTTTTCTAAGGTAAGTAACAAATTTTACAAAGTGATACTTCAATTCATTTTAACAAAATTCATTAATTTAAGCAATGCTGAAGTTCCAAAATTATTTTTAATACCATTACCGATATTAATTTCAGTATAAGTAAGTCTTATTATGATCTTAAACTATTGTCATTAATCAATTAATCATATATTTAAGTGTTATAATACGCTATTTAGAAAATATACATACGCTTTCACTAATATACATTAAACAATTTTTAATTAACGCAAAAAAAGGGTTAACCCGAATTAAAATTAGAAAAAAATATCGCACATATAAGTGGCATTTATAAAGAATTGTTGTTTCTAAATAATCTTCTGCTCACAGTCATGCATTTCATTTACATTTTTGGCTTTGTACACATTATTAAAAAATATTTATCTTTTTTCTAAGGACCCATAAAAATTAGAATACTTTTTTAAGAAGTACATTTAAAATTAATTTTAAATCCTTGTCTTAAGGAGAGCTACGTTCGTTACAGAAGCTGCGAAAACATTTTGAAAAATCTTTAGATATTTCTATTATTATTTTGATAAGCTTCGTTGTAAAAGAAAACAAATGTATTTACTTTAAGTATGGGAAAGCACCAGAAGGCTTGGTTGTATATATTTAATACTTTTATAATGCTATATTCGAATATTATAATTTTGTATAAGCAGTCTATTTCTTTAATTGTTTGCGTCATGTTTTAGCTACTAAAGCAAAATCACGAACTCTTTTAAAAGTAAATATATGTTTTTATATTTTTTAAAGTAAATTTATCTGTACAAAAAATTTGGTAAATGAATACAAAACATATTGAAAAATCTTTTATCTTAGATTACAGTTAATTACAGAGAAATTTAAAGAAAGTAAAGCGAATATCATTTGATAATTTTAATGACAGTGTTTATTTTTCTAACTGATGTTTTAACATAGTTGAATGTAATTTAAAAATATTTTAACATTTGATTTCGGTTTATCTCTCTAAAATGATCAATTTAAATTTGTTAGCTGTTTAATAATTAAATTATGAATCATAACGTCGTCTATTACACTATAAACATCGATGAAAGTAAGATGTATTTTAGGGCGGAAAATAAAGCTTTCTTTGATATTTACAGAATTTATAATTGCACAAATTTCAAACGCTACATATACACACAGTGTTTTTGTTTTCAAAAATATATGAAGAAATTCAGAAAATTTCGTCAAACCACCAATAAAAGAATGAATTTTTTAAACGTTTAGATGCTGGGAAGAAATTTAATTTTTTCATTTCTTTCTATATGCTCTGTTAGCTTTCATAAAAATAGCATATTTCCTTGACGCGTAAATGTGTGACACCAATTTCAATGCGAGAACTTTTTGAACTAAATATATAGAGTATAGAATTATTGATATATATATATATATATATATATATATATATATATATATATAATCCAGCAAAAACATGATTTTGGCCTGAACTAGCACCACCCCCCTCACCAGAAACAAGACAACACAAGAAAACACAATTAGAAAATATATGTAAAAATAAACAGAAACAAGCTGCGGCCAAATCAGCAGTGGGTAAATTCAAAGGCAGCCAAGCATCCGAACAAAAAGATTAACAATTAGTGGCAGTGAGTTTCGGCCAGAGCGCTGCGTAGCAAAAATTCAAAATGTACAGAAACATATTTGAATACTACTTAACAGACGCTCCCCCCACCGTACCCTACGCCACAGTATAAGCGAATGCTGTACCAAAATCACAATACTGAATCACCATGGTTGAAACAAATGTCTTTTCGAAAATACACACAACCAAATCAGCCACGTTGCCACAATTAAAAAAGTAAAACACGATAAACAAACCAAATCCGTTATTCAGTACACAAACCAGATTCGTTCCACGTCGGATGCCAACAAACACAGCCATCATCATAAAACCGTCCTTTTCAGGCTTTAGGAATTACGAGTCATTTACTGTTGAATGTAAGCAATCTATCAATAATGGCGGCAGTCTGCAAAATCTGAATATTTTTTGATAAAATTAAGAGGGATATTGTTTTTATAATATAAATGACTGATAAAATAAAATATTTCCTTATTAAACAGGTTTTTATTTGAACAAATACTGTAAAAACGGTAAATTTGACCAATTATAATATTTATATATATACGTTTGTGAATATTTGAAGACCAATGAATTAATTGATTCACAGTAAACGGAAAACTGGTACGCTTATCAAAAACTGAAATATGTAAACCATTTTTAATCAAAATTTTTAGATCCAGATAATTAGCGAGCTTGTTATCATCATTAGTTTTCTTTAATACTAAAGAGTCAGGGTAAATTTCTTGAGAACTCACCCCAAAATCCCCATCGAAATTTAAAACAATTAAATCATCTATGTATCTGTAAGCAATAAATCGAACATCAGCTGTATTGATATTATATTGAAACTCATAATAAAATAAAAATAAATTAGCGGCCGTAGATGAATAACTTGTACCCATCCCGATACCATTGATTTGCGAGTATATTTTGGAACCTGTATAAACATAATTGTTATAAAGATAGAAATGACATAATTTGAAAAATAAAGTAGAGTTAAAATCCATGACGTCTAAAACCAACTCAGCTGTCTTTAAAAGTGCTTCCTTTAAGCTATTAATACGGATATTTGTAAATAAATTTTCGAAATCATAAGTTTGGACGGAATGTATATTATCACTTTTTATTTTCCTTGCTATATCATAACTGTTCGAAATTATCCAAAAGCAGTTAGTATCTTTGTATTTGTATTTTAACATGTTTAAAACTCTTTTAAGCAGCTCTTCGAATTTCTTATTAAAGTTATTACTAATACTATTGACACTACTGCATATAAACCTGTATTTAACCGGTATTTTATGAAATTTGGGGGAAATAAATAAAAATGAAAATGATACGTTTTTATTGCAAGGAAAAGGAATTTTAGTTTGTTTAGAAAATGCCAGATGCTTTTAATAAGTGTTTGTTTTAATAAGTGTTTAATAAGTGTTTGTGTTTGTAATTTGTTCAAATAAAAACCTGTTTAATAAGGAAAGAACAAAAATATTTCTACATATTCTTGAACGTGAAAAAGATTTGATGTATTTCAAGTGTTTGAATACCTACTTGTGTAAAAACAAATAAATTAATAAAAAAGAACGTGTTTCATCAGTCAACTTTAATGTCTATTTTGCATGCTAAGTTACTTCATTCTATTTTATTGTCACATTAAACATTCGATACTTTTCAATCATCGGAAGATTACTGCATTATAAAAAATCAGAATCCTCTTTATATGGAATTGGATATTTTATTTTCTGTAATTTCAGCAATACTTTGGAAAATACATTTTTAAAACATTGTAAAACATAAGTATCCTATTTATATTATTACTAAATGTTTAGTTTTGCGATTAAGTATTTATATTTGCTATTAAATGTTTAGTTTTCTAAGGTAAGTAACAAATTTTACAAAGTGATACTTCAATTCATTTTAACAAAATTCATTAATTTAAGCAATGCTGAAGTTCCAAAATTATTTTTAATACCATTACCGATATTAATTTCAGTATAAGTAAGTCTTATTATGATCTTAAACTATTGTCATTAATCAATTAATCATATATTTAAGTGTTATAATACGCTATTTAGAAAATATACATACGCTTTCACTAATATACATTAAACAATTTTTAATTAACGCAAAAAAAGGGTTAACCCGAATTAAAATTAGAAAAAAATATCGCACATATAAGTGGCATTTATAAAGAATTGTTGTTTCTAAATAATCTTCTGCTCACAGTCATGCATTTCATTTACATTTTTGGCTTTGTACACATTATTAAAAAATATTTATCTTTTTTCTAAGGACCCATAAAAATTAGAATACTTTTTTAAGAAGTACATTTAAAATTAATTTTAAATCCTTGTCTTAAGGAGAGCTACGTTCGTTACAGAAGCTGCGAAAACATTTTGAAAAATCTTTAGATATTTCTATTATTATTTTGATAAGCTTCGTTGTAAAAGAAAACAAATGTATTTACTTTAAGTATGGGAAAGCACCAGAAGGCTTGGTTGTATATATTTAATACTTTTATAATGCTATATTCGAATATTATAATTTTGTATAAGCAGTCTATTTCTTTAATTGTTTGCGTCATGTTTTAGCTACTAAAGCAAAATCACGAACTCTTTTAAAAGTAAATATATGTTTTTATATTTTTTAAAGTAAATTTATCTGTACAAAAAATTTGGTAAATGAATACAAAAAATATTGAAAAATCTTTTATCTTAGATTACAGTTAATTACAGAGAAATTTAAAGAAAGTAAAGCGAATATCATTTGATAATTTTAATGACAGTGTTTATTTTTCTAACTGATGTTTTAACATAGTTGAATGTAATTTAAAAATATTTTAACATTTGATTTCGGTTTATCTCTCTAAAATGATCAATTTAAATTTGTTAGCTGTTTAATAATTAAATTATGAATCATAACGTCGTCTATTACACTATAAACATCGATGAAAGTAAGATGTATTTTAGGGCGGAAAATAAAGCTTTCTTTGATATTTACAGAATTTATAATTGCACAAGTTTCAAACGCTACATATACACACAGTGTTTTTGTTTTCAAAAATATATGAAGAAATTCAGAAAATTTCGTCAAACCACCAATAAAAGAATGAATTTTTTAAACGTTTAGATGCTGGGAAGAAATTTAATTTTTTTCATTTCTTTCTATATGCTCTGTTAGCTTTCATAAAAATAGCATATTTCCTTAACGCGTAAATGTGTGACACCAATTTCAATGCGAGAACTTTTTGAACTAAATATATAGAGTATAGAATTATTGATATATATATATATATATATATAATCCAGCAAAAACATGATTTTGGCCTGAACTAGCACCACCCCCCTCACCAGAAACAAGACAACAAAAGAAAACACAATTAGAAAATATATGTAAAAATAAACAGAAACAAGCTGCGGCCAAATCAGCAGTGGGTAAATTCAAAGGCAGCCAAGCATCCGAACAAAAAGATTAACAATTAGTGGCAGTGAGTTTCGGCCAGAGCGCTGCGTAGCAAAAATTCAAAATGTACAGAAACATATTTGAATACTACTTAACAGACGCTCCCCCCACCGTACCCTACGCCACAGTATAAGCGAATGCTGTACCAAAATCACAATACTGAATCACCATGGTTGAAACAAATGTCTTTTCGAAAATACACACAACCAAATCAGCCACGTTGCCACAATTAAAAAAGTAAAACACGATAAACAAACCAAATCCGTTATTCAGTACACAAACCAGATTCGTTCCACGTCGGATGCCAACAAACACAGCCATCATCATAAAACCGTCCTTTTCAGGCTTTAGGAATTACGAGTCATTTACTGTTGAATGTAAGCAATCTATCAATAATGGCGGCAGTCTGCAAAATCTGAATATTTTTTGATAAAATTAAGAGGGATATTGTTTTTATAATATAAATGACTGATAAAATAAAATATTTCCTTATTAAACAGGTTTTTATTTGAACAAATACTGTAAAAACGGTAAATTTGACCAATTATAATATTTATATATATACGTTTGTGAATATTTGAAGACCAATGAATTAATTTATTCACAGTAAACGGAAAACTGGTACGCTTATCAAAAACTGAAATATGTAAACCATTTTTAATCAAAATTTTTAGATCCAGATAATTAGCGAGCTTCTTATCATCATTAGTTTTCTTTAATACTAAAGAGTCAGGGTAAATTTCTTGAGAAATCACCCCAAAATCTCCATCGAAATTTAAAACAATTAAATCATCTATGTATCTGTAAGCAATAAATCGAACATCAGCTGTATTGATATTATATTGAAACTCATAATAAAATAAAAATAAATTAGCGGCCGTAGATGAATAACTTGTACCCATCCCGATACCATTGATTTGCGAGTATATTTTGGAACCTGTATAAACATAATTGTTATAAAGATAGAAATGACATAATTTGAAAAATAAAGTAGAGTTAAAATCCATGACGTCTAAAACCAACTCAGCTGTCTTTAAAAGTGCTTCCTTTAAGCTATTAATAGGGATATTTGTAAATAAATTTTCGAAATCATAAGTTTGGATGGAATGTATATTATCACTTTTTATTTTCCTTGCTATATCATAACTGTTCGAAATTATCCAAAAGCAGTTAGTATCTTTGTATTTGTATTTTAACATGTTTAAAACTCTTTTAAGCAGCTCTTCGAATTTCTTATTAAAGTTATTACTAATACTATTGATACTACTGCATATAAACCTGTATTTAACCGGTATTTTATGAAATTTGGGGGAAATAAATAAAAATGGAAATGATACGTTTTTATTGCAAGGAAAAGGAATTTTAGTTTGTTTAGAAAATGCCAGATGCTTTTAATAAGTGTTTGTTTTAATAAGTGTTTAATAAGTGTTTGTGTTTGTAATTTGTTCAAATAAAAACCTGTTTAATAAGGAAATATTTTATTTTATCAGTCATTTATATTATAAAAACAATATCCCTCTTAATTTTATCAAAAAATATTCAGATTTTGCAGACTGCCGCCATTATTGATAGATTGCTTACATTCAACAGTAAATGACTCGTAATTCCTAAAGCCTGAAAAGGACGGTTTTATGATGATGGCTGTGTTTGTTGTCATCCGACGTGGAACGAATCTGGTTTGTGTACTGAATAACGGATTTGGTTTGTTTATCGTGTTTTACTTTTTTAATTGTGGCAACGTGGCTGATTTGGTTGTGTGTATTTTCGAAAAGACATTTGTTTCAACCATGGTGATTCAGTATTGTGATTTTGGTACAGCATTCGCTTATACTGTGGCGTAGGGTGCGGTTGGGGAGCGTCTGTTAAGTAGTATTCAAATATGTTTCTGTACATTTTGAATTTTTGCTACGCAGCGCTCTGGCCGAAACCCACTGCCACTAATTGTTAATCTTTTTGTTCGGATGCTTGGCTGCCTTTGAATTTACCCACTGCTGATGAGGCCGCAGCTTGTTTCTGTTTATTTTTACATATATTTTCTAATTGTGTTTTCTTGTGTTGTCTTGTTTCTGGTGAGGGGGGTGGTGCTAGTTCAGGCCAAAATCATGTTTTTGCTGGATTATATTGAATTTGTGTGTTCTAATATGCAGCTTCTGGCGCTGTTCACAAGAATATTTAGCTGTTTTGTTTGTGTTGTGATGGTTACTGCTTATATATATATATATATATATATATATATATATATATATATATATATCGATCATAAACAAAACAGCTATATATTCTTAACAGCTTGATCAAAAAATTTTGATTAAAAATGGATTACAAATTTCAGTTTTTGATAAGCGTACCAGTTTTCCGTTTAATGTGAATCAATTAATTCATTGGTCTTCAAATATTCACAAACGTATATATATAAATATTATAATTGGTCAAATTTACCGTTTCTACAGAATTTGTTCAAATAAAAACCTGTTTAATAAGGAACTATGTTATTTTATCAGTCATTTATATTATAAAAACAATATCCCTCTAAAATTTATCAAACAATATTCAGATTTTGCAGACTGCCTCCATTATTGATAGATTGCTTACATTCAACAGTAAATGACTCGTAATTCCTAAAGCCTGAAAAGGACGGTTTTATGATGATGGCTGTGTTTGTTGGCATCCGACGTGGAGCGAATCTGGATTGTGTATTGAATGACGGATTTGGATTGTTTATCGTGTTTTACTTTTTAATTGTGGCTACGTGGCTGAATTGGCTGTGTGTATTTTCAAAGAGACATTTGTTTCAACTATGGTGTTTCAGTATTGTGATATTGGTACAGCATTCGCTTAATATTGTGGTGTAGGTAACGGTGGGGGGAGCGTCTGTTAAGTAGTATTCAAATATGTTTCTGTACATTTTGAATTTTTGCTACGCAGCGCTCTGGCCGAAACCCACTGCCACTAATTGTTAATCTTTTTGTTCGGATGCTTGGCTGCCTTTGAATTTACCCACTGCTGATGAGGCCGCAGCTTGTTTCTGTTTATTTTTACATATATTTTCTAATTGTGTTTTCTTGTGTTGTCTTGTTTCTGGTGAGGGGGGTGGTGCTAGTTCAGGCCAAAATCATGTTTTTGCTGGATTATATTGAATTTGTGTGTTCTAATATGCAGCTTCTGGCGCTGTTCACAAGAATATTTAGCTGTTTTGTTTGTGTTGTGATGGTTACTGCTTATATATATATATATATATATATATCGATCATAAACAAAACAGCTATATATTCTTAACAGCTTGATCAAAAAATTTTGATTAAAAATGGATTACAAATTTCAGTTTTTGATAAGCGTACCAGTTTTCCGTTTAATGTGAATCAATTAATTCATTGGTCTTCAAATATTCACAAACGTATATATATAAATATTATAATTGGTCAAATTTACCGTTTCTACAGAATTTGTTCAAATAAAAACCTGTTTAATAAGGAACTATGTTATTTTATCAGTCATTTATATTATAAAAACAATATCCCTCTAAAATTTATCAAACAATATTCAGATTTTGCAGACTGCCTCCATTATTGATAGATTGCTTACATTCAACAGTAAATGACTCGTAATTCCTAAAGCCTGAAAAGGACGGTTTTATGATGATGGCTGTGTTTGTTGGCATCCGACGTGGAGCGAATCTGGATTGTGTATTGAATGACGGATTTGGATTGTTTATCGTGTTTTACTTTTTAATTGTGGCTACGTGGCTGAATTGGCTGTGTGTATTTTCAAAGAGACATTTGTTTCAACTATGGTGTTTCAGTATTGTGATATTGGTACAGCATTCGCTTAATATTGTGGTGTAGGTAACGGTGGGGGGAGCGTCTGTTAAGTAGTATTCAAATATGTTTCTGTACATTTTGAATTTTTGCTACGCAGCGCTCTGGCCGAAACCCACTGCCACTAATTGTTAATCTTTTTGTTCGGATGCTTGGCTGCCTTTGAATTTACCCACTGCTGATGAGGCCGCAGCTGGTTTCTGTTTCTGTTTATTTTTACATATATTTTCTACTGTGTTTTCTTGTGTTGTCTTGTTTCTGGTGAGGGGGGTGGTGCTAGTTCAGGCCAAAATCATGTTTTTGCTGGATTATATATATATATATATATATATATATATATATATATATATATATATATATAGTATTAAATATATTGGTTTAAAGCTACATGTATTAACAAAAGTGCAAATATTTTGCAAATCACATTTAGTTCACGTGCGAAATTAACTATAATTTCTAAAAAACAGTTACAAATCATACTATGACTTATTAAACAAATGAAAATACTTTGAAGTGTTCAAATGTGTTATAGAACAATGATGTTGAATCGTTCATAAAATATATTTATGTACTATTTGTAAGAAAATTTTAAGATGTTTTGCAATATAAATATATTTGTTACAAGTTTTTTTTCCTTAATGCATTAAAAAGTTATCTAAAATTTCAAACGTCACCTAAAAATCACCTTGCCTCTAAAAATCATTTTTTTAACTATTTAGTTTAACCGAACCGTACGCAAAAGCTCTCAGCATAGCTGAAATATAATAATTTAATTTATTATAAAAAAATATTTACGTAATTTTTTTTTAAATAAGACATTAAAAAAAATATTTTAATAGCATGTAATAAACACGTCTGATTAAGATAATTGTTGTTTTTATTAGAATTGATAAATAGATAATCAGGCAAATAATTTAAAAAAAGTATATGTTCGAATAAAGAAATTGTTGGTACTGTTGCAAAAAGAAGCAATCTGTATTCTTCATGCAATGTTTTACGCATATAATACATAATAAATTGAAATTTATCTGTTATAAGGCACCAAATCATACAGCAAAATATTGAAAATTATGAAAAGAAAATATTTAAAACATTGAAACTGAAAAAATCCATCTACAGATGAAACCTCAAGTTTTTGCAAGTTTTGCAAAATAACTAACATCATTTGAGAAGGAGGCGTGACCACTCATGGCGCGTTGGTCTGAGTCGTCGGGTTACACAGGACATCACAGGTTCGATTCCTCTCATGGGAAAGGGTTGGTTAATTACTATAAACTCATGCAGGAAGGAAAAAAATGAGCAGAAATTTATGTATCCCTTATAAGGTTGTCCTCGCGAAGTAACTTTTTTTTTATCCTATAAATTTTATTTTAACGACGTAAATTTTTTTTAATTTGAATACATCCATGGTATCAAAAATGAGTACATAGCAGTTCATATTTGTATGCATCCATGGTATCAAAAATGAGTACATAGCAGTTCATATTTGAATACATCCATGGGATCAAAAATGAGTACACGTGTTTCTCAATTTTGAGTACGTTTGGATCGGAGCTATTTTGAGTATGTGACGTATTGAAAATTGAGTATTTTTTACTCAATTTTGAGTACCCATTTTTTTCAGTGTAGGTATTACAGTTATCTTATAAAAGTAAAGAATTAAAGAAATCTTTAAAGATTTTTGTTCATTAAAATTAATTACAGTGATTGCTAAAATTATGTAATTTTTTTCAAAAATTCTGTATTTTTTACTTTTGCATATTTATGCAAAATGGCATGTATCATGGAAATCAGTGTTGTATTTCAGATAATGCTGAATTGAAAGAAAAAATATAATTAAATTCATTTATTAAAATAAAAAAGCAATATAATATACGGACAGCTACTATCACAATCACAAGTCCTTCAACAAAAATCGAGTGAAGTTACCCGTAAGCCATTGTGACGTCACGGTGAGTTCACAATGCCGTCACACTGTGACTTTGTGACCGTCGTCGTGACGTCAAGTGATGTCGATTGGAAGTCACTGTGACCTTAATGTGAAGTCTTTATGGCCGTTTTCAAGGCTTTCTGTGACCTCACAATGTGACTACTTTGTGAAGTCACCATGCGACTTCAATGTGAAAAATGTGACGAATCTGCATCGGATAGGGTGACAAGATGTTACCCGAATCTGATCCGGGTTCTTCTGATCGACATTGTTTTATGCTACAAGTGTGTGACGTTTGTGACGACACTGCACTGGGACAGGTGACCAGATTTTACACGAATCGAATCCAAAAAGTTCGGATCGATCTTTTTGGATTTGTTTGGCTACAGAATAGATTTGGATTAGTGGTCGGGTGACCTGATTTTCATGAACCCGATCTGACCCGGGTTGGGTATTATTTTTTACTTTAAGTCTTGTTCGGAAAAGAAGCTTGCATACAACCGAGTAACCAGATTTTATCAGAAATTGCCCGAATCCGGTTATATTCTTCTTGAACATGATTGAATGTCTACTTGAACATGAATGATGGTTGTCTGAAATTATCGTTCGATTCAACCCGCAACAAAAAAAAATCTGTAGGCCCACAACCCGACCGAACCTGATAAATGATTTAATCGGCACTCATCCGGATCCGAAACCCGAAATCAAAGAAAATAGATCTACAACTTTATGCAATTATAGAAAAATTATGTATAATTATATCTTTCATGTTAATTTTATCGTTCAGATAGAAAAATGAACACATATAAAGACTCATTCCTAATAAAATATAGTTTTTCATCTAAAACAAAATTATTGTCTTTAAAAAAATCATGTTAAAAAGAAGCCGAGCTGAAAGAATAAATTTTCAACCAAAAAACATTGTAGACAACCAGATTCAAACCACACGACAACAAAAACAACTATCACCAATCAGACGCGACACAAATTTTATCAGGTCGGATGCGGGTAAAAAAATTTATCTGATCCGATATAGGACTAGTCGAATCGACATTAATATTCTTTCCTTTTTTCACTCCAAATTCCGGGTAACCAGACTTTACCAGAACCCAAAACCGCCGGGTTGGCTGTAAATTGTCCACTAATGTCAGAGACAGATTAAAACAGCGTTGAATTCAGACACTTTTCTCCGGGAAGGATTTCTGTGGCTCCGGGAGGGACATTTTAGATTTCCGGAAAAGAAATTACAATTTTTAACCATTAAAAGCATAAATTATCAAATCTTTCGGGGGGGGGGATGTCCTTCCCGGGCCACCCCCTAAATTCAACACTGAATTAGAATTTCGTATATGTCGGATAACAAGATTTCATCAAATCTAAATATGACCCATATCCTA
The DNA here is from genome assembly GCA_963931845.1 of Maratus michaelseni. Lineage (NCBI taxonomy): Eukaryota > Metazoa > Arthropoda > Arachnida > Araneae > Salticidae > Maratus > Maratus michaelseni. The sequence goes on along the minus strand of OZ007596.1, from coordinate 125,327,836 downwards.
TCGGCTACAATTTTTCTTTATGTGCAACTCGGCTCTCAGTTAGAATTTTACATGAGTTTGGGAAATCAGCTAATGTAGAGTTAAACAAGTGAAAGTACAAATGTAAAACAAATATTGAATATATCCCCATCTATAGTGATAGCCTATCCAGCCTGCAGGCAATCTACGCCTTTAGAACCATCAATCCACAAATCCACGAAATTAAAACCCAACTTAGTAACCTGCTACATATAACTTCGCTAGGTCATGTGACAGCACACAAGGGGACCTTCGGCAATGAATCTGCGGATATGCAAGCAAAGGAAGCAACGACAAAAACATCAATAGACATCTCGCTACCTGCGCCCCACTCCTATATCAAAAGTTCCCTTAGAATGTGCATGTTGCAGCAGTGGCAAGACCACTGGGACTACTCACAGAAAAGTAGATATACCTATGACATAGTCCCGGCGGTATCTTGCAATCTTATTACTTTAACTCCCTCAACCACTGCCTTCCTAACGGGACACGGCCCTTTCGGGTCATATCTAAACAGGTTTAAAAAGGCCCGAACTCCCACCTGTGAGTGTGGCGCAGAGGCGTCAGCCTCACACTTACTTTAACTGCCCCTTTACAGCTCGCTGGCACATCCGTCGCCCCTCTTCTCCCCCTAGTGGTTGGCTAGATAATATCCTTTCCCGCCCAGCACTTTTATACAAACTGAAAAACATATTTAAGTTCTTGTTGGAACTTTCTAACTTGACCCGCTCCTGAGATATGGACTTCATTCCTGGTATGAACATCATTCAATCATAAACCATCTTCACTGCCCAGTGTCGCGCTGGAGGTATGTCTCTGCCAGTGAACTACCTGTAATGTACATTAAGATAGTATCACCTTAGCATGTCTATTTCCACCCCGCCCCCTATCGCGTTTTCTGGCGGGTTCAGCTCCAGCTGAAATATGTATTTTTTATAAAGTGAAAACTTCTTTAGGCGCGTTGTGCATTTTTTGAGATGGGAAAAAACTATTGAATTCGCGACCCTGTAACCGAAACCACTGTATATGTTGCCAATTCATACAATGAAGTGAAAGTATCAAAAGGAAATAGTTCACGTGCAGAAAGCGAAATGATTGGTATTATGAATAAAAATAATTCAGAAAATAATTTCAAGATAAATTTAGCACGCGCGGTGAAAACAGATAAAAGTGACTCAACTTGCGAGACCAAATCAAAAGATGAAAATGAAATAACAAAACACGGAAAATATTATAATTTAACAAGAACGAGAAAAATAGACGGAAGTAATATAAAAAAAATGAAAATAATGAAATATTTCATGAAAGTTTTAAGAAACGTGGTTACCGATACGGAAATGAAGTGAAATCATTTTATAGAAAAGAAAATTTGTCGATAGAAATTATAGATACCGCAAACAATACGCGCAGTATGAAGATAGAAAAAAGCATAATGCTCACGAATACAGTAAACAAGACAGGCAGCAAAGAAGTCATTTTTGGAGTGATAGGAGGCGGGAACCCTATTTTGCAGATAAATGTTATTACATAAGATATGAAACTAAATCTCATGGAAGAAATGATGAATGTATTGAGAGTTGTTTAAATTGTGGATGAAAATTCATAAGTTTCATTGGTATTCATTTCAAAGAATACCAATTAATTAAATTTTATATTTCATTTATTTGTAAATTTACGTTTTAAGCAATAGATTGCAATTTTTGTATGTAAAATAATATGCATTATTTTTTATGTACAATAGCGCATTAAATGAAAATTGTAATATAATTTTTGTAGTAGTAGTTTATAATAAATGAATAAAAAAAAACACTTCATTTAAAAGTATTTCCTGCGCAATAAAATGTTTCCTGACGATTCAAAAAATACATACGTAATTGTTCAAGTTTTCACTTCTGTCGGCACTCCCGAAGTGCCATTGTTTTTTTTTTTTTTTTTTTTTTTTTTTTTTTTTTTTTTTTTAAGACCTTAATAAAGGGACCGGGAGGGACATCTAAGCTCTACAAATCTGGTTCCCAGTCTGAGCAGTCCCTCTTAGGCATTCAAATATTGAATATAAAAATGTAGATATGGATGTATTGAAAATGTTAATAAAAATAAGTATTTCAAAAATATGAAATTCGATTATGCAAGTAAACAACAACCTTTTAAATTGTCTTGTACTTCCATTTTCAATGTTTAAACGAAAAAAAAAATTAACAATAATTAACACTATTTTCCTGTTAATGCACGTCCTGTTTGCCATATTTGTTATATGTGGTTAAATTATTTAATTAATGAAAATATAAGTATATATTTTTAAATAAGTATTGTAAAAGATATACATTAGGAAACCATTTAAAAAATAGATAGGGACATTTATTGTTAAATACTATAAAAATAGCGACCATTATATCAAGCATTAAATCCCATTTCAATGTAAACAAATTATAAAAATTAAAGTCATAAACACATTTTATTATATTTTTTACTGATATTTCATTACACGCTTAGAACCAATTTGACAATTTGTCTTTATCTTGTTTTTAGATAGTGTATGAAATGCAAAAATTAAATATCAATTAACGTACTCAGTTGTGACAGTTATTACAAATTTATCAGGAAAATATTTCAAAAAATCACATATTATCAGTTTTAAATTATAAATTTTTATGTGAATAACTATGAAAATTCAATGCAAACAGTTATTATTATCATAATTGTTGCAAATGTATCAGAATTGTTTTTTAAACAATTAAATATTAATAGTTTTAAGTTATAATTTTTTTTTCTTGAGATGAATAACTATGAAAATTGAACCAAAAAACGCAAAATATTTTAAATTCAAATTTCATATTTAACTTTATTATTATTAAAACTTTACGTTAAAAAATATATTGTTAATAATTAGATTAAGACGATCAAACACCCAAACTACATATAAATAACGATTCAAAAAATTAAAGAAGAAATTTAACAATTACTATCTTTTTTTTTTAATTTGAAAAGAAGCATTAAGCATCGTAACCTTTAAAAAATACACTATTAAACACACTATTACGAAAAAACTATATAGTATATGCAAAAACAACATACCGATATCATGGTAAGGACACCATATGCTGAAATCCCGAGAGAATGATTATCCATTTTGATTTTATAGTAGTAGGTCTGCTTAGAACTCATACCTATGCAAAAGACGACTATGGATTCCGAATTCCGATCACAATAAAAGTGTACCAGCAGAGATGTGTTCTGAACTGAATGATGATGTGTTGTGAACTGAATATCAAATATCACACAGACCTAAGAACACACCCTGCTAGACACGTAACTATTTTTGTTCTAATAAAATATTTAAAATGCCCCTACATGATATTAATTCCGAAAAAATTGAAAGAACAAAACATTCAGCTTGCAAAGAATAAAAATATCGTCTGAGTGAAATACGCGCTGTGAACGTCTGCGCTCCAAAGGCGACTTCTTGTCACAGAATAACACCTGCTTTAGTAAAATAAAATATAAAGAAACGAACTTAAATCATGATATTTTAAATGTTTTGTAATTTAGATAAGCGACAAATTAAGTTATAATGATGTTTTAATATTCTATTTTTATATGAGAGAATTTTGCATTTAATAGGGCCTTCTATTAAATTTCTTAGAAAAAAGACCTGTGATAATTTGTATGTTTAAATATTTTTAATACATTGCATTCGCTCACTGTCAGTACAAAGTAAACAAAAATTATAAATAAAAATTGATTTAATACGTAGCCTTTATACAATAATTTCTATATAATATATATACTGGTTTATAAATGAATTTACTAAATACGAATATATTTTATTTAAATTTCAATGTATTTAATTAAGAACCGAACAGATTATCAAATGCGTTTCATGCGGTTAAACCTTTAAATTGCTAACAATTTTACCGCAATTGGAGCTCTATTTATGATAACTTTCCCCAGCAACTTGTCTACGTTATTATGTGTATATTTAAGGATTTTTGCATGTTTATTATGTGATATATTTTTATGACTACTATTTCTTGAAAATTTCATGAAAATGTGAATAATTTATCTCCGTCATAATATCTATATATATATATATATATATATATATATATATATATATAGAGAGAGAGAGAGAGAGAGAGAGAGATAGATAGATAGATATATAGATATAGATAGATAAATAGATAGATAGATAGATAGATAGATAGATAGATAGTTATTATTCATTATCTTATTTTGTAAATATTTTTGTGTTAATAGTCAGAGACAATGTGAGAGATTCAGATATATAACATGATTCAAGTCTACATTTATGAGATTTAAAAAAGTATGTTCCTTCATTTCCTTTATTTTTTGCTCTAACAAGTTTTTTTTTTCAAATTCACTTCTTGGTCAAATTGGGATGTCACAAAGTGCTGGCATTTTGGTCAAAGGTGTGACCTTTGTGACTTATAGTGTACAGTAACTTCTGTGACTTACAAGTGACGTTACTTCAACTTCACAAAAAAATTCAAAGCTGTCTAAAAGTAATTTTATTGATGTTATAAGATGTTTTAAAATTTCTTTTCAGTTTTCATACAATCTCCAAGACGTTCATAATTTTGGTCCCAGTGTGACGTCAGAGAGTGGTGGCATTTTGATCACAGATGTGACGTGACATACGTGACTTGCGAGGCTAACGATAAAGAAAGGCTACCGCGGTGCTTTACGCGTATCATTTTTTACAGACCGCGGGAGTCACGTGATGCTCGAATCTACCAATGCAGATGTGCGAAAAGAGCATCACGTCACTATAGTGGTCTGTAAAAAAGATAAGTGGAATGCACCGCGGTAGCCTGTCTTTTTCATTAGCCTCGAGTGACTTGCAATGACGTCACAGTGACGTCACTGCGACCATGCATGCTATATGGGTAACATAACACAAACAATACCTTGATACTAGACATTTTATGACTTCTGTATTTAAATTTTTATTATCGCTAAAAAGCATCAAATTAAATTTCATTGAGCTGACAAGCACTAAATGTAATTTTGTTTCATTATTATACGCTAGAAACGTAAATCACGGAAGATGCCACCGGTTAAATTTAAAATCTAAACTCAATAAGTGTAAGACACCGTCCAGCAAAAAATTGGGAGGATTTAATACTTCGACGCGACGTCCGCTGCGGCGTCCTGATCATTATAACTCTTGGTAGCGGTCGGGGGTGGACGGTTTTATTAGGTTGATAAATAATTCATGAGCGTTTTAATTTCAAATTTAAAAGTGCACGCAGAAATAAACGCATTGGCAAAATAGTTTATATTACTTACAAGATTTTGCACAACAAGTGAGTGCAATTTTATTTTTAATATTATTAATATTTGTGTATTTTCAGATCATTAATTTAGTGGAATTTCAAGTGGACAAACACTGAACATTTTCATCACCATTTGCCCTTACCATTATACATTGTCTCCAGACTTAAGAGCCTACATCAGTCATGCGAAAAAACGTTCCAGCTAATGTTAAGTCTATGGGAAGGTTATCGCGCGATTTCTCGCTCGCATTTTAATATTTTTAAATGATTCTTTTTGCATAGGATAGCTGAGGTCGATCTCTAACGTTGTTAGTTTTTACTTTTTTTATTTTGGTTCCAGTTTTTTTATATAAGGGTAATTTCACTTTCAGAACCGGTTCCAACCGGTTCTAAAACTGAAAATGTCCGCTTATAAAAAAACCGTAACCAAAATCAAAAAAGTAAAAACTAACAACGTTAGAGATCGACCTCAGCTATCCTATGCAAAAAGAATCATTTAAAAATATTAAAATGCGTGCGAGAAATCGCGCGATAACCTTTCCATAGACTTAACATTAGCTGGAGCATTTCTTCGCGTGACTAGCGTAGACTCTTAACGCTGTCAGATGTGTATCTGTTTCGTTCGCTTTCGAACGTTTTGAGCGTGCATTGTTTAGTAATGACGTACAATCGAGGACTTGGGTGGGCGAACTCTTTGGGTAAAAAAAAAAAATGTAAAATTTCTATTTCAAAAACTTATTGAATGATGAGAAAAATCTTATTTAGAATGTAGAACGTAGGGTATATTATTGAATAATTTGTTGTAATATTTTTGCTTAAAACAAATTCAAAAAAGAAAACGTTCATAAATTATTCTCACACCCAGCACAGTGTCTTTTAAGTACGAATAGAACATAGCACTAACTTTAAAAGTATACATTTATTATTTAAAAATATACACATTGAACTTAGACACATACTACTAATTCTAAAGTCAAATTTGGCTAAAATCGTTTAAAACAAATTTTCGAAATGGTGATTTTCTTTCAGTAAACATAGAGTACATGTAAACATCTGTTTTGAACAAAACACACTCATTTAATCTAATAGAAATGCAAAACGCAGAAATTATACATTTTCTAAAATATAAAAAAAAATGTCCATATTATCTTATGTATTAAAACGAAAAGGGAGTTTTATCAAATCAACATTTCACACGAAAATGACACATTTGCCCATGCGTAAAATTCAATCTAGAACGTAACCAGCTTTAGAGCACACTCGAACGTGAAAGAGGTGGCCGAGCGGTATAAGACGTGGTTCTTTTCTGTTCTGGTCGTCGTGTCGGTTCGAAACCCGCTCCGCACAAAAGACTTTTCTTGGCAATAATTCATTTTAATAATGCCATATTTAAATCAGGAGGAAAATTTATATAATTTGCAAATTTTTAGTAGAAGGCTTTATAATTAAGTAAAATTTAACACCCAAGAATATTTTGTTTTAATTACTAGATTTATATTAAAAGTATTTAAATTAAAAGATCGTGCATATAATTATTGATTAAATAAATTGAAATGGGCTACAATTTTTATTATATTTGGTATAACCATTATCAAGTTATATATATATATATATATATATATATAAGAAGATAACTATGTGATTATTTTCCGTAAAAAAAGAAAAACAAAACAAAAGAAAAAGAAAGAAAACAAAAAAAAGGAAAAATATTCATACAGAAACTTTAAATTATATTGATATTCATGATTTAACAATTAAACAATGTGTGAAAGTTGAAAATGTGAATTCAAGTAATTAAAAAATATGTATTATAAATCGTTAACTGCAAACAGCAAAGTTTAAATTCAGGGTTTTAGAATCACACTGATAATAATTAATTTAATGAAATATTTTAAAGGTTCTGTAGTTAAAAAAAATAAAAATCAGAAACACTATATACTGTTATTTTTTCAAAATATTGGGACTGTGGTAAATATAATTAACAAGTGGGTAAGTGTGATCGAAGATCGCTCAAAGGGTTTCGTTTAATATTCATTTCAAAACACGTTATCCTTTCTTTAATAAATCCAGATAAATATCATTTAGCAACCCCCGCCAACCCCCAAGAAAAAAATAGTCATGTTTTTTATAAAGTAAAAATTTACCGGTCTATTTTTCTCGTTCTTTCGAATATCTAAACCAGCCCAATATTATATTCTGTCATAATAATATCTGTCATGTGGACTAAATGTGATATTTAAAAAAAATTAATTTCAAAATTAAACATGTTGTACACCTTCAAAAGGTTAAAATATGCGAATATTTCCATAATCGGGTTTTTATCATAATTCAATACGTTTCTCAAACTCATATATTTACTATTCTCTATTACTGATATTGATACTCGCTTTGTATTATTCTCAAACATCTGAAAAATCCGTTAAACTTCCGATATGACGTCAGATTTTCGTTTTAATTCTCTAATGAAGTGATATTAATCTGTTTTGTGTACATACACATACTCATACTCCTTGTATTATTGGAAATTTTTCCGTTTTATTACCATTATGAGGTCAATAAATTTTATTTCATATTAATCTTTTTTTCAATTGGTGAAACTTTTTATTTCATTTTCATTTTTCATTTGGAAATTGTCTGATAGAAAATTAATTATTGTAGAAAGAATTTCATCGTGGATTTTTAATTGTTGGCATCTGCTATAACAAAAAATGTTTAAATTTAATAGGAAAAGGCTGTTAGAATTTTGGTTTTTTATCTCTATTTATTAAAATAATACAAATTTTTCAAATTTTAATATTTTGAGCTCTTTATAGCTAGTATTCAGGTATATACACAATGTTTCAACTCTGTAAGTTACATAGTTTTTGAGAATGACTCTGTGACAGACAGACAACGGAGCGGGAATAATAGGGTTTCGTGAGATGAACGAAACACTAAAAAACCGACAATATTTTTGTAATTACTTATTTTATATTATAAATATTTAATTTAAAAGATTTTGCATGTAATTGTCAGTTAAATAAAGTGATTTCAACTTTTATCTATATTTTGCATGTCCATTATTAATAAGATGTTTTTGTATAACAAAGAAAAGTATATGATCATTCTCTCCCTAAAATAAAATGAAAAGAAAAGAAGAGAAAAAAGAAAGAAGCAAAATTCCATATAAGAATTATAAAACAAATTACCTTGATATCCATGGTTTACCTGGGTTTTAGAGTCAGGCTGAAAAAATAAAATTAATGAAAAATTTTAAAGGTCGCGTAATTTTACATAATTAGATTAAATAATGATATATATGTATATATATATATATATATATATATATATACATATATTAATTTTGAGACTGTAGTAAGTAAAAATAAATCCTTCAATTAATATTTTTACTTAAATTCTTGCTAAATTAATTCAAGTATAATGGGATGTAAATTACAAGCTTAACATTTTTTCACTTCATTAGTTGAGTAGGCAGGACTGACAACACCATACAACGTCTTATATCTATAGGAATCGCTTACACAATATAACATCTCATAAAATTTTCAATACTTAATTAATTTAAAAGCATCTAATTACAAATAAAAGCATATTTCTAAAGGAACTTTCAAGTTATTTACCGGCAAATCTTGACGGGTACTATCTAGTTATTTTTTTAAATGAAATTATTGATTTTTAACAGCGAAAGAAAAAAGTATTGATTGCAAAGCGAATACATATATATATTTCTAAATGATGGTGTCGCGTCAATTCATCTCGCACAATTCATCGCGGAACAATTCATCGCGCACAATTCGTCGCAGCGTCAATTCGTCGCAGTGTCAATTCATCGCGGCGACAATTCGTCGCAGCGTCAATTCGTCGCGGCAATAATTCGTCGCAGCGACAATTTGTCGCGGCAATAATTCGTCGCAGCGACAATTTGTCGCGGCAATAATTCGTCGCAGCGACAATTTGTCGCGAGCTCAATTCGTCGCGGCTCAATCCGTCGCGACGTCAATTCGTCGCAGCGAAAATATCTTTGAAGGCTATTATGATAAAAATAAGGATAATTTAGTAAAATTATTTAATGATAATTTGTTTTTTAGATATACAGAATTATAACTAACATTTTAAAGGCGATTTCGGAGGAATTTTTTTTATAAGTGATTTATTTGGGAATTTCTTTATTGTGAACATGAAAGTTTAATGAATAAGAGCAAGTCATTTCTTATTTAAATTAGAAATAGAATAAATATTGCTTTAGATAACCGAAAAAATGGCGAAGGATTTAGGATAAAATCACCCAGATCATGAAAAGATGACGAATACAAATGCTAGAATTTTTTTTTTAAATTATTAGTTGACATATATGTACACAGGGTACAACCCCCCCCCTTCTCCCGTATATTTGAAAGAATTAGGAAGTAAAAAAAGTATTGAGAGATGTAAACATAAAATTGAACTGATTGCTGCATGAATGCAATTTCATTAAGTGGTATTTTGGTTTTATAAGTTTTTTCATTTATTTCATCTATACTAATAAAAGGAAATTGTTTGTCTGTGTGAGTTCTGTGTACGTGTGCACGATGACAAGCGAAATCTACTGCACGTGGAAGTCTGAAAATTTGGGTGTGGATAGTCCAAGGCAGTTCCTACAGACCTGACGCTCAGATTTTTAATATTTTAAGAACCGGAGCCCCTAAGGCCCTTTTAAGGTTTTTGCATCTAAATTGTTAATAACTTGCCCCATTTTCATCTGATCTCCCTTCTTTTGTGAGCTTTTATCCATTAAATTCCCCGCCCATTTCTACATTTCAGTTAGGACCCTGGCCCCCTGGGGCCCGATGCGGTGTTGAATTGAACCTTTTGTGCGCCATGCATTTTCACCCTCTCAATGCGTAACTTTTAAGTTGAGTCTTCGACTCCTTTCCCCGGGCCAACACCTTCATATTTTTACTGTGGCACTAGGGCCCTTTTTTAGCATTTCTTTCAAAATTTATTCTAATGATTAGTTTATACCCTATGCTTAATTTCGACTAATTGAAGATCTAAAGCGCTACGTACTAGGATCTTTTAAGATGTTTTCCTCTTAAGGCGTTACTCAAAACTATCATTTGGCCATTTTTGGGACCTCTAATATAGCTCCCTTAAAAATCGACCGATCCACTAGTTTTTTTCCAGCTACTATATGAACGACAAAAAAATTTCTCGGACATGTACCGGGCCCCCTGGGCACCTTAAAATGTTTGTGCCCTAAGTTATTAATAATTTGCCCCATTTTTCTCAGATCTCCTTCGTTTTTGGTGCCTTCTCTCCATTAGGCTTTTCTCCCATTTCTATGTTCCAATTAAGACCCGGGGCCCCGTGGGATTCTGTATAGGGGCACCGTTGAAGTTTTTGTTCCCTAAATTTTTAATAACTTGCTCCTTTAAATCCGATTTTTTACGTTTTTGGTGCCTTTTTCCATTTAGTTATTCCTACATTTCTATATTCCAGTTAGGACCCTGGGGCCCGACTCGAGGCCCCTTGAACTTTTTGTGTGTTATGCATTTTTCACCCCCATAATTCTGTCACCCTTTTACTAAGCGACTTTAAAGTTTAGCCTTGGATTACTCTCCCCGGGTCACCACGCTTATATTTTTATTGGGCCTTTAGGGCCCTTTTTTAAGCATTTCTTTAAATTTTGTTCTAATGATTAATTTATACTCTATGTTTAATTCCGACTAATTGAAGTTCTAAAGCGCTAAGTACCAGGATCTTTTAATATGTTTTCATCTTAGCTCAAAACTATCAGTTAGCCCCCTTTGTTAGCTTCCCTTAAAAATCGGCCGATTCACTAGTTTTTTTTGTCTGACAACTACTTAGGACTTCCAACTACTACTTGAACGACAAAAAAATATCTCGGACCTCAGCTAATTTTGAATATTAATCCCCTTCTTGGGCCCCTCAATGCAGATTCTTTTAAAAGAGTCATAGAAGCTTGAGTTCTGTTTTGGGTTATTATCACGGGCACGGAAAACACCGGGTAGGTCACCTAGTCAGAAAGTAAAATAATTTTATTATATTTTATTTATTTTCATCCGCTAATGCTGCTTGTTGTATTCAGTAAATGTTTCCAATTTATGATTTTTCACTTTCTTCTATAGAAGAAAGTATTGTAATCGAAATTTTTTTCGACTTCCGGTTTTCGACGGAATTACACGTTTTAGGGGTCAGAGATTCCGTAAAAGATGTTTTTACAAATTGTCTGTCTGTCTGTCTGTCCGTCCGTCTGTCTGTCTGTCCTCATTGTATCATCGAAAAGTGTATGAAAGTTATGCTTAAAATTGAACAATTTTTTTTTCTGTGTTTTTGGCTATTACCAGCAGGTCCTACTTGAATTTGGGGGTATTGCGACGGAAGAGGGAGCTGTGATTGCGATTTTTGTTCCATTTTTACTATTGTATCATCGAAAATTTTATGAAGTTATGCAGATAATTGAACCAATTTTTTGTATATGTTTTTGACCATAGCCTGCAGGTCCCAGTTGAATTTGGAGATATTGCGTCTGGAGGAAGCGCTGTGATAGAGCCATTTAAAGATTACAATTTCAAAAAGTTGTAAAAATAAAATTAGAAATCCTAAAAACTTTTATCCGTTAAATGTTCTGTCTTGATCCACGGATTCTAGAGCATTTTTTAATTTGCCTCTATCTTAAAAAACGGCTGAGGTATAGCAGTTTGAAATTATAGGGTTGCTGACATTTTGAAATGATACAGCAGTATTCTCCTTAAACGGGTTTAATTTATTAGTTTCAGTAACATGGTTTCGCCAATTTTTTTTCATTGTTGTAACAATCGTTTCAACACTTACATGCTTAACACTATATATTTATATTCCCCAAAGTCAAATTCTCGCCAAGCGTGGCGACAATTGGTGAAATATCGCCAAATTTTGCTACAAAAGTGCGTTGTTATATATGAAGCCAACTTGGCTATGCCTGTCTAATTTAGCGATATTCGCATTCAAATTCAATATTGACGAGAACTGGGAATGATCGCGCATTTTAGCTTCGTGTATTTTCAGTAGAATTTGCTAAAATCTCAAAACCAATCAATAGGGAGGCTATCTGTTCCTGCCGGTACAGGCCAAGAAGGACTTTTTGTAGTGTAGTATAATACATCTGCTGCTCGCATCCAAGTAACCCGACGATTCGCAAGCAGCTGACGTACAGCAGAATGACGAAAAATATTGATTTTTTTTTGGCGGTGTGATTGCGAATTTTGAAGCATTAACATGTATGAGATAGAAGAAAGTTTTAGAATTGGCATATCCAACTAGTTTTTTTTTTTTGGTTTTTTTTATGAGCAAAGGGTACCTTATATATTTCAACTGCAATGGATTTATTTTAAACGCATATTAAGATGGTTCTCAGCTGACTTGCTCAATAATATGAAACTATCTGACGCGTTTTCTGACTAATTTTTAAACGCAAAGGCATAAAATTGGCCGGCCAGATTGTGAAAGGGATTTGGAGTCGAAATGAATTTCCCATATTTTTTCAATTACTATCGAGTTATAACTGATTCGTGTCGCATGGCAACATTATTATCTCATTCTTCGTGCTGCGCCTTTGGAAATTTAGTTCAAAACTCCAACTTTGTCAGTATTTTCTGAAAGATCTTCTGCTTGCATTAAAAACTGGAAAATGTCTTTGGATTGCGAACTTTCTGAATAAGAACACGAGCCAATTCTATGTGTTTCCGAGCAAAAATGAATTAAAAATTATGTCATAAAGTAGCCAGTTTGGAATTGAGAACAGCCGTTATATAACTTTCCCTACTGGTTTGTGGGAAGAATCTTCTCCTGCCCTCTCCTAGCCTCGTTGTAACATGGACATGGACTTAAAATTTAGAAAATATTATTGAATTTTTTCGTTGTTGAAGATGCGTACTTTTCACACTACATACCACTTCACCCTAGTGAAAATTTTTGCATGAAAGCATGTAAATGGTAATATTACGAATCAATCTACAGATTTAAGACTCACGTCATTTTTTCATGCTCTGGGTGATTTTATCCTAAATCTTCCGCCATTTTTTCGGTAATCTAAAGCAATATTTATTCGATCTCTAATTTAAATAAGAAATGAGTTGTTCTAATTCATTAAACCTTCATGTGAAATGTTTTATAATTCTCTAAATCTAAAAAACAAATTATCATTAAGTAATTTTACTGAATTATCTTTATTTTTATCATAATAGCCTTCAAAGACGTTTTCGCTGCGACGAATTGACGTCGCGACGAATTGAGCCCGCGACGAATTGACGCTGCGACGAATTGTGCGCGATGAATTGTTCCGCGATGAATTGTGCGCGACGAATTGACGCAGAACCCTAATGATAGGCAAAAATAATGTTAGTCTTATTTATCAGTTTTAAAGTTTTGTTTATTATTAAAAGAGATAGTTAGTAAACCATTAATGAAATATTAATATATAATAGAAAACATTTTAAGTAAATAAAATAATAAAGTACTATAATAGGTAAACATAACTGTTTCAGTTAGTTGTTTGAATATATTTTCACAAAATTTTGATTTGTATTTTTTTAACATACTTGTTAAACATACTTTTTTATTAACAAAAGTAGAGTTGTTTTCTGAAGCAAAGCAATAGCAGGTCATGATTATGTGCATTAGAGACAGATGTTTTCAAATGTTTTAAGATGCTGTATATTATTTTTGTAAATGCATACTTACTACCAGAAGAAAAAATTTTTAGAAATCAAAATTTTATTATAAGTGTTTGATTCAGACCAAAAAAAGCAACTCTAAAACATTAAAATTTTCCTTCTTTCAAAAATACATTTCGTAAATAGCTACGATATAATAGAGTATGTAATTTGCATTTTACTTTAATTGAGCAATTTCGTTCCATTAGAAATTAAAACTGAAAATTTTGGCATTGAAATTGTAGTATTATCCTTTCTATTTAAATTCTGAATCAGTTTTCTTTATGTGCGCATAAACTGTTAAATAGTTAATAATTAAGATGATACATTTATCGCTAAAAGCTAATATATAACTAAACAAGTAACTAAAAACTGACTAACTGACTAAATAACTAACTAAACTAACGAAAACCTACGTTAACTAACTAAAAATAAACATATTTAATAAAATATTTTTGTAATACTAAATTTGTTATTTAAACAAAAATTTTATTAAGTTACACTTAAGATCATCAGAAACGGTTGTATCTAAATGTCTAAAGATATCCTTTTTTATCATATAAATTGCAAACGTGATACTAAAATGAGAAATTTCCAGAACTAAAATATATTCTAAGTGGTTGTTTCAAAGAAAGATAAAAACAACTCATAACTCTGAAATATTTTCGGCTTACAAAAAACACTTTGCGTAAATGTCCATGAGATAAAACAGAAGAAAATTTAAATTTTTCTTTACTGAAACAAATTGCTTTGTTTTGAAAATGAACACCGATATATATATATATATTTTTTTTAATGTAACATGTTTTCTATTTGAAAGGATTAGTTGTTTACTTTGGTTTTATACATTTTTACGTTAATAAATTTAATATTTGATATTAATAAATTTGAACATTTTATATTAATAAATTTGGAATATTTTTGGAGAAAATATTACCGCAAAAACGGAATTAAATATAATACTTAGAGAAAATCTAAGAATACGTATCAAAATACTCGGAACAGAGAGGTATTGATGAATGAGTTTTGACTTATTGATTTGTACATTTCAAAATTAGATACTTGAAGACCATTAATCAATTCTTCAAAATAATTTCTGAATTCAAAACGGCAAGACGCTCCACTGCTTTCTTATGTGACATTAATTTATGCCTAAAATCATCCAGGCTCATTTTAAAACGTTTCAGAAGCAAATTGTTTACGTTAATATATTTTTTGCCATTAGGTCTGATTCTTTAGCTACGATATTTACAATTTCTACTGAAGTAAACTTAATAGATGCATAATCCAATTTTCTTTTACAATTTTGATTCCAAAAATCTGATTCTCAAATAAAGCCAATATATATGCTAATATCACAGTTTCCACCAAACTGTGTCGTTAGTTTAAACAAATATTGCTGCTTATGTGAATCAGATGTTGGAAGACAATCGCTTGAACTTTTCAGATTACATTAATTATCTAAGTTTTTAATTCATGCTCCATCTCTAAATTGTTTTGTTTTAGTCTTCTTTCCGCTTCTAACTTCCTTATTTCCCTTCTGCTTCTAGCTTTTTTTTCTTTTTCTACTTCTAGCCTTTTTTCATCCTTTTCTGTTTCTAGATTTCTTTCTTCCTTTTCTGCTACTAGCCTTAATTTTTTACTTTTTTGATTCTAGCCTTTTGATTCTTCCTTTTCTGCTTCAAACCTTATTTCTTCAAATTATTTTTCTAGCCATCTTTCTGCTTCAATTTCTTGTTTTCAGTCTTCTCTTTCAGCAATAACTTCAAACCGCAATCACTATCTTCAAGCAGAATTTTAATGAAATTTTCTGCATAATCTACGAACTCAGTTATCAATATGATTAAATCAACGATTCTTGGATTTTGAGAAACAGGGATTAGTAGATCCTGTTAGTGAAGATATATTCTTATCCATTTATTCACGCAATTCATCTTTATAGGTGAAATAACCCAGTTCAATTCATTTTTTATTTATATCTTGGTTCGATAATATTTCTTTTTAACCAGAACTTAGTTCAAAAAGCTTACGGAGAATATCCAGTTCTTATCCAGTTATTCTCACAATTCAAATTCACAGTTCAAATAACTCAGTCCAATTCACTTTATATTTATATCCCGGTTCAAAATATATTTTTATTCATATCCCGTCTGAGCCCTCAAGTGTTCGTGGGCGTAATGTAAACAATAATATCTTAACCATAATGAAAATGACACTTTGAGTGCGAATACATTAACAGACATTTAATAAGACCTGAAATGCATAGGAATATAATTATGAAATACTTGTACATTTGATGTATACAACTAAAGTTCTATAGAGATGCACTTATGCTTTATCTCTTCAAATATGGCCAATCACTCAAAACTTGCTTGGAAAACCAACCGACTCCTTCATCTAAAATCTTAAGAACTCTGACATTCATCCTTATTAACCAACTCATTAATCGTGAATCTGTTAACTCGAACAACATTATACTTCATTGAGTTATGATATAACATTTATATGTTGTTTATATATTCCCATATATATGTTGTTTGAACTAAAAAAGAACACACTTTATCAAAAAGCAGGCTTGTATAAATAACTAATTCATGAAAACGTGAACAATAAAAAGAGTATAAAAGCATAATAAATTAATGATAAACTCTAAAACAATAAATAATCAGTTGGAATTGATAAACCAACCTTAATATCATTAGTAAGTGGAAAGAATGAGAATCTCCCCCAAAACCCGATTACGAAAATAGAATTTACAGCAGGTTAGGAAATACGTGCTACAATCACATTCAAACTTAAAATAAAAAAACCTTGATATAAGTTACTGAAAAACAAGAACTTTTGTAACTAAATAAAAAGTTCCATAATATTTTTAACTACATAAAAATTTCCATAATATTTTCAAATATTAAATTCGCTATTTATTTCATGAATTTAATATGAGGAATATTTTATATTGCATTTTTTGTTAGTACCTTTAAGCGCCTGTGGATGCAATAATTTTCATATTCATTGAATAGAGCATATATATATATATATATATATACTCACATTGTCTTTAATTATTCACTACACTGACATAAATATAATCATAAACTAGTCGTTGGGGGCCACCGTAATACTTACCCATCATGGATATGCATAATGTAAAATATTAAAATAACAAATGTGTAAACTACTTATAAAATGCATTGCAATTCGAATAAAATCGTGGCTTGATGACGTCATAAACTTTAAAAGCTCGATTACTGAATTGCTTAAAAGAAACATCCTTATAACTCCAAAAACAATAATCCTATTAACTAGCGGTTTATTGCATCTGATTAAGCGTTTCATTTCCAATTAAAATATATCTTTGAATTGAAATTTGGATGAAATAGAGGGTCATGAAAAATCGAAGAGTGTAGAAAATAGGACTACAAATATCTCGGCAACTAACTATCCGATCGACTTCATGCTCTATGCAAAATTTATGTTTTTTCTATTGTCTTTTATATTCACTCCTTAAAATAGACAATTTCGAAAGTTTTTATATGCCTTTTATCAGAATGAATATTTCGAGAGTCCGAAAAAACTAGTTTCGGTTAATCGAGGTTACTGAAATTCAAAAGGCTTCTTCCCATTATTACATACTAAATACATACCAAATTTCAAGTCTCTATCTCATTTTTTCGGGAGATAGAGCGTTTACAGACACACAGACACACAGACACACAGACATACAGACATACAGACACACAGACACACAGACATACAGACATACAGACACACAGACACACACACAGACGGACGGCAAATTTTTTTTTCTAAAAATATGTTTTTCGGAATCTCCAGTGTCTGAAACGTGTAAATCTGTCAAAAATTTTTTTTCGATTTTCAAAATGATTACAAGACTTACCCTATACTACGTATGATGGGTAAGTAAAAATGATAATTTTATATAAAATAAACACATACAAATTTTACCGATGGTTAAAAAAATATATTAATGAGAAGTATCATTGGGGATTTATCGCAAGTTAAAAATATATTTATTTGGTTTAAAATAAAAATAATATAAGAAGAAAGTATAATATCTTTATTATGTGAGATTTTTTATGTACAACAGAAATTAAGAATACTTTGAAGCTTTAAGGAATTGAGAAACAAAATGCTAGAATGCAATATCCAATATGCTATTTAAATATATTTTATAAGCATTAATGCATTCTTCTAATTTAAATCACATTTCCTTTATAAATGTACTCAATTAATCAGGGAAATCGACACTACATCAAAGAAATCTTCTTTTCGGGAAACTGCTTAATTTCGGTTTATGTTAGTTTGAAAATTAATAAGCACCAACTTCAGTCAAATGTAAATATTTAATCTTTCAAACTTATCGGACAGATAAGTCTCAAGTATTAACGACATTAAACGTTTAATATATAAATATGATATCTAAATATATATTTTGAAACTTTCTTACACATATTTAATTGGAAGTAATTTTCACTTGTAGATAGATATTCTGGTAAAATGAAAGAAATGAAACTCGTAGCAGATAAAACTTAATTACGTGAAATTCTGGGAAATCTATTTACATTAAATATGAAAATCATTAGTATAAGTATCTAATTAAATGTAATGATTTAATCCTTAAAATATGTCAGCAAGAAAGATTTGGAAATTTATAATCTGTGATTGTAATAATTGTAATTTCAATAATTAATATGCATATTTTAGATGTTGAGAAACTTGCTTCAGTGACCACTTCGCAAAGGATTTTTAATATTTCTATATCATATTATTTGCTTTTTATTCATATATGCAAAACAATTCTATGCACCTAAATAAGATAAAGGAAAGTTTACGACTTTACTAAAGTCTTATATATTTTTTAATATGTAAAATGATGGGATCTTTATGAAAAAGCTTATATTTTGCAAAAAAGCAAGCGTCTAAAATAATAAAGGAAATCTTCAATCATATTTATAAAACGGAAAACTAATATACTAAAACTATTTTATGTTAAATAGTAATTTTAAGAAATGGTAAAAAATTAGCTACATTTAACTTTTAAAATTACATTGACCCATACGAATATATTTTTTTATTGAAATTGTAAAAAAAAAGTCATTAGTCGTAATTAATCATAATCGTAATTTTAATTAAATCTTCGTGTTATCCACTTAACAGTTTTTTTTTTTAGCAATGAAGCAAGCAAACTCTTCTTCCCGAGCGGCTTTCGCGCAAATCTGTTAAGGGGTTAATTGATTTTAGTTAACGCGATATTTGATCATAGTAATAATGTGCTTTTTATACTCCCTCAATCAATGTGGGGGAAATTTAGATTTGTATGCAAAGCACACCTCATCAGAAGTGTATTTCTGCAAGCGATTGAGGCAAAAACAGAACGCTATCATTTTTCGCTAGAAGTGTTCTGCAAAATTTTTAATTGAAAATATCCATTATTTATGTGTAGAAATAAAATTAGAACTCATGAAAGCTTCCCTGTCAAAAAAATATTCTGCTTAATTTACGGAAATATAATATAGCCACTACGAAAATATACAATAAGCACTTTCGAGTAACCCACGATTGCGAAAAAGGTTCTTTATCTTTAAAAACCACAGAAAACTGTATATTTTCGAGGTTTAAAGAAGTATTTATAATACAAAAAAATGTCCGATTTTCGGAAACGTTTCTTAGTAGTTTCTATAGTGTATTATTTTTTTTTAAACAGGAATATCAGTTTTAAAGATGTATATTATTCTCAAATAAACTTTTTTGCTGCGTAACTGCTTTTATACAAGCAGGAGAAGCAAAATAATAATAATATTAATGTTAATGCTGATAATGTATCATGCTTTTCGGTAATATATGTATTTGTTGAACATGAAAATGTGTACTTATAAATTGATAGGATACGAAAAACCTATACTGAGGAAACTGATTAATCCATTATACAAGCTACTCGATAACGTTTCCGAGAATCAGTTGCATCAAAAGAAACTTTATTTTAAAAAAATGCTTCTTAAAGCCTCGAAAATATATTTTTTGGAAGTTTCTAAAGATAAAGAACGCTTTTCGGAATCGTGGATAACTCAGAAGAGTTTCATGCATATTTCCGTTTCATATTTCTACAGCTTTAAAATTTCGAATATATATGTATTCCTGAAAGCAATGTAGCAATTAGACATGTATTTTTTAAAACTCGATCCCTAATGGTCGATCCCTAAACTCGAGCCCAAAACTTGTATTTTCTCAATAGAAATAACGTTGTAATAGTTTAATTTTTATTAAAAAAAATAGTTCCATTGATGCAACATTCATCCACTTTAATCACATTGTTGCCTGCATCATTACGACGTCACTATTTATATGAAATATCTATCAATGAGTATGCATTGATTAATACATATGAATACAATGAGTATTTGTTGAACAGTACTACTGACAGGGTTGCCAAAATAGCCCCAAATTTAGGCCAACTTTGCTACATATCGCCAAATTTTTCGAAAAAATAAGTTGCCATATTTGAAGCCAACTTGGCGATAGCTGGCTAATTTGGCAGAATTCCCATTTAAACTGATTAATCTTCCATAATCTTCTTCTTCTTCTTCTTCTTTTTTTTTTTAAGGTCATTATATTTTACATTTTTAATTTATTAGAAAATGTTCTCTGCAAGCATTTACGTCGTAAAAATAACAGCCATGTCAAATTTCAAATTCCTAACAATCACATTACAATCACAATGTAGAACATTTTGCGCTGGTTTCACCTTTTAAAATTTCGATTTTAGCGAGCATTTACATGTTTAAAGTTACCGCCATGCCAAAACCCAAGCCTCTCTCCCGAGCGGTATTACAGAAATTAATATTTTTGAACGTTTTTTACGCCTGCATCCGTTTAACTTTCGAATTTTTTAGAAAATGTTCTGTACAAAATTTTACGCCTTAGAAATAAGTAGCATGTTACATTTCTAGCTCTAACAATTCCAAATAAATCATAATGTAGAATGTTCATAGAAAACTTTTCTCTCGTTTCGATCTTTTAAATTTCTCCTTTATTTGAACCAGTTCTTAGCGAGCATTTAAATCTTAAAAGTAACTAACATGGAAAAATTCATGTTTCTATTCTTAACTATATCACAGAAATTTGAATTTTAAAATGTTTTTTTGCTCCTGCAACATTTTAATTAAGTTTAATTAAATGTTTTTCATTTCTATTAAGAAATTGTTCTCTCCAAGCACTTAAGCCTCAAAAATAACAACCATGTCAAATTTCAAGTTCCAAACGCTAACAATCTTAGTAAAATCATAATGTAGAAGGTTTTTAGAAGGTGTTTTGCTGGTTTCACTTTTTTAAATTTAGATAAATTTTAGAAACAGTTCTTAGAGAGCATTTACATCTTTAAAAAAACCGTCATGCAGAAATTCACGATTTTCCCGAACTGTATTACAGAAATTGCAATTTTAGAATTTTTTTAATGCCTGCATCTGTTTAAATTTCGAATGTTTTAGAAACTGTTCTGTACAAAATTTTACGCCTTAAAGTAACTAGAATGCAAAATTTCCAGTTTCTAGCTTTAACAGTTACAAATAAAATAGTAGATAATGTAGAATTTTCATATAATGCTTTTCTCTCGTTTCGAACTTTTAAATTGCTCGTTTATTAGAACCAGTTCGTAGCGAGCATTTATATCTTAAAAGTAACTAGCATGCAAAAAAGTCATGTTTTTATTCTAAACTATATCACATAAATTTGAATTTAAAATGTTTTTGCTACTGCAACATTTTAAATTTCTCTTCAGAAAATGTTCTCTCCAAGCACTTACGCCTTAAAAATAACAACCATGTCAAATTTCAAGTTCCAAACGCTAACAATTCTATTAAAATCATGATGTAGAAAGTTTTTAGAAGTTTTTTTGCTTGTTTCCCTTTTTTAAATTTAGATAAATTTTAGAAACAGTTCTTAGAGAGCATTTACATCTTTAAAGTAACCGTCATGCCAAAATCCAGGTCTTTATCTCTAACGGTATTACAGAAATTGCAATTTTTGAATGTTTTTTACGCCTGCATCCGTTTAAATTTCAAATTTTTCAGAAACTGTTCAGTGCAAAATTTTACGTCTTAGAAGTAACTAGCATGTCAAATTTCCAGTTTCTAGCTCTAACAATTCCAAATAAATCATAATGTAGAATGTTCATATAACGCTTTTCTCTGGTTTCGAACTTTTAAATTTCTCTTTTATTAGAACTAATTTTTAGCGAGCATTTATATCTTAAAAGTAACTAGCATGCAAAAAAGTCATGTTTTTATTCTAAACTATATCACATAAATTTGAATTTAAAATGTTTTTGCTACTGCAACATTTTAAATTTCTCTTCAGAAAATGTTCTCTCCAAGCACTTACGCCTTAAAAATAACAACCATGTCAAATTTCAAGTTCCAAACGCTAACAATTCTATTAAAATCATGATGTAGAAAGTTTTTAGAAGTTTTTTTGCTTGTTTCCCTTTTTTAAATTTAGATAAATTTTAGAAACAGTTCTTAGAGAGCATTTACATCTTTAAAGTAACCGTCATGCCAAAATCCAGGTCTTTATCTCTAACGGTATTACAGAAATTGCAATTTTTGAATGTTTTTTACGCCTGCTTCCGTTTAAATTTCAAATTTTTCAGAAACTGTTCAGTGCAAAATTTTACGTCTTAGAAGTAACTAGCATGTCAAATTTCCAGTTTCTAGCTCTAACAATTCCAAATAAATCATAATGTAGAATGTTCATATAACGCTTTTCTCTGGTTTCGAACTTTTTAATTTCTCTTTTATTAGAACTAATTTTTAGCGAGTATTTTTATCTTAAAAGTAACTAACATGCAAAAATTCATGTTTCTATTCTTAACTATATCACACAAATTTGAATTTTAAAATGTCTTTCGCTTTTCTGTCATTTCGAAATTTAAATTTCTCTTTTTTTAGAAACTGTCCTTAGTGAGTATTTAATTTTTAAAAGTAACAACCATGCCAAACTTCTAGTTTCTATGCCTAACGGTGACACAGAAATTGGAATTTTATAACGTTTTCTGATCCTGCACTCTTTTAAATTTCGAATTTATTAGAAAATGTTTACTGTGAGTATATATGTCTTAAAAGTAACAATCATGTCAAATTTTATGTTCATGCACTAACAATACCATTAAAATAGAAATGTACAAAGTTTTTAGAATGTTTTTCGACCATTTAACTTTTTTAAATATCGATTTGTTTCTAGAAACAGTTCTTAGCGAGCATTTATACCTGTAAAGTAACCGCCATGCAAAAGTGCAGGCCTCTATCACGAACGGTTTTTCAGAAATCGTTATTTTAGAACGTTTTATACGCTTTCATTCATTTAAATTTTGAAATTTTCTGTAACTTTTCTGTACGAGCATTTATGTCTTGTATAGTAAGTTCCACAAGAGTGTTCAGTCTATTTCTCTGAAAAACACACAAATAAAGTTACAAATAAACTTCTATACGGTAGTACATTCATTAAACTAAAATCAACAAATCAAGTAAACAATAATGTCAAATTTCAAGTTCTTGCCTTAACAATTCCATTCAAATCGTAATTTAGAACGTTTTTAGAAAGTTTTCCGCTCGTTTTACCATTTTATATTCCAATTAATAAAAATAAGATTCTTAGGGAGCATTTACATCACAACCGTATCAAACTTCAACTTTTCCTAGCTCTAAAACTTCCAAATAAATCATAATCTAGAACGTTTTTGGAAACTTTTCCGCTGGCTTCAAACCTTTTAAATTTTAATTTTTTAGAAACAGTTCTTAGCTATAGTTTACATCTTGAAACTACCAAATGTGCCAAATTTCAAGTTTTTTTATCCAAAGATATCGCATTAATGGTAAATTAATGCTTGAGAATTTTTTTGCTCACGCACATGATTGAGGGTAGTGGTACCGACATAAAATATAACCTAGGTTGAAGCAGAGTCTGTCACAATAATTTTGACACCATTACTTTCCAAATCGTTTCGGTTGTTTCAGAGATTGCCCTCCTCTTATTATTTGTTTTGTAAGTTTTACATGCTTCTTTAAGCAAAATCTTCTTTCAAGATTTGTCTATCTGCAGAATTAAAATTTAAAAAAAAAAACATTGTTGGTTAAAATATTCAATACTAAAAGGTAAGTATTGAAGTGAAAATTAATCTAAGCTAATCTTTACAAACGATTATTGTTTCAAATGTTTTAGATAATTGAAGATTCTGGTGTAAATACGGGCCAGCTCCAATTTTACAAATTTTTGGAGGAGATATTAAAATCTGTCTTGTTGCACCGAATTGATAAAGGTGATATAAATATATCGTGTATAGCATCAAAACGTATCTACGTAGCTGCATCTTTCTTGCACGAATTGATAGAGCAAGCAAACGATTGCATAAATTGACCTTTTCGGACATGCTTTCCTTTATGAAATTAAAATGTGCACTAAAATAGACCTGCCACGTTTTTGCGATGGATTCTTTAATCATGTTAATACATTTTCATGCTGATCGGAAACTTAAAAAAAAATACAGTCATACTTTTTCCTTATAAAATGGTAGGGTTTTCTGAAACTTTCCAGAAATGATACGCATACAGACATACAAATATATTTTTATATGTATACGCTAACGAATTTCTCAACAAGTTTGTTTGATAACTTTTTATTATTATTTTTTTTGTCTAACGAAGAATTTTTTTTGCACTTTTGTCTCATTCAGCTAAAAAGTGTACGTAATTATGTAATTCATTGCGTTGCATTTTAATTCGACAGCAAATTACTCAATTAAATGTATGTTTCCACTACAGATTGTAATTTCATAACGAAATGCCTTCGTTAGCCAATGTATCATTTGAAAAATAAAAACTGAATAGTCAATCATTATCATATTATAAAACAACCATTGAATCGTTGAAAACTTATTACAAAACATTATAACCTACTATTAATAAGTGTTTTATGCGTAGCCATACATACTAATATGGTCACGTTAATAAAAGATCTTCAAATTCTTTTAAAGTACTATATACAAAGCATGTATAAAAATCTAGGAAGAGATATAAAAATAAATACCTTTAAACTAAACATTACTACAGGGTGTTTCACAAAGGAGCCATAAGTTTAAAAATCATTAATCCGAAAACGGTGATGGATAGAAACATGAATCCAGTGGTCTGTTTATTAAAAAAACCGTAAGAATCTTATACATAAATCTCAAAATGTAGTTCAAAATAGCACCGATAGATGGCACTGAGAGCGTTAAGAATCCTTCTAAGGAGAGTTCAAAAGCATAAAAAGACTAGCCGTCGAAAATTTCGCCATTGAAATCTGACCGCTATTAGCGTATTGTGAAAATAATTCGGAAAAGGATGTATACCGTGGAAGAACGTGTGTTTATTGTGTTGGAGAACCACCGATTAAATCAGAGTCCTACTGCCACAAGTTTTCAAACGCGAATCTTCAAAACGCCTATTTATCGCAACGCCATCTATCGGCGCTATTTTGAACTAAATTTTGAGATTTATGTATAAGATTCTAACGATTTTTTTAATAAACATACCACTGATTTCATGTTTCTATCTAGCACCATTTCCGGGTTATTGATTTTTAAAGTTAGGGGTCCTTTGTGAAACACCCTGTATCAGCTCAAGGAAAATAATAAGAAAAGCGAGAAATCACCCTAACCTCTTATTTTACCAAGAAAAAATAACATTGTTGGAGATGATAAAAAATCGTAAATTTTCAATAACGCCTTCATCGATTTTAATTTTACTTCACTACATTTCATGATGGAATAATACAGCTTAAGAAACAAACATTGAACATAAGCTTTTACATTTATTAATTTTATTATGTTTATTACTTTTTTGCTCTGTTTGTCTCTAATTTCTTTCTCTGATGCATTAGGCTCAAGAAAAGTTAATAAGAAAAGCGAGAAATCGCCCTCAACCCTTATTTTAACAAGAAAAAAATGACATTATTGAAGTGGATAAAAAATCGTAAAAATTTAGTAACACCTTTTTGGCTCTTCATCGATTTTAATTTACTTCACTACATTTCATGCTGGAATAGTACAGCTTAAGAAACAAACATTCAGCATAAGCTTTTGCATTTATTAATTTTATTAATTTTATTACTTGTTTGTCTTTAATTTCTTTCTCTGATGCATTGCATTAAGATAATTAAGACACTGGTGCGATATAAGGCAAAGAAATTTCTTAATAACATCATAAATTTAAGAGATGCGCGAATCTATAAAGAAATGAACAATGTACCAGAAAAACACAGGAAATATGATACAATCCCAATACAATAAGCAGGCCAAACACATTAAAATAATCAACACACTGGTGCGATATAATAAAGAAAACAAACTTCCTAATAACACTATAAATTTAAAAGATGCACATCTCTTAAATTTATGGTGTTATTGAGAAGTTTGTTTTCTTTATTTATGATATATTGCTTTCAATGTTATAGATTCAATAGAATCGCCTTTAAAAAAATTATATTTTGCTTTTAAAATATTGTTTACGAAATACGTATAAAATTCTAGAGAAAGGTATAAAAAGAAATACCTGTGAAGCAACATTATTATAAGCTTAAGGGAAATTAATAAGAAAAGCGATAAGTCGCCTTCCCCTCTTACTTCACAAACAGAAAAAAATCGCATTATTGGAGAAGATAAAAAAAAACCTTGAAAATTTTAGCAACACTTTTTTGGCTCTTCATCAATTTTCATTTAGTTCACTACATTTCATAATACAATAATACGGCTTAAGAAACAAACATTAAACATAAGATTTTTCATCTCTTTATTTTACTATGTTTATTATTTTTTTACTCTGCTTGTCTCTAATTTCTTTCTCTGATACTTTGCTTTCAATGTCATAGATTCAATATTATCGCGTTTAAAAGAAATAAAAAATCATATTTTGCTTTTAAAACATTATGTACGAAATACTTTTAAAAATGTAGTGAAAGGTATAAAAAGAAATACCTGTGAAGCAAGCATTAGTATAAGCTCAAGGGAAATTAATAAGAAAAGCGATAAATCGTCTTCCCCCTTTACACCGTCGCGTCGAAAGGAGAAAAGGCATTCCCTTTGGGTATAGAAACCGTGAAAATTTTAGTGATGCTTATTTAGCTCTTCATCGATTTTCATTTACTTCGCCAGATTTTATTACGGAATGTTACAGTTGAAGACTCCAAATGAGGACATACACTTTTGCATTTCTTTATTTTTGCTTATTTATTGGTGATGTTTGTCTCTAATTTTTTTATCTCGCACGTTTTCTTCAACTGAAAAAAAAAAGACAATCTCAATAGGATGTTCATTAATTCGGTTTAAGTATTTCACGGCATAGATGAATGTGTTTGTACATGAACAATATCAAGAGCAGAATTTAAGGAGTCGATGCCTTTTAATCTACAAAAAAATTTAATATTTTTTATTTACACATATTTAAATTTAGGTAATTTGTTTTCAACTGAAAAAAAGGAAATTTTAATGTTCTAAAACAAGATTATTTAATTAAATTTATTTAAGTTTAGGCTTCACTGAATATTTGATTGATAAATATCATGTTCGAAACTATTTATTATCAAGTCATAAGTAATGTTAATTTTTAAAGTAACTTGAATCAATTGTTTATTTGCATTGCGCGAATGATTACGCTAAATAAAGTAGGTGTATTTTTATTAAAATTCAATATACTGTATAGTAATGAATTAAAAATGACGTAAACTGTTCATTGTTCTGTAAAACTTTTGAAATTTCTTTGCTTATGCTTTTAAGAATATTCTGAATTTCCTACATTAATGAATTTTTAAATTATTATTATTGAAAGAATGCAAGTTCGATGGCATTAACAGCCAAAGTTAGCGTAAATGAAAAGCAAGGAAATGATAATCTAGGATACCTTTAGTGAATGAAAACAAAGCCCGGTATACATAATCTGTTATATTTAAAATCTGATGGTTTGTTTGTATTTGACAACGGATCCTACTAGAATATGGAGTGATGCGCCAAAAACGAAAGTCAGTTATTCACATAGTTCTGATGATGTTAAAATTATATAAACTTGAATACATTTTCGTAATACATTTTTTTTTTAATTTTGGGTAAATTTTTGTAATGATGAATAATTTAAAAATAAAAGGACAATATTCGGTTTAATATAAATTTTTATTACCATTTTCTCTTAATGAGAAAATGGTAAATTTTAATTTAATTCAGAAAATAGTAAATTTTAATAACTGACAAATTGATGCTTCATTTCTTTACCTTCTCTTACAAACATGTATTATAAAGACATACTGATGCAAATTACTGCCACATTTACCCAATCATAGCTACCTGAAATATTTTCAAATTATTAATCCGTAAGATTTTTTGAATTTGAAGGAAATGTTAGTGAATGATTTCTGACAGAAAATGGATCTATAGTAATCCACATTTATTACGAGTTAGACAAGTAAATAAATTTTACCATAACGATAATTGCAAACTCACATATGTCAAGATAATGATAGGATAATGGCTTCCCAATTTGTTTCTATAATCTTCTCGACAAATAATTTTTTTTCTTCTCTCTCTTATAAAGTCTCTCTATTGTAACTCCACGAAAATGACGAGTTTATGAAATGTAATCAATTACAAAATATCAAATGCAATTTTTTCACAATTTTCTATTAATCTACATTGAAAATATGATTCCTTGCACACAATGATAAAAAATATACATCGAATTAACATTATAAATATTTTTAAAATGTAGAATACAGTTAGATTTTTTTCCACAAAAACTCGAAAGCTCTTATAAAATACTAATACAGCACAACGGTTTTCTATGCAACCAGTGAATACATATAAATAATTATTTCAGTCTTTTTTATCATCTTTTTTCAAATGATATTATATATACATATGTATAATTAACTTGTCTGTGATTTTATTACATTTTACGTACTATTATCATCTTTATTAGCTGTAATAGATGTATAAAAAAAAAAAAACTTTTTTATAAGTTTTACTTGTAACATCCAAATATAATAAAACGCAGAATAAAAAAGCGCATGTGAAAAAGAAATTATTATAATCCCATGGGAAATTAATAAGGAAAGTGAAAAATCACCTTATTCTTACTTCTTCGAAATAAAAAAAAATAACTGCATTACCGGATAATAAAGCATGAAAATTTCAGTAACGCTTACTTTGCTCTTTATCGGTTTTCATTTACTTCCCGAGCTTTCATGACAGAAATTTACGGTTGAAGAATCAAAGTGAGAACATAATCTTCATTAAAAGATTTTCTTATCTCGTTTCTTTTCCACTATATTTTGTAGATTTCATCCGTGCTCGAAATATTTTTTATTAAATTTTTATGTAATTTTTTTCCTTTTTATTGTATAAAATAAAGCCCATTTTGCTCGTAATAGGTATAAATTTAATTTTTTCGTAATATAAATCCCCAATTTTAATTTTTATAAATACATAAAAGGCGATACAAAGGGCAGTTGTTTTGAGTTGATAATAAAAAAATATATTTTTTTTTGCAGGAAACCAGTGTAGAATGCTTCTTATTCAAACTGAGAGCATAATCTTTATTAGAGTATTTTCTTTCTTTTCCAGTATATTTTCTAGATTTCATCCGTTCTCATAATATTGTTTTTAATTTTTAACTAAAGTCTTTTATCAATATATATAAACCATAAAATATGTTTTTGTTCATAATAGTCTAGTTTTTTTTTTATGGAATTAAAAGACTCAATTTGTAGTTTATATAAATATCTAAAACATGAACTCCTCATAGGCTAAATTTTCTGGGTTGATAAGAAAAATAAAACAAGCAGCATGTTTGCAGGAAACCGGGGTCGGAATTATTCAGCTATATGCACAAGAAAAAGGAATTTCTTCTCATATTTTTTAAAAACTTGAAGCTATTGTAGTGATATTTTTATATTGTTTGACTTGCTTCGCTTTTCTGCTAAACTGGGCAGTCAGTTTCCCTTTTGAAACAGCAATATTTTAATTACCATTCTGAACGGAAGCCGGGATAGGCTTTGAATGAGAGCTCTATGTACGAGGGAAAGTCATTAAGTGAGTCACAAAAGATAATTAAATAATAACTTACAATGATATTCACTTCAAAACTATTTTTATTTCTTAACATATTCTCCACAAATATTTATGCACTTATATCACCGTTTTATTTGTGCCCCAACACCAGCCGAATAACATTCTTTTTGTTGCCGTCTCAGCCACATTAGAACTTCAAGTTGAACCTTTTCATCATCTGTGAAGATCATCTCGCTTCCAAGATGGCTTTTTAGTGAACTAAACACATGAAAATCTCTTGGGGCTAAGCTGAAGCTGTATGGTGGATGTTGAAGAAGTTGCCAACCAAACTTTTGAATTGTTTCCTGTGTTCAACTTGAAGTCCTAATGTGGCTGAGACAGCAACCCAAAGAATGTTCTGCAGCTGGTGCTGGGGCACTGATAAAATGGTGATATAAGTAAATAAATATATGTGGGGATTATGTTAAGAAATAAAAATAGTTTTGAAGTGAATATCATTGTAAGTTATTATTTAATTATCTTTTGTGACATACTTAATGACTTACCCTCGTATATGATTGAAAAATTGAACTGCGGCTTTGGTTTCATACACAAAATTTGTTTGTCTTAAATTATATTTTCAGCCCAAAAATCTGTGTGAGATTTGAATAATTCTGTATATGGGATTCAATATTTGTATATCATGCAACGATCCATGTTCAGGAATAATCTTCCAAAAACGCATTCAATGTTTATATTATAAAAACATAATATATTTCTAAATATCATTTTAACTTCAAAGTTATGTAGATTATATTTATAAAGTTTATTCATAAATTGTTTATAAATAAATACAGGTAAAGTATGCACTCCAGAGATGCAAGAAATTGTATAACAACACTACTACTGTTTTTTCTTAAGTTATTTCCTATGATTAATAATGCAAAATCTGTATATGTGTGTATTATTTATATGCAATATTTATTCATTACGTTACTCAGAAAAGGATGCATTTTCTTAACAAATCATTCTTTTTTCATTTGAATTTTAAAAAAACACCACAATAATGCTGTAGGCTTCAAAAAACACCTGTTGGCCTAAAATCAAATTGTTTGGCAAAAAACGTAAAATCAAAATCTCCAAAAACAAAAGATAACTTGCCAAATATTGTTTCAATAGCAATCTTGCACATTGTATAATTTTGTAAGCATTACGAACATTCCCAATCAGGTTTAAATTAAATATTTTCATTTTATGATATTATCTCTCATTGAAATGTTTTTCTTTTTCTTTTCATTCTTTTTTTTTTAAATAAAAATATTAACAGTTTTTTCTTTTAACTTTAGAGGTGTATAGCCGTTTTAATAATTTCTCCAACAACAATCGCCAAAAAACGAGGAATTGTAACATTTTCGCCCAAAATAACAGAACTTTCTATCATAATTCTATAACTAATCTATGTAGAACGATATGTTATGTAATAAAACCTTCCCTGGAAAATTATCTATCGAACAATGCAAGTTCTATCAAATTCCATTCAGCAGAGCTCGAGATATAAGCAGTCGGAGCGAAATTGTCATTTGTATGTTATATATATTACTTTAATTAGTAGATGATGTGCGATTTGTTAGAAAATGGCTCTTTTTTCCTTGAAAATATCTAATGCACCAATTCTTGACATAAAATTGAGTTATTTTAGTTGTTTTCTTAGAAAGAATTCTAAAGATAAATGTATCATTTTTATATTACATTTTTGCATTGATATTACATAATAAATAAAAAGAAAAGAAAAGCTAAACCTAGATTTTCTGCGGACGAAAAACTTTTAAAGTAATCTAGAAAAATCTAATACCATCATATGTGAACGGTAAAGTGCTGGTAAGTAAGGTTGTCTTACGTTAACTAATTTTCTATCCTTAAAAATCAATATTTTAAGACATTATTTTGTTTACTGCAACTTAAGAGGATCCGGTTCTGTCAATTCTATTAGCAAAACAAATTTTTATTTGCTATCAACGTATTTGATATGCAAATTGCTGTTACCTTAATGTGTTTTACAAAAGTGTGCTTGCTATTCTTAATCTTTTTAAAACATCATTCCTTTTTACTTCAGTAGAAATAGATGAAATTTAAACATATCTGTTAATAAACCAAAGACCAAATAATATTTCCCCCCGACAGCATAAAGTATAAAGGTAGAATAAAAGTTCAAATAGAATATTTTTAACGAAGCATTATTTAGTTGGTTAAAGGCACAAATTACAGTAATGTACTTTTGTTATAAACATAATATCGTTGTTCAAAAATACATTACTTTAATTAGAAAATAGACAATAATTAATATTTTCGCGAAACTATAGGAATGCATGGCATTTTATTCTACCTAAAAAGTTAAAATAAACACTATATTGCCATTTCCGAATTCCCTGAAGTTCTAGTTCTTTTCTCTTTAAATAAATTTGAAAAAGGTTGCAGCCTTTATCTAAATTAAATTGCGTTTAACTAGAAACATTCCTATTTATTTAAATAAAATGGATTTTTATAAAATCAGCTATATTGTCAAACCTTTGCACCAATGAAAGAGACTTTCGAGAAATAGCTGAAAATAATTCAATCAGTGGGTAAGTAATTAATTACTCCACAGGAAGACGTTAATTTTGTTGAGTGATTATAATTTTATGGTCCCTCAAAGTGAACGCATGATCTTTAATTTACATTTTAATTTTAGAAATGCTGCAGTTAAATAAACTAGAAAATGTGACTAAATAATATATTTTAAAAACTCATACTTGCTAAAGAATAAGATATCAGCACGATTACTCCTCATTTATACATATTACTTTTTATTTCCAACAAAGTTGAGAAATGTTTATGAATTCAATTTGTCTGTCTGTCTGTCTGTCCGTGCTCTACCTCACGTAAATATATTGGGATTGACATGCAATTGACATATGTTATTGAGGCTTACTGCGGCATGTTCGGTATTGAAAATGACGTGTGTATAACTTATAGTTTTTTTACAGGGACGCTGAAAATAATTCCGTTACATTACGGTCTATGGGGAAATATTATTTGCTGTTTGTTTTAATGCTTTTGCACGATTTCAAACGCTTTAAATTTTATATGTATCAGTGATGTGCACTACAAGAGGCTTACTATTCAAATATGGTATGAATAGCACTGATAATTCCTTTACAAGGACACGCAAATATTCTCTTAAATTACAATCTATGGAGAAAAATTGTTTGCGGTTTATTTTAATAATGTTTCTCTATTTCAAACATCATGAAGTTTGTACATGGTGCAATACAAGAGGTTTACTATAGATTATTGTGTGAATTGAATTCATCGTTCATTTACAGGGACACACAAAATAATTCGCTACTGTCTGTTAACAACAATTTCTGGAAGTGCGTTTACAGTTACTGAACACGTTTTTAAATCTAACTCATTTTTTGCACATTACTTGGCGTGTATAAACTCTATAGATCATATACAAGACAGCACAAAACTTCTCGAGTACATTTCCTTTGATTGACGAAAATTTCAGAAGGAGAATTTTAAACTATTCTACGAGTCTCCTAACCGAACTAAAATTTATTATTCTATGTAGTATATATACAAATCTACAGATCGTATAGAGGATTCCACAAAAGGATTCGGATATTCTTCCGAATATCGTTGATTATTCTTGAAATTAGGTTTTTGAATATGTTATGCGTTTTTCAAATTGTTTACTTAAATGTCATCTTTCGCATTATTAAACGGTAATGATTTGGAAAATTACTTTTGAAGTGTTGGAAAGTGTTACATAATCTATGCTTTACGCATTATTTTTCGTTCTTGTTATATATATAAAATGAATGACACTCTACGAATCGATAAGTGTCACGCTTTTTCATTATTATTACGACTTCATTTTGTTATACATTTATATTTTGTAAATTCACACAAGAATTACTTTTCCCGTTTTCAAACTTTATTTTATCCCACAGGAATAATACTGTATATATTTTTTGATAATTTCATTTTGCTAGTTGAAGATAATTTTTATGTGTAAAATATCAAGAAAGATAGCAGAAAAAAAACCAGATGCAATGTCACTCTCTTTTTACACAAATATGCAACGCGTCCTAAAAAGTCCGAAATGCTTTTTGATATTTTACCTTTTATCTATAATCACTGTAAATTATAATGAGTTCGAAATAAGTTAAGAAATAAGATTGTGATAATGACATATTTCTGTCAATACATTTCCAATATTCAAAATATTTTTGGTAATTTTGGTAGAGGAATTGAAAAATGTATATATGCGTACAAAATACAGAAACCACTAGATAATTTGTACATACATTTTCCAAAATCGCATTAGACAAGAAATCAGCTTCGTATATACTCTCACAGACATGCGAAAGAAAAGAGACAAATATTTTAAATACCTGAAAAAAGTAATGCTGCCGACTTATGAGCAATATTTGTGAGCAATATTTGTTAGCATTGAAATGATATAATTTGAAACAAATTCATAGTACACAGAAAATATACATTTTTTGTTACAAATTCAGAGTTTTTACATAAGTATTGGATAGTTATTATATGTTTAACAAAGTCTGTTTTCATACAGAAAGTTATTATTTAAAAAAAAAAAACAGTATAGCAGTAATAAGTGACACAGAGAACATTGGGAGTTATAATAGTGGCAGTTTCTTCCAAAAGTTTTAAGATGTAATATTTTATCTCTTTAACTGTGCACTTGGTAGTAAAATGAAAAAAATATGAAGAACTCGAAATTTTATTAAAAGTAGTTGATTCAAATAAAAATAAATCCAACTCATAATATTTAAATACGTATTCTTCTTTTTTTAAATATAACTTTTTTTATCTCCTAAACTGCACACTTGATACTAAAAGAGAAACCTTCTTAGGATTCAAAATTTTAACATGAGTAGTTATTTTAAAGAAAGACATAAGGAACTCATAACATTTAAATATTTTCTGCTAACAAAAACTCATTGCGTAAACATCCACGAGATAAAGGAAAATAAAATTTGCATATTCCTTTAATGGAACAATTGCTTTCTCTTGTAAGTGAAAGTAGATTTTTTTAAAATCGATATTTCAGCAATGCTCGAGTTTTAAAATGGCTAAATAATCTTTGCTTTGCTTACGTTTATTTCTAGAACATTAAGTTTTTAATACTTGTAAAAATCATTATCTCTAAAATATATACATTAAAAAGTAATATTATATATAAACAAGAATAAAATAAAACTGACTAATAAGATTTTATTTACGTAGAAGAGTGGTTCAATTTTACATACTACTTTTTAAAATAGTTACATTATAGAAATTCTTTAAAAAATTTCTGTATGCGTGTATATGTTACAAAAAGGAACTTTCGACCGCATTTTATGATTTTAGGATAGAAGAGTCTTGGCATGAATATATATGTGACTGTCAGTCCTTGCTGTGTTATGTTTTGTCTTTTCAGTTGTATGTATTTTGAAACATTTACTTAATTAATATTGCCCTAACTGTATAACCAAATAATATTTTATCGTGTTCATCATAATAAATAATTCTTGTCAAATTAACAGATAGTGCATATACCTTCGGTTGGTTGGTTGATGAATTAGGAGCATCTTTTGCACACGAGTACTAAACAGACAGGGACTTCAGTTTAAGGTGGTATCTGACAAACTATAACAATGAATTTCTGATAAAGATTCGTACTTCTGTAGGAAATTCTTCTCCAGTACTTAGCCCTAACCACTAGATAAGCGATAGTCACATTTACCTTCGGAGTCCCTCATGTATGTTTCTTATGTAATACAGTAAGCGAATCTGTTAATTAATAAATAAAACAAAACTAATAATCAAACGATCATTAAAGTGAAATATTCTAAAAGACTGGCAAGCAGATTGGACCACTTCAACAAAAGACCGACATACTCATACGCTAATCCCCAAAGTCTCCTACACACTCTTTTACCTCACCCCTCACACTACAGTTTTTTTAACTGGTCATGGAACCTTCCGCCAGTGCCTACACAAATTCAAATGTGTATCTACAGACTGATGCGAGTGCGGTGGACAAGGCACAGCGTCACATCCACATTTTCATTGCACACTGACAAGCCAGTGGCATCTCAAAACCCTCCCAAATATTACACCCAAAACCCTCCTAAAAACTGGCTCACAAATATGTTCACACGCCCACTTCTTAAGATAAAACTAAAAAAACTTATATAACAGTCTAACTTAGACAGCCTGTCTGTTGGTTCTGTCGCGCGTAGAGTTCTGGCAGAGAATCCCTCACTACCGCGAGGGCGTTTCTCCGACCTGACGGACTACTAATGTAAAGCCTCGATCAGTCTCTGTCACTTGCTTGTAATTGGAGAAGTCTTGGCAGGGATGGCCGTAGGCGGATTTTTTTTCATACTTTATGTAATTTCCGCTCATTGTCGCGTTTGCTGGCGGTTTCAGCTACGGCTAAACTCTGTATTTTTTTAAGACCTTAAAAAGGAACCGGGAGAGATACTATGCTCTACAGACTTGGTTTCCTTGTCTGAGCAGTTCCTCTTAGACAATCAAATTAAATCAAATCTATATCAAATTTATTTCAAGTTTCATATTTTTCCAATTAGAATATAATGTTCAATATATTTTATTTGAAATAGGATTTTACGTTGCTTTCTCCAAATTGATGAAAGTCCATCTGAAAATATATTTTGTATTTCTTTAATATAAGTGTATGCTTAAAATAAAATAAACTGTAATAGCTATTAGAATCTATAACTTGGGTTAGAAGGTATTTTTTAACGTGTTTCACATTAAAAATGCATTCTAATCACAACAACTATAGTATGCGCTGTCTAAATGACAAGCAATAAGGTTGAGATTTTAAGTATACTCATTTTTGTACACCTATGTAAAACAAATGATTCCTCTGTAAATGACTTTATTACAATGCACGCAAGAAACAAAAAGAAAGGTTTGAGAAAGTGCATGTAACTTTCAATATGAATAAAGTACACAATATCAATATCAAACTGATCTTTTGATTATTTTCATGCGGTTTGTTTTTTTTTAAATTCAGAATTCATAAGTTTTTACTAAAAAATAGGAATAACAACAAAAAACTATTTTTGGTGTATAAAAGTAACTACTCTTCTTAAAATAATAACCAGCAAAGTTCATTATGTAGAAGACAAGAGGTATTTAAAATAGAAGTCATGAATATCATGCCAAATGTATTAATGATGTTTTAGATACACATAACCCACTAAATCGCTACTCTTCTTAAAATAATAACCAGCAAAGTTCATTATGTAGAAGACAAGAGGTATTTAAAATAGAAGTCATGGAATATCATGCCAAATATATTAACGCTTCAAATTAATTTATGGTTGCTGGGAAGATCCGGGCACTTAAAAGAGAACTCGCTACTAAATTAACAAATCTCCGTAACCATCTATGGAATTCCTAATTTTAAATGTTGATCGTATAAATTTCTCTGGTCGGAACTTATTAAAATTAATTAAATTTAAAACTATAAAAATTGATGCCATCGCGTTCTATAGTTTCTAAGAAGTCCCAACTTATATAAGAATGTGAAGGATTTAAAACATAAATTATAATTCTTAAACATAAAACTTAGAGTTAATCGAATTAAAACCTAAAGGCCGTAATTTGCTTGATTTTCTTTTTAATAATTAGTATACATGATGTAAATATAGACCGTAATTAGGTTAATAAAATAATAACATTTATAATTTCTACATTGAATTGCTACAATAGACTCTATTAGTTTTAGATACACATAACCCATTAAATCACAAAAATTCATTAGTACTTGAACAAAAGTAAATAACAGGTACCTTTGTCTTAGAAATCGTCCGGGGGAGAGGGGCTGAAATCGACATCGTACATAAGCTGTCATAAATGATAAAGAAAGCACTTCACTTGCATGTACACAACTATTTTAAACTAGCTGAAGAACCCGGCGTTGTCCGAGATTTTAAGAATATTTTTGTGAAAAATCAATTTCAAAATTAAACTTGTTTTCCACATAACTTCAAAATCTTAAAATATGTCAATATTTCCATAATCGGGTTGTTATCATGATTCAATACGTTTCTCAAACAAATATTACATTTTATTTACCTGCTGACATCATATATACTTGCTTCCTCTATTACTCATATTCATACTCTGTTTGTCTGATTCTCAAACATTTAAAAAAGTAAGTTAAACTTCCATTATGATATCATATTAATTTTCTGTTTAATTCTCTAATAACGTCATATTAATCTGCTTTCTGTATTTACACATACTCATACTCCTTGTATTATTGAGAAATGTTTGAAAATTACCGTCATATTACCAATATGACGTCATATTAATCTTTATTTCAATTGCTGAAACTTTTTATTTCATTTTCATTTTTCACGAGGAAAACTTTCAATAGAAAATTAATTATAGTAGAAACATTTTTATTGTTGATTTTGAAATGCTGACATACGCTGTGACGAAAAATGTTTAAATTTGATAGCAAAAGGCTGTTAGATTTTTGGTTTTTTATTAATTAAAAATTAACTATACATTATTTTTATTTTGGACTACTTTTTTTGTCTCGGCCATGTTTTATTACACCTATACGTAACATTTCACAATTTCGGGTTCCAAACTGTTGATTTGTATAGAAGTGCAGACAGACAAACAGACAGATAAATTTTCATTTTTATGTATTAGATAACATTATGCTTACTTAAATTAATTGAACATATCTTGTGTTACTCACAACGCACCACCCCCTGTTTTAAATAAAGTATATCACTGGTCTAGCTGCTTTTTTCTTCAAAGGCATCTTGCCTAAAATATAACACAGTCATAAGACATTAACACAAGTCTACTCTTAAGACATAAGTTATAAATGTGGAAAGCTTTGTTGTGAAAAAGTCTCTGAAAACATGTTGCAATTAGCTCCTGTTTTCCCCCACAAAAACACAGAACAGAAACAGAAACCTCCCACTCGTGGACAGCCAACCTCTCGGTATAGGACCTATGAGTCCACGAGGGGAAAACCTATATCTACCAGGAACCCCAGTGTCCAAAGACCCGGAATCACCAGCAAGTTAAAAAAAAAATCACACGAGCTACCCAATATTACTTATTGCTGGGTGAGCCCAAAGTTATTACATGTATATAAGTTCTATATGAATATACTGATAAGATTACATAATAATATTAAAGATAAATATTTACAGATATTTACAATAATAATATTGTACTTAAAATTTTCAATTGTATTATGCACTAGTCTATTAAGTCTTTTAAAACATAGTTTTTAAAATCTATAGATCTAGAATTTTATATAGGTTATAATAATTCTTTGATATATGAAAAGTTTTTATTTAGGACATTATAGTTTTTATCTAACTTTTCGTAATTGGAAGCGTCTAATAGCACACGTTGTAGGTTTCTCTTTAATGTTTTATTTTTATTGAAGTTAAAATGGTATTCCATAAGAGGGCAGTTACCGAAGATGTAGTGTATAGGAGTTTCAGAGTTTTTGTCACAAGGACATCTATCCGTGGTTCTTTTACCAATTTTATATAAAAAGCTTGGGAAGCTTTCATGGCCGCTAAGATAATATGCTGCTGATTTCTGAACACATAAAGATTTAACATCTACCTTATTAAGAATTTATTCGTTTCCCTTCCTTTCGTTGAGTTGGTCCAATCATTTTGTCAATCTGTGATGATTTTGTTTTTAAAATAACTCTTTAGAATGGATTCTGG
Source organism: Maratus michaelseni (assembly GCA_963931845.1). Taxonomy (NCBI): domain Eukaryota; kingdom Metazoa; phylum Arthropoda; class Arachnida; order Araneae; family Salticidae; genus Maratus; species Maratus michaelseni. The sequence continues at coordinate 125,287,944 of OZ007596.1, read as the reverse complement.
AAATGGTAAGACAGAGATATCATCATAATGGTCTTCTGTAATTGCATTTTTTGCGAGAAGGTCTGCTCGCTCGTTACCAGTGGTGCCTACATCTGCTCTAATCCACGCTATTTTTATGAATTTATTGGGGTTTTGTAGTAAACTATTGTAGATATTTAAAATTATGGAGTTTCAAGGAAAAATTATCTTGAGTGCAGCTAAGGATGAGCGACTATCTGTCAAAATAAGGGCTGATGTAAATTGTGATTGTGTTAACCAAACTATTGCTTCCTGGATCGCATATAATTCGGCTTGGTAAATTGAGTTAATTGGGTGTAGTTTTACTGCATGATCATGGATGAAGTTATTATTAAGAGAGACTGTATATGCAATTGCCACTCCATTTCCCATAGATGATCCATCTGTAAAAATTTGTAGATGATTTTCCGATATTATGTTTTCTGTCAGGTTATCTATAATTTCTATATTTTTCAACTTGTAATATTCTGGAAATTTATAAATTGCTTCCCGTTGCATAAGATTATTGTATATTATTGTATTGTTGATGTTAAGTGATCTGTTTCCTTGCTTTATCTCATAGACTTGGAATTCGTTTGGTATTCTGATGGTAATTGGAGGCACTCCAGTTAAAATATTTAATGCGTCATTTGAAATACTTCGGGAAGTTCTTATGATGTTTAACAATGCTATTCTCTGAATTGATCTAAGGATTCTGATGCCGTGGCAATTCAAGTTTGGATACCAGGATTCGGAGCCATAAAGAATCTGTCTTTCAATAACTGTTTGATACTAGATCTTCTTGAGGAAGGGACTGATTCCCTTGTTGTAATTGTGGAATTCTAGCTTTTAAAATACTTAGGTGCGATTGAAATTGAAATTTTTGGTCTGGTATAATTCCTAAATATTGTAGATTTTTAACAATTTTTATAGATTTCTGTTTTATTTTGAATATTGACTTTCGATTATTAAGGAGGTTCCTTCCAAATAGGAGTGCTTGGGTTTTTTCTTCTGAGATAGTTAGATTAAATTCTGAGCATATATTGACGAATGTTTCTATACGACTGTTAGCAGTTTGTTCCAATGATGATCTGGTATTGCCTTCAGTGAGTACGACGAAATCATCTGCATAAACGATAATTCCAAGAGCCTTTAATTTGTATCTTGTAATTATGTAATTGGCTATTAGTAACCACAATAGTGGTCCTAAACACGAGCCCTGCGCCCAACCTTTGTGTGTCCTGAACCACTCTATTAATGTGTAATTATTTAAACCGATTAATCTCTCACTGATATAATTTTTTAGGAGCTTCTTTATGTAAGTTGGAAGTGGAGAATCATCTATTATTCCAGTAATTTTGTGCCAATCAATGGAGTCAAATGCTCCCTGGATATCAATTGAGATCATTCCACAGTATTTATATTTATCTAAGTTTTCTATGATTAGTGATTTTAGTTGTTGTAAAGCTGTTAATGTACTTTTTTCTCTCTAAAACCATGTTGTTCTGGTTGAAGAATGGATTTACTTTCTAGAAATGTCATCGTTCTTATTTTTATCAGACTTTCTAAATCTTTTCCCAACATGGGAAGAAGAGTTATTGGTCGGTACGATTTATGTTGAGATGGGTCTTTGTTCTTTTTTCTAAAATAAATTATAATTCCTTTTTTCCAAGCTTCAGGGAAATGGCATAATTGTAAACATTTATTATAAATTTGAAACACTAAATCTGGGAATTCCTTTAGCATGTTTCTTATAGTTATCGCGTCTACCGTATCATAACCTGGGGCCTTTTCAATGTTCTGTTGTTTTATTGCAAATTTCAGTTCTCTTAGGGTAAATTTGATGTCTTGAAATTCTTCTTCTGGAATTGGGGACACATTTATATATGAGTGAATTTCATTTGTATTTTGTACACCAATTTGGTGTTGTAATAGATCTTGCTGTACAGTTATATATGTATCTTCTATTGTTGATGTTTCCAAAACTGTATGGATTAGGTCTGTATTTTTAAGAAACTTTTGTTTTAGAATTTTAAAAGCCGTGCCATATTTACTCGTGGTCTCATTGCAGAAAGTTAACCATGATTCCTTCTTGGCTTTCACTATTTTTAATTTGTATTCTGCTCTTGCCTTTTTAAAATCAATTAAATATTTCTCATTTTCTGGATTTCGTTTGTGTCTTTTACCTAGAGCATTTAAACGATTTCTGAGTATTTTTAAGCTATCTGAATACCAGTTAAGTTGACGATCTTGTGTAATTTTCTTCTTTTTTAGAGTCTTGTCCATAGTTTGATTTAATAAATCATGAAAAGAGTTCATCCATTCATCTAGCCCTTGTGGTCTTTGTACATTTCTTAAAGAGTCCATTAACCTTTCTTTATGATTTTTTAATTCTCTATTGAACTTTTTGAAGGTTTCAAATTTAGTTTTATAACGGAATAAATTTCCTATTAATGGATCCGCCTTTAAATTGAATTGGATGTATCTCTGATCGCTTAGTGATGGGAAACTTGTGTCTACTTTCCACAAACTTTGTAATCAGAGCCTTATTTTCATTCGAACACAAAAACACAGGGAAAACCCTAATAGATCCCTATGCACCTTCACGCCTCCTCATTACTAGAATCATCATGGGCTTTTTCTTTGAATTGACCCACCGCCCCCTGAATACTAGGCGTGAGCGTTGAAACGAAAATGGAGGCGCTCGTAGGCGGATTTTTTTAAGCGTTTGTAAAGTCTCCTTATTTTTTACACCAGTATTTTCTAAAAGTTTTCTTAGAGTTATTGAATCTCAGAAAAATAAAGCGGAGGGAACTTTTAACAATTATTGGTATTCAATTTCAAGGGACCGTACACACGCTAAAAAAATTACGCCTACGACAGACGCCATTTTTGTGTCAGCGCTCAGGCCTTGTATTCAGCGGGCGATGGTTGACGTGTCATCCGAAATATGAAAAAGTCTCGATCCTGCTATAAATTTTGCGTTTTAAAAGTTCCGAAGACTCTCTGTTTTTCTCTAGTTATATGCAACACTCTGGCAATAGTGAAACAATATTCATTATTCCAATACACTATAAATGTCTACGGAGAACATCATAAAAATACAAAACACTATTAAAGAATTATCATAATACTAAAAAATTAATTATACAAGTACATATAATCATAATAAAGACCGCATCCAAAAATCAAAATTGAAACTGTTTCCTTTACGGAACTATTACATGATATGGATATTTAGTATGATTATTTCAAACAACGAATAATGAAAATACTTCCACAATCTGTAAATAATGAAATACAATATATAAAACTATTTAAATGTAAAATTTAAAGTTAGATACATTTAATTTTAAACATACACTAAATACAATTAAGTGATACATACTTTAATTTAGCTCGCCATCTTTGTTATATTTTTTCAAATAGTTTTTTTACTTAAAATTATATTATTATGTTTTTATAATTCAGTATTTTTTGTGAGCTTATTAAATAATGAGAGTTTTTTACTGATCCCCAAGGATAAGATTAATAAATGTAGAGCAGAATTCCGTTGATAAATTACTTTCATTTTAGAAGTAATAGTATATAATATTTCATATATTTTATCGTAATGAAATTTGTTATATTATATACTATTTGATATAAAAAAATTATTGTCTATTTTTGAGAAAGTTGTAAAAAATATGCCACACAAGAAATTTCAGGATATTTTTTTAAAAATCTAAAACAATTAACGTAGATATTTATGATAAAAAATGTATTCATGTTTAAACATCTTTTTTTTTTAAATAACAAATCATGCTATTGTCGCACAAATAGTTTACAAAACATTAGACTGTAAAAAATAATCTGTAATTTTGACAGAAAAAAATTGTATTATTTACAGAAAAAAAACTGTGTTAAAGAAAACCAGTTTTTTCTTGTAAAAGAATGCAGATTTTGCAATTTTTATACAAAAAATCTTTATTTTTTACAGTAAAAAACTCATGAATAATGAAAATATACAGATATTTTCTCTAAATTAAATGGTTTTCCATTGGCACCAAAATTGACATTTTTTTCTTCTTTTTTTGTGAATTTGAGAGATTTTTTTTATTAAAAGTGTACTTTACTGGCAAATATTTCAGTCTTTATATTTAATTAAAAAAATTTCCTTGTTCATTTTGGTATGCAGTTTTATAAGACTTTTAGTTGACCCAATGGAGACAAAATGACCCAAGGAAGTCGTACATACAGGTATTGATCGCGATCTATGTTGCTACACTGCGATGTTTGGAAGGAACCACTGCATTACTACCGGTTTGCCTTGGCCCGATCTAACTTTAGCTTACACTACACAGATTAAATTCAGTATATTTTGCAAAAAATTAATCAATACATTAAAAAAAAAATACAATTGTACTAGGTGAAATTCCGTGGAACTTTCCTCTTTCATACCTTATAGTATAAGAAACAGTGATTAAACTGGATTAACAGCTATAATTAGAACTTTTTTATTTCCAAAATGGCAGAAGTTTTATAGAATTTAGTATTTCTTTTAAAATGAATGTTATAAAACAGATAAGTTATGTATAAATAATAGTTTCTAAATTAATGAGATACAAATGTTTCTTTTTAAGATTAACCAAATCTCTCGAATTCTACTAAAACATGCATCATTGATTTGTAATTTGTAATTTTTTACTTCCTTGTTTTAATTCATCGTAATTATAGATTTTTGTTTTTTATTTGGCATGCTGTCCTTTTTTTTTCTTTTGCTACAGATTTTGCAAATGCTATGAAGATGCAGATTTTCAAAACTCATTATGGTATACAGAAAATTACTCCACTAAATTATCGACGAAAATTTTCCAACAGATATATTTTTCATACAAATTCAACCACATTTTCTCTAGTAAATTTAAAACAAACGATATAAGTATTAACAAAATTATATTACAGGATAATATTACAGATACAACGAGCAGAAATGTTTGACGTGTCGTAATTCCATTGGTAGGATACCATATTCACAACTAGTGTCTGCATCATACAAAATACACGAATAAATATTTAAATTTAATATACCTAGTCCTTTAATTAATATCATAGTTAATTTTCGATTATTGTTTTTGAAAGCAAATATTCTCAAAATTATCTTTAAAATTTTTATTTGAACTGATGTTTAAAATATAAATGAGTTCAAACGGATTATAATTCAAATTTGTGGTAACTAAGTAGAAATTATAACAAAAAAAAATCACGAAAGAAAAAGTAAAACTGGAAAAAGCTATATCTGCAGCATGCGAGATAAAGTATAAAAGTATAATATGTGGCAGTGAAACTTTAAAGAATTTTAAGATTTAAGGATTATATATTGTACTAGCAGACTACGCCCGCTGCGCTGGTCGGTTTCTCCAAAAGAACCTTGAATCAAACGAAATATATCGGTGAATTTAACCTTGTATTTTAAAGTAATCTGTACCTTTATCTGCAATATCCTAAAATAACATAAAAACGGTTACTTATTTCACTAAGTTGTGTTTTTTTAATACGGTTTATTAATACGTTTACAATTTATTACTTACTGTTTTCCATTGATTTATATGTTTTATAGCTACATTTTTTAATAACGTGAATTAACCTATATTATTCACAACTAAAAAGAAATGGCGCATCTAGTATTTGTCGAAAAATTAAATAAAAATCATGCCCTTATGACATCATAATTCACTTTTATATTTTAACAGAATAATACGGCTACTACAATTTGTGACTCGTGCTGACACATTGCTGTTGTTTTTATTTTTTACGCGTGAAGTTTTCGCTATATGGTGCACCATTGTGAAATTTGGTAATTTTTGAAATTCAATATTTGAAAAAGTGCATAATCAGTGGATTTGAAATTTATATCAAGAAAAATACATTTTTTTACCTTTCTAACGCAGTTTGTCTAACAATTTTCTGACAAATACTTTTCGAGCAATTAATTTTTTCAGTAACTTCAAACGTTTCATTTTCCGAGATTAATCTGTGGCAACGATTATTGAATATGCCAGTCGTCAGCAACACGTACCTTTTTATTAAAGAGGATAATATTTAAAAAAATAGCTAAAAACATCTTTATAAGCATTATTTAAATCTTTCATGTTACATAATTTTCATTTTTATTAACTGTAATGATGTAAAAGAAATTGCCTACGCTGAAGGGTAAAATTCTTTACATCGCATTCCAAAACATCTAGTTTACATTACTTGCGAGATTATTAAATATCAGCTTCTGATGAAATATAAAATCATATTCCTCAAAATACGTTTGACAGAAAGTTTATTAGGGTATTTAGTAGGATATTGAAAACATGACTTTAAAATAACTGCCAATGCAATAAAGGAGTACGAAACAAGCTTCATTAAAAGCTACGATTATGACTTTTCAAATTCGTCTACTTATTACTTCCTTCATTTAATTTATATATACATTAAAATTCTAGTCTAAAGATTCAGAACCATATGCTTACGATTAGTTCGCTTTTAAGAGTAATATGCATTTTTCATATTATTAAAAAGTTTTATTTTATAATTATTCCATAAATAAATATTTAGCCACTGAACTTTTTGAATATACATTTGAAAAAGTCTAAAATAAAGGATGAATATTTGCTATCAATTTTTGTAGGATAAAAGAACTGAAAATTAATTTACAATTTACACAAATCATAATTTATCATTTATGGAATAAAGCGTAAACAATATTTAATTCATTTTTAGCGTTAAATGAAATTGTTTAAGGATAATAAATTTTTTCCATGACAATAAATGTATTATGTGAAGTAGCTTCTAACGAGTTTTGCTTTATTCTAGTGGTAATTAAAATATATTCATTTTTACAAAATATTTTTATTAGGTATAAAGATTAACACTCATTGTTTTCATTTTTAAATTATATATGTTTTGTAAATATATATCACTTTTCAGCATAGAATACAAACCATGATGATTCAAGGAAAAAATTACGAAAAAAAAAATTGTAACATTGCTGCATAAAAAAAAAGTTATGTTGAATCAAAAATATATATAACACATAGAAATAATTATGAATTAATTTGTAAACAAAATATACATGTATACGAAATAAAATTCCATCTGCAAAAAGAAATCAAAGAATTAAATTTTAAAAGTCTTTGTTCGGTTTTCTACACCGTTTTAACATTATTAATGGTGACTTCCTAAATCATTATCAGATAAATACATTTTAGTTTCGATGATTATGATCAAGATAAAATTTAAAAACTATTAATGCTGAAATTTTAAATTCAAATATATGCAAGACAAACAGTACCCATCTACACGTAACTCAACATTAAATATAATATATCATTCATGTTGTTTCAATAACAGTCAAAAAGTTCAAAACGTTTAATGTATGTAAAACAGAAAAAAATAATTCAAAAGATGGTAAAGGAAATTTAAAAGGTAAAATCATAAATTTATAACACTGAAAATAATCCAGAAACACGAAATAATCCGAATAAAACTCTCGTTTTACATTTCTGTACAGAAGCAGAGAAAATTGGTATTTTAAAAATAGTTTTTATATTTTCAATATCGATCTGTTACTCTTATATACAGGGTGTTCCAAAATTCTACCGACAAATTAAGAAGGATGATATAAGACATCTAGATGACGAAAACTTACCATAGAACATGGGGTCGCCAACCACGTTAACTGTGAGAAAATCACAAAAATAGTTATGAATGGTGTGACGTCGAGTGGAAAAATAGGGACAATAATAAGTAGAAAAAACATTTATATGACATTACAATGCGTTGCAGTTCAACGTCAGAAAGGAGATGACGACACATTTTTATAGAAATTGTTATAGAAGTTGCGGCCAAGAAAGTCATTGCACAGCCGACATAGGCAGACGAAGGATTGCCGGACGCATTAAAACATATTCCTGTAAAAAGTTGTAATGTCAAGCTTTGGGATTTTCATAAATGTATTTATGGCTTTTTGAAATTTAAATTTTACAATACTAGTTAATTGTGGTGTATTGACAATAGCATAGAAATTTTTAATAATTTAAAACTAAACCCCCTTGATTTGTATAATTATGATTTGGAGAAGCTAATATCTAATATACCTATTGATATACTTTACAACAATGTAATTTTTTTTTATTTCATATTGAGAAGAATCTAAATATAAAAACAAAATTCTTGAATTGGTATAATTTATGTTTGAGTATGAATTTTATTAAATTTAATGGTTTAACATATAATCAGTTTTGCAGAACTGGTATGTGAACTACCTTTTCTAACGCTATAGTAAATATATTTTTTCTTTCGAGTTTAAATATATTACAGATTATAATAAAAAGTTTCGGAGGTTGTAGATAAATTGGTGATATCCTAATTATTTATAACACCAAGCAGCTTCAATGAAATAAGATAAGCCGTTTAAATTTAAATGAGATTTATCGTAACAGTAAACATGTTAATTTTTTGGACTAGATTTAATTATTATGGACAATTATTTTTAAGTATTAACCTTTGTGATAAACGGGATTTTTTTTCAATTTTGGTACAAACTGCATGTCTAATTGATATTCGGATTTAAATAAAATAGTTTTTGTTAAGTAAAAGGTTTTGAAAAGTCCATTTATTTTCAAATTTCATTTTAAGTGTGTATAACAATAAAAATACATATTTAGAAAATTAAATAGAATAAGTAAAAAACTCATTTAATAGACAGCGTTATAATTAAATAAAACCGTTATTTTTCTTTCGAGTTACACTTTTTTTAGTATCTAGTGGCATTTAATCCGAAGGCTCTTAATTTGCAAATACACATCTAAAAGTAATTTCAGAGATTTTCTTATCGATTAATATAATTAGAGATGAGTAACTAGCCAAAACTGTCGAGCGTCACATATGTATCGAAAAACATGCCGTTAATCGATAAAATGGAAAAAGAAGATGAGATATATTGATCGGTATAGTTAAATGCTTCCACAGTATTTTTTAAAGGTAATTCATACGTTATTTTTTTATCGTTGTAACATGTATATTTTGACTTCTTTTTACTTTCTTCTATCTATAATGGAAGAAAGTATTGTAATCGAAATTTTTTTCGACTTCCGGTTTTCGATGGATTTACACGTTTTAGGGGTCAGAGATTCCGAAAAACATGTTTTTACAAAATGTCTGTCTGTCCGTCTGTCCGTCCGTCCGTCTGTCCGTCTGTCCGTCTGTGTGTCTTCCTTGTATCATCGAAAAATGTATGAAGTTATGCTTCAAATTGAACAACGTTTTTTTCTATGTTTTTGGCTATGACAAGCAGGTTCTATTAGAATTTGGGGATATTTCGACGAAAGGGGGCGCTGTGATCGATATTTTGTTCCATTTTCACTATTGTACCATCTAAAAGTGTATGAAGTTATGCTTCAAATTGAACCACATTTTTTTCTATGTTTTTGGATATGGCAAGCAGGTTCTATTAGAATTTGAGGCTATTTCGACGAAAGGGGGCGCTGTGATAGCCATTTAAAGATTTCAAATTCAAAATGATGTGCAAATTCCAAAAAATTAGAAATCCTAAAAGTTTTTTTCGTTAAATGTTCGGCCTTGATCCTGAGAATCCGGAGCAATTTTTGTTTTATCTCTATCTTAAAAAATGGCTGAGATATAGCGGTTTGAAATTTTAGGGTCTCTGACATTTTCAAACAAGACAGCAGAATTCATCCATAAACGGGTTTAATTTATGATTTTTAATTAACATGTCGGCAAATTTTCTTTCATTGTTGTAACCACTAATCGTATTATATGCTTATCACTATATATTTATATTCGCCAACATCAAATTCTCGCCAAACTTGGGGACAGTTGGCGGAATATCGCCAAATTTAGCGACCAAAATAAGTTGCCATGAATGAAGCCAACTTGGCTGTAGAGGACTAATTTGGCGATATTCTCATTCAAATTCAATGTTGACGAGAGCTGGGATTGAATCTTCTTTATTTAGGTTCCACGCATTTTACCTTCGTGTTTTCCAGTAAAATTAGCTAAAATCGTAAAACCAAGGAATAGGGAGGCTATCTGTTCCTGTCGCTTCAGGCCAGAAGTACTTTTCGTAGTTTAGTATACATCGGTTGTTCGCATCCCTGTAACCCGACGATTCGCAAGCAGCTGACGCACAACAGAATGACGAAAAATATTGATTTTATTGCCGATGTGATAGCGAATTTTGAAGTATTAAAATGACTGAGATAGAAGAAAGTTTTGGGATTGGCACATCCGACTAGTTTTTTATTTTTATTTTTATATGTTGAACATTTTTGGGAGTTGTTTTTCTAACAAAAACATATCTTTATATATTGTTGAATTAAAAATTAAAGCGTACGCGTAATTTGATATAAAATTTTGTCGAAGAGAAGCAGACAATCAAAACAGAAAAGTGCAATGTCATTTCGGAATAGAAGATTCATGGGAACATTTTTGTATATAACCTTCTCTTTTAAATTACTTAGAAAGAATATTAATGATTAGGCTCAATTTCCTACTTACGCAAAACTCTGAAATTTTCATTATGTTACAACTTTTCATTAAATATGTGTAGGTTGTTTTTTAATATTGCAAGATGAAATATTTGGAAGCATCTTTTGTCTATTTTAAACAATCACGCATACACATACGCTCACGCAGAAACGCGTATGTTTCAATAGTTAAAATATATATATATATATATATATATATATATATATATATATTTGTATATTGTGACAGTTAAAATTGTATTAATTTTTTTGTGGTTTTGAGCAACGTAATGGAATTTATCGTTTTAAGAACCCCCCCCCCCTTTTTTTAACCAAGTATAAACACAACCAATCATGAAACTACATAGATAATAACCGTAAAGAAACTCACATAATTTCAAAGTGATACGTATATGATATTTTAGAAATTTGTCAATAGCTATCTTGATTATACTGCATAATAAAAAAAAATCACAAATATACAACAACAAACAACAATTCAAAACACAGCAGCAAAAACGAAACTTAGACTAAATTTAAAATAATACGTAATGAAGTTTGTATAGGTAAATAGAAAACAAACATACTAAGATCGAATTAATAATAAACTGTTTCATCGTTTAAGTTTGAACTCCTTAAGTACTGCGCATTTAAACAGTCATTTAAGAATCAATTTCCAAATAGTTAAAATCACCTGCATTTTGTGAGAATAAAGTGTTGCTGTCAAATCGCGTCTTTTTACGCCAAGTACTCGAAAGTATTTTTTTAAAGGTTTTCTATTTGGATTCCGCAGCTAAATTTGACTGATTTTTTTTAACGTACGTGGGTAGTTTCATTAGTAATTTTTTTCAAAATATTCTGAGTATGCGCTTAAAGGAGACCTTCCTTGTTATTGATATATTATATCAATTTCAATATGTTTGAAATAGTGAAACATTAATAAAATAATGCCCAAACGATTTTTCTCCATAGATCGTAACGTAACGGAAATCTTTTGAGTTGCCCTGTAAAGGAAATATAAGTGCTATGCACACCATAGTCTATAGTAAGATCCTCTTGCAGTGCACCTCAAAGATATATATCAATTTCAATGTATTTGAAATTGTGTAACAGCATTAAAATAAACCGAAAATGATTTTTTTCACATAGACCGTAATATAAAGGAATTCTTTTGAGTGTTCTGTTAAAAACCAACAACACACTTAATTTTCAATACCAAACATGCCATAGTAAAACTGAATAACATATAACAATATAATTACTATCTGAATTTATTTACGTGAGTTAGAGCACGGACAGACAGACAGACAGATAAACCGAATTCATAAACACTTTTCAACTCGGTTGGAAAGTATTAAAAAGTAAAAAAACCGTGATAGAACTTGTATTTAAAAAGCCAAGTTAAACAAAATTAATATCATTTCCAATGTTTTTAAAGAATAATACAATTATCTGTGAAAGTGGTAAGTAATAACTTAAAAGAAATTAAATCGCTTTTAAAGACAACCATATTGAAAATATTTATGTAGGAGAAAAAGTGGGAATTGAATGTTTTATCTTAATTAATAAATGGAATATGAAATTATATTTTAAATGTTTATATAGATTGAAAATATAACTTAAATATAAAGGATATAAAATTTGATATATTCTAAAGTGAAAGATTTTTTTTTTTAAATTAAAGGTAAAGCGCATTAAATAAAAACGTAAATTTAAAACAGTTGGAAAAATCAGTGTTGAACTAAGTCTGTATTATTTTCCATGTGCTAAACATTAATACATTAATAAAAATATTTAATTTTAGAAAAAGAAACCTTTTAGGAAAAACAATTATTTTAATGCAATGTAATAATAATAAAAAATTACTCATTAATTTAAATATGAGAAAAGGTCGATTTAAAAAATAATTATACCAGAACGTTATTTAACTTCTGTCTTAACTTAATTTCACTCTGAAATAATGATAAACATGGTATAAACAAATGGTATCGAAAAAAATATATTTTCGAAAAGAAAAATAGATTTCATAAAATAAAACGCAATTTACGCAAAAAATTCAAATTATGGAAAAACATTTTCTAATTTATTCCTCTTCATTAGCAAATACTTAATATGAAATTAGTCGGATGTGCCAATCCCAAAACTTTCTTCACACAATCTCACACAGATTTTGCATACACTAAAAAGAATCAGCACCCATTTATATCAAGGTTTAACTGAATATAAAATTTTATTAAATTCCGTGCATTAGTTCTTGAGAAATGACTATTGCTGAAATCGTGTAAATCCTGCAAAATTTAGCATAGAGCACCACCTGTTAGGGGATTTAGACCAAAACTTAAACAACAACAACTTATGTCAACTTCTAACTGAATATGAAGTTTGATAAAAATCCGTACATTAGTTCTTGAGATATAGTTACCGTGATAATTATGAAAAAAATAGCATAGAAGCGCCACCTGTTGGACTTTTTACACCCGTAACTAGCATCTATTTATGTCAAGGTCTAACAGAATCTGAAGTTTGATGAAATTCTGAGCATTAGTTCTTGAAATATGGCTATCACAAAAATCAGGAAAAAGTGGTATAGCAGCGCCTCCTGTTGGGATATCTACACCAAAAGATAATTAATGTCTATTTATGTCGTCTAACTGAGTCTAAAGTTTGATGAAATTCCGAGCATTAGTTCTTGAGATATAGCTATAGCAAAAATCAGGAAAAAAGACATATAGCAGCGCCATCTGTTGGGATATATACACCAAAACGTAATCAACGTTTATTTACGTCATGGTCTAACTGAATCTGAAGTTTGATGAAAGTAAGTGCATTAGTTCTTGAGATAGAGCTATTGCGGAAATTGTTAAAAATGCAGCATAGCCGCGCCACCTATTGCGCGATTTTCACCAAAAACTAATCAGCACCAATTTATATCAGGGACTAATTGAAAATAAAGTTTTATTAAATTTCATGCATTAGTTCTTGCTATAGAGCGCTCTCAAAATATTTGTCACATACATACAGACAGACAGACAGACAGACGGACAGACAGACAGAGTCACAGACTCACAGACAGACATTTTCTAAAAATAGTCAAATCGTATTCAAGACCTTTTAAAACGTATAAATCCGTCGAAAACCGGAAGTCGAAAATTTTTATTATGAATCCAATACTTTCTTCTTGTAAAGATAGAAGAAAGTAACAACATTTTTGTTATTTTACATTAAATATTGCTTACATTTTAAACGATTTAGAAAATAAAAATAATAAAAGAAAAACATTAACTAAATTAAATGTTTTAAGATATTGGAAACGAAAATGTAAAAACAAATAATGATATAAAAATTAAAGCAATACTGAAATAAAGCATGTCATACCCCATATGCTAAAATTTATAACAATTGCAAGAATATTCCATGTTATGGTAATTTAGGTATAGTGAGGAATTTTTGCATAAATTGTGTTTTATTTTATAAAATCTATTTTTTTTTTCGTTAACTTAATTTATACCATGTGTTTATACCATGTTTATCATTATTTCAGAGTAAAAAGACTTTTGACAACCAAATTTACTCTCAAACCGTTTGGAAACTTTGCCATACACATTCTTAGAATTTTCCAACCATTTGCCGAACCTACCAATCCCATTCCAACCATTTCCCATCGTTTTCCACAAACTACTAACGATGGACCAACAAACAGTGATACTGCTGAAGTATAGTTCGGATATAAAAAATATAATTCGTTGTTAACACTCTACAAATTCCTCCCCAATTTGAGTATAGGATTTTTTTTTTAATGTAATGAAAGAGGCAACAAATGTAATCAATCACTAAACAGTTTCATTTCCGGAGAGCACATTCCCTAAATGAATAAGCTGAAAGTTAATAAAGTCCTTCCGGCCTGTACCGGGAGGAAAAGGTAGCTTTCCTATATCTTCCTTTTAAAATTTTAGCTAATGTTACTCGAAAACAGCAAGCTAAAATGCAAAGAAAGCGTTTACAAAAGATTCGTTAATACTGAATTTGAATAAGAAATTCGCCAAATTATTGATCTATAGCCAAGTTGGCTTCATTTATGAAGACTTATTTTGGTCGCCAAATTTGGCGATATTTCGCCAAATGTCGTCAAGTTTGGCGAGAATTTGGCGCTAACGGATATGAATATATAGTTTTATGCGTATGATTGGGAAAATGCTTACAACAATGAAAGAAAATAATTTGCGAGAAATCGCGTTCACTAAAACTCATAAATTAATCGTTGGTTTTTTTGTAATGTGCTGTCTTGTTTCAAAATGTCAGCTACTCTAGAATTTCAAACTGCTCTATCTCAGCCATTTTTTAAGATTGAGGTAAAACAAAAAATGCTCTGGAATCCTTATATCAAGGCCTAACGCTTAATTAAAAAATAAATTTGAATTTTTAACTCTTTTGTATATTTATTTTAGTTTTAAAATTTCCAGTGGCCGCCATCTTGAATCAAGATGGTGGACCAAGATGGCCAGAGAACTCGGTCGAGGCATTGGTGAGCTTAATACACACAATTCGTTTCATCTAAATTAATTTATAGATACGAGCGTTATCGTATGACATAGATCATATATATATATATATATATATATATTTGGATATATATATATAAATCAACATTTGAACGGAGGGTGGTTTTGGGGTCTGGGGCTCATGATCGGCGAAAATATATCGAAATTTTCCAGAATTGCTTTCCTCTGAACGGCTGCAATAGGTAGCTTTATACTTTTTTGTATTGAAAGCTACCTAAAAGAAATCCTGTCATAAGTAGTATCAGTAAGATTTTAAAATTACAAACAAGCGATTATTTTACCAAATTACCCCGACAGGGGACATTTAATATTACAAAAGTATTTGTGTACGTGGCATAAATATACGTGTACATGAATGTCAATTGTTTCAATAATTTTATATTTGGTAATTTTTTGTCAAAAATAGATTTTTAACAGGTTTCTAATATTTTATAAGTTTTATATTTATTATTCTATATATTTTAATTTTTTATGCGCTCGTTTATTTTCACATGTCACGTTAAAAAAGGCAAAAGCCATAATTATAACAAAACGTGATTGTTGAATGTTTCAGTTAATTACGAAGATATTATACTTTTTTCATGAATTTTTCTTCATTTTCTTTTTTCATTTTTGGTTTTTTGAAAATAATATATTTTTTTGCAAATAATAAACGACATCTTTTAAATCAAAACGTGATGAACGCTTGCCTGAATTAATTTTCATAAAAATAGCCTAATTAGTACTATAATATTTTCCTACAATTTTAAATATTGCCTTTACCTCTCTCCCCATGCCCAGGCCCCGTTGTCTGTATTCCATTTTAACCCCGATCGTTTCAAAATCCTATTATGGAAAAATCATTTTGATTACCTGCATTCCAATTTTAGGAGGGATAATTTAAATTAGTCTATCTTTTTTTTTTAATGTATTAAAATTGTTAGAATGTCGCGATATTTTTTAATTGTTTTTTACAGACTACATTCACATAGATTGTGAAGGAAGAAACATCATATCTATTTCACCTTTAATCTACTTCAGCTATAATAAATATACTTATCAAAACTGTCATTCATAATCTTTTTTTGGCGATTTATCAAGCTGCTTCTAAGATATTGCTTAGAATAAAGACATATTTCACTTCTTTTTATACCTTTCAGGCAATGAATTTAATGTTGAATCCTTTCTCGTTTTTTAAAACATGTTATTAATCTTAATTTTTTACCATTATTATTATTTTCCGGGAGATATCTATATTTTATCTAAAATGAAGAATGTCATAAATTGCTTTTTGAAACTTATTTTAGATGTATTAAGTTATTATAGGAAAGAGAATTTTTCACTTGGTTAACGGCTGACATAAACAAATGATTAAAAAAGAAAAAGAAAAGTTTTAGAACGGTAAATATTTCTGGACTTTTTAAACGTTAATATTTATAATACATCTGTAAAGTCGAATGAGGAAAGTACAAATATATCTAGCACAGTCTTAAAGTGCTGTGTAGTATTTTTGTAAATGCACTGAACATTTGTTAAAATAAATAGGTGATAACAAATATTTGATATTGATTTCAATAAAAGTAATGTTAAATTGTTTAAAGTGTGTAAAATGATACTTTAATCGTTTATTTCAATTTATAAAGGTATGCAAATTATATGCTGTAAATTGCACTCAATTTACAAATGTTCCTGCTAAACTTGTTGGATAGTGCCTAGCCACTCTTTTACAAGGGTACTATTTTGGTCGAGTGAGTTTTGAGATTGCGCGTGCAATCGTGGTGTCCATAATTTTAACATTTATGCGTTAATGACGTATATATTCTGTCATTTCTTTATGTTTTAAGTTCTGAATCACAAAGAATCAAATTGTCATAATTATGTCTTGCAATCATATGTTAATTAGGTATCTGTGGCTGTGTAGTTGCAATAAAGTAAGTGCGGTAGGATCGGTTTCGGCGGATTTGGAACGCATCCTGCCATTAAAGTACTTTAGTTGTGTATTGTAAGCTCTTACTGCCTTCTTGGTAGTCTAATGCTCCACGTGGTGAGCTCAAGCGTAGTTTCCCATTATTGATTTCGGATAGAATACTCTGCCGTGTGTTTCGCCAGGTGGTAAGAAATTTAGCTCCGTATTTTCGAATAAAGGATTATTGTAACTCACGATGTTCCATTTTAAAGTAACATTACAGTGCTTAGTGACATTTTTCGGTGAGTTAGGATGGTTTTTTCCTAGGTTCCAGCAGGAAGAAAAGTGAAGCCAATTTTGATTTAAGTTAGGTGATTTGAAATTTACTAAGTATTTTGGGAAAGGATTCATATCTCCTCTCAGTCTTAGTAGAATCAGACTTAATTTTGGTCTGCTATATTTTTGTCTCACTGCTCCATTGCCAATCACCCTGATATCAATTTATCTAAATCATTGTGTTCTGTTAAGATATGTGTCCTAGCCTCATCACAAAAATTAATGAAATTTTAAATAAGTAGAGAAAATTCGGTTATTATGGAATAGTTGGATAATATGGAATACAAAGGTTTGTCTTTGGTAAAGTGTTGCCACAAAGCGACAGTATCATTAACTACTTAAGAACCTTTCCAGAATGTCACCGGAACGCGCCGTTCGTCTGTCGGCCTCAAAGCGTGTTGTGATAATAAACATTTGTGTTCCTTCTATGGAAACTTGCAGGATATATTTTTTCCATAGATTTTATTCATTATTAGAAGTAATATTTTTACATTGAAATTAAGAATAATGTACTCCGAAATACTAACAGTTTGTGATGCAACGCTTGTTTTTAGCTCGGGATTCACACGAATAAACATAGAGTTTTTTTTCCCAAACCGACCGTGTAGGATTATATGCAATATCAATGCCTCATAATGTTCTATGATTATGATGGCGCAAAGACATATCCAGGGAACCGTGGCTACCTTTGTAGGTTTCCACATCCCTCGAGTTATGGTAAAGCAACTACGGGTCGGAAAAACCCGACTTAAGGCCTAGGACCTGGCTGCCTTTTGGGTGTCCACCCATGAAGCTGTTGGGAGACACCGGCACATCCCCAAGTGTCTCGTGGTGGTTCTCACTAATAATGGGTCCCACCGCGTATCGCAGCGACCTACGTCTTAAACACATTGGTCCAAGGGTTGGAGAGTCTGCAGGTAGCGGTTCTCCGGCCGGACGAAGCTCATACGCAGAGACAAATCCGGTCGTGTGCGCCGGGCGCTCCTCAGGCGCCTGGTGGCGCAGCCTAGTTCTATGTTTGAAATTTCTGCAAATTTGAAGTATAATATGGAGTATATTGGTTCACCACCTAGATACTATATTTTGATCACGCTCTCTTCATTCCATTACATCTGAGTTTTTTTTTTTTTTTTTTTTTTTTTTTTTTTTTTTTTTTGCCAAATTTTGTTTGTTCTCTTCATTTTTAACCCCTCATTCCATATTTCCCGACTATCTCAAAATACGGTTATTATTATTATTATTTATTTGTAGGTGAGGAAATTTCGTAAAATAGTTTTTGTCTATAAAAATTATTTGCAGATAGTTGAAGTAAACTAACTGAAGATGAAAAATATATAATAGTAAATCTGTTTTTGTCCGTTTGTTTCTTAACGAAAAACGATAAATTTACTAATCGCTGAGTACAAATTTCATGTAATTTTCTGCATTTGCATTCTACGTCAATAGACCCTTTGAAATATAAAAAAAATCCAACAATATAGCAAACAAACCAACTGGTGGTTGACACGTTTACAAAAGTTTAGTCCAATATCTTTAAAAAAACTTCAAAGGAAGAAAATATATGCAAAGAAAACTAAAAAGGAGTGAATGGTGGTTTTTTTTTAATGCGTGTTAATAATTTGTGTGGGGCAGACATTTACACTAAAATTTAAATGTTTGACTTATTTTTTATGATATTAACTGTTACTTACATAATTTACATTTGAATATAAAAAAATACCCCAAAAATGCTGAAGTAAACTTGAAAAAAAAACATTATTGTGAACATTGATTGAACCAATGTTACGCTTATTCCTTTTTGGCGACAAAAGTAAAATCTAAATCTAAATAAACAAATATCATGTAATTTACCAGCGCAGACATTTTTATAATTACACCTGTTATTTTCTTCTGTAAGTCACATGAAGGAGAAGTTAGATAAAAAAAATTAAAATAAAGAACATATCAAAAACAAAATTGTTACTCAGATTTTATCTAATCAAATTTTCAGATGCATTTCTCTTAACCTGAAGCAAACGATAAATCACCAAATATGGTTTCAATTGTAATATTTTACATTGGATAATCTTTTAAGCACTGCGAACATTTCTTTTCACGTTTAAATTAACATTTTCGTTGTATAATATTATCTCTCATAAATGTTTTCCCCTTTTTCAAAAAAAAAAAAAAAATCAAATTATAAAATTAGTAAGTTTTTATTCTATTTTTCGAGATGTTTGTATTATTTTGTAAATTATATAACGGTTTCAATTCTTTCACCAACGATAATGGTCGCCAAAAAAATTACCAGTGGTAACTAACCTTTTCGGGCAAATTAACAGAATTTTCCGTCATAATTCTATAACTAATATACGTAGAACGATGTGTTATTTACTAAAACCTTCGCTGAAAAATTATCTATTTAACAGTGCAAGTGCCAACACAATCCATTCAGCAGTACTTGAGTTATAAGGAGTCGGAACGGAATTTCCGTTTGTATTTTATGTATAGGGGAGATGGGGGATGAATAGAACAAGGGATGGATGGGACGTTCTCAATATTTCAGGCAATAAACTTTTTTTTAGTTGCTTCCTATCCTCATAGATTTCACTACCATAGTGTGCTTCAGAACCAAAAGCAAGACCACATGGCTGTTTTCAGTTTTCTTCGAATTTGCATTTCCTGAAAACTCTGCTTAAAAGTAATTTTTTTTACATTTGAAGTTACTTAAATATCTTATGCAATATAAACAATTAAGATATGTTGTAGTTTTTCATTTCAATGCTGAATATTGGTAATTAAAATGAATGCTTATTAACCCTTGTGACAAAATAAATTTTTGAGACAAAATGGCTGACAATTGAATATATGCATCATGGGGCTGATTGAGGCATTTCAAATGGGATGAATGAAACTGTGTCATTCATTCCTAGAGGATACTGAAAAATATATTTATTAACAAAATGATATTATATAGGTTGATAAATTAATACTTTATGTTAATTTTTCTTTTAAAATTTCATCCTCATTGTAGCCATCGTCTTCAGCCATTGAATGCTTCCATTTATGGACCTTTTAAGGCAAAGCTGAGATGAGTCCAAGATGATTGGCTAACAAATAATCTTGGGGATCATATTACAATTTATAACCTCTCAGCTTTTGCCAAGGAGGCATTTTTGTCAGGTTTTAGTCCATAACAGGGAGTAAGGGGAGGAAAATGTTTGTATCCCATTCATCCCTGCTGTGGGGATGATTGGGACTTAGAAGAACTTTTTTTTTTCAAATTTCATTTATATTTCTGTATAATAATAATCTTGAACAAATATTGTGCATAAGATGTAGTTAAACACTTAATGTATGACATGTGATATATAATATTGGTAATAACTTAAATAAAATATTTAAAATAAATATTTTTGTGAAAATGTCCCATTCATCCCCAATCTCTCCTACTAGGGAATCCCTCCCGAGCTTATTTATTTATTTATTTATTTATTTATTTTTATTGAAAACTCTAATAGATTTTTTTTTATTTTATATTTTTTGTTAGATTATCCCCGAACAGCACCAAAGAGCATTTTTATGTTAACCCTTTCCGGCACAGTGGTCCCACTCCGAGCACACCTAATTTTAATTCCAAACTTGCTTTCGGCACCAAGAATATTTTAATAAAATTTTATTTATACAATAAACGCTTAAAATAAGGAGTTTTTTTTTTTTTTTTTTTTTTTTTTAAGTCGTTTGTAAATTCCGGTGTCAGTCAGTAATTTCTCATTTTACGAACAGAATTTGTCTGTGCCAGAAAGGGTTAAATATGTCAATTATATATTCAATTAAAATTTTGAAATTTATAAAAAGCGGTAATTTTGTATTGGCCTCGTGCCATAAGTTAATAGCCGAAGAAATCGCTAAAAATTTCATTATCTGCAGTAGTTTATTTTTATTCTGATTATTTCAGCGTTTTTAAGCGCTTATTTCAATTACATGTCTGTTAAATTTGTGTTTTATTTATACTACTTTATTTATTGCTTAGTGACGTTTTAATTTCGTTATTGAATATCAGCTAGAAACAAATGCTGAACTTCTTATATTGTTTAAAGTGCAAACGGATTAATATTTTGAAATCGTCTGCAAGCGATAGAGATTAGACTTAACAAAATTCTGCTTGAAATTTAATTTAAATGTTATAATAAACGAGTAAATTGCGATACAGTTTTCAAACAAATTGCATTTGAAAATAGATCCCCCCCCCCCCCCCCCTGTGTAACGGTGTAAAAATTAAAAATGTGCGATGTTTAGA
The DNA here is from genome assembly GCA_963931845.1 of Maratus michaelseni. Classification (NCBI taxonomy): domain Eukaryota; kingdom Metazoa; phylum Arthropoda; class Arachnida; order Araneae; family Salticidae; genus Maratus; species Maratus michaelseni. The sequence goes on along the minus strand of OZ007596.1, from coordinate 125,266,371 downwards.
AATTTAAAGAAATGCAGTAGGAAAAATCATTAAACCGAAATTTAATCGTCGAAATATAATAACGTTGCCATTCGCAAAATGACGTCAGCGTTACGCACGGACACGTTTGTCCTTTATAATATAGATAGTAGATTTCTTACATGAGATATTATTCATTTTCTGGAACAGATGTGGATTTTCGTCGTTGAAAAGTTAATATTCTTTTAAAATAGGATAAAATGACTTGTACAACAAGGTGGTTAATCTAAAAAAATTAGAGTAGTAACACACGTCCATACATATCGTCGAATCCTAAAATATTACAATTACTGGAAATTGAGAACAAAAAAGCTATCACAAAAATACTTTATAGCGCGGAATCACGTTTTCTATTTAGTGAACTGGCAGTGGGCACGATTATGAATGATTACCCAATAGGTTTAAAAGTTTCCAAATTTGCATATTTTGGGTAGTTTTTAGTATGCTGTTGCTATCGAGTTAGATCAGGATGTACTTAGATAAGATAAATATTATAGAATAACCATCAAAACTGTTCTTCCGAAACAAAAATTGTAACAACACTAGATTTCTAAAATATATATAAGTGAAATATAGTATACTAGTGTATTTAGTTTACATTTCCATAAGTTGCTGTTGTACATGAGATATAATTCAACTTATCCATCAGATTCAGATTTTCCATGAAAAGTAAATTTTGCTATTTGGGTATTAGAATAACATGAAATTATTTTCGAAATTGTTGTTTATCCTAATAAAACAAGTGTATAGCACAAAATCCAAGATATACTAGAATCATTCACAAAATAAATAGAAAATCACAAATGTAAATTTAACAAGTTTTTTAAGTAGTAAGGCTCTGCTCCCCTTAATAAATGTATTTTTTATCTAAAAAATTACAAGAATTTCATAAGAATTTCAGAATATTATTTCAAAACCCGTCTATACCCGCTTCTAATTTCTGAAACCACCAAAATTTTATATGGCTGTAAATACGTATGTAACATAAAAAAATTAAATTGAGGATTGTAAAATGCTAAATAATATGAAAAGTGTGGTTAAAAACGATGACTTTCAGAGCTGACATTGAGGCTCCGGATCTGCAGATTTACTAGTTTAAATTGAAAAATAAGTACATTTTTTAAAAAGAACAATATTTGTTGTAATTTCTTTTTTAGTTTGTTCCCATTAGACATTAAATAATTGTTTTATGGACATTATTTTATGCTACGCTTGAGAAATTATTACTAAAGAATATGTTTTTTACTGTTGACACAATGTCTAGACGATAATATGTTAATGAATATTATAATTTTCTTTTAAAGAAAATCTCTTGGGGCAAAAAATGAATTTATCGATTATGAAAAAGAGTGTTTCGTAACGTTCTTTTTGACTATGATAAATTCCTTAATATTATTACTTCATTTTCATTTATGTCTTGGGTTAAATTCAAAATTAATAATTTGAATTATAATATTTTATTAATATGACTGTACAAAGAGATGATAATATATATATATATATATGTACATTAGTATATATATTATAATAAAAGTATATATATATATATATTATTTGTGTGTGTGTATGTATATTAAGTTACATGGATATAGATAATTAAAATTTTTTACAAAATTATCAGAGTATGCACAAGCATGAATTTAAATGTTAAATACGTAATGTTTTATATTGTAAAAGTTTTTCGTTTACTTAACAACGAAAATTCACATAAATATTCTAAATAATAAAGGAAAATGTCGCATTTTGTTTACGCACAATACCGTGTAGGCAAACTTTTAGGAATATTAATGCCGTCTTATAAATAACTGTTTCAATTATTTAGACATTATTTGTATTAAAATATTCCAATTTCTAATTATATCTTAAATTAAATTGCAAATTTTATGTGTATTTATCGTACACATATTCACATAGATACTTAAAGATTTGGCAGTGAACCACAAAGAAACTGTACAATCTTTAAACATTATTCAATATGTTGCAGCTAGAAACGATATTTGAATTAACCTTAAATTTTTCTGAGTGAGGGAAAACTGACACATTTCGATTAATAGAAGAAATAAATTAATGAGAGGAAAGACTGTTTTATTAACTTTAAATATTAAAGTAATTGCATTTATTTCGGGGCATACGTGATTTGTTTTCAGAAGTTTATTTTTCATGCGGATATTAAAAGGAGGTTTATAGAAAGACACCAACATATCGAACAAATATAAAAGAGTGGTTCTTTGTAAGAATATGGAGATTTCTTTTAACAAATGATATATTGAATGGCTTTACTTTAACTATCTTTAATTGAGTAAATTAAGCATGTCAGGATGAAATACGCAGATATTTAAGTATATTTGATTGGATATACGGGATTGCCAGAACTAAAACATCCCTACTGCGACATATCTATATACTGAAGTACTCAAGGTATACTCATGAAACTTTGTACACGTAATAATCGAGACCTAAGAAAACGTATTATGATGAAAAACATTAGTGCCAAAAATCACTGATATATGGTGCTGTACAACTGGACATATTCTGAAAAGACAGAAAAACACATTTTAAATACATTTCATGCGAAAGTAGGCAAGATCGGGTAATCCCGGTCACTTGGATAAATTGCAAATAAAAAACAAAGGAATGAAATTTCTGTCTTTATTTTATACTTAAAATAAAATTATGAACTTCTTTAATGATTTTAATTAAACATTGCTAATAATATCGAATTACTTAACGATATATGCTAAAAAAAGTTTGGCCTTATTGTTTGGCGTCACAAGAAATGGTGGGTAGCTCCGGACATATTAATCAATGGTGTCCCAACCGTTTTTTGGCCTTACGAACAATTACAATTATAATAAAAATCCGATGCATCTATATAAACACAATCTTCATGGGCACAGTCTTTGCATTCCTGGCACTGAATCCAGTCTTCTTCAAATGTTTATCCGCATATGATGCATTCTGTCTCGTTTTGTCGAAAATTTATTGACGAAAACAAAACACTCACTCGCGACTAACTTACTCGGCATCCACGTCGCAATTAAACTGTATTTGTTTCAACTCTAGAGGGCGTTTATTTACAATAACACTTTATTTACGCAACACTTTGAATTTCTTAGCAATTGAAATGTCCGTGGTTACCCGAATTTCCCCTATCCAACTTTCATGAAACAAGAATATTATCGACGCAGGAAATGCTTCTTAATACAGCTCCTTTCTGGAAGATGTACAATATGTATTCTGTGGACAGTTTGTTCAACTGTATGTCGTAACTAGACGACTGAAATGCTTCTCACATGCAGAGTAATTATTTCTTACAAGTCAGCCAAATGTACCAGTCATCCGCGATAAACAAGATTATTTATGTGGCTTCACAGCCAAAAATCACATGGATTAAGATCCGAAGAACTAGGTGGCCAGAAAATATATGACAGATTACTCTGTCATTAGTGAAACTTTCCCAAATAAACTGCTGTACAAAGAGTCCAATGTGTGGATGCGCTCCATCTTGCACAAAGCAATTGAGTCAAGACAAGATAGCTGTAGCAAATGGGATACAATAAAAGTTTGGGGAATCCTTTTGTATCTATTGGCCGTGTAAAAATCATGTCACAGTGTCATTGCGAGTAGACTTTGTAAAAAGGTCAAAGAATAAATGTGTTTGTGAATCCACAACAAACTGTAACTTTCGGTGAGTGGAGTGAATCACTTGGAATGTACGGGAGTTTTCCTTATCCCAAATGCCACAGTTTGAACGGAGTGTTCACCGTTCCACTGAGGTGGAAATGGTCCTCATCGCTCCACAGAATCTGTCAAACCTACGATACATCTACGTAAACTCTTGCAAGAAATGTTAATGCAAAAGTTAAACGCTTCTCCTTGTTGAAGGCCAGCTACTGTTCACTATGATTGACTTTGTACGGAAAACAATCACCCTTTTTCTCAGTATGTTACACAGTGTGGTATAGGGAACACCCAAGTGTTATGACACTGCACGTGTGCTACTATAGCCTGCAACATTTTCCATTGACTGTTCAACAATAGTTTTGTAAACATACGACATCTGAACAAACCGGCATGCGACGTCGACCCGGATGAACATCAACATATCCAGTATTCTCGAATCGAGCAATCATTATCCTGAAAGCTTTTGGAAGAGCTGTTCTTTTAAGAAAATTCTTAAGTCGTCGCAACGCCGGACGTGCAGCTACACATGCACTGCACATTTCTTTGGTTTCATAAAAGATCTTCTCAAGCAAAGTGCACTCTGGCAGCGAGACAACTATCACTGATAAGAATGACATTTTTAGCCTCTTGTATACCCAGAACATGGCTGAAAAATACCGGTTTATGCAAATTTTTGTGCTTATAGTGCGAAGTTACAATGGTATTTAAAATTTATTTTCTTCTTTCATTCCTTAAGAGTAATAGACATTAAAAAGGAAAAAAATTCATTAAGTGTTTTTTTTTTTACTTTTTCTCATATTTTCTATTGTATAGCGCCATCTATAGATGTTTCTGGAGCTAAATTTGTCTTTTGTATACTGCGTTTCCCCATGTCTTGAAGAGCATGTTTACAAAGTTAGAAGACTTTACACTTAGTAGTTCAATATACCGCGAGGTCAGAGTAGGGTATTTTAATTCTGGCCACTCAGTGTACGAAACCTACAACCACCAATTCACTATTTATGAAAAAAAATATTTATAACTGATACTTCTTTTTTACTTTAACTACTCAAAAGGCCGTTACATATTGTGTTATCGCCTGAAACAGGAAAAATGTAAAATACATTTTATGAAAATTCAATTGAATTCAGATATTATTTTTATTAAGCGACAGTTTTGTTTAGTATTTTTGATCACAAATAAATACATTGTATCATTTATGATAAAAAACACCTCGATCAAGGAAATAATACACTATTGTAGCAAGATATGTGTTTCGTATTAGTGTTTTGGACGGTTATTCACTATTTACTGTATTATTTTCATCTGTCTAAAAAGTGTTTTCATATATATTCTTATATAAAATCTGGTAAGGAACATAACCTATTTAATCTTGAATGTAATGTAATTTTTTATGTTCATCTTGATTTTTTAAGTTCATCTTTAATATCCTGATACTTTTATATTAATATTTATTCGCGTTAAAATATACTGGGTGCGCCATACGTCCGTTAAAAATTTAAAAAATCATTAAAAAGAAAAAAAATTATACTAAAAAATTGCGGTTTGCAGGAATCGGATTAGAGGGACGTCGGATTGTTTTAATGAAAAAAAAAAAGATGTGGTTAAAAAAATAACGTTAGATGGTGCGGAAATGAATTAAAATAAATATGAATTAAAATAAATAATAAAAAATAAAATAAAATAAACTCTGACACAAATATATATTTACACACCACAAATGCGTACATAATATTTGCGTGCATTGCACTTACATCGCCAAAGCAACCATAATTATTAAAACATGTTAGTCACATTCAAAGTTAATAGAATATTCTATCAAAGTTGTATTTTAACTAAAGAAAAACTATCGTCTGAGCGAGGCTCAAATTGAAACGATTACAATTAAACGATTACAACAATTGCCACCATTGTTGTAATCCTTTAATTGTAATCGTCAAGTGATAAAGATACGACCACCAGTCATAAAATCATAAAATTTTAAATTTTGGTATATTTCAAAACGTAACTAATGCTTAAAGGAAAGATTTTGAAGAGTATTAAAAATTATAATGACTAAATAATAAATATTATTTATATTTCTTAAACACTCTGGTGGGTAAGTAATATCGACCTATAAGGCAGATATTTAATTTTTTTTCCGTACTGTCAACTACTAATGAAAAAATGAAAAAGAAAAGATTAATTTTATCAGAAAAACGATAATGATCATTCTACCATCAGTAAATAGGGTAAATGTACCAATAGTCGGCCACTTAACTGTTTTTTTGTATATAAATCTTAACGCAGAATTTAAAAAAAAGACACAACATTTTTAACAGTGATATATGTTAAAACATACGTTTCTTATTATGTTTCAGCAATTACTTTTAAAAAACATGGTAATAGTTTTTTTTTTTTTTTTTTACACAAAGTTAAGTTCAAAAAGGGCAAGTTCTCCAATAGTCGGCCTCTGTAGAATTTTGTTTTACCTGAAAAACGACTCTAACAAATTTGACTAAATTTTGCATTCTACCATTTTCGGTTATAAGAAAATGATTGAGCTATCTCACATGTTCGAGAAAATTAAATTAGTGGGTCATTTAGGGTTACTGCGGGTAAAGCTAATTTTATTTTATCTGCTAAATGGCTTTAACGATTTTGACTAAGTTTTGTATCCTACATTTTTGGGATACAATAAGACCATTGGACTGGGTCGCATGTTCAAGAAATTTTCATTAGTGGGTCATATGGGTCACTATGAGTGAAATAAATTTTATCTAAAAAACGCCTCAAACGATTTTGACTAAATTTTGTATCCTATCGTTTTGGGGTATTTAAAGACCATTGGGCTGGGTCACATGTTTGAGAAAATTCGATTAGTGGGTGATTTTAGGGTCACTACGGGTCAAACTAATTTTATCTAAAAACGACTAAAACGATTTTGACTAAATTTTGTATCCTACGATTTGGTGTACGAAAAGACTATTGGGCTGGGTCACACGTTAAGGGTCACATGTTAAGGTCCAAGGTAATTTTATCTTATCTAATAAATGTCTTTAACGATTTTGACTAAGTTTTGTGTCCTACCTTTTTGGGATACAAGAAGAACATTTGGCTTGGTCACATGTTCGAGAAAATTCGATTAGTGGGTCATTTGGGGGTCACTATGGGTCAAACAAATTGCATTTAAAAATGGTTTAGGCGATTTTGACTAAATTTTGTAGAGTGCAGTCGAATGCAAAAAATAAAAAATAATAAAAATAAATAAATAAATAAACGCTGGTACCCCTTCTGATCGCGCTCAAATTGAAGTTAGATTGAAGTGGGTTTTGAATCGATTTATGCATTTTGAATCCAGCAGTGGAAAAGCGAAGGGAGGGGCGGTCCCAACTGCCGCATTCCAATCTAGTTGTTTTAACACTTTTCACCAGAATTGAAAAGCAAATAATGCAGATACCAACTGCCGCATATAATCTAGTTTAAGAAAAAGCTACTGTGTACGAGCATTTGTGGCTTAAAAGTAACCCCGATATCGAATATCAGTTTTCTATCCCTATTAATTCTAAATAAATCATAATGTAGAATGATAAACAACAATTACTGATAATTTCAATTTTTTAAATTTCGAATTTTATAGAAACCATTTTTTGCGAGAGTTTACATCTTAAAAGAAACCCCCATGCAAAATTTGAAGTTTTAAATCCAACATTATCACAGAAATTGCAATTTTAGAAAATTTTTAGTTCCTTTTAAATTTCGAATTTTTTAGAAACTGTTCGGGTACGATCAGACCACTTACGTATGGAAAAGTTTATCCATGTCTAATTTCAAGTTTCTATTCTAAAATTTATATATAAAAAAACCTAATTCAGAACATTTTCCTCTCATTTCAGCATTCTAAATTTCAAAATTTTTAGAAACCTTTCTTAGCCGGTCGCTTATGTCTTAAAATTAACCACCATGCCACATTTTAAGTTTCCAGCACCAAAACTATCGCAGATTTTGAAACTTTAGAATGTTTGTTTGGTCCTATACCCTTTGAAATTTCGTTTTTTAAATTTTTTTATAAACTATTTTGTACCAGCGTTTACATATTAAAAATGACAGAATTGGCAAATTTTAAATTTCTATCCGTAGTAATTCCATATAAATCGTAATTTAGAATGTTCACAGTCTTTTTTCATTTTCTAAAATTCTCTCTTTTTTAAGTGCCTTGATCCAGAATTTACGTCTTGAAAGTAAAAGACATGTTAAATTTCAAGTTTATATTCCTAACAATTCTACATAAATTGTAATTCAGAACTTTTTCCACTCATTTCACACTTTTAAATTTCGATTTGTTTAGAAAACAACAACCATGCCAAATTTCAAGTTATTAGTTCCTTCAATATCACAAAAAGGGCAAGTTTGGAATGTTTTTTGTTCATCCATCTAGTTTCTACTTGCGAAAAGTGGCTCTGACGTAAAATATAGTCTACGTCGGAGCAGAGACTGCCACCTTTACTTTTGAAAATCTTTCGGTAGTTCCAGTAGTTTCCCCTACAAACAAACAAACACGTAAAAAAAAAGATTTTTTTTAATATATATATAATATTATTATAGATGTAGAGATAAAGTTATATCTACCAAACAATTAAAAAAACTCAAAAAAGTATAATGAATTATGTATTCAGTATTCAGCTCCTGGTGGCCGACTATTGGACATGTAAGCAAAATTAATACCCAATGGTCGGCCACATTAAAATTAATTAAAAGCAACAAATTTATTTACTTTTTATACTCAAAAACATTAGTTTATTTACCCTGCTAATACTCTAGCTTTATAATTTTAGAAAAAAAAATTAATACTTGCCTTTTAAAAAATTGCCACCAGTTAACAAAAAAATAGGGAAAATGGTGATTTGACCTCTATCTTGAAAAAAAAATGGCTAATTACAAATTCAATAAAAATAATCACAATTCTTTAGTGATGGTTTGTGACTTATGAAAGATGGCTGCATATAACCAAATTGTAATATTTCATTTAGAACCAAAAACAAGCTATGCGAAGGCATTTTATCTCAATGTGGCCGACTATTGGTACATTTATCCTATATAACATTTTATTAAATATCCGATAAATGACTATTTTTTTTTTACTTGGTGTAAAATAGAAGTTTTATTTTCATCTTTTCCATTTTCCTATACGTTATTAGAATTATTGTGGATTTTATACAGTAGATTTGAAACATTACGAATTCAACTATACATTGCCACCTTTGAACTTGTACAATTCGAGATCTATGATCTCTATACAACATAAATTTATTACCTTAACGCGACAGAATATATATATTCATTTATATAAAATTTTCCGTTACATTATGAACATGCAGCGTTTAACATTTTCCTTATAAAACAGAGAAAATGTAATTCTATTCAGTTCCAGGCTCTTTTGACTTACAAATTCAGCATTAGCCTTTCATATTCAGATGGGAAATATTAGAACAGATATATTAATAGTGAGAATATGCAATAAATAATGTATTTACAGTTTGAAATGCGTGGAATATTCATTTCGTTAATCTAAATGCAGTTGACTTTGAAGAATTTCAATAACTACTTTGAACCATAATTTTAAATTAATTGAATAACTGTCATATTGAGTTATTCAAAAACTTCTAACAGGTTTTGAATTGTTAATCCGAAGCCGCATATTGGACCAATGAAAGCATAATATATTTCATAAAACAATGGATAAGTATTTCTGTGGTAATGATTAGTCTCGCATTTATCGCAAATTGTGTTACTTATTTATTCAGGGTGGACACAAATGAGTTGGGCAAGAAAAATAAATTTATTATACACAATTATATATCCAATAGCTAATTATAAGGATACATATGATTATAGAGAAAGGATATATATATAAAATATAGAAACGTGGAAAGATTATCCTTTTGCCAAATATTCGATGCGCCCGCCTTTCGTTACGCTGCAATTCTCTGTTTTGTACATAAGTTCTTTCCTTTTGTTAATCAGCGTATTCACGTCCATCAACCCGCACATAGTGCCGATTCGTGATTGAAATTCAGAAATGGTTATTTTGTACACCTTATCTTTAATAACCACATCCACTGAAATATAAGGATTATAAAAGACTGGTGGTAGTAGTAACCATATAATAATAACTCATAGAACAATCTAAATAGAGGTTTAAAAAAAGTAAACTAGCTGACACCCGCCCGGTGTTGCCCGGGCTCGTGATAATCTTATACATTAAAATGTAAAGGGATTTTCGTCAAATTCATTTTTCACATGAATTTCTTGTGGCTTAAAAGCAAAAATCATGTAAGCGTAGTAATAGTGTAAGGTACGAAATATTTAAACAATCATAAATTTACCACTAAAATCTTGCAGCTTTTACAAAGATACCTTACAGCTCTGATAATAGATATTTGTTTGAAATAGATTATAATTTCCGATAAGATGTTTTTTAAACACACAATCATTCGAAGTAATTATAGATACTCATTGTATGTCTTACATATATTTGACACCGCATGACCTGGACATATTTTTACCAAGAATTATTGTTGAATGCAAAAATGAAAGATTGCATATGGAAACCTGGTGCAAAATAGATTGTGTAATCAACTCTGGGTGTTATCTGAATAAGCCTAAACTTTGAATATCAACACACAAGAAATTACACATGCTTTTGATCTCCTGTAAAAAACTTTAAAGTGGTAGGCTGGAAATTTGAATTTTTTTATCAACATACTCGCTAAAACACTTCATTTAATTCTACTTGCTTCAGTCATTTCAACGGTCTTTAAATGATAACTGTGCGTTGATGTCTTTTTACAACCTCGTGTGATAATTTTTTGTTTTCATACCAACTGATATCTCCATGGACGGAATAGTCAAATAACCAAAAACTAAGCTTAAATTTAGGAAGAAAATATAAAAATATTTTGAAATTTAAAAGTTATTTTATTATTGTTAATCGCTTGCTCAAAATCTTAAGAACAGACACCGTGAACATTTCATACAACCTAACAAAATACTGGTAAATATTATTTTAAAATAAGGTTTATAATTAATGCATATCATGTATGAATATTATTTTCTTCATAAAATAACAGCTTTAAAATTATTTATTCAAATAAATGTAACTATTGTTCTTTCTTAATGTTTATTTTACATATTTTTTTATTTGCTACAAATATAATACAGTGCATCTCAATAAATCCTCCTATGCTTTTAAAATATTATAAACAAAGTTATATATATATATAAATCTACTGAAATTCGCAGAAAGACATACCTGGGATGACGTTATACCAATAAGCTCCCAGAATATGAATTTAAAAATTGAGAAATCAACTGCAATTTTACACATCGAGAAACAACATGGCGTTACTGGCGAGATTATAAACAAAAAATATTTCATACAATGTTTATTTTTACTCTTTTTCGATATTTATTTTTGCTGTAGTCATGACAGAAAATTACAGTTGAAAACTCAAATTAAAAATGTAATTTACTGTCATGTATTTGAAGATGTTGTTTACACTATTTTACTTTATTATTATGTTTAAAAGTCGTAGTGCATTCTTTCGTCAAGAAACACAGTTATAGAAATAAGATTGACATTTTAATAAATGATATATTTTGCAATTAATATTCCAAAAACGTACGTATTGTAACATATAAATATTTACTCGGAAGTGTTAAATATGGGAATAAAATGTTTCATCCCATTTCGTTGATTTTTTGACGATTTTTTTTGTAACTATTATAAAGGCATTTAACATTAAAAGTTCCAAAAATTACATGTGCATAATTCTCAAACTTCTTCATATAATGCCTTCCCGTTTGGTAACCGAAGATAAAATGTACGGAAGAAAGATGACATAATTCCCCATTCAATGGATATTTTCGTTTTTCTCTGCGACAGTTTTGCATTTAAAGTGTCTCTTTTTAAAGAATTATATATATATATATATAACATAATTTAAAATTTATCGCGGTAAACTAAAGTATTTTTATTCCATCCTATTCTAACTTACGCTATAATATTTATTCTCTCTGTTTATTAATGTATTTTAACTCTATTTATTCCAAAAACCTCATATCTAAATTCAATATTTTAATTGATGCTAGTTAATTCAATAAATTTCGTCTTTATCTTTAAATTATAAAAACTCCCTAATATTCAAACTTTTAGCAAAACCCGCATAAGTCTCTTTTAATTCTCTAAATTCCTAAAAAGGCTGTATTTATTTTAATAAGTTACGATATTAAAAATAATTCGCCAGATCATAAAATCTTTTTCTTATATTAAAATGTAAAAACATTTTATTTTAATTCCATTCTGGCTGTGTTCCAGGTTCGATAAACCATTTTTCTTATTTTCTTTTTTCCTTTTCCTAAAAGTGAAAATCATTCCATGTTATCGAACCAATGGCTAACGATTATCAGTTAACTTAAAGCACCCTGGGTCATAGCTAAATCATCGAACATCATGGAATCTTCTGGAAATTTCCTTGGCGCCAAAAAATTTGCGGAAACCATTTTATTCCAATTTTCTGGAGCCGTCGCATAGAATCCTGGTTAGATCCCGGGTCACGATTGGCGCACAAGCCGTCACGTGACCTATGTATTCCTACTCTTACTGAAAGGATATACCGCCACTTTTTTTGCTTCGGAGAAGATTCGAACATTCGAATACTGGGACGCTAGTTCGCAGTTTTCGTTTGTTAAGTGAGTAATAAAATATCTGCCTGGTATTGGTGTAGAGTCCAATATTCTTCTTCTTATACGCCTACGAAATGTATATTTTAAATAAATAACCATCATGCTCTGCTGTAATGGGAACCGTGTGATTAAAACGAAAAGAGGACTCGAGTGAAAGGAGATTTTTCCCTGATGTCACTTTAATCTTCAAAATAAAAACTTCTGTGTTCTTGGATGAAATGCCTAATTATGATTACGTACACACGCCATCGACGGTGAAAAGTAGACTGCCAAAATTCTAGCGCGGAAACCTCTTCGGTTTATTATGAAAAGAACACATCATATTTTCGAAAAACCATTTACTAAAAATGATATTGCTATTGCTCAATCATCTCGGCCCTATAAATCATCACAGAGAAGATACTATCGTTTTCTTTTCTTTTTCTCTTTTTCTTTTCTTTCTAGCTGCGATTATCTGTTGCTTTAACCCTGCTGGTGTGTTCGGGTTCATTTTGACAAAAAAGCCATTTAATTTTGTAATAAAATTAAAAATAACATACATATTACGTGCTGGCTGCACGAATGTGTTCAGTTTGCTATTCTGTGAAATATATCAGTTTTTTCTTTTGATTGCAACATAAGCCTATTTGTCAAGAAAAAGTTTACATACGCTGTGTTCGGGTCCTTTTGGACCCTTATGCTAAAGTGCATAGATTTAAAAAGAAAAAGCACAATTTCCTGTCTTGTAATATGAAGAATACATATAAATATAAATCGAAAACATATTTATATTATTAATATATATTATAAATATAGATATATTTATATTTAAAATATTTATTTTATGGTTATATTTTACTGCTGGAAACGTGTAATGATGACAGAAAGCCTAGGCATAAATGCGTAGAATCAGTAGGAAGTTTCGAAAGATTATTTGAGGGAATTTCTATTTAACATTTCGCCTCAAACTGGTGGCGAATGAATGTCATAACCAATGAGAATCATTAAAAGTTTTTAAAGAAAATTCCCCGTTTTCTTCTGAAAAGCGTCGCCGTTTTGAAATTGGCTTGATAGTTCTCTATACGCATTAATGCTCATACCAATTCCAGCTTATAAGAGTGATTCTTTTTATTACTTCAATGATGGATAGACCTTTATTAGATATGGTACTAGCTGTTTCAGATGACATTGTATCGAAATTAGAAGATCACATTTTTGAATCTTCTGAATTATGTTCAGATGACGATGAACCCGAAATTGATTATATGGACAGCATATATTTGTCCAAAGATAAATCGATTCAGTATAGAAGAGAACCTTCTTTGCAGGCAGGTAAACATCCCTAGAAGGATATTTAAACCATTCACCGGGACCTACTAGATACACTACTTCCAGAATTCATGATGAACTGCCTGCTTTTAGGGTGTTTATTACAAAAGACATCGAGAAAATTGATATTTAGAACTCAAATATAAAAGGAAAACGAGCGTTTGGAGATAAGTGGAAAGAAATTGACAGTACTGAATTCAGTGCATTTATAGGTTAACTTTTGCTTGCTGGCGTATTCAAATCCTGCATTGAATGTACAGAAAGTTTGTGGAATACAGAGAAAAGTGGAGCTATTTTCAGAACCACTGTGAGTTTGCAAGGATTCTTTCATATGTCAAGAGTTTCTAGATTTGATGATCGAGACACACATTCCTGTAGAAGACAAAATGACAAATTTGCAACCATTCGCGACTTATGGGATTAATGGGTATATTGCCACAACCTTTTAATACCAGGGCATATGGCAATATTGATAAACAGTTTCTTTCGTTCAGAGTAAACTTTCCATTCCCAAAATACATGCCTAAAAATCCAGCAAAACATGCCTTAAAATTTTGGGTTATCTGCGACAATGAAACAAGTTACATGTGGAATATTCATCCATACCTTGGAAGGCCAAGAAACCAGCCACGTGAAAAGTATTAGGGTTTTAGGGTTGTTCTTGATTTGCCTTATGATCTCAAGGGTCATAATATAGCATGTGACAATTTCATTTCCTCATATACACGTGGACAGATGTTACTGAAAAGGAATGTAACTATGATTGGATCAATGGGAAGAAATAAACCTTCTATTTCCCCTGATTTGCTCCAAACATAAAACAAGGAAGTTTATCCATCTACATTTGTGTTCTATGCTTTTGTCATACATATTCAAAATAAATAAATGTGTTTTAATTCAAAGCCTTGATTATAATTCTACAAAAGATTATGTAGACACCTTAGACAAAATGATTCAATGCTATACTTGTAAAAGAAAAACAGGTGGCCAGTCGATGTAATGTCAAATATTCTTTATATTTCAGCAGTGAATGCATGTATACTATTCCTGGCAGAAAATCTTAATTGGAAATAAAAATAAGAGAGAATGCGACTAGTTTTTATTGAAGCTTTAGGTATGGCGTTAATACAAAACCATATTTGTAGAAGATATGTCCTTCCACGTCAAGAAGCTGCAGCTAAATTAGTGAAAAGTGCGCAATGGCAGTCTAAAGGATTTGGAAATGCTACTGCTGAAACACAGAGTTCGGCAAGCACAAGCAGTAAAAAAGATCGCTTGCTATCTCTGTATATCAGACTATAAATTTCAAAATGAATGCATGAAGTAAGGTAAATACATATGTAAGTCGCACTTGAATCAAGTATGTACAAAAAGCATTTCTACAGTTGCTCAGTGAGGAACATTTTACTATATTGGAAATATAGTCATTAGCAGGTAACTTTATCCATATATATGACATAAATATAGAAAAGAATTATAATAATTTTTATAATCGTAATTTTTATTGTATTTCAATTACTACTATTTTTTTTAAAACTATTGAAGGTATCTGATAAATGTAACAAAATTTATCTAATATAATTTTAACTTACATTTCTTTGTGTAAAAAAATGGAAGTTTCTGATATTTTTACATTTATTTTTTTAACCTTCTTGAATTAAATGCGGATAAATATACATAAAAAATTTAGTGTTTTATGTCGAATACTTTCTTAAAGACAAAAATAAAAGAAATTGTTTCTTTAATTTTGTGCAAAAATTGAAAATTAAAGTATTGTTAGTAACTGAAATAAAACCATTTGGTGAATTTGGACCCGAACACAGTGTGTGTACATTAGAAATGAACACAGCAGCAAGGTTAAATTCACTTATTTTTATCTGCTTCTGGACTGTCACCCAGAAATTCAATATTATATCATTTTACCAGAATCAGATTTTCAAAGTAAAGATACACCCGAATAAAAGGTAGAATAAATAATACATATACAAAGAAATTACTATAATCGCAAGGTAAATTATTAAGGAAAGGGAAATATAACTTTCCCTCTTACTCTGGTAAAAGAAAATATTACCTATTACAAAATAATAAACCATGAAAATTACATTGAATCTACATCGGCTATTCACATTTCCACTTTTCTTTGTTATTATAGATAATAATACTGTTTAATCTTGTATACATACAGGGATTATTTACTGATTCTTCAGCAAATTTCATTTAGACTGATTTCAACAGAGATAGAAAGTTCTATAATCAAATGAACCAGATTATGAAAGATTAGTCCTTTTAAAAGATTCTGTAGATTTGGATTTCGATGGATTTTGCACTGTTAGTTAGTTAAGTTTTCAGGGAATGTTTTAGTATGTAACCTATTGTTTTACGCTGCTTAATTGTAGAATTACTGGGACAAGTTTTATAATCAGGTGAATCCGATTATGAAAGATTACCTTTTTAAAAATTTATACTAAACGCCTTTATATGAGACTTCAATAGTTAGTTAGATAATATTTCAGAACATGCGTTAGTATATAACAAATTGTTCTAAAACGTATGATTTGTTCTCAGATTATTCTCTTTTGTGCCGTTAAAAGCTTTCCCAAAGAACTGAAGTTTTTTTCAATTTTCTCTTTCCGTAATCTAAACTAACTAGTCGTTGGGGGCCACCGTAATACTTACCCATCATGGATATGCATAATGTAAAATATTAAAATAAAAATGTGTAAACTACTTATACAATGCATTGCAATTCAAATAAAATCGTGGCTTGATGACGTCATAAACTTTAAAGGCTCGGTTACTGAATTGCTTGAAAGAGGTTTTTCCTTATAACTCCAAAAATAATAATCCTATTAACTAGCGGTTTATTGCATCTGATTAAGCGTCAAATTTCCAATTAAAATATATCTTTAAGGGGTCAGGTAACCTTTAAAGTGTCAGAAATTCGAAATATTTTTTATTAGCTTATAATTAAATATGATTCTTTAGGAACAATTTAAAATAAATCCGATGCGAAAATTCACTTTAGAAGTGGAGTTATGTCTAAAACAGTTTCAGCTTTTGTTATATGATCAAGGGACAATTTGATTTTTGAAGTCAATTTTCTCAAAACGACGATTTTGGTCATTGCGCGCACGATTTAAGAAAAATGGTTGGTTAGAATTTGATGAAATTTTGACTGAATGTCCTAACCAGACAGATGCACAAAATGACCTACTATTATGTTTCTCAAGTAACAAGTTTAGAATTTATGACTACTTTTGTAGTAAAAAAAATTCGATATTTCGAATTTCTCTAAAAAAAAAATCTCAAGATCTACACATTTAATTTTTTTCATCGTAGGTCATTTTGAGAACACATTATATATGTACTCATTAAAAAAATATTGGCTGGTTTTAGCAATTCAAATGGGAAAAATCATGCGCGCAGTACATGCAAGAATAATTCTTTCGCAAAAAATGTATTATATTTTAAAATAAATTTAAAAGCTTTATATGAGTGTATGCATTTTTGGATAATTTTAATTTATAAAATAAACCTTTATTAATATGCATTTTAAATTTTATAATTCAAAGTCAAATAGTTACGGATTTATGGTAATTCTTATAAAGGTCCCTTTTTCATGTATTTTGTGAGTTCAAAGGTTACCTGACCCCTTAAAGAGAAATTTGGATGAAATACAGGCTCATGAAAAATCGAAGAGTGTGGAAAATAGGATTCCAAATATCTCGGCAACTAATTATCCGATCGACTTCATGCTTTATGTAAAATTTATGTTTTTTTATTGTCTTTTATATTCATTTCTTAAACTAAACAATTTCGAAAATTTGTATATACCTTTTATCAGAACGATATTTCGAGAGTCCGAAAAAAATAGTTCCGGTTAATCGAGGTTATTGAAATAAAATAGGCTTCTTCCCATTATTACATACTAAGTACATACCAAATTGCAAGTCTCTATCTCAATTTGTTCGGGAGATAGAGCGTTTACAGACACACACACAGACACACAGACACACAGACGGACGGCAAATTTTTTTTTCTAAAAATATGTTTTTCGGAATCTCCAGTGTCTGAAACGTGTAAATCCGTCAAAAAAATTTTTCGATTTTCAAAAAGATTACAAGACTTACCCTATACTACGTATGATGGGTAAGTAATAAAACAAAGTTTCGCTCTGTGTGTCTGTGTGTGTGTCTGTTGGCGATGGCTAGGAAAATCTGGCCCACCTAGAAGGCTGGAAATTTAGATTTAGGTAGTCCAAACCCTCTCCTGGTGCAACATTACTTCAGAATTTTAATATTTTAATTACTTTCTGAAATATTAATTAAAATGCACAAAGAACTCTCCTTAAAAATACGCTTTTATTCTCTTGGGTTGGTTGGTTCACTGGTTGGTTGCATCCATTCTTCACAGAAGTAATTAAATAAACCAGAGTAGCGATGCACAAATATTGATTTCTAACTAAATAGTGTCAATATGGATTGAAGTTATTAGCGAAAAGGAGCCATGCGAATGTCACGCCACCTATACATGACAAATTACACATACGTCCCACTGATTGAAATATTTTGCAGGCATATTTTTCTTCATGACAATTAGTCGGGTTTAAGTTTTTTTTTACATGCAATTTATTATTATGATGGAGATTGTTAATACAGAAAACTTTATTTAACAGATTTTTTTTTATGTTTGCGGGAATTAAGAGGGACAAGGGTCTAATTACATTTAAGCTTCAATGTGTATTTCTAGAAAGCAGTTACCAGAATTTCCGAATAGTAGTGTAAAAGTAGTAAGCCAAATTTCAAATTAAGTTCCTAGCTGAACCAAATGAATCAATAATTAAAGATGTATTGTGATCCTCCTAATTAGTTATTTGCTGAAGGCCACTTGAACAACCCCCCCCCCACCCACCCACCCACCCCTCCCGGACCGTCCTTCAAGGTTTTTTCTCTAACTCTGCTCCGTTTCCATATCTCAGCAGCTATCTTTCCGATTTCAACGCAAGTGATTTCAAACATTATAATTAATTTAATAGTCACCATTTATAACATTAAACTAAATTTATGAGTAGCGGTAACCACTATTTACGAATAATAGTTTAAGCCAAATTTGTAATTAAATTCAAAGCTTAAGGAAACGAACGAATTTTGAAAGATGCATAGTGGTCTTCTTAATTAGTTATTTGCTGAAGGCCACTTGAACACCCCCCCCCACCCCTCCCGGCCCGTCCTTCAAGGTTTTTTCTCTAACTATGCTCCGTTTCCATATCTCAGCAACTATCTTTCCGATTTCAACACAAGTCATTCCAAACATTATAATTAACTTAATTGTCACTCTTTATAACATTGAACTAAAATTATGAGTAGCGGTTACCACTATTTACGAATAATAGTTTAAGCCAAATTTGAAATTAAGTTCAAAGCTTAAGCAAACGAACGATTTTTGAAAGATGCATAGTGGTCCCCTTAATTAGTCATTTGCTGAAGGACACTTGAACACCCCCCCCCCCCGCCACTCTTTTCAAGGTTTTTCTCTCTAACTATGCTCCGTTTTCATATTTCAGCAACTATCTTTCCGATTTCAACACAAGTGATTCCAAACATTATAATTAACTTAAATGTCACTCTTTATAACATTAAACTAAATTTATGAGTAGCGGTTACCACTATTTTCGAATAATTGGGTAAGCCAAATTTGTAATTAAGTTCCTAGCTTAAGCAAACGAACGAATTTCGAAAGATGCATAGTGCTCCTCTTAATTAGTCATTTGCTGAAGGGTACTTGAACAACCCTCCCCCCCCCCGGAACCTCATTCAAGGTTTTTCTCTAACTATGCCCCGTTTCTATATATCAGCAACTATCTTTCCGATTTCAACGCAAGTGATTCCAAACATTATATTTAACTTAATAGTCACCCTTTATAACATTAAATTAAATTTATGAGTAGCGATTACCACTATTTACAAATAAGAGTTTAGGCCAACTTTGTAATTAAGTTCCTAGCTTAACAAAACGAACGAATATTTATGCATGCATAGTGGGCCTCCTAATTAGTCATTTTCTGAAGGACACTCGAACATCTCCTCCCTTCGACACCTCACTCAAGGTTATTTTCTCTAACTGTGCCTTATTGCAATAACTGGGCTAATAATGTTCCAATCTTCTCGAAACCAGCTCAATTTTGTAGTGCGCCTACTATACAGTAACGTAGGCAGCGGGGACCTGTCTCAGAAGTTCGTTCGGAAAGAGGTTTGTTTAGAACAGAATGCTCCCCTGGCGGTGGCAGGGGGAAATAAAAGATTTTCTAGAACGTACGAGCATGCCTGGTATACGGTTCCGAAGCCATCGTAGACTGTGGCCAGAGTTCCGTTTTTTAAGAGATTTAAGTTTATTACAAGGGCTCGGGCAACGCCGGGCGGGTTAGCTGTATTTTAATAAAGATCATACATTTATAAGAAGAAACCTACTTTTAACAAAATAAAATATTATGTTTTTCTTTAACTTTCTTTATGAAGTATGCTTCAGATTAAGTGAATGAAGTATATTTTGATTATTAAGTATGTTACAATAAAGTAGTAGTTCCAATATTATTTCATTTGATTTTTCTAAGAAAGGCAATTTTTTTTAATTCCTTTAATCTGTAAATATACATAGAAGAAAGTCCAATTTAAAATTTTCGAAAATATGTAGTACGTTTCTGAACATAAGATTCAGATAAATGAATTTTTAAAACTCCAGGACTTTAAGGATATAAAAACAAAACAGTTCACTACACATGCATTTAAATTGTTTCTTAACTCGGTATGAGAGCGTTTTATAACTTTAAAAGAAGCAACTCTGCATTTTAGGCAAATGTTTTCCAAGTAAATATTTCCGAAAACTTTTCAAAATAAAGTAAACAAAAAAGGGTTAGGACACAATTGTGTGAATTAAATAGACTGGTGTTTAATTTATGAATAATATATTTTTTCCCTTTATAGACATTAAAAACTATTTCTAGGATATAAAAACAAAACAGTTCACTTCACATGCATTTAAATCGTTTCTTAACTCGGCATGAAAGCGCTTTATAACGTTAAGACATCAACTCTGCATTTTAAACAAATGTTTTGCAAGTAAATATTTTCGAAAAATTTCAAAATAAAGTAAATAAAAAATGATTAGGACACAATTGTGACTGGTATTTAATTTATGAATAATATTTATTTTTTCATTTATAGAAATTAAAAACTATTTCTTTCATTTTTAGACTTGAAGTTAATTTCTATTTATTTTTACTTGCGTTCACTGTATGTTAAAATGATTCTGATTCTTGTTACGTTACTTAAACAGAATATCTTTTCCAAGGGATTTAATTGTATATATGTGGCTTACAAACATCATTTGTTAAAGAAATAAATTGAATTCATCAATCTATTGATTATGAATAAAACACACTTCACATGTCGAATTATCCTGCATATTGGAATCATTTAATGACATTATATTTTGTAAAAACATGATTTCTTTTTGTGTGACCCACTGCGAAAGAATACAAAATGGAGCGAAATTCGGTATAAATTTTATGAATTGACAAAAACTAAAACATATCGGATGTGTCAATGACAAAACATTCTTCGATCTCATATATGTTAATCACAATGCCAAAAGTAAATAATCTACGCCCATCATGAGGAGTTATAGGTTCGTTGAATTGTGTGCATTTAAAAAAGAGATATATGGATAGCACTTTTCAAACTAATCACCCACACTCTCGGCACCCTCTTAGATGTCTGCAACCAAAATTCCCAACACAAAAAGCATAAAAGGTATATCTGTTCAACAGTATGTTCCCAAGCCTAATAATGATCGCTTTATGTGAAAGTGTAACAAAATATGAAGTTTTATTAAATTCTGTGCACTAGTTTTTGAGTTATAGCTATCGCGAAAATCGTGAAAAATGCAGAATAGCAGTACCACCTGTTATACGATTTGCAATAAAAAATAATTAGCACCATTATAGTATGTCAAGATCAAACAAAATATGAAGTTTGATGAAATTCCGTGCATTAATGCTTGAGATATGACTATCGTGTAAAATCTGCAAAATGCAGCATGGTGCAAAATACACCTGTTGGGCGATTTACACTAAAAACTAACCAGTAACAACTTAGATCAACGTCGAACTGAATCAGCATTTTGATGAACATAAATGCATTGATT
Organism: Maratus michaelseni; assembly: GCA_963931845.1. NCBI lineage: Eukaryota > Metazoa > Arthropoda > Arachnida > Araneae > Salticidae > Maratus > Maratus michaelseni. The sequence goes on along the minus strand of OZ007596.1, from coordinate 125,244,435 downwards.
CTTGAGATAGAGATATAGCGGAAATCGTGAAAAATGTAGCATCGTAGCGCCAACTCCATCCAAGGAGATTTACATCAAACCTAATAAGCAACAACTTATGTCAACGTGTAACGGAAGCTGAACATTGACATTTCATAATTCACTTTTACATTTTAACAGAATAATAAGGCTACTATAATTTGTGACTCGTGCTATAGCCAATATACACGCCAGGACACGTCGCCCTTATCATTATCTTTTTACGCATGAAGGTTTCACTATGGTACTCCATTGGAAAATTTGGTAATTTTTGAAATTCAATATTTGAAAAACGGCATAATCATTAGATTTGAAATTTATATCAAGAAAAATACAATTTTTTACCTTTCAAACGCAGTTTGTCTAACAATTTTCTGACAAATACTTTTTGAGCTATCATTTTTTTCAGTAACTTCAAATGTTTCATTTTCCGAGATTAATGTGTTGCAACAATTAGCGAAAAACCCAGTCGTCAGCAACGCATAGTTTTTTACTAAAGAGGCTGTTGGAGCAGGGATTGTCACCACCAATTTGCCACCATCACTTTTGAAATCGGTTCCGTGGTTCCAGAGATTCCATAGAAATTGTAATTTAGAATGACTTCAGAACGCTTTTCGCTCATTTCACCCATTAAAATTCCGATTTTGAAAAAAAATTATTCTTAGAGAGCATTTACATCTTATAAGTAACTACAATGCTAAATTTCAAATTTCTTGCCCCTTCAGTATAAAAAAGTCGCAATTTTCGAACATTTTTCGATCCTGCACCTCATTAATGTTAGTGGCACCGACATAAAATATAGCCTATGTTGGAGTAGGAATTATCCCCATCAATTTGCCACCATTACTTTTGAAATCGGTTCTGTAGTTCCAGAGATTTCATAGAAATTGTAATTTAGACAGTTTTTAGAACGCTTTTCGCTCATTTCACCCTTTTAAATTTCAATTTCTTTTTTATTTTGTTCTTAGAGAGCATTTACATCTTATAAGTAACTACAATGACAATTTTCGAAATTCTAGCTCATTCAGTATAAAAAATAAAAATAAAACTGCCCATTTAAACTGAGGGCATTGAGTTCACAGGCTATTCACACTAATTGTATATTATACTCTTATTTCAAAGAGTTTGAAATAAGCCCATCCGAAAATAAAGAAATAAACAATATATTAAGGGGGGGGGGTCATCCCCCCGTTACCCCCCTCATAGGTAACTAATGAACCCCTTAAACTAATCAGGTAAATCTCTAATTACAATGAATATATATACAAAATTTGAAGAAAATCGGATAATTCTGCATGAAAAACCCATTTATATAAATTAAGGCGGGATTAGCCCCCTCCGTTCCCCCCCCCCTTTATACTTAACCAATCAATCCCGAAAACTAATCAGGGAAGCGTCTTAACCCAATGACCCTATAAACAAATTTTGAAGCAAATGGGATAATTCTGCATGAAAAACCCATTTATATAAATTAAGGGGGGGATTAGCCCCCCCGTCCCCCCCCCTTTATACTTAACCAATCAATCCCGAAAACTAATCAGGGATGCGCCTTAACACAGTGAACCTATAAATAAAATTTGAAGGAAATGGGATAATTCTGCATGAAAAACCCATTTATATAAATTAAGGGGGGTATTAGCCCCCCGTTACCCCTCCCCCTTTATACTTAACAAATCAATCCCGAAAACTAATCAGGGAAGCGCCTTAACACAGTGAACCTATAAACAAAATTTGAAGGAAAACGGAATAATTCTGCATGAAAAACCCATTTATATAAAATAAGGGGGGGATATGCTCCCCGTTCCCTCCTTTATACTTAATCAATCAATACCGAAAACAAATCAGGAAAGCGTCTTAACCCAATGAACCTATACATTTTTTTGAAGCAAATGGGATAATTCTGCATGAAAAACCCATTTAAATAAATTAAGGGGGGGGATTAGCCCACCGTTACCCCTCCCCCTTTATACTTAACAAATCAATCCCGAAAACTAATCAGGGAAGCGCCTTAACACAGTGAACCTATAAACAAAATTTGAAGGAAAACGGAATAATTCTGCATGAAAAACCCATTTATATAAAATAAGGGGGGATATGCTCCCCGTTCCCTCCTTTATACTTAACCAATCAATCCCGAAAACTAATCAGGGAAACGCCTTAACACAGTGAACCTATAAACAAAATTTGAAGGAAATGGGATAATTAAGCATGAAAAACCCATTTATATAAATTAAGGGGGGGGGGATTATCCCCCCGTTTCCCCCCTTTATACTTAACCAATCAATCCCGAAAACTAATCAGGGAAGCGCCTTAACACAGTGAACCTATAAACAAAATTTGAAGGAAAACGGAATAATTCTGCATGAAAAACCCATTTATATAAAATAAGGGGGATATGCCCCCCGTTCGCTCCTTTATACTTAACCAATCAATCCCGAAAACTAATCAGGGAAACGCCTTAACACAGTGAACTTATAAACAAAATTTGAAAGAAATGGGATAATTCTGTATGAAAAACCCATTTATATAAATTAAGGGGGGATTATCCCCCCGTCCCCCCCCCTTTATACTTAACCAATCAATCCCGAAAACTAATCGGGGAAGCGCCTTAACACAGTGAACCTATAAACAAAATTTGAAGGAAAACTGAATAATTCTGCATGAAAAACCAATTTATATAAATTAAGGGGGGGGGAATTAGCCCCTTGTTCCCTCCCTTTATACTTAACCAATCGATCCCGAAAACTAATCAGGGAAGTGCCTTAACACAGTGAACCTATAAACAAAATTTGAAGGAAAACGGAATAATTCTGCATGAAAAACCCATTTATATAAAATAAGGGGGGATATGCTCCCCGTTCCCTCCTTTATACTTAACCAATCAATCCCGAAAACTAATCAGGGAAACGCCTTAACACAGTGAACCTATAAACAAAATTTGAAGGAAATGGGATAATTAAGCATGAAAAACCCATTTATATAAATTAAGGGGGGGATTATCACCCCGTTTCCCCCCTTTATACTTAACCAATCAATCCCGAAAACTAATCAGGGAAGCGCCTTAACACAGTGAACCTATAAACAAAATTTGAAGGAAAACGGAATAATTCTGCATGAAAAACCCATTTATATAAAATAAAGGGGATATGCCCCCCGTTCCCTCCTTTATACTTAACCAATCAATCCCGAAAACTAATCAGGGAAACGCCTTAACACAGTGAACTTATAAACAAAATTTGAAAGAAATGGGATAATTCTGTATGAAAAACCCATTTATATAAATTAAGGGGGGATTATCCCCCCGTCCCCCCCCTTTATACTTAACCAATCAATCCCGAAAACTAATCGGGGAAGCGCCTTAACACAGTGAACCTATAAACAAAATTTGAAGGAAAACTGAATAATTCTGCATGAAAAACCCATTTATATAAAATAAGGGGGGGATTAGCCCCCCGTTTCCCCGTTTATACTTAACCAATCAATCCCGAAAACTAATTAGGGAAGCGTCTTAACACAGTGAACCTTTAACCAAAATTTGAAGGAAATGGGATAATTCTGCATGAAAATCCCATTTATATAAATTAAGGGGGAGATTAGCCCCTCCGTTCCCCCCTTTATACTTAACCAATGAATCCCGAAAAACAAATCAGTGAAGCGCCTTAACACAGTGAACCAATAAACAAAATTTGAAGGAAAATTGAAAAACCCATTTATATAAATTAAGGAGGGATTAGCCCCCCGTTCCCCCCTTTATACTTAACCAATCAATCCCGAAAAGTAATCAGGGAAGCGTCTTAACCCAATGAACCTATAAACAAAATTTGAAGGAAAACGGAATAATTCTGCATGAAAAACCCATTTATATAAATTAAGGGGGGGGGGGGGGTTAGCCCCCCTATCCCCCCCCCTTTATACTTAACTAATCAATCCCGAAAACTAATCAGGGAAGCGCCTTAACTCAGTGAACCTATAAACAAAATTTGAAGGAAAACGGAACAATTCTGCATGAAAAACCCATTTATATAAATTAAGGGGGGGGGGAATTAGCCCCTTGTTCCCTCCCTTTATACTTAACCAATCGATCCCGAAAACTATTCAGGGAAGTGCCTTAACACAGTGAACCTATAAACAAAATTTGAAGGAAAACGGATATTTCTATGAAGAGTTATCGCATTACGTACGTACATACATACATACAGAACCGGCTGGCAAGCTCTCAGGGCTTGATAGCCAGTTTGATAGCTAAAAAATGGCAATTTTAGAAAGTTTTTTGCTCTTGCACCCCCTGGGTTTAGTGGCACCGACATAAAATATAGCCTATGTTGGAGCAGGGGTTGTCACCATCAATTTGCCACCATCACTTTTCAAATCGGTTCGGTAGTTCCAGAGATTATCCCCTACAAACAAACAAACAAACAATCTTTACTGCTTTATAATATTAGTATAGATTTCGTAGATACAAAATTACATTTAAAATTACTTAAAGGTGTTTTATTATGCACTGTACAAAATATCAACCAACTACTTCCGAGCATCTAACGTGCTCATCATCAGGGTTAAAATCGTTAAAACATTACAAACAACCGGTCGAATTCATTCCTTTAAACTTGATAAACTGTTCCTAAAATGAAATGTGGTTTAAACAAACTTTGTTGCTTGGACTGCTCCAAAATTCAAACAGGAGTGGGGAGGGAGTTTATGTTATTCCGATTAAATTACGTTTACAAAATCTTGGGAATGGTGTATGGCAATGTATCATTACATGTATAAGCAGTTTGACGTAAAATTTTAATTCATTCCATAATTAATAACTTTTGATAATTTGATAATTTCTTTTGGATCCTATCTCTTTTAAAATCAATCATAATATCTTGCTCTTGATGCAGCTTAGAAATTGCCGTTCGACATCGGTTTAGTTTACTATCTGCAATGTTCTCTGATAAACGCTTCTTGAACTTTCAAGATGAACCAATATAATCCATTTTCTTCTTATTATGTATTATTGTAGCAGGGATTAAATATACACCTGCGGAATCTCCCATAAAAATAGGATCAATACTATTATGAAGTGCTGCTTTTAATTTAATAGTTGAGGGAAGCAATTAAATTTATATTGTATGTCTTTAACGTAACGGTTTGTAACAACTTGTAACGTTTGTAACAAATTGTAACGTTTTAACTATTTTAATCCTGATCATAAGCACGTCAGATACTCGAAAGTACGTGGTTAATATTTTGTACAGTGTATAATGAAACATCTTCAAGCAATTTAAAATCGAATTTTGTTTTTGGGAAATTATTTATATGGTTATGTGACATCTTTCTCTATAAATTGTTAAATTTCTGGAAAATTTGTCAAAGATTTTTAACAGCTTACTCAAAGCGTGTTGTATTATATTAATTTATGAAAATACCGATTCAGCATACCTTGAAGAGTACCACGTACTTTTGCTGGAGATATTTCCAACGTCCTTGAAGCTTTAGGAGTGTTACTTGCTTTAAATGCTAGTTCTGACTTTTCAGTTACCGTTAATTAAGTCTGATGTACTATCCCATGGACGATCATTCGAATAACAATTTTATTTTAATCTTTTCGCAACATTTAGGAAATAACTTTATTTACTTATTATTTACTTTCTGTAAATCTCCAGTAAATTCAGTAATAATAAATATCTACACTTTTTCGGTTCAAACATCTCTTTCTTGATATTCTTATACCAAGTAACACTCAAATCACACATTACTCCAGTATCACCAATTATCAAGGAGTGTAGGAATATTTTAAAAATTCACTGCATATGCTCTTATAAAAATGCATTTCAACATTGAGGCGAATAACAGTGATCAGAAATATGCCACAGAGTAGGGTTCGGAATATGTCACATATTTAATGTGAAAGTACATAAATCTGTAATAATTTAAGTGGTAATGATTAAAACGCGGTTCAACACTTCTAATGTTTTTAGAATTTTATTTGAAAAATGAATCTACAATTTTACTTAAAACCTTCCTCCAAAACTATTTAATTGCATATTTTTAATTAAATAGTTTTGGAGTCCTTATCTCTATTAATATTCATTCAATATTAATACTCAATAAATTTCATGAAAACTGTCATTAGCGCGATAAACCTAGTTAATTTTCAGATTTAATTATGTTTTAAATTTATAAATTAGAACTCGCTTAACTTACATATTCTGAATTATCGTAATGGATTTCTCGAGGTGCTTTGTATCTAAAATCAATTATCACATGTTATTATTTGTTCAAATAATTTCTTGGAATTTCTTTTTTTTATATAATATGAAGTTATTTGTTGTATCTTTCCAGTATACAAAAGGATAGTAATAAAACTTCCTGCTGTTATCAGAAATATGATTAGCACAAAAGAAGCATCTTCCCAAGGATTCGGGTTTTTTTCAGCTTTTGCATCAGAAGTGACAAAAACAAGAAATGAAACATGTTATAAAATACCAGCAATTGTGCTTTCTACGAAATCCGTTATTTCAATTAATGTTTTACTATAAGCATTTTTCATGTAGTCGATAAACAATTGGCACATTTGTATAATGTAGTACATTGAATTGTGTTTCCTATAAATACCGTTATTTCTAACTATATTTTAAGCATTTTTAAGAATCGATACAAAAATCTTGGATGCATCACTTGAGCTGTTTATTGTCTATCTTTCATGTCATTAAAACACACAAATCCTTTTCCATAACCATCTGAATTGGGAGTATTTAATTTAACAAACCAGTATTATGTGTTCCTTTATAACATTTTTTATTATATTTGGATTATTATAAATTTACAAATAAACAAATATAGATAAAAATTAAAATAACAAAAAAGCATATTTTATTCCAAATATCTAATAAAGTTTCACACATAGTACAGACCATTAAACTCTAGTAGTAATGTATTTACAATAATAAAAAGTAACAAAATGTAAGTCAAGACATGACTTAACATCCTTTATTCCGGGGGCGGTATACGATTCATCACTTTGAAATTTTTGTACTTCGTTGAAATGTTTTATTTGGGTATATGATTATATCGATTTTTTAAAAGCATGTTAAGGAAAACGAGAAGAAATGTCCTTAGAAATGTTACTACAGTACCCTATGTACAGAATGTCATAAATAAAGGGTGTTTACATAAGATGATTTTTAGGATGTTTTTCAAAAATTACTTTTTTATTTTTTTAGATAGCATAACAGGGCCTATATGTGTTTTTTAAGAAAATAACTATCTATGTTTTTAATAATAACTGATAATGTACATATTTTATTGACAATACAAATGAACATTCTTAAGAAAAGGATGTAATGATATTTAACGATAATATTAATATAGAAAGACAGATGTATGCTACTATTGCTCTTCAAAAAATTAATACTAATGCCTAATGATTGGTAAATAAAAAAATATGATTAAAATCAACTTTTAACTTTCGTAATTCAACAGTGGTTATCTAACAGTGCAGAAAAATATTAATAGACAGAATAAAAGATCATAGTTTCATGGAACTAATAAATAAATGTTTGGGGTCGTAAACGACTCTGTGGTCATATTTTGATTCATAAAGACTAATATTGACTAATCTGATTAATATTAAAAAATACCTGAATGTACTCATACAGAGATGTAAAGGTAAAAGACACTATGAAAAAACATTGAATTTTTTAATTTTTTTCTGGTCTTGGCCCAAAATAGGTTAAGTCAACAACACCCGGTAAACATGCGTTGCTTAATAACAATTCGTATTTCATTTTGAGTATAAAATAACAAATGCACAATCATAGGCAAAAATTACAAATTAAAGAAATATTTTTTTTTTAATTCCAAGTATACAATAAAATATTATTCATAGGAAATATATATAATCCCTAGTAGTAAGGCATTTTTAATAATAACGAGAATCAACGTTTAAGTCAAGACGTAATTAAAGAATTCTACAAAAGAACGTGGAGAAATTTAATTAACGTGAATGTTTAATTTGAGACAATTAAAATGGGTCACACTCCTAGAGAATTAAATTCCGTGTCACTATTCGGCAAAGTTAAAAATAAGAATAATACAGATTTTAAAACTTCATTGTCACCAACGTGACCAGAATGCGAAGTACATTCAAATTTTACATCTTGAAGGTGGAAAATTTCAGCTCCACCGTCCTAATATTTCACATTTATTATAGGGCGGAATGTTGAACCTAAGCTATTTACCAACTATTGTAAATGAAATATTTTACTGTTCAAATACTTACAAATTTGAATTTGACTAAATAAGTGCTTTTGCTGTATTTAAAAATTTATTTTCGGATGCATATAAATAACTAGGAATTCTTAATTAGAATTAGCAAGTTTGTAAATTTTAATGAATATTCAAGAATTCTTATGAAATGTATCTTAAAATTAAAAATCTAAAAACTAATCAATTATATTAGATATTAAGCTGAATCAAGTATTTATAACTGAAACACTGATGGACAGTTCGTGTTTAAGAAATTCAGAAAATTTATCGAAACGGAGATAATTATAATTCATTCTATGATAGTTTCGTGAAATCTTTACAGTATAGCACGACAGCCTTTATTAATCTGCAACTAAATGAAAAAAAAGAGAATCATTAATTAGTATTTGAAAACTGAAAAACACAGAAACGCTAAAACAGAAAAAATTATGTTCCTATGAAAATTTGCACATAAAATTTGGGAATGCTGTACCATTTCAAATTTTTATATCACTTTTTGGGTTTATGCTTTCGAAATCTATATATATGATAAAGAAATAACATATCCGAAAGTAACTATGACCGAAAATTTTCGATTCTTCTTCTTCTTCTTCTTCTTTTTTTTTTTTTTTTAACATTGCACAATTTTAATTTTTACACCGTTGAAAGGAGGGAAATATTTTCCCTTTAAAAGCAATTGGCTTGAAAACTGTATCTTAATTTACTGATAATTTATAATTTTTAAAACAAATTTTAAGAATGATTTTTTTTCAAAAATTTATATCGCGTGCAGCCCGATTAAAAAAAGAATAACACTTTGACACTTAAAATAATATGAAGAGTTCAGAAGTTTTCGGCTAGTATTCCGTAACAAAATTAAAGTTTCATCAATAAATAAATAAAGTAACATAAATTAAATACATATTTAATAGACATGTAATCGATCTATGCACTTAAACTACTGCATTTATCAGAATAAAAAAAGGCTGTTGTAAGTAGTGATCTTTGGCGGTTCCTTCGGATTTAATCCCTAGCATGCAGCTAATACGAAATTATAACTTTTAAAAAATTTCACTACTTTATTTGAAAACATTATTAAGATTTTTCATATAAAAACACTTTTTCGTCTTCTTAAATGGGGGTATTTTCAATATTATATTAAATGCAAAAAAATGTTTTCTATACAAATACTGGTTTTCTTCCATATTTTGTAATCCAGGAAGCCCGATCTGAATCCCCTAGTTTTTATAATACCGTATTTATTCATGTATAATGGTCATTATTTTCCCAAACATTTATCGATAAAGAAGGCGGGTTAATCTAGGTAATTTTTTATAAAGGTGGGGTAAATAAAGAGGGGGATAAAAAAGGTGGGGAAATTTTCCATGTATAATGCACCCCCGAACATTATACATGGAAAATTTCCGAAAACTATATGGAACCATACACATACTAACTAAGTCACTGAATCACTTACTGTGTGACGGAGTTTTTTATAGATTTTCTTCTTCCTTTCTTCATAATCCAATGCAAAACTCGAAGACATCGAATTTTTTAGATGTAGCTGAGCTGTCATTTGCTTTAGCGTAGTGTAAATGTTCCAGTATTAAAACGGCACCGGTGGGCAGTGTAAAATGCCCTCTTTTATATTGTACTCGCACTCTCTCTGAAAAAAAGAGTACATGCACCATAAAATAACCTATATTTGTATCGCCTTGCACAATTTCAACTAAATATTAGTCGTCATGTATAGTTCCGGTATCAAAAAATAATTTAGAACAAAGTTTCTTAATTGTGCATATTGCGGAAACCATAACTGTTATTGTATTTTATGGCATGGTGAATACAAAACAGTAAATACAGAAATTTATGTTCGATCTTTATTACTATATTTTTTGAGGCAGTCTTTTTACATAATTTTCTTCAAATTGAATGATTCGCGGCCATTAAAAGACGATTGTGCGCACGCGAGACATATATTTATCGTTTTTCACAAACAAAAAAGGCGGAACCCTTTATACATGATTTATACCCTCTTGAATGTATTTTAAAACTATTAAATCTACGGATCTAGCTCCTCAACATCAGCTCTTCAAGTCTTTGATTTATAATGTCACTTTCATAAATCTTAATAACCTACAATCCACAAATTATTTTTTTACTTTTTTGTTACATATATATTTTTAAAGATATATGATTTCTGGATTCTTTCCTAAGTTTTAGAAGCGTCTCAATGAGCAGGATTTTGTGCAATTATATTCCGATGAACTACGTATTTCTGTAATTTGTTTGAGAAAGAAAAGTATATTTCGTCAGGCGACACCCCCGTAGTCTCATTAATATTACACTTGCAATTTCTTATTGATTGTGCTATATCCTGATTGTAGTATATCTTGAATTTCATTTTAAGCTGTGATTTTATTACGATAAGTTTGCAAAGGGATTTTATGTTATCCTAATATTCAAATAGCAACACTTATTGACCTACCAACCACGAAACATCTGCATTGAATGGGGAAGTAGAATAAAATATCATGTAAATAAGGTACTTATGGAAATGTAAACTGAAATTTTTATACTTATATCTTATTCAGAAATCCAATATTTACAATATTATTGTGGGAAAACAATTTTGGTGGTAATTCTAAAATATTTAAAAATAAGATATTATCCAAATAATTCATAATCTATTTCGATAGCAATAGCATGCTAAAACCCCCCACAAATTGGCATATTTGGGGACTATTAAACCAATTAGACAATTATCCATAATCATGTACAGAGCTAATTGACTATTTTACCAAGGATGATTTAGTGTATTAGAGGGGTTTTTCTGACAGCATTTTATTAGTATTAAAATTAAACCGAAATGTTATTTTCATTGTGGCCGGCGACGTGACACTTTGCTAAGAGAGCCGTTACTTCCAATGATAGTAGTTTCTTATTAAGTAATTTGTGCCAAGGCTACCGTAGTTGTCAATGGCCCACACGTTCAGTGTTAGTCGGGTATTGCCGAATTTAGCAAGTTATTCTCCATAATATTCACATGCATTTGAATTCCAGCACTTTTACTTGGTATGCGGAAAGTTTTAAAAAAATGGATAATCTTCCGTAATCCGATGTATTAACAATTGGCGTAGTAAAGAGAGAGTCATTTAATGCAATAGAAAGTTTTTTCTGGAAGTCCTTTAATTCTATTCACATTCTTTTAAATCATATTTGTTGCTAGCACCATTCATGTTTTACGTCAATCTTTACTGCGGACCTGATGAATGAAGATTAGCTAAATTAGCATATATAGCCAAAACTCGCTGGTTAATGTTTCGTAATCGGGATGCGTGCCATTCGGTATATTTAAGCAAGTGTGGCTTGAAAAGTAGAGATTTTTTTGGCAGCCACTTATTTCTTCAAATTCAACTTCTAATACGTGCTGTTTCTAGTACTTCTAATGCTGCTAGCTACCGCGTTGTCATTATCGGGTACGTTTGCTCCCAATCTATGCAATCTAATTATGATTCAGGGATTTTCTGTCCTATTTATTTTTATTTTTACCCTTTTGTCATATAGAGCAGGAATTCTGATATCATTAAAAGTTCTCTTTCTACCATCCTGAAAAGTATTCTGATGATCCATTTTGAAATTTTATCAAAATGAACACGGAACCAATCTAATTTGCATTGTTCACATTCGCCAACGCACAAATAATGACGATTTTACTATCACCTACGTTAGTCTAATATATATAAAGATAAGGTATACATTTTTATTCCTAATCTAAGAAAACATTTTTCAGTTTCTTTTGGAAATAAAGAATACTACATATCGTAAGGACCAGAAACAGATTCTGCAATAACGCTTTACATGAAAGGTCAGGCATGAAGAATGATATTTTTTTCAGGATTCAGTTTTATTGGCTACTAAATATCTCTATGCAAATTTCATTGCTATAAAAAGTTAAAAGCGTTTTTTTTACACGCTTATTAATGCAGAAATACAATAAATACTTATTGCTACAAATTTTCAGTTACTGTGAAACATATGTATACTAGTATATAACCAAGTCAAAAATGATGGATTGTCACTGGACTTCATACAAACAAACAATATGAAGATTTTATTATTAAATGGTTTGTATTGTAGAAAATTGCATTTTAAAAAAGACAAATGATTTCTACAAATACAAATGATGAGGATATATATATATATGTTACTCAATATTAAATTTCTGAAATACTTTAACGATTAGACAAAACATTCCAATTAAATATTAAAAAAAATCCATGTGCGAAAGTTTTTGTAAAAAAGTGTTATCAGTGAGTTTCTAAAGAGCTTGACTCACCACATAACTCATTGTTTGAGTACATATGCAAAATTAAATGCAAATTGCGCGGTACTATGTATTCCTTATATTTTAATTACGTTTCATAAGGAAAAATCACTTTATTTACGATGGAAAAAAAAATTCAAAATTTAGGTGGATTAAGTTAGGATCTTAAAATTGATATAACTAAGAAAATAAATAACATTAAGAAAGAAATAACATTAAACTGGATCTTTTAAAAGTTGATCTTGAAATAAATCAATACGCCTTGAATTTTATTATTTTAAAAATATGCTTATATGCATTTTATATAATATATTATACAACTTTATTGTTATTTTATATATATTTTTCCAACAGAAAGTTCCTTTGTTTATATTATCTGTCGGTAGATGGCGCCAAAGCAATATTTAAAAAAGTAGCGTAATACTGGTTCAATCACTGCAAACCCATCCGTACGAAAGAAATCACCAATATTTCTGAGAAAACTGTTTATAGAAAACATTGTTTACAGAAATGTTGATATACATGTTTTATATGAAAATATGCTGAACGGACATGGTTTGAGATAAAAGAAACTATCGTTTAGTTGGCATATGTTGGCATATGTTTTCATTAAGCCTAACATGACGTTTAGCTACGCTCGGTTTCGCAGCTCTGACTCGGCTCGCTCTGGAATGATTACCTACATTTTCCAACCCTTGGATTTGGCGATATATGGCTTCTAAAATAGTTTTTGAATGTTTAAACAAAATTAAAATATTTAAAAGCTTTAATATGCTTTTACAAATATTTTCAGAGCAGAATAGGACGTGAAGCTGTCAAAGAGTTGTTCATTTGTGATTCATTTGAATTTCTGATTCTGAATGGCAACAGTGTTCGTTTGTTTATATCTGGGAATCCGATTTTTAATCTGGATTTTTAATTAAGAACTTAAAACATAATAATAGGATATCATATAAATGTTTTATAGAACAATATGTTGAACAGACATGATTTCAAGTAGAAGAAATTATCATTTAGCTATCATATGTTAGGATAGGTTTTTCATTAAGTCTAACATGGCGTTTAGCTGCGGTCGATTCGCGCACCAGAGTGGTCGCACTCGGTATGGTTACCAACACTTTCTTGCCTTTGAATTTTATTCTAAGTAGATATATATGACACCTTAAAAACTATGACACCTTAAAAAACTACTGAATAAAATGCAGTGTTTTATTTGATATTTATCGAAATAAATAACATAATGAATATTTTTGTGCATTTTTTATTTTGAGGTTTTTATCTCAATTGAAATAAAGTAAAAACTATAGATTGTTGATATTTTAAAAGAATTAAATCTTCATTTAAGACTTCTTTAACCTTTAAACTATGCGACATACAAAGTACCAAACGTAACTTAATCTTACTTTTACTAAATCATCTCTGACATTTTTCAGTTTAGATCTCAGTGAGTGTCACAAGGGAAAATATATAGCGGTTTTTTGTAAGAATGAAGATTAATAACTTTTTAAAAGAAATTAAAGATTTAGCTATAATTATCAGCTATATTTATCAGGTAATTTAGAATGAATTGTAAAATAGACATGAAAAGAAGTATCAAAATATTTAATTAATTTAATTTTTAATGATACTTTGACATTTCTTCTGCAGTTTATTTTCATATAATTTTAAGAAAGACGTTATAGCAAATATTGAATACTAAATATCTCAATGCAAATTTCATTGCTATAAAAAAAATTAAAACTTTTTTTTTACACGCTTATTAATGCAGAAATACAATATATACTTATTGCTACAAATTTTGAGTTATTATGAAATAATTAAATATATATAGTTTGTTTTATTTAAGCTATGACAACTTAAAAAAGTCCTTCCGGCCTGTACCGGGAGGAAAAGGTAGCTTTCCTATATCTTCGTTTTAAAATTTTAGCTAATGTTACACGAAAACAGCAAGTTAAAATGCAAAGAAACTTTTACAAAAGATTTGTTAATACATTACGAATTTCTTATTCAAAGAAATTCGCCAAATTATTGAGCAATAGCCAAATTGGCTTCATTTATGAAGACTTATTTTGGTCGCCAAATTTGGCGATATTTCGACAAATGTCGTCAATTTTGGCGAGAATTTGGCGCTAACGGATATGAATGTATAGTTTTATGCGTATGATTGGGAAAATTATTACAACAATGAAAGAAAATAATTTGGGAGTAATCGCGTTAATGTGCTGTTTTGTTTCAAAATGTCAGCCACCCTAGAATTACAAACTGCTCTATCTCAGCCATTTTTTAAGATAGAGGTAAACATAAAATTCTCTTGAATCCTTGTATCAAGACCTAACACTTAATTAAAAAATAAATTTGAATTTTCAACTTTTTTGTATATTTATTTTAGTTTAAAATTTTTAAATGGCCGCCATCTTGAAACAAAATGGCGGACCAAGCTGGCCAACGAACTCTGTCGAGACATGGGTTAGCTTAATGCACACAATTAGTTTCATCAAAATTGATTTATAAATACGAGCGTTATCGTATGACATTGGTCAGATATATATATATATATAAATCAACATTTGAACGGAGGGTGGTTTTGGGGTCTGGGGATCATGATCGGTGAAAATATACCGAAATTTTCTGGAACTGCTTTCCTCCGAACGGCTGCAATAGGTAGCTTTATACTTTTTTGTATTGAAAGCTACCTAAAACTATACATTAAAAGACAACTGAATAAAATGTAATGTTTTATTTGATATTTATTGAAATAAATTCAATAATGAATATTTTTATGCATTTTTTATTTTGATGCTTTATCTAAATTGAAATTAAGTAAAATTTAGAGATTGTTGATATTTTAAAAGAAAAAAATTTCATTTAAGACTTCTTTGACCAAATTATGCGACATAGAAAGTACCAAACGTAACTCCATCTTACTTTTACTAAATCATCTCTGACATTTTTCAATTTAGATCTCAGTGAATGACAAGGGAAAATATATATCTTTTTTTGTAAAAATGAAGATTAATAACTTTCTAAAAGAAATTAAAGATTCAGCTATACTTATCAGATAATTAAGATTGAATTGTAAAATAGACAGGAAAAGATGTAAAGAAATATTTTATTAATCTCACTTTCTAATGATTCTGTGATATTTCTTTTACAATTTATTACCATAAAACTTTAAGGAAGACGTTAGACAGTATTTATTTTTAATTAGCACAAAAACGCATTCTGTATACCATTTTATGAAAATCAAAATTTCAGTCATAATATTGTGTGGTGGTTCAATCAAGTTAAGTATCAGCATTTTAAACTTTCTAGTAGAAAAGCATTTTTTTTTTCAACGTTGTTATAATAGAAAAGCGAGCATGAAACTCTTTCTTATCCAACGAATCACATCAGCCCAACCTCCTACATAAGTTTTATAGCGTAATATATCGGCAATAAACTATTGGATCATCCGACAATTTCTGCAGTTTTTCAAAGCAAAAAGCGGATTCGACTGCTTATATTTTGCTATTGCTAATAAGGACTGACCTTTGACGACCTAGATATTTGAATTCGGTATTTTCTTCTTTCGGCGAATGATTCTTGCTTGGGTTGTTTTATAATATTTGATTAAGTGCAGTGCTAAGCAGGGAGAAAAAAAAACGTTATCGTCCATTATGCGCATTTATTTGAAGAAATATAAAAAAAATTGCTAGTTAGTCTGCTCGCAACATTTATTCTGTATATGGACAAAGTGCTGTTTCAGATGTCACAATTCAAAGGTTTTTGAGAAGTGAAAGCGCGGAAAATTCAGCCTCGAAGATTATGCCCGCTCTAGACAACCATTATCATCTGTAAAGGAGGACCTCTTAACAGAATCTATCAAATGATTATACACTGTGCCTTTTGGAATATATAGTCTGAGTGATAGCTCCTGAAAACTTACTGCCAGAAATTAACATGCATATTCGGTAATATGTCCGTTTTTTGCTTAGCCCTATATAGAAATTTGTTTACAATATACAAAAGTTGTAGTTGTAAAATGCATAACTCATTAAAAAAATTCAAACTATTCATACTCATATACAGTAATGATTAGAAATTATTTTGTGTAGCCCTGTGTATTATCTTTGGAATGTATCCACACCACGTAATATTAGAAAAATGTAGTTAAACAAAAATACACATGCCACATCTGAAAACACATCTCCAGCTGTTATTGCCCATAAGCTAATAACCTGGCTTAACTGGCTTAAATGGATTTAAATGGGCTATTGTAACAGAAATCTGTCGTTTGTCCCTGTAAATAAATGATATCTATTATGCACATAATTTTCCGTGATGAGCATCTTGTAGTGCACATGTATAATGAATTTAAACATCATTATGATTGAAATACTGAAACATTACTAAAATACGTTGCAAACAATTTTCCCCGTAGACCATTAAGTAACCAAGATCTTTTAAGTGACTTTGTAAATGAATTATAAATGATTTTCACACCATATTATACAGAAAGCGTGGTTTATGGAACTTCATAAATGCATATCAATTTCATTATGTTTGAAATAGTGTAACATCATTGAAATGTACCAGAAACGATGTTTCCACATTGGCCATAATGTAAGAGGATTCTTATGAATGTCACTGTAATACATCTATAAATGCTACACAAACAAGTTTCAATAACGATCATTAATTTGTAAACTTCAATAATACATCCGTTTCATACCACTCTGAGTACGTTTACGAGAGTTAGAGCACGAAGAGACGAAAGAAAGACAGACATATAAATAAATTTCATAACACTTTTAACCCCTTAAGCACGACGTACATGCGTACGTCATGAATTCTTCTATTTGAAATACCACTACGTATGTGTGTACATCCTCACTATATATGCAGATTGCAATTTTCTAAGCATCTGTTTTTTCCTTCCCCTAATTGCTATTGTGATTGGTTTTATACGAGCTATATAGCAATGATTGTTTTCGAACCCAATAGATGGCGTTACGTGTCCATAATACATCATTAGTTTTCCCATTGCTTTGTTTCTTTCTTAGTCGTTCATTTGTTTATGCGTTGGTTATTCTGTTCAGTTGTGTTTTGTAGGGCCACTGTGGCCGAGTGGTTAAGACACCAATCCGCTAACCGCTTGAGAGAGTTAGGTCGGCGGGTTCGACTCCCGTCAGTTCCATCACATACTCTTTGTGGAGCGCCCGGTTGTAATTATCTGTTATTTAAATTTTTCTTGTGGCTATCTCGTTGCATATTGACGATGACTTATAAGCGGGCACCTGATGTCAAGCACACGGGTGTTAAAAAAATAATAAATTGTATTTTGTAAAATGTAGTGTTTTACTTTCGGTTTGATGTTTGTTTGTTTTTCTGGTAGATAGTGATTCTATAGATTAATTATGTCAGACACGGACAGTGGTTACGTTCCTAATTTTGACAGTGACGCAGACGATAGTGATGATAGCTTTCTTTCAATCGATGAAGATTGGAACAGCGGACCTTATTTCAATTTGTATAATATAAATGAACCTTTATATCAGGTCCTTACATTACATGTACTTAAATAATTCACATGTAATTAAAAATAGTGAAATAAACTACTTTGACACAATTTAATATATCTGGTATTCAGAATACTATCACTAAACTGAATGTGGTGCTCAAGGCGTTAAACTATGTTGAAAACTTTTAAGAAAATGCAAATGTCAATAAAACCTACATCAGGTTAAAAAAATTTAAATAAATGCTGTGAAAATATTTTACTTAATTAAACGAGCACAAATACATAGATGTGATGAAATAATAAAAAAATTATACAAATTTTAAATTATAAGGTAGAAAATAAATAAGAAATTGATAAATATCACCGTCTAAAAGTTTAGCAATATCGAAAAATATTTCTTTAGTCACAAAAAGTGCTGGCGTCTTTAAATAAGGACAATTTATATAGATTTTACATTTCAATATGCAGAAATTTAATTTAAGTCTAAAGTTTTATTTTAAGATATTCAACATGGAACACGCATCCAAAGAATTAAATTTCATGTCAAACCTCCGTTCTTTTTAAGACAATCAAACAGATTCCAAAAATTACTTCTTGTACACGTGACTAGAATACGAAACGCAATTTAAATATTCTTTCAGAAACTGTTTAAATTGTAGCTTTGCACTTTTCATTTCCTATAGTTATTTCGAAAAATCTAACTTGCAAACTGTGTTAGCCATTCTACAAATATATGATAATATTTAAGGAATTTTTATGTTCAATTGGTACTGCATTGTATAAAATCCGTTGTATCTTATGCATCAAAATATTGTTATTTAGATATAAAATTATTAATAAGCTAGAAAACAGTCTTAGATTTGTGTCGTTATGATATTTAGTATTATAAATATCATAAGAATTATTTTTCTATTGGAATTTGAAAAATCTGAGGATTATGAGTTTAGAAATATATTTAGTTAATTTAGATTTATATTATAAAGTAATAGAATTATTTGTTATTACTATTCGTTTCAAAAGTATGTCTGTGGCTTATATAGTATTTTTTATAAAAGTGGGGCAACTGATTAATAGTTCAAATGTGAAAATTTCTATTTAATATACGGATATGTACATATATACACACACACACACACACACATATATTATATATATATATATATACTAATAAAAGAAAGGTATTTGTCCACGTGTGTGTCTTTCCGGAAAATCTACCCTGCTTCGAGCTCTGAAAATTTGGATGAGGATAGACGAAGGCAGGTACGAATGCACTTGAGGCTCAGATTTTTCATTTTTTTATAATTAGCAGAAATATTAATTAAAAACTAAAATGAAATCGCAAAATGTTTGCTGTCACAGATGTATGGCTGGAAACGATATTTCCGAATTTCTTGAAGCACAGTAGAAAGAAGCGTTGAAAAAGTTTTTTTTGCTCATACAATTTCGAAAACGAAATACGGAAAAACAAAAAGGACTTGCTGTAGAGACGTCTTCTGCTATTATATCTGTTAACATATATTATTATTTATTGTTTCAAAAAATATTTTCCTAAAGCCGATTTCCTGTTTTTTCGTGGGTTTTTTTTTTTTTTTTTTTTTTTTTTTTCAGTTTTTAAAGACTTGCATCCACTGTTAACTTCCGTTCGCGCGACAGTTTTTCACCGGTCAAAAATATATAAAAAAAGTTTGGCCGCCAAATTATAAAAGGATATTAACGTCTCTAGAGCTTATACCAACATTTAATTTTAAAAGTTCATTTTTGACAAAATGGCGGTCATTTGAATAAAAAAGGTCATTCATTCGTCTCTTTTTTAAGCTTTTGACAGCTCGAAATATTAATTAGTTAATAGAAATGATACTCTCCGACGGTATAAGTTCCAACAAAAACGATTACGTTTCTTTAAAGATAAACAAGAACGAAAAATCATGCGTCAAGCATAGATTATGTAGCACTTTCCAACGCTTCTAAAATAATTTTACAAATCATTACCGTTTAATAAGCTGAAAGATGACATCTAAGTAAACAATTTGGAAAACGCATAACATATTTAAAAACGTAATTTCAGGAATTTTCAATATATACAATATTCGGAAAAATATCCGAATAATTTTATGTAGCCCTGTATATGATCTATAGATTTGTATATATACATAGGATGCTAAATTTTAGTTTAGTTAGAAAACGCGTAGCACCGTTTAAATTCTCCTTCTGGAGTTTCTGTCAATAAACGGAAATGTGTTCGCGAACTTTTGTGCTGCCCTGTATAGGATCTACAGAATTTATACACACCACGTAATAGACAAAACGCTAGTTAAGATTAAAATCGCGTTTAGTAACTTAAAACGCACTTCCAGGAATTATTGTTAACAGACAGTAGAGAATTCTTTTGTGTGTCCCTGTAAATGAACGATGACTGCTATACACACACTATTCTGTAGTAAGCCTCTTGTAATGCACCTTAGTAATATATATAAACTTCAATGCGTTTAAAATAGTGGAACATTATTTAAATAAGCCGCAGACGATTTTTCTCCATAGACGTAATGTAACGGAATTCATTTGACTGTCCCTGTAAAGTAACTCTAAGTGCTATACACCTACTATTCCATATTAAGCTTCTTCTAATGCATCTTAGTGATCTATATAAATTTCAGTGCGTTTACAATAGTGAAACATTTTAAAAATAAACCGCAAATGATTTTTCCCCATAGACCGCAATGTAACGGAATTCTTTTGAGTGTCCCTGTAAGAAAACTGTAAGTGCTACACACTTCAGTTGAAATAGGGAACGTGCCATACATAACGACAATAACATATAAAAATTGCAGAGCAATCCGAGCATATTTACGGGAGTTAGAGCACGGACAGACGGCCAGACGGCCATACGGCCAGACGGCCAGACAAACCGAAGTCATAAGCACTTTTCAACTAGGTTGGAAAGTGCTAAAAACGAGAAAAAGGGTCGCCCAGTTTGGAAAGAGTTATTCATCTTCAGAAAAGGATTTTGAAACTTTTTTGACAAGCTTTCGAGATAGGTTTTTTTTCGCTATGGTTTGCGACATGGTTTCGAGTGGCATTTTCGACATGTGTTTAATGTGGTTTGTTGCGACATGTTTTCGATATGTGCAACAAGAAAAAATATTGTAAGGAATTAAGAATATCCCCCTAAACCTCTTTAAGAAAACAGTCTGTTCACTTAAATAATAAAAAAAATGCAAAGAAAAAAAAGAGAATCGAAATACTTCATACCAAAAAATAGAATTTCCCATTGATGATCTGAAGTTACCCTTTTGAATAGTTTCAGTTATTTAAGTTTTTTTCTGGTAGGTTCGATGAAAGTAAAGATAACTTGTCTCTCGTATAAAAAAATCGGCAAATATTCAAATAAATTAAGTTTCTAGACGTGTACCTTTTTCTCTTTGCCATCAATTGAGTTACTTTGAAATAAACTTTTAGTAGCTCATAGAAGCATAAGCACTATTTTAAATATAATAAGATCCATGATAGGTCAATACCTCTACATATTTCAAAATCTTAATACATTGCTATAGGGTGGTTATAAATTTGGGAGTTTTTAGGTGCGTTCGTAATTATATAAATACGTAGCACCTATTGTCGTCGTCTGGTCCGTCCGTCTGTCCGTCCGTCTGTCCGTCCGTCCGTCTGTCTGTCCGTCCGTCCGTCCGTCCGCATATAACAACGCAAAAACTACCCAACGGAATTTTTTTTTTAATCGGTGCTTTCTTTTTATAGGAGCTTTCGATGTTTAATCGTCAAGCGACCGAGATACTTATTTTATGACAGAAATTAATCTGCAGACGATATAATCCATTTCACAGAATTAAAAATCATCTAGATCTGAATATTTATATAACTAGCTATAGTACAAACGCACCTCATTTGTCACGTTTGACGTACAATTTCCAACTTGTTTTTAAATGTTATCGCGCTATTGAAGAATTAGTTTGTGCTGCGAATTTCAAATATCTGATAGAAAACTACATACTTATTTATCGATAACTTTTATTGAATACTTATTCGGAAGAGCAAAAATTAGATATATTTCAAAAGAATTTTTATTGGTACGATTTGTCTTACATCTTGGACATTATTATTCGGGTAAACCCAGAAAGGATATCCATGTTCAATTCCGTCAGTTTGATATAATTCTCCAGCTTCTCAGTTCAAAAATTAGTTGTAAGTAATATTTGAATGATAAATTTTTGATTAAAATTAAATGATTTTTGAGCTGATGAATTAATGAATTACTCAAATAATTTTTTAATTATCACATTTTTGTATGAAATAAAATATTATCGATGTGTTTTTTATGCAAAATAAGGTTCTGTATCATTGCATTGAAGAAAAAAATATCTGGATATTTTATTTCCACACATTCTCCCACCACCCTTCTCTCAGAAAAAAAATAATTTAAATGTAGTATTTAAAAATAACTTGCTGGATTATAACATTGTATATTGTCATTCATTCTGTTATCAAGATGTACGAATATAACAACTCATTCATCAATTGCAAATCTAAATGACGCCTAATGCAACATTTTATGTAAATTGTTTCAGAAATAAAATTGACAATTTTTCTTCATACAATAATAAAAATAATCTGAAGTAATAGTGTATAATTTATACATTTTGCAAATATTCCAGATATAGATAAAACAATGAGCAAATTCTGTTCATCACAAGAGTTATGATAAGAAATAACATCAACTAGATGTTAACCGAACATAACAACTCATCATCATTTGCAAATCTAAATGACACCTAATCCAACATCTTATGCAAATTGTTTCAGAAATAATATTGACAATTTTTCTTCACACAATAATAAAAATAGTCTGAAGTAATACTGTATGTAATTTATACATTTTGTAAATGTTGCAGTTATAGATAAAACAGTGAGCGAATTCTGTTCATCACAAGAGTTATGATAAGAAATAACATTAACTAGATGTATAACAAAAGAGATATATTTATTAACGACTACGAAATTCAAGTGGACTGTAAATTATACAACTTTCGATAAAAATTCAACTATGTTTACTAACAAATAACGAACCATTTTTTTATTTACTTCGGAGCTCCCCATGGAACAACCGAACGAAACAAGAACAAAACGACTTCTGAGTACATTTATCGCCAAGCGATGTTAGAAGCCAAGAGTGGCGCCAACATACCGGCCACCACTGAAATATTTATTTCAGCAACATATCTTAAACAAATGTCCTTCGTTGTAAACAATTAATTTTTTTTAACAATAAATCTTCAATTATAATACAAGTTTCAGTTCAATCAATAATACAAATATACAATTCAATTCAATTATAATATTAAAATACAAAGTTACTGCAAAAAATTTTCAAATATAAATGAGCAGAAATATAAGAAAAATAAATATTTACATTATAATAAAGGATCATTTATGGGCAAAATACTAACATTAGAAATTGCTCGTTTGTATGTACCATTTGGAGATTATACAAGCACAACCCTAATTTTACCATCGCTCCCATAAATAACGTCTGGAATGCGACCGACTGACCAGGTACACATGGGCAAATTACTATCCTTTAATAATACCATACTTCCAATTTTAATATTTTCTTTTTCAAATAACCATTTTGTTCGCTGTTGTAGATTATTTAAATAATCTCTACTCCATTTTTTCCAAATTAATTGATTAATTTTCGTAATTTGCTGCCAATGACTAAGTTTATTATTGGCAAGGTCAGTCAAGTTTTGTTCAGAGATGCCATTTATAGGTCAGCCTATTAAAAAATGTTCTGGGGTTAAAGTTTCGAAATCGTTTGGATCCGAAGATAAAAGTATTAGAGGCCTACTGTTTAAAATACCTTCGATTTGATTAACGACAGTTAAAAATTCCTCAAAAGTTAGTTTTAAATCTCCAATAGTTCTTTTTAAATGGTGCTTAAAGGATTTTACTCTTGCCTCCCACAAGCCACCAAAATTAGGGGATCTAGGAGGAAGGAATTTCCAAGAAATTGAATTAGACAATAAGTAAGGAGCCAATTCCTCGGATTGATTTTTTACAATTTTATGCAATTTTTTCAATTCTGAATTCGCACCAATAAAATTAGAGGCGTTATCGGAAAAGATGGTGGCACAAATTCCGCGCCTAGCTACAAATTTTTTAAGGTGGCTATTAAGGCTTCAGAAGTTAAATCTGTTATTATTTCTAAATGAATTGCCCGAGTAGCAAAACAGACGAAAATTGCGACATAAATTTTACTAAAAACTCCTTTACGGTTTTTGGTTTTTGTATTTTATAAAAAATGGGCCACATAAATAAAGTCCTGAATTTGTAAGAGCGGAATTTATATTTACCCTTTTTTTAGGTAACGAGGCCATGATTTGTTGTGCAATTTTAGGTTTGTTTTTAAAACAAACAATGCAATTATGCACGATTTTTCTAACTATGTTTCTGCCATTTAAGGGCCAGAATTCTTGTCTCACAAAATAAAGCAATGTTTGAGCACCAACATGCAAATTTTTTAAGTGAAAATACTGGAAAATTAAAAGTGTAAGCCTATGAACTTTCGGTAAAAGAATCGGATGTTTTTTATCATAAGATAAATTCGATTGATCTAAACGACTACCAACCCTAATAATTTCATCCCTATCAAGAAAAGGATTTAAATTACTTACTCGACTATCCTTTAGTTTCTCACCTTTCTTGAGCGCCTTCATTTCTCTGGTGAAGGACATTACCTGAACCAATTTGACTAATTTAATCTTTGCTTAGCAAAATTCCTCTTTTGTTATAGGCCCTACAATCCTTTCTTTGTGCTTGCAATTATAAATAAATCTATAAATATAAACTAAAATACAAATTAACTTAAAATAACTGTTACTTAAATTACAAAATTTGTTAAGAAAATGATTAAAGTCCAGATTAATAAAATGCAAATTAATAGTATTGTTCGATTTAAGTTCGTCTAAATATGCATCATCATTTGGAAAGTCAGTTTTTTCTTCCTTTTCTGTCCAGTCCAAGATATTATTAGTCAATAATGGACCTTTCCACCACAGTTCCATATCTGATAGTTCCTGAGGAAATGTTCCAAGAGATATTATATCAGCTGGATTATCACTAGAAGGAATGTGTTTCCAATAAAATTGTTCTGTGAGAGACTGAATCTTTGAGACTCTATTTGCGATGAAAGTTTTTAATAAATGAGCAGAGGTTTTTATCCATGCCAATGCTATAGTTGAGTCTGAGAATAAAATTACTCCTTGAATGTCTAGTTGTAAGGAAGAGAGAATTTTGGCGACAAGTTGAGAAAGAAGCAAACATCAACATAGTTCCAGTCTTGACACAGAAATGGTCTTTAGAGGTCTCTTGATTTACTTGCAATGAGGTTTGATGTGGTCGAGTTGGATGAATTTAAACATTATACATAAAGTGCAGCACCAAATGCTGTTATGGAAGCGTCAGCGAAACCAAGAACAAATATTGCTTCTGTGGAAGGAGTTAAAATGTTTCGACTAATTGTTATATTTTCTATAGTTTTTAGTTGACTTACGAAGTTACACCAATCACTAACAAGATGTTCCGGAATGTTTTCGTCCCATCCTATTTTACACAACCACAATTTTTGAAGATAAAACATGGCTTTGGAAATAATTGGGCCAATGAGCCCAAGCGGATCATACAATTTTGCTACGACAGAAAGAACCTATCTTTTGGTGTATGATTTTTGTTCTTTTACCGAAACTCTAAATACAAATTGGTCTTTGTTGGATTGCCAAACCATACCTAAATCTTAGCTGAAGTGTCAGACTTAGTGCAAAAGGAAACGTCTTCGATTTCATCATGATTTAAAAGCTCATTCAAATTTGAATTCCATTTGTGCAAAGCCATTCCACAAGAACGAAATATGTTAATTAATTGATTTTTCAGGGCTGTTGCCGACTCTGAATCAAGGGATCCAGTCACGATGTCGTCCATATAGCAATCAGACAGAATAGCTTTTGCTGCAAGAGGAAATCTGTCCTTCTCATCTAAGGCCAATTGTTTGATGCACTTTATGGCCAAAAAAGGGGCGCATTTAGTTCCATAAGTGACCGTGTTCAATTTAAAGGCAATTGTGGAATTATTTTAGTAATCCTTCCAAAGAATGCGTAGAAGGTCCCTTTGCGAAGAATCTATCAAAATCTGCCGAAACATTTTTTTAATGTCCGCAGTTAAAGCAACCTTATATTTTCGAAATCTTAACAAAATATCAAAAAATCTTCCTTAACTTCACCGGAAAGCAAAATATCATTCAAGCTTTTTCCGGTTGTGTTAGGTGCAGAGGCATTAAAGACAACCCTTAATTTAGTAGAGGATTTATCCGGTTTAAAAATGCCATGATAAACTACTGAGCGAGAATCTTCGACTGAAATTCTTTTCATATGCTTCAATGCTTCATATTCGTTTAAAAATTCGCAATAAAGTTTTTCCATAGCACTATTATTTTCCAATCTCTTTACTGTTTATTGTAAACGCCTTTCTGCTAAATTTCTCGAATTTCCCAATGAATTTAATTGATCAGTTTGAATCGGCATTTCGACAATAAACCGTCTGGTATTATTCCGTTTGTGCGTTTTTTGAAAATGAGATTCACAGAATTCTTCTTCTTTACTTAGAAAACGGTAAGGTGAAATATTTTCTATTTCCCAAATATTTTTAAGATTCAATTCAATATTCTCAATTTCGGAATTAAATGTTAATCCACAATATGAGTTAGAACTCTTGATTTTAACATTTACAGTAGCAATAAGACCAAACACCGAATTTCGAAACATTAAATTTGGTGAAATGCGATTTTTTCCTTCTTTTATTATCTCATAAAAGAGCTCTGCCCCAATTATTAAATGGATTTTTCCCGGTATGTCAAAAGTAGGATCAGCTAGCAAAACCCTATTTGGTAACAATGCTTTATCAATTTTAATATTTGAAGAAGGTACACAGTTAGTAATTTTCGAAACAACGAAAAATTCGCTAGGTGAAGAAAATGAAGAATTCTTATTGCGAATTATCGTATAAACTTTCCCTTTAACATTAAAGGTATTTCCACCTAATCCACTAACGGAAACATTTATTCTTTCTTTTTTGAAGCCCAAATAGGAGGACATCTCTTTCGTAATATAGTTAGCTTGGCTTGCGCTATCGAGGATAGCCCTTGCCTGTACGAAACATTTATGTGACGGACTATAAATATAAATATATGCCGTAGACAAAAGAACTGCTTTTTTACTTTCATTATTATGTGATGAAAAACTCTGAGATATTTCCGATAAATTTTGTTTATTTGATTCATCGTTTTCTTTACCAGAACGTCCGTCTGGCGCCAATGATATGTCAACTTCAGAATCGGGGCTTTTTAATGACGTTTTATTTTGAAACGATTTATTTTTATCTCGATGAAGTAATACGTTATGTCTGAGAAAGCACAGTTGACAGTTATATTTTGAACCGCATTTCGAAAGCAGATGCGAGTCATTTAAATAATTTATACAAAGTTTATTCTTTTTTACTTCATCAAATCTTTGAATTGGAGTCATTTTTAGAAAAACAGGGCACTGGTGTAATTCATGTTATTTTTTACAAACGAAACATGAATTAGATTTCAGAATAAAAGTTTTTTATTTGTTCTGGGTTTTAAATTTTTGAGAATTTATTTGTGTTCCTTGAAGGTTTTCTAATATTTGAAGACGATTTTGCAAGAATTCGATAAAGTTATCCCATCGAGGTAAATCTGTCGTTGTTAATGTCATTTCGAATTCTTTACATGTTGTTCTATCCAATTTTGTCAAAATAATATTAATCAATAAATTTTCACTAAAATTGTTCATTTCGACATTTAACACCATTAAAGCTCTTACATGCTTTAAAATACAATCAAGCAGCATTCTTAATTTTTCAGCTGAATCAGTACAAATATTATCTAACATTAATAAAGATTTAATGTGACTGTTAACTATTAATCTTTTATTGTCAAATCTTTTTTTAAGTGCTTCAAATAATGACTCATATATGTCATCAGTACTTTGGATTTGTTTCGCTGTCCCCACAAGAGAGGATTGCAAATAAAAAAGTTTCTAATCATTAGTTAACAATTCGTTCGAATCAATTATACTATTAAATTGAGTCTTAAAGTTATTCCAATTTTCATACGAACCATTGAATTTCGGCAATGGAATTTCAGGTAATTTCACATTTAAATTTTATGAATCATTAACACCATTATTTTCATTTATTACATCAACATTTTTACTTTTAGAATTCTCAATAAGCCTTTTAAATCTTACCTTGAGATTTTGGAGATCTTGTTCGATTTCTTCAATTTCAGCATCACACTTATCGATTTCTTCATCTTTCAAAATTTTATAGAACTCCATTTTCAAGTCATCTAATTTATCTTCTTATTTGTTCAAATTTTCGATTTTATTCAAGATATCCACTGAGTGTATTTCTTGTGCCTCATCGGCTATAAAGTTTGACAATTTTGTCAATTGGGTCTTTATGTTGCCCCTACTTCGATTCAACACCTTTACATCCATTGTTATTGTTCCGATTTTTTTTTCTTTTTAAACAAAAACGAAATATAATCCTATGATCGCTGATTATTCTCCGCGAGCGGTACCATGTTGTCGAGTACGACATTCAAGTGGACTGTAAATTATACAATTTTCGATAAAAATTCAACTATGTTTACTAACTAGTAACGAATCATTTTTTTTATTTACTTCGGAGCTCCCCATGGAACAACCGAACGAAACAAGAACAAAAAGACTTCTGAGTACATTTATCGCCAAGCGATGTTAGAAGCCAAGAGTGGCGCCAACAACATTTTCTCCCATATTTGAGGATTTTCCATTTTTCTGAATTATAGCTACCATTGTATTTCCACGTAGTGCATTTTGAAAATAATATTTTCAGGACAGTACTTGTATTTCTAATTTGAAAAAAATTCTAAAATTTATGTTCTTTAGAAGTTTCCTTTTATTTTATTTCTTTAAATAAATATATATATATTTTTATATGCTAATTCAATAGCGTGATAACTTATTAGGTGATTTTAGTAATGTCTAAACATCTATCAGAAGTGTGTTTATGTAAATTCTTAAGAAATACATATTTTGATATTGTAGGCAATAATATTTCTTTTATTCTGTATTTTTATGGAAATGTATTTTTCTAAATGAATGCAATGGAAGGAATTACCCTATATACAGAGGGGTCGAGATTAAAGAGGCCTGGTATACAGAAGTAAAAATACTTACTAATTTTTCTTTAAAAGTAGTAAATACAGAATATTATGAATAACAACACCTCCTGTGAACAATTGAATGTTCAGTATGTTGTTATTCATAATACTAGCCGCCACTGGCGACCAGTTTGGTCTCCCTTAAATGTATGTTAAGCACTGTAACACGTTACTTTTATTCATAATTTTTTTTTTCGTAATCCTTCGCCAAACCGGAAGATTCTAATAGACAAATCAAAAACTTTTTCGATCATGGTAGCATTTCGCATATTTTTTGTTGTTATGTATTTCATCTTTCTTGACAATAACCGCTTAACCAACTTAAGCATTTATGCTTCATATCCGTTTGCTTATCAGTTGCAATATGCTTGCTAATGAGGAGATTCTTAAACATATTAAGTAGTTTTCCGTATTTGGATCCATTGCCAAATGGCGTATTTTAGTTAATACGATTTGGTGCAATGAAGTCTATTTTGTGAAAGTCTTTAATGATATCCACCATTTACACTGAACCATATTGTTGCCAATATTTTTTTGTTTGTTTGTTTGTTTCTCGCTAACTTTGGCTGTAGACTTGATTACGGGAGAATCAAGAAGAAAATCTATCATTATTCTCATTTAAAACGTCTTGAATAATGTGACATAATCGGAGTGCATATTATAACACGTAATTTTCGAGTATGGTTTGGTGAAACATTGAACTTTTGGAAGCCAGTTTTCATAATCACGTAAATATGTCACACCAACATTACCGCCTATAACTCTAATTACAGCAACCCGTTTTTTGTCTCTATATTGCAACTGTATAGTTAATATAGTGCCCCGGTGCGTCTACGACAGCTGTTCCATCAGAACATTTGATTTCAAAATAAAAGTATCGTTTCTAATTTGCACACGCGAAAAATAAAAGCTGGTATTGGCGATTTTAAAAATTCTATTGGCGAGATTTGCGCCCAAATAACACAAAAGTACTTAATGATGCTATGTATTTTGTAAATGTATATTAAATTACTGTTTTGAAAGCGATTGGTCATTAATAATGGTAAATATGATTGGTGATTAACAATCATTTTCGGTGGTCTCTCTTCCTTTCACGTATAATACATAAATACCAAATTAACTGACAATTTGTTTCGAAATTTGATTCATTAAATATCATTACATGAGTTGTATTTGTTTACATTCAGCTTACATCAAGAAAAGATAAAGAATGAAGTTGAGTTGTATAGCACATAATTATGGTAAACTTTGATTGTGTCACTGGTACGAATTATTTTTTTGACACCAGGCAGCGCTCCAAAAAATCTTTCATGGAAAACTAACTTTACGAACGATTATCTCCATGGTTTAATGGTTTAATATTTTAAACCTTCACGACGAATGATTTTTTTTTGTTTACTTTCATGGTTTGAGAATTTGAACTGCGAAGCTAATTTCAACTGAAGTTATTGGAGAATATATACATAATTGAACGTAAGTGTCATCTCTCAAATATTAATTTATTTTGAACGATCTTTCTAAAAATGTCACATTTATGAAGTTTTATTCGAAAAAATAATTTTTAATAAAAATGGCCGCCTGGCATATGAAAAAGTGAAACGGACATTCCGGAACTGTTGATGACAGTCACATGACTTACGGTTTTATTATAGAGATTCTGTATTTACTACTTTTAAAGAAAAATTAGTAAGTATTTGTACTTCTGTATAACGGGCCTCTTTTATCTCTGCCACTCTGTATCTCCAAATTATGCTACTCAGAAGTAATGTTAGTTGCTGTAATTATATTAAATAAACAAAAAAATTACCCCTATAACATTTTTAGAGCTAATGGATTAAATTAATGTTCTGAAATATTCCAAGAAAAAGATGTGTAACTATTAAAAGATTTTTTTTTTGTTTTTTGTTTTAAAGAATTAGAGCAAATACAAGGCGCTTTTTTCCAAAAAAGTTTTACACAAGTATAATCATTTTTAATTTCATATATTAGCAATGGCCTATAAATATTTGTTTCAAATGTATTTTTTTATTCTTTAAAAAGATTAAATTGTAATGATATATTTTTAAAATTTTAAAACTGTTCTAACAAAAACTAGGAAACTTGTTAAATTTCAAGTAATGCCTAAAATGAAATATTTTTCAATCATTCAAGTGTAAAAAAAAAAGGGGGAACGAAAAAAAAATTGCATGTTACAAAGAAAATATTGAGACGTGCTTAAAATTTATTAAGTTATTTTCGGAAAATCAAATCTAGAAATTTGCATTCATTATATTATTTTAAAGAAATAGAAAAATAAATATTTCTATTTTTGTTTTTTAAAGCTAACAAATTGAAGGCAATTTTGATATGAAAGCATATTTTTGTTTTCTACCTAAGATATATCATAATAATATAAATGTCATGTATTAATAAACGTAGAAAATATATTCCCTTTTTAAAAATATTAATAAATCAACTATCAAATATAAGAAACAATAATTTTGTCATTTTTTTTCTCCGATTATATATATATATATATATATATATATATATATATATATATATATATATATATATATAAATTTTAAAAATATTCAAAATCTATTATGTCAAAATACGTATATATTTTCTGCCTTATTCACATAACAGGAATATGTTTTAACAAATATACATTTAGTTAGTTATTTATAGAATATAATATATTGACGACCGTTTTCAATTGCAATTTCTTTTTATAGCTAGAGTTCTGTATAACGTCATTACTAACAAAATGTATTTAGTGATACTGAAATTTGCAAATAATTTCTTTTTTCTTTTAACAATGCATGTAAATTAAAAAATACGAATTCTGTAGAACATAGTTGTTATTTCATAGGATGTGAAAAAGTATAAGGTTTATCGTCATTAATGTAGACTAATTTTTTGTATTTTGGACCAAATCTAATTAGAATAATTTATGTTATCTATGTTTAAGGAAATTGGTCTCGAAAAAATATTAAGATTTTAATTAGTGCACATAAATTTTAAAGATTTTTTGCTTCTGTATAAGACTGTCTCATGTGCATTCTATAAATTATTTATATCTATTAAATGAAAATTATCAAAAATTGTTTTAAATGAAAACAAATATTTCATATTCTTACGCCGTAAAAATTTAAATGAATTACGTAAAAATAACTTCAAATTTATACACAAGAAAAAAGTGAGAAAAGAAAATTTTTTGATAAAATCTTATGTTCTGCGTATAATTTTTCGGTCGTAACAGTAAGTAAACTAAATCCAAGGTAGGAAATCCAAATAAATTAAATGAAATTCGATAAAAAGCAAAGTAAGCTATACAGGACTTTTCATGTCTTATTATTTTCGCCTGAAGCGTGCATTTTGTTCTTTTGCTTATGTTAGAGAAGAAAGTAATTCTAAAATTTTCTTACTAATTTCCCTTGGGATAATAATAAACCTTACTTCACATGAATTTCTTCTTTAATACTTTTCCTCAGAACGTTTTGTAGTTCTATTTCGTATTATTTTCCAAATTTGAGTTGTGATAAGTCTTCATTTCAATTACAAGTATTTTATATATAACAATTTTTGCGAACCACAACGAATATAATTATGCAGTTGAAACTTTCACAGTGAGGTTAGAGCAGAACATTTCACGCACTGGGCCAAAATTTTACTATTTATTGTATAGCTTCATTGAGGGACGATCTTTGTAATTTCGTAAACCAACTTTCAAATAACACAGGATTTATGTAATTGTTCCAATTTGAAATGATTATTTTCAAAATCCAGAACATGATCAGTCTTTAGCCGGAATATGATCAGTTTATTTTTCCACTGGTCCTGAAAGGAAGCAATATAATGAATAAAAATACATTAAAATCAGACATTTAATAAAATCATACAAAGTGCTAGATAAGAGAACATTGTAAACTTTTCGAGTTTCATCAAAGCCCCTCATCAGCACAAAAATATAGACTGTAATAGCTAACATTGAAGTAACTTATAATTGAAACACGCATACAATGTCTACAACATGGATCACACGTCACAGCAGTACCCCATATTCTTTGGAACCAAACTAGCTTCATTGAAGGAGGATCTTTTAATTTCGTAAGTCAGCCTTCAAGTAACACACATGATTATATTTACATTTTAAAAATCCGAAACATTCTCAGTTTCTAGCGAGTGATTCACTAGCTTCGATTGTAAACTTCCGTTGCTATATGCAAAAAATTATGCTCTTCTCACCGCCCCGAATATCGGTTCACTATGCTGTAGTCCGATTTAACATGATCGGACAATTATAAGTTAAGATTTAAATTATAAGTTACTTTAATGTTAGCTACAGTGGTGGACATAATTATAAGACACCTGCTTTTAAAAAAAGCAGGTGTTTTAATTAAAATGTTAGGGTGTCTTATAATTTTGTCCATGGTATTTTTAATTTTTTTATTAAACTCTATAAAAATATCATTTCTGTAAAACAATTACGTGTGATAACAGAATAAATTTATGTTTTTGTCATATTTGATAAAGCATTTTTACACTCTGAATCTTTTCTTTCACTGTTTGTCAAATTAGGTAGGTGTCTCATAATTATGTCCACCACTGTCTTACACTCTATCGTTTTTGTGCTGATGAAGGGCTTTGGTAAAACTCGAAAAGTTTACAATGTCTCTTATCTTGCATTTTGTATGATTTTATTAAATGTCTGATTTTAATGTTTTTTTTTTTTTTTTTTTTTTTTTTTTCAGGAGCAGTAGAAAAATAAACGGATCATGTTCCGGCTAAAACCTAATCATGTTAAATCGGTGCAGTAACGATTTAAAATCACTGCAATATTAGCGAATTTTAAATTAATATAATTCTACAAATATAATGTAGTTTTAAAACATTAAGTAATGACTAATAGTCCCATGGATTATGTTTTTATACGTAATTAAGTTTTTTATATCATGCTTGAAATATCATGTTTTTTAGCATTTATAAAAAACTCACAGAGAAAATAACATGGCAATTTCACCCTTTTGCTCGACGGTCAGGGGGTTTTAAGCGGATAACACTACTTACACCCATTTTCACCTATTAACACTGAATTACAGTCCTTACATGGAATACTGTATGTAAGACAAGGGAAACAGTGTGTTTCTCCTGTTTGAAATTACAAATTATATCTTTCGTAACATTTTGTTGCTTATAAGCAGTATAGATATTGACTGATTTAAATAAGAAGATATTTTGTGCTATGAACTTATAGTATGGTATCGATATATATCCTGTAGGATTCTTGCTAATAGAGGGGGGGGGGAAGTAGACAGCTCTGAAACAACACTTATAATCCAAATAATGAAACATGAAGTAGATTTCAAATCAGCGAAAATAAAGTCTTTCTTTTTCAAACTGAAATGCCTCATTATTAGAAAAATAATTTATCGTTCTGTGTGCTAAAGTCTTGGGAATAACTTTATGATAAACTGGATTCTCAGAATTAAAATTACATTTCTCCGGAAAATGTTTTTTGCGATAAACAGACGTTAAAATTACTTTTAATATTTTCTTTTTTTTCACTAAGAACATCTAGAAACTGACGTCTATAATTAACTTCATTTTCTATTATGAATGGAATTTCCGAGCAAACTCAGTTACTGTTTTTGCTAACTTTCTGTCAAATCGTCAAATCTGGTATCATTTAAAATCAGAGGTATCATTCAATGACATGTTATTGAATGATACCTCTACATGTATTGTTTTAAACAAAGATGTAACACCGATGATCCTAAGGAATCTTAATACGATACTTAGTGACCTTGTGAAGTCTGCCATAAAATACATAAGTCTGTTACCCTCTTAGACCTATTACAGATTATACAATATCTCCTCTTTATAAAATATGTAAGTATTTATCTGCGTTCTTCAAATGTCAGTTCATAGTTTAAAATAATCTTTTCAGAATTTGGAGGATTCATGTAGGTTCTCTGTTTTCCTTATGGCCTCACTTGATGTAGTGTCACTTTTTACTTCAATACATACTTACTTTGTGTGAGGCGTCATTAACAAAGTATGGCCAAATTATAGCGTTTCCCCTGGTTTGGACGTTTGCGATGTTGTTGATCTTGTATGTTTCTGCCCGACATCTAGGTGTTCTGTTTACGGTGATGTTTTTTATATATCAAATAAAGGGAGAGAGGTCACCACTCTCAGGGTGAATCGCAGAGATTTTTACGCAGTTATTGAGCTAGGAAAAAAAAATCAAGTAACTTAATTCAATAACCAAAAATGAAAAAAAAAACTTTTTTTTTCAATTAACTTAATTATCTCCCTCAATATTACCTAAACATATTTGTGAATGGAAAATATCTGGGTAAATATGCTTTATAACTTTTCCAAGTTTTAACTTTCCACATACCATAGTGTACGAGTAAAAGGGCTCTGACAGACGGACAGACAGACAATGGAGTGATCTTATAATGGTTCCGTTTTTAATTTTTAAGAACGGAACCCTAAAAAAGGATGTGTTTGGAGGGCCAAATGAACGGTGCAAACATAGCAGAAAATAATGCTGAAAGTTTGAGAATTTAAAATAAAAAAATTAGAAAATGAATAAAAAAAGAGAAAAATAAAATTTGAAGGAAGAGGAAAAAACAAATATATTATCTCTAATTGATAAGCTGCACAAGAGAAAAAGGAATTTTTTTTAGATGAATTGCAAAGCAGAATATCATGTTTCAGAGCGATACAAGACACTGCCTTTTTAACGAATACTACCGGGTAAAATTTTACTATGATCCAACAAGAAAAATCGAGAGACCTTGTTTCTAAAGCGTGGTATAAGAATAAAAATTCATTAGATAATTCCAAATATTGCATTTTTTCTAAGATTATCCAAATGTGAAAAATTCTAATCCTAAGGCAACAGAAATCACTCAACAAAAAGTGGCTAGAAATTACTCTCCAGCAGCCAAATGGAAAATAAGTCATGTTATTGCAAGGCAGAAAACGTTGCAATAAAAA
Source organism: Maratus michaelseni (assembly GCA_963931845.1). Classification (NCBI taxonomy): domain Eukaryota; kingdom Metazoa; phylum Arthropoda; class Arachnida; order Araneae; family Salticidae; genus Maratus; species Maratus michaelseni. Next base: position 125,208,069 of record OZ007596.1, on the reverse strand, counting down.
ATAACTGGGCTCAAATATATTTCAAAACATGTAGATAAAATAACTAACACAGTATTAAATGTGCCTTTAACTATTTATAATTACTTTCTGCTAACTTCAAAGTATGTTTTTCTTTTTAAATTTATTTTCGAAAACAATATGAATTGGAATCTACAGGATTTTTAACAGAAATTGATATCCAAAAGTTTCGAATATATGAATTCAAAGATACAGCTCATTCCGCAAAGTAGTTTTTTAGGTATACATTAAAAACTACCCGCATTGCAAATTGTATAGTAATTATTAAAAAATCCATCCCGTCTCTGCCTACAAGTAGAGGTAGATTTCGAAGTAAAGTTTTAATTTCAAGTGATGCGCTGCGCTGCGAAATGCGAAAGTCCAATTTTATTGAGAGGGGGGGGGGGGGGTCCGCGTTACATATTTTTGTTTTTAATTTGTTTTTGATGCAAAAGTTCGTTCTATCAAAAACTTGTCCGTATAAAAGTTGTAGATAATATTAAGAAGAATTATATTAAATTTAAGCGGATTTGATATTTTGTGAATTGACGAAGTTATGTTTTGTTTTCTTCTTAAAAACCTATTCCTTTCATCCCTTGAGGCCATATTTATTTATATATTAAAAATCCGTCATACATAATTTTTTGGCCCTTTTCCGAAAAGTAATAATAACTTTAAACGGATTCGATAATCATATTCCATAATTTCATAATTAAGACATTATTTTTTTTTCACAAAAATTTCCCCATTTCCACCCATTTAGTTCGATTTTTCACATTAACGAACCTGGCCGAGATTTTCTGCCCTTGATTTTATGTATGAGTTTGGAAGAGATTTGTGCAGTATTATGGAAGTTATAGTGTCCATAAAAAAGTTATATAGATGGATAGATAGATAAATTTTTGAACTGAGGGTAGTTTTGGGTTCTAGTGGTCATGATCGGCGTAGATCTACAAAAATCTCTCAGAAATTCTAACATAGGGGAGAATGTAATAGGTATAGTATTTCTTACGAAATCTACCTAAAAGAAAGTTCACATTAGGAGTTCCAAAATTTATACTTTCATAATTACTATAATAACAGACGGAATGACTTCCCGTTTGTTATCCGACGGACAAATTTACCGAAAAAGCCACATTTGCTGAACAAATTGGGAGTTCGTATTGATGTTGTTTGGTACAATTTTAGTATACAGAGCACCACTTAAGCTTTTTTAAGTACAAGTTGAAAAAATACAAAACTTCAAGTCGACTGATATGTTTGTTACTTTAGGGGACAATTTGGTGATTTAAATCTTTTTCCTTGTGTCCAACTGTACAAGTGTTTACAGTAAAAATATTGACAATTGTTTTTTTATTTATCTTACATATAAATATTTTTTTTCCTTCGTCGCACTAAACAGATATTCGCTTTCCTTAAATTACACTAAGAAGGCAAACTAGACATATACAGCATGTAAAAAAAAAACTTGAATGAAAAATCTTTAAAAAGAAGCTTACTTTCTGAATTTAATTCTTCAACCGTAAATGTCTGACATAAAACCTCAGAAAGTTAATGTGAGTAAATAAAAGCAAAGTAGGCGTTACCGAAATTTTCATGCTTTATTATGCGATCCAATAACGTTATTTTTTTTTGTCGGTCTATCGTTTAAAAAGGAAAGTTGTTTCGTCGCTTGCCTTATTATTTTCTAACGGGGTTATGTGTTCAGATACATTTCTTTTTATAATTTTCTATTAAACGTTGATCTGAGGAAAAGTAAAAAATCCAAATGAAGAAAGTGTTTTTTGTTGAAAGTGTTGTTCGAGTGAGATTTTCTTTAAACAACTAATTTTAAAATAAATCAATACAGAAGAAACAAAAATCCAACGATGGAGAAAGAAAAATAAGTTTTAGTGGAGATACATTTACTTACTTACTTAATAAATAGTAACATTTGAATGGAACTTATATTTCTTTTTCGAATTTTTCACTTAACTGTGATGTGTTAGATCTTAATTAGAGGAGAACCACATTGTCACGCTATTTTCGAACAGTAATTTTTCTCTTATTTATGACAGGAATTACGTGTTTATGTAGATTCAATATTCGTAATAAGAAATAGTCGTGACTCTGTGCATATGTGGTAATCAGATTCTCTGTTTCACCACCCTAAAACCATTATGATCTTAACAAAATTTGCCAATATAAGTTTGTCCTTCTGAGTACGGAGTGAAAAGTTGTAACTATGAAAATATTATGATAGTCCAGAGATTTTAGCTATCCGGATCTTTTCTAAGTCAAATATAGCTTCTTAGAAAAATAATTGCTGATCAATTTTTCGGTAATTTGTGTTTCAAGTTAATATTACTCCGATTCCTGACTCCGATTCCTGATGTTGGGATTCTTCACTGTTATTGAATTCAATAATAATCACTGCCACTATCTCTTAAGTTTTCCTGAATATAACTGACGCCCTCAAGTTTACTTTTGTACAATGATTTGTCTGAATGTTTTACAGAAAATTTAGTGAAAACCCCTGGCATTGGCTAAGCATTTTGAACAAACGATTTACATACTTGGTATGCAACTATCTTAAGTCATGTTGTCGTTACAAAATTTTACTTTGAAATCTTAAATGATAAACCCATTTTTTTTATTGCGGATTCGGATTCTACGGGAAAAAATATGTAAATTTAGTATTTAACTTTTTTTTTTCGGAAAATCGTAGATGGCACTGTAATCGAGTAAAATGCAGTGAGAATTTTTTCCATTGAAAAGTCTGGAAATGGTCGAATAACTCTAGAAATATACATCGGATTGAAAAACGAAAAATACGTGTTCAATATTTTATAAAAATTGCAACTTTGATATCCCTAAATAGATTTTTTTTTTAAATATTGCACAAGACAATTTTTAAGGGTTCCCAAAAGAGTCCAACTGACAGTTTTGAGCAGGATCCTAAGAGATAAACGTCTTAAAATGCCCCTTGTACTAAGCGCTTTCGATCATTAATTAGTCGAAATTAAGCATAGGGAGAATAAAAGTTTAAATAAATGCTTAAAAAAAGTCCCCTAAGGCCCCAATAAAAATATGAGGGTGGTGGTCCAGAAAGAGAAGTGAAGACTCAACTTTAAAGTTATGCATAGAGATGGTGACACATTTAGCTGGGGAAGTGGAAAATGCGTGGCGCACAAAAACTTAAAGGGCCCCGGATAGGTCCCCAAGTGTCCAGGATCCAAAAAGGAGAGTAGAAATGGGGGAATAACTAAATAGATAAAAAGCCCCAAAAACGAAGAAGATCGGATTAAAAGGGGCCAAGTTATTAACATTTTAGAGAACAAAAATTCAAGGGGTCCTGTACTGGGTACCAAAAGGCCATGGTCTTAACTGGCATATAGTAATGGGGGAATAACTAAATAGACAAAGGAGCCCCAAAAACGAAGATCCATCATCCTATTTTATCCCATGTAAAATAAACGATTTTACACCAAAAGATTAAAAGTCGCAAATCAAGTCATGAACTTGCACCGATAAATAATAGCAACAGTTTAATTGTGAGAAGTAAAATTTTTTTAAAGGTGCTACACACAATAATATAACAAGTTTTAATAACGCCAACTGAGATTACATTTAAGAATTCTGAAAACTAGCAAACGTTAACACAAAAAATGATATAATAAACATACTTACGCATAAACTACACACATGCTAGTATGTAGATACCATAATTCCAACTTATTCTTCTTGCCTAGAGCTCTAAGTATTTTAAACTATTAGCTGCTACAGGAAGGCTCAAATCCACTCAAACTGAGATATCTTCTTTCCCCGTGACTGTAAGATTTTATACTAATTTTCGTTGTATATATTATATATAATCAATTGCCAAATTAATTCAAACAACACATTTTCATAATATATTTCAAAATAACTTTTTGTATAGAAAGTTATTTTTTCTTTGATATTATATATAATATCATAAACCATACTTTTTTGTTAGAAATAATGCTCTAATCACGCGTGTACATTTTTCTTTTTCTTTAATTTGTTAACTAATTTATAAATATGTTGCGCAAATATTATGTCACATAGTTTTATTTAAATTTAACAAGTATTATGTTTATTTCAGATGTAATTTGTCAGAAATATATTATATTAAATAATTATTGTATAGAAATATTTGTTTTATTTATTTAAATGTAAAATCAGTCAAAAATGCGATTAATATTTGTTCTTGCGTACGTTTACTATTCCACTCCAAATACTTTAATCTGTGTTTTATGAATATTTATTTATAAGCATGAAAATGTATTCATATTCTAAAGACTTTAAATTGATATTTAAATCTGCTATTCTAAAACACTGAATATAAATCATGAGATAAAAATAGAAATTTACAGGAAGTATTTACATTGATTATATTTTGTACTGTTACTTTTCTTTATATCAATTTTAAATAAAAAATCAAAATATAAAGATAATTTCTTGTCTAAACACAATGGGAAACTGTTTGTTGCTCGTAATTAAAAAAAAAATAATAATTTTCCATATTAAGTAAATTATATGTAAACATTATAGAAATTGGAAAATGGCTGAGAGAACATCATTAATAAGTAAAAATTAAAAAGAAATAGAAGTTTTCTAAAAGATGTATTTTTATCTCGAAAAAACTAATTTACTTCTCTTTCTTTAAAATTCACAAAGTTAATTAACTTTAAAAGCAGAAATAACATTTAGATTGCATCATATTTCTACAGTTATAATTACTTTCGTTTTCTAAATTCAAGGAGTCTTCTTTTCATTCAACTTTAAAGAAAATTAAAGGCTTTATCAAAATTATAGCACCTTTTCGCGGAGGTACTTAAATTTATTTCAGTGATTTTAATTAAAATAACATCATCAAGCACTCAATATAATTTTAACTAATGAAAGGCATAATGGAGAAACTAATTAAAAATCAATCGTCAGCGGAACCTGTATAATTAATTACAAAACGAGGAAACGGTACATTTTGATGATTGAACTTTATGATCTTTCAAATCAAACATACAATTCTAAAATTATATATATTATTGCATAAAGGGAAGACTTAAATCAATTTTAAAAGTTTAATTATTTTGAAAATACTTTTGTACGACTTAATGTAAAGGAAATAGTGCTAATGTGTCCTAGACTACACCTTAGAATATATATATTTTTTAAATATACTAGGTTGGTGAATATGTTATTGTGGTTTACATTTTTTGGTAGTTACTTTATTTTTATTTTCTGATATATATATATATATCATCATCATCATCGTCGTCAACCGTTTTCAATCCACTGCTAAATGGAGGGCTCGCCCAGATTTTTCAATTGTTTCCTGTCTAGTGCTTTAGTCATTCAATTAACACTGTCCACTTTTCTGATTTCGTCACTCCATCTTATTTGTGGTCATCTTCTTGGTCATCTTACATCTCTGGCATACCACTGTAGAGTGTTTGTGTTCAATCTATTGCCTTGCCTTCTTGCAATGTACCCAACCCATTTCCATTTTAGCAGTTTAATTATCTCAATGATGTCAAAAACTTTCGTCTGACTTCTTATCCAGGTTATTCTCTTTTTGTGTCTTCAAGTTATGCCTAGCACACATCTTTACATACTTCGCTGTGTTGTTTGTAATCTTTGTACCATCCGTTTTGTTAGCGTCCATGTTTCTGCTCCATAAGTTAGTGTGGGCAAAACACATTGGTTAAACACATTTATTTTCATACAAAGAGGAATGTTACTCTTTAGAAAAATATTGTTCTTCCCAAAAGCAATCCATCCATTGATTTCATTCACGATACTGTTATCCGATCCGATGATATTTCCTGTCCAATGTACACATAACTTTGCACTTCGTCAATCTCAGTGTTGTTGTAGAAGATTTTCTTTTTGGATGCAAATAAATTGAATGTGACCTTAGTCTTTACCAAATTTAATTTTAATCCCACATTAATGCTAGCTAATAAAAATGCACCAATATTCGCTTTGATCTCTCGACAAGGGGTCACTGGTATCATATGCCTCGTGAAAGATTACTAATCTGACCCAAAATCGCTTGTTGTAATTTAGCGATCGTGGTTTACGGTATTATTAACGTACGTGGTTTACGGTATCCCGTCGAAAAATAGTCGAACCGCAGAAAACACTAAAATTCTCGGTAGAAAACAATTCCACTGGTAACTCTTTCGTCTGTCGGAAAGTAAACAGAGAGGCAGCAGAGAAAAGAGGCAGCTCTTTGCTACACCAAAAAATCGTTTTTTTTAGCACTAATGAGAAGTGGAAGTCATCTGTGACGGACTGAATTTCACCAACTGATGAAGGCAAATAGCCAACAAAAAGTGAACAAAACACAACAAAATAATTAATTGGTGAATGCACAAAGCACACCTGCCAAAGAAGAATAGGGGAAAAAACAGTGTCACATCAAGTGAATACAGCCTCATAGGTATATGACGAATTAACGTCCACGGAACAAGCCCCACTCCATTAGTGTGACAAGTTTCTCAAAGGACAAATCAACAAGTTGCACAAAATTCAAAAGCAGTGATAACAGCCTTTCGGATTCAATGGACTGATCGCAATAAGCGTATTCAGGAAGGAAAAATAATAATAAAATCAAAACACCCAAAACACTTGGGTGAGATAAAGTGACAAAGACAACAAAAATGAGTGTGCAACATCCATAAATGTGACAACCACCAGTAACAAAAGTTACAATGTGACAACCACCAGTAACAAAAGTTACAATGTGACAACCACCAGTAACAAAAGTTACAGTGTGACTACCACCAGTAACAAAAGTTACAACATGACAAAACCCACGATAGTGACTTAATAACCAGTGAAACTCTCGAAAGAAGACCAAGATTCAAAATGTGACAACCAGCTCAAGCACAAGCTAGAGGTAACAATATATCAAGAAAGAGACAAAAACCCAATGAATGATAGACAAAAACAACCCACAACAGGGGTGAGCCTATAAAAACGTCAAAAAGCCTTGACAGAGACAAATACAACAAGAAGTGAAATCAGCCCATAAAAGAGGCGAAAACACTACAGCGACAACCCACCATGAACGTGACAAGCCAACAGACATGGTAAATATGTAAATCTATGTACGCTAATGGCACCTGGTGCATGTAAAATCCGTCGTGGGTGCAAAGCCCTCCAAATTACCTGTGAATTATACCTCTGGGGGTGCCTAGTCAGGTGAGGGTCTCGACACCTGATCAAGGTTCTAAATTACGAGACCTATTAAATCTGTCAATTCAACAAAGTTAAACAGAAACCTTGAACCGGCAAACAAAGATAACAGTAGCAAACCACAAGAGAGCAAGCACAGCAGCGATGTGAACAAATCTATAGTCAGGTGGATCACAGCCATGCTGTAATCAGGCGATTTCCGCCCCGCATCCTGGTACTAACCCGTCAAGCTAGGCATTCATGCCGGGCAGGTAGGGGCCTGGTTATCGGTATAAAAAAAACAGAGAGGCAGACCCGAAAACGGAATTAAATTCAATACGACCCCCTCAAATGTCTGAACATTTCATTCACGGCGCGGCGGGTCAGTTTTGGTCCAAATTTAAGAAAAGTTACCGTTCAATTTTCACAAAGCTTGCATTTTGGCAATTCGAAAAATAATCTGCGTATACATTGTGAGTTTCGAATCGATACCTTCAATATTTTACTTAATATTCGAAGGTGGGTAAAAATGAGAAAATTTCATTCTCTGGTTTTATCAAATAGGTAATTTTCTTTTGCGGTTCCAATACAAATAGCCATTGTCGGCGCATGCGCGACAAAATCTTTTAGTTCCACCATCCTCCGCAAGGGTCGCATTCTATTCCAAACAAACCTCGGAAACGTGTCCCCACTGCCGTATAGCAGGAAAGCTGCACAGCCAAATCCATGCCTTATTTAGTTATCTATATCATTAGTTCATGTTAAGTTGAAAGAACCAATTCCCGTTGTAATCGGGCCCATAGACCAAGAGAAAATAAATGAGCCCAATACAGATTAATATTCAGAATTGATGGTAATCAAGGGCTGAAAAATGATACCAAAGTTTATTTAGTACCTGGGAAACCAGGGAAGAATATTTAAAAAAAAGGTTTCATTTGATTCGGACCAATATTAAACAAGTTCTCATTGAAAGGTCAGGGTAGAAGGGAGAGTTTCGATAAGAGCATTACCGAGATATTTAAATTACGATCGGGTATCTCCATTCCCCCTCTCTAAATTAAACCAAGGACGTTTAACATCAGTTATCGTTAACTTTTGAAAGAGAAACCAAATGGCGCTTATAATTTGTTTGACTTTAAAATTTACGTTTCTTTATTAATTCTCTTTTTATTCTAGTTAAAAATGAATTGGTAATTAAAAATGTGCCTCAAAAGCATTAAGCTTTATGATTGTAAATGCATCGGTGATCATTAGAATTTCGAAGAAAATTTCGGCTATTCTTTTTTTTTCACATATTTTTTTTTCCAAATTTTATTTATACCTTGATGCACTGTTTGCAGGTCACATGCGCAACTGGCAGCAAAAAAAAAAAAAACTTTCATATTTGGAAGTAAATCTCTGTTTTGAGAATACCTAGAGACTTGTCATAAAAAGAAAGAATTTGACAAAATTCGTCCTTTTAACATACTCAATCATTTAATCGTCTTCCCTGTATTGTAGTTAAATTTATTCAATACACAAAAAAAGTTACACGCTTAAATAAGTGGGCACTTCTTAATTTATTTTTAACTAAATAAGAAAACATTTTAGAACCATTCAAAAGTGTCCAAATGTATGGTCCTTTTACAGATTATACACATTTCATAACAAGAATAATCATTTATATGTCGTTTTTTCAATTCAATAAGTTAAAATTAGATCAATTGTATAACAATTAAAGTTTTTTCTTCCTTCATTTTTTTCGTGAAATACTTGGAAGAATTCGTTTCTAAAAAACAAATCTTTATTTATCATTTTCCAGGAGATTTCAACTCTCTTTTTTAAATTTGAATATACATGCTAGAAAACAACGTAGAATTTCATTGCTGATTTATTTTGATTTATACAAAATTAGTTATATGTATTACCAGCGGCTCAGTACTCTTAAATACAAGAGCAGCATTAACTTAAAAACTTTTTCAAACAAAAAAGAAAAAATATGCGTAAAGCATAAATTATGAAACACATTCTAAAATACTCAGAATACTATAACAAAACTTCACCGATTAATAAGGTAAAATATGATGTCGATTGGAAAATGCATAACATATTTGAAAATCCAAGTTCGGCAATTATTTAGCTATAGAAGAAGAAATATCCGAATACTTTTGTGTAGCGAATTATATGATCTATACAATGAAAATAGAGGCATCTTCAATTAAGACAAATATGTGTCTGAAAAAGATAGTCAGACACTTAAGTGTCTCAATCTAAAATTTCAGACATCATAGATGTGTGAATTTAAGACACATAAGTGTCTTACTATTATCATGGTATAAAATAACTGAAATAAATGTCGTAAATTTGCTGATATGCCTGAAATTAAGATATTCAGTAATGCAGACACTTATGTGTCTGAATATTATACGATTTTATCGTATACACGATGCATATGATACAATCATGACATTATATATGCTAATACCATCAGAGAATGTTTTCGAATTGATGATAGGCATTTAAAATACTTTTCCATCTACTAAACTTTGATTAGACCTTAACTTGATACGACCCATAGAACGAGTGGCAAAATTGTAGATTAAATCATGGAACTAATTAATTTTGGTGTAGTATGTCAGAAAACAATTGTTTTTCAAAAAAAATATATAGTTCTACAAAAATTACTTGCATTCATAGGCGTAAGCAGGGAAATGCAGGGTCGACAACCCGCTCCCTCCCAAAGAAGTTTTGGAAATGGTAAGATATATAGCATGAAATACTAAGAGTCAAGAAATAAATGTAGGTTGAGGCAAGGTTTTGGAATATACGTGTCAATGTTCTACATGTATAGCATAATTTCGCTTTTTAAAAATGCATAATATATGCATGAAATAAGCTAAGTTATGATTTTTGTGTCAGGGTTTCCTGTGCAAACAATTTTTAACGTATAAGAGATTCAAAATTTAACAATTAAGAAATATAGTAGGACTGTGAATCGTGTGAAATGTTAGCGTGATACAATCTTGATTCTTGTTCGAAACTGTATGTACCATTATTGCCACCCTGTATGCTGCGTTTAAAGTGAAGCAAAATATGCCATGCAGGCGATTCGGTGTGCTACTGACGCCTTTGCAAAGTTCCTTCAGACATTTGTTGCCGTATAAATTATCTATTTGTGTGGGTAATTAGCGATAATTTCAGTCTTGTATTGAACTGCTCATCATCTGGATACCTCAGGATGAGGTGCATTCATTTACAATATTTTATTTATTTCATGCCGCTATCACAATGATACATTTTTAGTCATTAACGGTGTAGACATCTATATTATACAAACGTCTGCGTCAGTATGACTGATGTCATAATAGTACTGGCAACATTTAAGTTCTAATTTTATGGTAGTTACAACAAGAGTCTATTACTCACCAAACCACATTTGATATATCAGTAAGTTATAGCTCCGATTATGGAGTTTTCTCGTATTTTCGTGTATGTACATATACATGAACTTACACACACACATAAACAAGCGTGCATGTGTACACGTGACAGTTTTGACATCAGAAAAGATATGTCAAATAAGATAAAGATCTTGCTATTAGGCCATTTTGTCGAAATTGCAATTGTAATGTGTTTAAAGCGCGATTCATAGTCAAGGTTGGCGAGGGCATGGTGAATATATATGATATTTAGTTCTTTGAATTTCCCGTGTTTTTTTTTCTTCTAAATATTATATTTTCCGAATTCAAAGATTATTCTTTTTTGATACCACAGCAAAAAAGTATTCAGAAGGTAAGAGAAAGCAATAAGATTATTATCTTATGATGCATTTAAATTCTATTAGACAGATGATTTTTACAGAAGCTGTCATACCACGAAGCTTAACAGAAATACCCATGTACATTTATGTCCGAATAGAAAGCCTAATATCGAATTCGTGTAATAGAAACATGATAAGACATTTCTGAATTTCAGGTAATACATTTTCAAAAGTTACAGCATGATGAAACAATGCCTAATTGATCGCACTGAATTGGTGTCATAATTGGATTGCAATTGTAACGTTGTGTAAATCTGGTTAAAATTAGAAAAAAAAGATTTTTAACGCTTTTCGATATAGTTAAAAACCATTTTTGAATTTGGTTTTTCTGGCTGTCCATTAGGTCCTGCTCTAAATTCCGTAAATATACATTTATTGTCATATAATTCGTATATGTTACTGAAGCTTGTTATAGAAAGTTCAGTATTCAAAATAAAGTGTGTGACTTATTGTTCGTTTGCAGGTACACACAAAAAATTCCGTTGCATTATGGTCTATGGTAAAAATCATTTGCGGAGCGTATTATTGATCTTCAATTATTTCAAACATAGCGAGTTTAATATTCATCACTGGGGTGGGGTTATATCATGCTTTCTGAAATTATAGAATAACTACAATTTCTTGGGGATTATTATTGCATGTTTGCTGTTGAAAATGAAATGTGTAGCGTTTATAGTTTGTATCCAAGGCCGCAAAAGATATATTTTACATTATGATGTACGAGGAAAAATAGTTTGTGGTAAATTTTAATGATCCCACATTACTTCAAACATAATGCAATTAAAAAGTACAACTTAGATGCATTACATCACGTTTTCTAAAAATTATGGAGTGCGTAGCATATATAATGCAATAACAGAGACGCACAAACTATTTCCGTGACATGGCTGGCTATGATCGATAATTGCTGGAGATGTTATTCTTACTGTAGTGTGCGTTTTTAAACTTATTTAATATGTAGTAAAATATGTGGTATATATATATATTCTATAGGTTATATATAGGCTGAATGAAAGAATTTGCACTCCTTTCCGGATATGTACAGCAATTGTAGAAAATGGATTTTTACTGAGATATGTGTTTTTTACATTGTTTATTTAGGTACTATCTAAATTCATTGTAAAGAATATGAAAATTCTTTAAAATATTCGGTTCATAATCAGTGTTAGAAATATGATTTTTCGTTCTTGAGTTTTTCTTAAATTAGACATTAGGTTTTTCAGCTTTTAGTGCAAGCATTTACATGCAAATTAAATCTTTTACTTTATAACCTATCCCATTCATATAATATATGCATTTATATAAACACACACATATAAATATGCACAAATTTGTATAAATAGTTGGTTTAAAGATAACTTCGGAACAAAGCAATTAATATTTAAATGACACTATTTATAAGATAAATATAAGATAGAATTTTAATTATATTAAGCGACTTTAAAGTATTTCTTCTAAAATATTTTAATGCATTTAAACTTCCATTTAAATAACCATTAGTTCCAGTTAAAATACCATTTTGAAAATTATTGTCTGCATTTAGAATCCCATTTTAATAATTATTCTCAATTTAATCAGAAGATGTTCGAGATATTTGGTATCATTAATTTCCACTTCGTACTTTAATAATATTCAATTACATTCATTTTCATAATGCAGTAAAGATGCCCCGATTTTATCGTTAATGTCAATAACATTAAATTAACTTTTAGTATTAATAATGGTTTGAAAGAGAAAAAAATAATTTTTATTGTAATTTTTAATATGTCTTATGTAAAACTAAAAACAACGAAAAATTTATTATACATCGAATGTAATTTTGCAGCTATTAAGGCAAGTTTAACGAGATGTATTATGTGTTGGATTTAAAAAAACAGAATTTCGTTAAAATAGAGAGTTATTTTAAGAAATACGTATATTATATGGCCAAAAGTCACCGGACACTTCAGATATTTTGTAGAAACCTTGTAAAAATACTTGTCAAATTCTTCTAGAACTTCAGGAATATAAAGAAAATATTTCACTTCATAATTTTCAGGGAAGCGTTGGTCACAAGGCAAATAATAGGGCCAACAATAAATTGAATATAAAATAATACCTGCGATCACCCTGTAAATTAAAATGCACGAAATAACGCGTATCAGTAGCTATGTGAATGCTGTATAACATTTGAGTACCTTTATGCAAAAATAGCACACATGTTCATGAAGCGTAAAGGTTTATTAAAATAATTAAGAAATTTCCGCATGTTTTTAGTTTCTATTATCCAGGGTGTTGTTTACAACTAAATATATTTCTTCTTTCATGAAATTTGACAGAGTGCAGTAATAAATAATATACTGTAATTAGAATACAAAAATGTTAAATATTGGATGAAATATGAAAATTTCGATGAAGTAAATTTAAACAAATTTTATTTTGCATAACTTATATAAAATATATACATTAATAATTACACTATATTAAATTAGTAAAAAATGCAATAAAAAATTTTTTAATGACAATTTGCGGTAAATTTCTTTTCATATACAGTACTTTTAGAAAACAACTGAAATCCAGCGAAATATATCATTGGTAACTTTCTGAATTTTCACATTATTCGACTGGTCTGTTTTATCCGTTGCATTATATATTTGATGAATTATGAAAAAAAAATATCGTTAATGCATGTGCAGTGAAAAATGCTTTAATAAAAATGATAGCATTTCATCAAATATATAAATAACTTTGTATTCTTATTGAAGTAAATTATTTCTACTGGAGTTTGTCTTTCTAAAGGGTAATTAAAAATAAGTAAATTAATTAAAAATCCTGCCAGTTGAAAAAAAAATGCGGACATTTTATGAATTTGTATAAAAAAGAAACATTTATATCCCTACGAATATACGTGCTTCTATTTTACAAATGAATACAAATGTTGCACAATATCCAGATAGCCACAGCCTACAGCCACAGATATTTTCGATAATTTCAATTTAGTAATTGTATTTTTTTTCAGTTTGTTGTCCGTCCCCTGATTAACCCAACTGTGTTTGACTGAGTGACTAAATACTTGCTGAAATATATGAGAAATATCATAATATTTATATTGTTTCAGTTTCAGAAGAAAACATCCAGTTTTTTCATAATATACAAAAAAATAAAGTTTCCGGTGGCTTTTGTGTGTCAGCAGTGTCTCTCGAGTATTTTCTATTTATTAACAGTTTATTTCTAATAAAAAATATAGCAATTTTTCAGTGGGATTTCATCTTGTTGGAAATATTACAACAAGCATACATTATACTATAACACCAATATCATCTGTAGAAAGAGGGTTTTGTAGATCTAATCCATTTCAAAATTTTACCTTGATTTATAATTTTTAAATTACGTATAATTGTATTTCTGTATTTTTTTAATATAATGAACAATTACTTAATATTCAGTTTAAATGTTAATGTCTCACATTATTTCGATAAGTTTCAAGTTGTCATTCCCGTTATTCTTATAAAAAATAGAAAACATAACTGTTAAATTCTTATTCACTGACTTTTGAATTACCAGCAAAGGCTAAAAATTGTTCTTCTTTTCACTTTTAAGTAGACTAATTGATATGAAAGTAGCATAAACTTAAACTTAAATGTTGCAACTTTGATTTAAATACATGTTTTGTTCCGAATCTCATCTTGTGTCACAATTAGCTTCATAGAAATACGCTGAAATTGAATTATACCCTCTTTCATAAACTTTTTAAAAAATGTCTGACATTCTGCCATATAAACAATTATTTTTTCTGAGTGCCAAAGTTTGCTGTAAATACTCATCTTTCAACTGAAAATCTCTATTTTATAATGTCCAAACAATCCGATGCGTATCATATTATCATAATACGCAAACTACTAAGAAAAACGATAACTTTGCCGGCCTATTCACAACACATTTGAAAATTTAAACAGACAAAAACTTTCAACATCTAACGAAATGTTAGATGGCAAACGTTAGATGTTGTTCAAACGTATTGCAATAAACAAAACAAATATAAAATTCAAATTATTTCTTCTACTTGCCCGTTGTGTTCAGGACGTTTTCTTCAATGGCACCTATCCACATCTGCAAATTTTAGGGTTCTATTACACTTCCCCCTTATTTTTCCACTGATGATTTGCCAAACGTGGTATTCTGCTTTACTTTTTAAAAATTTTCAATGCGCAAAAGCTAACAGTTTAGATTGTTGTGGCGTCATGGTTTGATAAAAAAAAAAGTAAATTTGGAGTTCTTTAATGCCACTCCTGTTTGGCTTATAAATGTGTAACGACGTATTTCGTTCATGAAGTCCACCACTCTTCATATCTTTATCTTCATTTTTCAAGTGATTACCACGGTAAACTGAGGTCTTCAAAAATTTTTCAAAAAACTTGCCTTTCAGGATTGGAACTTTTTAGCATTAGCTATAAGTTAGGCAATGTACGAATCGACATCGATTGCTCGAAATAAGTCTCTGCTCAGTCAAAACCGCTGCAAGATTATTTATGAAAAGAAAAAAAATCCTACAGGCCCATTACTTTTTTAACCCTATTAGCTGTGTTCAAAGAGAAAAATATTCCTTTCGCCATACATTTTTATGCTTTTACTTACCCATCATACGCAGTATAGGGTAAGACTTGTAATCGTTTTGAAAATCGAAAATTTTTTTGACGGATTTAGTACACGTTTCAGACATTGGAGATTCCGAAAAACATATTTTCAGAAAAAAAAATTGCCGTCCGTCTGTCTGTCTGTCTGTGTGTGTGTCTTTAAATGCTCTCTCACCCGAAACAATTGAGATAGAGACTTGAAATTTGGTATGTACTTAGTATGTAATAATGGGAAGAAGCTTATTGAATTTCAGTAACCTCAATTATCAGGAACTATTTTTTTCGGACTCTCTAAATATTCGTCCTGATAAAAGGTATATATATATATTTTCGAATTTCTTTATTTTAAGGAGTAAATATAAAAGACAATAAAAAAACATAAATTTTGCATAAAGAATAAAGTCGATCTGATAATCAGTCGCCGAGATATTTGTGCTATTTCCCACACTCTTCGATTTTTCATGACCCTGTATTTCATTCAAATTTCTATTCAAAGATATATTTTAATTGGAAATGAGACGATTAATCCGACGCAGTAAGCCGTTAGTTAATATGATTATCAATTTTGGAGTTATAAGGATGTTTCTCTTACGCAATTCAGTCATGGAGCATTTAAAGTTTATGACGTCATCAAGCAACCATTTTATTCGGATTGCAATGCATTTTAAAAGTAGTTTACACATGTTTTATTTCCATATTTTATATTATGCATATCCATGATGGATAAGTATTATGGTGGCCCCCAACGACTAATTTTTAGGCATGTAGTTTGTAACGGTAGATATCGTATGACATATGGTGTCTCTCAGGGCTACAGATATTGATAAATTTTCTTTACGCTGTATTTCTCAAACTTGATTAATTAATTGTAGCTATAAAATGAATTACAATGACATACATAATTGCATATACATACTCGAATACACCAATAACAATATTCATTAATGGCGCATCATAATCAAGTCGAAAACAAAAACAAATTTAAATTAAAAATTACCTACCGAATGTTTAGGTAATTTATTTTTAAAATATCTACAGAATTTAACTGTTGAAATCTTGGCATTTAACCACAATTATGTTTTTAACGTGAAATAATTTATAAAAAGGATCTGTTTATATTATAGAAAAGTAAAATTATAATTTTAAACGTTTTTTTTTAATATATACAATTGTTTTCGAAAAAGAAAAAATAATTGAGCATAACATACAAAAATTATGTAAGCATTTTATATGACAAAGTGAAGAAATTTAATGAATTTCTTAGTTTCGTTTCAATTAGTTTGGAATCACGCATAAAAATAATAAAATTAAACCTCAAACTACATCAATCTTAAACACAGATAAACAGATTTCAAAAATTTATCTTTGTAAACGTGCTTGGAATACGAAGTAAATTAAACATGTTTTCCTATAAAACGTTTAAATTTACTTTCACCGAGTTCTCGTTTCGCATCTTAATTTTGACACACATAATTTATTCTATTAAACAGCTATTGCAATTAAATTTAGTTAGTATAGAAATAATTTATGCACTTAATTGCTCCAGTAAGTGTTGCCTTTTCAATATTTAAATATAGTACTATCAATATACACTGGTGTGCAAAACTTAAGCAACAAACACAAAATGCTAATTTCTGAACACGTGAGTACACAAAAGGAAATTCTATAAAGAGGAAGTGTAGAAAATCGGTACTACCCTAACAGCACGGCTAGTCGATGTGAAGTCCCCTTGACGTCACACATGGTTAGAAGTGTCACAATCGTTACGGTGAATCAAGATATGGGATATTTCACTGTCTCATTATTACTCTCAAATGATTGTTAAGACTGAAAAGTCACTGTGACTGTCGCTTTGTGATGGGTCACCAGGTGACATTACAATGAAGTCACCTTGTGACTCTCATGTGACTGTCATGTTGACACTCCATTGTAAAGTCATCATGATAGCTGTTCTGTGACGAGTTCCCAAGTGACAGAAAATGAAATCCTCTGATGACTTTTCACAAAGGAGTGCAATGATGACTTCACAATAGAGTGTCGATCACAGGAAAGTCACCATGCGACTTCATTGTGACATCATTTGGCGACTCATCACAATGCAATGCTCACAATAACTTCAAAGTTCAGTCTTCAACTGAAAGTGACTTGAGATTCACAAGATGACTTCATTGTAATGTCACCTGGTGACCCATCACAAAACGACAGTTACAGTGACTTTTCAGTGTTAACAATCATTTGAGAGTAATAATGAGACAGTGAAATAGCCCATATTTTGATTCACCGTAGCGATTGTGACACTTCTAACCATGTGTGACGTCAAGGGGACTTCACATCGACTGGCCGTGCCTTTAGGTTAGTACCTCTTTTCTACACTTTCTCTTTATAGAATTTCCTTTTGAGTACTCACGTGTTCAGCAATTAGCATTTTTTGTTTGTTGCTTAACCCCTTGAAGGGCACCGGTATATAATATATACCACTTAATTTTAATCCCAAAATGCCACAATGACACCAGAATTTTATAACCAAATTTTTAATTTATGAGGTACATGGGGAAGAGCTTTTACTTATTAAAAAAAAATTCGTTCGTGAATCCTGGTGTCAATCAATCATTTCAATATTTTAGCTACAAGAGTACTTTGCCTACACAACAGTGTATTTTCAACTGCATTGTTATGCAGTGCAGGCTTCATTATCATTAAGAAAATTACTACATTTATATTTTCATTGTATTAAGATAGTGCAGATATATTCAGGAGTTGTTAAAGTGGAGTGTTGTTTCTAGGACTTTTCTCACTCTAGATTTTTAAGATAAATGCAGCTTCTTTTAAGTTTTACTTAAAACAAGCCGTTAGATATTATATTGAGAGAATAAATTTTGGAATTCAAAGCTTAAAAAATAAATATAATTTACAAAATTAAATGACACATTTTTCTTGCTCGATTTCATTATTTTATCCATAGTTGTAACTTCGGTGTACTTAAAACTGTATTGTTGCTCTATTTTTTTCAAGCATGTTTTTCCTCAAAAGTAATTTAATTATTGTAAGCAATGTTGTAACACTATTGTTCTAATAATTGTACTATTGTTTTGTCGTTCTCTTTGCTTTCATGGGCGTGAAGTGCTGATACCTACATTAGTTATCGCGGCTTTATAGAATTCCTTTCATTGTTTAGATTGCTGCATGACTAGGTTGCTCCAGTCAATGATATTCTTTTGTTATGATCAGCGGAATGGTCTACCACATACATATAGTGGTTTTAACAAATTACTTGATGTTTTTAGTTTGTGTACACTCGGGTTGCTGCATCTAGTGATTTTCTTTCTTTGTTTCCGTGGCCGGGAAACGCTTATACATACGTTAGTGATTGCGGTTTTAACGATATTCCTCCCTTTTCGGATTTCATACATGTTTCAGATTGCTGCACAACTAAGTTGCTGCATCCAGTATTGTTTTATTTGTTATTGTTTTCATGATCGCGTATTTCATACATCTTTGAGATATCATCATGTGAATTGAGATAAATAAAGTATGAAATATTGTCATGCTTTGATATATCATCATGAAATCACCCATGAGTGCAGCGAAAAACATATATTTCATACAGCTCATTGATTGCTTCATTCTGAAAAAAAAAAATTAGGATGTCATCAATTCACAAGAAAATATTTTTATGTCCAACAAACATTTTATACAAACAAATATTAAAATTTACAACATTAACATTAACATTAAAATTAACATTGTTTTGTTACTCTTCAATATATCAATTCATTTACGCAGCTTAAACTGTTTAATTGAGAATTAATATCCTCCTTAAAATCTATATTTCGATTGAGAAAACTAGTTAAAACACTGTAAAAATATCCCGACAAGTGTCTGAAAATCAGTAGCAGCAAAATAATTTTATTTTTACAAATATATCGTTATATCTCTAAAATATTTAGGTTTATGATGTTTCTACAGATAAAGAACGCTTTTCGGAATTATGGGTGACTCTGAAGTTGTTGTTCAATATTTTTGTACATGGTTATAATATACAGGGTGATTATAAAAAAACTATCCCGATATCTGAACCCATAACTGTCATACCGTTCACAGAAACTGAATTAAATTCTGGCCTAAAGTATTTTGAGGTATGCGTTCAAGAATCACGTGAAAAACAACAGTTAAATTCTAATAGTTACGGTTACAGTGACAAAATTTCGAAAATTTCAAATAGCAACACCTACTTTTTTTTATTGGAATGTGATCTTCGTAGTGAAAAACCATAAAAAGCGTTGGAACGGCACCTGTAGCACGAAAATCGCCGCGCTAGACACTCTAAGAAGAAAAGTGAAAACAACCAATAAAGGACAGAGAAGCAACAGAATGTAAATCATTTTATTGTTTAGTGCTATCCACCATCTGCCGCATGTAAAGTGTCGTCATGTGTAAAATGAAAAATGTATGAAAACATTAAAATGTTTTGTTTTCTGTTACTTCCCTGTCCTTATTGGTTGTTTTCACTATTCTTCTTAGTCTGTCTAGCGCCGGCGATTTTAGTGCTACAGGTACCGTTCCAACGCTTTTTATGGTTTTTCCCTATGAAGATCACATTCCAATAAAAAAAAGTAGGTGTTGCCATTTGTAATTTTCGAAATTTTGTCACTGTAACCGTAACTGTTAGAATTTAACTGTTGTCTTTCATATGATTCTTGAGCGCATACCTTAAAATACTTTAAGCCAAAGTCTCATTCAGTTTCTGTGAACGGTATGATAGTTAGGGGCTCATATATCGAGATAGTTTTTTTTATAATCACCCTGTATATGTTCTTAGATTAAGAAACAATTACCCTTTTTTACAGTGAATATAAATAAAATCAGTTTTTTAAAACAGATGTAGGTATTCTTTATGTTAAAGTTCTTTTTAAAGATATTTTTTACTACATTTAAAATATCATAAATCATTAGGCGCCATCGCTCCCATTTCGGAAACATTATTTTACAATTTTTTTTCTAAAGTAATTATTTTATATATTGTTAAAAGTTTCATGTTATTTGCATTTTAAATATAAGAAATGGAATCTGTAATTTTAATGAAAGTTCTAGTTGATTTTTCAATTTTCTAAAACATGTTAAACAAGTTGGAAATTGTACGTCGAACGTGACAAATGAGGTGCGTTCGTACTATAGCTAGTTATATAAATATTCAGATCTTGATGATTTTTAATTCTGTGAAATGAATTATATCGTCTGCAGATTAATTTCTGTCATAAAATAAGTATCTCGGTCGCTTGACGATTAAACTTCGGAAGCTCCTATAACAAGAAAGCACCGATTTTGAAAAAAAAAATTCAAATTTCTTAATAAATATTTTTATTAATATCTCCTAAAGTTTTGATTCGATTTTTTAAAAAATTGAAACGTCTCGACAA
The DNA here is from genome assembly GCA_963931845.1 of Maratus michaelseni. Classification (NCBI taxonomy): domain Eukaryota; kingdom Metazoa; phylum Arthropoda; class Arachnida; order Araneae; family Salticidae; genus Maratus; species Maratus michaelseni. The sequence continues at coordinate 125,187,058 of OZ007596.1, read as the reverse complement.
AATTCTGCAAAGATAATATATCTTAAATTCCAAACCATTCGGTTGGGTAGTTTTTGCGTTGTTATATGCGGGCGGACGGACAGACAGACGGACGGACCAAGCGACGACAATAGGTGCTACGTATTTATATAATTAGGAACGCACCTAAAAAGACGAAATGTAGATTTGGGGCAGCAATTGAAATAACTTTAAAAAAAAACTTCAAAATAAAAATTATATTTGTTAATTAAAATACGTTTACAACTGTGCATTATATAAAACGACATCTATCCGGACTTAATATGTCTAATAGATCAATCAGAATTTCTAAAAGCACAAGTTGTTCGCAAAATGAAAGCAATGGCTACGAATGGCAGTAATTTTTTAATTACATATGCCTCCGTACATTTATGGTAGTTATTTTTCAGTTTATAACCTATAAAAGCGATAATATCATTTTGAAACTGATATTGTATGAATAATGCATATAAATTAGTCCAACATATCCACATTTATAATAAAAACTATTCGTTGGGTTCCACCGTAATACTTACCCATCAGGGATATGCATAATATAAAATATGAAAATAAAACATGTGTAAACTATTTATAAAATGCATTGCAATTCGAATAAGATCGTGGCTTGATGATGTCATAAATTTTAAATTCTCTATTACTGAATTGCGTAGAAGAAACATCCTCATATATCTAAAAATGATAATCATATTAACTAAGAACTTACTGCGTCGGATTAAGCGTCTCATTTCCAATTAAAATATATCTTTGAATTGAAATTTGGATGAAATACAGGATCATGAAAAATCGAAGAGTGTGGAAATAGGATTACAAATATCTCGGCAACTAATTATCTTCATGCTTTATGCAAAATTTATGTTTTTTTATTGTCTTTTAAATTCATTTCTTAAAATCAACAATTTCGAAAATTGTTATATACCTTTTATCAGAACGAATATTTCGAGAGTCCGAAAAAAATAGTTCCGGTTAATCGAAGTAAATACCAAATTTCAAGTGTCTATCTCAAATTTTTCGGGAGATAGAGCATTTACAGACACACAGACACACATATACACAGACATGCAGACACACAGACGGACGGCTATTTCCAATTATATCTTTGAATTGAAATTTGGATGAAATACAAGGTCATGAAAAATCGAAGAGTGTGGAAAATATAATTACAAATATCTCAGCAATTAATTATCTGATCGACATCATTCTTTATGCATAATTTATGTTTTTTATTGTCTTTTATATTCACTCCTTAAAATAAACAATTTCGAAATTTTTTACATACATTTTATCAGAACGAATATTTTGAGAGTACGAAAATAATAGTTCCGGATAGTCGAGGTTACGGAAATTCAATAAGCTTCTTCCCATTATTACATACTAAGTACATACCAAATTTCAAGTCTCTATCTCAATTTGTTCGGGAGATAGAGCATTTACACACACACACACACACACAGACGGCAATTTTTTTTTCTAAAAATATCGTTTTTGGAATCTCCAGTGTCTGAAACGTGTAAATCCGTCAAAACATTTTTTCGATTTTCAAAACGATTACAAGACTTACCCTATACTACGTGTGATGGGTAAGTAAAAGCATAAAAATGTATGGCGAAAGGAATGTTTTTCTCATTGAACACAGCTAATATGGTTAAAAAAGTAATGGACCTGTGGGAATTTTTTCTTCTTATATTTAATCTTGCCTCGGTTTTGACTGAGCAGAGACTTATTTCGAGCAATCGATGTCCATTCGTACATTGCCTAACTTATAGCTAATACTAAACAGTCCCAAGCGTGAAAAGCATGTTTTTTGAAAAAAATTTCAAGACCTCAGTTTACCATGGTAAGAATTTGAAAAATGAAGGTAAGTAATAAAAAATAAAATTACTAATTCCTTTGATCCAAGGAATTCAAATAAAGTATAAAAAGTGTCTGATTATTTGAGAAACAAAGTGTTTTGAAATTTTGAATATGTATAAGAGTTATAATATTTTTTGCATAGCATTCATATAAAACATTATATCCTGTTTATTGGTACTCGTTTTTTTAGAAGATTACCTATAGTAGAATTAGTTTTATGTAATCACTTTTCTTATTTCAGGACAGTTATACACAATACTACTAATTTTAGGAATAAAATAAAATAATTTTAATTCCATATTTTAAATGCTTAAAGTATACTTGTTTCGGATGACGTGATGAACTGAATGTGTGATTTTCAATAAGAAAACTCTTTGTATGTAGTTGAGTAAAGCGTTGTGATATTTGTTTCTGTATCTCCTACAGTTAATTCATTATAAATTGCTTGTTAAGGTTAGAATATAAACTAAAGGCCCTTTTAAATCACTGAGATCTGCAATCCGGAGTGCTTTCTGGATCGCAGGGTCACGCACACCATCAATAAAATGTTGCAGAGCTAAACTTTCTCTAATTTCAGTCGGTCAGGATAAGCGAGATGGGAAAGTATATTATTAGAATATTTTAAATGTCTAATCAACTTTTACGATCATTTCATCGCAATATTAAATTTTTCACGCTACTTTTTTTCACGGTTTTTTTTTTCTGCTTCAAAAATCTATATTATCTTATTTTAATTTATAACATTTTTCATGTAAACGTGCCACGCATGGACTTTATTCATAAGAGTATGGATCTATTTTTAAGAAATATAAACATATCACGTGATTTAGATCTTTCGTACTTTCATTAAAGCATACCTTTAAAATGCATGATATTTTATTTACAACTCTCACAATTGAATATTTTATCTTGAATAATTTCAAGACTATTTTATTTCAATTTTTTACACTTTTATTTTGATGAATTTAAAGGATACAAATATTGAAAAGCAAATGATTTTTAAGTATATCACGTTATTTCTGTATCATGGGGCAATTTATCTGTAAATGATTTTAACTAAAGTCATTTATCGAAATGAATTTTTATAACAAATAGAAATTTTCGTCGATATTTGCTGCAGAAAAAACTTTCAACTTTCATTAATCACGCGATTTTCACGAAAATTTCTTTTGTCGATCATTTATAATTTTTATTTAAAATTCTTTAGATGAACGACACAAGACAGTTAATCTGTTGACATTTATTTTTGAAAAGAATATAACTCATTTTTCGTCTTTATTTTTATTTTTATTTTTGTTTAAAATTGGGACATAAGTTTATTCTACAATTTTATCGATCAAATTAAGACTTATTTCCTTGCGTGGTTTATAAAAAAGTGATATAGTGTAAAACTAACATTTTTCATGATAATTGCATTTATTTTTAATGCCTTAAGCAAGGAATATTTGATTATTGTTAGCTTTCTGAATTGCTAATTTAATGGTTTTTAGTAGAGAAATAATGCTACGTCAGCAAATGATTGAATGATTATCGTTAGTGGCCCTATTCCGAGGCTTAACGATAATAAAGTTTTAGTTAAAATATTGTAAAGAATTGGGCCTCCTCATCCAGGTGCGCGATGTGTCATTCTAGCATTTCCTGTGAGTACACTTAACTGCATACCTTCCCTCGCTATTTTTGCCTTGAAGACTAGCAGACGCCGAATTCTATTGTACTGTGAGCGGAAAGTTCGGACAGTGATGTAGTGGTAAGGCGTTACTCAAAGAGGGGTCTTATGCTTTGATCCTTGCCGAGTTCGTGGGAAGGAGTTCTCCTGCGAGAATGAAAAAGTGAGAGAGGACAGTTTTTGGAGAGATCGAAAAGGAGAGTGTTGACTCTCTGGAGAAGGAAAAAGGAAACGTTAGTTTCGAACTCAGCGTGGTGTAAGCGCTAGTGAGGTCCGACCTCTAGAATTGATACAGCAGGTATCCGGTGAAACTCCCAGAGAAAAGAAAAGCACACCAAGTGCGAGAGTGAGAGTTCTTAGACTCAGAATTAACGAGTATTAGTAGATCTTCCGAAGAGAAGGAACGGACGAGCCTTGGTCCGAATGAACTTTATTTTGTAGTCACGACTGACTGTAATGTTTAGAGACTTTTGTTTGTTTCAGTTACTCTTGGAGTCAAGAGGTCATTGATTTATAAGCGATTGACTCACGAAAAATAATTAAATGCTGTAATTAACTTTCTTGTACATATTTTTATTAGAATTAATATTGGTATGCAATAAATTCTATTTTTTAATTTATGCAAGATAATTCTCTTTACCAATGATCTGACCTCGCTACCACTCACCATCTTTAATCGGGTCGGCATAGAGGAGTTACTACAACTGGTGGCAGCGGTGGGATTAATTAGCAAAAATTAATGATAATCTTCAAAGACAAAGAGTGGACTCTGAAATTTAAATCATCAAAGCGCTCCAAGAGAGAGTCTCCTTGTGACTTGTGCCTGAGTCTCCTTAGACGCCCCTGTGGATCAACACAGCATCAGAAAGAGTAATCTACCAAGAATTCTGGAGAGTGTTCCCCCATCAGAAAGAGAAATCTACCAAGAATTCTGGAGAGTGTTCCCCCATCCGAAAAGTGTGACAGAGAACCCCGTCTGTGCTCCTGAGAGTCTCTGAAGTCTGTGCTTCTGACGCCCTGAAAGACTCTTAGTAATGGAGGTAAGCTCTTTTTATACTCAGAGTGGCTTTAATTGTTATTAGTGTTTGTATAGGTGTTGTAGACTTAAAAAAAAAAAGTTGTATGTTTATTTTTGTGAGAGTAAATATTTTGAGAAATTTTTCCGGTAGAAAAAAAAAGTATGATGAGATACTTCCGAGATTACTGTAACTTATTTAATAGACAAATTTTGTAGTTAAAAATTAAATTATTGTTGAATTAATTTAATGCAAACTGAGAGTTGTGCAGTGTTACAAAATTTTAGCTGAATCTATAAATGAGAGTTCATTGAAAAAAAAAAAAAAAGTATGGAACGCATTTCATATTTTACGATAACAGAGTTGATTTTATATGTTTTTTGTGAATTATTCTAAATTTTTTTAAGAGTGGATGCAGAGACTAAGACCACCATTGATTAAAAGAGAAAGGAATTGAATAAGACTTTTGCAATTTAAAATATTTTTACTGTGCTTTTTGAAATTGAAATTGTTGTTTTGTGTAAAATTGATCCCTTAGATATTTTATAACCAAATACCAAGGTGAATGTGGACGATAGGATAGGGTTGCTTATTTTTATATGTTGCATATTTCTTATATATTATTGTTGTGCGTACTTTTTATGAGTGTATATTTCAGTATTATTTTAGTGCACTTGGTAGAAATTACATTTAATCTTATTGTATTGTTTTATAATTGTGGGAAAGATAATTTCTAATTTTAAACTTTAAAAATGTCGGAGCTTAAATATTTTAGGAAAGCTGATTTGCAAACGTTAGCTTACGAATTTGAGGTCATTTTAGAGGAAAATGATACTGTACCGAAAATTATAAAAAAAATAGAGTCGTCAGAGGGATTTGAGAAAGAGCTAGCTTTAGCACAAATTAAACTTATAGAAAAAGATAGGGAAAATAGATTAATGGCAGAGAATAAAGAAAAAGATAGACTGTGGGAAAAAGCAGAAAAAGAAAAAGAGCGGGAACGTGAGTTGGCTAGATTAAAAGCAACACAAGAGTCAGATGACCGAAGTACAGCATCCAGTAGTGTCTCTGTTAGAACGAGTAATTTACCCCTAAAAACAATTTTGCATCGCTTTGATGAAAAGAATTCGGATATTTCGTTGTTTTTGAATTTATTCGAGAGACAGGCAAAAAAATGTAATCTAAATTCGGATGAGTTGGTGACGAACTTACTATCATTATTACCTGTGGGAATGGCCGAGTTAATTTTGAGAGAACCCGAAGACAAAATTGATGATTTTCAATATGTGAAAGAAAAATTGTTAGAACGATATCGTTTGAATGCAGAGACGTACAGACAAAAATTTAGTCAGCATCCGCGTAATCCTAATTCAGTTTGGAAGGATCTGATATTCGAGCTTAATAGTTTTTTAGAAGGTTGGCTGTCATACTTACAAGTTTCGGATTTTGAAGGATTGAAAAATTTGCTTGTCACGGACCAGATCAAACGGAGAGCGTCTCCAGAAATGCGCGAACATTTTATAGATAACTGGGCGGAGATTAAAGATCCCGAAGAGTTAGTGAGGCTTTTAGATGCGTACGAGGCAATCAAGCGCCCGTCTAAAAAAACTTGGAATCCGAAACTTCCTTTAGAGAAGAAATTTGAAAGACCCAGGACTTTTGAAAATGGGCGAAACGGTAACAGAAATCCGGAGACTAACTTTAACTGGAGGGATCGCGATGATCATAAAGAAAGGAAAAGGGTTTACGAAAAAAGGCGAGAAGTTAAGTGTCATGCGTGTTTTCGAAGCGGGCACTACAAAGTAGATTGTCCGGAAATTTAAAAGAGAGATGTTGCGCGGGTCATTCACTTAATAAGTAAGCCGACACTTGAAGAAACCTTCTCCCCTTATTTGAGCAAAATATTAGTGAATGGAATTCAGGCAACTGCCTTAACGGACAGTGGGAGCCAGATAGATTTGGTCCCGCACCATTTAGTCAGTCAAGATAATTTGAATGGAGATCATGTTTGGATTAAAACTCCGCTGGACAGTAAATTATACTGTTTACCTATAGCAGAGGTCACTTTAGAAATTGAAGGCGTGGGGGTTATTGAAACGAAAGCGGGAGTTAACAATAAAGATTCAGATATGTTTTACTATTTGTTGGGTAATCACACTCAAAAATTGTTAGAACAGGCGAAGAAAAAAACCGAATTGATGAATGCAGTTTTGACACGCGCTCAAACGAGAGAAAAGTGTGGCCCAGCTCCGAATCCGGTAAATAAACAAATTATGATTTCCAAGGGGGAAAAAGAAATTTCTAGCGGTAATGTTGAAGCGGAAACTTTGAATTCAGTAAAAGAAAAGGAAGGGGGAATTTTTCGCGAGTGCAGTGAAGCGGAAGCGTTGAATTCAAAACTAGAGGGTGAAAATCTAGAAAGCCCTATTGAATTGGTTAGTGTGGATAAGGGATTATCGCCTTTGTCGACATGTGAGGGATCTTCGATTTTAGCAGAAATTGGAGGGAAGGATAGTCAAATTGATTTAGACAGAGATCAATCTCTCAACGGGATTAGTAAAAAAACGGAAGGTGTAGTATCGCATTGTAATGCGGGAGATTCTTTGATAGTGGCAAAAGCCAGAGACAATCGCGTGAATGTGGGGAAGCAGGTGCTTGTCCCATTGCCTTATCAGGTAGATATTTTTGGCGCGTGCCTAGAAAAGTGCCATTACACTTAGGGAAAGGGAAAGTTAAAGGAAATGTGTCAGAATACTTGAACCTTGGGAAAAGATTGATAAGCGAATTAACTTTCGCATTTCTAAAAAGGTTCGGTGTTAAGTTGAAAAATCCGAGAGTGTGTCGCACAATAAGCGATAGTATTGCATGTTGGCATCGAAAAGTTAGAAAGCTCTTGAAAGCGTTAGTATTTAGAGAATGGATAAGAGAAACGGAGGAAAATAAATTCGTGAAGGGATGTGTGTTTAATCTCACGAACAGGTTAAAAAGAGGTCGAGTTTTAGCCGTTGAAAATGTGTCAGAAAAACGAAAAAAGAGGAAATTTTGGTTTGACAGAAAGGCGGTAAAACGGAAGCTTAATGTGAAAGATGAGGTTTTAGTTTTAACTACCAGAAAGCCAAATAAAATGTCATATAGTCGGATAGGGCCGGGAAGAAAGGAGTCAATAATTACGGAAACAATTGATATTGTGAATGTTCCTGGGAGGCGACAGAAATCTCAGACTTCTCACGTGAGTTTAGTAAAGCCTTACAAAAAACGGGTGGAGTTAGCAGATATCTTAACGCGGGAAATAAACGCACTTAAGAATTTCTGTTTACCGTATCTAGATGATATGGCGATTTTTTCAGATAGTTGGGAGGACAATATGCGTCATCTAGAAATAGTATTAAAAAGGGTTAATGACGCGAAACTAAAATTCAAATTGGCGAAATGCAAGTTCGCTCAGAAAACCGTAAAATATCTTGGGCATATTGTAGGTGAGGGCAGACGGAGGCCAGCTGAGGCGAAAGTAAGGGCAATTAAGGAATTACCGGTTCCGAAATCGAAAACTGAAATTCGTAGATGTTTGGGAATGGCTGGATATTATTCCCGGTACATAAAAGATTATGCAGTGATTGTAGAACTATTAACGAGGGCGCTTAAAGGGAAAAATAAAAAAGAAAAGATTGCATGGAGCGACGAAATGGGAAAAGCCTTTGAGACTTTGAAAATGAAACTTACTGTAGAACCGGCGCTTTACGCTCCTAATTTTCAGAAAGAATTCATAGTACAAACTGATGCTAGTGACTTAGGTATTGGCGTGGTTTTGGCTCAAAGAGAGGGATCGGAAGAGCACCCCATAATATATTTAAGTCGAAAATTTACTGATAGTGAGAAAAGTTTCTGCGCCACTGAAAGAGTGTGCAGGGATTATTTTTGCGATAAAAAAGTTAAGGCATTATATTGATGGACAAAACTTTTCTATCGAAACCGATCACAATCCTTTGGTGTTTCTAAAAAGAAATTCTGGAAATAATCCCAGATTATTAAGGTGGTCCTTAGCTCTGCAACCTTATAATTATGCCATTTCTCATCGCGCAGGCAAAGACATTCCGCATGTTGATTGTCTGAGTCGAGTTTAATGAGATTTCTTGATAAACTTTTGTATATAATTATTTTAAGATTTTTTATTTTTTATTTCACTGTGTTTTATTTCATTATATGTTCATGATTTCTTATCAGAGCGCGCAAAAAAAAAGGAAGGTAGTATTATCTTATTCATGTATGTTTTATTTCTTGCCACTCTGATGTAATTTGAGCTTGCAATTCTTTATCCGACTCTTAGAGATTCTTAGTGTTTCACCCTTAAGAATCGTTTGAGGAGGGGGTGTTGTAAAGAATTGGGCCTCTCATCCAGGTGCGCGATGTGTCATTCTAGTATTTCCTGTGAGTACACTTAACTGCATACCTTCCCTCGCTATTTTTGCCTTGAAGACTAGCAGACGCCGAATTCTATTGTACTGTGAGCGGAAAGTTCGGACAGTGATGTAGTGGTAAGGCGTTACCCAAAGAGGGGTCTTATGCTTTGATCCTTGCCGAGTTCGTGGGAAGGAGTTCTCCTGCGAGAATGAAAAAGTGAGAGAGGACAGTTTTTGGAGAGATCGAAAAGGAGAGTGTTGACTCTCTGGAGAAGGAAAAGGGAAACGTCAGTTTCGAACTCAGCGTGGTGTAAGCGCTAGTGAGGTCCGACCTCTAGAATTGATACAGCAGGTATCCGGTGAAACTCCCAGAGAAAAGAAAAGCACACCAAGTGCGAGAGTGAGAGTTCTTAGACTCAGAATTAACGAGTATTAGTAAATCTTCCGAAGAGAAGGAACGGACGAGCCTTGGTCCGAATGAACTTTATTTTGTAGTCACGACTGACTGTAATGTTTAGAGACTTTTGTTTGTTTCAGTTACACTTGGAGTCAAGAGGTCATTGATTTATAAGCGATTGACTCACGAAAAATAATTAAATGCTGTAATTAACTTTCTTGTACATATTTTTATTAGAATTAATATTGGTATGCAATAAATTCTATTTTTTAATTTATGCAAGATAATTCTCTTTACCAATGATCTGATCTCGCTACCACTCACCATCTTTAATCAGGTCGGTATAGAGGAGTTACTACAATATGGACACGGAGAGGTAAAGTGAAATGATAGACTTGATTAGTATTTAATCGATCAATGGTAATTTATTAATTGTAACATGTAATTGTGTATCAGAAACGTGATTGTTAAAATTTATAAAATACCTCCGTATTATGTCTCAGGCAACATTAAAATTTGTATCGTTAATTGAGTCATTATATTTATGTAAAACTTTCCTTGGCTGTGACTAAAGTTGGGGCAAAATTATGCCTTTTATGCTTGGGATTTTTTCTTGTTTTAATATTAATTGTTTTCCGCCAGGTGGTTAATCAAATCTGTTCTGGAACTTAGTGAAGCGTAACCATATTGATTAAATAAAATCACATACTTTTGTGAAGCATTTACCTAATTAAATTAAGCCTCATTTGGTAAGTTTCTTGGTTGAACTCTTTGTATGTGTATGTGTGTGTGTTTAATGAATGCGAAAAAAATATTTAAAGCGATTTCCAAATAAACGAATTATATTCGAATTCAAATTTAAAAAAAAAAACTGAAATTCATGTAAAGCAAATTAACGGAACACATTAAGGGATTTTGGTTAAACATAATACAGAACACCTGGGTCAGAGTTAAAATTTTATCTGAAAAACTTAACTACATTTGAACTTGTATTACATGCTCTTTTTATTTATATACTGCAAGTTAGTTAGCCACTTTGATTTTTTTGCGCTTTCAAAAACTGGAAATGAAGCAGTTACACGACTGTAGATTCGTCTGTAGGAATATGTCAATATGATCGCTGAACTAAAGATTTTTTACATTGTATGTTTGCAGCAGACATTGATGCCTGTTTCTCTGCCACTTATGTACATTAGGGTGGAGTGAAAATGGCCTTAAAAATTTTTTTTTGGAATTTTTTCTTTGGATAGGTTTCAAAATTTGCCTTTTCCCGCATAGCATGCACAGTCACAGTGATGTCATTGTGACGTCACTGTGAGTCACGTACGTCACGTCACGTCACATCTGTGACCAAAATGACACCACTTTGTAACGTCACACTGTGATCAAAATGTGAACGTCTTGAAGATCTAAAGAAAACTTAAAATAAACTTTAGAACATCTTATGGCATGAAGAAAATTACTTTTTGACAGCTTTAAAAATTTTTGTGACGTTGCAATGACGTCACTGCAAGTCACATAAGTCACGTAAAACCTATGACCAAAATGCCAACACTCTGTGACTTCACGGTGATCGGAGAGAGAATTTGGAAAAAAACTCATAAAATATATCCATTGAATTATGTCATGTACCTAAATCATTAATAAAAACATTACCACACATTATTTAAATATATTGTATTTCCGAAATAAAATAATAAATAAATATTTGTCTACATATATGAGGCAGATATTCTTTTACAATTTTCATTGCCATTTTCATGAAATTTAACAAAATATACTATATAATACTCGGGTAAAAATCCTTAAATAGAAATTTAGTAACGTAGGAAAGTTTTGGCAGAAAGTAATTCAGAAATAGATCTCCCATTCTAATAAAACTGTTAGCGATTTAGAGATTTGTTAGCATTTTAAATACAAACATTTAATTTTTTTTCCTACCACCGCATAGAACTCATTTGCTAATTTTGTGATACTAAAAATATTTTAAAAATCTCCAATCTCTTATTATTTTGAGGGGCCACTCAACCCAATCATCAGCTTTCTGTTTAAAAAGTGAGGACACAATTTTTGCGAGTTCGACATCGGGGGTGCTCGGGGTGACCGTCGAATGCGTTCAAGATTTTTCTTGTACTGAATATTTAAGGTGGTTCTCAACTGACCTGCTCCACAACGCGAAGCTTTCTGACATAATTTCTGACTCATTTTTAAACGCAAAGGCATAAAATGGGCAGGACTGACTATGGAAGCAATTTGGAATCGAAATGAGTTTTCCATTTTTTGATAAATAAATTACTTATCGAGTTATAAGCAATTCGTGTGACGTGACGACTGGTTTTTCTCTTTTCTTTCCCTGTTACGTCGGGTATTTGGTTCAAAACGCTGACTTTGACATTCTTTTCTGAAAGATCTTCTGATTTTAATAAAAAATGGAAAACGTCTTTCAATTACAGAGTTTCTGAATAAAAAAAAAGCGTTTCCGAACAAAAACGAATTAAAAATATGTCATAAAGTATATGTCATTCCTATAGCAATTTATTCCAAAACTGGTCAGTTCTTAATAAGATATCACCTCTGTTAAATATATTGCTCTTTTCAATAGAGTGTAAAAAATGAAAAAATCGTATTTAGGAAATCTGATTGCAGAATAGTATATATATTTATGCCGTAATTATTTTATAAAGACTATTAAATCCATTTTTATTTAAATTTTATGTTTACTTTGGACGCCTAAAACAAATGCAACTGATTAAAAAATATATAAAAATTTAAATTTTCACAGCTTATTTCCAAGAATATTAAACTCTCTCATATAAAAACAGAATATTATAGTTTTATTAGAAGTTATTTGTCAGCCATATAAACTATAAAGCATTTGAAATGTCTTTATTTAACTGTTTTCTTTCTATTCTTTTTCTGGAAACACCTGCTAGATGATACTTTGTGGTAAACATTACTGCGCAGATCATGATTGCAGATGTTGAGGGCAGACGACTATTTTCATCGGCGGATTAGAGTGTGTGGTGTTCTTTGAAGTTTGTGGAAGTATATTGTGGAATTTATACCGTGAAAGTAAATTAACGTTTTAAAGTGAATCATCCATTTTAACCTATCCTTATATCTAGCTGGGTGCGTTATTAAGATCTGCGTGATATTTGATATCTCAGATCTATGAACACACATAAGCTGGACAATTTGAAAATTAAAGCAGTGGATTTAAGTCTCATTTTTCAATGGAAAGGAAGCAGTCAACGACCATTAAAACTTAATCCCAAGAACTGGTGGTTTTACTTATAGATTAGCAGGTAACTTTTAATGTCTTCGCAGTTTTGTTAATAGTGCATATTTAGTAATGGTACATTAATAGTGCATTATTTAAATGTTAAGATGTTTAAATCTTTTTTTTTTAATCACTTGTATAAAATTTTATCTTTAATGTTTTAAATCGTTTTAAATAGAGAGTTTGGAAAAAAGCTTAAAGTATTTACTAACAATATATATTCTAAATGTAAAGTATTATTTATAACGAGGAATGTATTTATATTTTGCGTTTCTCAGTTCAATTTTCATAGTTATTCATTGTAATTAAAAACATTGCAATTTTTAAAACTATTAATATTTGATTTACAATTTAAAAATTTCTTAGCTAGTGCAGGTTTTGAAAAATAATTTTCTGGTATATTTGAAATAATTGCGACAATTTAACTCATTACAAATTTAGTTGTCCAGATATGTCAATATTAGGTGCACAAAAATAATGAATATTGATGAAACAATAAAACAGCTATTCAGTTAAGGTAATTTTTCCAGTTATGTTATCGAATTTTTTCTATAGTAAAAATTGATATTTAAGCTCTGCATTTAGTATTCTATCAAAAACTATAAATAAAATAATTTGTAAAGAAAAAAAAAATTTCTTTGCGTTTATGATCCGAAGTTTTAAATTTCGTTTGCTTCGAAAAATGTTTTATTGCTTGATACAATGTTTATTATTTAATAATATCGCACAATAGGTAGATCTATTATTTAAATGTATTCCTAATATAAATTTTTCACAATGCTTATTTAAAAATCTATACTTTTATTTTCATTAAATTTGTAATCAAATCCAAAATAACTAATTTCTGAATTCATTTTTATTCGGAAACACATGAAATTGGCAGGTGTTCTTATTCAGAATATATGTAACAGAATGGCATTTTCCATTTTTGACAAAAGATATTTAAGAAAACACTATCAAAGTCGGTGTTTTGAACCGAATTTCCGACGCGTAGCGTCAGAAACGGAAAAAACGTGACCAAAATTGCTCTTAAGCATTTCATTTATCTAAAAATGGAAAACGCTATTCATTCCAAATCGCTTTAATAATCAGGCATGCAAGTGCCAAGCGTTTAAAAATTTGTTCATAAATGTGTCAGAAAGTTTCGTGATACTGAACGAGGGGAAATATGGCAAATTATACACATTGGAAAACTTCAATACTTAAAAGCAAAATAGCATAGTTTTAATTATTGTCAACATTTTTGGTGGTTACATAAAACAAATGGAAGTCGAAGTTATTTTTAAAAGTGGTTATTTGCACAATAGAATTTCATATTATTAAAATATTTAATTTTATTATAATTTTTAATGGATTCATCTATTATTTTTATATAAGTATGTGTTTTTTACATTTATAATTTTCTTATTTAACGGCTACATTAGCCGGTTTCCCAATCAGATGCAAAGTTTTAATTTGAATACGAGTTGCATAAAAAAAATGATTGCCGATCCAATCCTTATCGTCGATCTTATCCGTATTTGGTGAAATCTTGTTATCCGAATCTATGCGAAATCATTTATCAGGTTCGGTCGGGTTGTGGGCCTACAGAATTTTTGTTGTTGATGTTGTTGTGTTATGGTAAGATTACGGGTTGAATGTAAATATAGTTTCAGTCAACCATCATTCATGTTCAAGTAGACATTCAATCATGTTCAAGAAGTATATAACCGGATTCGTGCATGACTCTAGATCCGAGCCGACATCAGAAATTGTATCGTAACACAATTTCTGATAAAATCTGGTTACTTGGTCGTATGCAAGATTCTATTCTGAACAAGACTTACAGTAAAAACATTATACCCGACTCGGGTCAGATCGGGTTCACGAAAATCAGGTCACACGACAACTAATCCAAATCTATTCTGTAGCCAAACAAATCCAAAAAGATCGATCCGAAGTTTCTGGATTGTATTCGGGTAAAATCTGGTCACCCGACCCGGTGCAGTGTCGTCACAAACTTGAACCATAAAAAAATTTTGATCCGAACAATCCGTATAGGATTCGGGTAAAATCTAGTCACCCTATCCGATGCAGATTCGTCACATTTTTCACATTGAAGTCGCACGGTGACTTCACAAAGTAGTCACATTGTGAGGTCACAGAAAGTCTTGAAAACGGCCATAACGACCTCGCATTTACGTCACAGTGACTTCACATCGACGTCACGTGACGTCACGACGACTGTCACAAAGTCACAGTGTGACTTCACAGTAACGTCGACGTGATGTCACCATGCCTTACGGGTTGGCACACTGAATATTAGTTTAAATTTTCATTTCATTTGGAATTCATCTTTAGGGCTCTACCCACTCTTAAAGATTATGCCTTTTATACGTGAAAATTCAAGATATGCACTATGTAGTGTAAAGTATTCAAATTATTTTTTTTTGCAGAATTTCTCTGATTTTAGTAAAATAACCCATAAAATATGACTGATTAAAGTATTACATGTTATCAATCTAAGAGTCGTCATGTTTTGAGACCTTGAAGGTAAAGGTCACACTAAAATGTAAATTTTAAAGAAAAATATAAAGAAAAAGTAAAATAATTATTTATACAGTTCACTTTTATGTTTTGAATATACATGAAAGATAGATCTCTGAATGTATAGGAAAGACAAATTTCTAAATATATAGGAATACAATAAAATGTATATATACGATGGACTCTAAAACTATCTGAGTATTCACTCTAATTTATATTGGCCTTTGGTATCAAAACTAGGCATTATGTTTCGCGATTTGATTTTTGCTCGTATATATCCGTCCCTTGCTTCTACTCCTACAACTTCCAATGTTGCATGTGTAACTAATTTCACGAATCTTTCAAAATCAAACTTTCAATCTTTTGCCAATCTTTGTTTCAAAATATCTAATAGCACTATTATTTCTTACTGTGTTTACAGCTGTTCCGTCACAACCTATAGCCATAGTTTGTCAATGTTTAAGTTGTTTTCAGTGCAGTATTTTAAAGTGCTTTCTACAATATGCTTTCCAGATCCAGAAGACGGTGTAATGTGTCCCGGATACAGTGAATTATGCTCTTCAACCAGACATACATGTTCTTCACTGATAGTTATTCGATGTAATTTATCTCCAATTTTCTCTTGATGTAGTGTTTTATATTTTCTTCCATCAAAATATATACTTTCGATTCCCGCTTCTAAAGCTTTCAGATCATCTTTTTTTTGCACATTCTCTAGTTTTCTGTCGTTCTCTGCGTACTTTGCTTCTGTGAATTATATGTGATGAATAGTTTTCTATTATAATGCCAATATCTTGTAGAGTTGCAGAAGCTATTGCTGCCACGCATCTATCAGAAACCCCATACTGATCTGAGATCCTTGAAACTGTAGGAGATGTGTTCTCATTTGCCTTTGTGACTCTTCTTTAGCAGTAGATGCTTGTGATATGGATATTAAATCTTCACACCCTGATGAAGAGCTACTACTTCTATCTCCATCACCACTGTCAAAATACATAACAACTGTACTGCCCTGATTAACTGCAGAATTTAAACTTGGCTTTTCAGCCCACATCGACTTCCTAGTTTTCCTGTCTTCGCTTTGTCTCAATTTACTTGTCTATGCTTTATCGAGCATACCAATAACCCTCTTTCTTGCTGACCTTTGGTCAAGAAGAAATTCCAGTTCTTTTGGAGGCACCTTCCTTGATTTTTCACAAGTACATTTAGGAATTGGCTTGTATTTGCGCTCCGGAATGTCTAGAAGTTTATTTACAGCTTCAGATTCCAAAAACTGAACCTTCTTCATGTAATTATCATTTCTTTTGGATTTGGCGAATCGAATAAGACTCTTGTATTTAGAAAAATCGTTGTCTATCATTTGATCAATACCCCTCTGGGAAACTATAAGAATTGATGCTTTCTTCCAAATTTCTTCGATCTTCTCTCTTAGGATTTGAATTACCTATGACTTTGGTGGATCTTTACCATACCAACTTTGTTTTAATTCTTGTCTTATGTATAAGTAACATTTTATAACGTCTGCTGTTGTTCGCAAAACAACTTCATTTAGTTTTGAAGGCACACCAAATAAGAGAGATTCCACTGCATGTTAATAATGGTAAATTTCGGTTTGCCTCCACTCGCACTCATTTTTGCGCTAAAAATGAAAAAAATAATTTGTAAAGCTCAATAAAACGTTTAAATTTTTTTTAAATAAAGATTTAAGGTTTAGAAATGATAAAGGAAATTACACTAAACATTTTAAATATAAAAATGTCAAACGAGATTACCAACGAACACGGTAAATGTACAATTTATGGTAAAAACCTATTGCGTGAAACAATGAAAATATAAAGGTCGTGGTAGAGCCCTGAAGGAGGTTTTCAAAATTCATAAAATTTTGCACGGATATTATAGGTACTAAAAGGCAACTTTTGGCTGCTATCCGAAATCAAAATTCCAACTTTCGTTTTTTCACTCCACCCTAATGTACATATATTGCAAATACGTATTATGATTTTTTTTCTTAATACGTGATGTTTCCCCTCACTTATTGCTTCGATTACATCGCTGCGCCAATCCATTGTGCCATGTGCAATTAAAGTTAAAAGAAAAATTTGTTTTACGCAAGAAAATTTGGTTAAACATAATAAAAATAAATAATAAATAAATAAATACATAATAAATTATAATTAATATTAATAAATAAAACTAATACTAATAAATAAATAAATATTAATAATAATACGAAATAAACTAGCTAATAATAATAATAAGTAACACTAATAAGTAATACTAATACATAATAATAATAATAATAATACAAAATAATAAAAAATGCATGATAAATAAATATATAAATACATAATAAATAAATATATAAATACATAATAAATAAATAAATAATCACTGGTCGCTGGGAAAAGGTTTATGGGGCATCATAGAAAATCCGGAAGTACCTGTCAGAATTGTCAGACAGTACAGTTCAGAAACGCTACACCAACGTGAGACCTTCTTTAAGATTTTTGGAAAAATGCTAATAATTTCTTTTAAGCAAACTAGCGAATAGTCTGGTATCATAATACGCGTGAGTCACATCCATATGACATCCAGTGATTTAACAAATATACAAAATAAGAGTGTATGATTGCTTTCAATGTACATCCAATAACAAAATTTTTTGTACAAAACGTTATAAATGTTTTCAAGGGATCAATCTTTCTACAATAAAATTTTATATAATATGTCAAAACAAATATTTAAAAGCTGTAGGGAAAATAAAATGTGCAAAAAATAATTTGTTTTTTGATTTTTGAACTGATTATTCGAAGATATTAATGTAAGCAATATTATCAAAGAGAAAAGTAAGTAAAAAGTTAAAAGCGGAATGATGAATTGAACAGGTGAGTGGAACAAAAAATAACATTCCAAATAGCTGAAAAATGAAATAAGATAGCTTAATTAATAATAAATAATAAATTAATCAGTATTTTTTTCTATAGGATGAGCCTTCATAAAGCTGGTTCTACAATTGATTAATGCTGAATATTCCTCTAAATTTTATAGATTTTAATTAATTATTTCTTTGCGTTTTCTTAACATTTGCATCCGCTGGAATGTTATCTTTTTTAGCACTCACTCATTCAATTACCGAATACAAAAAAAAAAAGTTTTTGAGAATTGTTAAATCAGACACATTCTGCATAAAAAAAACAAAAAAAGAAACAAACAGAGAAGTTCCTAAAATTAGAATGCAGAATATGAGGAATTAAAACAATTTCACTGTAGAAAAACCGTATATATTATTCTAGTCAATATGTATTTTTCTATGCACAAGCAAATACAAGTACCCATAAAAGTGAATGCGTTATCTTACGAAATTAATCTGAACAGGCATTTGACGAAGTACGTTCACATTAAATTAAACCACACTATAAAAAAAAATGCAGTAAAATTACGGGCAGAGGCCGGCAGTAGAGATTCTAGTCATACCCCGTAAAAAAAAAAAATTAAAAAAAAAATTAAAAAAAAAAAAAAAAAATCCGTGCCCATCATTTTGTGCAGCCCGTAATTTTACGGGGCAAAGTAATATAGCATTATAATGCACTGGATATAATGCACTTTAAAACACTTTGCTTATTGTTCCTTAGCACGTAGCACGTTAGATAATCATCACAGAATCGCTGTTTTGGCGGGTTAAAATTTTCGAAACACGAGAAAAATGAAGGGTTACACCCTGGCGGAGGACAATGCATGGGGTCGTACCGTATTTTTGCTAACATATGGGCTAGAACTGTTGGAATATGTGGATTGCTCTTAATTTTCTAAGTATCTAAGGGATAAGGGGACCGTTTTTCATCAAATAAGGCTATTGCCCGAGAAAATTGAAGAGCAAACGCTAATAAATTTACAGTTTTTTTCTGAATGCATGTTATTTGGTTAACCATTTAATTAAAAATTAATGAAAGAGTATCAGCAACTAATCAGAAAAATTGCATTGCAAAAGCTTTACATGACTAAATGAAACATTAATAAGCAGAAAATAAATAGATTTTGAATATATTGTAAGTTGATTTGCAAGACAAATATGGGAATAGTTATATTGTTTAAACCAATTTACGTATTTAAACATTTTCAGTGTTTAAATATAAAAATAATCTATTGTGGCATTATTTAAATTAAGAATTATTTCCTATATTTCCAATTAAATAGTGGGAAAATTAATTTAAATACGGAATTTGATTTTGGCCGGTTGCCATTTACCACGCACGCATTTCAAATGTTTAAATTATTGTCAGGATAACTTTACGCTTAAAAATACAAAAAAAAAAAAAAAAAAAAAAAAACATCAAATATATTTTCTTGTAATCATAAATGGAATATTAATGTCATACATTTTTTCTTCTTACTTTTTCCCTTTCAAATTCTAATTATAAAAATATATTTTGGAATTAATTTTTAATAAATTCAGTTAATGTCGAAAATATTTGTACGCTTAAATGTTTCAGAAATGTATTGTAGTACTGCTATTAAAATATTTCAGAATTTTAATTCTCCTTAGGAACAGATACAAATGTATCAAAATCACTGTGCTAGATTTAAAAAGTTCTTTTAAACTTTAAAGAGATTATGTTTTTAATATTATTGATATATGAGAAATCACTAAAGAAGACTATACGCTGATCCTCTAAATTTTCTATTCACCGATATGTGTTGAATTAAATAACTCAGTAGCTCATCATAGATCATATCAAAATTGTAGATCTTGTATAGCAATGAATGTGTCACCTAGTGAAATCGAGAGTGAATTTTCTTCTCCGGAATTATATTGCACACTATTCGTTGTTTATATTTTTGAATACATAATTATCTTAAATCAACGAATTTATTACAAATAGAATTTCAAAAGACTTCAGAATGTGTATTTGAAGTTATAAAATCTTCACGTTTCCTGCCTGAAAACTTGCTGATCCAGTAATTGAGTGAAATGCATTTTTTCCCATCCAGAAAACTGGCTTTTGAGTTTGATAGTAGACAAAAGGAATCATATAAGAAAGTTAGGTTTAAGAAGAATTATAAATGCTAGATACTTAGTCTCTAAAATAAAGTCAATCAGGACATTTGAACCACCCAAAATCAAATTCCTAGCTACAGACGACATCGAAATGATTCACTGGAACACAAATTAACTTTCACCACCATTTTTGCTGCGAAGAATCACCGATCAAGATATTTTATCTAAGGACTAATCAGGTGGATCAGTGTCTGGGTGAAACTTTGACCAATACCCATGTCAGACGAAAGCAGTAGAAGGCTGCGTGAAGCTGGTAACAGAGGCATCGCAAAAAGTCGTTGACTCAAATTTCAGAGATGGTTTTGTACACTTATCTCAAAATCGTCAATTCCTAGTTTTTCATGCAAATCTTATTTCAAACTACCAAAAGAAAGTAACGACAAGTAAAGGAATATATTTCATCACAAATGGAAATTTTGCACAATCTGAAAAAATATTTTTGGTTTCACATAAAATTTGTCATTTAATTTTTTTTTGTTAAACGTAATACGCTACTAATAAATTGTAAAATGTATAATTTGTTTCATTTATTTATCATTTCTATACTTTTTTCTACTAAAATTTGTCTATATCTACTTTCTCAAATTTCAGGTCCGATGCGCTACTACGAGACGTAACAATTTATTTATTTTGTTTTTGCATATTACTAAGCTACCCTAGAGGCAAGTTGTTTGCGGTATAGAGAATCAAAAAAAAAAATGTCGCCCCCCCCAGCTAGAAATATGATATAAATTGTACGAACATACGTCATTTTTCATGATTGACGTACAACTTCCAACTATTTGTTTATAATTTACTATTTTTTTATACTAAAGAATTATAAAAGTGTGTTTCTAAAGGTTGAAACTTAAATGCACGGAGCTATTATAAGTTGAGAAAACACACAAACTATAAACTATTAACTGTGTAAAATGTTACACATTTTGCATTTGATATGGTATATGATTACTCAAAATGCGCAAGTTTCAAACTCAACGTTGTCAGTTTTTGGAAACCATTGAGAGCCGATTAAGTTGGGAAAGGTATAGTTGGGAAACGGATGAGAAATAAATGGGAAATAGATAGGAAATGGTACACTGTAAATTTTTTTTCAAAAATTACGATACATATACTTGCAACTTTGTGACCAGTATATGTACCATTATTTAACTGGACGGTATATGTACTGTAAAATATTTAAAGTATATGTACCTGCTACACCCCCCCCCCCTTTTTATCAGGCAGGTACGCATTACGTAACAAGAGCAAGAGCATCACTTCAGGGGTTGCCGTACACCGAGGCGGGGCTACCAGCTTTTTCCTTACTGAAAAATAATTATTTTACGGTATAAATAGCGAGTTTTTACTGAAAAAAAAATCATTTTACGGTATAAACACCGTTTATAATTGAAATGGCACATATACATTTTTTACGCTAAATATATCTCAGAAGTACGGTACTCATACATAAAGAGTGAAAACGGTACAAGTACCGTACAATTTATGGTGCATCTACTGAAAATTTACGAAAATCTTTTACAGTGTAGGTACAGTAACCCCTCTAAGCAGGATTCTAGGCAGATAACTGTTGGAAAACTGTCGGGACTTTGTTGGTAAACTATACTGAAAAGCGTATATTTATTATTGTAGGACAACGTGGGATAACAATTAAACAACAATTAGCAACGTTAGTCGTACCATTTTGTGCACACAACTTGGGGATAGTGTCTGTACCTAAATAATATATTTAATTTACAATAATATAGACTTGTAAGAAAAAATATTATGATAATTATAAAAGTAATAATTTTACATATTTGTATATTATATATTTAAATAAATAGAAAAGGGCTATATATCTTTTAAATGCTAAAAGGTGTAAATTAACAACATAATAAATACACAGTAAAATAAATTTTATTAGGTTGTTTGACATGTTTCGGCTAACTCCGAGTCATTTTCAAAAACAAATGAGAATATTCCATAATTGCACGGTCTTTGAAATTATTATTTAAAATGGTATAATTTAATTTTCACGCACTTTATCTTTTATTTTTGCTTTTTTGTCTATTTTCATAGCTGTAACCATAGAATAACTCGAGCCACATTTTTGGTGAGTTAAGAGATATTGCATCGTACCGTAAAATTTACGGTGCATCTACTGAAATTTTACGAAAATCTTTTACAGTGTATGTAGAGTGACCCCTCTGAGCAGGATTCTAGGCAGATAACAGTTGGAAAACTGTCGGGACTTTGTTGGTAAACTATACTGAGAAGCGTATATTTATTATTGTAGGACAACGTGGGACAACAATTAAACAACAATTAGCAACGTTAGTCGTACCAATTTGTGCACACAACTTGGGGATAGTGTCTGTACCTAAATAATATATTTAATTTACAATAATATAGACTTGTAAGAAAAAATATTATGATAATTATAAAAGTAATAATTTTACATATATATATATATATATAATATATTTAAATAAATAGAAAAGGGCTATATATCTTTTAAATGCTAAATGTGTAAATTAACAACATAATAAACACACAGTAAAATAACTTTTATTAGGTTGTTTGACATGTTTCGGCTAACTCCGAGTCATTTTCAAAAACAAATGAGAATATTCCATAATTGCACGGTCTTTGAAATTATTATTTAAAATGGTATAGTTTAATTTTCACGCACTTTTTAAAAATTACGCACTTTATCTTTTATTTTTGCTTGGTTGTCTATTTTCATAGCTGTAACCATAGAATAACTCGAGCCACATTTTCGGTAAGCTAAGAGATGTTGCATCGTTACATATTGTATTTTTGCGTGTTAGTATCTCTATGGTTTCTCTTACTATATATGGATAGTATAGACTGGAGGGAAAATTATTTTACTTTCAGTGAAATTTATTTGGATGGTTTCTCCTTGATATAATCTTGTCAGGGCTGTGGCTTTTCTTTTATACATAATATCAGCTATATACTTCTTTTTTCTGTAGCTAAATTTCCTGCTGGTCATGCCAATATAGTAATTCTTTGATCAGTCTTCTTTAATAAATTTAAAAGCAGGCAATTAAATTAATTTACACCATATTAATAAATTAATCAAATATATCGCCAGTAATAAAAAAACCAGAAAACAAAGTTAATTCGCAAAAGTACAAACTTTATACTCTTCAATATTATCCAAGGTTTTTTGAAAAATGAAAATACAGCCTCAAACGTTTTAATATATGATTAGTAGCCAACCCCCCTCAGAAATTAAAGAATATAATTTGCAGTAAAATTGACCCAATTAATTTTGAGAATTATTCAGGAGCATATGGAATACCTTTCATTAAAGAAGACGAATCTAAGTATTATTATATTGGCATGACTAGCAGGAAATTTAGCTACAAAAGAAAGGTGCATATAGCTGATATTAAGTATAATAGAAAAACTACAGCCCTGGCAAGATTATATCAAAAGAAATCATCCAAATAAATTCCTTGTTAGTAAAATAATTTTTCCCTACAGTCTATACTATCCATCCATAATAAGAGAAACCATAGAGATACTAACACGCAAAAATACAATATATATCCATTCAGTATCTTTTAACTTAGCAAAATTGTGGCTCGAGTTACTCCGTGGTTACAGATATGAAAATAAACAACCAAAGAAAAATAAAAGATAATGTGCGTAATTTTTAAAAAGTACATGCAAATTAAATGATAGCAATTTAAATAATAACTTCAAAGACCGTGCAACTAAGGAATATTGTCATTTGTGTTTGAAAATGGCTCGGGGTTAACCGAAACATGTCAACCAACCTAATAAAAGTTATTTTACTGTGTATTTATTATGTTGTTAATTTACATCTATTAGCATTTAAAAGAAATATATTATTACAAGGTGTTATAATTTATTATATTGTTAGAAAAGGGCTATTTCCAAATAATGAACTTAAATGCACGGAATATTTAAACGGTGAGAAAATAATCCAAAATGGATCAATATTGCTTTATTCTAGCTATCCATTATTAACTATATCAAATGTTACAAATATCAAATTTAAAGTAAAGTATGATAACTATGTCTACGGAAATAAAATAATTAAATGTTAGTATAGTAAACTTTAATAAATATTTAAAAAAAATAACACATTTCGTAAACTATAAAAATTATTCCATGAAACGTTATTTTGTTATCTGCATTATACTGATAAAATATATAAATGAGATATCATTAAAATGCGTGAAATACAAGTGAGATAATGTATTCCTTTGAGAAATATATTTTTCTCAGCTTGAATTTACAACTGTAACTCTCTGTCATGAAATCTGAGAAAATAAACGAAAATCGATAAAAAGAAAAATACGCGCTACTGAAATTTTCATGCTTTATTATCCTCACAGGTAGAAAGACGTTTTTTCTTATTATGATGTATCAGATGAAGGTGATTTTTCACTTTCTTACTAATTTCCCATGGGGTTACAAAAATGCTTTCTTCTCAGGCACTTTTTCGATCATATTATTAGATTTTGATATTTTCTACGAAAGGGAAAAAACCCCTTAAAATAATAGTTTTTTTTAAGAACCTCTTGAAATTTTACATATAAAGGTATTAGTGAAAATCGAAAGTAAGTAGAAGTTAAGAAAAATTCACATCAGTTATAAAAGAAAAACGGATTTCGTAGTATAAATGAATTAACTTTACGTTAAACATGTGCATCGCAGTTTGGAAATTGGTCATAGTTATGAGAAAAGCTATTTATCTCCATTAAAATATTAATTCTGGGATATGTTTTTAAACAAGAACTAGATGGAACCCGTCAAAATTTGACGGCAAACAACTTGATAGTACCATAAAAATAAAATTTATAGCTGCTTTAGCTTGACAAATTTCATAGTGGGGAGCATAATATGATTAAGCGGTCACTGACCTTTCCATTGATATATCACATGAGGGGTGTGTGCAAAGTTTAGAAAAGTACCCCCTTGGGGGGTCAAAGTGGGGGATGGACATGGGAGATGCATAATATGATTAAGTGGTCACAGACCTTTCCAATGATATATAACATGAGGGTTGTGTGCAAAATTTAGAAAGTACCCCTTGGGGGGGGCAAAGTGGGGAGATGGGCATCGGAGATGCATAATATGATATAAGTGGTCACAGGCCTTTCCAATGATATATAACATGAAGGTTGTGTGCAAAATTTAGAAAGTACCCCTTGGGGAGGGGGGGGGGGCAAAGTGGGGAGATGGACATCGGAGATGCATAATATGATTAAGCAGTCACAGACCTTTCCAACAATATATGACATGAGGGGTGTCAACAAAATTTAGAAAAGTATCCCTTGGGGGGGTGGGGGGCAAAGTGGGGAGATGGACATTGGAGATGCATAATATGATTAAGTGGTCACAGACCTTTCCAATGATATATAACATGAGGGTTGTGTGCAAAATTTATAAAGTACCCATTGGGGGGGGGGAAGTGGGGAGATGTACATCAGAGATGCATAATATGATTATGCAGTCACAGACCTTTCCAATGATATATAACATGAGGGTTGTGTGCAAAATTTATAAAGTACCCTTTGGGGGGGGGGGGGAAAGTGGGGAGATGGACATCGGAGATGCATAATATGATTAAGCAGTCACAGACCTTTCCAACAATATATGACATGAGGGGTGTCAACAAAATTTATAAAAGTGCCTCCCTTAGGGGGGGAGGGGAGGGGGTGGCGGGATGGACCCCGGAGATGCATAACATGAATAAGCAGTCAAAGACTTTTCCAGCGATATATCACATGAGAGGTGTCTGCAAAATTTAGAAAAGTGTCCCACTTGGGGGGGGGGGAGTGGGGGGATAGACCCGAGATGCATAACATGAAAAAGAGGTCACAGGTGTTTCAACTTGCAACTTTTTTCTCGAAGGCATTTGATAATATTAAATTTATTTTACCCAAGACAATTTAACGATATTCTTAATTTTTTGCATAATTCGTCAAATGTTCATGGAAAAAATCATGAAATTCGCTAATCAATAGTTGATAAATTATAAAATTCAACAATCGATAGCAGTAAAATTGGTCAATCGATAATGGAAAAATCACAAAATTCATCAAATGGTCTCCTGTAAAAAAATTGTCCTGCACACTGATGATATGATCAAAAGGATTTTGAAGTATAGGACAAAATTAACACTTGCCAGCGAGTAATGCTGAAAATTTGGCAATGGACTTTATTGCCACCACTGGTCAAACATAATAGTCACACTCACCAATTGCGATGATTGAATGGAAAAAGATTTTTTTCTCTGCTGTCGCTCGACAAATTTCTAAACCATTTGGCGAATTTCACGATTTTTTCCCTGAAATTGACGGATTGTGATTTTTTTTTCTCGAAGCCATTCGACGATATTCGAAAACTTTTCCCCCCGAAACCAGTTGATCAATTTTGCGATTTTTCCACTGTCGATTAATGAATTTTGCGATTTTTCCGCTATCGATTGAAGAATTTCGCAATTTATCAACTATCGATTAATGAATTTCATGATTTTATCCATGAACGAACAAATTGCGCACTTTCTTACCGCTAATGTTTGACACATTTCGCCCTTTACAATTCAGCCAATGAGTTGAACGTTGTTTCTTTCCAGAAATGTCAAGAATGAAACAATGATTCTTTAGGATGAATTTCCTTCGTTCGATGTCACATGGAAGAATGTGTGCAATGCAGCAACGGGCGTCACAGACTTTTTAGGGCACCTGCAGACTAAAAACATCTAACCAATCTTCGCGGGGGGGGAAAAATCACAGATTTCGTCAAATGATTGAGGAAAAAACACTAAATTCATCAAAGGATCATGGGGAAACATGACTTTTGTTAAAAGACAACAGAAAAAACATTAATTATGCAAAAGGATCGTGAAAGATAAGCAAATTTTGTCAAAGAATCGCAAAAAAGGAAAGTTCACCAAAAGATCACGCTTTTTTACTAAATTTCGTCTAAAAATTGCGGAATAAAATGTATTTTATCAAAGAATCGCTGGAAAATGCGAATTTCGTTAAGGATCACGAGAAAAATGCGAAATTCTTCAAAGGATCGCTGAAAAAACACGAATTTCATCAAAGAATTGCTGAAAAAACATGAATCTTGCCCAATAATAGAAAAATCATGGTTCATAATCATTATGTCTAGTAGTATATGTAAATACAGTTTGTGATATAAGACAAAATTAACACTCACCAATCGGCGAGTAATACTAAAAATTGGTAATTGATGTTATTGCCAGTACTGGCTAAACTTAATAGTCACACTCGCCAATTGCGATGATTGAATGTAAAATGAAATTTTTTTCCCGCTGTCAATCAAAGAATTTTGAAACCATTTGGTGAAGTTTTTCCCGAAACCATTTTGTGAATTTCCCGATTTTTTCTTCAAAATAATTTTTCAACAATATTCGACCCAATACGCATGCGTAAAAAAAATCACCAGCCAATGAGGTGAGGGTCTATTACTGTCTCTAGAAACGTGTTTGGGATCATCTCCTGTTTGTTTTGTTCTTGCACATTGCATTAAACCTAGGAAGGTATTTATATAGAACTCACTGTGGAGTGTTTAGAAGGTATTTATTTTATTTATTATAATTTGTATGAATACTTAGGTGTCCATTTCGGATTTACTGTTTAAAAATGAATTTAGGCTCATTTAACATTCGCGAAATCAATCCGATGGAAATTGTGTTTTTAGATCTCTATCATTTTGTATATATAGTACAGAAAATAATTATTCAAACGTACGTAAAAATATCGTAGAACACGTAATACAAAATTGGATCACTTATAGTCCGTTTATTATCAGGGATGAATCTTATGGTGTTCCGATTGCTAATGAAAACGATTATGTAAATATATGGTTCTTCATAGAAGTATGTGCTTCTTCACACTTCAATAGAAGCATTGTTTAAATTAATATAATTCTACAAATATGATGCAGTTTTAAAATATTGAGTAATGATTAATACTGTCAAGGAATCTACTCATATACGTAATTAAGTTTTGGTACTTCTCTATTATCTCATCGACCACTTTTCATAACAAAAAACTGTCGCCAAACTGTAACGCCAAATAAACGGGAGAACGTTGTAATTAATACGCGCAAATGTTGAATTAAAAACCACTTGACGACATAACAAACACGTATAATGCTTCCGACATCAAGTAAATGGGACTGCATTTTTGGCATTTATTCATACAGTTTGGCGATAGTATTTTGTTATGAAAAGTGGACGATGGGATAATAGAGAAATACCTAAGTTTTTTATACCAAGTTTGAAAATTTATCTTTTTTTGACATTTAAAAAAAAATAACAGAAAAAACATTACAAATTTGCCCATTTGCTCAGCGGTCAAAGGATTAAGTAAATATTAATGATTAAGCGGAACTGGTTCTAGTTATGAAGTAATATTATTTTGCTCAAAAACCCCCAACAAAAAAAGAATTACAAAGAATAAGTAATCGTCTTTAAATATACAAAAAACAATGTGATTAATGACCAGGATTTTTTTGCATATAACATTTTTTATATACAAAATAAAAACGGAAATAACCTCATTCATTTCACCAGATGTCAAAAATAGTTTTTTTTTTCCACATTCCTGGGCAAAGCACTAAATCAATAAAATCACCAATTTGTGACAAATTATGAGTTTCTTATGAATCGCCAATGAACGGACATGCAAACTGGTAAAAAATGAATGTAATAAATTAAAACATTCAAGATTTGTATACATACAAACAATGTAAATATTAATATTGTTACATGATTCATTGTTTGTATATATACTTGTTTGTATACATACAAACAAATATAATGTAAACATTATTATTCAAATATTAAGAGTTTGCAAATCAAAACATTCTAAAGATTTGTATACATACAAACAATATAATGCATACATACTCTTTACAAATAAAATAGCACACTTATGTAATGACAAAACTTTTAAATCGAATAGAGATAATATATTTCTGTTAAAAAATAATGCTAAAGTTCAGACTTATATAATATTATACATTCACATAAAGCTAGTCACATTCCTGCATATTTATTAAATATTTAGTTGCTAAATACAGAAATAATATTTTATAATTTATATTCAGACGCTCAGAATCGCTTTTTTTGAACATATAAAAATAAAAATATTACTACCGTGCGTACTGTCTTTTGACATTATATTTACATAATAGTTTTAATTAGCAATCAGAACACCATAAGATTCATACCCGATCATAAACGGAATATAAGTGGTCCAATTTTGTATTACATGTTCTACTATATTTTTATTTACGATTGAATAATTATTTTCTGTACTATATACACAAAATGATTTGATTTCGCGAACGTTAAATGAACCTAAATTCATGTTACACAGTAAATCCGAAATGGATACCTAAGTATTCATACAAATTACAATAAATACAACAATAAATAAAATAAATACCTTCTAAACACTCCACAGTTTTTTTATATAAATATCTTCCTAGGTTTAACACAACGTGAAAGAAGCCATCAAAACAACATGATTTGATCTTGATCCCAAATACGTTTGGAGAAAGGAATAGACCCTCGCCTCATTGGCCGATCCTTTTTTGACGCATGCGTACTCGGTCGAAATTCGATGGAAATTTTACAAAATTACCAAACTGCTTTAAATAGATGGATGGTGAAGAGAATAATTTTTTTAAAAATATTAATGACAAATGTATAAAATAATTTCATGTTCTTTGTAAGATTTTTTCAAAAACATATTATTGTATTATCCACACTTTTATTATTTTAACTCAATGGTACATAGAAAAGAAATCGCACTAGCTGAAAATTTTCAATTGAGTGAAAAAGATGCAGAATAGTAGACGAACTATGGACCTTTGAATTAAATTGCTGATGTTCTACAAACATATGTGAGTAATGACGTATACATTGTTTATTGGAGCATATTTACCTGTTGCTTATTCTGTTAAGCTCTCTTATGTGATAAACCAGTTGTAATTCCCCAAAAACGGTTTAAGAATCAATTGTGTAGACTTGAGTTTTATAGGATAGTTCAGGTGATAGAAGGGTAGCAATTTAAGCCAGAGATCCTTGGTTCGACGCCTGGCCTGGACTTAGTTGGGAAAGATTGAATTTGTGAGTTATCTGGGTAAAGGAAGAAAATAGTTTATCAGTGTATAAGAAGATATATAAAAAAACCCACAAAAAATTACATAAGTTATTTAAATTAGTAAAAGCATATATGAATTCCGACAGTTTTTGGTCAATAAAACTTGCCCATCATCAGTGAGGTAGCATTCGAAGAACTAGTAAGATCTTATGTAAACAGTACGTACATGTACAGATTCAAAACAAACAATGTCACATTCATACGGGGAAGTTTCTCAAAAAGTATATAAAGAAGACGAAGAAGCGCTTTTTCTTGCATCATATTCGATTTATATAACATTATAATTTAATATTATCTTCATGAAGATACATTAAGATCATAAATCATATTTAACTGGAATGTGTGGGGAAATAGATGAAGTTAGAAATTATTCTAAAAAAACTATTATTTTTAGTCTGTTTTTCAACCGTAACTGTCTGTCATGAAATTTCAGACAATAAATAAAAATAGAATAAATGCAAAGTGGGCTTTATTGAAATATTATAAGAATGGTGAAGAGAATAAATTTTTTAGAAGTATTAGTGTGAAATTTATAAAATAGACTCATGTTCTACATAAAATATTTTTAAAAATATATATCATGTATTATTCAGATATTTATTATTTTAACTCAATGATATATATTAAAAAAGTCATTCCGGCCTGTACCGAGAGGAAAAGGTTGGGTTGAGTTCGGTTGATTATTGACGGCCAATTATCTACACTTGGGATATAGGCCCGGGGAGATTGCCCTTCGTGGGGGTCTTTCTAAGGGAACCTAACCCGTATTTACGCATGGATAAATCCACGGCTCGAAGAAAACCACGAAAACTCCGAACGATTAGGCCGACGGGCGCGATTGGTATCGAACCCAGCACCTCCCGTCTACCAGCTTCGAGAGCAGAACCTCTCAGCCACTGGTGGGGCCAGGGAGGAAAAGGTAGCTTTCCTATATCATCGTTTTAAAAGTTTAGCTAATGCTACTCGAAACAGCAAGCTAAAATGCAAAGAACCCGATTGCAGAAAATTCTTTAACACTGAATTCCATTAAGAAATTTGCCAGATTAGTCAACTATAGCCATGTTCGCTTCATTTATGAAGACTTATTTTGGTCAAACAAATTTGGCGGTATTTCGCCAAGTGTCGTCAAGTTTGGTGAGAATTTGGCGCTAATGAATATCAATATATAGTTTTATGCGTATGATTTGGAAAATGATCACAACAATGAAAGATAATAATTTGCTAGAAATAGCATTCACTAAAATTAATAAATTAATCGTTGGTTTTTTGTAATGTGCTGCCTTGTATCAAAATGTCAGCCACCCTAGAATTACGAACGGCTCTATTTTTTAAGATAGAAGTAAATGAAAAAATTAATTGTAATCCATGTATTAAGGGCCTAACACTTAAGCAAAAAATAAATTTGAGCTTTTTCGTATATTTATTTTAGTTTTAAATCTTTCAGTGGCCGCCATTTTGAAACAAGATGGCGGACAATGATATATATATATATATATATATATATATATATATATATATATACATATATATATATATATATATACATATATATATATATACATATATAAATCAACATTTTAACGGAGGGTGGTTTTGGGGTCTGGGGGTCATGGTCGGTCAAAATATGCCAAATTTTCCGGAATTGCTTCTCTCCGAACGGCTGCAATAGATAGCTTTATACTTTTTTGTATTGAAAGCTACCTGAAAGAAATCACACTAGCTGAAAATTTTCAATTGAGTGAAAAAGATGCAGACCAGGATACGAACTAAGAACCTTTGGGTTAAATTGCTGATGCTCTACAAACATACGTGCGTAATGACGTATACATTGTTTATTAGAGCAGATTTACCTGCATATTATTCTGTTAAGCTTATGTGACAAACCAGTTGTTATTCCCCAAAAACATTTTCTGAATAAATTGTGTAGACTTGAGTTTTGCAGAATAGTTCAGGTGATAGAAGGATAGCAATTTAAGCCAGAGGTCAGTGCTTCGACTCCTGGCCTGGACTTAGTTGTGAAAGATTGAATTTGTATGTTATCTGGGTAAAGGAAGAAATTACTTTATCAGTGTACACGATACATAAAAAAATCACAAAAAATTACATAAATTATTTGCAATAAAATAATAAAAGCATAAATGTATCCCGACACTTTTGGGTCAATAAAACTTGCCCATCGTCAGTGAGGTAGCATTCAAAGAACTAGTAAGATCTTATGTAAACAGTACGTAGATATTCAGGTTCAAAACAAACAATGTCGCATTTATACGGGGAAGTTTCTCAAAACGTATATAAAGAAGAGGAAGTTGCGCTATCGCTTGCATCATATTCGATTTATAAGATTAATGATTTAATGTTATCTTCATTAAGATACATTAAGATAATAAATCATATCTAAGTGGAATGTTTGGGGAAATAGATGAGATTATGATTCTAATATAGAAATAATAGAAAATATTCTAAAAAATATTATTCTTGTTTTTTCTCAACCGTAACTGTCTGTCATGAAATTTCAGACAATAAATGAAAATAGATTAAAAGTAAAGTGGGCTATACTAAAATATTTATTCTTTATTAAATATCACTAGATGGAACCCGTCAAAACGTGACGGAAAATAATACTATAACAATATCAGTAAAATAAGCTTCTTTATTATTTAAGTAGGGCTTCGTATCAAACAGTCTTTCAAATATTTTATTTTAAAAAATCCTCCCCCCCCCCCCCCGAGTGAAATGCTATTTCCGATGCAAACTCCAAATGAACACTCCGTAAACAAATGTGTAATGCAAATCAGTTTGACATTACCACCATAATCCCCACGACAAAAAAAAAAAGGTAATGGACCTATAAAGTATATAAAGTATCATACAAATAGTCCTATCATGAAGTATCATACAAATTTCCTACTTTCATCTCATATTCAGTAAATAAAAGAACATAGTATAAGCACCCCCCCCCCTGTGATAATGCAATCGAATGAGCTCCTATGCGCATATGTATTGCATCTGCCCAAAGGCACCGTTGAAATTCGACGTTAAAAAAAGTTTTAAAATGTTTAAATTAAAAGTTTTGAAATATCCGCTTTAATCATTGTTCATTTCAAATCCATATCTTCTAAAACGCATCCATTGTTTTAAGCTAATCAATTTTTATGTAAAAATGAAGAATTTTTGTTAAAAATAATAAATTAATATGCAGATCAGGGAGAATTTTAATGTTTTCAATTGTAATTTATTTGTATGATTTCTTCTATCCCTTTACATAATCAGGATGATTATTCCTTTTCCATCACAGTCGGTCTCTTATACAGTTAAACATCCAATGGATCTTTAAAAAAATAATAAATAACAGTTCCTAGCATATTCTGATTCAACATATACATCAACGAATTCAACATAACAATTTTATGTTAATCATAAACTAAAAATAGTTTTTTTTTTCTTTTGACGGATTTTATATTAGCGCCAAAATACTCTATCTTATGGATAATCTGATCTTATGATTTATCAGGTTTTTATTATTATTATTATTATTTTTACTTTTCATGAAAGTTAGGGATACCTATTTTCAATTGTTGCAACTTTTCAAGGGGCTATTTACATTATTAAAACAAACGGATGGTCATTGTTTAGATAGAATTAAAAAAATATTTCATGCTTGAAAATTATTTAAAAAGTCGTTAAATTAAGCGGCAGATTTCAAATAAATTTCAATCGAAAGCTAATTTTTTTTTCTAATTGAGGATGTAAGAATTGAAATTGTAAAATGTAGTAAAAAAATTAAATGTTTAGTATTTAGAAGTGATGTAAGCGCGATGAAAGCTAAAGCGATAGTGCCGTTTGTTGTCACAACCGTTATACATTTCTAAATATTGCCACTGTGTTTTGGTTGGCGTCCAAAAGTAGACTACCATTTTTTGACATCGAAAGTAAAATTCACAGTGAAAGAAATAAGACTTTGCCGCAAATAAGGAACTGTTAAATGAACTTATAACAAACATACCAAAATAATTCCTATAAAATATTAGCCTTACATTGTTTATTCTAGCTAAAAATACAATCATTATTTCGTTTTTTTTTCCTGAAATTCTTTACTTTTGTGAATTTTTTTATTAAAAAAGGAAATCTTAATAATTTAAATCCTATAATTTAAAAAAAGTAATTGGTAACATGTAATCAAGGTATGCAATCAAGATGAAGCAACCAATAAAGGCTCCAGTTCTAATCTTTAAAATTAAAAATTGAAATATCAGTTAATATTACGCCATGTTGACACAATCATATAAATTTTTCTTTTTAGTTTTTATCAATGTTAAAATGCATTTCAAGCTAAGCATAACGTCATTTTCACCGGTACAAACTTTTCACATGTACATTTATGCTTAAGCACCATGCATACAAATAAAAATATATTTTGCATTTAATTGTAATGAAAAAAAAATGGCATCAACAAAGTTATAATGCTTAATGATAAAATGAACCCAATGGACAATATTTCCGTGACGTCACAGTAAATATGAATTTTTATTTGCTTATAAAACACACGGATAAATATTTTTACCGAAATACTTAAACATTTTAACTATATTTTAACTTACAAATTAAAAAATTTGGCCTAAAAGTCACGTGCTTTTAATATTTAATATTTATTTTTTACTAGCCGCCACTGGCGACCAGTTTGGTCTCACTTAAATGTATGTTAAGCACTGTAACACGTTACTTTTATTCATAATTTATTTTTTTTCCGTAATCCTTCGACAAACCGGAAGATTCTAATAGACAAATCAAAAACTTTTTCGATCATGGTAGCATTTCGCATATTTTTTGTTGTTATGTATTTCATCTTTCTTGACAAAAACCGCTTAACCAACTTAAGCATTTATGCTTCATATCCGTTTGCTTATCAGTTGCAATATGCTTGCTAATGAGGAGATTCTTAAACATATTAAGTAGTTTTCCGTAATTGGATCCATTGCCAAATGGCGTATTTTAGTTAATACGATTTGGTGCAATGAAGTCTATTTTGTGAAAGTCTTTAATGATATCCACCATTTACACTGAACCATATTGTTGCCAATATATTTTTTGTTTGTTTGTTTGTTTCTCGCTAACTTGGGCTGTAGACTTGATTACGGGAGAATCAAGAAGAAAATCTATAATTATTCTCATTTAAAACGTCTTGAATAATGTGACATAATCGGAGTGCATATTATAACACGTAATTTTCGAGTATGGTTTGGTGAAACATTGAACTTTTGGAAGCCAGTTTTGATAATCACGTAAATATGTCACACCAACATTACTGCCTATAATTCTAATTACAGCAACCCGTTTTTTCTCTATATATTGCAACTCTATAGTTAATATAGTGCCCCGGTGCGTCTACGACAGCTGTTCCATCAGAACATTTGATTTCAAAATAAAAGTATCGTTTCTAATTTGCACACGCGAAAAATAAAAGCTGGTATTGGCGATTTTAAAAATTCTATTGGCGAGATTTGCGCCCAAATAACACAAAAGTACTTAATGATGTTATGTATTTTGTACATGTATATTAAATTACTGTTTTGCAAGCGATTGGTCATTAATAATGGTAAATATGATTGGTGATTAACAATCATTTTCGGTGGTCTCTCTTCCTTTCACGTATAATACATAAATACCAAATTAACTGACAATTTGTTTCGGAATTTGATTCATTAAATATCATTACATGAATTGTATTTGTTTACATTCAGCTTACATCAAGAAAAGATAAAGAATGAAGTTGAGTTGTATAGCACATAATTATGGTAAACTTTGATTGTGTCACTGGTACGAATTATTTTTTTCCCACCAGGCAGCGCTCCAAAAAATCTTTCATGGAAAACTAACTTTACGAACGATTATCTCCATGGTTTAATGGTTTAATATTTTAAACCTTCACGACGAATTAATCTTTTTTTTTTTTGTTTACTTTCATGGATAGAGAATTTGAACTGCGAAGCTAATTTGAACTGAAGTTATTGGAGAATATATACATAATTGAACGTAAGTCATCTCTTATATATTAATTTATTTTGAACGATCTTTCTAAAAATGTCACATTTATGAAGTTTTATTCGAAAAAATAATTTTTAATAAAAATGGCCACCTGGCATATGAAAAAGTGAAACGGACATTCCGGAACTGTTGATGACAGTCACATGACTTACGGTTTTATTATAGAGATGCTCGCAATCATAGAGTTCTGAAAATAAACTCTGTACGTCGCAACAGTGGGCGTTAATCCGATTGCCGACTTTATGACGTCATAAGCAGAAGTAAAATTTTAATTTAAGAATACGGCTAATTAATTAAATGTTCGAACAAACGAATTTACGATAACAAATCTGTGACCAAATATCTCTCATTTAAAAAAAGAATGATGTAATTTGATGTAGTAGTTTGTTCTCACGGATTGTCGAAACAAAATGCTTAGCGTTTTAAATATATAGATTATTTATTGAATGCGTATTTCAGGTAGCGAGAGAATTTTTTTCTTGCGATGGCGTATGAAAGAAAGGTGTTTTTTGCCTTTTTTTTCTTAATTTGAATTGTGTAAATAAAAATGAATTCTTTGCAGATAGGGGGAGTAAGGTAATATCGGAAACCTTATTATTATATTCATTTTGTAGAATGTTAAAAATCTGCAGCAAACTGTCCAGTCATTCAACTTTTTTTAAAGATAATGGTTGCTTGACAATATTATGAAGCGTACATACATTATAGACAATATTATGGTCAGAATAGAGTTAAACTATGGTTTTGTGATCGTTTTCTGTAAAGAAGGTCGAATTCCTGGAAACTTTGTTGCAAATTTTTATCGGTGTAGATAGCACGTCCAAGATAATTTAATAAAAAAAAAAATTCCCTGACGGCTTGGCCTATTGACACAGGTAGATTTCGAAGACGCAGACCATGGGTCGCCTGTTTATTCGGAATTCTGGAAGAAATGACACTTTTGCCATGATGCGGCAGTTGAAACCGCCTACTTCGAAGTCTACCTGTGTCAAGTAGGCGGAGCCGGCAGAACTTTTTTGCTATTATTATTATATATATATATATATATATATATATATATATATTTGCTGTAAAACTTAGTCCTATCAAATACTTTTGTCAGTATAAAAGTTGTAGATAATATTAAGAAAATTTATAATAAAGTTGTGAATTTTTTTCTTCTCAAACCCCTATTTTCCCCTTTCGGGGCATTTTTAATTAAATCAAAAATCTGCCTTACATAAATATTTGGTCCTTTTCGAAGAAGTAATAATAACTTTAAACATATTCGATATGTATCAAAATTAAGAAATTATTTATTTTTTCTGTTTTCACAAACACCCCCCCCCCCCCTCCCTTGGTTCAATTTTGCCCATTAACGAACTTGACCGAGATTTTATGCCCCTTGATTTTATGTATCAGTTTGCAAAAGATTTGTGCAGAATTATGGAAGCTATCGTGACCATAAAAAAGTTATATATATATATATATATATATATATATATATAATTATAATATCTATGAATTTCAAAAAACATATCAAGTTCTATTATCATTCTACTTAAATCTCCAAAGAGATAATTAATGATATTGTGTATACAGAATACCACATAGCTAATAATTAACATGTGCAAACATAATATTACCATAGCTTGTGCTTCAATGGTAATTGGCCTAATTTTTACTCATACCTAAAGAATATTGGAAAAAGAAAAAAAAATAGAGAGAAAGGGAAAAAAATATATAAATTGGAGTTGCAATTAAGTAAATACAAATGGATTAATAAATTAAATATGAACCATATACAATGGAAAATTGGATCACATGAGAATTAAATATGAATTGGATATGAAAAAACACATGCACATGTACTCATCAGCCTGGATGCACCCACATGTGTTTTAAATAATAATTCAGTGTTTCATAATTCTACTGGCATAATGCTAAGATCAGTAGAATCCTCCAGGTACACTGAATTATTACCAGACAACAATTGGAAATATTAAAATTTGGAAATATTTAAATAGGAAATAAAAAACCATTAAGAATATACAATATATTTCACTCACAATGATTATCCCAAAAACTGTATTTAACACCTCACGAAATTACCACGAGATAACAGTTTTGAAATAATAAAATTGGAATATATATATATATATATATATAGTTTTGAACTGGGGGGTGATTTTGGGTTCTAGGAGTCATAGTAGGTGAAAATCTGCAAAAACTTTTCAGAAATTTCAACTTAGGGAAGAATGTAAAAGGTAGTATTTCTTACGAAATCTACCCAAAATTTGCTTAAATTCTCTGCAATTATCGTTGTACAGCAATATTATTATAAATAAACGATTTTTGCATCACTTTTATAATGGAAACTTTACTAAACGTCAGAGGTAGCAAGAGAAACATTTTCTTGATATGATGTTTGCTATTATATATAAACGGTTTCTACATCACACCTATAGTAATAAAAGCTTTTCTGGAAAAAGTTAAATAATCTGGTTTTATCCTACCAGTGAAATAAGATCGCATGAGTATTTTAATCTTACAGTAAATGAAGGTGCTTAGACTTTTATTTTGCAAGAAACAACAGATTTTTTACAAATTTAACTAACGAACTTAGCTAACAACATATTAATTATAAGTATAATTATTTAATATTTAAAAACAAAAGAATAATTATCTTCTTTACAATATTAGAAAATGCGGTATATCAGTATATTAGTATGCAGTTTTTGGAAAAATTGCCTGATCCCGCGCAAAGCTCCTGTGCTCGTGTCTACCCTTTGAAATATATGCATATTAGAATAAACGAATTTCAGCACTACATGCATAAATACTATGCAGAAAAACTTCTCCGCGTAGGCCTGGATACTTTGAAATTATATATATGCACATCATAAGATATAGACACCTTTTAGAAATATTAAAACAGAGGTATTTTTTCAGCATCATGCATATTCAAACATTTGCAACACAATAGTTACTGGGGACAATTTACAATTTAAAAAAATGTATAAATATTGTGTTGAAAATATATACACCTCACCGTGTCCCCTCATATGATCAATGAATGAAATATAGCATCATAACACGTCGTTAAATCATCAAAATCATAATAACATCGTCAAAAGTTATCGTATAAAAGTATTGTAATCATAAGTAACTATTTGTTTGCGAGCAATAATAAAACAGATAACGAAGCTGGCTAAATTTAGGTGTAGCAGGTTTGATTTTATAGAAAAACCTTCGGCAAAAAAGAAATAATCGCTTTTTTGCTACCACGTACCTTAGAGTTTTATCGCATCAAAATATTGTAATCATAAGTAACTCTTTTTTTGCGAGAAATACCACAGCAAATAAAGAAGCAGACTAAAGTTATGTTTAGCATGTTTGATTTTCTAAACAAACCCCTTGTTGCCGTCGGCCAAAGAGATATAACCACTTCTTCACCGCCACGTATCTTAGGTTTTATATATATAAGTGTGAAAAGTATCAATTTTTTGTAAAATTAAAATCAATTTTGTCGATGTTGTGTCGATGTAGACTGCGTTTTCTTAAAACGTTATATATGGGCAATTTAAACATTGTTTTATATTATCTGGTTTATTTCGAGTAACATATCTGTCTTACCCGAATAAAAAGACAATCGTTAAGCAAGAGATAAAAATAATGCACCAATACATACAAGCTAGAGTTTCATTAATGAAAAATAAGCTGATAAAATATGATATACATAATGATATAAAAGTAACTTCGATAACATTAAATTAGTTCACATTTATGATTTTTCAAAACTAGCGACCATTGAAATAAAAAATTACAAAATAAACTTTCGGACAAAGAAACTACACAACATGCCAATGTGATGATACAGTATTTGCCAATTTTTTTATTTTCTCATATTTAATATGACCATTTCAACCGTTGTCACTGTTTACATGAAAGCTGATATATCCGATTTCACCCGTGCATACGGTTTTCCCTAACACACAACCACACCATTTTCTTATATTTTGATACTATAGAAGATAGTATGTTTAATAGAAATTATTTTGACATCATAGTTGGATAATGACATCAATAATAAACCAATTAAAAGTGTTTCACATCAGCTATAAAAGAAGAAAATCTGGAGTGCTCAAACAGATTTTCCAAACACGTTACAGAACATAATACGTTCAAATAAATAGTAATATCAAAATAAATAAAAACTTAGATCCTAATTTTACAAAGTTGAAACGTTGCACTTGTGAAAATGACCTCATATTCTAAATAACCCGTCACTTTAATTCAAAAAGCTCGAATTGTTTTTTCTAAAATTATGAATTAATTTTCAATGAATTTCCATTACCTGTGCTGAAATTAAGACCTGATAATTAAATTAAACATTGAAATCGAAATTACATAGACATGTTAATAGGAGTTTGAAATTGTTTGAAAAATGCAGATATTTCACTGATATTCCCCGACAACATACAATAATACAACTTCTTTGTTTTTACCAGATTAATAAAACTCGCTCTATTTTTTTCTTTTCCTTTTTAACAAATAAAAAACGTTTTGCAAAATTAAGTCACGTTATAGCAAAATAATATTGTTGTATCAAAATAAGTCGAGTGTGAACAATAAAAGTATTTATATGAATAATTCAGTTAAAAATAAAAATCAGGACCTTTTTCTATAAAAAAGTTTGGAAAATTATTTAGATACTAAACTCTTTGACTATAAACAATTAATACAGCTCTTTTGAGACTTGTCTGTATCACATACAACTAATTGGAGCTCAATCAAAAGTATAGTTTGAGAGCAATCTTGTTCACTCATACACACACATACTGACATCAAAGAGAAAATACATAAAACAGATTCTCTGCACCATAAAAAGTAAATAAATACCAACACAGAAGCATGCTTACGTACATATGAATCATTCTAAAAATAGCAAAAACGCATTGAAGGAGGCTTAAAATATAAAAATATACGAAATATTTCCATAATCAGGGTTTACCATTGTTACAATACTGTATGTAGATGGAAAATAAAAAGATTTTTACAATATAAATGAATTAAATGAACGCAAATCTCGTGGCACACATAGATTTGTCAATATTTTTTAAATGTTGTGAGTAATTAATTTTTACTTCAATTAAATAATTTATTTCAAACTGAATATTAGGGGAATTTAAAAAAAGAATACGGATTTTAGAATTAAAAATACAAAAACATTCTCACTATATTATGTTAACTGTAAAATTATTCAATGTAATAGCATCATATATTCTCTATTAAAGTCCTTAATCTGATAAAAGTAAAAAGAATAAATTATGTGAAAAAGAAATGAGATAAGAAATTCTTCCAAAGAATATAATACTCTCAAGTTTATTTTTATTTTTTAACTAGAACTGTCTGTCATGAAATCTGAGAATGTAAATGAATATCGATAGAAAGAAACGTAAGCATTTTTTATATTTTCATGTTTTTTTTTTTTAT
Organism: Maratus michaelseni; assembly: GCA_963931845.1. Classification (NCBI taxonomy): domain Eukaryota; kingdom Metazoa; phylum Arthropoda; class Arachnida; order Araneae; family Salticidae; genus Maratus; species Maratus michaelseni. The sequence goes on along the minus strand of OZ007596.1, from coordinate 125,145,147 downwards.
CCACAGAGGTAGAGAGGGAGATTTTCTATATTATGATGTATAAGAGAAAAATGATATTTCACTTATTTAAAAAAATCCCAAGGGGTTAAAATAATGTCTTGTTCACACAGAACATTTTCTGTCATTTTATTAGATTTTGGTATGCTCTAAAGAAAAAGTCTTTAAAAGCATATTTTTTTAAATGAAAACTTCTTGAAATTATATAGTTGATAAAGATATCCTTAAAAAGCGTAAGAAGGTAGAAGCTTAAGGCAAAAATCGCATAAGCGATAAAAGTAAAAAATACTTCATTGTAGAAATGAATTAAATTTGCATTTATCACGCGGCACTCATCAGTTTCTGGAGATTTATTTAGCGAAATTATTTATCTCTCTTAAAAATTCGTTTCTGGAATGTTTTTTGAGCACCAATGATGAAGTAAAGATTTAATTTAGAAATAACAATGCAAAATTTATACAAATTGACATTGTAAGCTACAACAATTTTTCATTGTGGTACAATTATAATATCCACAATTTAATGTTAGCTCAATCCTATTTAATCGTAAAAAATGATTCGAATAGAAACATTTTTGAACTTGTCCATAGCAGGAATAAAAACATAGACACCTATTTTAAATTACAAACCTTCAACAATTAATAAACGTGTTTTAGAGTACCTTTAACTTCGGTTTATTCGCTTGAGATGGGTTTGCGAAAGATCATATGTTATTGCCAAAAATAGTTTTCTCTGTGAATTCCGTCGTCTTGAATTGTCCAGGTTATCTCATTTTGTAGAGCATTAGGAATCTATTCCAGTTTTCATAAAGGAAAAATTTCTAAATACGGCAATACTCTCAGTTTTATTTCTCTAATCATAATCGTCCGTCATGAAATCCGATAAAGTAAAGTAAATGAAAATTATAAGGCAAAAACTTGCTGGGAGTAATACTAACATCATATCTACGGTGACAACCATTGAACAGTTAATTTTGCTTTTTTGCAAATGTTGTAACTTCTAAGTATCGCACAATTTCAATTTTTACACAGTTGAACAAATAGTACTTTCAAAAGTAATTTTTTTGAAAACTGAACCTCCATTTATTGATTTTTTATGGTTTTTAAAATATTTGTCAAGCACGAATTTTTGATATCTATCTAAATAATGAGCGTGCAACCCGACTAAAAAAGATAAACCCGTTTGCAGTTCACACAATATAAATAATTCAGCATTTGTTTGTTTCTATGTAATATTCCGTAACTACATTGCCAAACGAAATTCAAACTTAATAAATAAATAAATAAAACACGAATTTAACAGACGTGTAATGGAACTACGCGATTAACAACTAAAACAATCAAAACCAAAAAGTTTGCTACAAATGCCTTCCTCTTGCACCAAACAAGCTTTTGGATGTAGTTTATGGGTAAACTAAGAAAATATGCTAAATGTAAAATTTTATAAGAGTTTTGAGTTAAAAATTATTATCGCCCACATATCAGACATCTTTAGGCCGGGTAGTTCGAGATTGATCGTCTGTTATCGATAAAAATTAAATTAAGAATTACTAAATATTTCCAGGTTTTATAGTCCCGGGGTATAACGAGATTTTTTTTCTAAAGATGCTGTATCGAAGGAAGGTGACATTTGATTTTTCTTTTTAATTTTTCTTAAGATTATAATAATGACTAATGCACAGATACTTTTTTGTTCAGCACTATGTTACATTTTGATATATGTTACGAAAACACTTTAGCATAATAGTTATATTATTTTTTTTCTTCGCAACACGTATTTTAATCTATTATTTTATTAGATTTCTTTTATGGGTTACTGAAAAATCGTAAAAAGCATTGCCCTGTTTAAGGTCCCATTATATATAAAGAAAATAAAAGGAATGTCTTACTTGAAAATTATTAACTGAAAATAATTCAATAAGTAAATATGCCACGCTTGCATTTTGCGACACTTTTCAAACTGAGCGAAACTACTTGTTCATGTCTACTAGTTTTTGTTTATAATTTAATTCCTTGTCTTATTTGTTTTAGAACTAATTATGAAAAGTAAACATATTTTAGAATTATTAATGCAAAATCCTTTCGAAATTATCATTTTAACTATGAGAATAATAGTACAACAATGACAACATAGCATTATGTGCCTTAAAATTTTCTGATATGGTAAATGAAATCTAATCAATATGTATGCAATATATATACATGGCGTCCCATCAAGGCCACCCAATATCTTCACAACCAGAATTTTCTTTTGTAGTAAATAAAAAATTTCCAAAGAACTATACCTCTACGTCCCATAGTTTTCGAGAAAATGCGAAAGAAAAATATGACATCATATTTGGTGCAAGAAAAAAAAATATTCATTGGAAACATGAACATCAGTATTTGCACATGTTTTCAGATGCAGATACAAACAATATCCACCGCGCATATGGAGACATGCATGCGCACGCCTTGTAATGACGTCAAATCGTCAATAAAGTTTTTTGTTCTTGCAACGGATATGACATCATACATTTCTTGCATATATTTCTTGAAACTATGGATCGTGCAGGTCGTGCAGATCGTGCATCTTTCGGCATTTATTATGTTCTTTAAACGAGAAATCTGGCTGTGCAGATTTTGTGCAGTCTTGATGGTACACCTCTATATATAAGAAGAAGATAAAGACAATTAATATGATTCATAAAACGTAACTGTTTTTTATAAAGTATGAGGAAATAAATGAGGATCAATTAAAATACAACAGTGTTTTAAATAAATAAGTGTTTCTGATTATTTTAGGTATTATTATCCACGTGTAGAGATATATTTTGTCTTTCGATTATGCATGAAAAAATGTGATTTTAATTTTTTTTCTTAATTTTCCTTAATATAAAATTTTTATTTTCACATGTGCATTTTTTTGATTAACGCATTGAATTTTGATATCGTTTATAAAGAAAAAAAATGAAAGAGTAGATTTTGAAGAGACGATGTGGAAATTACTGAAGCTAATTTAAGAAAGCAAAAGAATAAAAAAAGGAAGAAAAATCCTCATCATCTGCAAAAAAGAAAATAATTCCGCAGTTAAAAAAAAAAAAAAAACTGAAAACAAAACTTGTGATCCCTACCCTATGTGTTAATTTTTCTATTATTGAATCTACATACATCGTACATTTTGTATGTAAAAAATGTTACTTCGAAATATATATATGTATTTTTTAAGGAAAAGAATGAAGCGAACATATTATAGAATTAAAAAGTTAAAATTATTTTAAAATTGCTATTTGATCATTAAATATATTTTAGTGTAACATTATAATATTGTCTACATTTATATTCATCGTGATGATACATGAAATCTAAATAATACAGTAAAATATACAGATAAGAAATTCTTCTAAAGATTATAATGCTTTCAATTGGATCTATGAACTGTAAATGCCTGTCATGAAATACTAGAAAAGAAATGGAAATCGACGATAAGCAATGTAAGCATTTCTAAACTTTTCATGCTTTATTATACTTACAGATAGAGTTAAACATTTTCTGTCGATGGTGTATTTTTTCATTTACCTTGTGGTTATAAAAAGGTCTCCCTTACAGATATTTTATCATCATTTTATTAGATTTTGGAAATATTCTGCGAGGAAAATATTTTTCAAAGGTAATTCCATAACGATCCCATCTTGAAACTGTTACTGTCAGAGCTTTTAATAAGAAAAATCAAAAAAAAAATAAATTCACATCAGTTGTAAAATAAAAAAAGGATTTCATGGTTAAAATAAATCAATTCACAATAAATAAATGCTATAAAGCAAAAACATGTCCATGAGTAACGTTGGTGTGAGTTTGACAAGTAAATTTCACTTTTACTACAATTTCTGTAACTTCTGAATTTTCAATTTTTGAATCTTCAAATAGGACAAAATACACTATATGGTCATTAATGACCGGCAACTTTCAATTTTAGACATTTTGTGGAATAGTTAAAAATGTACTTGTCAGATTCTTCTGGAGTTTTAGAATTAAAAAGAACAGGTTTGACTTCATATTTATCAACGTCGATTTGATAAATATAATATCCCCCTTGGATATAATATCCCCCTTGGAGTATAATTAGGGGGCCAAAAAAAATTAAAGAAAAAAAATAATACTTGGGATCACCCTGTAAAATAAAATGCACGAAATGATCTATCGCTACAGAATATACATAGGCAGACATTGTACAATATGTGTATTCATTTGTGTAAGAATATCAGGTATATTAATAGAAATATAGCGATTTTTAAAAATATATATATATAAAAATTCTTGCATGTTTTTTGCTTCTAACATGCAGGGTTTTTAACCAAATTTAACGCCATTTTCAGAAAAATTGACAAAATATAGTAGAAACAATATAGTGTAATTGAAATGTAAATATATTAAATATTTAAAGAAATATGGGCAGTTCTATAAAATATTTTTATCTGCGCATGCGCGAACGATAAAAAGGAACTTTTTGCATAATTTAATAGTCAAATCTATGGAGCAACTTATTAAAAAAATCAGTCAAATATCGCTAAAATTCAGAGAGATATCGGCGTTAGAGTGAGCTGTTTTTTAGTTTCTCACTAAAACTCGCTAAATGATAAGGGATTGTCCACAAATTGTCATGTTTATTTTTTATACTATATTTCATTTTTTATTGATACTTTAGTTAGCCTTGGAAAACTTTATTACACCAGGTTATAATACTTTTGGAATGGATCGTTTGATTTTGATAATTCTTTTTTTGTTCGAATAAGCTCGTTAGGGTAGTTCTTCAAAAAGAACTAAAGTATCATAAAAAATTGGAAAATAGTATTAAATAAAAAATGACAATTTGTGAAAAATCCCTTATCAATCAGCGAGAAACTAAAAAATTGCTCACTCTAACGCCGATATCTCTTTGAATTTTTACGATATTTGACTGATTTTTTTTAATAAGTTGCTCCATAGAGTTGACTACTAAATTATGTAAAAATTTCCTTGTTATCGTTCGCGCATGCGCAGATAAAAATTATTTTATACAACTGCCCATATTTCCTTAAATATTTAATATATTTATATTCCAATTGCACTATATTGTTTCTAATACATTTTGTCAATTTTTCTGAAACTGGCGTTAAAATTGATTTAAAACCCTGTATGTTAAAAGCAAAAAACATGCAAGAATTTTTTTAATTAAAAAAAATCGCAATATTTCTATTACTATACTGCTATTCTTACACAAATGAATACACATATTGTACAATGTCTGCCTATGTATATTCTGTAGCGATAGATCATTTGGTGCATTTTATTTTACAGAGTGATCCCGAGTATTATTTTTTTCTTTAATTTTTTTTATGTCCCCTATTTGCCCTCCTTATCAAATCAACAATGATAAATATGAAGTCAAACCTGTTCTTTTGGATCCTAAAATTCCAGAAGAATCTGACAAGTATATTTTTAAATATTCGACAAAATGTCTAAAATTGAAAGTTGCCGGTCATTAATGGCCACATAGTGTATATCACGTTGAGTAAAAAGTTTTCCGCCAAAATTTTTTTATTGCAAAATGATAAATACATACGAAATCTTGAAAGCTAATGAAGATAGTCATCTCCGTTTAAATCTACAATCGTTTTCCAACGTTTTGGCAACGTTTCAATCCCTTCTGCGAAAAATTGTGGCGTGCGCGAGTCCAGAAAGAAATCGACCTCATTTATGACCTCCTCATTTGCATGAAGATTGTGCCATCAAGATGCAGCTGCAAATGTGAAAACAGACAGAAATATGAAGGCTGTATGGTGGATGTTGCATCAAATCCCACTCCAGCTTGTAGAGCGTCCAGCCGGTAATCGTACTAACGTGTGGCCGGGCGTTATCTTGATGTAAGAGAACCACCTTCCTTCTGAACACTTTTCTTCGTTTTTAGCGAATGGCTTCGCGAACTTTGATTAGCATGCTGCGGTATATTGCACTGTTGATAGTCTTTCCGCTTTTCAGGTACTCTTTGTACATAATTCCATGACAATCCTACCAGATGCAGAGGAAAACCTTTTTTTTAGTTAAGGAACGTCTTGTAACCGAGCCACCTGATTCCCCAGGTGCTGAATACACTCCTTTATGGCTTGTATTGTTGCAGTACACCCATTTTTCATCACAGGTCACAATTCTGCCCAGAATGTTCTCTTTTCTTTGATATCTGAGCAGAGCCAAACAACATTTTTTTCTCCTGCGCTTATCTCCAGCAGTCAATTCTTTAGGCACCCAGCGGTTGAAATTAAACGTTAGGTTTATGCGTTTTAAAGCGTTAACTATTGTTTTTTGGCAAACGTTAAGTTCGAACGCAATAGTTGGATTTGAAACATTTCTGCCTTGAACAATGATTTGCTTTAACTGCTCACAATCAACTTCAATTGGGCGGCTGGAACGTGGTTCATCTTCACTGTCCCCAAGCTTTGAATGTATCATAAGAAACAGTATTGATTCCTAAACTTTCACACATCTTTCTGTGGCATTCAGTCGCACTGAGTTTATTATGGAACTCATAGTAAATAATCGTTCTGATCTGCTGAAGTGATAGCACCATTTTAAACACTTTTTTGAAGCACAATATAATAAATTTTTAACAAACAAATTACACAGTCATGTAGTTCCTGTGCTCTGCTTTCGAATGCAAAAATTGGTTGACTGAAAATCTAACAACCTCACAAATGACAGCTGTTTGTGCGAAGGTATCTCCCCTTGGCGGAAAACTTTTTATTCAACATAATATTTTTAATTCAATTTGCTTGAAAACTGTATGTCAATTCAATGCTGTTATAACTTAAAAAAAAAAAAAATTCAAGTATAATAATAATAATAATTAAAAAAAACTATATCTATTGCGTGCAGCCCAATTATTAGACATTACTCCATTTGCACTTAAAACAATATAAATATCTCATAATTTTTTTTCGGCTAATACTGCAAAACGGAATTAATACTCCCTCAACAAATAAATAAAATAATAAAATTAAAACATAAATTTAACAGACATATAATCTAACTACACGTTTAAACCACTAAAATTATAAGAGTCCAAAAGGGTGAGAAGAAGGAAATCTTTGTGATTTCTTCGAATAATCAATTCCTGGCTTGCGGTCAATACGAAAGTATTGTTTTTAATAAATTTCAAAATTTCATTTAAATACATAATTGATATTTTTCATATAAAAATTATTTTTGGCGTTGTTAGTGAGCAGGGCAATCAAAAAATGCATTAAAGGTAAAAAATATATTCTAGTTTTAGCTATATTTTGTTACCCTGGAAACCCGGGAGGGAACTCCTAATTAACTTAAAATAAGAACTGACATTTTTACAGAATTTCCCAAGTTATGATCCAATCTATGCATTTTAAGAAAAAAGATGTTTCAAGAGCAAACCTTTCTTTATTCTTGCTTTTGCTTTTTAAAAAATTAAATTCGCGAACTTATTTATTTAATTTTTAAGACTATATAAAAATATGTACACGTACATTATACAATTTTTAAAAAATTACTCACTTGTTAGATAGATGCAAGTTCACCTGCATCAGAATGCACCGCAAAATTGCACAAATGTTTAATGATGAATAAAAATCGCCGTAAATTTAACATAACCAGGTAGTTATCTCCGATTCTGAAAATATTTCACTAATCTTCAGAATTCTTTCATGAGGCGTACCAGTCGAAAGCTTATTTAAATAACAAAAACGTATTTTGTGAAAACATTTAGATTGTAGATAAGGGAAGGATGCTCTTTTATTATAGAGTATATTTCCATAAAAAATGAAGGTTTTTTTTCTATTTTTTTTATTATTCTGGATAATTTGGTTAGTCTTTCTGCTTATAGTTCCTGAAATTAATGGAAATGTTTCGAAATCGAAATTAAGAAATTTATATGTATTTTTCGTAACAGTTTCTGCTAAACCATTTAATCTTTCCATTTTTACAGATGATAATTGCCCACTTAAACAGATAACAATAAAAATAAAAATAAAACCATGAAAACTTCTTGCATAATTGGAGTAAATACACATTATGCATATTTCAATCGTTAATAATATTTTTATACTGAAATTTGTAGGTGTTCTTACTATTTTTTTTAATTTGAAAGTAGATCTACTATTTTAAGAACGATTTTTATAACTCAGAAAAACAAATATTATTCAATAACATATATAAGTATATAAAAAACCTCTTTATAATTCAAATATTTCAATGCATATTAAGTTAAGAATATTATTTGAAAATCAGTTTTGAAAACATATTGTGATTTATAGGTTACAATTCATTATGGATCAATGAAAATTATAATATTCAACTTGTTCTTCGACATACAAAAAAGAAAAACGCTCACATTCTCTAATTCAATGATTATAAGTATATTGGCCATTTCTGATATGAATGTAAAATTCTAATACGTCGCTTATATCACAGGAAACATTGCATATAAGAAGGATGATATTTGATTTTCAAAATGAGAAGGTTATTCAACGAAGCTTATTTAAATATCATGAATAAAATTCTTATATGACATTTCTGACATCTGTTGGAATTGGTACTCAATGCTAGTTTTAAGCGGAATGTAAATTTTTAAAAGCTTCTATTTGCTTCATATTCAGTAAGTTATTAAATAAACTTAGTCTGGAAATGCTTATAGTATTAAAATTCTTTTAAATATAATGTAAGCATTTTCTGAGCCATTTATTTTGTTTTTCGCGAAAACTATTTTGGTGATTACACAAGAAAATATTTTTAATACATTTTATTTATCTTTCAACATTTTATTACTGATATTTAATCAATAATATATATTAACTATCAATCATAATAATACATGATTGTTATTTAATAAGTGTAAATAAAATTAATATTGATATTTAATCAACTATTATTAATATTGGTATTTTGAAACGTATGGCATTATTTATCTTTTGTTATTTTATGACATTATTCGTCTTTTTTAAGACACACTTATCTTTACTGCGACACAATATTTGTGAGAATATAACTGACTGATAAAATTGTTTAGATATATATGCACTTGTTTTTATCAGAAATTTGCTTGCTTTATGGATTTACCAAACTCCGTACTGTAACTTGTAGCGTGCGCAATATTTAATTGAAACATGAAGGTGAAATAGCTATAGTCCAATCAAATAGTCAGAACTAGATGCAAAAAATCTGCTAGAAGATTTTATGTTTTAAAACTGTTTATGGGGATGCTAATAACAGGAATTAATGGTTCCCAACAAAATATCTTGTTAATAAACTTTGTGGAGCCAAAAAATACGACATTTTCGGACTTTTTTCAGTTTTATTTGCTTATAACTCAAACACTATAAATGTTTTGTGTACGATACTTAATTATAAAAAGAAATATCATTAAATTCTCTACAAATTTCATTATAAAATTGTTTTTTCTAAATCCATTACCAAGCGCGCTACGGCTTTTTGAAAATGACACTTTTTTTTTCAAATTTGTGGAAAATCGCAAAAATTTTTTGACACCATTTTTCATTCATTTTATCCTCTTTAACGTAACTTGTGTATATTACAGGTATTTCGATGATATCTATAATGATTAATTGCAATGGTAACATTGTAAAAAGATTGACAAGATTGTAAAATATTTCGTTTTTAGAAGTTAAGTGGAGAACATTTATAGTAGGTCTTTACATGAAAATAAGTAAAAAATATGTACAGTAACATTTTTATTATACTTAGTAACGTTTGGAGCGCTTGTGGGTTGATGGGTCTGGTTTGTCAACCTCAGCTTGAAGAGCAGACGAGCAGGTTGCTTGTTCTTCAACAGTTTTGATCTTCTTCGATATTCTTGCGACATCATCAATCTGGTCGTCAAAGACATCGTCGTTGTTGGTATGGTCGATAGTTTCCCAGGCATCAGCTTCATCAACCTCTTCTTCTGGGTAAATAATGTCATCCACATTTTCGCAGTTGAGTCCGTTCCAGTTTTTGCAAATTGCTGAGCATTTCAGTCCTGATTTTTGACAAGAGCATGCATTACTGCACACATTTTCACAGCTACATGAAACAACATGCAGCAAGGATTCAGGTGCTGGGTTTTGGCCCATTTGAACTGGCTGAAAGAGACCGTCAGACCTGCGAACCCACCCCCATTCTTCTAGAAGTATGTTGTTTCCCAGCCACGCTTGCACCTGAAGGTAACATCGGAGGAAATGACGCTGCCCAGCCGCTAGCGTTGGTGGTAGCCTTGCAAGATGGACTTTGCTTTTTGTGGCAGATTTAGCAAATAACTGGAACCTCAAGATATTCAATGTCTGTATCCAATGTGTCTATGTATCCACTGTACCCCGCAATAATGAATTTTTCCCCAGCCTTGATGATATTTTGATGGGTAGTCTCTGGTTTATTGAACACACAGACTATTTTTTCAAGCTGATCTTGTTTTTTCACCGTGTTACAAAACTTTGATTTTCCTTGTTCAAAAAGAGCGGATGTTGTATCGCATAGGCTGACTGCATGAGTGAACGGAACATTGTTGTAATTGTATTTGTATTACATGGTTGAAAACCACTTTGTTTTGATGTTACCTCTTCCTGGTTTTGGAAAAACAAATTTTTGTGTTGGTATGCCAACCCGTCATGATCACGAGAAGGTCAAAATCTTCTTCAACAATTACGACACTTTCAGAAGTTTGAGTTCTTGAAATGGCTAACGTAATAATCATGACATCAGCGTCTTCTTCTGCCTGGTCAGATTGCATTTTGTAATTTTGAAACTCTGTTTCCAGTAATGAAATGAAGCGGTTCATGTTTCTGTCATTGGCCAGAAATTGGACCCGAGGGACTCTGCTTAACATTTCCGCTGCAACTATGACTTCGGTAGAAGTATGCATTGATAGACGAATTCTTTCTGCACTTTTCGTTCAATTCTGTTACCCCTCAGATGGATACAACGGCGACCTTTGATCCAAAAATTTTCTGAATGTAAGAAACATATCTTTTAACAATAGATTTGAAGGAAACATTTTGAGGGCAAGTTACTTTGTGAAGAACGTACCCTCCGTCAATAAAAAAACTTATATTTTCCGATGAGATCCAAATTGTTTAATGGAATGAATGTACTGTAGAACGAGGATTTTGTGTCTTTTCTAATCCCTTCATTGGAGAACAGAGACATCGGATAGGGAGAATGTTTATCTGTTAGTAAACTTTGCACGTCTTCATCACTCTGCTTCATTAAAAAAACCATTTGAATGAGAGTCAAGGAATGAACAGACATAACTGTAACGTTTCCGAAATTTAAACTGCTGACAACAGAAGCCAGAGTTACTACCTTATTCTTTTTCTTGAATTTCACACTCTTGAAATTATCTCCAACAATTCTTCTGACTCCCGTCTGTCCCATTTCTTTAGCCAAATAGCAGTTAACGTCAGCCTCTCCAACAATCCCCCTACTGATGGACATTACGTAGACACTTTCGGAGAAAGGAGGATGCACTAACAACCAATCTCGCAGTTTGTTTGAGTCATTACTGTCTCTATCATTGCGGGAACTTCTGGCATTCACGTGCTGTTCCGAAACTTCAGAAGCTACTTCACAGTATGCCTCTATTTCATCGCATATGTTTTGCATATAAATCATTCCCAGAGTCCATCTCGCTAAAATCTCCCTTGAAAGGTTTTCCCCCATTTCACTTATTCATCAATAGGTACGCTTCGTTCCCGCAGTAATTGACGAAAAGAAAATTTTTATCGGGATAGGAGGTGAAAAATAGGTTATTTTCTGTAAAGTTGAAAAAAATTGTCATTTTCAAAACGCCGTAACGTGCTTAGTAACGGCTTTAGAAAAAGGTATTTATAATGAAATTTGTAGAAAATTGAATGCTCGTTCTTTTTGTAATTAAGTATGGTACACAAAAAGTTTATATTTTTTAAGTTATAAGAAAAAAACTGAAAAAGTCCAAAAATTTTGTATTTTTTTGGCTCCAAAAAGTTTCGTCTCAAGATATTTTGTTGGGAAACATTAATTCCTGTTATTAGCATCCCCATAAACAGTTTTAAAACATAAAATCTTCTAGCAGATTTCCTGCATTTATTGGCAATATTTTCTGACTGTTTGATTGGACTAATAAGCTAAAATTCACAACTTTGTCATTTTGGATAATGAAAAGGCAGTTATTATTGTGGCCAAAAAAGGCACAACTTCATCTAGGAATCAATTTATGAGATGATGTCTTTTTAGTTACAGTATATGCTTCATTAAATGTGCTTTCTAATCATTCTCTTTCAAATTTCCTAATCATTCGAAATCTTCTAATGTTTTAAAAATGTATTATTTCTCAACAAAAAATGAAGTTTCAAAATATTCTCAACCACGTTCTAAAAAACGGTTTATAATATATTATTTTGATGTTAATGTGATACATTTTACTATATGGCGGTTGAACTGGAGTTGTTGGTGTACAGCTAAATGATACAAGTTAAAGTGTTCAAAAATAAGAGTTTTCGGTGTAATTTTCTGTAACATTAATTCAACTTTTGTAGGTAACATTTCCAAAGATTAAATTCTTCAAGCAAGAATTTAATAAGATCGACGTAATATATGCTTTTATGTCCTCTTAAATATCAGTTTCGTAATTAAACGAAGCTCAAGTTGTTTGTTTAGATTAAAAATTAGTGAAAAGTCGCTCAGAGCAGGATCAGGAGAATTGGATGAATGTTATATAAGTTTGATGAGCTTTTGTTTAAAAAATTCAACTGTCAATCTTCATGAATGAAAAGGTATACTATCTTAGTGACAAATTTTTCCTGTGTACCCCTTGAAGAACTGTTTGAAAAAACATAAAATTGTGCCCGTAGATGTAGAAGACTTCTGACCTTTTAGTGATATAGATTTGACCAGTCCTGTAATTCTGAAAACTTCATACACTACTCATTCAATTACTCATAGTATCTTCGCCATTGCTGTTTTGGTGTCATCTTCAAAGATCCATACAGTACTTTCTTGACGTGTTGGAACGTTAAAAAATCCATATATACCGTTAGTCACAACTTACAATATCAGATATAAGTCGGTGTCCACCTTTATTAAGTTGTTTGTAAGATACTTCTTCGATTTTGACAAGTTTTGTTATTTGAAGTTCTGATAAACGTTCTCATTTTAAAAGTTGGAAAACGAACTCTTTTTAATTCATATCTCAAGGACGATGTACACCAAATTAGCGAAAGGACTGCCCAAACGCAAGCTGTAATAGAAGACTACATAATATATGAAATTTATGTTATTCCACAAATATTTGTATATCCTAATCCTAATAATATTATAAATCTGATTGTGTGCAAATGTTAGGCTGAAGCCACCGTCAAAATCGAGCATTCAATGATCCCGTATCTTTGCATATGCGTTGATTATAACCCTCAAATGAACATAGGCCGGTTTTTGTTCAATTTATTCAAATATTTTTCTTAATAATTCAATATTTTGTTATTTTCATAGAGAATAAATGGACATTTTCCCATAACATTTAACCATTTTACTTTATCGTTGCTAGGGCTTTGATCGTTGCCAATAAATAAAAACACGGAAAAATAATTTTTTCTCAACAATTAATTTTCAATTGAAATATTTTCACGTGAAAAATTAAAATGAAAAAGAATTCAAAAGAAGATGAATTTCCGTGATATTTGAAACAAAAATATGGAGTATTTGTTATTATACATGAAGTATGAATATCGGTTATATTAAAAAGATCATTTTCTGTCAAAAAACTGCGTTATAATTAGAAGGAAAAATGAACAATAATTATATTCTTAAAAATAGATTTCCCTTGGACCATGGAACTATGAAAAGGATCTTCCTCGGCTTGGACAAATATGACGTCATAAATAAAACATGTATTTTCAAACAGTCGTAATAATACAAGGAGCATGAATGTCAATGTATACTGAAAGTAGATAGATAATGAACGTAATATTTAAGGTTAAAAACTGGAATATTTTTTATCGATACTGATTAATAATTAGCTTGAGTACCAGTTACATACAAATGTGAGTTTTCCGATAAAATTTACGTCCTGATTGCCAGAAAAAGAAAATTAACAAGAAGTATGGCATTAAAAAGAGATTTCTCTGAGGGAAATGTGAAGTCATATTTAAAATAAAACGGGAATTTTCAAGTGTGTTTTACAAGGAGCAGGAATTGATTCCGTACATTAATAATACAAGGATCAGTAAGTATAGAAAGTAGATTAGTTTCACGATATATTTAAAACGAAAAATTGAAATGTTTTTTTTATCTATACTGATTATTAAGTATGAATACCAGTTACATACAGATGAGAGTTTTTTGCCAAAATCCACACCATGATTATTAGGTAATGAAAAATAAATACGAATCTATTATATTAAAATCTGACCGCCTGTTTGTATTTCGCAACTACTCTTTTCAGATTCTCGAACGCAACGCGATTTACTTAACACCGGTTATCATTCATCCGAGGATGTCATAACTCTCAGAATTTAAAAAAAATGATTTAAATTCCGACATATTATTATTATTATTATTATTATTATTATTATTTTATTTATTTATTTATTTATTGTAAATTTTAACGAAGTTTCTCTAAAAATGACAACTAAATTATTCCATTTTTGTGGATAAAAAAGAAGAAATAAAACGGATTAATATATTTTTTCTCATTAAAACTGGAATTTTTTTTTCAATTTGAATAGATGGTGAAAGAAAAAAAATTCTTGATTACAGTAAAATTTTTGAAAAATAAAAACGTATTTTCACATATTCAAACTTCATGAATCAATTTATTCTGGAGAACAAAAATCTTCTGTCAACATATTTTTGTTTAGAAATAAAGATTTCTTTTTCAATTATAGATTAAATCAAGGAGGCAAATTTATCCTTGCATTTAGGTCTACAATAATTGCCCCATATTCACAAGAATTGAATTTAATGAAAAAGATTGCTATTAAAACGTTTCACAAAGGCGTTAAAAGTAAAATGGTGTACCAGGTAAACTTCACATATGTTTTTATATAATTCGCCGATTTCCACGATTTTATTTGGCCCGCCTTTTTTCATTGGTTGCAGTTTCCTTTCGTGATTATTTGTCACAAAATTTCACTTTTTTAAAACTTAGTTATGTCAAGGCCTCTCTCTATAACATAGAAATACTCTATTGTCTCCTATGGAATGTGATAAAGAGTTAGTTAATTCATAAACCAAAACAAATTACAACGTTGTAACGCACAAATATGAGGATTGCTACAAAAAACCGCATACGGCCGTTTCAAGGATGCATCAATCCCCTTCCTCATTGCAAAAAAAAAAAAAAAATTGTGCGTTACAACGTTGTAATTGGTTTTGGTTTATGAATTAAAATTCGCACAAAGTACTTGATCAATAGTTAGTTAATTATTTACGTTTCTAATTATTGGGAATGAAATATTTTGCTTAATTAATGAATTTATTCTTATTTTAATGATACGTGAACGAAGTCACGGGTAACAGCTAGTAATATTATAAATCCGATTGCTTGCAAATGTTAGGCTGAAGCCAGCGTCAAAATGGAGCATCGAATGATCCTGTATCTTTGCATATAGTTTGATTATAACCCTCAAATGAACATAGACTGGTTTTTGTTTATTTTATTCAAATACTAGCTGACCCGCCCGACGTTGCCTAGGCCCGTAATAATAAAGTTAAACAAATCAAAATTTTGTATGATTTTATATCTTTAACTCGATAAGGATGCATAATTTTCAAATTAAAAAAAATCCAAGATTTTTAATAATTTTATACAGATTCTAATAGCACCACTCCAAATTTTTATTTACTTGTTTTGTATCTTTCTTTATTCAAGAGGTAACGGACATCTTGTCTGCTATGCTTGCTCGTAGAAAAAAAAAGAAAAAACGAAAAAGAAACACGGTATTTTTTTTTCTGCAGTCAAATTAATGCGAAATAGTAAGTATCTTCGGTTATAAGAATCGGATAATCTTAATTTTTACAAACTTGTAACATGGAAACAGAGTGTGGTCATGAAACGAAAGGTGTTAATTTTAAAATTGTAGCTTAATTAGAATTGTTAATTTGAGTCACCTAAAAAATCTCTTAGTACCTCTTTGTTTGCGGTTTCATTATCGAGACACCTGCGACGGCTCAAGTTTTTATCAAAAAACGTGTTGATCATTGCAAGATTAAATTGCTCGAAAAATTAAACATTTCTAATTAATATTTCTGAAAGTTGTGGATGGAATTTTTTTTAATTTGACTTTTTGAATTTGCGATTGTTTGTTTATAAAGATCTGCAAATTTTCGTACCGAAAAACCTAATAGTTTCTGTTATTTTGACGTGTGTCGAAAAGGCGTAGTTAAAAGTCATTGTGGTAGCCCAACCTTTTTCCAATAACCTAAAATCTTTCTTCCCTCTCCCAACACACAACTCATTTTGCGGTTTCACATTTCTTTTGCCCCATTTTCAGAAAAATATGGCATTTTAGAAGCGATGGTTAATGAGAAACTAATTAATATCTTGGGTAATTATCAAACTATTAAAATTCTGAGACTCAGGTGCACATGGCCAGCCAGACCTTGGACTATCCACACCTAAATTTACAGACTTGTAGGTGGGCTAGATTTTGCTAGCCATCGCCAACAGGCACACAAACACACAGAGCGAAACTTTATTTTATTAGTATAGATTTTTCTTAATAATTCAAAATGTCGTTATTTTCATAGAGAATAAATGGACATTTTTCGTATAATATTTTAAAATGGTTAAATTTACTTTACCGTTGCTAAGACTTTATCGTTGCCAAAACTAAATCAAAACCAGGAATAATCATTTTTACTGAACAATTTAGTTTCAATTGAAAATTTTTCACGTGAAAAATGAAAATAAAAAATTAAAGAATAAAAAAAAGATTAAATAATATATATTATTAGAAATAAAACGTACTTTTTTTAGTTTTTGATAATAATACAAGGTTTCAATATGCGTAACCATAAGAAACAGGCAATATGACGTCATACATGGAAAATAAAGTGGATCTGCTTTGATGGTGAAATAAAATGATCTTGGGTTTTTTCTTTACTTTTTTTGTTTTGTATGGTAACAATACATGGCGTTTTACCGTCTGCGCACGGCTAAAATAACTATTCCGTATTTTTTATTTAAATTTTTAAAAAGTAAAAAGAAGTTTGAAAAAAAAATGGTTAGTAAATGTCAATAATATGCTCCGCAAAATTACCCATCTCGAAAATGATGTAATGGATTGCGAGAAATAGTTGTTTTCATTCTTAAAACTAAAAGGAATAACTCGATTACCTAAAAAAACTGACGAACGTTATTAGTTCCATTTTTGTTGATAAAACCTAAAAATTTAATATTATTTCGCTAAAGTGACATAATTTCTCCTATGCCAGACGCCAGTATTGAAATTAACTGCCTGGAAAAGAAAATTAACAAGAATTATGTCATTAAAAAGTGACTTCTCTGGGGAAAAAGAGACGTCATATTTGAAATAAAACGGGAATTTTTCAATATGTTTTAAAATGAGTGTGAATAAATTCCTTACATTAATAATACAAGGATCAGTAAGTATAGAAAGTAGATTTTTATATGATAGAAATTTTAATGTTTTTTTTATCTATACTGATTATTAAGCATGAGTATCCGTTATATACAGATGAGAGTTTTCTGCTAAAAATCACATCATAATTGAAAAGGAAAATGAACACGAATCTATTATATTAAAATCTGACCGTGTGTTTGTATTTCGTAACTACTCCTAGACTATCGAATTCAACGCTATTTACTTAATACTGGTTATGATTGATCCGAGGATGTCACACAAACTCTCAGAATTAAAAAAAAATAAATTAGATGCCAAGATTTTTTTTTTTTTTTTTTTTTTTTTTTTTTTTTTTGTAAATTTTAACGAAGTTTCTCTAAAAACGTAAATTACTCCATATTTGTGTATAAAAAGGGAGAAATAAAACAGATCAGTATATTTTTTACACCATTTTCTCATTAAAACTGAAAAACAGAATTTATTTTCACTTTGAATAGATGGTGAAAACAAAATCTTGATTTCAATAAATTATCCGAAAAATAAAATCATATTTTCACATATTCAAACTTCATGAATCAATTTATTCTGGAGAACAAAAATTGCCTGTCAAAATGCTGTCATTATAAAACAAGATTTGTTTCAGCTATACATTAAACCAAGGAGGCAGAATTGAATTTAAAGAAAAAGCATATACTATTTCCAATTAATGTTTTTTTGAAGGATGGCTGTTAAAACGTTTCACAAAGGCGTTAAAAGTAAAATTGTTTATCAGCTAAAATTGAAATTTTTTTACCCAATTCGTCTATTTACACGATTTTATTTGGCCCTCCTTTTTGCATTGGTTGCAATTTCATTTTCGCGATTATTTGACACAAAATTTCACTTTTTTAAGATTGAGTTATGTCAAGTTCCCTATAACAGAAAATACCGTATTGTCTCCTATGAAATGTGATAAATAGTTAGTTAATTATTAACTTTTTTAATTATCAGGAGTGAAATATTTTGCTTAATGTATTTATTCTTCTTTTAATGTTGCGTGAACGAAGTCACGGGTAGCAGCTAGACATATATATTTTCTTTTACCTTTACATTGTCATGCAATGATAAAGTGAAATCATTTATTAACTAATTTTTTCAACGTGCTCAGTAAATCTGGAAACTGGACAGATGTACAAAGGGAATAAGGAATAAATTTATTGCAGGACAAATGTTAATGCAAAGACAAGCCGAGTCTCAGGAGTGAAGTTTAAGCCTTGGTATCTGGAAGACGCGTGCTTTGCAATAATCAAACACTAATCCGTGGGATCTTGCGACCAATAACATGGTATGAAAAGTCAACCAGTTATAATCAGGGGGATCACCAAAACACTTTCACAAAGGAAGTATTACATTAGCTTGCACGCTAATTTTTACATAATTCTACAATCACTCTTTTATTTTACAATCATTGCTTTCAAAAATATATTTCATAAAATCATTAGATCTTTCTAATTAAACACTTCTTTATGACTTATTAAAATCACTTGACTATTTTTTCATCGCTCTAGCACTAAATTGTTAGGAAACTTTTTTAGAGTTAAGGTTCTTTTGCATTGTAATAATCTAAGAGCATTTAGTGGCAAAGTAATAGTAGCCGAAATTTACTTCCTTAAATGGAAATATTGCGTGTTACGAAAAGTTCGACCTACGCTTCCAGTATCATTATGCATAAATGTGCGCACGGTTGTAATTAGAACATGTAATTAAATATCCCTCAAGATATTATTAGGCGACGTGGCAGCCACTGCAAAAAATTCTTTGTATAGCTTATTTATTTGTGTTTTTGTATTTTTGGGCTTTTGACACACTTAGGTTAGACAGTATGGTAGGAGTTAATAGAATAAATTTTGATTTTCATAAATAATATCAGTTGCTGAATATTAATAATTCATTCTTAAATAATAATTCAAGCAAAATTAATACACCAAACTGAATAACTATGACGACGAATGTTGTCATAGTTATTTCTCATACATCATAGTTATTCATCATACATATCAAATTCAAATTCAAAATTTCAAGCTTAGGATCGTGTAATCCTAGTTTATAGATACATGAGTAGCTATTTTCTGATTAAATGATTTTAATTTAATTATTTTTTATATATACTTAATATGTTATTATCTTGTTTACTATTTTACTTTTGTTCTACTTATTTATGTATCATGCGTAATTTTATTTATCTTCAGGTATGAGTAAGAGTATAATTTCCTATGTAGTATTCAAGTTTTGCACAATCATTTCTTGTGTAATTTAGGTAGAAGCTCTTAAGCCGAGAAACTTCGTAAAAGTACACAACTCAAGGTGAATGTATTTAAGCAATTTAATTCTAATTGGGAAATTTTATGAGGATGCATTATTTCTACCTAGCTCTGTGAGAGATATATTTAATTACGATCACATATTTTAATCTGATTATTATTATCTTAAACCACCAGCATCAAAATGGTTGTCTTCATGTCTGGGTTGTTTTCTTAAAACTTATCAAATCATAATCTTCAGGAAACCCTCCAACACAATGGCAAACTAATCTGTTTCATATAACTTTTTCATAAAAAAACGTTATGCCTTTTAGTGGGTCCATTGTTAAATTAATTTCGTATCATGTAATAGGAACAACGATTTGATAATCGACACTGTATTAATAATTTTCAGGTGACAGATTCTTTTCCTAGAACTACTCCTGACAAAGGTTTTCTATGTGGTTTACTATGTGTAATACTTTCCAACACTTCCAATAATCTTTTACAAAAGTTTACCGTTTAATAAGGTGAAAGATTATGTCCCAGTAAAAAATTTGTATAAAAAAAATAACACATCTAAAAATCCAATTTCAGGAATTATTAACAAAATTCAGAAAAATACCCGAATTCGTTTATGCAGCCCTGTATATGAAATATAGATTTGTATTTATACTACATAGAATGCTAAATTTTAGTTAAATTTGAAAACACATAGCATAGTTTGAAATTCCCCTTCTGGAATTTCCATCAGTAAACGGAAATGTGCTCGAAAACTTTTGTGATGCCCTGTATATGATCTATAAAATTTATAAACGCGAAGTAATAGAAAAATATGTAGTTAAATTTAAAAACGCGTTCAGCATCTGAAAACGTAGTTCCAGCAATTATTGTTAACATAAAGTACCGAATTCATTGGTATGTCCCTGTAAACGAACGATGACTGCTAGACACACAATATTGTATAGCTAGCTTCTTGTAATGCGATTTAGTGATGTATCTCAACTTTAATATGTTGAAATAGTGAAACATTAATAAAATCAACCCCAAGCGATGTTTTTTCAAAGACCGTAATGTAAAGGAATTCTTTTGAGTGTCCCTGTACAGGAACTATAGGTGCTATGCACATCATATTCTATAGTAAGCCTCTTGCAGTATACCTCAGTAATATATATCAATTTTAATATGTTTAAAATTGTGTAACATCATTAAAGTAATCCGCAAATGATTTTTCCCCATACACCGTAATGTAACAGAATTCTTTTGAGTGTCCCTGTAAAAAAATAATAAACTATAAGTGCTACACACTTCATTTTCAATACCGAGCATGCTATAGTAAACTTTAATAACATATATCAATTGCATGAAATCCGAGTCTATTTACATGTCAGAGCATGGACAGACAGACAGATGGCAGCCATACATACAGACAAACCAAATTCATAAACACTTTTCAAATTTGTTGGACAGTCTTAAAAAATATTGTAAAATCTACCAAGCGAGGCTCTGTCTCCCAGGTACTTATTATAAAATTAACAAAACTCTGAACAGAAAACGTCAAAACAATCACTATACAAAAGAGTTAGATGTTATTAGAAATTGTTATCAGTTTAAAGCGTTAACAATAATAGCTGTATGTAACATTTCTATAAAGAAATACACTATATTGCCAAAGGTGATTGGTCACTTGCGATTTTAGACGTTTTGTTAACTATCTAGAAAAATACATGAGAAATTAACCTGAAACTGCAGTTGTGTAAATAGTATAGTATAGCTTATATATTTCCGTGAATATTTTTTCCCGAAACCCCATAGGGGACTGTCAACAAATTGATAAACAACGAATATCTTTTGGATTACCCTGTAAAAACTAATGTAGCAAAATTTTTCAAACTCGAGATTATTAATAAGTGATTTATTGTAATATACTCTGTTAATTTTATGAGGATAACATGAATATTCGAAGAGAAATTAAGGTTTTTATTAAAACCGACTCAAATTTCGCCAAGTTGTTTGCTTATAATTTGCAGAGTTCTTAATATAAAAAAAGTTATTTTGAGAAAATATGTCAAACAATATTGTACATAATACTCTGTAATCGGAATTAAAAAATAATAAAAATTGGATGAAAAATGAGCAGGTTTACTAAAAAATGTTTCACTGTGCATGCGCGAATGCAATCAAAATATAATATGCATAATGTATTAGCTAAGTATATAGAGCAACGTTTGTGAAAGTCTCAAAAACATAGCTTGAAAATTTTGAAAATTATCGTCGATAGAAGAAGCTCGAAATCCGTTGTTCCCAAAAGGAAGCAAAAAGATGAGGGGTTGTATCCAAATATAGTATTATGTGCAATATTGTGTACGCTATCTTGGCACTAATCAACAGATATTTGATACAACCCCTCATATTTTTGCTTCTTTTGAGGAACAACGGATTTCGAGCTTATTCTATCGACGATAATTTTCAGAATTTTCAAGCTATTATTTTGAGACTTTCACAAAAGTTGCTCTATATACTTAGCTAATACATTATGCATATTATATTTTGATTCCATTCGCGCATGCGCAGTGAAACGTTTTTT
The DNA here is from genome assembly GCA_963931845.1 of Maratus michaelseni. Lineage (NCBI taxonomy): Eukaryota > Metazoa > Arthropoda > Arachnida > Araneae > Salticidae > Maratus > Maratus michaelseni. Next base: position 125,122,691 of record OZ007596.1, on the reverse strand, counting down.
AGTAAACCTGCTCATTTTTCTTCCAATTTTTATTATTTTTTAATTCCGATTACAGAGTGTTGTGTATAATGTTGTTTGACATATTTTCTCAAAATAACTTTTTTTTATATTAACAACTCTGCAAATTATAAGCAAAAAACTTGGTGAAATTTGGGTCGATTTTTATAAAAACTTTAATTTTTCTTCGAGTATACATGCTATCTTCATAAAAAGTAACACAGTATATTACAATAAACCACTTATTAATAATATCGAGTTTGCACACTTTTGCTACATTAGATTTTACAGGGTAATCCAAAAGATATTCGTTCTTTTTCAATTTGTTGACAGTTCCCTATGGGGTTTCGGAAAAAATATTCACGGAAATATATAAGCTATACTATACTGTTTACACACCTGCAATTTCAGGTTAATTCCTCATGTATTTTTCTAGATAGTTAACAAAACGTTTAAAATAGCAAGTGACCAATCACCTTTGGCAATATAGTGTAGTTGTGTCGTTAAAGTTAGTACACAAAGAGAAAAACATTTATTTGCTATATATTATTTTTTCGCAATAAAAAGCTCGAAGATACATTTAATTGACTATTATATTAGTATCTCAACTTTATCATCAACAATAAACCTCCATTTCAATTTTTCATTTTAAATTTATGAACATTTTTGCAAATATTTCTGTTTTTAAAGTTTTTACATGGACAGTGTATAACACTTTTTTGTCTGAGATAAGTAGCCAAAGAACAATAAAGTGGTGTAAATGCGAAGATGTATAGCACCATTTCAATCATTGAGTTATGTTAAAAACATACTTGTAACAAATATTTTCTCCTTTTTATACACTGCTCAAAACAATTAAAGGATATTGCAGTTTTAGGTGGATTTTGTATCTGGGAAACTTTTTAGCTGATTGATACATGGTCGACAGACATAGTAGGTTATATGAGAATAAATTACACATGTTTGGCAGAAAAAATGCATTTTATTGCGCATTTGTGTACAAAAGGAAAAAAACACAATTTGTGCATATGAGAAAAAAGAATAAGAAAAGGTGTTTTCTTCAAAGAAAATCATTTTCAGTAGGGGGTATGGTTTCCACGGGCGGCCAGCAACGTTGAACACCTTTGAGACATGGACTCAATGAGGCTATTAATGACGAGTTGGGGTATTCTGCACCACTCTTCCAGAAGAGCTCTTTCCAGTTCTTGGAGAGTTTGTGGGGGTTGTTGGCGGCCAGAAACTCGTCTTCCTAGAGCGTCCCAAACGTGCTCGATTGGATTCATGTCTGGAGAACACGCTGGCTATTCCATTCGAACGATTCCTTCCTCGAAAAGGAAATCCTCCACCAGGTTTGCACGATGTGGCCTGCAGTTATCGTCCATTAAAATGAAGTTATCTCCGATTGCTGCAGCGTAAGGGACTACAATAGGTCTGAGGATCTCATCCCTATATCGGCGACCAGTCAGCGCTCCATATCGAATGATGTAGAGGTCAGTGCGCCCGTCAATGAAGATGCCACCATACACCAACACTCCTCCACCGCCAAATCTGACACTTTCGTGCACGAACGCAGGATTATTCCTACTGCCACGGTCCCTCCAGATGACTAGACGCCTATTATCCGGATGCACAGAAAAACGGGACTCGTCAGAAAACAGAATATTGCTCCATTCATTTCTCCTCCAGTTGACATGCTCGGTTGCCCACTCCCTGCGGTCGCGACGATGCATTGATGTTAATCTAACACATACCATCGGTCGGCGAGCATACAGACCTACAGCATGGAGCCGGTTTCGGACAGTCTGAGTTGAAATCGTGGTGCCTGTAGCCGAGCGAAGGTGTTGTTGGAGAAGAGTAGCGTTCATGTTTCGGTGTCTCCGAGCTGTTAACGCTAAATACCGATCTTCATTGGGCGTTGTTGCCCGTCTACGACCTTGCCCTCGTCTTTGGCATGCACATCCACTCTCCAATAAACGGTTCCAGATCCTGGAAATGACACTTTGTGACACTCCAATGGCTTGCGCTACTTCGGCTTGAGTTTGGCCCCCTTCTAACCTACCAACAATTCTCCAAGCTTCTGAATCTGTCAAATGACTTCGCTGAGACATCGTACTCATCGAAACAAAGCAATCACTGAATGCCGATCATCCTTGTCTTCATTCTCTTTTATCCAGTTGAAAGTCAAATTTCATTCGCTGCCACTGAAGCGACGTTTCTGACGTCGAACTCAAAATTTGCATACTTCACTGTTTGAAAACCAGAAAAATTTGCATTTGTGATTTTCTTCTTCTATTTTCGGCAAAAAAAATTTCGTTTATATCTTTATTTTATATAAAACTTCAAATATCCTTTAATTGTTTTGAGCAGTGTATATTAAATAATGTGAAATAATTTATAATAGTTAATGCTATTTATTTTTGCTTCCTTCGTGCTGATAAGAGTTCAGTTTTTTATAAAATAGTAATTATATGTTACAGAGGAGATGAAGGGGGATAATGATTTTAAAAATGCTTATGTGTGACCTGATAAGAAAAAAGGTTGGGAACCACTGATCTAAGCTGAAGTCGAAATTTTAAAAAATATATTATTAATTGTTATACGAATTTTTCAATAGAGTAAATGTGTGTCATATAAGAAATTACGATGTCATTATTACGCGTGTCATATAAGAAATAATTATAAAAAGCATCTAACATATAAAATATAGTCGCTCGTTCACTAAATTTGAATTTTTAAAATGGCTTATAATAATTCCGTAATGAGAATTTTCAGTTAAGATATAAATGGATGTTTTTAGGGAAAAAATGACATCAGTTTCCTTAAAAAAAATTAAGATTAATAACCTTTTTAAAGCCAAAATAAATGTTCAGTAATAAATAGTCTGCCTGAGGTACGAAAAAATCTAAAGACCAGCAGAATAATCATTTTTCTAAATTTAATGCGGTAAAATATGAAGAAGGACATTTTTATTGTATATTTTTTTATTACTAATAAAAACTTTAAACATTTTCAAACAGAGGTTTTTAATCATTGCTGTGTACGTAAATTAATTATTAAATATATAACACTGTAAAAATATCAATGCATTAAATAAATGAATATAAAAAACTGCATTTGCACTTCCTCTAAAATAAATGTATTGCGACTCATTAAACTGATGATATTGAAGTAAATCACTATAGAAAATTGCGGATGTCTTTAAGAAAAACGACATCAATTTCTTTCAAAAAATTAAGTTTAATCATCTTTTCAAAGAGCAAAAAAAGAATGATTCAGCAATAAATATTCTGGCTGAGGGGTATGAAGAAAGTAAAGACGCCCTTGGAGCAGTTTCAAGTCATTTTTCAAAATTTAATACTGTAAAATATGAAGAATGATAATTTAAGTTTTTTTTTATTAACGCTTAGAAGCATTAACTATTTTCGCACTGAGTTTTTAATGAATGTTGTGTACATAAAATAATAATTAAATTTATGACACTGTAAAAAAATTAATATATTATGAAAATGAATATAAAAGTTTACATTTGTGATTCCTCTAAAATAAATGTATTGCGTCTCGTTAAAGTATTGATATTTTAATAAATGATTATGGGAAATTCAGGAGTTGAAATCAAGTATTTAAAAATTAAATGCGCAAATAATAATAAAAAATACAAATGCCTCATTTTGTCATTCCTCAAAATTCCAGAATAAGATCCCGAAAAGTATATAAATAAATTATTTAAAATGCAGTTTTTAGTCGAGTATCTTTTATCCTGGATATAAAAAAATTGTCTTTTAACAAGTATGAAGCAATGAGTCAAAGCAAATGCATGAGAGTTAATGATTGAAAATGCGAAGTTCAGTATTAAGATGCATTGTTTTTGCTGAGCAAAAATCGAGATATGAATGACGTTTGCTATCGTACTTTAAATGTCATAAAATGTGAGTTAGGGGAAATAATTTTAAATGGAATTAAGTAATATAATTATAAGGATAGATATTTCCAAGATCATACATGGTGTTGAATGTGCTGTTATTTTCAAGTAAAGTTTAGTTGAGAATAGTATTTACGATCTTACTTAAACTGCACTTGGACGCGTGTGTGGGAAATAATTTTAAAAGAAATTTTGTAAATAATAAGACCAAGTATATCACTAAAACGGCGGTAGGGGTCATTTTGACCCCTGAGCACTTTTGTCCGTTGATTACTTTTGTTTCGTTGGAAGAAATTTTTTGACTTTGCCTAAATAGACAACAAGTATTTAAAAAAAAATTCTGCATTCTAGATTTGATAGTTTTTGAAACATTGGACAATATTGAATATATATATATATGGCGTTTTGACGAAGATGAGACACCACAAGAATACTCCACGAGAAAATGGTAGTCCGTCAAAGATATAGAAGGCCGCAGTCGATTTCAATAATCATGGCGAAGTGGTGAGGCAATAATGAGATTCTACAAGAGTTTCTTCCATAAAAACCAGCCAATTTCCAGACAAATAGTTTATTTAGAATAAGAGCAATGCAGTAACAATTCCCACTGGTAAAAACTTATAGCCCTCAGGCTTCACGATGGCTCACTACATGGTTTAATAGATGTTAAATAGCGGGTATGAAAATTCTAAGAGACTACAACACCAGATACATATTTGTTTATACTTCCAAACACATCAAAAATTCTGCCCTCCGAAGCATGCTAGCGAGTTTTGTTCACTGAGCGTAGACATACAGAAAAACGACGTATATATATATATATGTGTGTGTGTGTGTGTGTGTGTGTGTGTTTGTGTGTGTGTGTGTGTGTGTGTGTGTGTGTGTGTGTGTGTGTGTGTGTGTGTGTGTGTGTGTGTGTGTGTGTGTGTATAAGAAATATTGATGAAAAAATATTAACTTAAAATTACGTTTTTTTTAGTTAGCATTAGTTTTAATTTGTGTAACAAATCAATTTTTATATCAAATTAATGAGTTATTTCAGCAGTTGTAGTATGATCCAATTGATCGTCCTGTAGGCGTTACATTTACAGTACTTTAAAAATTCAATAAATTATCAAGTAATATTAAATATAAATTAAATATAAATGATGAAATAAACGTACATTACATATTTTCTCCGATGTATGGTATTTAAAATTGTTTTATCGTTGTTATTTCAGTAGTTTCATCGAGGGGTCAAAATGTCCCCTTTCCGCCGTTCCAGTAATTAAGATTTTTTCGCCGTTCTAGTGATATCTGACCAAGGTACATTAAGGGATGCGATTGCATGCAGGAGGACATACATTAAGTGTATGTAACTGGAATAGGATAACAAATTGGATTTTGCAAACTGCGTTCAATAAGAGATTACTATAAAAGTTATAGATGTTCAATAGAAATTAGTAAAGCTTAAATGACTGATTTTAATTACACGTCAATTCCATACATTCAAACATTAACCTTTGTCCGTATCTCTGTTAATGCAAAAAAGCAGTTTTTATTACACCCAGAAAAAAGTTTTGTTGAATCAACAAAAATTTGATTGACCCAAGAAAACTTTTTGTTTAAATGTAGGTCAATGGAAATTTTGTTTGAATCAACTATTTTTTTTTTATATTTTATTTTATTTTATTTATTTTTTTTTTTTTGCAATTCCAAAAAGAAATTATGTATCGTCAGCAAAAAATGTTTTGTTAATTCAAGTAAAATGGTTCAATTTTACTTGAATTTTGCTAAAACAACCAAAATGTACTCAACAAAACATGTTTTGTAGTTTTAATCAATTCCTTTTTCTGGGTGTAAATGTCTCTGTTTTCATTGAAATATCTGTTAAACGCACATTGAATATGCTATTAATGAAAAAATTAAAAAGAACAAATGTGTAAACTTACTGTGCTACTCAGGGGTATGCTTGTAATTTTATAAAGCAAATGGTCAATGATAAAATGGAAAAGTTGCGGATACTGTAAAGTAATTACACTTGAAAATTTAAAAAAGTATATTTACGAAGGACAATTATTGAAGCAACATGTGACGACATATGTTTCAGAAAATTCAAATTGAGAAAAAGGAGCTCCATAGGATGGATAGGAATGGCATGCAAGCAACTTCAGTACATTGTTGGACATAGTTAGATACAAACATGTTATAAGCATATGTTATAACATTACAGAAGTTTCCTTTAATTGTAAATTTGTTCTTTTTTCTGTATAAAATGTTCTTTTTCATAAAAACAAGTTATTTTAATGAACATCATAATCATACTTACCTCTGTAAATTAAAGTAATGGAAAATGTCTCTCTTTATTGTCATCTGATGAGAATTATGCATATATCCTCATTTACATAATCTTAGTACATAATAATTTCTATTTGAATATATCTTTTAATTAATGCAATCCATTTTGAAATCTAGAAATGATGCTATCATTAACTGGCGATTTTATTATAAAATATAATATAATTAAATTTAAAAAATGAAAAAAAAAATATTTCTTTATCCGAAATTGTAATACATATTTATTTTTAGACTGCTTAAAATAAAACTCATGCAAATTTTTCCAAATAAATAAAATTTCTTTTTCTTAAGCTGAATTTAAGGTGATTTTTTTTCCTTTGAAACCAGTGTAACGACTGAAATTTTCTGTTTTTTTAATGTTAGTAGGGTAAAGCTGCTGAGTTTGAACCCATGCCACTCTCGTTGGACTATCCATTCGCAGTTTTCTGTATATTTCTTCGAACCTGGCGAAAATACGTGTTAGGTTTCTTTGTGAAGGTCAACACGTGTGAAAATTCTGGTCCCTCTCGGCCTATATCGTTCGCGTAATTAATTAGCACTAAAAGTCTCACCACCATATTCTTTAAAATCTATAATACATTTATGAAATTTAAATTAATACACATTAAAACAGTATGTGATGTCCACTATTTCTTATTAAATAGAAACAAGTTGGAAATTGTACGTCAAACGTGACGAACGAGGTGCGTTCGTACTGTAGCTAGTTATATAAATATTCAGACCTAGATGATTTTTAATTCTGTGAAATGAATTATATCGTCTGCAGATTAATTTCTGTAATAAAATAAGTTTCTCGGTCGCTTGACGATTTAACATCCATCGGAAGCTCCTCTAACAAGAAAGCACCGATTTAAAAGAAAAATCAAATTTATTAATAAATATTTTTATTAATATCTCCTAAAATTTTGATTCGATTTTAATAAAATTTGAAATGTCTCGACAAAATTCTGCAAATATAATATATCTTAAATCTCAAACCATTCGGTTGGGTAGTTTTTGCGTTGTTATATGCGGACGGACGGACAGACAGATGGATGGACGGACAGACAGACGGACGGACGCACGGACAGACGGACGGACCAAGCGACGACAATAGGTGCTACGTATTTATATAATTACGAACGCACCTGAAAAAAAGTCATATTCTACCATGAAATGAAATAAAATAAAAATAAAAATAAAACATTAAAAATAAATGTTTCAAATTATTTATGTAGCATAAACATCACTGTGAAAATGAATTATTATATGTATATTATATGCAGGTTACATTACTTGCTTACCTTTTTAACACATTCCAACCTAGTTGAAAAGTGTTTATGACTTCGGTTTGTCTGGCCGTCTGGCCGTCTGGCCGTGCTCTAACTCCCGTAAATATGATCGGATTGCGCTGCAATTTTTATATGTTATTGTCATTATCTATAGTATGTTCCCTATTTTAACTGAAGTGTGTAGCAATTATAGTTTTTTACAGGGACACTCAAAAGAATTCCGTTACATTACGGTCTATGGAGAAAAATCATTTGCGGTTTATTTTAATGATGTTACACAATTTCAAATACATTGTAATTGATATATATCACTAAGGTGCATTACAAGATGCTTAATATGGAATAGGGTGTGCATAGCACTTATAGTTACTTTACCGGGATAGTCCAAATAATTCAGTTACATTACGTCTATGGAGAAAAATCGTTTGCGGATTAATAAAATAATGTTTTATTATTTTAAACGCATTGAAATTTATATATATCACTAAGATGCATTACAAGAAGCTGTATGTATTGTGTGTATAGCAGTCTTCGTTCATTTACAGGGAGACACAAAATAATTCTCTACTGTCTGTTAACAAATGTTTTCAGTTACTGGACGCGATTTTAAATTTAACTCACTTTTTGTCTGTTACTTGGTGTGTATAAATTCTGTAAAGTTCGCGAACACATTTCCGTTTATTGACAGAAACTCCATAAGGAGAATTTTAAATTATGCTACGCGTTTCCTAACTAAACTAAAATTTAGCATCCTATGTAGTACATATACAAATCTATAGATCATATACAGGGCTGAATAAAAGTATTCGGATATTTTTCCGAATATTGTATATGTTGGAAATACATGTTGGAAATTCCTGAAATTACGTTTTTAAACATGTTATGCGGTTTCTAAATTGTTTACTTAGATGTTGTCTTTCAGCTTATTAAATGGTAATGATTTGTAAAATTATTTTGGAAGCGTTGAAAAGTGTTACATAATCTATGTTTGACGTATGATTTTTCGTTCTTGTTTTGAACCTAAAATAAGTAAATGTCTTCCATCCTCTCTATCAACTGTTATTTGTTTTTCTGGAACTAAATCTGGAAAGTGAATAATCTAAAGTATATTTTCAAAAATTTCATTTGCAAACTTTAAATCTATAAAATTTAATATACTAGGAAAAATTCTATTATGGGACGATTCACGGATAACGAATCATTTCGTTTTAGAAATAATATATGCACAGAGCTTTGTATAAATTAATGAATCTACAATTTGACTAGAATTCTTACTCTTGAAAAATTTCCATTTCTATAGCTATTCTTTTCGATGGATAATTAAGATTGCCTTCATTTGAGAATCATATAAAATTAGGTTCATTAAAATCACAGAAATAAAAGACAAAAAGTCATTAAAGTTTTTCGTATCTCCAAATTTTAATGATAGAAATAGTTTAAATTTAAGGAGCCATATAATGAAACTAAGGAAATGATAAGTGTAATGAAAATTAGAAAAGGAAAAATATTACTTTCCGGCTCGTAAAATTTTTATTTGAGGTTCTATATGTTTTATAAATTGGATATTTTATAGTAATTTTAAATCAAGGAAGAAATTAAAAAATGCGTCAAACTTAAATTAATGCAAATAAAGTAACATTAGGTTCATTGTATTTAGTTATGCATTATTTTATTCACTGGAAAAAATGCAGAACGCTATTTGGATACAGCGAAACTCTAAGAAAATTAAACGTACCTTCATAGTTACACACAAATATAAAAAACTTTCGCACCTTTTGAGTAATAATTCGGACATAAAACTAATCATGAAAGTTTGGAAATGATAGGTTCCATGGTTTATGGAAATATTTCTAAAATAAAAAGTAGTTTTGCTGCCAATTAATAAAAAAAACTTTTCTGTTAATATTGCCAGTCTACTGGTTTCTGTTATATTTATTGGATTATCACTTACAGTGTTTTGAAAACATGAATGGGATTGTAGAAAAATTGTGGAAATTGTAAGCTAGTTCATGGGAAGACTCGTCACAGTCAAACACAAAGCCCAGTTGATAAGGCCAATCAGGATATACATAATATGTTAACTGCATGGATGAACTATAAGGATACATATAAATGATGAGATTGTTTGCACTTTGTTCAATTTACCAAGACCACTTTATACCACGAAGGAATACGTCAAAGTCCTTATGAAGCCATGTTTGGCGTTACACCAAAAAGTGGCATGCAATCGTCAGCTTTACCTGGTGAACAAATCGCAAATATTGAAACCAAAGAACACCTCGAAGGCATGGTTAATACTTTTGAAGAAAATTTGAGAAGTGGTCATACACAAAACCATATTTCAAAGGAAAATATTGCGCTGCAACTCACCACGTCTTTGTATTAAGCGTCGACTGCACAACACGACTTTATTTCTATAAATAGAGTGGCCGCGAAAAAGAATCTTTTACTGCCAGCAATGAAAATGTTACGAGCCCGAAAAAGAAAATTTCCTCCTACTCAAATTGGTGGTACCGTACGATTACAAGTATCTGATGTCGACCATGGCCGTGCATATGCCAGAAATGTATTGGCGGTTGTTATTGGAATAGAAGACTACGACTTTTATAAATTAGCAAACAAAAAGGTACCCTCAAGCAAACTTTGTACCCGCAATCAGTTCGTAAATTGTAAAGAAAAATTACTTTCTATAGATGAGATTTCTTCTCAAGAAATGTCTCTGAGAGAAGCAGTTACAGCTAATTCGTGAAGTGGAGGACTAGACTATACATGCTGTCACTGCAAAAAGAATGGTACACGACTAATTGCAGTTGTAGATTCAAGGGACCCTTGTGCTCTTCAAAAGTTCATAACAGTTTCAGTTGTTGCAATAAATAAGATTGTATAATATCAATCACATAATTAGGTAAACTTATTATTCGTTTTATTTTATTTTCTCTTTTATAATGTAGTGTTCGTTTTATGTTGAACAGTTTATCTATATGTGCTGTTACTTAAACTATCTCCTATTTTGGCATATATCATAATATGTTTTAATAATAAAGTAAGATTTAAAAACGTAACACAAATATAAACTTATTATTGATAGTATTTTCTTTTCTCATTTAGAATGTACTGTTCGTTTTAAGTTCAACATTTTATTTACATGTGCTGTTAAATAAGCTTTACCCTATTTTGACATAAATCATAATATGTTTTAATAGTAAAGTATTATTTAAAAACAAAACCAAAATATTTTTATTCAACACTCACCATCAGTGCATGATGAATGTCAACATTTGCCGGTGTAGTGAGAAATAAGTATATTTAGCAAATATTTCGGATATATACCAAGAGACTACGTGAATCTTGGAACTCACCTGAAAAAGTCGACATTCTAAGGATTTCGGTCTTTCACGGTAAAATATGCAAATCGTCCATGTATACACTGTTAAAAATTTGCAGCAAACTGTCCAGGCATTTGACCGTTTTTGTATAAAACAGTTACATAACCGTAATTTAACCATATTCTGACCGCATTATTGCTCATTTTATGGTCAGAATATAGTTTAATTACGGTTATGTAACCGTTTTCTACAAAAACGGTCAAATGACTGGACAGTTTGCTGCAAATTTTTAACAGTGCATCTTCCGTTTAATTGAAGCATTTGTTAATAATATCACAATTTTTTATCAGTGCCTTACAGAGTAAATATTATAATTAATCCTAGAATATTCTTCAAGAAAGATAGAAGCCAATATCTACGCTGAAACCCTTTCTATGAATTATACAATATTATTTTATATTTGCAAATTTATAAGAAGATGAAATCGTCAGAAACAATTAATAGAATTATCAGAATAAATATTGTTTCAGCGTATTATATGGAAACGCATTTATCTACATTGTATTTTGTATTCAATTTGTGATACATTGTATAACTTTGTATAAAAATAATAAGATATATCAATGATACTTTGTCAGAATTTCCTTTCCTAATATATAGAAAAATGGTGGCTTGAGTAATAGTGGTTCAATTTATATATATATTATAAACAAAAGTTTGACAAAGAAAAATCGGAGTAACAAGAAAAAGAACATTTTTTATGGCCGTAGTAAGGAAAACTTTTTAAAATAACAGAATAATGCAGTAATTTTTTGAGAAGTGATAAACATTTTTGTGAACTAAATAAAAAAAAATATTGAAGCTCAGTTTCAGAGAGTTAATTACTTTGTGGAAACTCTTAGCATTCAGATATTTTGCATGATCGAAAACAAAATTTTGGATACCGCTAAATATTTGTTGAGATATTGTTTAATTCAATTTTTCTTATTATATATACACTAGACGAAATCAAAAAGAACAACAGTACATACATATAAATTCACAAATTGCCCCCCTCCCCCCCAAAAAAAAGGGAAAAAAAGAATTAGCCATTCGACTGAAAATTGTTTTTTTTCCAATGTATGGTAAATAAATAAGCTTAGGAGAGTCGTCTTAAAATTGAAATTGTTTCTGAAATTTTTCCTAATTTTGACACAATATTTGGGTGTTCAGGTAAATTATACTGTAGGATACAAAACGGGAAAAAAATCGGTTAAGTAGTTTAGAAATTGTAAACTATTAATGTTTGGATCACCTAATGTTAAACTCATTTGTAACCGTTGCAAAAGAGATTGCAATGCAAGTATATTGTAGGCATAACTCAAGAATACTAGACCAAATGAGCTGCAATTTTGAATTCGCATATTTAAAGCTTCTAGAAAACGACTTCTGTTAAAATTTTTATAGGTACAATTAAATATTTTTTTGAAAAATCTATATCGAAAATGCGTACATTTGAATTAAGTTTCGAAAACATTATGAAATGTGACTTATAAATGTTTTAACAGAAATCTCTTTGTAGATGCTAAGAACATGCGAATACAAAATTTAAGCTCATTACGCTAAGTAGTTTTTGAGCTAAATTTAAAAAACTATCCGCATAGCAAACTTTATTGCAACGATTTCAAATAAATTTAACTTTAGGAGTTCCCAAATTTTCAACTTTCATAATTCCTAAACTATTTGACCATGACTTCCCATTTTGTTTCCCAAAGTACAATTACTGAAAAAGCCAAAATTGGGTGTTCATATTGAAAATTTCAGATTTTGGTTTAAGATTTGGTATGAAGTCGAAGCCTTAAGCTTATTTTTTCATATAAATTAAGAAATACATAATGTGTAAACAACTGACTTATTTTTATGATAGTTTTTAGATTAAAATAATGAAATATTGTTCTCTTTCTTTTTCGCCGACCGTACTTCGCAGTCTGCTGGGAAAGGAATGTTGCATAGATTTGTTTTATAAATTGCAATTAATTTCATTAAAATAGTACTTGGAGCTAATAGTATCGGTGTTATTATTTGAAAAATGTCAATCCAAATGAAATTCAAAGATACTTTTCAGTAGAATTTTTTTAATCATCTTAATCGATGTTAGACTATCGATCTGTTAGCTTACCCATTATTGCTTCATACACTTGATTAACTTTTTTTGTTGTTGTTGTTCAGGCATTTAAAAGCACATTTACACTAATAGTATTATTCAGCATTTAAAAGAACAGAGCATTAAAAAACACATTTGAACTAAGAGTATTTAGGGATTAAATATATAATCTCTTCTTAAATACTCTTACTTAGAGATACTTATTCCAATCATATTTTGTTTTATTCATTTCTTAAAATTGACGTTACTAATTTAAAATGTATATTTAATATATTACATCAAAAATAAGTATTTATTTGGAAAACTTTTTTCAATTTGCTTATTTTTTTTATCATTTTAAGACTACTTTAAAGCTGTAACATTAAATATTTCCTATTGCCAAATGCTTTATATAAAGTTAAAAAACAAACCATTTAATATCTATTTTTTCGCACTTGTTCGAATAAATGGTTGAAAGATTTTAAAAGTGTATCATATTGTCAAATTAATGCCTTTTTCTGTCTATATTAAAACACCTCTGTGTATGCAGCACTTGCGTGCCAAAGTAAGTTTTTTTATGCATCATATTTGTAGGAATGTTTTTGGAGCAGAAAATATTTTTTAAAGAATTATTGGTTAAATACGTAATACAAAATTTTAAACATCAAAAATCATTTTATTCACGTTTATGTCTTATACTTATACTTATCTTTATGTCTTATATTTATGTCACTACTATTTTTAATAATTTTATGTACATTCCTGGATAAAAAGAGATCATCCGTTACTAACTCTGCGGCAAATCTTCGTATAAAAATGATACTGGTACATAAAAGCATGGTCTAAATTTTTAACATTATCATTAAAATGTGTTTAATCCGTTGAAAGATATTTTTCTGACTGAAGCGTTGGTGATTTGTGACATCATTAAGTTTAATGTAACGTATAATTTTAATAATTTTATATACAAGTCTCATAGATTCTTTGGAATTTTAAGTGAATATGGATTAAAGATTACACTACTATATTTAAATAATTTTATGTACATTCCCGGAAAAAAGAGATCATCCGTTACTAGCTCTTCGGCAAATCATCCTATAAAAATGATACTGGTACCAATCAATTAGAATTAACATATACTGAAAAAAGCTATACATAAATTTTGTTTAGGGTGTTGTCTACGTATAGAAATTGTGCCAAACTTTCACATTTTGAATACTAACGCCAGATTTTGTCATGCTATGTGGATTTGAAGATAACTTTTACATTAGGATATAAAATTCAGAGTCATTCGGTCGAGTATTTCTGGAAATAATCAGGTTTAAAATTTGGAAATATGCAGGTTTAAACTCTTAATGCTAAATCCATTTTTAATCGTTTCAAAAGCGATTGCAAAGTCGGTGGTTTTTAATGCATAATGAAAAAGCCAATCAGAGGAATATGATGTTCATTTGTGTTACAATATTTGAAGCTTCTAGAAATGGATCTGTGTTACAAAATTTATAGGTTACTGTCCATACTTTTTCGGAAATTAATTGGGAATATATATGTGCAATCTATAATATTGCACTAAATATATTAGGGCGTTAGACTGACAGTGGAGCAAGTCAAAAATTTTAAAAATATAGATAACCATATTTTCATTGAAAGTGTATTAATTTCTGTTCAGTGTGACAGTCAAATAAGTCTTATTTCACTTAGGGAGTCGCTAGAAGGCAAAACAAGTTGGACCACTTAATTAAACTGCAATGCGACACGTTTCACAAAACCCTTCTTTTCTCAAATTACTAAATATTGACTTACTCTAGTGTCATTTTAATCCTCTCATAAAATGCATTGCAGATACAAAGGATGAACTCGAAATTATCATTTGTTTCTTTTATTTTTTCATTCGTCAGACTTTAGGGAATCATTAGATAATCTTTTTTGGAAAGGTCAACCTATTTAATCATATAAAAGTAGGACTTAGTAGGAAAGGTATGTTTTTAAAGATATTTTAAAAGTATTTCATTTATTGTGTTTTACTTTCGTTTCTGCAACGCCTCATATGTAAAAATCTGGCATTCTCGAAAAGAGCTTTAATGACTTCAAAGAATAAAAGTTTGAGAATTTTTTAGTTTAAATTTCGATTTGTCAATATGTCATCAAGGTTTCATCCATATTCAAGAATTGTCAACTCTTTACAAAGATGAAATACAATTACAAAAAGCACATAAAGTGGGTAAAGTTGAGGTGGAATTAAAATATATTACAAAATGCTTCTGCTATTTTTGACAAAGCAAATGTGTCTCTTATTATGTTGTTATTACAGTTCTTTGAACATGCAAAATAGTACATACCACACAAAAAGTCAGCAAAATCACGGAGAGCGTCAAACGAGGTTGATGCTGTCAGAAAAAGAGATTCGGAGAGTTATAATGTTGAAATTATTTATATTTACCTCAAACCACTCTCGCTAAAATACGGTAACTCGTTTTGGATTGCAAAATCTTTCCTAAAAAAAAAACAGATGCAGAAGGCACATAAAGTTTGGAAGAACTGTCAAGAACGAAAATTAAAATCCTACACTGAAATATTTCTATTCCTAGTATAGATATGTGTAAATGTTTGTAAATTAATTGATTTCTGGTAATTTAGAAAAAAAGTTTTATGATATATATATATATATATATATAAATAAATATCATAATATATGTATATATATATATATATATATATATATTATACTTGATTTCTATTTGTAGTTATCTGATACCACGTTATAGGAATTTCCAATAATTGATTCATTATGTACATCACATGAAACATTTCCTTTTCTGTTGCATTTGTATGATATTGTCCTATTAATCACTAGTATTATTCTTTCAATGTTTTTGATTCCATATTAAGTGTGTTGGGGAATCTTTCATTGTCAACTAATTATTTCATACTTAATTATTTCATTGTTTAAGTTGGTGTTATGATAATGTTTCATTTATGGTTATATATATATATATATATATATATATATATATATATATATATAAAGGATGCTCAATAATGTCCTGTATACCTCCACCTCAGAACAATGACAGCCATAGTCATGAATGTGGAGTTATAGTAAAGTGGCTTATAGACTACGCGATGAGACTGATTGCAGTGCCACCACTTGGAAAACAGTAGGTTTAACATTCCTATCTCGCAACCGTTATGACATACGAGAAAAAAAGTTAATTACAAAATTTTAGAGCTCTTTCAATTTTGTATGAAACGACGCCTCACATGTAAAAATAAGCTTTTTAGAAGACCAAAAATGTAAACATATATATCAAATGAACCTCTTAAATACGAATACGATAATACGATGAACCTCTTTTAAAGCAACAACATAGTTCATACTAAATTAGTCCGTGAAAGCAAGTTACAATTTATTTTATTGTAAGTTACAATTTATTTCATTGTTAAAATCGTGTTAATTATGCTCAATGTTTCACCATTGCATACCCTCCGATAACGGACACGTTGAGCATATGATAAATATTCGTCTATACAGACGAAAATAGACAAGACGAGGTAATTTGTAAAAGAAAAATAAATATAGACAAGCTAAAAATATATTTTACATTCGTGATTCGAAAAATATACATAAGCTCAAAAATTGAATTGTTTTTTGTAAATTAAAATAATAAACCATTTTGTTGTCCTAGCTTGTAGTATGTCGCATTTTTTGCATCATATAGCATAGGGTAGGATGCTGATTCGATAAACTGCATTTGAAATTGTCTAAAATAAATCTCAATTAGCTTTCGAATAAAATTATTGTTTTCAAGAAACTACTGTCTCGAATCAGTGTCGGTAAACTATAAGGCAAGAAGTTACCAAGTACTTTCAATTATAGACGTATTGTCGAATATCGTGAGACATATTTGACGTATTCTTCTTGAACTTGAGGAATAAAACGAAAATGGCTGTCCTCATATTATTCAGCGAAGGTTTGATCACATGGGTTATTAGGAAACCAACAAAAATCTAAAAAAAAAATAATTTTTGGCACCCTGAGTTAATTAAATGAAATGGAATTGTAAATTTAATGAAAATTGTTCTTAGTAATTTCTGATAATGAATGATTATTTTCACACCTAAACTAAAATAGTCCTAGATATTTATTTTTTCTCAATAATCTGAATGGTTGTATGGAATATTTATTTTTCCAAGTGAAAACATATTCATAATGTCGCCATATATTTAGTGTTTATAAAAATTATAGACACTTTTATCATTTCATCACTATTTTAATCTAAAGTGTATTGAAAAAAAATAAAACAATAAATGAATAAATAAATAAACTTGGTCAAACCGATTTTTATTGTACTGGTACGGATTGTCAGATTTAGAAAACTAATCAATATCATTACAATATCTAGTTCTGAATGATGTACGAAGTTGCAAACAAAGAAGAAAAATATCTGATGTGACTCCATTCGACTGTCCAAGCATATTGTAGAAAACCATTATATTCAGATAAATTTATGACACAATGAAAGTAGCTGGTTTTGAACACTGGATCTCGCGTTTCGAAACTTGAGACGTTACATCTGCGCCACTAATGCTTGACTACATCGGCGCAGTATTTATCATCTATATTTGTCACATTTCCTCTGTAATTTTCTCTATAGAATCTGTCGAAATCGTTTTTAAAAAATGGTTAAAATATTTAATCTGACGACCGATTTGTAGAAACATCTATGCGGTACTTGCCAGAATAGTCAATGACATATTCGCCAAATGGGAGCTGAATTAGAAGTTATTCTTGTAAGCTATCTTGTTTACTCTCTCTCTCTCTCACATACACGTATGCATCATGATCGCGATGCTTTCCATACACTCTGAGTTCGGAAAGTGAAAGGTTAAACAAAAGAGTAATTTACAAGCAGAAAAAAAGTTACAAAATTCTACATCTTAAGAAATTTAAATTTAAATACGAAATTACCTTAATTTTTGCTTGGATTTGACGTTTTAAAATATAATTTTACAAAGGGATATCTAATTGCCCAAGTTGTAGAGAATAATGTAATATTTTTTTTAGGTTATATAAAACACATTAGAATTAAAATAGCAGAATATATAGTTATACGGTTTTATACGCATACCTATAGAAATGTAATAAATGGGGACAGAACTTAAATAGAAAATGAGCGTATCTAGTTTATTTCAAAATTTGGATGAATTTAATTAAAGAAGAAATTTATTCCAAAACATTCAACATTGGACATACGTGAAGAAAATTAAATTTCATTCAAGAATCCACTCTCCTATAAACAATTCCAGAGCACTAAAATTTCCTTCTTCTAAACGTGACAGGAATGTATACTGCATTTCCTTATAAACACTCTTTAAACTTTAAATCCGTGAGTCTTATTTTGCATATTTATATATTATAAACAGTGCTTCCTCTAAACGGCTTCCGTGCCTATTAACTTCAGAAAGGACATAGGAGTGAAAAGACTTGGAATTAGTACTTAAAACAAAAATATTATTTTGTCAAATATGGATTTTGTTCTTCAAAATAGTTTTATTAAAAAGCATTAAACTTCGGTAACCAAAATTTAAATTGGATTCCTTTCATACGGTAAAATTTCACATGGTCACCAAAATATGCATTAGTTTCGATTTAGACATCATCATTTAGCGCTCATCTCTTCCTCTTCTTCTTCAAGTTAGAAAACAAATAATAATAACGGGGTTAAAGATCTGGAGAATACAGAGCATGGCTGAACAAGTGGCACTTCACTTCAATGAAATTTTTTATTGTTTTTATGAATATGAGAAAAGGTGTGTTGTCTTGTTGAAAAGGCGTTTTTTTCTTCTCCATATACAGCCTTTTCTTATTTATTACTTTATTGAATTGATCTAGCAATGCTGTATAATGCTGATCTAGTAACGCTGCATACTCTACTGTGACTTTTATTTCAATAGACTATAACCTAACGGTATTCTTTTGAGAGCCCCTGTACATGAAGTATAAGTGCTACATACTTCATTTTCAATATCGAACATGTCATAGTAAGAATAAGTAACAGACATAAATTGTATGGCAATCAGAGTATATTTATGCAAGTTAGAGCATGGACAGACGGCAGGCAGACGGAGAGACAGACACGCAGACAGAGAAAACGAATTCATAAACACTTATAAACTACGTTGAAAAGTGTTAAAATTACAAAGGGAAATAATAGTCTAAATTAAATAATCCATGATGCAAATTCTGGCAATTTTCATTATTTCAAACCTTTCTCGTTTTTTAATAGGTATTTCAATTTTTTGCGATTTTTTACATATGAAAAAGTGTAATGAATTGTTCTAAACTTTTGAGGTGTTGTAAAATAAAACGCATAAATGTGTTTTTTGTATCCTCAACTGTGAACATTTGTGTTTGTTTTTTTCACAACATTAATAATAATAATAAAAAAGAGTTTATAGATTATTTCAATAATATTTTTTTTTTGTATATTCTCATTCTTCAGTATAATTGGTTACATTCCGTATAATTGAAGAAACTCAACTATTAAAAAAAGAAATTCAATTACTATCTTGATAAAACCATTCATAAAATGTATGCTTTACTTTTTCATAACGAAAAATATTTACTTTCTTTAATATTTCCTAAGAAGAGTAAGTTCGTATCAATGCACAGACACCACAAAATGGAAAAAAAAGATTATTTATCTTTGAATCCATAAAATAATTAATCACTGTCAAATATAACATATCAGCATTTTATGGAATACTGTTTAATCTTACATTTCCTTATATATTTCCAGGTAAGAATTAATAAAGATTAAATAACAATGGGACTAAAAAATATTATTGGATTTAATTCCGTTAATTTATATTATTTTGAATATTTATCTATGCTTGTTTCTATCTATGTGTATTATATATGTATATATTATAATCTAGATGTCATGGTTTTGGTGGGAATAGATGAATGGCTGATAGCTGACATAAACGATAGTGCTGTTACAGAGCCTGGAATACATAGTGTTTAAAACGACTACGAAATAGTACTAAACAAGAACGAAAAATCATGCGTCAAGCATAGATTATGTAGCACTTTCCAACGCTTCCAAAATAATTTTACAAAACATACCGTTTAATAAGCTAAAAGATAACATCTAAGTAAACAATTTGGAAAACGCATAACATATTTAAAAACATAATTTCAGAAATTTCCAACAGATACAATATTCGGAAAAATATCCTGATACTTTTATTCAGCCCTGTATATGATCTATAGATTTTTATATGCTAGGATGCTAAATTTTAGTTTAGTTAGAAAACGCGTAGCACAGTTTAAAATTATCTTTCTGGAGTTTCTGTCAATAAACGGAAATGTGTTCGCGAACTTTTGTGCTGCCCTGTATAGGATCTACAGAATTTATACACACCACATAATAGACAAAAAGCGAGTTAAAATTAAAATCGCGTTTAGTAACTTATAACGCACTTCCAGGAATTAGTGTTAACAGACAGTAGAGAATTCTTTTGTGTGTCCTTGTAAATGAACGATGACTGCTATACACACACTATTCTGTAGTAAGCCTCTTGTAATGCACCTTAGATATATATATATATAAATTTCAATGCGTTTAAAATAGTGAAACATTATTTAAATAAACCGCAGACGATTTTTCTCCATAGTCGTCATGTAACGGAATTCTTTTGAGTGTCCCTGTAAAGTAACTATAAGTGCTATGCACACCCTATTCCATATCAAGCTTCTTCTAATGCACCTTAGTGATATATATAAATGTCAATGCGTTTAAAATAGTGAAACATTATTTAAATAAACCGCAAATAATTTTTCCCCATAGACCGCAATGTAACGGAATTCTTTTGAGTGTCCCTGTAATAAAACTATAAGCGCTACACACTTCCGTTGAAATAGGGAATATGCTATAGATAACGACAATAACATATAAAAATTGCAGAGCAATCCGAGCATATTTACGGGAGTTAGAGCACGGACAGACGGCCAGACGGCAGACGGCCAGACGGCAGACGGCCAGACGGCCAGACGGCAGACGGCAGACGGCCATACGGCCAGACAAACCGAAGTCATAAGCACTTTTCAACTAGGTTGGAAAGTGCTAAAAATGTAATCTGATAAATGTAGAACGATGGTGAAAGGATAACGGGTCGATCGCATCGAGATCTTCTAGCAGTGTCGTAGACAGGGTGGAGGTACAGATGGTTTGGATACCACAAATTTTACAAAAGTATTTTTGCCTTATCGTATCGGGGAATTTTCTGCAATATTGAATGCGAAGAAAACTTTATACTATTACTGGTTTCCAGAGCATTTGGACCCCCCCTCCTTGGCTACACCACTATCTACTAGCTCTTTTCAACGCAAACATTGTATAAGAATCGAACTGAGAAAACGTTTCAGCTGGTGGTAAATATTTTAAATAATTTAATTATACCCTATTTCCTTTGACTTGAATAGTGATTTTCATAAGCTTTGAAAATAAGAATGATATTGATCATAGCCAAAAAACGTGATACATCCCTATTTAGAATACCAAAGGATGAATCTGTGCTAGAAGAGTGTAAAAGATTTATTCCCTGATATAATAAAAAACTAACTTTAAAATCAGTTACATCTGAAGTATACACTTGCAAGAAGATTTAATTAACAGAAATTATGTTCATGCTGTCAATACTGAAACGGTTACTTTTGCTAGAGGTAAATCTATTTTCAAACCAGATGTCGCTGCGATCGCCCTATTATTGTACCGCATCGTTACACGTTTATCGGCTAAACATTTTTAGCGCTTTTTAAAGCATTACCAGTTTTTTTTTTTTAATTCCTAAATTTCGCATTCATACCAGAAATTCCCTATAATGTTCTTTTTGCTATTTAATGGCAGATATTTCGTGACTTCTTAAAGTAAAAATTCTTGTTTCAGAATTTCTAGTTTGAATTCGAAAATTTTAAATTAAAAAACGGTAAAACCATTTTCCACACTATGTATTCTAGGCGCTGTAGTGCTGCGTAGATATAAGTAATGATTATGCCGTGGATGAAAATTTGTAATGTGGTTACTCTTAAATTAATAACCGAAATTTTAGTAGCTGTTACACTCTCAGCTCGATATCTGAAACTACAACTGCAATCGAGAAATTGTTCCCAGGAATTTACAAAAACATAGGAAGTCGAAACATACTAGAGTTTTACCATCTTCAATTCACTCACATCTGCATTTAAAACGAAACAACTGAAAGAATTTTTCGTAATTCTTATGACTGTAACAGGAATTTAAAAATAACTTCTTTTCATAATGAGTTAATGGAATTTTAATATATAATTCTGTAATAAAAATAAACTGTGTGGCAAAATAGAAAACTGACTTGAAAAAAATTATAAGACTCTCATAAGTAAAAAAGAATAATGTTTGAAATAATGACTCACGTAATTTACAATTAACCAAAGATGTAAACAAATGGATTTTGGCTGCACTAATTTGCCGTGATTTTTAAACAAATACGTTAAATTTACAGTACCAAATAAAGGTTTAAATACTTACATTTATATGCATGTACTCAGAACTTTATAAATGGTGACAGTACGTAGATCGAATAAAGAATGTGTGCAATTTATTTGAGATTTAGGATAAATTTAATTAAGTCAAAAGTTTATTTTGAAACATTCAACGTGGAACATGCGTTCAGTGAATTAAATTTCATGTCAGAAAGCCTTATTTCTAAAAACAATCCAACAGCTTTCAAATATTTCCTTCTTTTATACGTGACTTTAATTCAAACTGCATTTGTAATTCCCCTTTTAGAATCTGTTTAAACTTTAGCATAGTAGTTGTAGTTTTCCACATTTATAAATTATTCAGAATAAATGAGTGCTTGGTTTTGAAACAGATTTTTCATTCACTTGCAGTGTTGTGTCGAAGTAATGCAATATTAATATTTAACCATTATCCGTCGGATTCAGATAGACATGATAGTCAAATTTCGTTATTGATAGATGTTGAATTTGATACAAGTATACTTAAAAATTGTTGACTGGTGTATTTTAGTTTTCTAGGACATGACGTTACTCAGACGTTACTCAACTTATGCATTAGTGTGTATAGTACAAATTTGTTGTTTAACGTGTATAAAACAAATTGTGTATAATACAAATTAAGTTTGATTTTATAAACAGTATAATTGAAATACTGAGTGATGAGTTTTATGATTGTATAAATTATCTGACTGACTCGTTTAACCCCTTGAAGGGCGGGCACCGGTATATTATATATACCACTTAATTTTAATCCCAAAATGCCACAATGACACCAGAATTTTATAACCAAATTTTGAATTAATAAGGTGCATGAGGAAAAGCTTTTACTTATTTTAAAATAAATGCGTTCGTGAATCCTGGTGTCAATCAATCATTTCAATAGTTTAGCTACAATAGTACTTTGCCCCTGAAGGGGTTAAGACCGTTAGAAGTTCTCTTATCTACCACGTCCAAAGACAATACTTAAACCGCTAGATTTCTATGTGTATTTACAACTGCAAAAGGGTTTAAAATGAAGTTTTCCATATTTTTATCTGCTGTTTAATTCAGCATGTTATCTTCCGAAGCATATATATCCGAGCAACTATTTCCGAAGCATATATATTTTTTGGCTATAATTGCATATTTTGTATTCTATTTACATTTATTGCAGAATCAGTACCTCTTCAAATATTTTAAGTAAGCAATTTCATTCTTAATGATTATTAGTAATTATTTAATGTCTGCTTAGCCTTCTAATCATAAATCACTAGACCAAATTCTGCTTTCTGATTGATTTTCTCAACAGTGTAATAGTCATTCCTAGTACATTCAAGTACGTGGTACTTTAACTGTGTCACCAGACTCTTTGGAAAATCTTTGGTGCATTCCCGGATCAAGTTGGAAATACTAAAGATGGTAAATATGAATGAATCTTCGAGATGTGAGAAGAATGGATGTTTTTTAGGCTAATCTAAAAAAACAGATTCATGAAAGAACTCCTATTTTACTTAACCTGTGAAATTTTTAAAAAAAAAAGCCATATAGTCATTGAAAGTGCTCCCAGACTGGGCAAAATTTTCATTAAACATATCTACCACTGTTTTAGAATGAATCCCTTCACTTTTATTAAATAAAGCAAAAAGTACTACTTCAAAAAGTGGTAGATATTTTTAATAAAATAATTTTCGTAATCTGGCAACAGTCAAAGGTCCTTTTATTATAAATTTTAATATAAATTGATATTAGAAAGCGAAGCAATTTCATCACGTGAAATTTAACGTGTTGACAAACGACCTTTCGTAATATGGGGTTCAATGCTTGAGTAAATGAATTTTCTTGAGTTAATGGAGTCTTTATCATTTGTTTACACTTTAATATATTTTATTTGGAACTATCCCAAAACTTTCCCACTTTTTGAATAAGAATGAATCAGGTTAGAATTTTTGAATGTATGTATATTTAATTTAGTTATTTTTTTTTCTATGAAGTATATTTTTATCACATTTTTTACAAAGCTAACTAATCAAGCAATACGTAACGTTCATTATGTAAGAATTTAACAAAAATAAAATGCGTAAAAATTAATAACTAAAATGTCCAAAGATGCCACATAAATTTATAAATTGTATCCCCATTGTAAAAAAATGCAGTGATAAAGAACATTTTATGCCACTTTTGTCAGTTATTTTATAAATTAATAACAATGTTTATAGTCAGCAGATATCTTTAATAAAACGAATTTATTGTTATGCTTTCGCAATTCAGTTTCATTTATAACGTTAAATATCTTAAAAGACCATTTTTAAAAATATAAGTAAATCTGGTATATTAATTTTTATTCCTTCAAAATGTACTTTTAATGTAACCTTTAAACGTAAATAACATGCACTATTAAAATAAAAAATATAATGAATTGTGGTAGGAAATAAAAGCAATAAAAATGTTTGATTTTAAATGGTGTAATTAGATGCATTCAGATAATACAAATAATTGAATGTTATTACTGAAGTATTTCATTTTAAATAGCTATTACTTTTTCTGACTAATGCCATTTTAATGACAGTTTCCATGATACTTATTTGTTATTTTCTGTAAAATGTTTAACAGAACGGAAATTGAAAGCTATTAATAACGTGATTTTTTTTGGCACATTGTTTATTTTATTTATCGCCATTTCTGAAAACAATAATCTAATAGATTATTTTCTTTACATTCGAAATCTGATTGCCGAAACGTCAGTTGAGGCTCACTGTTTAGACCCGAAAAGTTTATGGTTTCCGTCTGTTTGTTTGTCTGTCTGTTCCGCGATAAGTTCCGCAAAAAACATCCAATTAGGTTGATTTTTGGTAGGTATGTTTCTGAGTTATCCGGATTTAGGTGTATAGTTTTTAATTAAATTTGATTCACTCGTTCGAAAAATATAGAATATTTCTTTTGATGTCGTAATAGCTATGGGAATACGAACGATTTTCACCTTTCATTGTTAACAGAAATGAAAATGAAATTTTTGAATAATTATTTAAACGTAATCTTATGGATGATAAATTTTCGATATGGAGGTATTAAATGTATCCAATAGCTTTGAAATTTTTACTTTTATTGGAACTTTTATTAGAAATTAGAAATTAATTGTCTAAATTATTGGGAATTTTTTTTTTGGAAATATAAGACATTTTATTTTCATATTTTTTTACAAATTTTACAAATTATTTTCTTTTACATTCCTCTTTTATTTATCAGTTGCCTAGCAACTGTATTTCAAAGCGTACCAAAATAATAAAAATCCAGTAAATTTCACTATTTTGCAACAATATTTATTTTCGGGAGAGTTTTAGCTTTCGGTAGATTTAATGAGATTTTATTCAATTTCTACAACAGATGTGGATGCTTCGTGCTTGAAAATTTTCTTTTAAAAATAGGATAAAATCTCTGGCAGGTGATGGCTCATCAAACGAAATTAGAGTAGTTAAACGCATCCATCCATATAGTCGAATCTTTAAATAGCACAATTAGTGGAAGAGAACATAAAATTAAAGTGTCAAAGGTAGCAGGTGAATTTTTGGGGGCGAAATCCCCCTGACGAAATACAATTTTAATTTTTCAAAAATTACAAGAATAAGCAGTTTATGTGAATATTGTAGCACAAAACCATATTTAATGTGACACTTTTAAATTATCCGTAAGCTTTTGAGAAATCTTTTATGCTTATAAATGTATATAGAATTAAAACAATTAAATTGCGGATTGTACAGTATTAAATATTATGCAATGTGTGATTAATAAAGGACGACTTGCAGAGCTCATGTAGAGGCTCCCGATCTGCAGATTTACTAGTTAAATATAATTTCTTTCAAATGAGCTCCTGTAGGATATCCAGGAGACATCTTGAGGAGGAATCTTATTAAATGTTTATTATCACCCACACTCATCTCTTGTAGTAAAAATACTTAAAATTCATACCTGTGGAATATTTGACTACTAAGAGATGAGTAAAGATTTCCCAGAATCTCCATGGAAAAAAATGATCATAGTGATCCTAAGCGAAAAAAATCGCTAAGTAAAAAATAAGTTCAGCAAAATTATAGAGTTCAGAATTCTGCAGAAATATTTGTTACCTTGTAAAATGGCTAAATACAAATTCGCTAAATATATGGTTTACTGTATAAAGAATCAGAAAGAAAAATATGTATGGTAATTTGACAAAAGATACGAGAAAATAATTAATTAATAAATCTAACTTATGTTGAAAAATAAAATAGAACAAAATTTTATTTTAGAAATTTATTATTTAATTAACTATATATTTCATTGATTAATTAAAAATTATTATTAATAATAAAAAATAAATAAATGTTTATGGTTATTTTTAAAATATAAACAAAATAATAACTAAAACTAATTAAAATATTATATTAAAGTACTTAAAATATTTAATAAATAAAAAAAATAAGGCTAATGGAAAAATAAAATAATACTAACCGTAATCTGATGTGCTAAAAATAATATAAATAGGATAATAAGCAATATAAATTAAACTAATAAAAAAAAATCGAGCACGATTAAATCGATTTACTTTTTTGACAAAATGAGTATTCTAGGCCGGAATCGCTCATGAGATGGCGCCAGAACTTTGACTTCCTAAGTACGTAGGAATGTCATCTTAGAAGTTTGCACCATACGACGTACACAGGAACTCAATCCTGAGGAAATTCTTATAGGCTATTCCCCAGGAAGCTTTGATCATGTCATTTAAATATCAGAAAGAATTCGGGATTCGGAGCATTTGGGGATGTCTTCAGGAGCTTCCGGGCTATATGTGATAGTATACGGTTTTATAATAGGTAAAATTGTTCTTTACAAATTCATAAGAAAATCTATACGACAATTTAGCACTAATGTAAAACTTACATATATGTTTACTTTAAGGTGCACTTAAGATATATTATAAAAGTAAAAGAATGAAAAAAATATTACTAAACATAAAAGGCGTAACATAAATAACAAATAAGGAACATACAAATTCATGTCAGAGTGAGCATGATAGGAATTGGTTTGTGGTCGTTTTTGAATCATTTATTGATCCTAACTCTGACATGACAATGTTTATTCCAGGAATGTTATTATTTATTACAGTTGTCACAAACTCCATACAATATTTGTAATTTTGAAATTTGATTTAATTTTACCATTTTAATTTTCTCGAAAATAAAGTGTAATTATTTTTAATATTATGATTTCTATATTTAGTTAATACTTTTAAATCCTGTAATGCCTAAGCTTTTTTTTAAAGTTTAAATGTAAGCAAAATGTTTATGGGATTAAAAACATTAGAGCGACAAAAAATAATAATAATAACTTTGTCTGATTTACATTTGCAGAAATAAAGATATAGATAATCTACTAGATAGATTGCTGAACGAATACGTGATACAAGCAGTTACAGAATTGGAATTTCACTGTGAAAAACAGCGTTACTTTTACGACTTTGACAATTTTAAAATCGCACATTTCATGCTCCAAAAACTATATTTTTGTTCTCAACCAACAGAAGTGAGTGCAGGAATGTTGGTATACACGCACACACACACGCACAAAGAACCATGAAACGCGTTAGCAGTTTATTTGGAGACAGAATGAAAGTGTCATAATAATAGAACGCTTGACATTAACGGGTTAATATTAGATTTTACTCTTGAGTTTATGTATTTCTATGTACGCGTGAATCTGCATGTGAGCTAAAGCATGTGTTCGAATTTTCTTACGTGCGTGTGTTTGCTATGGATTTGTACATTAGAATGCAAGTAAAATTATGTACCACAAATAGTGTTTATCAATTTTTTAGTTTTGGTAACTTAAACATAATTTTTATCCTTATTCTAATTTCATTTCGATAACACATTCGTAATACCAGATATCACAATCTGTTTTCTCCAGTATATATATTTTTCTTCACATTAGCTTAGATTTCTTGATGCACACGTTTTTGTGTTATTTTCCTGTTTCTGTTTCCAATACACATAATCTTAATTATAATAGTCATTTAATTTACTCCTCTACTTAATAACTTAAAGATTTTCTATTAAAAAATTAATGAAAAAAGAACCATTTTTGTGATATATCGATTTATTTATGTCCCATCAATTATTTTATTTAGGGTTATTGTCATAAACAATAATCAATGTAAAACTTTAGATATAATTTCAAATATTTCACGATTAAGGAACATTCCCATTAAATACGATTTTTTTTCTTTAATATAAAAACCACGTTCTATATTAAATCGTTTCTGAAAATAGACTATAATCATTCTTACAGAATCCATAGAGATAACAGAAATGACGTATTATATTTCTCATTTTGAATAAAGGGAAATAATGAATCACTATCACCTTTTTTTTTTTACAATAACTCTTGAAATATATTTTCTGATAAGAAATACTAGGATTTACTATTTAGTATAATTAATTAAATGCATTATTCTAATTCTTCTGCGTTGTTCCATTTATTTTTATAATATTTTTAATCCTAAACAAATATTTCAATGTTTGCATTATTGCGTATAAGCCAATGTGTACATTTATTATGATTAAAAAGAATAATACTATTATTTCATATACTTGATTATAATTCATATATCTTGATTTTTTTCTAATTAATCATCAAACTATGATACGAAAGGCTACAAATATAACACAGTAGTAAGATAGAAAGTCAGACGTAAACACATGATAAACAATATTTTCTGCCAGTAAATTTGTGATACTTTAACACTTTTTTGTCTACATTTCAAAGGTGCTAATTTGTTCTTTTATTATTATATTTATATGATAAAACACCTTCAAGCATAAATTGGATGTTCTCTATTACTTATTGTTATGATCGGTTACAAGACTGAATATCAGGAAATTATAACGTGAATCACGTCTTTAAAAATATATGGCATGATTGAAAGTATAGGTACCATTTGCACGAACTGGAAGTTGAGAAAAAAATTAGTATATAATAAATTACTTCCCTTAAATACAGGGTGTTTAAAAAATGACCGGTATATTTGAAAAATCAATAAAAACTCAACGGGCAGCGATAGAAATACACCGTTTGTTGCAATATGCTTGGGACAACAGTAAATTTTCAGGCAGACAAACTTTCGAAACTAGTTACAATTTTCAACAACAGATGGCGCTGCAGTCTGGAAAAATCTAAACCACGATATTTTCCACATATCCATCATGCGCAGCAGTAATGTGGCGTAGTCTCTGAACGAAATTGCCAGAAACTTTTGTAAACCTGTGTGGGGACACTTGAAAGACCATGTGTACCACCACAATCCAGAAACAATTGAACAAATGAAGCAGTACATCTCTTCTGCATGTGAAGCCATCACGCCTGACACGCTTACAAAGGTTTCTGGCAATTTCGTTCAGAGACTACGCCACATTACTGCTGCGCATGGTGGATATGTGGAAAATATCGTGGTTTAGATTTTTCCAGACTGCAGCGACATCTGTTGTTGAAAATTGTAACTAATTTCGAAAGTCTGTCTGCCTGAAAATTTACTGTTGTCCCAAGCATATTGCAATAAACGGTGTATTTCTATCGCTGCCCGTTTAGTTTTTATTGATTTTTCAAATATACCGGTCATTTTTGAAACACCCTGTAGTTGTTTACAATATTTGTTTTTTAAAAGTTCAAAGCAAAAATATAAGTTTAAAATATTTGTACAGAAAGGAAAGGGGATGTTGCCTGAGTGCATTTTTAAGCGCCTATGTGAAGTACCATCGGGAGAGAACGGGTATCTCAGCGTGACAGAACATCATTGAGATACTATCATGAGAGACAGGCAACAATACATGGTGATTTGCAATAGCTTTAACTGAAACATGCAAGCTGAAATTATCAGTTACCTTTTAAACAGTTACGAGAATTTCAATTTTATGGCCGGGCTACCAGAATAGCATATATATAAAAAAAACAATCCTGCGCTTAATTCAACACCAATATTCGTTGGGAGACAGTTTTGGAAACTTCAGAAATTTTTGTTTGCATATACATAACAGATATTGGAAAAAGTATATGATCTCCAAAAAAAGTAGTTCTCAAAAATTAAGCACACAAAAGCAAACAAATGCTGAAAGAAAAGCATAAAATACAGACCAAATTCTATCTTCATTTTATTCTATTTTTAATATCCAGAGACGATTATTAAAAAAAATTTAAACGAAAAGCAAAGGATCAGGGTCCATAATCCGTGCTTTTGGACCATGGAATAAGACTAAAATTCGATTTTACTATACTGACTTAATTATTTCACTTTTTAATATTAGAAGATTTATCTTGTACGATTTCTACAATAGTTTTTGCATTTTGTTTGGATTTATATAACTTACACAAGCTCAAAGTCCGCATTATTCGTAGTTTTTGATGAAAAATTCGAAATTTCTCCTAATTTTACCTCAATTTTTAATATATTTTTTAATATTTTACTATGAGCGCAGCTTTGCAACGCTTTTATTTTTACATATATTGTACATTTTGATGTATTTTATCACTACATAGTATAAAACAAAGTCGCTTTTTCTGTCCCTATATCCCTATGTACGCTTAAATCTTTAAAACTACGCAACGGATTTTGATGCGGTTTTTTTTTAATAGAGTGATTCAAGAGGAAGGTTTATATGTATAATAACCATATGTTTTGCTTTGTAATTTCAGATAAATCACTACATAGTATAAAACAAAGTCGCTTTTTCTGTCCCTATATCCCTATGTACGCTGTTATTTTTGAGGTTTTTAATGTGATGTCGTAAATAATTTCATTTTTTCCGCTTATACATTGCAAACGCAGGCTGAACCCTACAAGATTTATCAAAATAATGTACTAATTATTGTAAACATGAAAAAGGTCTACAGAAAACACAAAGAGATGAAGGTTTTCAAGGTTAACCCGAAGCAAAGCGAGGGAGGGCCGCTAGTAATATATATAAAGAAGAAAGTGTTGCACGATTGCGCTCACATAAATAATTGAGGTAAAAGTAGGAGAAATTGCGTATTTTTCATCGAAAACTGCGAATAATGCATACTTTGTGCTTGTGCAAGTCATATAAATCCGAACAAAATGCAAAAACTATTTTCGAAATGGAACAGGATAAACCTTCTAATATTAAAAAGTGAAATAATTAAGTCAGTATTACAAAATCCAGTTTTAGTCTATTTCATGGGCCAAAAACACGGCTGATGGACCCTGATCCTTTTCACAAAAACTTCTACATGTGTAATAGCAGTTAAAGAAAAAAAAAATGTATAAATTAAGTTATTTTTTGGACGGAACTGAAATGAAAGTTATGATAAAATACATAATGGATTGAAGGTGAGTCTAAATTGAAATTTAGAGAAAAAAAAATAATTGAAAAACCTTAGTTGATTCCACATTATAAAACTTCGTAGAAAACTCCACATATTCAATGATTCGTAAGTTTGCCCACAATGTTGTAAATGTTTAGTTGTTGAAGTATTTTAATGTGTTTACAATGTTATTTGATTGAGAATTTTCGTTTCAGCAATATGTCATGTAATCTGAATAGAATATAATTAATGTTTAATTCAGTGCTACATTTGTTGAAGTTTTCACTCATTCTCGGAAGAAAATAAAATTTCTTCAAAACTTTCTTTAGTAAAGTTAGATTTCACTTCACAGTGAAATTCAATAAATTTTGCAGATAATTCAGTCAAATGTTTCAATTGCTTCAAATGCACAATGTTTACGGATACGTAATCTAATTTAATACAGGATTTATTTTACATTAGTGAATAAAATAGGGGAAGATATTTAATACAAAAATAATTCAAAATATGGTGATTTACTGTTTTTATTATAAAAAGAATAAATAACATATCGAATGCAATATATTTAAAAGCAAAGGCAAGTACAGAAAAAAATATATAAAAGCAAAAGTATCTGTTAGTATAATTAAATACCGTTTAATAAAAAATATGTTTTTCAGTCAGATATTTTCCCCCCATTATTTTACTAATTAAAAATGTGTGTGATAAAAAATAAGCAATGCTTTTAATAGATATAAAATTTTCCTAGAAGAAATTAATCAGTAAAATAACAGCATAAAATTTCAGTTATTTTGAAGGAAATATTTGGTATGTTAAATTAAAAACAAATCCTACTGAATGAAATTAGAATCCTATACCTAGGAAAGAATTATAAAAAAGTATTAAAAAATGGAATAAAATTCTCACTGTAAAGCTTCTACTTAAATAACTCGAATGAACTGAATGAGTAATTCATTTAAATAATTTTTTGCTTTGTATTAATTAATACGTATCTAACAGTATAATGAAACACATAAAGAAATGATTGCATAAATTACTAAATAAAAAAAAATAGAACATTTAACTTTGTCAATTTCTTGTACTATGTTGAAACGGTATTCAAGAAAAATAGGTTTGGTTTACTTAAGGAAATGTAATAAATGTACAAAATTGTTAAAGGAAAATGAACAGTTTTTGCATTTTATTTGAGAGCGTTTTGAAAAGTACAACAAAAATTTTAAACATTCAAAGTGAGTAAAAAAAAAACAATTGTATGTTAGTATTCTACTTTTTTAGAGAAAATCAAGAAGATTTCAAAGATTTTACACGTGACGGGAATCTGGACTGCATTTTAAATTTCCTGCTAGAAATTCCTAAAACTTCAGTTCCGCAGCTCCTGCTTTGCATATAAGTTTGAAAATATTTATGTTGTTCAATTTATCAGGCACTTTAAATAATAAGTTAATAAGTTAAGTTTGAAGCAGTTTATACATTTTATGGCGAAGGATTTTTACTATTTTATGATATATATATATATATATATATACCTACAACAATGCACCTAGTACTGGATAATAAAAATTTACAGATAAATAAATTTTTTATTTGACTGGAAAGTACAATATTCACAACAACTGCATATGCAGATCAGAACTGAAAATTTGGCCTGCTGTTGTATTAAGAAACTCCAATTTCAAACAGGAAATCGTGAAAGAAGAATTTTAACTTTGTGAAATCAAGAGCTAATTATCTTAAACAAAAAACTACTATTTGAAATTTCTGGTATAAATTCATTATTTTTTATTATAAAAATATTCCAAACTTGCAGACTGGTGTGGGTCACAAAATCATAATCCTGTTGACGCAATTAGTGATAGTAAAAAAAAATAATGTGTGTTGCAACTTAACAGATATTTTTCCACTATAGTAACCGTTGCCTTTATTTTTTTTTGTTTTGTTTTGTTTTATTTAATGTTTGCTGCAATTTGTGCTTCAGATTTGTTGCCAGAAGTTATAGACAACTATGAAAAGAAACCTAATGAACTTATATATTTGTTTATATATGTATTTTTATACATAAATAAACCTTTTATTTGCATATATATTATTGTTTTTTATGAACAGTGTACTTCTGTTTGTATATACAAATAGATAATTGGAATTTTTATATAAATAAATTGTATAAATAATGAAAAAATAATTTTGTATGTGAAACACTGTAAATATGTTGCCAAAACTCCCTCTTGCCATGATCATGTTTTCTATCTTGAAAAGGCCCCCGTGCTGGAGAAGTATACCAGTTAACACCTGGTCATGTTATTATTATATTTTGACAGGTGGATGGGTGCATTATTATAAGTATCAGGCAAGTTAGGATATATTGCTATAAAAGGTAGACCTGCAAGGAGTAACGGAGAGGGGGGCACGTTTGAACATTTTTTTTAGAAAATCAACATATTTCTTACTTGAATTATATTTATTGTATTTTAAATATTACATGATAAAAAGTATTTCTTCATCATATGAGCCAATAATTAAAAGTTTTCAAAATAAATTAAATACGTTGTGAGACTTTAAAAAGCTTAGAGGTTTTTGTTCAAACCTGCTCCATGTAGGGGTACCTTTGAGCAAGCTAGGGGCACCTTTGAACAAATAAACAAAATATGAAAATATTAAGAGTTTTTATGAAAAACTGCATGTATTTAAAAAACATAAAATATTCAGAATAAAATTAACTAAATTTTACCGAAATTGCTAATTTTTTATTATTTAATTATTAGCTTTTTTTATGAAACACATTAAAATATTACACAACATAAAGAAAAAGTTCATTAATAAAAATATAAAACCCTTATACAACTATGCAAAGCTTCAAAATTGATTTTTTCATATTTAAACCTATAATCAAATTTTAATCTTTTAGGTTGAATAGACCATTTTTAATTAAAATAAGCTATATGAAAACATAAAAAATTGGCTAAAACCATAACTAAACTGAATATTTTTATTTAAAATATTTCATGCAGTATACAAAGCCCTGCACAATATAATATACATTTTAAATCATAATAAAATTTATATATGTTTAAAAATGAAAAATATTCCAAATATATGACAAGACAAGAATCTCGCATGTTAAAAAATCACTTGACCAAAAAAGTGTTGTTTCTTACACCTAATGTTTAGTAGTTGACAGTTCTGTATCAGTACAACTTTCATATTTCGTATAATAATTCTTAATTAATCTCTTAATTTTCACTATTTCCAAAAAAAGTCCCCAAAAAAAAAAATATTTAGATAGATACATAACTCTTTACTTCATAGTTTCAATTGTTCAATGGTTCCCCAACTTTTTTGTTCAATGTAACCCCATCACATGGTGTTTAGAATTGCAACTATTTACTAAATTAGGCTTAAGAATTTGAATAAACCAAAGCTTATAAGCTAAAGTTAACATCTTTATTTAAATATTGAACAATCAATTAAAATTTTAGGGATAGAAGATTATCAATAAAAATCTTACAACTTTATTTTGTTAAGTTTAGATTGAAGAAAGAGAAAAATATATACCTTGCATAGACAGTAGTGTGCGTGCAAAATGGTAAAGCTTTGTATCCTTGTTGCACTGAAGTAGCAGTAATGTCTTACCATCTATATTTCAAAAATATAATTTATATCAAGGAAAATATTTACAGTGTTCAATGGTGCCCCCAGTTCAAACGTGTTCTCCTCTCCCCTACATTTGAAAAGAATGTGCCATGAATTATCTTCATCGTACAAGGGAACCCTGGAAACCTTGAACAGTCACACTACCCAGGTCGCGCTAGTTAACAGACATTGAATTTTGGTAGTAAATTGTGCAACATATATGTTCTACCGATTCGTATATTGCTTTTATGATGCTGCCTAAAGATTTAAGGTAAAGCGTCATTTATGGTGACATTTTTTTGTAAATTTGTTTGGTTTATTGAACAAGACATTTATTCATATGTTCGTGAATTGTTTGATTTTATGTTTAGTTTTAAAATGTATTAAGGTGTTTTGTCCCACGTTGTTTTCTTTTTCCGGTTATTCCTCAAACCACCGCACTAAATCAAATAGTAGATTGTTTCTCAAATGTCTGCGTTGTGTTTATACCTACGTAACGAATTGAATTTTTAACACCGCGTGTAGCGAAACATCTAATAAATATATGTTTTTCTTTTGTTTAACACTGCAACTGAGAAGTTGTAAGTGTAGTATTCAGCTTGGTGTAGAGATGTCATTCATTCATTATTTACTTCGAAATACGCAACAGAATTTTTATTTGAAAAACAAATGTCTGATTTATTACAATTCAATATAATACATAGTTTTTCCCTCTAGAATAAAGAAATAAAATACCAGCGTGTTTTTCTATAGTTTAAATATGTGTCAGGCTTATTTATTTAGTATAAAAAACTATATTCATCATAAATTAAGAATGTTAAGTCTCATTAGCAGTAATTATTTAAACCATTCACATTAATCATGCTTTTCTCCTTCATAATAAAAACAATGAACTTTATTAAATAATTTCTGAATATTTTTTATTCCTATGCAACGAACGATAAGATGAAAAAAAATATATATTGTTTTTCGCATTTCGAATAGGAGGAAGTGATTAATCGCTCTTGAAACATAACATAGCAATGCTTTGTGGAAGGTTATTTATTCTTTTACTTTTTTGTATATTTTTTGCAATGCATTAATAGGTATTATTCTTGAATCCTATAATAATATATTATTGTAGATATTTCTGTCAATTTATGTAATTCTTTTTATTTACGATGGTTTTATTCTAAGACATTTCTTTCATTATTTAATTATTTATTATATAATTATTTTTTTGTGTTTTGATTGATTAGTTAAATTCATAGTTAAAGTTCACTTCTATGTTAAACAGAATATATTTTGTGCTGAATGCCAATGAATTGAATTTAAAGGAAGAAACGTCATAACCTATTCAAAAAATTAGATTTTTTTAATATTGAAATTAAAAAGCTGAAAACAGACAATAATAATCATACAAATTTATTTAGTTTCGCAGTATATAAAACTTTAAATAGTAAATGACAATGTGATACTGACCAGTTTAAAAAGGTATATTTAGAGAATGGTACTAGATAATTTAATCATACACATTCACTGCCAGAAGATGAAATTCTCGCAGTAAATGCATATATTTGCATATATTGATGATAAAAATATTGCGAGTAGAAAACTCTAAAATACGTAAAGAATGATAAATAGTATATAATGGGAAATGACAAAATAAAAACATTTAAAAATCAGTTAAAATTCCGAACAGTTTTGTCAAAGTACACTTGGTCATCCTCGAGGGATATGAAACGTCAAACTGGCAAAAACTCAAAATACTAGAACGGAAGGAAGAAACACAGGCGGGAGAAAAGGGACAAGATAAAGTACCTGGGGAAAAAATTAAAATCACTGTTGTCACCTGTTGATGGCGAGATAAAACATAAAACAATTTTTAAACCTACAGAAAACGAAAAGTGAGGGGGGGGGAGGTCAACTTTCTCTCAATAAATTAGTCCAGATATTAAGGATGGTAAGAGATAAATTATCATTACGTATATCGTTTTGTCTTATAATAATTTCAACTGATTCTCTAATTACTGCTTTGTAAGAATTGATCTGGCGCGAGATAATCCTAGCGATAGTGAGATAAACCTAGCGAAGTCGGTATACTTGATTTGGTTATCGGAATGTAGCCGTGCGTAAGCCTTTAATCTGCCAAATTTCACAACCCTTTATTGTTCTTATAACCGCTAGAATAATTTTTTTTTGGTCATGTCTGTGTAATAAATTTCTAAAATTTATTACATAGACAGATACAAAAGACAAATACACAATCACTAGTGTCAGTTCACCTTTTCCAAATATTTCAGAGAACATTAGAAAACTGACTAATTTCAGTAAAGAGTAACTTTATAACTTTATTCATTAGTAATAGTATAATAATTAATTAAAACTCTTTGTTATTTTCCTTTTTTCAGCCCGGCGGCAAAAAAACCGAACGCGACCAGTAGCTTTCTATAAGAACACGCGACTTATCTCGTGTTAAAATGTGAAAAATCATCTAATTTAAACATTTAAAATGCAGTTTGATTTTTGTTTTCGAAATATGACAAAAGAGAGACAGACCATTGCAAAAGCGCTGGTAAAAATGATTTTCTTTTATGTGTAAAGGCATAAAAAAAATTAATTTTGTAATGAACACCAGTAAAACAGATCAGAAAAGCATTTAAAATAAAAACCGGAATTTTGTTCATAATATTTTAAAAGCCAATGTTTTTTCATTATAAAATTTATCAAAAACATATTTCATGTACATTTTATTATTTTATTAAAATTTAACGAATAACAAAGAACAAATTTAATTCTAAAAATCCTAAAAATTCCCTGTAAAATAAAAAAAAGTTTTATAACGAAAATGATTATCCTAGACATTTGTTTTCGGTTAATGCCTAATTAAATTAAATATTTATATTTTTCAAATAAATATCTTAAACAAAACAATTTTAATTAATGTTTTATATTTGTTATTAATTCTTAGCATAAAAAGTCTCTATTAAACACCAGTTGTTGAAATGTAATTAAATTTGGAATATTCATCTTATCTATATATACACCAAAAACAATTTCTAATATACCATTAAATCGTAATCAAGATGACACGTATCATTTCATTTAAATGTTTAAGTATTAAAATAAACAGAAGCAATTTAGTATTTGATTTTAAACAACGCAATGAAGTGCATTTAAATCACGCAAGATATTTTATATTATGTTTGCAAATATTCTTTCGAATAGCTATTGCTTTTTTCTGATTTCCTTCAGTTTAATGAGATTTTAATGATGTTTAGATGTTATTCTTTTCGAAGTGCTAAGCAGTAAAATGTCTTCAAGCTAAAAATTATTAATTACAACATATTTGATCTAGAAAATATTTGTATCTTTAATGTCATTTCTTGATACGATAAGATAATATCCGATTTTTTTTTTTTTTTTTTTTTTGTATCAGAATGAGAGTTAGATGCAAATTCTTTAAAATAGAAAATGGCTTTATAAAATTTAATTGTGGATCATAATAATAATCAGAAAAATTTGCGAAAACAGTTAGTTTCGAAGGAATTAGCACAAACAGATTAATTTTCAGTAGTTTATAATATACATGGTGTCCGAAAAGTCTGGAAACGGTCAAATAACTTGAGAAATAGACATCGGATTGAAAAACGGCATAATGAATGTTCAATATTTTTGAAAAATCTATTTAAATCTATTAAATCTATAAAAATCTATTGAAAAATCTATTTAAAAATCTATAGGGATATGAAGGTGCCCCCCCGGGGTGGGGGGGAACTTTCATATCCCAACTCGAGGAAAACGCTCGAATAACTCGAGAAATGTACATCGCGTTGAAAAACAGAAAAATACGTGTTTAATATTTTAGAGAAATAGAAACTTTGATATCCCTAAATAGATTTTTCAAAACATTGAACATGCATTTTTCAATTTTTCAATACCATGTGTATTTTTCGAGTTATTGGGGCGTTTCCAGACATTGCAATTGTAACGACTCTCACAGCATTGCACTCGATTACAGCGCCATCTACAATGTTTCGAAGAAAATGTTCAATACAAAAGTTACGTATTTTTTCCCGTAGAATCCGAATCTGCAATAAAAAATGGGGTCCTCATTTAATATTTCAAAGTTGTCCCCTTTCCTCCCCGAGGGGGCAAATTTGGGGGGGGGGGCAACTTTCATATCCCTAAATAGATTTTTCAAAAATATTGAACATGCATTTTGCCATTTTTCAATCCGATGTATATTTCTCGAGTTATTTGACCGTTTCCAGACTTTTCGGACACCCTGTATAATTTGAAGTACATGTTTATTTTCTGACAAAAAAAT
This sequence comes from Maratus michaelseni, assembly GCA_963931845.1. NCBI lineage: Eukaryota > Metazoa > Arthropoda > Arachnida > Araneae > Salticidae > Maratus > Maratus michaelseni. Next base: position 125,082,897 of record OZ007596.1, on the reverse strand, counting down.
ATTATCAAACAAATTCTAACTTTAACGGAGTTACGTATAAGAAACATTACTTTTTCACCAGTGAAAGGATATATATAGTTCAAAAAACAAACAAAATATTTTTATGCGTTTAACACAATCATTTATCATTCTATATTTTACAAAATGACTTCTCATACGGCTATGTATTTTCACTCCCTTAAATTATTACTTCTTAAATATTAATTTAACATTTACATATTCATCTATTTTTTTTTCTATTATTATTATCTTCAATTAGTATTACCTTCTTTTTCTATTAAATTTTTAACTTATAACGTACATATATCTCTACCGATTTTTTAGCACCATTAACTACTTAATTTTTAATTCTTACTCTTGTTTACCAAAATATTATCTACCTTTAATCTTCATATCTATTAATATCTTGGTTTACAATAATATCTACATTATCTGTAATTTATTTTAAGCATGTTGGTTTTCTTTTTAAAGCTAGATGCCAGCACCAGCATTAATTTTTTTATTTAAAGCTAGATGACTGCACTAACTACTATCCTTTTTTCTTTTTCTTCTCTATTTGCCATGATTCAGCCTTTCCTAGTGATAAGCATTGGACTCGAAATGGGTCACATTTTTCCATCTTAATCATCACCTCTGTTTGTTTTACTGGTGATTTGTTTCTATCATTTCTTTAAAAATATTATAGATGTATCATAATTTATTTTTTGGATATCTTATTCATATTTAAATTTATTGTTTTCTTTGAACGTGTTATAAGTTACTTAATACTGTCATTTTTAGTCTTAATGCTGACAATATTCGAAGAAATACAGTATCTTTTTTATGAAGTATTCTTATGAAGCTCCTCTAAAGAATCCATAAAATATGTTTTTTATATTTGCATTTGCATTTTATATTGTTTAATTTTTGCAATATATTTTTCTTTAATTTTTATACATTATTTTGCTTTCTTTTTCACGCATGTGATTTCATTTGAATTATACGAAATAGCAACTATACGAATAATAAGTGTTCATCGTCAAAATGCGTAACATAATTCGAGATGCAATTTCAGAAATTCCAAACCATAAACGACAATGCATTTGAATTATACTATACACTCAAGTACAGGATTTATAGAATTTATACGCATTACATACTATGCTAAAAATTATTTAAGTTTAAAAACTCATGACACTGACTAAAACGCAGTAACAAGAATTATCGATGGAGGAAAATAACGTTTATGAATTATTTTGTCTAAAAATAAATAAATATCACAAGCGTCAGTTTTTAAGCAGGAGCTATTGTGCATGACAATAATATTTCAGTATTTTAAAGTAGATTTTAGAAATCCAGCCTCAAGTAACTAAGACGTACTTTTAAATAACGTAACTGTTTTTCTTTATTTTATTATTTCTTTTCCTGTAATCTTAGTCGAGTTAATGTAAATGAAACCTGTCGTTTGTTTTAAATACATTATTTTTATTTAGAATGAATTTTTGTTATGTTATTGCATAATGTATTTCAGACATTTTCTTAATTAATAGTAGATATTTTTTTCGAGTTGGATTGTTAAAATCGGAGAGCTGTAGCATTCATGTCAAACAAAAGACAATAGGTTAAATAAGTTACTAAATATTTCGCAACGCTAACGTACTGATTTGTTTAATCATGATACTTAACCTAGGCAACCGTAGGCTATCCCTTATCTATACAGGTATATCCACGATCAGATAGACTTCTGTAACCAGAATCCCTGATTTATACTGAAAAGATTTTTGGGTTTACGAGTACTCAGACCTTATTTCGCTCATGTTTGGTAGTTTCTTAAGTGTTGGCACCTTCGTAACCTGTTTTTAGAATATGTGTCTCAAACTTGCCAGCAAAAGTAAAGAGAGAATTTTTGAAAAATATTACAAGTTGAAATATAATTTGTTACAAAATTTACATTAAAAATGTTATTGTAAGTTAACTACATAGGTATACTACACATTCCAGAAGAACCATTTGATTTACATTGCATCATCTGAAGATAATCTTATAATATAATCAATAAAGACATGGAATTGGAAAGAATGTAAATCATAAAATAAAAATGTTCACTGCTGTACTTGAGATTTTTTGTTTCATGAAGATATGATTTAAAATGTAATATTATTTGGATGATGCATGTACTATTATTATTTTTATTTAAAATATTTATGAAATTTATTGTTTTAGCGTCTTGGATTCATTTCATATATTAATGACAACTAAATAATTTTACATGCAATATTTTTGTTGATTTTACAGTATATTTATCTATAATTTCTAAAAATTAAAATTGCTTAGATGATAAATCTGGTAAATCCGAAATCAATATGTTTGCAATTAGCACAAATTCTACAGCACAAGTGGGGGGGAAAATGAAAAACTTTTATGTACTTTAAAATACCAGAATGTATCAACACATTAACGAAAAATAAGTAAAATTAATTAGAAGCAAATTGACGACTATCTAATGATTAAATAATTAAAAAAATAATAAACAGATTTTATAACTAATCAGATGACAAAAATAATTTCGTGTAAAATGAACAATTTAGATAAGATTCTATATCGAGCGAAATGAGAAAAAACATTTGACGTATAAAACTCTATTAATCACTTTAATTCATATCAATGTTAAAATTTATTTTATTGAAAAATGAATCTGAACTATTTGTTTTGCTTTCTAGGTGAATAAAATGCGTCATATTCGCTATAGTTGTATTTTTTCGGAACGTAATATTTGATTTTCAGGTCAATCTTTTTTAGTCGGGAAAGTAATACGAGCTAATTAAATAAAAAAATTATGGATAAAAAAAATAATCAAACTTGTGTTGTATTACTCATGACAAAATAATAAAAGAAATACGAAAAGGATATTAAAACATGTTATCTGAAATCAATCGATCAAACTAACAAATGCGTAATGTAAACCATGTTTAAAATGCACTAAATTTATAAATGAACTACCCAATCTTCGCCCACCTAGACGGTCGTTTGAGGGGGAGAGGAGATTCATCTGAATCACATAAAGTTCGGACTTTGCCTGGGGCCCACAAAGTGGATTTTACATGCAAACAGAAAAATATAAATAAAATACTTTATTTTAAATTAAACCGAAATAACTAATAAACACGTCATAAAAACATTTAAATATAGATTTCACAACATAAATAATAAATTTTATTTATGAACCGCCTGACAAATGCCTGCTCGGCCCTGCCCGTGATTATCTACATTGAAAGGAGGGCTTCCAGATAAAGTAAACAGAAATGGGATAATCTAAGATATATGGCGATCATTGTAAATGAGCCCTGTGCGTTTGGCGCCCATAAATTGTTAATACGGGGATCAAAATAACGCAATTCTGTGTATTTTCAGCCATCTATTGTTAATACAGAGCGATCACTATAACGAGAGCCTGTGAATTCTGAGTGCATATTTTGATAAAAGAGCAATCATTTTAATTGAGAAATGTAAGTTTCATACCTATAAGCTGACTATACGGAATCGCTCTAATGAAGCCTTGTGTATACCCAAGCCCATAAATATCGCGATCGGTAATTAAATTGTAATAAATTACTTCCAAAAATGTTATTTTAGAAGAGGAGGAAATGTACTATATTTTGTATAAAGATTGAAATCTTATTGCTAAATGACGAAAAGCGCAAAAACAATTTATAAAATATGAAGTTAAAAAACAACAGAACTTTTCCTTGGGAAAATGTCTTGTGCGAAATATCTAATCAAAATGAGCAATAGTTTATTTACTCATCTAATCTTACATAATCGAGATCATAGCCGATTTTGGCGAGAAAATCACTAAAATAGACCTAAAATCGTTGAAATACGTGTTTAATTATTTTCCAGTAGATTTTTTATGCTGCATTTTCCGCTTCTGCTTTAAACTGATGCTGAGATATTACGAAATGACATAAGACTTCTGACCCCCCCATTTACCACCCGTGGTGGTTGAACCCCTGAAATACGCGTTTACCAATTTATTTTTTTAATAGATTTGTTATGCTGAAATTTACACACCTACCTAAAGCTGTTACTGAGATACGGCTAAATGATCTAAAACTCCCCCCCCCCCTATTTAAGCACATTAATGGCTGAATTTCTAGAATCGCAGAAATACGTGTTTAATTATTTTTAGTGGATTTGTTATGCTGAATTTTTACGTTCATAACTAAAGCTACTACAGAAATATGGCGAAATGACCTAAAACTTTCGACCCCCTATTTAACCCCCTTAGGGGGTGAATTTTCAGAAATCCTTTTTAGTGGGTGCCTACATTGTATAAGGAACATGTCTTTCAAATGTCATTGTCCTAGGAGCAACGTTTGAGGATCGGTGTTGATTATGTGTCAGTCATGACATGTTCTTTTATTTAAGCATAGAACGATAGATAGATAGATAGAAAAGACCTTCATTGACACCAAACAAAAACTGAGAGAGTAACTAAACTCATAGCTTAAAAAATTATATTTAAGATAAGAACATTGTTAATGTATTTAACTTTCAAAATTTCTTCCAAAACCCAAAATGTGGCTCATGTGGCAACGAAATAATAGTAATAATAATAATAATAATAATAATAATAATAATGATAATAATAATTACTTCACGCGCTTTCAGAATTATGTAAAATTTCTTTTTTACAGCTAAAAAATGTGTATATATGTTTTGATAAATCAGCTTCTTTTAAACCTTTAAGGGTCCTAAGCGTGTTTTTTCTTCAAGTAAATTTTGAATTCAAAGGCTGAATTAACGAAAATTTTATATTAATGTTATTTTTTTCCAGTGCATAAGAAATATGAATATCTAAGGTTATTATATATAAATTCTCATACCAATTCTTTTCATATCTATTATTTTATGAATCGTTAAACTATAGGTGAAACAGTTATGCTGAGTAACAATTTACAATTTAAAAGAAGTTATTATTTTTAACGTTTTCTATCAGCATGCCTTTCGAAACTTTGCCTTGGAATTTTTAAAGAAAACAACCAGCAAGAATGAAAAACATACATGAAGTATAGATTATGAAAACAATATATTGTCATCAAATCTTCATTTTGATAATTTCCTTGCTCACAATTTGAAGAGTATAATTGAAGATAGGTATTGAATAATTTTGCGTCTCAACATACTCCTTCAATGTCCAGAAAATATATTTAAACTCCTGATTTGTGAACAATAATACAGTAGAACTCCAATTATCCGAATCAATTGGGACCGGACCCCATTCGGATAATCAAACATTCGGATAATTGGATTTATTCCGAAAAAGGGGTCTATTTTAATTAATTACTGTATGTATGTTGAAAATGGGAGAAAAAAACTATTTTTAAAGAAAAAGATCTTTTAATTAATTAAATAAAAAGGCAACACTTTTACATGTCTAGTCATTGCTTGCTGAATATCTCGGTTAAAGTAAACTGTTTGACAGCTTCATCCGTTTTTGGACAGCCAAGTCGCGCATCCGCTTGACAGTGAGAAGTTGCATGTGGTCATACTCGGGCTGACGCTCCATACACTTCATCACAGTTTCAAGGCCGGAAAATGCTTCACTAGCTGATGGTCCAAAGTCTGCTTCAACTTCGTCATTAAGGTCATCTTCTTCCTCGACACTTTCTTCTCTCACACTTTCAATAAGTTCATCATCATTTAGAATTTGAAACCACGAATCACGCAGCATCCACTCTCCTATATCTTCAACACTAACTTCTGAACATCCAGGAATTCCAGGAACATTCTGAACATCCAGGTTTGCACGTCATCCTCACCTTCTTCTGTCTCTTCCGCGGAGGGAAGAGCAATAGCGCGAGTAGACAGAATCATTATTTTTCGAATCACAGTATGTTTCCGTCTTATTTTTTTTTCCCTGATATTCTGAAAGCGATTCGGATAATCAGCGATTCGGATAGTCGGAGTTCGGATAATTGGAGTTCTACTGTATATGAAATGGCGCGTGAATAATCATAGGCAATCTGGGCTTCTTCTTAAAATATCTGTTCCTATGGAGTCGTAATGTTTGTTTTTTGCAATTATTCGTTGTTTTTTCCAATTTAAAGAAAATATTTTAAAATAAAATATGTAACTTAATACTAAGGGTTGAATTCGTTGCCAATATTTTAGAGAATGACGACATTTTTGCTGCTCAGTATATGAAACTAGACAGCAATTCAAATTACAACTGCTTTTTTATCTTAAAGAATACGATTATTTTTTTAGGCGTTGAATAAAAATGATATTTCGTTGAAATCCTCTAGTACAGGGAAAATAATTTAAGCTGGAAAAAGCATTAAAGTAACTGCAACACTCAAATTGAAAATGTTAAGTAATTTCCGTCCATAGAAACTAATATTTCCGAATTCTTTTCATTAGATCTGTTAAAGAAATATAAATGTTTCAAGCATAAAATTATCCAGGGATATTAAGCATAATGTCATCCAGGGATATAACATCTTTAAAGCACGCTTCAAACAATTACAGTCTACGAACATTAATGAATCTATATAACTTATGAGACTCTGTAAACTAATAATTAATTATTTCCAAAGCATAATGTCCAAATCATAAATTTCTGTTTGTGAATCTCAATAATAAATATAAATTTCGTTACGTTTAATTGTTAAAATTTAGTTATAAAAAAAAAACTTAAACCGTAATTCGTCAGACTTATTTTTTATGCATATGTGAAAAATGAATATTTTGCTAACATCTAATAGGTATTAAAAAAATAAATTTTAGCTGGAAGGCATACCATACAACGCAGAACAAGAACAATTAAAGCTACCAAGATCAATTTCAGTAACATGCTGCTGAGAACCTCGAGAACATATGAATGGTAAAGAGAAATGGATGATAATCACAGGTGTAGAAGGGATGCAAAACTCTAGATTTTTTTTTGATTTTTTTTATACGGAAATATTTTTTAAAAATAAATATTCCAGTTATCATTTTGCTTTTAGTATTGAAACATAACTAAGTAAAGCAATCAAAGTGCCAGAGTGTAAAATAAAGATATTTAGTCAAAAGCTAAATCCCCATGATTGAACGCTAGCGATCGACATCGTCTCACAAATTCGATGTTTTTTATGAAAAAAATATCAGTCTAAAAGTTTTACAAAGGTTGCAAATGCAAACGTAATACAGTCATTCGGCGTACTATTGATTGAATCTTGAAATACACTGTTTTTTTTTTTTTTTAATGCGCCCTCTTATATATACGAAACAGTAAACAATTTTTGTGAATTAAGGAATTCAACAATATATTTCCCGACTTCATCCATATTAAAATATAGCGTGCTATCAGAAAAAAAGAACTTTCTGAAGATTACTTCTTTTTATAGATTTATGGAATAATATATAATACTTTCATTTGGAGGTTTTTTCCATTGATGCAAAAAGAAGATATCAAGAACGTAATACCCGAAGTAATGTAAATAATTTGTAAATTAGAGTTTCTTGAACAATATATAGCATGTTGAATGAGAATAAGTATTTTCCTAGCATATTTATATTTATTTATATATTTGCTAATTCAACTGCCAACTATGTAAATTGATAGCTATCTAGCGTTCATTCTTTTCCGAACGTCGACATTTTCCCGTTCTTTTACTTTTACACCAATTTTCAACAGCATTTTTTCACAGATCATTCATCGACGTTCAGAATTTGTATCTATTTTCAACTGTATTTTTCAATGGATTACGTTTATTGTTATTTCGACGATAATACGTATACGATAATACGACATTAAAGGTTAAAGATTCATCTCATTTTTCAGAAAACTACACATTCCTCTACTTACTCCCTAAACTTTGTCCAAAAAAATCAGTCCAAGTATGTTTACGCATGCTTAAAGACGCACAGTGAGACGTACCAAAGTCATTAACACTTGTCAATAAAGTTGGAAAAGTAAAAGAATAGAGTCAGAAAGAACATTTTTGTTTGAATTGTAATAAAATTTTAAACCCATGATTATAAATAGTTGCCAAAGACACCGAATAATCGATTGCATGGATTTATATGACCTTTGTTCGTAAATGTCTACAAAAATCTCGCGTTTCATAGAAAAAGGTTTCTTTTAGAACAAATTTAATTTTATCTTTAAAAAATTAGATCATACGGTAGGCACTTTAAAAAAAAATATGTTTAAAAAATGTATTTAAAGAAATTTGAATTATTGTTTTTACAAAGAAATTTTCTTTTTGTGTGTGTATTTATGTTGTCGATATTAAAGTAAAAGTTATTGTTGTGAAGTATATTTTAAAAACTTTTCTAGAAAAATTACTAGAAATTTGATTTTTCTTCGATTTAATTATTGAAAAAGGTATAAAAAATTCGTCTTTTACAGCAAAATTTCTTACAATTTAATAGATCGAAATTTAAATGTTTTCCCCTTTTAACACAGACAACATCGTCATTAAACATAACATAAATCTGACATTAACTCTTTAGCTCATCTGCGAATCACATGAGGCTCCTAAATAAAGTCACAAAAATAGAGGTAAGAAAACTTGACTCACTTTTACTTTGATTTACATCTCTAAAGCTTTCAGATTTCGTGTGTGGTTTAAAATTTGTTTTACTTTTTCATAACTTATTTCAGAACAAGATTTTTTAGGAACTAAAACTTTGTACTCAATGTTTTTCAACATCAAGAAAACTGAACAGTTACAATTGTAAATGAAATGATCTTTTAAGCAATACTCTTGCTTTGAATAAACAAATAATTCTTTTTGAACATAGTAAATTAAAGTATGTGAACCTTCTTCTAAATTATATTACTAACAATCAATGACATAAATGATGTTTTTAATGAATTTTCTTTTATGTTACTTGAAAGTATTTTACTTGGGCATAAAGGTTCAATCTAGGATAACTTTAAACAATCGATTATTTTTTATACACAATTTAGAATAGCATTTAAAGTGTACTAATATCTATAATTAGTATTCCGTTATTTTTTTAATAATTCTGGAGCAAGGACGTTAAAAAAAGTACAGTGAAAAAAAAGACACCATCCTAAGCTTTTTTATCTCCAAATTGCCACAGAGAGATTCGAAGGGTATCATTCGACAGGTAATTGGTTCTACTTTCTTGATATGAATATAGGTCGTCTTACGGTACTTACGTATTATCCGGGCGGGAGATATAGGCTTATCGCCAAAAACTTTTGTCCATTGCCAATCTTGGTTATCGTTGCTAATTATGTTCAAAACAGTAATTTAATATTATTAAATACATAACATTGTTTAAAATGGTAAATAATATAAAATAAATAAATAAATAAAATATATTAAACATACAATAATAAACAAAAAAAAACTATAAATTATAATTAAAATAAGAAATAAAAAGAAGAATACATTATAATAAAAAATAAACTATCAACTATTATAATAAAAAATAAACTATCAACTATAATAAATAATAAACTATATAGTTGTCTAAAATAAGTGTAACTGTAATTAGTATAATTGACGCCACGCTTACCGCAATTGCATCTCACCTGACCCAGATAATACTTAAGTGCAAGAAATACACTCTTTACTATTTACGTACATAAAAGCAATATAGAAAATGGTATAGTTGGTATATCTTTTCATAAGTCTTTATAGATTTAGAAGAGGCAATCATTGAGAATGCTATCGTTAAGTTCGTGTGACAAACTTTAATTTATATATTCGTGAAAAAATCATCCAATAGATTTTTTTAATGAGATTCAATAAATAGACCCAAACATAATTGAGGCATTTTTACCATTTAAAAACATGTTTCTTAATTTAAAAAATTACAATTCAATTCATACTAAAAAATATGAATTTTTACCTACACTATTTTTTTTACATAAACAGAAAAATTACCGTTAAAAACAGGGATGTGTGTTTTCTGCTACTCATCCCGATAGTTAGTTTTTGAGATAGAGAGAATTTTTACTTTTCTATGTCGAAACGGACCGTATATTATTATCTTTGGCATCCACAGGAAAGAAAATCTGAGAATGCAGCCAGAAACCTTTTATAGAAATCTCTTTTATATAAATTCAGTTTATTTTACATTTTACGTTCCTATATGATTTGTCTAGTAACTATATAAATATGCCCGAGACATTTCCTTGTAAGATATTAATTTCGTTTTTCGAAATTTATTAATTAACCGTTCGCATTATATTTTAAAACAGGATAAAAAGGACTTTTAGAAAAAATATATACATAAACTATACTTTTTTTGTTATACTTTGATCCAAGGACACACATGGGGTGTCAAAAATGGGTCTACTATTTTAAATTTCCAATTTTGTAATATTTTTAAATGTACACGATCCGTATTTGCAAAAGTGCATTCATATTCAGAAATTAGATGCAATTTCCAGTCAAACAATAACTCTTCAATAAAATACATAAATAGCACGATATGGTGGTGCGTTTATTTTCACGACTGTACATCATTATTTTACGTAAATAGTTAAAATACATACAGAAGACAAAACAACTTCTAACATTAGACAATGTTGCTTTATTTTACTCTCTAAAAATAAGTTATTCCACATTTGCTACCGTATAAAAATATTATTTTATGTTGTTTAGAAAAAACGAAATTAATTTAGCTTGAAAGAAAAACAGAGTTTTTTCTAAAAAAGGGAACATTTTATTATGAATAAAATATGTTTTGTCTTTATATTTGTTGAAGATAACATATTTAATATCTAGGCAATGAAGAAAAGTATGAAAAAAAAGCAATATTATCATTATCTTTTTTTTGCATGTAACAATTCTTTATTAAGTTTTTCGTTAAGCGAGAGTTATAGTAAACGAAGTATATTTTAAGAAAAATCATGTTTCACACTTAGATTGTGAAACACATTCCAAAACTTCAAAAATATTTTAACACAACTTCATCTTTGCATACGGTGACAGTATATAAAACATAAATTTTTTTTTAATTTTTCATTAATAACCTCCAACAGTCGGTAAAATATTCAAATTTAATTGCATAGCCTTATTCATGATATATTGAATTTTATGGATACCACACAGTATGCTATAACTTAATTCAGCAAGGAACTGCTTAATGGAATTAAAAAATCACTTTCTGCGTTTTTCGTGGATTGACTAATATATTTCCATTATTTTGTACAACCCTATTTACAATAGACAGTTGCTTATACACACCACACAGTATTCTAAAATATAATTCACCTATAAAACGCATAGAATAACAAAAAGCGTGCATCCGAAATCACCAATCCATAGATTACATAGGACCATAGATAAAATCCATAGGACCATAGATATGTTCCAATTATTTTGTGCAGCACTGTATATCAATGAAATTAAAATATACAAACATTCATTAATATACTGCAGTACAGTATAGCTTCAAAATGTATAACACCCGTATATTTCCAATTTCTTGTCAGAACATTAAAATTTTAGACTATTTTTTTTTGTGTGCTCTTTTTGAAGGAACTTTCTTTTTTAGGGTTTTGTTCATCTCACAAAACCCTATTGCTCCCGGTCCGTTGTCTGTCAGAGTTTAAACTTTGTGTTTAAATAACTGAATATCTGCTATGAAGCTCAAAATATTAAAATTTGAAAAAATCGTATTATTTTAATAAATAGAGATAAAAAACCAAAATTCTAACAGCCTTTTCCTATTAAATTTAAACAATTTTCGTTATAGCAGTTGCCTACAATTAAAAATCCGCAATAAAATTCTTTCTACAATAATTAATTTTCTATTGAAAGATTACTACGTGAAAAATTAAAAGGAAGTAAAAAGTTTCACCAATTGAAAAAAAAAAAAAGATTAATACGACGTCATATTGGTAATAAAATGGAAATTTTCAAACATTTCTCAATAATACAAGGTGTACGCGTATATGTAAATACAGAATAGCAGCTTAATATGACGTCATTAGAGAATAAAAAAGAAAATTAATCTGACGTTATATTGGAAGTTTAACGGATTTTTCAAATGTTTGATAATGATACAGAGAGAGTATCAACATGCGTAATAGAGAATAGTAAATATATGAGTTTGGGGAACGTATTGAATCATGATAAAAACCCGATTACGGAAATGTTGGCATATTTTAACATTTTGAGTATCTCTATACAACATGTTTAATTTTGAAATTGATTTTTTTAATATCGCATTTAGTCCACATGACAGATATTATTATGACAGAGTTTAATAGCGGGATTAGCCCGCAATCGGACGGGTTCAGAATTTCGAAAAAACGAGAAAAATAGTCCGATAAATTTTTACTTTATAAAAACCATGACACTTTTTTTTAATGAAATTTATTTGAAGTTATTAAAGAATGGATAAAGTGTTTTGAAATGAATATTCAACGAAACCCTTTGAGCGATCGTCGATCACACCTGCCCATTTGTTTTATTTTATTAACACTTTGAAACATAGGTGAAAAATGTTTTTGACTTCGATTTGTCTGTCCGTCTGTCCACCTCTTCGTTCTTTAACTCTCGTAAATATACTCGGATTTCCAAATATTTTTTTTTATATATTATTGACGTGTGTAGCATTAATAGTTCTTTTACAGGAACATTTATAAATTGTTTACAGGTACAGTAAAAAATATTCCGTTACATTAAGGTCAATGGGAGAAAATTGTTTCAAGTGCATCTTAATAATGTTACACTATTTCAAACATAATAAAATTGATATGAATTTATGGAGTTCACTAAAACATGCGTATTGTAGAATATGCGGTGCAAAACATTTATTATTCATTTAGAAGGACGCGCAAAAATATTCTGTTACATAATGGTCTACGGTAAAAAATTCTTTGCAGCGTATTTTTATTATATTACACTATTTCAAATATAATATAATTGATAAACATTACTTAAGTTTACTACAAGATACTTGCTGTAGAATATGATGTGCAAAGCACTTATCGTTCACCCAGAGAAAAGTTTTGTTGAATCAACAAGAGTTTGTTTGGAACAACAAAACTTTCCGTTTAAATATGGGTCAATGGACAATTTGTTTGAACCAACAAAAAAAATATTGCTGATTTTTTTTTTTTTTTTTTTTTTTTTTTTTTTTTGCAATTCCAACAAAAAATTTTGTATCGTCAGCAAAAAAATGTTCTGTTAATTTAAGTAAAAATGTTTCAATTTTACTTGAATTAACAAAATTCTTTTGTTGAAAGTTTTCTCAGAATAAATATAATTATCTGTTACTTTAAGAGTTCTTTTCAGTTTCGGCAACAAAAACTTTTGTTTAAAGAACAATTGTTTTGTGTAATTTTAAGAATTTTTTTTTTTGTTTTAACAACAAAAAGTTTTTGTTACATAAACAATTATAACATTTACTTTAAAATTATTTTTTGTATTAGAACCAATCTAAACTTAACATTTTCAGCAGTGAATTACGCCTGTAATCCTTGAATTTTGAATCCTTGAATCCCTGAATCCTTGAATCCTTGAATACAAGTGAATTTGTATCCTGTTTTTTTCAAGCGTAAACCTACAGTTTGAACAATGTCCCCAGCTGAGCATTGAAACCGGGTATTCAGATTAAAGATATCAGACTCTAACCACTGAGCCAGATGGAACGATATCCAAACTCGAAATTTCTTACTCTTATATATGTCGGACCGGCTGCAAAACGCAGCACAAGATGGAAATGTCATCATGAGCACAGCGCCCGCTTAAGACATAAAAGTAAGGGAAGCCCGACGATACTCTGGGGCCCCCCTCTACCAATTGCTTTGTTATTTACTAAATCCATTTTTGGTATGCTGCAACAATTTAAACTTTACCATCAAAATTTCGAGAAACAACAATTTAGAAAGAGAGAGCTTCTTAGATAAAAATTTCGTAAGGTAAAAATTCGCTGGATATTATTCAAGGATTACAGGCATAATTCACTGTAGAAAATTAATTAAAAAATAACTGTGCTGCCATATGCTGGGACCTTAGACCTCTATTCTGAGGACCCGGGGACGATTCCCGGCTTGGGACATTTTCCACTCTGTCGGTTAACGCTTGAAAAAAGGCAGGATAAAAATTCAATGGTTATTATTTAAGAATTACAGGCGTAAATCATTCTTGAAAAAGATTTAAAAATTAATCCGTGCATTAGTTCTTGAGAGTTAGTTACAGTGAAAATCATGAAAAAAATAACATAGCAGTGCCACCTGTTGGGCTATTGACACTAAAACTTAATCAGCTTCTATTAATGTCAAGGTCTAACTCAATCTGTATTTTGATGTAAATCAGTGCATCAGTTCTTGAGAAATCGCGAATCTTTTGCAGGAATCGCGAAAATTGCAACATAGCAGCGCCACCTGTTGTGCGATTTATGACAAAAACTAATCAGCACCAATTTATATCAGAAAGTAAGTGAATATAAAGTTTAATTAAATTCCGTGCATTAGTTCTTGAAATAGAGCGCCCTCAAAATTTTCTCACATACAGGTAGACAGAGTCATAGACAGTCCTTTTCTGAAAACAGTGAAATCGTGTTCAGGACCTTCTAAAATTCGTCGAAAACCAGAGGTTGAAAATTTTCATGATTCCAATACATTCTTCTGGTAAAGATAGAAGAAAGTAATAAATGGGATAGGGGGATTTTTAAAACTACCTTGGTCCGACTCAATTAAAAAAGTTTTAATTATCCAAAAATTATGTTAATCCTTTAATTATACAGCTATATAAGTCAAATAAACCAAGTTACGTGAGAGAGTTATGGCTACTACACAACAATTTAAATTTTGTAAAAGCAACAAAATTTTGCTGGAATCATAAATTACAAAATTATGGTAAAATTAAAAAAACAGATTTTGTTAATTCAAGTAAAATTGATGAAATTTTGTTAAAATTTTGTTAAAATTTTGTAGTAGTGTCAACAATATTTTTTTTGTCAATGCAACAAAACCAACTTTTTACTTCAACTAAAAATTTTGCTTGAAACAACCAACATGTACTCAAAAAAACATGTTTAGTTGTTTTAATCAATACCTTTTTCTGGGTGTTCCTTTACAGGGACACACAAATGTATTCTGTTACAGAATGGTGTACGGTAAAAAATTGCTTGCAGCGTATTTTTATAATGTTACACTATTTCAAATATAAATATAACTGATATACATTACTTACGTTTACTACAAGATACTTTCTGTAGAATATGGTGTGCATAGCATTTATCGTTCCTTTACAAAGTTACACAAAATATTTCTGATGGGGAAGAAAGTGTAGATCCGGGCACTTGGATAAATTGGAAATAAAAAACAAATCAATGAAATTTCTGTCTTTATTTTATACTTAAAATAAAATTACAAACGTATTTAATGATTTTAATTAAACATTGCTTATAATATAGAATTGTTTAACGAAATATACTGAAAGTAGTTTAGCCTTATTCTTTTGTCATCACAAGAAACGGCGGGTAGCCCCGGACATATTAATCAATGGTGTACCAACCGTTTTTTGGCCTTACAAGCATCACAATTATAATAAAAATCCGATGCATCTATATAAACACAATCTTCATGTGCCCAGTCTTTGCATTCCTGGCACTCAATCCAGTCTTCTTCAAATGTTTCTCCGCATATTATGCATTGTCTCTCGTTTTGTCGAAAAGTCATTGACAAAAACAAAACACTCACTCTCGACTAACTTACTCGGCGCCCACCTGCAATTAAACTGTATTTGTTTGTACTCTAGAGGGCGTTCATTTACAATAACTCTTTATTTATGCAACAGAATGAAATGAAGAAGAAATTGAAAAAAGAAATTGAAATTGAAATGTCCCCGGTTACCCGCCGTCCGCGGCTACCCGACATTCCAATACAGTACTGTATACGAAGTACTATCGTATTGTATATTGACGACAATTGCTGGAAGTATGTTTTCAGTTATGTTATGTGTTTTTAACACTTTCCATCATCGTCAAAAAGTATATAAGACATAGGTTTATATTTGTGTCTGTCCGCCTGTCCGTATCATAACTCTCGTAAATATACTCGGATTGCCCTGTAATTATTTGTTATGTTTTTTATGTATACTATAATACGATCGCTATTGAAAATGAAGTGTAGAGTATTTATAGTTCGTTTACAGGGATAGTAAAAAAATATAACATTGCATTATGGTCAATGGAAAAAATCGTTTTAAGTGCATTTAAATAATATTACACCATTTCAAACATAAGTAAACTGACATGCCTTTATGAAGTGCACTACAACATACATTCTGTAGAATATAAGTGCAAAGCATTTCTTATTCATTTACAGGTCCAAGAAAAAGAATTTCTTTAAATAATGATCTACCGAAAAAATACTGTTTTCAGCGTATTTTAATTATGTTACACTATTTCCAACACAGTAAAATTGATATACATTATTGATGTTCTCTACAAGATGTGGAACATAATATGCATAACATTTATCGTTAATTTACAGAAACACACAAAAGAAACCGGAAGCTTAGCTGCCTTTTATCGATAATTGCTTTACGTGCGTTTTCAGTTAGTGCATGGGTTTTTAAGTTTAAGAAAATAATAGCATCCGACGTGGTTTGTACAAATTTAATCCATCATAAGCTGGTTGATCGATATAAGACATATAGTCTGAAGTCTGTAAAAGGTATATTATATATCCAATATCCTGTGCAAATTTCTTTTACAATTCTTATATTGACCTCCTGTAATTAGTTAAAAATTACAGGATGTCAGGATAATCATTATAAAAGAAATTGTTTCAAGATATTTGGTATGTAATATACCTTTTTGGTGTTTCAAAGAAATTAACTAAATATTGTTCTTCATGATTACTGATAATCTATGGATGTACTGACAATATAAAAGAATTTTTTAAAGGAAATAATATAATATGAACAGATAAATCTATAATACAGTCGTGTGAAAATTAATTGGGGCCAAGGGAAGAATTTTCCATTTTTCAATGTATTTGATATAAGTACACGTACATCCATAGTAAAAAATATGTCCTCCTCTTTCTTTTCTGATGTAATGTACTCGTTTTGGAATGGGATCCACTAATGTAGAACATATATTTTTGACATCGTCATCCTGATACAAATTTATACTAGGACTTCCCTCAAAGGGATTAGTCTGAGTAAGATTGCTGAGAACATAGGGTTAACAATTACGATATAAAGAAGATACAATATATGAAAAAGAGCAAATTAAATCATAGAATTACAAAATATCATAAATAAAAATATAAAAGATGTGAATTATCACTTTACTAAACAGCGTACAAACATTAGAGTGAAAAAATGTCCAGACCGGGGTTCTAATTAGTGTATATTATATATAAATTCATATATACTGTTATGTTTTGAAATGTATATATATTTATAACATTTGGCAAAGAATCTCATTTTCTTAAGCGGTAATTGCTCAAAACTTAAAAAAAGACAAAAAAAAAAAAAAAAAAAAAAAAAAAAAAAAAAAAAAAACGCCGGATTTTTTAAAACGCCAAGCTTTTTAAAGTCACGTCATCAGATTTGAAGACAAGAGCGTATTTTAGCAAGCGTAGTTTAACGCAAATTTAATTTCACTGTTGCAACATTTTCTTTGTGACAAATATTTACACTTGAATTTAAAAATTTTACCCCTTCTTTATTTGTATAACTATTTATAGAAACTCGTACACTTCAAACCACATTGATAACATTCTTTGCTACAAACCGGATTACGAAACTGTAGCCTAAATTTCTACTAAAGTATACATAAAATCTTTTGATGACTTCTGTAAAAATCAATTTTACATTAAATCTCCATATTGGCAAACTTGAAAAAAAAAAAAAATATATTTCAAAGATAATACTTCTTGATTATTTTCTAGGAGGCTCTCCCCCCTGCGTCTTTACCGCTTCAAACCTCAGACTTTTCTTCTGCCTGCCTGTCTGTCTCTCTCTACAATCTGTTTTTTTCCCAATCAGTTCTTATACCCATCTCTATACCCGATTGACTGTCTCTCTGCACGTCTCGCTACATGTCTGTATATTTCTCTACTGGTCTCGCTACCCGCCTATCTGTTTCTCTAACCCGTCTAACTACTTGTATGTCTAGCCGTGTCTCTATACCGTCTTTCCCTCCGTACCCATCTGTCTACTGTCTCTCTACTCGTCTGTATACCCTTCTCACTATTCATCTGTCTTTCCACCCGACTCTTTAACCGTCTGACTACCCATCTGTCTATCCGTCTCTCTAACTGTCTCGCTTCCCGTTTCACTACCCGTCTCTCGACACGTCTGTGTCCATATACCCCTCTCTCTACCCATCTGTCAACTTGTCGCTGTAGTCATCTCTGTACTCGTCTCTCTATCCACCACGCTACCCGTCTCGCAAACTTTTCCTCTACATGCCTGTCTATCGGTCTCGGTAGTCGTCTCGCCACCCGTCTCCCTACCTATCTCGCTACCCCTCTGTCAACCCTCTTTTTTACCTGTCTCACTTACCCGTCTGTCTATTCGTTTCGCTACGCGTTAGCTTATCTATGTCGCTTTCCGTCTCTCTACCCATCTCACTACCTGTCTGTCTACCCGTTTGCTTACACGTCTCTCTACCTCTCGCAAACTCTTCCCAATATTTAAACAATTTAGTATACAGAAGCCTTTCATGTGTTATTAAATGCAAACAGGAGTAATTTATCTAATAAGTGTAATCAGATGCAATTTTTTTAAATAGATACATAAACCAGCATAATAATTCATCAGGTTTATTTTCATTGTAGTTTATGTCATTTGGCAGTAAATCTCAACTTCTTACAACCGAACTGCGTCAAGCTTTTTAAAAAAGCCCCTAGGTCCGTATAACTGGGAAGGGAATGTACCCTCAGGGCTATTAGATACATATTATTAAGTTAAGTGAAAGTTTCGTAATCGGATTCGCAATCAATTTCTTATATCAGAAAGCGTGGCTTAACACCATTTTAAATTCATTTCTGTAACTTTTTTTTTCCTTTCTTTTTTTTTTTTTGGGGGGGGGGGTTTAAATATTTACACTTAAATTCAAACTTTTGCCCCCATGTTAATATTAGTGTTGTTTGTATTATTAAATAATACTTTGACCGAGCTTCGTTCAAAACAAATGTAAAATACTTCTTCCCCAGTTTTTTTCCCTAGGAGAAACTTCCGTAATCGGGCCCAAAGCTAATCGGAGAATTTAATATCATTATTGTTTGTAACTCTTATAGAGTTAAAACAATATTGTTGCTATCATTACTCTTGTTTGAGACCAACCTTGTCTGTGTATCTGAATGAGGAAAAGTTCGTATCATGTGCTGGTTGGCGCGATTTGCGAAAAAATTAAAAAAGGTGCTAAAAGGCAGTTTTAGCATCTAACCAAATTTTTTTAGAGAACGGAAAAAATGTTTTTCAAATATTTACAAAAATACGCTTATTAAACCATGTTTTTGCGCCACCTTAAAAAATTAAGTACGATGCTAAAATAAAATTTTATTGCCATTTTCGATATTTTAACAAGTAATGAAAATACATAACAAACATATTTAACAAAACTAAGAGACATTTTTGTGATAAATAATCGTTATTGTCAGGGGAGCAAATTGTAAACAATAAGCGAACTAAAAAATTACCGAAAATAACATGTGGGAATCTCAGGAAAGAAATATCTGATATAAATAGCATTTAAAATCTTAAAATGGAGAAGTGGTCCGTATAAAAATGCAAAACATTATACGTCTGTTGTATTTTTTAATTTTTTGATATTTCCGAAAGCACATATAAAAGGGTAAAAATTCCGGCACAGATGTCATATATTCAATACTCACCACGTTGGCGCGTTCCCCCCCCTCCCCCGCCAATTTGGCGAAAACTGTTTGTTTTGTTTATTTACTTTTATTCTTTATTTTAATTCTATAGATTATTTTTATGTGTATATCAATATTTATTTATATCAAACTATTATTTATTTATTTTTATTTCCTTTTTTAAAATAATAGAAGCTATTTCATTTATTACATTATTTTATTTTTATATTGAAATAAAAAATCATGTGCTATTATTGCATGATATTTGTAACTAAAATTCAAAAACAAAGTTTTCTCCAAATTGGTGGTGGTAAAAAAAAATTGCGCCAACATGGTGCGTATATGACATTTGTGCCTTGTTTCATTTCAGATATGTATTTATACTTTTATGTTAACATGGCACAGTTGATAAATCGCCAAATATTGTTTTCATAACATCTTCATATTAAATTAATTTCATTTAACTATAAACCTTTCACTCAATTCATTTGAAATAAATACATTAAAAATACATGCCTTTCACTCATTTAATTTAAAACACGTGCCTTTCACTAATTCCATATAAAATACTAAAAAGGAACAGAAATTAAGAAGAAATAAGGCCACAAATTAAAATCTTTTATTTAAACATCAAAGAATTTTTTCTTATTTACACACGCGAAATAAAAAGCTGCTAATAGTGAGATTTGCGCCAAATCTCTAATACTAAATTATTGCGGGTTTTTTTCTTTCAAACAGAAAAAAATCCACATTAATTTTTCATTTTTATTAAATGGAAATTTGTTTTATTGTATTCATTCGATTATTTTACTGATATTGTATTGCAATATGGGTACAGCGCCTAGAATACATAGTGTGGAAACCGGCTACAAAATAGTACTAAAAAATTGTATCCAATAAATGTACAACGTTGCTGAAAATATTAGGATGGGTTCGCAGCGCCATCTGCTAGCTCTTGACATTGCACTAGAATGTTTCGGCTGGTGGTAAGTATTTTAAATACTTAATTTATATCATTTTCTCCTCTAACTTAGTGATTTTTGTAAGTTTTTTTTTTAAAATTATGAAAGCATGGCTAAAAAACGTGATACGCATTATTTTTGTCTCTGGTTGCAACATTATCGTAGGCTTCGTAGGAGCACGTTGCACATTTATAGGCTACAACTTTTTAGCACTTTTTAATGCATTACACCATTTGCCGGTTTCCACACTATGTATTCTAGGCGCTGTACTATGGGTGCATATTTTTTTGCTCCATGTTACTCCATAAACTTTTGAAATCTTATTTACGAAAATCTCCGCCAGTGAAAATGACGTATGCACTAAATTTTCGTGACGTATGTACTTTAATTGTGCTTTTTTATTTTTTTTTAATATAATTTCCAAACGGTTTGATATTTATTCTTGGTAATAAATAGATGTCGTTGTCACCTTTATAGGTATCTGCTGTAAAAATTTGAACGAAATCCGTTAAATATTTTTTGAGTTATGCTTGACGAAAGGTTTTAATATCCATCGAAGCTATATATGGGGCAAAGTAATACTACGCTGTGTATGAGTCTTCGTTTCACTCAGACAATGACATTCTCGATAATGTTTCTTTTGTTTGAGCAGTCCATTGTTTTCATACGTCTTTTTGAAATGCTCCACAAACTTATGCTCGGGTTTACATCAGGAGAATTGCCAAGCCATTTCAAAACCACTAATGTTTTATTTAAAAAAATCTTTACCGTTTAGAATTATGGCATAGAACATGGTCATGTTGAAATAAAACCGGCACCGTTAGCAAACGTTTGCATAAAAGGCACCAGCTTGTCTTCTAGTATTTGAATGTATTTTATAGATTTCCTTATTCCCTCAACTAGAACTAAGGTTTCTGGTCCTGTATATGTAAAATAACCCCTGCTTTGGATGGTGTTTAACAGTTTGGACAAGATGTTCTGATGTGATGGGTTCTCCAATGCTACACCTCACAGACTTTACTCGATTCCCTTTGGCTAAAAAATGCAATTCGTCGCTGAAAATGACTTTTTTCCATTCTTGTGCAATTCAGGATTTACATTTCTTAGAAAAACAAGGCGTTTTTAATTTATTGTAGATGTTAATAGCTGTTTTTTATTGGTGTTCTTGAAATTCTCCCCGCTTCAATAAGACTGCGTCGAACTGTTGATGAAGCAACGTTCACAACGGTAGCCAATAAATCTCTGTGAAGGTCTGTATTTGGCTTGCGAGGATGTATTTTACTATTTCGTAAAATAAATTTATCTCTCCGGGTGTTGTCTTACGTTATCATCCCCAATTTTCCTTCCGTTTTGGAGAAACTGTCACAAACTTTTTTTGATTATTAATTATTTTCGAAACACTTGATTTCCCAACTCCAACTGTTGTTTCAATATTTCTCACAGTCTATGCTTACTTAATGTATGCTCAATAAAAATTACAAGTCTAGCCCTATTTCTTGGAGTGATATCCATCGCCAAAAATACAAACAATCTCACACTTCCAAAGGCGGGGAGGAATGAACTGAGTCGAAAATGCTCCCTCTTCAACAAATGTATAATAATCACAAGAACAAGCCAATTTACAATACCCAAGGTCAACCCTGCTTATGATATGAGAATCATATATTAAGTTTTACCTCTTCCCTTTTATTGTATAAATCAATATTCCCGCTCTTCAGAATTTTGCAAATAATATTTAACTTCAAATAATAATCATTCCTTTTAATTAAATTTTTCTCATGCTCTTTTATTCACTTTTCTGTCGGAACCCCTTCCTTTTTTATAAAAAAAGAATACAAAATTTCATAGATACTCTACTTTGTTAAATAAAGATGGGAACGGATTTTTAGTATCAATTCTTTTAGCTGCCCAATATTCATTAGTCAATAAAAACCATGTACCAGGGAATACAATGAAGCACTTCTAGTATGGTGTCATTAACGGGTTTCTATCGTTCATTAATCTAAAAATAACCCAACTGTACCTGAAAAACGTAACTGTCGCCCTTCTCAAATTCTGCATCACAATATCAGGCCCACGGGTCGTTAAAGTCTCCTTGGCAGATTGTATTTTGAAGAAAATAGAAGTTGGTAAGAAGAAAATAGAAATGGTATCATTTTTTTTCATGAAGGCTCTCATTAACGCGCTATGCTTTCTCTGAAAGTGTTGTCGCCAACGCAACGTAACCCTATTGGCGGAATTTGTAATCTGTTGATTTCAGTCCTGATACGAGCAAGATACATTCCTGCTCGGAACTGACTCGCAAACTCTTGTACTAACGATACATAACATAGTTTGGGTCCCTCTCTTTCAATGCTATTTATGATCTCCGTGTTAATTAAATAATAATATTAAAACCAATTGTACTAAAGTCATGGATCTGTCTTCTTGTTGCATTTACTTAACTTTTATCAATGAGTATGTTAAATCTGGTCAAAGTATTTAGATAGAACTTCAAATCGTATTTAATGCAATAATTTTCCACTATGTAGTTTATACATCACGCCAAAACTACATCATACTGCTCAATAGAGGAAGGCAGTTGGAACTTGTTGTAGGCAGAAAATCCTTGTGAAAGAACGCAATTTATGAAAAATTGACCTTCTCCCAATTCATTTGCACACTACAGAAGTATTGCTTTCCACAATTAATACTAATGCCTGATAATCTAGTATACTAATATACTATATAATTGTAATAAGGGCATTACACAAACAGTAAGCCAATAATAATCTTACTAGTATTAAAAAATGCTCTGAAGAGCAACAAAAAAGGTTAATAAGTTTAAGTATGAAAAAGGGTTGGACAAGTGCTTCTAATTGAGCATGAGAAAGGAAAGGGGTTCCTTCTTGGCTGCAGCTCACTGTCAGTGCCAACTTTTGAAAAAATCATATTCGCGCTTTTTCATATAAAAGAAATTTGCGATAATGTAGTAAAACTTTCCAACGTGCTTTACATGTTAACTGCACTGTTCTACTGTTGTACTGTGCGTGCGTCTGCAATTCAGCTTTGTACAGTGCACTGTGTACTATTATTGCTCTACAGACTATACTACACTGTACACTCCTATTATACTTTTAAGCCTCAGTGCACAACCGCACTGTTCTTTTGTACTTCTGTATTAAAGGTATATGCGTCTAATGTTCGTTTATAACTTACATATGCATTGTTGTACTGCATATTGCATTATGGAGCCACAGCCACTTGCATATAATTTCAACAATCAATGAATGTATTATACTCTCATGCGTGTGTATGTGGAATTGTTCCTGTTCAGAGTTCTTCAACACTCTGCACTGCAATACAAATCAATTTTCTGCGCAGTTCTACACTGCGGGCATGTTTGGTGCATGAGGGTGATACGCTGCATGACTAAGGTTTTTGGTACTATGTCGCCTTACATTTAATCAAGCTGCGTCTTTACTGGCTACGTCTTTACACTATACATTTTTATCGTAACTGTGAATTATTTCATTTATACGGAAAAAGCGCGAATATGATATTTTCAAAAGTTGGCTTTGACAGTGAGCTGCAGCCAAGAAGGAAACCCTTTCTTTCTCATGCTCAATTAGAAGCACTTGTCCAACCCTTTTTCATACTTAAACATACTAGGACTTCCCTCAAAGGGATTAGTCTGAGTGATATTGCTGAGAACATAGGGTTAACAATTACAATATAAAGAAAAAGAGCAAATTAAATGATAGAATTACAAAATATCATATATAAATTCATATACACTGTTAAAAAAATAGAAAAGAAGTACCGTTCATCAGATGTGTTGTCATATTTTTTTAAAAACATGTGGCAAAGAATCTCATTTTCTTAAGCGCGTATTGCGCAAAACTTAAAAAAATAAAAAATAAAAATAAAAATAAAAAACGTCGGATCTTTTAAAACACCAAGCTTTTTAAAGTTACGTAATTGGATTTGCAGCCAATAGATTATTCTATCAAGCGTGGCTTAACGCAAACTTAATTTCATTGTTGCACCTTTTTTTGTGTGTGAATTTAAAATTTTTCTTCCTTGATTATATATCTATTATTTGTATAACTGTTTATAGAAACACTTACACTTCAAACCACATTGATAGCATGCTTTGCTACAAACCAGATTGCAAAACTATAGTCTAAATTACTATTAAAGTATACAAAAAATCTTTCGATGACTTCTGTAAAATAACTTTTACATTAAATCTCCATATCGGCAAAATTGAAAAATTATATATATTTCAAAGTTAAGCTTAACAGATACTTCTTGATTATTCTCTAGGAGGGTCGGCCCCCTGCGCCTTTACTGCTCCAATCCAGAGACTTTTCTTTTGCCTGTCTGTCTGTCTCTCCACAATCTGTCTGTTTCCCTATCCGTTCTTCTGCGCGTTTCTCTAACCGATTGTCTATCTGTCTACACGTCTCGCTACCTGTCTCTATATTTCTCTACCGGTCTCGCTACCCGCCAATCTATTTCTCTGACCGTCTGTCTATCCGTCTAACTTCTTCGCAACCTTTCTCGCTACATTCCTGTCTACCCTCTTTTTACCTTTCTCTCTAGCTGTCTGTCTATTCGTTTCTCTACCCGTCAGCCTACCTATGTCGCTACTCGTCTCTCTACCCATCTCACTACCCGTCTGTCTACCCGTTTGTTTACTCGTCTTTCTACCTCTCGCCACCTCTTCCCAATATTTAAACAATTCATTTAATATACAGAAGCCGTTTATCAGTTATTAAATGCAAACAGAAGTAATTTATCTAATAAGTGTAATCAGATGCAATTTTTTTTAAATACATACACAAACCTGAATAATAATTCATCAATTTTGTGTTCATGGTTGTTTATATCATTTGACAGTAAATCTCAACTTCTTAAACCTGAATTGTCTCAACCTTTTTTAAACAAATCACAAGGTCTGCATAACTGCAAAGTACCCTGAGGGCTATATTAGCTACATGTTATTATGTTAAGTGAAAGTTTCGTTATCGCGTTTGTAGAAAATTGCTTATGTCAGAAAGCGTGGCTTAACGCCATTTTAAATTCATTAGTGTAACTTTCTTTCTTTTCTTTTTTTTTCTTTTTTTTTTGGGGGGGGGGGGAAGGGTTTCAAATATATACATATAAATTAAAACTTTTGCCTCCCTGCCATTAGTGTTGTTTGTATTATTAACTAATACCTTGTAGACCAAGCTTCATTTGAAACTAATGTAAAAGACTTCTTTTACAGTTTTTTTAGGAGAAACTTTCGTAATTGGGCCTAAAGCCAATCGGAGCATTTAATATCATTATTGTAACTCTTATAGAGTTAAAACGATATTGTTGCTAGCTTTACTCTTGTTTGAGACCAGCCTTGCCTGTGTATCTGAATGGGGAAAAGTTTCGTATCCAATGTCGGTTGGCGAAAAAAAATTTAAATGGTGCCAAAAGGTAGTTTTAGCATCTTACAAAATTTTTCAAGAGAGAGGTAAAACATGTTTTTCAAATATTTACAAACATACGTTTATTAAAGCATGTTTTTGCACCATCTTAAAAATTTAAGCACGATGCTAAAATAAAATTTTATCGCCATATTCGATATTTTAATAAGTAATGAATATACATAAACAAACTTATTTAACAAACCTAAGAGGCATTTTTGTGATATATAATTGTTATTGTCAGGGGAGTAAATTGTAAACAATTAATAAACGGCTAGTAAATAATAAATCATCATTATCACATATATTATTTCTCCTGTCAACATCCCTTTTTCTCCGAAAATACGAAACGCAGAACGACGAATGAGATAGCATATGAAAGGATTTTGAACAGGCTTCTGTCATAGCACACTTAACATTTCGTTAAAACATGTTTTTGATTAAAATTTGCTGATAATTAAAAATTAAATCGGCATTGTTTTCATAAAAGAAATGAAAGGTTTTCCTCAAAATATTGTTGCCAAAAAAAATAAAATACCACATGATATGATGCTCAGCAATTATAATAAATAACACCGCACGGGTTTATTTTATATTTATGATTAAAAAGCGAAATTGAAATTGAAATGTTTAGATTTATATTTCTATGTCCCATGTTTTTCCCGAAGGGGATGACGTCATCCTCTAATGCAGTTAAAATACGATTGTTATTTTTTTTTCTCGCAAGTGCCTTTAGCAATCTTGGATCAGTTTTTAACTTTGATGGAATAAATTACATGATATTCTGGCTTGACTAACAACTAAATGTTGTTTGCAGATATTTTTATCCTTGCTAAATAGAGAAGTACCTAAAAAATATTAGATTTCAGTGCGAAATCCTCGCACGGGCCCTCTGGTAGCATTTAAAATCTGAAAATGAAGAAGTGGTCCGTATAAAAATGGAAAACATAACATTATATGCTTGATATATGTAAATCTTT
Organism: Maratus michaelseni; assembly: GCA_963931845.1. NCBI lineage: Eukaryota > Metazoa > Arthropoda > Arachnida > Araneae > Salticidae > Maratus > Maratus michaelseni. Next base: position 125,055,710 of record OZ007596.1, on the reverse strand, counting down.
TTTTATTTTTGAATATTTCCGAAGGCACAGATAAAAAGGTAAAAATCTCTTTTCCAAATGCCATTGCAATTTAATATATATATATACACAAAATACAGAAATATCATCAAAAAATTATATTTACATAACACTACATCTGCAAAAAAATAAGATTTAGAAAAAGTAAGCCAAATTCTGCAGATCCCAACAATCACATCGAAAAACTTATCACCAAAAAAGAACTCGCCAAATCGTACGGCACAGGAGATGGATTTTTCCCTCTGAATGCAGAATATTAGTTTTTTTTTCTTGTACGACGGGTGATTATAATATAATTGTTTCATTTCACGTACTACATACCGTTTGATATAGTGGTACTTTTATTTTATCCTGGCGCAGTTGATAAATCGCCGAATATTGTTCCTATAACATTTTCATATTGAATTCATTTCATTTAAATATAAACATTTCACTCATTTAATTTAAAATACATGCCTTTCATTAATACCATTTAAAATGCTAAAAAGAGAAAAAAGAAGAAATAATGCCATAAATCGAAACCTTTTATTTAAACACCAAAGAGGTTTTTTTTTTAATTTACACACGCGAAATAAAAAAAGCTGCTATTGCTGAGATTTGCGCCAAATCTCTAATACCAAGTCTACCAAGTTATTGCGGGGTTTTTCTTTCAAACAGAAAAAAATCCAGATTAATTTTCGATTTCTACTAAATTGAAATATATTTTATTGTGCTGAATATTAGTGCTTGCATATTTTTTTGCTCCATGTACTCCATGAACTTTTCAATTCCGATTGTCTACGAAAATCGCCCGCCGGTGAAAATGACGTACGCACAAAATTTAGTGACGTATGTACTTTAATTGTGCTTTTTTATCTATTTTTTTAATATAATTTCCAAAAGGTTTGACATTTATTCTTGGTAATAAATAGACGTCGTTGTTACCTTTATAGGTACTTGCTGTAAAAATTTGAACGAAATCCGTTAAATATTTTTAGAGTTACGCTTGACGAAATGTTTTAATATCCATCGTAGCTATATATGGGGCAAAGTAATACTGCGCTGTGTATGAGTCTTCGTTGCACTCAGACAATTAACCTTTTTTGTTGCTCTTCAGAGCATTTTTTAATACTAGTCATTTAAATTTTTTGATAAAAACTGAATTTTTTTTAATATTTTGAAAAGCAAAAAAATTGCTGCTGTCAAAATTTTATTGTTACATTGGTTTTACAGCACTCGCCAAACCGTTGACTGTTCATCGCCAAAGTAGCATTTTTTCACCTCGATCTGCTCTCTCAAATGTCACGGGACCGTCCACATCAATAATTAAAGGATGGTTTTCTATAGCTATCACCTCATAAAGAAACTGGATTCTATCATTGGCTCGGCTATATCCATGGACTGTTTCTGCTGCACTGAAGTCACCTGCTACAGGCTGAGTTGTTCTTTCAGTGGTATCTTTCCTTACTACTCTGCTTAGTCTTTCTTAAAATCGCTGAATGGGCCGAGTATTAGGTTCTGATAATTATACTAACGAACAGTTCAGTGATGATGATATAAAATTTGAGTTTTGATTTTATATCGTTATTTGGTGTATGAGACTGTTATTTAAGAGAGTTATGCCTCAATATATATATATATTTTATGTATATAACACAATGTTCTTTGTTAGCTCGCTGTATTCAAATGCGTACTAAAAGTTGTATGTACAAACACCACCAAACAATTGTTTCACTTTGTTCAAAGGCAGTTCCTGAAATCAAAATTGGGCATTTACTGGTGCTAGCTGCAATAAATCCCAAACAAAATAATGTTTTTGCCACCAAAACTGTAATCTCTCTTGCTTTTACAACATTCGCCAAATCGTAAGCTGATCATCCCCAAAGTAGCATTCGAAACCGTACTGCACTCATCGATAATTACTAAATCCTATGATTTCCTTTGTTGCTTAAGTGATTCTAAATCGTCAGAATTAAGCTTAAATTATTCTGCTTCATTCGTTATGTTGGACGGGCAATTTGAAAAACGTGTGAATTGTACTTCTTCCAATGCTGAAGGCAGCAATTCCCGCTGGTGCTAGTACTGCAGCAGCATCACTCTAAAAAATGTCCCTAAGGTTCCGGAAAAAAGTAGTGGCATTCAAAAGCCACGGCTTTTTGCTTTTACGTTTCACAAGAAAGTAGTGAAGCATTCCAATTTTCAATAATCAATATACCTTTTTTATTCAGTGTTTTATTTAAGCAATTAAATTTTAAAGTCTCGTATTAAGAGAAAATGAAAATTCAAATAATGAAGCATAAAAAGATTTAAATTAGCTACTCACTTTATCGGTTGATATCCAAACAAAGAATGGCATTTGTTCAGATTGCATTTGTCTCTAAGTACATAGGCAGCTGTTCTTTATTCTTCTTTAGTTATCAAAATGGCTAATGCAACATAAAATATGAAGCACGCATGCGCAGAATGTAGTTTACGGAAAAGTTGAAACCTCTCAAAAATATTACACGAATTATTGCCGTAATTGACGTGGGACATAAAGAAATTCGAAATTCTGGTAAAATATGCGAAATGTTTCAGGATAATTTCCTGAAACGTTCCGAAAATTTTTTACAGTGCATTATAGTGATTACTCATTAAACGAACTTTCTGACTGAGTAATTAAATTAGAAAGCTTTTTCCTGTATCAGCAACTCCGCTTACAATCAGATTTATGGGTGGAATAGACGGGTCTTTTTTTTTTGTTCTTCCATGTGCTTTATAATTGATTCAAATATTTTTCCTTGGTCAGCAGTCATTTTTTTGTTCAATTTATCTTCATTAATAACAATTTCTTGGTGAGTTTCAATGTTATCAAAATCTGTGGCTATCATATCAGCGTCTTCATTTGGTTCTTCGATATTTTCAAGCTGGTCGTGCAAATCACTTTCTTGTTGCAACTTTTAAGCCAAGTCGATTTCAGCTTGTAGTCGTTGTTTTATTTCGCAACATTCTTCCATCTCTGAAAAAATTTTCACATTGTGCTCAAGGGATACACGGTGGAGCTTAAATTCTCCCAATAGTGCAACTCAATTCCAGCGTCCGTTTTCGTGTTATGATAGGGCGTTATTCAAAACAACTGATTTTAAACGTTTTCTGAACCAACTGAGGTTATTTTTTAATTCGTAATATTCTACAGACTTTTTTGTTCGTATTAGTTCGTTAGTATTAGTAGTTCGGTTTATTTCGTTCGTATTAGTATCTAGTGGCCAATTTGTATAAACACATGTTTTCCAATTTAACATGTCGATTCGGGTAATAATCATCAATCAAATTCCGACAGTAAATTTCAGTAGATCGTTCATCCACTTTTGCCAATAAAACCAAATCATGGGGACTTTCAGCTTTCTTCGTTGGTCTTTTTTCATGCTGGTACTTAATTATGCACAGCATCCCATGAATAGAAACATTTATGGCCAAGAATTTTGTCTACGGCTTCGTAACTTCCAGTTTCTCGACTAAGCAAGTTTTATCTGGCAAAAGCGGGTAATCTGGCACCAAGACTTTTGTTTTCGTCAATGGCCTTCCAAATCTCTTCCATACGGCTTTTTTCCGGTTTGGTTATATAACGCATAATGTAACGATTTAACACCAAACTAGGTTCTCCAACAAACTGGATGTCAATATTAGAGGCTCACATGAACAAAATCGCGGGATTATAATCATTGATCTAAGTTTGTTTTTCTGATCGTTACAAATCATATAAATTTGTAACATGGTGTCTACCTTTTCGAGATAAAATGCAGTCTTTAACACAATTTAAAATTCAATGTTTCACCAAACTATACTTGAAAATTACGTGTAGTAATATGCAGCCTGATTATGGCACATTATTCATGACCTGGCAGACATACTGGCGGCAATAGAAAACAATGTAGTTGATGTAAGTATTATCTACACAGATTACTGGAGAGCATATAAAACAGATGAACTGCGAGATGTTGGATATGATTATTTCACAGTATATCACAAATATAATTTTGCTGACTCTAACGGATGTCATACCCAAAATGTTGAGAGATTATTGGGCATTGCAAACAGGTGCAATAAAAGACATCGGAGAACTGTTCGTCATCATTTACATTCGTATCTCATAGAGTTCATATGGCGACGTCTTCATTCAAAAAATGAAATGTTTACTGCGATGCTAAAACACATTTGTAATTTCATGCCAACACTTTAATAAGAGTTTTATTTTATTACTTTATTGGGGAAGATTTCCATATCCTGCGCCGGTTCGCATGTTTGGCGAAAAAACACAAAAGGTTGCCAAAAGGGGTGCGACGTCACGTAGATAAAGTACATTCAAGTAGTTAAAAATGCAACCCAAAAGGCTGAAGATCGCAACAACCACATCAAACATTTATCGCCAATAAGAGCCCACAAAATCTACAGGCGCAGGATTTTCCCCTTTATTGTATAACAATTATTTCTTTTCTTATTTTAAGTATATATTTGTGTTTTAATAAAATAGTGCTTAAAAGTCTGTAATTTTCAAACGTTATATTTTTTAAATGCTCACTTTCGTTTCAACATTTTTTTTTCAAATGTTTTGATACACGGGAATTTTATTTTGCGCCAACTATTACATTTGGCGATGATGGTTTTTGCATAACGGAAAAGTACCGAAAAAATGATTTACATTCTATAAATAACAAATCACAATATTTGGCACGGTTTGTAGACAACAACTGCTCGGACAGGGTTGAAATAATTGGCGTATTAGCAAACATTTTGGCATGGTGTATGTATAACGGAAACGTACCAAAATGAAAGATACAGCACAAACTGTACAGTAACGACTTAATAACGACGACATTGAAAATTGTTTGCCGCATATTTTACGTGAATTAGATGAAATTATGAGACACAACTCTTTTACACAAGCATATAAAATGCGTAGTGAGTTTGAACGTGAATAGCAGTAGCATGTTAGGTGATACAATTTTCCAATATATATATTTCCTCATTGCCGATAAATAGTATATGAGTATATTTATCAATTTCTTCAAATTTAATGTGGAAACCACGATTTCTACCCACCGTCCTAAAACGGGCACTTACGCTAGTATGAAAAACAAAACAATTAAGCATGTTTGCCACGTGATTTATTTAATTTGAATAAATTCTGTTACATACATAATAATAATATTTATTTAAACTTTCGTGCAAACGCGCGCGTTTGCTATGATAAAAGAAAGAAAAGAAAAACCAATGTTCAACCGGAGCTTTACAACATAAATTCGATTTTCTCAGAGACCCTCAAACATACAAAGATTAAAAAAATTCTAAATTAAGTTTTACCAAGAGGAAAAAAATAAAACAAAAACGAAGTTAATCCCCCTAGTGGAACGTTAGCTACAGTTTGTTGAACTTTGTGTCTTCATTTTTCCGTTTAAAGTTAAATAAAAAACTACAGTAAGCTACAATAATTTTTTGAATGCTATCATTTCATTCGTCTCGTCGAGTTCCTTCTTTCAAAAAAAAATATTGTCGTATGTCAACTGGTTCACCAGAAATTTCAGAAAAACGTTTGCATTTTCTATTTCTTAAACATATTATAGCAAACGCTACCGCGTTTACTATGATAAGAACACAGTATCACAATTCAGGATTTTTGATTAAAATACAATGAATTCAACGGCAATTAAAGCCAGAAAATCCATCCATTATTTTTTAAAGTAATGAAGAAATTTTAACGAAAGACGTAAATTTCCTTCTAAGAAATCTGCAGTATAAAAAAAGACAAATGCTTCTTAATCTTCGAAAATACAATATAACCACGAAGGAAAATATACAATAACCTGTTTTGAGTCACCCACAATACTGAAAATCGTTCTTCAGCTATAGAAACCACAGAAACCAATATATTTTCGAGATTTAAAGCATGATTTGTAAAAACAACGTTTCGTTTGCTGCTAATGATATTCGGGTAGTTTTATAGTGTATTATTCAATTTTTTCACACCGAAATATCCGTTGTATTTATTCTCAACTGAACATTTTTATGTTAAAAACAGGTTTTACAGACAAACATAATAAATTAACAGCATTAATATTAACATAAAAATTAACATAATTTTGCTAATTATGTATGTAAAAATTCAGTTACGCTGCTGAAAATATTTTATTGAGAATTGATAACCTTCTCAAACCGATATTCCGGTTTTATAAAGATTATTAATGCTCTATAAAACTACTCGAAAATATTTCCGAAAAACCAGTGGCAGCAAAAGAAACTTTGTTTTTATTAATGCTTCCTTAATTATCCAAAATATATTATTTTTTGAAGTTTATAAAGATGAAGAACTCTTTTAGGCATAGTGGGTAACTCGGAAGAGATTATTGTATATTTTCGATCGTGGTTACAGTTTATTTTTGTGGATTAAAAAGCATTTATTTTTTTAACACTTTCCAAAAAAGTTGAAAGGTGTTTATGAATTCGGTTTGTCTCTCTGTCTGTCAGCCGTCTGTCTTGTCTGTCTGCAGTCTGTCTGTCTGTCTTTCCATGCTCTAACTCACGTAAATATACTCGGATCGTCATGCAATTGATATATGTTATTGAGGCTTACTGTGGAATGTTCGGTATTGAAAATAAAGTGTGCAGCACTTATAGTTTTTACAGGTACACTCAAAAGAATTCCGTTACATTGCTGACTATGGGGAAAAATCATTTGCGGTGTATTTTAATGATATTACACAATGTCAAACATACTGAAATTGATATATATCACTGAGGTGCACTACAGGAGACTAATTATAGAATGTTGCATAGAATTTACAGTTCTTTTACAGGGATACTCAAAAGAATGCCGTTACATTACGGTCTATGAAGAAAAATCGTTTGTAGTTTATTTTAATAATGTTTCACTATTTCAAACATATTGAAATTGATATATATCACTAACGTGGATTACAAGAGGCTTACTATAGAATATTTTGTGTATAGCTTTCATCGTTCATTTACAGGGACACACAAAATAATTTGGTTAAAGTACTGCTTATTAATAATAATTGCTGGGAATGCTTTTTCAGTTGCTGAACGTATTTTTAAATTTAACTCAATTTTTGTCTGCTACTTGGTGTGTATAAATTGTATAGATTGTATACAGGACAGCACAAAAGTTCTCGAGTACATGTCCGTCTATTGTCGGAAATTGCAGCAGGGAAATTTTAAACTGTGCTACGCGTTTCCTAACTGAACTAAAATTTAGCATTCTATTTAGTATATATACAAATCTATAAATCATATACAGGGCTGTACAAAAGAGCTGAGATATTTTTCAGAACATTGTTGGTAATTCCTAAAATTGCATTTTTAAATATGTTGCGTTTTCAAAATTGTTTAGTTAGATATCATCTTACAACTTACGGTAAAGATTTGCAAAATTATTTTGGAAGTGTTGGAAAGTGTTACATAATCTATGCTTGACGCAGGATTTTTTGTTCTTGTCTACAGAGATAAATGAATTTCTGAATTTGATTAATATCTCTGTGTGTTTTTCTACCTGTCAATATTTTATCTTTCGTAAATAAACTCGGATGACTATGACATATTCATGTTCAACGCATCATATATTGTACCATATTTATAAGCACTTATATGGCTTTTATAGTTTATTTACTCGTATACCTAAAACGTTGGGATATAATATGGTCTTTGTGGTGTAAATGTTTACTGTTTCCTTTAATGCATGCGAATATGATTGAATACGATTGACGTTCATAAGATTTATTATGATTTACTACGCCATAATATTTACGGAGAATGCAATGTCGACCAATAATGGATTTTCACGAGGGACATATAAAATACTTGGATGCATTTTAGTATACATGAAGCGACTGTTTGAGGCGCCTTTTAATATCATTAACGAAGTTCAAATAGGAAAATGTCCTTCAATTATTGCATGTTTAAATCTCTTTAAATTATGTGACTACTGTACATTTGCCTGTTTTCATTAATTAATGAAGCTTAGAATTTTTTTTTATTTACTGTGGTTAAAAGTGCATTTTCGTTTTCTTTCCTTATCCTTACTTCAATGATATTATTATTTACTAATTGAAATTAATTAGGATAATTACTTTCTACTCGAATTTATTTTTCAATGACATGAAACATTTTGATAAATGATATTATTTATTGATTATTTATTTGGGTATAAAAATATCAGTCTCTGAATGTTTGATTTTTTTTCTAATAATGATACTGTCATAAGTTTTTAAAAAAAGAAATTCATATTTTATTGCAGCGCAATTACTAGCAAGCAAAATTTAGTACGTTACATAACGGTTGCCTCCGTAAGGAAACAAATAAAAAATAAAAAAAGGGCACGATGTAGCCGACGGTATTTCCCATTTAATATTTGTGAACAAAATAATTTAAACTAAATATTTTTTTTCACTTTCTACATTTTGTTAGAAGTATTTTGAGGAATACACATATATATATTTGAGGATTAAAAAAATAACGAAAAAATACTCAGTTATTTAGAATATTCAGACTGAGTAGCTGAGTTTGACTGAGTCAGACTGAGTTTGACAATTTCAGTTATAAAATCTGAAAGTCATAAAATTAAAATTAAGTTCTTTATTCATTTCTTAAAGAGTTTTTTTTATGAAATACAAAATAGTTAAAAAATCTAGGCAACAACTATTATCAATGCTTTCATAATAAACTGACGTATTTTTCATGATTTTAAAATACTGACTAAAAAAAAAAGACTAAAATAAATTAATAAATTGTAGAACTGTACATTTTATAGTAAAGTGTAAGATTAATTTAATTCATTAAGATTTGTTATTGAAAACAGTTTGTTTCATTTAAGAGCATGAGCTGATATGTCTAGCGCTATGAAAACATTCAGTAAATTGCAAGACATATTCTTACCAAACACATAATATATGGGGGCAACTACGCATACGAAGATTGAATATAATCGAAACTAACTTACGTGAAGCTCAATTAGCCAAAAATACATCCCTTTTCTCTAAAACAAAACTCAAACATAAGCCAAACAATGGAATTTGTGGCTAGCCGCCTGCTATGAACATGAACTGTCGTCGCTGGATCCTGGATCATCCCATATTCACACCTGCTCTCATTGACTGGCTGAATCGTTGCCGCGGATTGGCGGAGAGCATGAAATAGCCTCGAACCCAAAATTACATATGCACGTTTTAACTTTTAAAAAATCTAAATTTAAATTTAAAAATCCGGCTACGAGCTGCACTTTCTGGTGAAAACATCTACAAATGACAAAAATTTCAGAGACCTAGGTGTTATAATTAAGTTGCTTTCCTCGGGCAGGCAGACAGACATATCTTACTTTATATATAGATATATTAATTAGACAATATCCCGATTTGTATGCCAGTAAACCTCTAGTTTGCATATTTTTAACCTTGAGATAATGTACAGTTAGAAGAAACTGGAGAGCTGAACTTTGCAGTTATAGTAGCCACCGCCGCCTATATACTAGGCCTACATGGTGACACAAAAATGGCGGCTGTCATAGGCGGATATTTTTCAGCGTTAGTACGGTCGCCTAAATTTTGTCACCAGTGTTTTCCAAATGTTTTCTTTGACTTATTTAATCTCAGACAAATAAGGGGGCGGGAAACTTTTAGAAATGATTCGTATTCAAATTTAAAGGGACCGTACAAAGGCTGAATATAATAGTTGTCATTTTTGTGTCGTGGTGCAGTAGCACAGGGTGACGTCAATTTTGTATTCACAGACGATTCATAATTCTATTTCGAGCCACATTATCATTGTATGTTCGTATAGAGAGAACGCCGCATGAGAAATAACACCAATTTTTGTGCGAAAATTAGCGAAATACATTAAATTGTCTGATAGTTTTGGCGGGAATAAGTAACGCATGGCAGAGAAAACTTTTTATATCAACAGAAAATAAGGATAGGAGGATCAGTGTAGCGGGTAGAAGGTACAGGGACGGACTTTTTTAATTAGCATTGGTGTTCAATTTAATGGACGATAACGCACGATGTTCCAGAGCTCGTCTTGTGAAAAAGCATTTTGATCTGGGAATGATGTGTATAGAAATGTCACATCCTTACCAGACCTAAATGAAATAGAACATGAATGTGACTTCTATGGAGACGTGTTGCTGCTTAGACAGGGCCTCCTCTGATATTCCAGAACTAGAGGCTGCCCTTGTGGAAGGAAAATCAAAGATTGCCGATAACAATATATTGGATCACGTTGTAAATTCAATACTAATAAAATACTCAGCTTATGACAAAGACGTTTGTCATATATCTTGCTTTCAGTTCAAACCCCCCCCCCCTCAAAATTGTAACAAGTTAACATAAGCTTTTCCATTCCTCTTCCAACATCTAGCATACATGTATTGATTGCATGCTTCTCCTCCCTCCCCCCCCAAAATAGAGATAAAAAAAAAAAAAAAAATTCATAAAGATTCATTCATTCCCCCCAAATAAATAAATAATTATAAATAATTAAAATAAACAATTATAGTTTATAGATTTTAAATGTCTGTAATCCCCCCCCCCCCCAAAATTCAATATGCTAACTAAAATCTATTTCTGATTTAATTTAGATAACAAATCTACTTTCTTCATTCTAAAATGCAAGTCACTCGCATATATCAGAAACCTCTCTGTCCTTAACTTTGCGGTTATGCTAAAAATAAGTTTCTAATGTTCACATATTTCTAATTCAACCGTTTCCTTCTCATGAAATCAAAAGTGCATCTGCCTTAAAAATTAGACAAAATATATATGCAGCTGTGCTCTACTTATTAAAATAATGTAACGTATAACCGATATTCTTTATGCAAGCATTAGCACTTCTCATCCGCTCTCAAAAGAATTAATTAAAATATCTCTCGCCCACATGTAAACTGTAATATGCAAACTCATATCTTTCACACCCTGTTATTAGATTCGAGTCATATGTAACCGTTAATTGCAGCTGTCTTTTAGCAAAATCAAACGCCAATCCCAAAATTACTTTCTTTTCATTTTCCTTTTCTGTCTCCATGAAAGAATCTTTACAACCCTTCCCCCCATCCTCAAATGAATGCATTATCATAGACAGAATCTAGCATTTATCGTTTTTTCCCATACGCTTCCGACCGCAGTCTCCAAAAAACTCCCTCGCCAAGTACTGGCGATTTTATCATGCCTTCCGCGCCAACACCCGTACATGTAACTTTTAGAACACAAGCACTTCGGCCGTTTGTCTTGACCAGAGAAGTCGTACAAAACTTGTCATTGTTTGTGTAGGTACCTCCCCTTTGCTTCTTTAACTATCGATATTGCCTCATCGTAAAATAAATATATATTGCATCTAACTATGTGATTCTTCTTTTTCCTGGATTTACTACGTATTTTTCATCTCTACTTGACCCTGTTTACTATGCTCCGTTATACTAATAAGCACTGACGCCATGGTAAATAAACATCAACTGTTCCATGTTATAAACTCTGGTGCTTTCGCCGGTTTCGCTCGAACTTAGAGATTCATTTTTTCTTCCAATAAGGGGAGGTACCGAGGTACAATAATTATAAGAGATATTTCCTTCATCTGCAACTATGTGGAACTTTAAATACAACTTCTCTGAACTGCCCCTGGAAATTTAACGCTGCTTCCGCTCCGCTTCTTCACTGATTCCAGACCGCGCGTCCCCCCCATCTCTTCGCAGCGCGATATACCTGACGCCGGCCTCGCTTCATGTGGAACGCATCATCACAGCCCTCCCACCTGCCATGCTGGATAGCTTTTCTACCAGGAGTCTTTCTTCACCCCCTCATCTCTACTGACAACCTGCTCTTTCTGGAAGTGCTACCCCCGCACCCCCTCCGCCGGATTCAAGACAGTCGGTCTGTTATCTGCGTATCTGGAATTCTCTCGCCGATCCTCATCTCTTCTAACTCAAGCCATAAATGCAATATTGTGGTGTTCCCCCAGTGCTTTCCCCTCATCTAAACGTGTCAGTGTGTTGTGTGAAAAGTAGTGTTTAAAAAAAAAAAGTGTGGTTCGTTGAAAACCACAAGTGTTTCGTTGCATTATAAGTGTTAAGTTCCATAAAATCAAGGATCCTCCTCTTCCATCCATCTGCGTGTGCGATCTGTGGTATGCGATTTTTTTTTTTTTTTTATCAAAAATGAAATCACCCTACAAATGTCATGTGTTCTACGACTCAAAATGCTACTAAATTATTTGTGCCTTCAAGTGCTTCAATGCCGTTGAATGTGTTACGTGTATTCTGTATGTGTTTCAAAATAGTGGTCCAAAATTAAAATTCCAGTGCTATATTTCTAACAGTGTTACTAAAAGTAATCCGTGTGAGTTTCATCCAAAGAAATTTCTTCAACATTAGTGCTTCAGAAAAGTGCCATTTCTTCAAAAAAAAAAAAAAAAAAAAAAAAAAAAAAAAAAAAAACTACTGTGGTGATCGTAATTTTCTGGTGTGTGTCAAGTACGTAAAATAGTTTACTGGCTTTGATTAAAGTACACAGTTAAACCTTCATACTTCTCTTGTAACATAATTAATTTTTTTTCTCTACCAGTCAGTAGTGAATTTTATTTGGTTAAATTATTGCATTTCTATTCTTAAAAGGATATATTTAATAACAGAGTTTTTGTTATGTTCTTTTTGTGTTTGCCTTCTACCAAAACCTTCTTAATTAAATATTCAGGTTGAAATTTAAGTTAATTTAATTTTTGAACTTTCTCATCAAATCATATAAATATGATTATTTTATCTTGCACTTTTTTTTAGTTGTAAAATATGATATTTTTTTATGAATATTTAAGGCAAGATTGTTTTTTTTAAGGTGTTTTGGATACAAATATTAATCTGAGTTTTTAATTTTTAGTAAACCAGTTTAAAAAAAAAAAAAAAAAAAAAAAAAAAAAAAAAAAAAAAAAAAACTTAAATTGTCTTGCAATATTGGTTTCATTTTTTTAAATGAATAAAAGTAATGTTACGTTTCATTCTTAACAATTTAAATAATTTGCATGAATTTTTACTTTTTATACTTGTATTGATAAATCCCAGGTAAGATCTTTGTTAGTATTTCATGCTATACAAATTGATTTTAAAGTTATAAAAAAAAAGGATATATATTTTTTTTTCCTCTTTTTTTCTCTCAGTCATCGCTGTTTCTTTTTAAAAATGAATTAAAAAAATGAGCGTTAGGGATCTATACGCTAAAAAGAAACAGTGATTAGTCATTATTATTTATTATGATATAAATCCAGTTTACATTTTTTTTTTCTTTTATGTTATATTTATTATCTGCTAGTATATATTGATATTTGTTTTAGTTATTTTATTGTGCATGCAGTGTTTCCTTGAATTTCATAGATTAGTTAATAGTATTTTTGGCCACCATGGCTTCTCGGCAAATACCAATTAACTTGCCTACCTTTGATGGTGATCATGAATCACTCAAATTCTTTTTCGACCAAGTACGGTCTGTTAGTCAAATAAATAAATACAGCCCGCAAGCAACAATTGCTCTCCTGAAAAGTAAATTATCTGGTCCTGCATTAAAATATTTAACACAGAACCCTGATTTATTAATCTCAAATGACATAAATGTAATCGAAAAAGAATTTTCCAATTTTTTTTCCCCTCCTAGCAAATCACAGGTAGCAGTCGAACTTGCAAACTTAACGCTCTTACCCGCAGAAACCATTAAAAACTTTGCCCATAGGCTTAATGTTCTGGCTGCAACAGTTTATTCGGACATTCAAGACGCCAATGCGCGTGACAAAATTAAGTACATGAAATTCCTGGAAACCATTCCATCCAATTTACGAATTAAAATCCAAGAGGAAGGAATTACAGAGTACCAACCCGCAGTTTTGAGAGCCCAGGCGCTACAAGATATTTTGTACGGAGAAAAAAATTTGCATGCTTACCCCACCCCTTCCCCAACTTATTCAATATTTGCCGACCAGCTGAGGCAGCTAACCGAGAAAATAAATGCCCTTTCTGTAAATACCCAAACACAACCAGAAATTAAAGATGACGCGGCAACTTACAAAACTAAATTTGCTGGCATGCACAACAAACGGAAATTTCAAAATTGCAATTTTAACAAACGCCCCTCTCCACATAAGTCGTACAGATTTCACAGAACTACTTGCCAGCTATGTTTCAAAAGTGGTCACGAAGCGCAAGCCTGTTTTAAGTGGAAACGCTTAAATACACAAAGACGAGGACAATTTCACAACAACAACAACCGACAACAGGAAAACTAAGTCAGAGGTGTAATTTTTCTGATGGCTTTGCACCTCACCCCCCTACTGATTACACATCAGCCAGTTTTTTCCCAGATCCGTCCTTACCAAAAATTTCACTTAATAGACTAGTAAACTCTGTAAGCACACAAACATGTGATAGTGTAAAAATTTCTAAGCATGAAATGACACAAACAAACACAGAACAATATGATGACACTACTACAAAAATTATTTACAATGTCATTAAAGACTCAACATCACTCCCCCTTGTAAAGGCCTCAATTGCAAAAAAAGATATTACTCTACTTTGCGATACAGGAAGTACTATTTCGTTACTATCACAGTCTTTATTTGATGAATTAAAAACAATTTTAAAATATAAGAGATTATCAACTGGTGTTGTCATCAAAACAGTCAATTCTGATGTAGATTTTTCCGCATGTATTAGAACCTCCATTAAATTACAGCACAAAAACTTTAATCATCACTTCTATATTGTAGACATACCAGATTCATCTAGTTTCCAAGGTATTATCGGCTATGATTTCATCAAACGATTCAATATTGTTGTAAACACCGTCAAAAACATTATCCATATTGACAACACTTTATCGATTCCTTTGGTAAACAAACAAACTACTTCATCTTCTGAAATAAACCAATGTAGTTCACAACCCACCTCCTTCAAAAATCAAACTGTAGCTTTGACTCGTAGAATTTCCTTAAACCCTCAGGAACAAAAATGGATTTCAGTTTTCACAGATTCTATTAGCACAGACAAAGATTATTTATTTCAATACAATTCACCCGTTGATAACTTAATAGGATTTGATGCTATAATAAAATCAAAAAATCCAAAGCGAAAAAGAAAAATTCCACAACAATATACATTTTTCCTGATTTCGGTTAAAAACAATTCTGATAATCACATTCACCTTCAAAAAAAAAGCTAAAATAGGTCAACTTTTTGAGGTCGAGGAAATAATTGAGTACTCCCCAGATAAAATTAGTCAAGATAACTCAGATCAACAATTTTTAAATCTCATTCAAGCTTCTAAAGACATTCTCAAAAAAAGAAAAGAAAACTTATCTGCAACTGATTTCAATCTTGAACACTTACCATCCAATGAGGCTGAAATTCTAAAAGAAATGTTACTCAAATATTACCCTGTATTTTCAAAATCTCTAAATACACTTGGGCATACAGATAAAATTATTCCAGATTTGAAATTTATTAATGACTATCCTATAAAAACACTTCCTTTTCCAATACCTCAGGCATTACAAAAAGATGCATTAGATCAAATTAATCAATTACTTGAAGCTGGAATTATACAAAGACATTGCTCCGAATGGTCTTGTCCTATGTTACTTGTTAGAAAAAAACCAGATGGTACTGGTAAACAAAAATTTCGCCTCGCTCTTGACCTTCGAATGTTAAACACTGTAATTCAAGGCTCATCTTACCCACTACCAAAAATTCAAAACATCATCGCTAATCTCTCTTCTTACACATTCTTTACAACACTCGACTTTCATCAAGCATACCATCAAATTAACTTACCAGAAAAATTTCACAATCAACTAACTTTTACCACCATGTTTGGATCTTTTTCCTACCGCAGACTTGTCTTTGGTTTAAAGACAAGTGCCTCAATCTTTCAAGCTCTAATGGACTCTTTAATTGACGAATTACACCTACAAGGTGTGTATACGTATCAAGATGACTTTATTATAGGTGCGAATTCTTTTGATGAAATGTGTTCTAAACTCGACAAAATTTTTAACCTCCTTTCCAAGTACAATCTCACTCTTTCACCTAATAAATGCAACTTTCATCAAACAAAAGTCAACTACTTAGGTTTTCAAATAGAAAATCATTGTATTTCACCAATCCATTCTAACATTGTAAAAATAACTTCATTTCCTACACCAACTACAAAAAGACAACTAAAAAGGCTTATTGGTTTGATAACTTTCTATAAATCATTAATTCCAACATTTAACAAACTAGTGCAACCACTTATTGATTTAACTACTCCTAATACTAAATTCATCTGGACAGAAAAACATCAGGACATACTTAAAACAATACAGAAAATTTTCTTCGGTTCACCCATGGTTAGGTTACCAGATTGGAATAAGAATTTTTATTTGAATACAGATGCATCTAACATTGCCATCTCTGGCGTTTTAATGCAAGAACATAATGGAAATCTTCTACCAGTAGCATACTTTTCTAAATCCTTAAATTCCTCTGAAAAAAAATATCCTGCTTTAAAACTAGAACTCATGGCAATTTACAAATCTGTTATTGCATTCAAATATTACTTATACAACAGAAAATTCCTAATCTTGTCAGATAGCAAACCTCTAAAAAAATACAAAAAGACTACAAACCCAGCAGACATAACCACCCGTTGGCTAATTGACCTTTCAGAATATTCGTATGATTTTGAACACATTCCAGGATCTTCAAATGTTTTAGCAGATTATTTCTCTCGCTGTAATTTTGACAACAACCAAGAAAATTTACTAACCAATCCTAACCTTATCCATGATCCGCAACCACTTCCAATAGTCGATCATGAAACACCTGATATTTGTAAATCTGTTAATAACAACAATTGTCAAGTAAATTTTCTCATCTCAGGTGAACGAACAAAACGAGACCCATTATTGGAGATATCAAATCAAACTTTTTGCACTGAACAACAAAAAGACCCTACTTTAGCTAGTATTTATGATCATATATTACAAAATGGACCTTCTTCAAAATTCCCGAATTACTTCATACATCCTGATTCTAAAATATTAATGTTCAAAAAGGAAGATATCATAAATAATACTTTCTCATATCACATTGTTGTCCCTGATTCACTTAAAAGTAAAGTTTTAACTATATTCCATCTGTCACACTTTGGTATGGCCAAAACTTATGAATTTCTTACATCCAAATATTTTTGGAAAGGCATCTATGTAGATACACTCAACTTTGTAGCTTCATGTGTCAAATGTTTACAGGCCAAACACCATAACACTCCACCCGCACCTCTCCAACCTACATACACACCAAGATATCCTGGTCATACAGTCAGTACAGATTTACTTGGTCCTTTCTCAAATAATAAACATGTCTTAACTGTAACCGATCACTTCTCAAGACACATTGAACTCTATCCTCTCACTGATACTTCTGCACCCAAAGTTGTAAAATGCTTATTTAGTTACATAACTACCTATGGGAGACCCGTCTGTATTTTGTCAGACTTAGGCCCACAATATACTTCTCATATCTATAATGCATTTAATGATGCTCTTGGCATAAAAATACATCACAGTTCGGTCTCGCACCCACAATCTAACAGTATTGCCGAGCGAATTAACAAGTCTATTAAATATTCTGTTACCACATTACTACAAGAAGGACACTCTTTTGAAAATGCTCTGTTTATTCATAAGTCACTTTATAATGGTTCAACACACTCTTCTACACTATTTTCACCTAACTTACTTCATTTCGGTCGTGAGCTTTCATTAATTTTTGACACATATGATCATAGTACCAACCAAGCATTTCTAGATAAACATGTTGAAGTTAATAAATTACTAGATGACTTAAACAAAATATATGACAAAGCATATAACAACATTAAAACTGCTCAAGATAGACGTTACAAAATTCACAGTCGAAAAGCTAAATTAAGAAATATATGTTTAAAAGATATTGTTTATTTAAAATCAGTCGACAAATTTAAACCTAAATATACCGGTCCATATATTGTAACATTTAAACACTCTCCTGTTTCATTTTCAGTTAAAAGATTATATGCTCATGATGATACTGCATTTAGGGTACATATTGATAGACTTCTTCTAGCACCACCTCGATATGGAAATTTATGTGATCCTGCAAGTCATGTTATAAATAATAATTCTTCTAACACCATTCTCGCCCCTCGCTACAATTTAAGAAAAAGATAATTTGTAACAAATTTAAAAAAAAAAATAATAATAATAAACTTAAAAAAAAAAAAACTTTTAAATTTTTAATATGATCTGATACTAAGTGTTTTATCCCTGGCCAGGATTCTACGTATACTGTGCATAACTTGTCTTCACCTGACTTCACGGCTGGTCCATGTCTTCTTGTGAAGACCACTTTTACACAATATTTTGTATCGGGTCACACCATTCTTTTAATTTTTCATTCAATTTTATAAACAGTAGATAAATATAATCTTTTCACATTCTTTTCTCTCACACTTTAAACTTTCATTCATACTGAATACAACATTGCAAATATTTTAAATAAATAAGAGTTTTTTTTTAAATTAAAAAAAAAAAAAAAAGTTCTCTTAAACAAACTTAAAGCATTTACTTATATGACTTGTACAGTTTCACTTCATCACACCCGATTATGACATATTTTAGGTCTCTCAACACTCTAGGACTGTCAATACATTAGGATTTGCATAAGATACACTTGTATCTGTTTTTTTTAATTTTTACTAATTCTTCCCCTTCAGGCTAGTGGTACCGTTCTAAATTTTTGCCCTTAGGTTACCACCCCTCACCAGATTGTGTTTAGAGAGACAATTGTGATTTAGTTTACTAATTCACAATATTCCCTGTTCCCAAAAGTATATGTGTTCCCGAATCGTGCTCCTGTGTGGGGGTCAGTGCGATCTTCATTGGGGAGCAGGGAGTTCATGTTGTAATGATGTGGACTCTCATCACTGCCCTCCTCACCTAGGTCGTAAGGCCCTAAGCCTGAGACATCACACTTGTCATATATGGACAAGAATAAGGGCGGTCTCTTTTTATGGGCGTGCCACATGCACCTCTTTTTTTTACCGTCCTGTGCTTGCACGAATTTTAAAAACTTTTTCAAACAACTTTTCAGTACACTACACTTGAGTTAATCCATTTTCACTTTTTCATATAATTCAAGTTAATTTTTAAGGATATATGTTTATGTTATGTGTTATTTGTGTTATTTTTTTAATTGTTTTCATTTGTGTTTCATATTATACTTAAGTAGTAATTGTAGTATTTAAGTGCAACAAATTGAGAAAATGAGTACTGTTTTGTGTTCAGTTATCATTAGACATGTCTAGTTAAATAGTAACTTTTTAAAGCTGGTACCAGACAGAAAGAAAAAGAATAAAACAGAAAACAAAAGGACGAAGATTTAAAAAAAAAAAATCTTCGAAGGTAGTGCACTATGTTTTATATTTTATGGCCTGACGTTACAAACTATTGAGGTAACAAAATCCTTTATACTGTTGCAACTCATATAATTTACAAGTATTTTGTGTTATATTATGTATGTATTTTTTTAAGCTTGGGGAGAGTATAATTGTATTGTATATTTTTTAAAACTGTACTATAAACAGTACAGCTTTTCTGGTCAATGGGGTGATATATATGACAAAGACGTTTGTCATATATCTTGCTTTCAATTCAACCCCCCCCCCTCAAAATTGTAACAAGTTAACATAAGCTTTTCCATTCCTCTTCCAACATCTAGCATACATGTATTGATTGCATGCTTCTCCTCCCCCCCCCCCCAAATAGAGTGATGGAATGCTACAGAGTGATCAATTAAATTATTTGAATTTAAGTCTGATTGCATAGGATTTACCACTATATTGCTGTTAATTGATTAATATGAGTATTTTAAATTATCCGAGACGTATAGTATTTATTTTGCACCTATGACTCTAAGGATCTGATATGATAATTTATACTTAGCAAATTTTATTAGACAAATTATCAATTAATTATAGAAAAGAAAAAGTTGCGTTGTGAATTATTTTTGAAGTTCGGATCCTCTTTGAGCCAATTACAATCATCAAAGGTTACCTGCAGAGAGTTATGTAACATTAAATAAATAATGGCTTATTTTAAAACCTAGATTGTAATATTAAAGAAAACATTTCCTAAAATAAAAGACTTAATATTAATTCAATAAATTAAGTAAACAAAAGGAAAACTGACTAAAATTAATTGAATATAAAATTGAGTTTATTTACAAGGTAATTATAATCATGTAATTAAAAACAAACATGAATGTTTAAAAAAAAATATTCAATCCTAGTTGAGAATTGTATTCTCAACATTTATTTTCTGAGAATTACAGTTTATCTTACCGAATTAACAAATTCGATTTTGAAAGGCAGAGTTCCATACCCTAGAAGTATTTATTTGATTAACCTTTTTATGTTTAGATCGGGGTAGGATCTTCATACACACGTAAATTCGTATTATTAAAAGAATATAGCTTAATTAAATAAAATGGAACAATGGTGAAGGAAGATTGTTTGTTACCTTATATTACTAGATAACGTTGACAGCAGGAGGTAATGGCTGACGCGTTTTCGCTTTTTCTTAGCGCGTACATTTCCATCTATTGGCACACACACTCAAAATCTGTTTTTTTAGTTAGAGAGCAGTCAACCTTCTACTTTTCCATCTTTTTTGAATCTGAACTCTCAAAAAAAATATCACATTCTTTTCGTGGAGCAAAAAAAAAAAAAAAAAAGGATGGAATCATTCTTCCCTTTTCACATAAAATTAAGGCCTTATACATATAACTTCTTGAAAATTTGCATGTTTCGGCCATACCTCTGATTTTAGAGAGATGACCATTGGCAGGCGGGAGAATTTTGGTACTCCCCTTGAGTGTTTCATAGGCCCGTCGGTACAATAGTGATTCCTCTTGACGCCGTGCTGTGTCTGGGAGGTAAAGATGCTTTTACTTGTGAGGTCTTCGTGCCTATTTAAGCTCTCATAAATAAATGTGTCATATTATTGTTCTGACAATTTTCTCCATGACATTTTTATTAGGTGTAGTTAAATCATTCGTGGGAACGGAAAACCAAATATTTCCTTGACTGCCGTGGTTCACTTTGTTCCACAATTATCTATCTGTATGCGCTGATCCTAAAATGGATCATTAATTTGTATTGTTCACTGTTCACTGATTAAAATGATACCAAATACTCTGCTAATATGCAGAAAAAAAACCAAATACTTTTTTTTTTATAGTGTGTGCTAGTTTAGATCTAGATGGTGGTATTTCTCACCATCATCTCTTCCCCCGACATTAGAAAAAAAAAGGTCCACAGTATTTTTTTATATATATATATATATATAGCCACAAAGTACTCGATGAAAGTCCATCGTCGTATTATATTGAAGATCAAAACTGAAAATGTTCACATGGAAAAGTCTAGGAACTTGGGATAAGCTGGGGTGTCACTAGGTTTGGAGTGTAAGTAGGTTTGCAACACCAGAAAAAAGTTTTACACATTGGTGAAATAAAGCGTAATCAAAAGTTCACTGTTGAAAAATCTGATGAAAGACATGACTTCTTCAGCGAGTTATCATGTGTAGTTGGTTTCAATTTCCATTGTTCCAAAAACATTTATTAAAATTTTGAGTTTTAATAGGTCCAAATCCAAATAAAGCAGGAAAATTTGAATAAGCCAAATAATAAAATAAAATGCCCGAGAGAAGAAAGAAAAAAAAATTAATTTTCTTTTCCACTCTTATATTTTTAGTTATTACATACATATAAATTGGCAAATCTTTTATTTTAATTATTACAGGCTAATTAGGTACCCATACGTTGAAACACAATATACAGAATCATTTAAAACAAATACTCAATATAATCAGTAAGCTGTATGCATTGATAATGAATACCATACAATTAAAAAAAAATTATATAATATATGAAAAACATTGAGAGAAAACACATCTATATAATCACATGTCTGTTGTACTACAATCTGTATTATAAACATTATAATCTAATTCTCACATGAATTATTTTCTCTTGAGCAGAAAGGAAAACTTCTTTATTTTTTTTATATATATATATAAAGAAAATGTTATGTTAAAAAAAAAAAAAAATCTTATCATTCTTACTAAAACAATTGTTTTGGAATATGTGAAAAGGCTACTTTTCTGAATGAAAGATATTCTCAATAATAATATATTTTCATAAAAGAAACAGATCGAAAAAATGAAAATTTGTTTTCTTCTTTCGATACCAAAAATTTAAATATCCATCTATAAAGTCAAACACAATACCCTTTTAAACTGCCTGCCTTGGAATGGACGGGGTTGGGAAAAAAAAAAAAACAAGGCAGAAGAAGAAAAAGAAAAAAAAAACAGTAATCTTTTCTCCCTCTAATCCATCACCGCTAAGCGGAAGGATAGAGAATGACAGCTAGATGACCCTACCTGTGGACAATGACTCATCTCCCTACCTTCGGATTCAGTTGTACCCAGGGGACGATTTGCGAAATGATAAGCCGTGTATTAGGTATCTTTCCTCACCTGTGGGTGACGTTTACTAAACTCCTGGATTACTGACAGTGGAGAAAAAAAAATCAGTGAAACGATTTGATTGCACGTGTGTCTGTGCAGATTTTGGATTACTCGCCAAAATCCAGCTATCTGTATTTTATTGTTGAAATAAGATTACATGTGTGATTAAAATAAAAAAAAGTCGTGTATACCCGGCTTGGATTTAAAAAAAAATGGGGTATGTTTAAATCTGTATATCTGCTTAATATTTTCTATAAAAAAAAATCGGTACACGTGTAACGTGGTCAAATCCGTTTGCATCGCACTATCTTCTCGTCAATTTATATATTTACTTATTTATTTATATTGTGTATAAAAACGTAATGTATTATAATATATATATTTTTTTAATATAATATTGATTTTCTAGTTACAATTTAAGTTAGCGAGAACAAGCGAGCGTTGCTTTGCATAAACGAAAATGTGCATGCAATTGTAAAATATTTATTTAATTATTTATTCTTCTTATTATTATTATTTTAAAATATATTAACGTGTAAATATACATATTTAAGGAATCGAAAGCGAGCGTTCGCTTTTCTTTTCTCTTATTATTTTTTGTTTTATAAAATATTACATATAATAGTTAGAAAAAAAAAAGATTAAACAAATTCTTTTTTTTTGTAAAGTTTGGAAATTTAGTTAATTAGAAATATCTCAGCTAAATGCATTATTAGATGCTCTGCGCAGATAGTCTCAATTTCGCCTGCAAAAACGAGACTTTAACATCCAATAAATTGCTGAAATGATCATTGACATGTATCCAACAGCTTTTTATTATTATTATTTTTTAAGTATGAAATAATTTACCTAAATATTTAAGGTATAAATTAAACATCCAATTTATGTTTTGTAATAATTGAAACGTTCAATGGTATTTTTTTTTATTTATTATTATTATTTTTTTTTTTTAATTATCTGAAATGTTAATCCTTAGGGACAACTAATAATTTTTTTTTTTTTTACTTGTTTGTTTTATAATATGAAATCGTACGATTATTCTAAAATTAAAATTGAAACGCGTTGTTCTAACCAAGTTATAGATTATATAAAATATTAAACTAAAATAATTTTGTAAAATCTGACCGATTTTTTTTTTGTTATAATAATTCAAGTGGATTCGTCAATCCGTGGCTTTAAGCAAAGGATGAATTATTATAAATATTGGTCAATATAAAATGTTGTATTATTATTATTTATATTTGTGTCGCCGAGTGAATAGATGTTTTATAATAAATTTTCATATTATGTTTAATCGGTTCCAAGAGTATTGTATTTGTAGTTGCGAATTTATCTGGATCTAATAGTAATGCAACAATTTTTTTTTCGCCTGGTAGTAACTCCGTTGTCTGTGTTAGTTTTGCTGTAACAAAATTTTTGTGCGAGATACGTTTTTTTTTCTTTTTGCGTATTGTTTCTTTATTTTGATTCTCATTAGAGTTAGCAGTTAAGTTACTTATCAGACTTTGAGGTTCATTTTCTAGAAATTGAAGTGCAATGTTTTTGTTTTTTAATTTCATGGTTTTATCTTCAAAATCTAGGATAATATTATTTGTTTTGAGGAAATCGAATCCCAATAGCATATTGTAGTTCCGATCAAAATCTTGAGTTGTAACATAGAATGCCCCCGATACAAAAACGTTTTCCAATTTGAAAGTTAATTTAATGCATTGCTTAAAAGAGATTGTCGAATTTGTTAATGTTTGAATTTTTACCTGGTTACAGAGATTTTTATATTTTACGTGTGCATTCTTTAATTGTTCGAACAATATAGGTGATGCCAAAGTTACTGCCGCCCCACTGTCTGTCAAAGCATTAATCTTAACACCATTAATTTCAAAAGTAATAATCGGAAGTTGAGAATTGTCATTACTTTTGACACTAGCAATAATTTTGTTATTTTTTTTAGACCCGCAGTGAGACTTACGCGGGTGCCTTGTATTTGAGAATGTAAGTCCCGACTTTAGTTTCCCTTATTGTTACTAGAATTCTGATCATGATCTTTATCTTGTTTATTGTTTTCAAATGTCTGCTGTGAATTATTTTTTTTTGTATAATCATGTTTTTTATAATTATTTTGCTTGTAGCCCCCTCTATGCCCTCTATAATTTCTTCGCTGGTCATATGATCTCTGTTCGTTGAAATTGCCTCCATAATTTCCGAAACTGGGATATGATATCGGCATAAATTGTTGGTGGGGTGGGGGTGGTGCATAGTACATGTACTGAGGAGCAGAATATTGCATAGGGTTGAAGTTTTGGTGCGTGTAATTTGGGGTTTGCTGAAAGTTTCCCTGAGCTTGTTGGTTTCCCCCTTGATAAAAATTTGGTTTTTCGATTTGAATATTCTCAGGAATTTTTTTATTTTCGTCCACGTAATTACTGCTGTTTTGTTCGTTGCCCTTGTAAAACCAACAATGTGGGTTCGTATGGGATGTGGATTTACAGTACTTGCAAAACCTAGTTGTATCATTGTTAGTGGCATTTACCTTTAATTTTATGTTATTTAGTTCCGCGGTTAATAATTTTATATTCTCTGCACTTTCTACATTGAGTTTAAGCAGTTCATTTAACAAATCAGAATCTTTAGTTTTGGAAATGTTGTTGATGTCCTTTAAATTGACATGTGAATAAGTCTCCTCTAATTTTAAGGCTATGTTGCACGCTGTTTTAAAGTCCGGCGGAGAGTTTTTTCTTACTTCCAGACTTAAATCACTACGAATTGATTCCAAAAACTGAGATAATTTGATCATTTCCATGAATGTAGAGCTGTTGTTAGCTCCTATATCTTGCCCACTTTTTTTTAGATAAAGGTCTGCTGCCGCATTAAATTCTAATATAAATTCGTTCATGTTTTGTTCCGGTTTTTGTTTGAGATTGCAAAATTTCTTTTGCGCTTCTAGAAATGTGGTTTTGGGTTCGAATAATTGTTTTAACTTTGTTTTAAAGGTTTCTAAGTTCTGTTCCACGAACAAATTTTGATCCCTCATCAATTTATCTTTAGCAGGTCCTACAATTTTCGCCTTTAATATAGTTAATTTAGAATCATTATTCAATTCAGTTTTATTGATGAGATTGTCAAATTGTAAGAAAAAATGGTTAATATTTGCTTCCTTTTTTCCATCATAGTATGGAATCAGATTAATTAGGCTATCTGCATTTGGGGTGTCCATTGTAGTAATTTTAGGAGTAGCTTTTTCAAAATTTATAATTTTCTTCTCTTTCTTTTTTTTCTTATTATTATTATTACTATTATTACAAATAATATTAGTGTCTACAGTTTGATTATTTAATTCGCGTAATTGTTGTCTAGTTTTGACACCAGTATCTATTCTACTAATTCTTTGACTTTTACGCTTATTCATCCAATTAAAGTACAAAAATCATAAAATAGAGAGAGAGCAAAAAAAAAAAAAATTGTTTAACATAAAATAAAAGATACCCAATGGTGAATTGTTATGCACTGTTCGAGAAATTAATTATATATAATATATATCATTTCAATATTTGAGCATTATTATGTATTTATTTTATATTTGCTGCTGTTGCAGTATATGTAACACAAGTCATATTTTCAATTCTTTGTTAATACAAATCAATCCAATAACACTTATTATTATTTAATATATCATTATATATTTAGTGAGGTACCCAAAAAGAATTGCCAGGTATATGCATGTTACAGAGTGTATGAAGATTCCCCAATGAATGCTTAATTTTTTTTTTTTTTTTTTTTTTTTTTTTTTTTTTTAGTTGTTGAAAAGAGGAAAAAAAATTTTTTCAAAAGAATTAGAATTAAGAACATTTATGTTAGCAAAAAAAAATTTTTTTTTTTTTTTTAGTCTTAATATTGCATATATATTTTTATATTTAAAAAATTATACAATAACCTAAAGTTCTATTTCTAAAATTAAATTAATATATTAAAATAATTTAGAAAGAGGTAACGGTACCACTTCTAATTCGGTAAACCCTATGATGGAATGCTACAGAGTGATCAATTAAATTATTTGAATTTAAGTCTGATTGCATAGGATTTACCACTATATTGCTGTTAATTGATTAATATGAGTATTTTAAATTATCCGAGACGTATAGTATTTATTTTGCACCTATGACTCTAAGGATCTGATATGATAATTTATACTTAGCAAATTTTATTAGACAAATTATCAATTAATTATAGAAAAGAAAAAGTTGCGTTGTGAATTATTTTTGAAGTTCGGATCCTCTTTGAGCCAATTACAATCATCAAAGGTTACCTGCAGAGAGTTATGTAACATTAAATAAATAATGGCTTATTTTAAAACCTAGATTGTAATATTAAAGAAAACATTTCCTAAAATAAAAGACTTAATATTAATTCAATAAATTAAGTAAACAAAAGGAAAACTGACTAAAATTAATTGAATATAAAATTGAGTTTATTTACAAGTTAATTATAATCATGTAATTAAAAACAAACATGAATGTTTAAAAAAAAATATTCAATCCTAGTTGAGAATTGTATTCTCAACATTTATTTTCTGAGAATTACAGTTTATCTTACCGAATTAACAAATTCGATTTTGAAAGGCAGAGTTCCATACCCTAGAAGTATTTATTTGATTAACCTTTTTATGTTTAGATCGGGGTAGGATCTTCATACACACGTAAATTCGTATTATTAAAAGAATATAGCTTAATTAAATAAAATGGAACAATGGTGAAGGAAGATTGTTTGTTACCTTATATTACTAGATAACGTTGACAGCAGGAGGTAATAGCTGACGCGTTTTCGCTTTTTTCTTAGCGCGTACATTTCCATCTATTGGCACACACACTCAAAATCTGTTTTTTTAGTTAGAGAGCAGTCAACCTTCTACTTTTCCATCTTTTTTGAATCTGAACTCTCAAAAAAAAAATCACATTCTTTTCGTGGAGCAAAAAAAAAAAAAAAAAAAAAGGATGGAATCATTCTTCCCTTTTCACATAAAATTAAGGCCTTATACATATAACTTCTTGAAAATTTGCATGTTTCGGCCATACCTCTGATTTTAGAGAGATGACCATTGGCAGGCGGGAGAATTTTGGTACTCCCCTTGAGTGTTTCATAGGCCCGTCGGTACAATAGTGATTCCTCTTGACGCCGTGCTGTGTCTGGGAGGTAAAGATGCTTTTACTTGTGAGGTCTTCGTGCCTATTTAAGCTCTCATAAATAAATGTGTCATATTATTGTTCTGACAATTTTCTCCATGACATTTTTATTAGGTGTAGTTAAATCATTCGTGGGAACGGAAAACCAAATATTTCCTTGACTGCCGTGGTTCACTTTGTTCCACAATTATCTATCTGTATGCGCTGATCCTAAAATGGATCATTAATTTGTATTGTTCACTGTTCACTGATTAAAATGATACCAAATACTCTGCTAATATGCATAAAAAAACCAAATACTTTTTTTTTTTATAGTGTGTGCTAGTTTAGATCTAGATGGTGGTATTTCTCACCATCATCTCTTCCCCCGACATTAGAAAAAAAAAGGTCCACAGTATCTTTTTATATATATATATATATATATAGCCACAAAGTACTCGATGAAAGTCCATCGTCGTATTATATTGAAGATCAAAACTGAAAATGTTCACATGGAAAAGTCTAGGAACTTGGGATAAGCTGGGGTGTCACTAGGTTTGGAGTGTAAGTAGGTTTGCAACACCAGAAAAAAGTTTTACACATTGGTGAAATAAAGCGTAATCAAAAGTTCACTGTTGAAAAATCTGATGAAAGACATGACTTCTTCAGCAAGTTATCATGTGTAGTTGGTTTCAATTTCCATTGTTCCAAAAACATTTATTAAAATTTTGAGTTTTAATAGGTCCAAATCCAAATAAAGCAGGAAAATTTGAATAAGCCAAATAATAAAATAAAATGCCCGAGAGAAGAAAGAAAAAAAAAATTAATTTTCTTTTCCACTCTTATATTTTTAGTTATTACATACATATAAATTGGCAAATCTTTTATTTTAATTATTACAGGCTAATTAGGTACCCATACGTTGAAACACAATATACAGAATCATTTAAAACAAATACTCAATATAATCAGTAAGCTGTATGCATTGATAATGAATACCATACAATTAAAAAAAAAATTATATAATATATGAAAAACATTGAGAGAAAACACATCTATATAATCACATGTCTGTTGTACTACAATCTGTATTATAAACATTATAATCTAATTCTCACATGAATTATTTTCTCTTGAGCAGAAAGGAAAACTTCTTTATTTTTTTTATATATATATATAAAGAAAATGTTATGTTAAAAAAAAAAAAATCTTATCATTCTTACTAAAACAATTGTTTTGGAATATGTGAAAAGGCTACTTTTCTGAATGAAAGATATTCTCAATAATAATATATTTTTATAAAAGAAACAGATCGAAAAAATGAAAATTTGTTTTCTTCTTTCGATACCAAAAATTTAAATATCCATCTATAAAGTCAAACACAATACCCTTTTAAACTGCCTGCCTTGGAATGGACGGGGTTGGGAAAAAAAAAAACAAGGCAGAAGAAGAAAAAGAAAAAAAAAACAGTAATCTTTTCTCCCTCTAATCCATCACCGCTAAGCGGAAGGATAGAGAATGACAGCTAGATGACCCTACCTGTGGACAATGACTCATCTCCCTACCTTCGGATTCAGTTGTACCCAGGGGACGATTTGCGAAATGATAAGCCGTGTATTAGGTATCTTTCCTCACCTGTGGGTGACGTTTACTAAACTCCTGGATTACTGACAGTGGAGAAAAAAAAATCAGTGAAACGATTTGATTGCACGTGTGTCTGTGCAGATTTTGGATTACTCGCCAAAATCCAGCTATCTGTATTTTATTGTTGAAATAAGATTACATGTGTGATTAAAATAAAAAAAAGTCGTGTATACCCGGCTTGGATTTAAAAAAAAATGGGGTATGTTTAAATCTGTATATCTGCTTAATATTTTCTATAAAAAAAAATCGGTACACGTGTAACGTGGTCAAATCCGTTTGCATCGCACTATCTTCTCGTCAATTTATATATTTACTTATTTATTTATATTGTGTATAAAAACGTAATGTATTATAATATATATATTTTTTTAATATAATATTGATTTTCTAGTTACAATTTAAGTTAGCGAGAACAAGCGAGCGTTGCTTTGCATAAACGAAAATGTGCATGCAATTGTAAAATATTTATTTAATTATTTATTCTTCTTATTATTATTATTTTAAAATATATTAACGTGTAAATATACATATTTAAGGAATCGAAAGCGAGCGTTCGCTTTTCTTTTCTCTTATTATTTTTTGTTTTATAAAATATTACATATAATAGTTAGAAAAAAAAAGATTAAACAAATTCTTTTTTTTTGTAAAGTTTGGAAATTTAGTTAATTAGAAATATCTCAGCTAAATGCATTATTAGATGCTCTGCGCAGATAGTCTCAATTTCGCCTGCAAAAACGAGACTTTAACATCCAATAAATTGCTGAAATGATCATTGACATGTATCCAACACCTTTTTATTATTATTATTTTTTAAGTATGAAATAATTTACCTAAATATTTAAGGTATAAATTAAACATCCAATTTATGTTTTGTAATAATTGAAACGTTCAATGGTATTTTTTTTTATTTATTATTATTATTTTTTTTTTAAATTATCTGAAATGTTAATCCTTAGGGACAACTAATAATTTTTTTTTTTTTTTTTTACTTGTTTGTTTTATAATATGAAATCGTACGATTATTCTAAAATTAAAATTGAAACGCGTTGTTCTAACCAAGTTATAGATTATATCAAATATTAAACTAAAATAATTTTGTAAAATCTGACTGATTTTTTTTTGTTATAATAATTCAAGTGGATTCGTCAATCCGTGGCTTTAAGCAAAGGATGAATTATTATAAATATTGGTCAATATAAAATGTTGTATTATTATTATTTATATTTGTGTCGCCGAGTGAATAGATGTTTTATAATAAATTTTCATATTATGTTTAATCGGTTCCAAGAGTATTGTATTTGTAGTTGCGAATTTATCTGGATCTAATAGTAATGCAACAATTTTTTTTTCGCCTGGTAGTATTTGATGTAACAAAATTTTTGTGCGAGATACGTTTTTTTTTCTTTTTGCGTATTGTTTCTTTATTTTGATTCTCATTAGAGTTAGCAGTTAAGTTACTTATCAGACTTTGAGGTTCATTTTCTAGAAATTGAAGTGCAATGTTTTTGTTTTTTAATTTCATGGTTTTATCTTCAAAATCTAGGATAATATTATTTGTTTTGAGGAAATCGAATCCCAATAGCATATTGTAGTTCCGACCAAAATCTTGAGTTGTAACATAGAATGCCCCCGATACAAAAACGTTTTCCAATTTGAAAGTTAATTTAATGCATTGCTTAAAAGAGATTGTCGAATTTGTTAATGTTTGAATTTTTACCTGGTTACAGAGATTTTTATATTTTACGTGTGCATTCTTTAATTGTTCGAACAATATAGGTGATGCCAAAGTTACTGCCGCCCCACTGTCTGTCAAAGCATTAATCTTAAGACCATTAATTTCAAAAGTAATAATCGGAAGTTGAGAATTGTCATTACTTTTGACACTAGCAATAATTTTGTTATTTTTTTTAGACCCGCAGTGAGACTTACGCGGGTGCCTTGTATTTGAGAATGTAAGTCCCGACTTTAGTTTCCCTTATTGTTAC
This sequence comes from Maratus michaelseni, assembly GCA_963931845.1. Lineage (NCBI taxonomy): Eukaryota > Metazoa > Arthropoda > Arachnida > Araneae > Salticidae > Maratus > Maratus michaelseni. The sequence goes on along the minus strand of OZ007596.1, from coordinate 125,024,308 downwards.
TAGAATTCTGATCATGATCTTTATCTTGTTTATTGTTTTCAAATGTCTGCTGTGAATTATTTTTTTTGTATAATCATGTTTTTTATAATTATTTTGCTTGTAGCCCCCTCTATGCCCTCTATAATTTCTTCGCTGGTCATATGATCTCTGTTCGTTGAAATTGCCTCCATAATTTCCGAAACTGGGATATGATATCGGCATAAATTGTTGGTGGGGTGGTGGTGGTGCATAGTACATGTACTGAGGAGCAGAATATTGCATAGGGTTGAAGTTTTGGTGCGTGTAATTTGGGGTTTGCTGAAAGTTTCCCTGAGCTTGTTGGTTTCCCCCTTGATAAAAATTTGGTTTTTCGATTTGAATATTCTCAGGAATTTTTTTATTTTCGTCCACGTAATTACTGCTGTTTTGTTCGTTGCCCTTGTAAAACCAACAATGTGGGTTCGTATGGGATGTGGATTTACAGTACTTGCAAAACCTAGTTGTATCATTGTTAGTGGCATTTACCTTTAATTTTATGTTATTTAGTTCCGCGGTTAATAATTTTATATTCTCTGCACTTTCTACATTGAGTTTAAGCAGTTCATTTAACAAATCAGAATCTTTAGTTTTGGAAATGTTGTTGATGTCCTTTAAATTGACATGTGAATAAGCCTCCTCTAATTTTAAGGCTATGTTGCACGCTGTTTTAAAGTCCGGCGGAGAGTTTTTTCTTACTTCCAGACTTAAATCACTACGAATTGATTCCAAAAACTGAGATAATTTGATCATTTCCATGAATGTAGAGCTGTTGTTAGCTCCTATATCTTGCCCACTTTTTTTTAGATAAAGGTCTGCTGCCGCATTAAATTCTAATATAAATTCGTTCATGTTTTGTTCCGGTTTTTGTTTGAGATTGCAAAATTTCTTTTGCGCTTCTAGAAATGTGGTTTTGGGTTCGAATAATTGTTTTAACTTTGTTTTAAAGGTTTCTAAGTTCTGTTCCACGAACAAATTTTGATCCCTCATCAATTTATCTTTAGCAGGTCCTACAATTTTCGCCTTTAATATAGTTAATTTAGAATCATTATTCAATTCAGTTTTATTGATGAGATTGTCAAATTGTAAGAAAAAATGGTTAATATTTGCTTCCTTTTTTCCATCATAGTATGGCTATCTGCATTTGGGGTGTCCATTGTAGTAATTTTAGGAGTAGCTATTACAGAATTTATAATTTTCTTCTCTTTCTTTTTTTTCTTATTATTATTATTACTATTATTACAAATAATATTAGTGTCTACAGTTTGATTATTTAATTCGCGTAATTGTTGTCTAGTTTTGACACCAGTATCTATTCTACTAATTCTTTGACTTTTACGCTTATTCATCCAATTAAAGTACAAAAATCATAAAATAGAGAGAGAGCAAAAAAAAAAAATTGTTTAACATAAAATAAAAGATACCCAATGGTGAATTGTTATGCACTGTTCGAGAAATTAATTATATATAATATATATCATTTCAATATTTGAGCATTATTATGTATTTATTTTATATTTGCTGCTGTTGCAGTATATGTAACACAAGTCATATTTTCAATTCTTTGTTAATACAAATCAATCCAATAACACTTATTATTATTTAATATATCATTATATATTTAGTGAGGTACCCAAAAAGAATTGCCAGGTATATGCATGTTACAGAGTGTATGAAGATTCCCCAATGAATGCTTAAATTTTTTTTTTTTTTTTATTTTTTTTTTTTTTAGTTGTTGAAAAGAGGAAAAAAAATTTTTTCAAAAGAATTAGAATTAAGAACATTTATGTTAGCAAAAAAAATTTTTTTTTTTTTTTAGTCTTAATATTGCATATATATTTTTATATTTAAAAAATTATACAATAAAATAAAGTTCTATTTCTAAAATTAAATTAATATATTAAAATAATTTAGAAAGAGGTAACGGTACCACTTCTAATTCGGTAAACCCTATGATGGAATGCTACAGAGTGATCAATTAAATTATTTGAATTTAAGTCTGATTGCATAGGATTTACCACTATATTGCTGTTAATTGATTAATATGAGTATTTTAAATTATCCGAGACGTATAGTATTTATTTTGCACCTATGACTCTAAGGATCTGATATGATAATTTATACTTAGCAAATTTTATTAGACAAATTATCAATTAATTATAGAAAAGAAAAAGTTGCGTTGTGAATTATTTTTGAAGTTCGGATCCTCTTTGAGCCAATTACAATCATCAAAGGTTACCTGCAGAGAGTTATGTAACATTAAATAAATAATGGCTTATTTTAAAACCTAGATTGTAATATTAAAGAAAACATTTCCTAAAATAAAAGACTTAATATTAATTCAATAAATTAAGTAAACAAAAGGAAAACTGACTAAAATTAATTGAATATAAAATTGAGTTTATTTACAAGTTAATTATAATCATGTAATTAAAAACAAACATGAATGTTTAAAAAAAAATATTCAATCCTAGTTGAGAATTGTATTCTCAACATTTATTTTCTGAGAATTACAGTTTATCTTACCGAATTAACAAATTCGATTTTGAAAGGCAGAGTTCCATACCCTAGAAGTATTTATTTGATTAACCTTTTTATGTTTAGATCGGGGTAGGATCTTCATACACACGTAAATTCGTATTATTAAAAGAATATAGCTTAATTAAATAAAATGGAACAATGGTGAAGGAAGATTGTTTGTTACCTTATATTACTAGATAACGTTGACAGCAGGAGGTAATGGCTGACGCGTTTTCGCTTTTTTCTTAGCGCGTACATTTCCATCTATTGGCACACACACTCAAAATCTGTTTTTTTAGTTAGAGAGCAGTCAACCTTCTACTTTTCCATCTTTTTTGAATCTGAACTCTCAAAAAAAAAATCACATTCTTTTCGTGGAGCAAAAAAAAAAAAAAAAAAAGGATGGAATCATTCTTCCCTTTTCACATAAAATTAAGGCCTTATACATATAACTTCTTGAAAATTTGCATGTTTCGGCCATACCTCTGATTTTAGAGAGATGACCATTGGCAGGCGGGAGAATTTTGGTACTCCCCTTGAGTGTTTCATAGGCCCGTCGGTACAATAGTGATTCCTCTTGACGCCGTGCTGTGTCTGGGAGGTAAAGATGCTTTTACTTGTGAGGTCTTCGTGCCTATTTAAGCTCTCATAAATAAATGTGTCATATTATTGTTCTGACAATTTTCTCCATGACATTTTTATTAGGTGTAGTTAAATCATTCGTGGGAACGGAAAACCAAATATTTCCTTGACTGCCGTGGTTCACTTTGTTCCACAATTATCTATCTGTATGCGCTGATCCTAAAATGGATCATTAATTTGTATTGTTCACTGTTCACTGATTAAAATGATACCAAATACTCTGCTAATATGCAGAAAAAAAACCAAATACTTTTTTTTTTATAGTGTGTGCTAGTTTAGATCTAGATGGTGGTATTTCTCACCATCATAGAGATTAAAAAAAAAAAAAAAAAAAAAATCATAAAGATTCATTCATTCCCCCCAAATAAATAAATAATTATAAATAATTAAAATAAACAATTATAGTTTATAGATTTTAAATGTCTGTAATCCCCCCCCCCCAAAATTCAATATGCTAACTAAAATCTATTTCTGATTTAATTTAGATAACAAATCTACTTACTTCATTCTAAAATGCAAGTCACTCGCATATATCAGAAACCTCTCTGTCCTTAACTTTGCGGTTATGCTAAAAATAAGTTTCTAATGTTCACATATTTCTAATTCAACCGTTTCCTTCTCATGAAATCAAAAGTGCATCTGCCTTAAAAATTAGACAAAATATATATGCAGCTGTGCTCTACTTATTAAAATAATGTAACGTATAACCGATATTCTTTATGCAAGCATTAGCACTTCTCATCCGCTCTCAAAAGAATTAATTAAAATATCTCTCGCCCACATGTAAACTGTAATATGCAAACTCATATCTTTCACACCCTGTTATTAGATTCGAGTCATATGTAACCGTTAATTGCAGCTGTCTTTTAGCAAAATCAAACGCCAATCCCAAAATTACTTTCTTTTCTTTTTCCTTTTTTGTCTCCATGAAAGGATCTTTACAACCCTTCCCCCCATCCTCAAATGAATGCATTATCATAGACAGAATCTAGCATTTATCGTTTTTTCCCATACGCTTCCGACCGCAGTCTCCAAAAAACTCCCTCGCCAAGTACTGGCGATTTTATCATGCCTTCCGCGCCAACACCCGTACATGTAACTTTTAGAACACAAGCACTTCGGCCGTTTGTCTTGACCAGAGAAGTCGTACAAAACTTGTCATTGTTTGTGTAGGTACCTCCCCTTTGCTTCTTTAACTATCGATATTGCCTCATCGTAAAATAAATATATATTGCATCTAACTATGTGATTCTTCTTTTTCCTGGATTTACTACGTATTTTTCATCTCTACTTGACCCTGTTTACTATGCTCCGTTATACTAATAAGCACTGACGCCATGGTAAATAAACATCAACTGTTCCATGTTATACAGCTATTTCAGCATATCAGTAAAACTGCACGCTTTATTATTATCACATTAAATTAAGTAAACATTATATTTATATTTTTAATTTGAAATATTGAACCATTTGAAATATCAGAAAATGTTTTAAACAGCCGTTCTATCTATTAAATTAAATAAAGTAATTTTATATGCAAAAATTTTCTAGTACCAGAAGTTTGTAGTCCGGCAGATACGTGTTGCAATTTTTCAAAAATAAAACTGGAACGTATTTTACAAAAAATTGGCAACAATTTAAATTTTTGAGCAGTATTTTTTAAGAGATCTTATGCTTTTCTATAAGAGCAAAATTAGCAAGTTCATAAATTTGCACGTTATTAATCTTTTACTTTCTAAATCAAAACTATATATTAAAAACACTTTGAAAAAGTGAAGTAAGCCATTAGTTTGGAAATATTATTAATTTTCTAAGTGAAGAAAATATATTTCAAGGGTGAGAGATACTTTTATATTTTGAAGAACGTTTGTGTAGTGATCTCAATTAACCCTTTGAGCATCTGAGGTCTTTACTGCATTTACATAAAGATGCTTGTAAAACTATCGTTACATTAAATTTCCTTTCCCGGTTTGTTCCTGAAATACACTTCACGTATAAATTCTAGATAACTTCAAACATGAATGTCACATTAGGTGCTTTATTTAAACAATTTTATCTTAATATGCTATCTCAGACCTCTTAAAAATCTGAGTTGTGATTGACTGAAAAGTAACTTTTTGAGCATTGATTTAAACGGGAATTTTTCTTTTCAAAATCAGCAAAAGTAACAAATTTCTAAATTTACAAAGTGACATTTTATGTATTTTTTATTTGCTAAATCAAAACAATGCTTTTATAAACACTTTTGAAAATTAAATATTGAATTAGTTTGGAAATAAAATCATTTTCCTACGAAAATAAAATATAATTGAAATAAGAATACTTTTGATATTTGAAGACAAATTTTTTGTGAAGTTATCTCAATTATGCATTAATCCTGTCTATTTAAATTATCTGTGCCTCAAAACCTATATGAGGTGCTGTTAAAAACTGTGATACAGCATCACCAAGAGCTATAAAAGCGAAAAAATGGAAAAAAAAATCACATTGTGCTTGTTAAGATATGAAAAACTGTTAAAACCAGATTATTGTATATATTAAGGATACATAGTAGAATATACATTATACATTTGAATCAGATGCAAAAAATAAATAAAATGATTTGTCTATTATTCTCATCTCTAAGCATTTGCTTTAGAGTGAACTGCTGATGTTAACGATACATTTTCATTAACATTTAAATTATTTTTGTATGTGTTTAAAATTAACTCAAAATGTATTATAATAAAAATGCGTCAGTAAATTGAATATTTGTGATTCATTTTAAATTATTCAATTTTTTATTTCTTTATCAAAATGTGGCACAGATAAGGAAAACATAGGACACATTCTTTTATTATATTTCTATATTTAAAACAATATTATTTCGGGAACATTTCAAGGATAAAATCTGTCAAAATGTCTAAAGGAAAACATACATATTTTTAAGAAATACAGTTAAGAGTCTATATGAAGAGAATCTTTTTATATTTTTAAGATCAATAAAAAGATTTTTTAACTTAGAGTTTAACTGCATATTCGGAAATGATCATTAAAAAATTTCTTTTTATCGGAGTATCTTGTTTAATATATATATATATATATAATTTTAATTTATGTTTTCTAGATTGTATTACATTACTCCTAAGAGAACAATTAGATACGGCTATAAAGTTGTTATTTCAAGATAGTTCAATTAGCGATTGTAAGATTATTTTGTAATACCATAGAAACGTTTATAAAATAAAATGATAATTTAATCAAAAGTTTAATGAAATAAAGTTTATTCAATTATTAAGACTTTATCAACAAAAAATGCCAAATAATTAGAAAAGCTAGTAAAATATAAATTAAGTTCATTTGAATTATTTTATTTTAATTTTAAAAGTGCCTAATTATTATGAATTTTTAGAGTGACAAAGATATGTAATTTTGTTTAACATTGTATCATTTAATCCTAGTGTAGGATTTTAATTATTGATATAATGAACTGATAGAAGAACTTTAGTTAGGTAATTTTATAAATGTTAACAAATTGGTAATGATCAATCTGATTTTTCAATTAATGAACTAATAAAGCATAATAATCTTTTGTTTGTAATGTCGCGAATAATATTGTGGTTACTCATAAAAAGATGCTACATAGTACTGTAAATGAAAGAAGGTTACAGTTATGAAGACATTCGAAATAAATTGGAGGAAGGTTAAATAATAGGGGTTAAATCGCTGTTAAATATGTTCTCAAATCCAAATGAGCTACTTTCTGATACATTTTTGAAGTCAGTTTTGTTTAAAAACGCATGCAATTGGAAATGTTCTTATTCAGAAACTATGAAATTCAAAGACATTTTCCATTTTGTGGTAAAGGCATAAGATCTTTCAGAAAATACTCTCAAAGTAGGCGTTTTGAACAGAATGCCGGACGTGGCAGCAAGAGAAAAGGGAAAGACGTGCCGTCACGTGACACGAATCGCTTTTAAATCGATAAGTAATGTATTTATCAAAAAATGGAAAAGTTGTTTAGATTAAAAAAATCGCTTTAGTAGTCGGGTATGCCATTTTTATGCCTTCGTGTTTAAAAATTAGTCAGAAAATGTGTCAGATAGTTACCATTAATGAGTAGGTCATTTGAGAACCATCGTAAAGGTAGAAAAAGATGCACGGCAGCAGCTGATGATAGGGAAATGGTGACACTAATTTTTGATGACAAAAAATATCCTCTTAGTGTATAGAAAATGAAGGTCGCAATGAATTCTGAAATGTAAGACAAATACTTTTCCGAGAATACTACAGTTATTTGGTAAAAATGCTTGAACGGCCATAAAAAATCAAATTACTCAAGCAAAAGTTGAAACAGTTTTAATTGCAGCAACGAATGTTAACTAGATAAATAAAACGTGAGATCGCGTTGTTTTTTAGCTAATGAGTTAAAAATATTCCTGTTAATAGTAATTGTGAATAAAGCTTGTAACCGGAGGTTTCGAAAAAAATGGCATTTTTACTGTTTTGCACTTTTCATGAAACACCAAGTTGGTGTCATAATCTGGTATCGTATAATATCAAAATGTGAGGGCATAATTTGATTGATTAATGGGATTATAAATACCAAAAAGACACAATGGAAATACTTGAACCTAAAATACAGTTTGTCTTTCAAATGTGGTGTATTTAAAAATTATGAAGTATTTCATTTCCAAGAAAATTCTGCTTTATGCCATGTTGTCGCTGTATACGAAATATGATTTTATGAAAATGATTTAAAAAATACTATAGGATTTTACGAAAATTTGTGAATTTTATCTATATATCTTTCAAAATACATATAACTGAATAATTTAAGTTAAGTGAGTACATATAACGTTATGTTAATTATTTCAATTAACTTTAATTTAAAAATAATTACACAAGTTCATATTTTACATTTGCAAATTTTGGATTTTATAGGTTTAAATTGTTTTCAAAACATTTCGAAATTTTGATAATCTCTCTATGAACAGCTGTAATTTTTTTATTTATAAATGCAAACTTTAAATTTTGTTTTGACTTTAGATGAAAAGTATATGTTTTAAATTGAGAGAGAGAGAGAGAGAGAGAGAGAGAGAGAGAGATAATGTTTAAATGAAACAAATTATTTAGAATATTGTATTTTTGAAAAGTAAGACTTTAAAATTCAATACATATATAATATATTCTGTAAAGTAATAAAGATTTATTGAAAATATTGTCTGTCCATACAACCTATTGAATGCAATTCTAAATATGACACTACAGTGTTTAATTTTAAATTTAAATAAATACTCTTTTCGAAGTTAGCAGTTTTTATTTAAAAAGAGTTTTACATTTAAATAAATAAGTCCATTTATCATTTTGTAAGTTTTCGTACTCAAATAGTTTTTATCGTTGAGAATATTTTAAACACATATGTTCTTTTTGATATAAGTAAAATAAAACCACTTTTATATATATTTTAAATGTTAATCTCAATCTTTTTTTCTGATGTTTCAAAACTCGTTTTTTATTTTTATATTTTATGATGTTAAATTGATCTTATGAATCATAACTTTTTTATAAGCATTATTTGTTTAATCCTCTTGAACTGAAATATATTCCTTTAAGTATATTTAAATGACGATGATTTTTTTTTTTCATTGAACATTGTTTTTTCATAAGTAATAAAAATCAAACTGGAGTTACTGCTTGTCTAATTTGTATTAAGAAGTGAGCGAAATTGATATTTATCGGGTGGTTTTTTATTTCCTAAAATTTTAAGCGTTCATTTTCGTCATACACATGTCTCTTATAATACTTAGATCTACAGGGTGTCCCAAAAGTCTCCGTACAACTTCAAAAATTTATTTAAAAAATAATAGGCCTACAGCAAAAATAATTACAACAGTACATAAAGTAACTTAAAAAGTTTTTTTCTACTACCTTAGTATACTTGTATATGAGATCCTTTCGTTGTACGAAGAATATCAAGTCGATATTCCAATTCCACCCGCGTGCGTTTCAGCATGCTGATATTAACAGTAGTTACAACTGTTTGATGAAATCTGAACAAAAGTTAATAGCCTCATGTAATTGAAACAAAATATCCAAACAGCAGTAGCTACTGTTGATGTTAGCATGAAAAACGTTCGTGGATTGAATTGGAATATCGTCTTGATATTATTCGTGCTACGAAAGGATCTCATGTTGAAGTTTACTAAGGCAGTAGAAAAAAACTTTTTAAGTTACTGTATGCACTGTTGTAATTATTTTTGCTGTAGACCTATTACTTTTTTAATAAATTTTTGAAGTTGTACGGAGACTTTTGGGACACATTGTATAAAAAAAAATATTTCTTTGAACGATGATTTTTTGATTGCATCTAAATAATAAATAATTTGTTGGAATATTTTTCCATTGAACAGTGTTTCTTCATGAGTCTGAAATTTATATAGACTATTATATTCTGTAGATTATTATATATAGACTGAAATGCATCCATATATCCTGAAACATATATTGATGATCCTCCTATACAAAACAATGTCACAGAATATTTATTTTAAAAATAATCAAAATTGAAAAATTTATAATATAAATGAGGTGTCTTATAACCAAGCAATTATACGTAAATGATAAAAATCAAATTTCCATTTAACTAATAAAAAAACATGCATCTCAAAAATAATACCAATGACCTGCCACAGTCATATATTTCTACTTCAAACGGGATGTGAAAAGTTGAAATATAACATTTTTATGATACGTTGTCTATGTTTAATGTAGTGTTTTTAAACTAATCTCTGTCTCAATTCTATAAGTTAACTTGTTATTTCTATTTTTATTTTATAAACGACTACCGTCACAAGACATTGGGTCATATGCCCGTTGATACAAAATTAATACCTTCTAAATATTTATAAACAATAACTGACAACAACTGATAACAGAAAAAAATATTAAATTGAAAGAAAAGCATATTAGTCTTTTTAAACGCAGCAATACTTATTTGCAAACAATGTATTCGTAAGATATTTACTTATGTATTAAATAATAGTGAAAAATCATAAACGTAAAGATCCCACCATCAATTGTTTGGAAAAAAAATTAAAAAAATAAGGATTATAAAACAGTAAAACAAAATAGAATAACATGCATTATTCATTACGAAAAAATTAATATATCAGCATCATAAAATTCAGCCTAATATTTAGTTACAAATAATTTACGAAAAACGTCAGGTCTATAAACATCGTATCTTTGGACATGACTGTTATGAATATAGCACAACACAACATAAAAAGGCAGTTTTAATAACATCTCGCGATTGGCAAGATATTAGATAAGTTGCAGAGAACGAAAGGCAGGCCGTGAAGCTTTCACATGGCTTCACTGTCATGGGATCAAGATAAGCTGCTTTCCGCAAAATTTCCAACTGTGACGTGTTGGCTGAGAAGCAGCCTAGATAGGTGGCAAAGCATGGCTTGTCTATTTCATTGTTTGACGATAATTCCAAAGCAATATAAAAACATTTTATCAGAAGCTTTAGCACTGAAAATCTATGTTTTATTTATTTATTTTTTTTTTTTGAGAATGCCTCATTTAGGAATGTACAAATGCAAAATTATGCGTATATATTTATACATGGTTTTTCAAAAACACCAATTTCAATTTAAAAAAGAACAGAATTTCGAAATTAAAACTTATTATACCATAATTGTGCATAACTGATCTATTTTATTTGCATTATGTAGTCTATTTTTAAAGGTAATCCTGACTAAGCTATTTCACGTAAATTTTCCAGTTTGAAAAATTTCATAAGTTTAACAGCATTAATAATAGTTGAAACAGCATAAACATTTAGAAAACACAATGTTGCAAAAAACGTCTATATATTTAGTTAAAAGAATATTTTACGTAACTGTAGTATACGCACAAAATGGAATTAAATTGTTAAAATCTTTAATTTCAATTCTCATAAATATCAAATCAATTATGAAAATCGTATTTTAGAAACAGTCTATGTAACAATATATTAAATTTTAATTTTTAGGCACTTTATAGTCGTTTATATGTATAAACAATTGTAGAAATCAATATTATTTCTATTTTTTTACATTAATAAACAAAACACGGTTTCATTACGATCTAAAGTTGTAGTTGTTTAAAGTGTATATTAATGACTATGTAACGCTCGAACTATACGCACTCCATCATATTTTCTCTCCTTTTCTTTTTTTTTCTTTCAAAAGAGATGACAAGCTGAGTGAATTAGACTTTACCATTAGAGAAGAATGTTTACAGAGTTTGTTGCCAACAAGGCATGTGAGCTAAGTCGTAATGTTACATTAACTGAGTTATTTTGTAAATAGTAACATGTAAATACGCTGTAAATATTAAATTTATTAGTCAATGAAGAAGTTATCAAGTTTTAATTTGTAACTAAAATAGTTTCCACCCCGGATTCTAAATAATATGTCACAAGAGGTGGCTCCCCAACGTCGGGCCCGAATAGAAGCAAGATATGAAGATAAGTATTATTTTTAAATTGTGTTAAACTGTTTTAATAAGAAAATTTAGATACTAAAGTACAAAAAGTATTTCTTTTGATTCATCCGGAATCTGAGGATTTTTGAAAATTGTATTTGATTCGTCCAGAATCGAAATATTTTGGAATTATTCTATTCAACCTGAATGATATTTTCCTTGGAATGGAAATACGAAAAATCGTCTGCAGCTTCAAGTATTTTAGTATCTGAATTAAATGAAGATATTCATAAGAGAAATATATCTAATATTATTATTGAAGTTATTATTATAAATGAATGCTTGACATTATTTTATTTATTATATGAAGAATTGATTTAAATTGTTTGCAAATAATGTTTGATATTATTGTGTAGGAAAAAAAAGGCAAATAGTTGGTGTCATTATATCGAGTTTTGAAATATATTGTATGTTATTTATGTTTCATATATGTTATGAAAAATTACATAAAAGTAAATTATTTTGCTAAGAGTTATTCGTAACACAAATTAAGTTTGAAGTTAGCTAAAACATAATTAATTCAAATGATGGCGTTTCTTTCTAAGGGTAAGAAAATTGATTTAATCACTTTGGCTTCAGAGTCAAAAGTACAAATAAGTAGCGATGATAAAGTCCTCGAATTACGTGATAAAATTGTAAATAGTGAGGCATTTAAAGATAACATAGATTTTGTACAGGGAATTTTAGAAAATATCGTAGAAGAAAGAAAGACTCTTGAGGAAGAGAAGCGTTTAGCCGAAGAAAGATAATTTGAGCTACAGAAGTTCAGGTTAGAAGCAGGAACAAGAGATGTTGTTGCAAATACAAGCAACCCTGTAGAAACTTCTTCAATCCGCGTTGACTTGAAAAAGGTTTTACCCGATTTCAATCCTGAAAAGGATGATATGAATTTACTTTTAATAACTTTTGAGAGGCAAATGAAACTTTTAAAGGTTTCTAAAGAACTGTGGATTACGTATTTAATTGGAGTCCTTCCAAATGAAATCGGTAAATTAATAGCGCGTGAACCGGAAGAAAAATTTGAGGATTATTCTTATATTGAAAATATATTGTTGCAGAGGTTCAAGTTAACTGCTGGAAGGTTTAGAGTTTTATTTAATCGACATCCAAAGCGAACCGATATTAGCTGGAAAGAATATTACTTTGAAATTAGAAGCTATTTTGAGGGATGGCTATCCGAATTAAATATAAATTCCTTTGAAAAACTATCGGAATTAATTATTGCTGAACAATTAAAGAAAAAGGTTTCCCCTGATTACAAAGAACATTATTTAGACCAATGGGGGAATTTGACAGATCCTGTTGAATTAGCTGAAAAGTTAGATTTATATCATAATTTGAAGTCACGCAAAGTAGAAATAAAGAGATCAAATAAAATGAGAGAGGTCGGGAATTCTAATCGCTTTGTAAAAACGCCTTTAGATTTTAAAAGAAATGAGTTTGGTAAATTTGGCAATCAAAATGAGTCCAAGAGAAATAAAATTAATTATCCTTCAAATTTAAATCGGCCAATGTTAAGTTGCTATGGATGTGGAAACCAGGGAGTTATTAAATCCAAGTGTCCAACTTGTTCTCCGAAAAATGTATCGCGCACTTTCAATCTCTAGAATTTCGTACATGTAAATGCAAACATCACCAACATTATTGATAAAAATAAGTATAAATGGCACAGCTTGTGCTGACACTGGCGCAACACATTGCGTTGCGGGTGAAGTTTTGTATTCTTTATTAAAAGAGCAAGGTGTGAAGTTTGAAAAAACTCAAATGATCGTAGTCTTAGCGGATGGGCTACAAAATACTACCGAAGTTTATAAAACAGAAGTTCATGTTAAAATTGAAGCACGCGATGTTAAAACAAAACTTTATGCTCTGCCGAATGCCAAAAATAATCGTACAATTTTGGGAATCGATTTTTTATGCAAAGCAAAAATTGTTTTGGATGTAGTAAATCAAGAATGGTTCTTTGCTGATAGATGCAGGTGGAAGTATATATTCGCCGAAGATACATATAGACCTCCCAGTGAATTAGCAATAAAAACCGTTGAATTAGACACTGTTTTACTTAGAGAAGATGAAGGTGGACATCTCACTTCAGAGCAACGAGTTAGATTGAATGAACTGCTTGGGAAATTTACAAGTAGCTTCCAACTAGGGGAAGAGGCTATACCTAAAGTTAAACATTATATTGATACTGAATCACATCCTCCTGTAGCAGTACCCCTTTACCGCATGTCACCTCTCTGTAGCTTTCCAAGTAACCATCCAATTGAAAACACATCTCAGTTTAGTCTAAGAAATTTGATTTTAAATTTAATCATGGAAGATCAACAGCAATATGACGATAATTTTACCAGTGAGGATCAAAATTACGGCAAGTATGGCACAGATTTTAATGATGGACAGCAAGGACAAACTAATGGCGACATGGAAGATCAAGGTGGTGCGGGTGGAGATGCCGCTAATTCAACTAAATCCTCTTCCGAAGAAGATAAAAAACTTTTTATTGGTGGAATAGGCAGAGATACTAATCAGAAGGATCTTATAGAATATTTTTCCAAATTTGGTGAGGTGACAGAAGTTAATATCAAAACAGATCCAACTAGTGGACGATCTTGAGGTTTTGTTTTTGTTGCTTTTGGAGGTAGAGATTCAGTTGATTCTGTTTTACGTAGTGGTCCTCATACAATTAAAGGAAAACAAATTGAAGCTAAAAGAGCCAAAGTTAGACCTGGCATTAAATCTTTGTTGGTGGTATTGAATCTGATACGATTGAAGCAGACATTCGTAATTATTTTGAACATTACAGAAAGGTTGAAAGTGTTGAACTTCCATTTGACAAGGTGAAAAACCAAAGGAGGCAGTTTTGTTTTGTTACCTTTGAAGATGAAATGACAGTAGACCAAGTATGTAAGCAACCTAAACAAAAGAAAAGTAACAAAACGACTAAATTCATGCACCGTCGCGATGGCCCCTATGTTATTTTAAAACAAAGATCTCCTACTTCTTATACCATTGCTACTAAAGAAAACCCTTTTTCTCCCTTAGGAAATTATCATATATCAGCTTTGTGTCCTTACAAGCAAGATGGTGCATGTTCTAAAGGCTTCATTCGTCCAAGAGGCAGACCCAGGAAACGTCAGACGCCCAGCCAGCAAATATTTACGAAAGGTTAAAAAAACACGAGAACTATAGAGGTATTTAGTCACCAGAAAGCATCCCGAAGGAATCCACCCAGGAAATGCACACTGCATCTGAGGGACCAGTAATGCAGTGTGAGGGGAAGAGTGTAACGCTCGAACTACACGCACTCCATCATATTTTCTCTCCTTTTCTTTTTTTTCAAAAGAACTGACAAGCTGAGTAAATTAGACTTTACCAGTAAAGAAGAATGTTTACAGAGTTTGTTGCCGACAAGGCATCTGAGCTAAGCGGTAATGTTAAATTAACTGAGTTATATTGTAAATAGTAACATGCAAATACGCTGTAAATATTAAATTTATTAGTCAATAACTAAAATAGCTTCCACCCCGGATTCTAAATAATATGTCACAACTATAAAAATCAGCACATTTATTTTTAAATATATTTTTATGTTCCTTAAAGGCATTTTTCACATTAAACTGAAATGGGTAGTCTTAATACTTTGTTCCATTCTCCAGCATTACCAACTTTGTGATGTAATTTTCAGGAGTGCCATTTCACTTAGTTAAAATTTATCGCGAATCTTTCGTGAATCGATTTCAGTAATGTTATACGCTCCTACACTTTAAACAAGACCTATTGCTTTAACAGCTTTCTACAGTTCTTTTAACAGAATATCTTCATTTTATGTAGAGTACAGATTTTCTCTGTTAACCTGCGCAGACATCTTGTTCGCCCTCTGGTGAAAGTTTTACAGTCATACGATTCTTCACTTTTAACGTGTATTGGACGGTAAATTTATTCATCTACGATCTCCGGATCTCTAACCTAGACTAGACTTTAACAGATTTTCTCAGTACAAACTACAAGGATAATCTGGTAGCATAGCTGACAGTTTTTTCCCATTAAATCTACAGTTTTTTTTAGAGTGTATATTTAAAAGTTACGAAATGTTAAAAATTATTTTCATGGAATCCGGTTTAGATCACCTAGGATGACACTATGTTCCGTTTAGTCCAAAACACAAGCGAAAGGTGTAATTGACCGATACTCAGTTATTTAATTAATCATCCCTTGAAACACTGTGACACGAGACCAAACACGATTCGAAAGCACAGCAACGCATTTTACATTTTATTTTTCACGTTGCCATTTATTAACACTAAAAATGAGTCATAATGAAATTGTTATGAAGTCTGTAATTTCCATTTTGTGACAAGATGTAATTGATTTTGAAATCGGTCCCTTTCCCTTCACTTTGAAATCACGAAATATGATCATCTGAAATTCGATTGTGACGAATTACAGGTATCACATTTTATCACTGTTGATATTGTGACACTTATGAGAATTTGTGACGTCACATCGACTTGCTGTGTCATTAAGGATGAAATATTAAAATCTGTGTTTTTAGATAATTCATTATTATATTATATTGTTTGTCACAGCCGTTTCTAGCTTTCATTCAAATTAGAAATTTACTTATAATTCTCTACTATTTTTGTATTTTGTTTCGAGTAATTTTATTGAGAATTATAATTAGTAAATCATACTTGTCTAACAAATGAAACACACGGTTTAAGTAAAAATGATTTTTTTTTTTTAAATCTCTATTCGTTTTACAGAAATGAATGCTGCGTATAGATACATACTGTAACATTCTAAAGTATTGCCCAATCTATGTCTCATGCATGACTTTTCTTATAATTTTTAAATCCTTCTGTATGTTATAAAAAATGAAAATTCCATAATTTGATACATACATTTATTATTATTGTTATTTCCAACAGCAAATAAACTTTCCATTTCTGTTCAGAAATTATAATTAACATTATATATTATGAAATATCTTATATTCTTTTAACAATTTTTTCGTATGTCAAGCACACGGTTTAAGTAAAAACATTTTTTTAAATCTCTATTCTTTTTACAGAAATGAATGCTGCGTATAGATACATACTGTAACATTCTAAAGTATTGCACAATCTATATCTCTTGCATGACTTTTCTTATAATTTTTAAATCCTTCTGTATGTTATAAAAAATATAAATTCCACAATTTGATTCATACATTTATTATTATTGTTATTTCCAACAGTAAATAAACTATCAATTTCTGTTCAGAAATCATAATATACATTATATATTATTAAATATGTTATACGCATTTAACAATTCTTTTCTTGATATGTCAAATCTCATATTTCTCCGTTTCTTCAATTACGTCTTGTACTTTAGTAATTATGTTATCAAATATATGTTGTCAGGTATCAAGACGTCTTTTCGATTAATTTAAGATATAAATTTTTGCAATCTGCCATATCCATACAACTTAATTCTACGTTGCCATACTGATGGAAATCGGAAATGAGAAAATGAATGTAATACATTTCGTCCTTTTGATATAATGTAAGAATGTTAATGAAAGCTTAAGATAAATATAATAACATAAACAGATGGAAGAATATTTATAAAAATATATATAACATATTCATAAGAATTTGGCTAACGAATTCAACCTTTTCAGAAATATGTATATAAATATATAAGAATGTATACGCACACACACACACATATATATAAATATTTACAATCAATATGTTATATATAGTCAATATGATAAATCCGATAATTATTAATATTAACAGGTCTTATGACTTGTCATTATTCATAAGAACCGGTTAGTATTAATACTTAATTGTAATAGTAACCGGTCATACGACTTGTCAATATTAATAAGAACCGGTTAGTATTAATACTTAATTGTATTTATCATATATCCGACCGTAATACACACGCACACATATATATATATTTATGAATATAATAAAAAAACATATCTAACAAAAATGGTCCTTTAAAAACAAAATCAAATAACGCAATTTTTTTTTATTTCTTGCTGAAGTGTATAACTTCATACAACATCAAAATTTTCAAGTGTGAAATACATGGAACTCAAGTTTGTTGATGTATTGATACTTAGCGCCAAAACCGGGAAGACGTTTTTCATAAACCCAAGAATATAATAATTTAAAATCAAAAAACATTAATTCAAATATGTGTTAAAAGTATGTAAACAAACATAAAATTCAAATATATGAACACAGAATCATACAAAGGCGGAATTGAAAAACTAGTCAAATTCAAAATGTTTCGCAGCTTTTGCGGAAGTGTAAAATACTGCATGCAGAATCCGCAGCCTTACAGGTTTTTCAAGGCATGGCCAAGTTGTATACTCCATGGCGGCTGTTAAAAATTTAAAAATTACTGTCAAATAATAATAAAAAAACAAGGGAATTTTATTAATCAATTGAAATATATATGTCTATGCAAATATGGGAATCTCCTAGTGCGCGTTTTATTACTCCCCATAAAGGTCAGCGACAATGTTTTCTAAAGGGCTTGCTTTCGTCGTAGTACACGTACCTGCGAAGATATCGGAAAAGAAAGCGGTGGGAGATGAATTGATAAAGTGATTCCGTTAAGACTTTCTGCCAACAGTCCAAAATAATATTTTTTTCTCTAATGCTGAAACACTAATTTTATAGTACATATCAAAAATTTATGTAAATAATTCTGTATTATATTCCTTAGTTAATATGGTTCTTGACTCGTATTTATGAATCAGTTTTTCATTTTTAAAATATACATTAAATGAAATTACATAATTACATAACAACAATTAAATTAAATTTAAACGAACCAGTTTCAAAAAATTCGAAATAAAAAAATAAATACCAATTAAGTGCAATCTTAACCTAAAAGGCCAATAAAATATAATAATTATTCAGTGCATAACCGAAAGTGACTTATCTCTCTGTTAAAAAAAAAAAAAAAAAAAAAAAGATTTTTTATGAATTAATTGAGAAACAACCATTTATAAACAAGCGTAGTTTAGAATTATTAGTTACATAGTTCAGAATAGTACATAATTTAGAAAGATAATATAAACTAAGTTTTCTAACGATACTTATAAAACTCGTAATCACTTATAATCACTTATATTATGTAGACAACTTATATAAACACAAAAATCAGATTTGAAACTCACAAAAACACTTGAGCATTTTTTAGCATTGTATCCTATTTTAGATGCAACAGAGACTGTATTGACCCTGTTTCTTAATGTTTTATTGCAATATCTCCTCCCCCCCCCCACATTCTAATTACGTGACATATATCAGCTGGTTATAGCTGAAAAAATTGTGTTTTCTGTGCATGAGTTGGAAAATGCCTTTTAAATTTATTTATTCCATTAAAAGTACGAGAGAAGAGGGAGTTCATTGCTTGCCGTGCGCGTAGGGGTGAGGGAGAGAAAAAATGCCATTTGTGCTATATATATATATATATATATATATATATATAATATACATATACATATACACATATATATATCCTTTAAATTTATATAAAAGATAGCCTTCATGCAATTGCTTACCATATAGGTATTACCATAAAATTACTATCTGACATTTTTCAGAATGTTGGAAGAATACCATAAGAATAAAGAAATTAAAACTAATTTTATATGTAAACGTAACATAACAAATACATTTTATAAGTAAACATAAATTATATTTATTAATCGTAATGTGAAACAAAAATTTTAATCGTTTGCATAGTTTAAAAATTATATCAACTGTGGAGTAATCAGTAAGTACATTGTTTTCTTAGTTAAAGATTTTTTTATTTTTACTTTCAAGTACAAATGTTAATTAATAAATAGAACATTGATTATTAAAACAAACAGTACATAGGTTCATAAATTATAATGGCTGTTTACGTTTTGTTTGAAATTCATCTGTTTTCGGGTTGTTATCTTTAAATATATAACAACATCAATAGGAATTTGTTTTCGTAATCTATATCGTAATGATTTTTATTTGTTAAAAATTTTCAATTTCCAACATTGGCCTATATTGCTGTTTACTTTTGGTTTGAGATTCATCTGTTTTCATGTTGTTATCTTTAAATATATAGCAACATTAAAAGGAATTGGTTTTCGTAATCCATATCATAAGGATTTTTTTTCGTTAAAAATTTTAAACTTCAATACATTAGCCTATCATTTATCTTTAATATATGTTAGGATATGTAAAACACGTTTTAGTTAGAAATAAAAAAAAAAAATAATTAAAAATACATTTGCAATGCAAATTTAAATACAAAGTGTTTCAAAAAGAATCATCGATTTAAAAAAATCATAGATATTCACCTTTTAATCCGTTTTGATCAAATAATCTATATCTTGGACGTTCTAGAATTTTTGAATAATCGAATTCCTCAACGATGGATCGGCCGTACGCGACGATTCTGTTAAACATCACTGGCCTCCAAGATCGCCGGGCCTCTCCGTGTGCGATTTCTCCTTATGGAGATTTATAAAAGACTACGTTTATGTGTCTCCCCTTCCAGCTACGTTAACCGAACTGAAGATACACATAACATCATACGTAGAAGCATTTGATACAGACATGCTGGCAAAAGGTTGGGACATATTTAACTGTCGTATAGACATATGCCGTGCAGCCAAAAGTGTACACATTCGGTACCTTTAATTTGGTTTGTAAAAATAATATATGATTATCCACATAAAATTAATCTTAACTTTTTATAATAAATATTTTTCATAAAATATGCATATCAAATTGGGTGATCCTTTTTTAATCACCCTGTATATTTTACTAACTTTTAAGAAATAAAAAATCTCATTTTTTTTTTCACGTCCCATTGTGCTCTTTATTTTACACAATAAAACTGTTGCTAAAATATATATATATATATATATATATATATATATATATATATATATATATATATATATATATATATATATATATATTTGAAAATGAAATAAAATCTGCATGATTTTTTGTATTTTACTTTAAGAAGAAGCTTGCTAAGACATTTAGCTATAGAATAAATAATAGTTTTTGATGTTATCTACCAATTAATAATAAAGAAAAAAAAAACTTGCGACCCAGAAAAAGTTTATTTAAAGCAAATATATATATTTCTTTCAATATATTTTATACATTTGTTTTATTTTTCAAGAAAAAGAAAATATACTAGAAATTGTTACGTAAAACTTTGAAGAGTTTTGGTAATTTAATCTGTAGTTTCTTAAATTGACATTTTTTTCCTGTTTTTATCTCAGTGAGATTAATACAGTTGGTGAAGAGGATATCCGTTCATTTAATATCCTTAATGTAATAATGAATCCTTATGTTTAGATACAACATTTTGGTTTACAAAAAAAGTAAATAATAATAATATATAATAAGTATAATTTAAATACCTTTTTAATTTTATATTTACTAAGGTACCTTTTCTTTATTTTTAATTACTTTTTGATCTCATGTTCTTAATCTATACCAATAAAAAAATTTCGCTCTGTGTGTGTGGCTCTCTGCGATGGCTAGCGAAATCTAGCGCACCTAAAATTCTGAAAATTTATTTGACGATAGTCCAAAGGCCTCTCCTGATGCACCTGAGTCTCCGAATTTTATTATTTTTTTAATTAACCAAAATATTTATTAAAAGTTATCAATAACTCATCTCCTTCTTTACGAGTTAGCTTTCAGCACTCGCGCATGCCCAAAACCCGATTTAGGGTAGCGAACGCGAATGAAGAACCATTTGAATGAAGAATGTGTTTATTTCGCAATTCTGTTTTAACTTCTATCGACTAAACAATTTGGTTTATTTAAAAACGGAAAACGTATTCTGAAAGATCGCAAATGCCGCAATCAATTCGAAACAAAATTGATGTTAACCCTTTGAAAAACTTTTTTTTTTTAAAAGGCCGTTTTTCCGTGGGAATGTTCCCCCTTATGGCAACGCCCCTCCAGAGAGCAATTTTAGAGATACAATCAAACCAAACAAATGCTCCTAAAGAAAAGAAAAAAAATTCTAATCGACGGTAGAATTAGTTTTAAAAAATACGAATTTTAACACTTTTAAAAATACTGGCGAACGCAGGTCATTTTGCGCCTCACGAAATGGTTTTTTCTTACATTAAATGTTACCAAACGTTCGTATTTTGGTACAATCTTTTTAGAACATCTCGGTAGACCAGATGTACATCACCTACATTAATTTCAAAACGTTCGGCCGTGAAGAAATATTTAAAAAAATTGAATCCGAGGCATTTTCGACGAAAACCCATATTAACGAACTGTTTCTCTGCGGCCACGCTCTGATTCGGGTAACGTTTTCACTTATTTAATATACATATATTTTAACATAATTTTACAGAGGACTTGAAAACAGTTATATTTATAAACGACTAAAAATTCATAGACTTAGGACGACGAAAACTATTTTATTTATGTTAGCGGACCCGACGTGAAAACCAAACAAGTTGGAAATTGTACGTCAAACGTTACAAACGATGTGCGTTCGTACACACGTTTTAGAATTAAATTCATGATATCCCGTGCGTAGAACGGGTTAAACAGCTAGTTAAGTATATATTTTATGACACTGTTCATACAAATATCTTGACTAGTTATATAAATATTCAGATATATATGTATCAGCTAGTTATATAAATATTCAGATCTTGATGATTTTTAATTCTGTGAAATGAATTATATCGTCTGCAGATTAATTTCTGTCATAAAATAAGTATCTCGGTCGCTTGACGATTTAACATCCATCGGAAGCTCCTATAACAAAAAAGCACCGATTTAAAAAAAAAAAAATTCAAATTTCTTAATAAATATTTTTATTAATATCTCCTAAAGTTTTGATTCGATTTTAATAAAATTTGAAATGTCTCGACAAAATTCTGCAAAGATAATACATTTTAAATTGCAAACCATTTGGTTGGGTAGTTTTTGCGACAGACAGACGGACGGACAGACGGACGGACCAAACGACGACTATAGGTGCTACGTATTTATATAATTACGAACGCACCTAAAAAAGCGAGAAGAAAGCATATTTACGTCAGAAATATTGTTATCTGGTTCATATATTTCATTGTTATTGTGCATTGACTGAATTACAGTGCATTTCCGGCCAACTTCCATCACTTTCCATAACATTTCAAACATAAAATGTTAGTCTGTTGAAAGTTTTGCAATTACATATTTAATATAGTTAAAGTTATGTAAAATAAATTGATGTTCTGCTTGGTACGAGATAGTTTAAATTTTTGAAAAAACAAGTGGTTTCACTGGTTTATTGTAAAAAAAAAATTCATGTTCATGAATAATGTCACCTCTCTTATTTTATATATGATAAACTGTGAAACTGTTTTGTTATGCTAAAGTTTTGCTGTAGAAAGTTTTGCTGTAGAAAGTTTTGCTGTAGTTCAGGCTTCTTGAAAAGTTGAATTGTCAATGCAATTAAATTTAAAAAGTCCTTCCGGCCTGCACCGGTGGGAAAAGGTAGCTTTCATAGTCCATGTTTTTAAAAAATCAACTCATTTTACTCAAACATCCAATGCTAAATTGCTTGGAACACGATTATAGAAGATTCAATCCCGGTTTTCATTAATACTGAATTTGAATGCGAATTTCAGCATGAGAGTTACATCACAACAAAAATCAGATTGTTTCAAAATGTCAGCCATCCTAGAATTTCAAACTGCCATACCTCAGCCATTTTTTAAGATAAAGACAAAACAAAAAATGTTCCAGAATCCTTGTATCACGATCTAACACTTAATGGCAGCAACGTTTTCAAGTAAACAAAAATTATACATCTTTTTGAATTTTTCAAAAATATTAAAAAATTTAACTTACCGCCATTTTGAAAACAAGATGGCACATGAAGCTGGCCAATAAACTCGGTTGAGACCTTGGTATGTTCTGTACACATGATCAGTCACATTCGTATCGGTTCATAAATACGAGAGTTACAGCATAACAAATATCAGATTGTTTCAAAATCTCAGCCATTTTTTAAGATATAGCCAAAACAAAAAATGTTCCAGAATCCTTGTATCACGTTCTAACTCTTAACGGAAACAATTTTTTTCAATATATATATATATTTTTTTTTACATTTTTTTGAATTTTTAAATTTTTAAATTTTTTTAACTGTCCGTCATATTGGAACAAGTTGGCGGATGAAGCTGGCAAACGAACTCGGTCGAGACCTTGGTATGTTCTATACACATACTCAGTCACATCCGAACCGTTTCATAAATAAGAGAGTTACAGCATGACATACGTCAGATATATATATATATATATATATATATATATATAAATCAACATTTGAACGGAGGGTGATTTGGGTGTCTGGAGGTCATAATCGGTGAAAATATACCAATTTTTTTGGAATTGCTTTCCTCCGAACTGCTGCAATAGGTAGCTTTTTGTAATGAAAGCTACCTAAAATTAACAATTTTAAATGGTTATTTTCTGTTGAAAAAAAATTATGTCCCATGGTATTACACTCAAATATAAACCATAATAAAGATAATTTGCCTTTATTAGTAAACAGAACACCATCGCACCTAACACAAATATTCACTTGTAGTCTAAATTGAGATAGTAAATATATCAAACGTTAACCTCTATTTAAATTAGACTGTTTTGAAAACTCTCGAAATTTAGATTTTGTTTAATAAAATTAAACGATTATAAGAATAATTTACTCAACTAATAAACATAAACTTTTATGAATTGCAATTAAAATACAATGTAAAATCTTTGTGAATAAAGCAAAGTAACTGACGTCGATATTTATTCGAATATTTAGAATGCTACTCTGAAACAATCATGAAATGGAAACATGCAAATAGTATTTTCGGTTTAACACGCCTTCAAGTTCTCTCCAGATGGGTGTGAATGTTTTTTCTATTATAAAATTTATTCAGCGTTACAGCAACATACTATTGAAACTATTGGGAAATTTGAACTTTCTTTTCTGTAAAATTAGCAGTGCGCTCATTTACAAAACATGTAATAATATGACCATTTTGTAGCTATCTATGATATCTACCAAAATATGATATATTTTGTGGCTGTGTTTATTTGCTTATAGATTTGCATATTATTACATAAAATATTCCATACAAATATATATATATATATATATATTAATTGAATTAAAAAATAGAAAAAGGTGAAATATATTATGTTAGTTATTGTGATATCACACATATTTTTCGGTGCGTCTATTTTGTGTACTATTAACTTCAGTATTTGTAATCGATATTTCATCCAAAAAAAAAATCATGTATCATGCAAAGATTATGAAATGCTTAACAACATTTTAAAATTATTATTTAGTATGAAATGAATTTTGTAAATAACTTTAGATGGATTCCAACAGAAGGAATACACTTTATACAGTAAATATCAGCACAGCATCATGCATCAATTAAAAAAAGGGTGTAAACAACATACTAAATAAGAGATAGTACATACGATTTCGAAAATCCTAATCTAGCAATTTTACATTTTAAACAATTTACTAAGCAAAAAACTATCTAAGACAAATTCAATGCATTGCTGATGTCTTCAACATCGCAATACTACTAATTCACTAATTATCAATCATAGTAAGACAACTTATTTCTTGAAACAAATAATAAATATATCTCTGATTATTAGTATAAAGATTTGTAGCATTTTACTACTTGAATTATTTAATACAATTATGTATTGCACAACTGCATGAACAAAACTTAAAATCTATCTTAGTTTTCGGTGAAAATGGTGAAAACTATTAACTTATTTAGAAATATGGCACATTTTCTGCCGGTGCGTTTATTTTATGTACTTATAACTTCATGGTTTTTAATGGATATTATATCCAAAAAGAAAAGTTATGTATCACGTAAAGGTTATGAAATGCTAAGATTTCCATTATCGAGATGCTACTAATTCATCAGAAACGCTTTTAACACCCTGCTTTCGAAAAACAAATCGTATGTTGTCGTCAAAAGTGATCTAGAGCATTCTTGACGATTCGGAACTACAATCCATACAGGTTTGATTACTGGAGCTTCCAGATAATTGTATGGCGGAACATTCCCTAAATTCCAATGTCACTGCGAAAGTTTGACGATTAGGGTATATAATGAATAGTATACTATACACATTCTTACACATTCTAGAAAATACTTTTACTGCAATACTGTTGTGGTTAAGACATTTTTAGCGAAATAAAAGAAAAAGAAATTTTAATTATGCTTAAAAACGCATAATCATGCTGAAAAACACTTTAACTGAGAAATGGATATTTGTGGTAAAAATATTCGAATTGTACTTTTCGGACCCGTATAAAATGTACAGCTTTTATCCACACCACACAGCATACTAAAATTAAGAATAGATGATAAAGGAATATTATGATTTGGAACACATTTACCGACCATGTAAAATAATATATGATAATTCTTTCACGGTGTACCTTAAAGAACTGTAAATGTGTCATGTATTTTGTCATAGAATTTTCAAACTCCGAACACGAAAAACAAAAATCTGTCACGTTTTGTTTAAACGATAATAATATCATTTAAACAGACTTGAAAATTTAACGCCGACAACCTTTTTTAGCTAATTTTTTCGTGTCATTTCTATAAATGAACGAAAAATTGCAGCAGACAGTAATATTATAGAAATACATTAATGACGTATATCAATTTTATTTTATTCGTAAAATTAAAGTTTCTTAAATTTTACTTCTAATAAATATTGTCTATAAGCCGTAATACACTGATGTCCAAACATTAAGGTGCAGTGACCGATTTTTTCTATTTTAGACGTTTTGTTGAATATCTACTGAAATTCTTTACGAATAGTCCTTGAACGCTTTAAGAATGTAAATAACATGTATAATTTTCAGTAAAGATTTTGTCACGAGGACAATTGGGGGGGGGGCAATAAAAATTTAATAATAAAATAACATTTGTGATCACCCAAGTAACAGAAGATGCTCAAAATGATCTGTCACTGTAGCAAATAACTATGTAGGTCATGTTCAACATTTGTGCGCATTTGTGTAAGCACAGCACGTATATTCGTGAAGATGTTAACGTTCCTGTGAAAAATTCAAATGTTTTTTGTTTATAGCATACAGAGTTTTTAACCGAATTTAACACTGTTTTCCGAAAACTTGACAAAAGTAATAGAAATAGTATACTGCGATTAAAATATTAATATATTGAATATTTGATGAGATATGTGTATTTGTATGAAATAAATTTTAACTGCCAACATTTTTTGTCATGATTTGGTAGTCAATTCTATAGAGCAACTCATATAAAAAGACCAGTGAAATATGGTAAAAACTCAGAAAGATACCGGAGGTAGAGTGAGCTGATTGAAAAATTCGGAAGGAAATCCCATTGCATTATATGGGATTTCAAGCTACTTTTAGAAAGCAACTCAATATATCGTTTTTATCTTTCTGAATTTTCGCGATATTTGAATGGACTTTTTATATAAGTTGCTATATAGAATTGACTACCAAATCATGAAAAAAATCTTTGGTATATTTTGCGCTTGCGCAGTTAAAATTTATTTCATACAAATAGACATATGTCATCAAAAATTCGATATATTCATCTTATGATTGCATTATACTATTTCTACTGTTATTTGTCAAGTTTTTGGAAAGGGGTGTTAAATTCGATTACAAACTCTCCATGCTATATATATATATATATATATATATATATATATATAAAATGGATTTTTCACAGAAACGTTAACATCTTCAAGAATATTCATATACAAATGTTCGTGCTATTCTTACATAAATGCACAAAAACGTTGAACAAGACCAACATAGTCATTTACTACAGTGACGGATCATTTTGAGCATTTTCTGTTTCTTAGAGGAACGCAAATATTATTTTATTATTAAATTTAATATTACCCCCCTAATTGCCCTCGGGAGTAAATCTTTACTGAAAAATATGAAGTCAAACATATTCTTTACATCCTCAAATTTCAACGCAATTTCAGGCATTTCTCCATGAATTTCAGTAGATACTCGAAAAAACGTCCGAAATTGAATGTGTTCGGTCACTGCTCCTTAATTTCTGGACAACAGTGTATAAGTTGCTACATTTCTACATTCTCTAGCGTTTCGGATGTGTACGATGCACCTAGACTAATTCTAATGTTATAGCATTGCACGTTCCGAAACGCTATCTGTAAGAGTTTATGTTTATAGAACACAAGAAATGAAAGAGCGTTATTTAAAAGATCAGTTATATTTAAATCAAATATATAAACATTTTTTTAACTCTTGTATAGAAAGTAAGTTTATTTGTAATATTTAAAAGAATGTCGCATTTAATCTAAACAATTATTTTGCATATCGTGTTTACGATTTGAGATTATGGATGTATCAATTACCATGAAAGGTTAACATATTTTATGGTAAATAAATTAAAAAAAATAACCTAAAAAGTTGATTTTTAACTTAAGAATTCTATTGCTTTGCATTTTAAACATTTTCGAATTTCCTACTGTCGTGAAACGTTAGTTTTTATTGATAAAAAAAATCAAGTTTTAATTTGATTATAGATAGTTTTAATTTGGAAATATTTATGAACGATCACGGTTACGCTATCCTGAAATTTGTTTAAACATTGCATCTTTTACGATATAAAAATAATAACTATTTTTTATATTTCCTTTCCTGATCAGAAAAACTCAAAACAAGAAAGTTGTGTTATTTTGTAAAAGATAGTCAAATATTTTTTAAGATAAAATTATTTAAATCTTTCATTAACTTAAATACTTCAAACGTATTTGACAATTGACTATTTATTACCACATATACACTTTCACAATATTTTCAAAGTTTTAAAAATCATATCTAATCCAGTCTTTACACATTCGTCTCCTGAACATCTGCACACTCAGAAACATTCTTGGTGAGACACGGACTTCTTTGGTGAATACTGATCTGCATAATTCAAATTTCTCAACGCTTTGAAAGATAGTGATACACAAATGTGTTTTCATATAATCTAATAAGGAGTATATAAAACATGATTGGTCCAACGCTCTTGCAGATTAGACCAATAAAGAAGACAACCACCACCGATCCACCATTGTCCATATATACAATATATTCAATGTATAGTTTATAGAATAGTTTTAGCGTTGACAACCGTCCAGGTTGAAGTAGGAAGTATCTGCATCGTGATGGAACAACAATTCTCTATGGAGTAATGCAGAAACCTGATGTTTATCCAAAAGTTGTAACAACTTTTTCTTTCGAAATACCAAGAACGAAAAGAAGAGAAGTTAACAGTTAAGCTTCTTTTAAATTGTTTCGCATAGTGCTAGCCCCAATATAAACAGTTTTATACTGTGCGTGGTCCAGTAAGGTAAGTATTTCCGAAAACCCATAATTGGCATTTGATTCATTTCAATCTTACTTCTCGTGGGAAACATGAATTGCTTTTAAAAACGCAGAATCAGTCGCACATTTTCAGAGTAATTATTTTCGGCAAGACATGTTGGATTTCTAAAAAGGAAGAGATCGAATGCACTGTGAAGTATTTTAACCAAACATTTGTTCAAAAGCAAATCGCAGTGAATAATTTTCAAGTTGTTGCGCCTAGATGTGCAACAAATGGTATAATGCATATAATGCATGATCAGAATACCCCAAAAGTTGGAGTAGAAATATATCTAATTTATGGGTGATAGTTCGAATACTGTCACTTGGTGAATATCTTATTTAACACAGAATGTTCTTTTGGACGACAAATTTCCTTGTAGAGCATTTGTTTATCAAAACAGTTTTCTAGGTGTAAACTGTCTAACCTTCAAATTGTGGGGAAAATTTATGAGATTGAATATGCCTAATCATATTCCACCCCCACATGTGATATGAATATCGTTCTTCTCCGAGTATTATCTGGTATATTTCTGTCTATATGTCTGGTAATAAAATGAGATTTTCATGCGAAAACTTTGGAAAGTCCCACGCAATACAACTCTCTTTACTGCAACAGGAATATTTTTCTTATCCTGTATTGCTGTGTGATTCATAAATTATTTGGGTGACTTTAGCCCTCTTATAAAAATATGACTTAGTACCGAAACCATGTTTCATTGCATTGTGTTAAATTTTACTCCGAATGAATTGTAAATTCTACACACAGTATTTTCGAAGTTAAATAGACTGTAGTAAAATTGAATAACATGTATCAATATTTAAAAAATTTAAGTATATATATTAAAATTAGACATTGGAATGGCAACAGACGGACAAACAAACGAATCGAAGTTTTATCATTTTTGAAAATTTTATGGCAAGCGTTAAAATACTTATGTATATTATCTAAGGATCATCAAATTGACGAAGTAAATCATTGCAATAAATAACTTAAATAAAAATTTCAGCTATTACTTAGATCCAGAGTAGAATTTGGACTTTCGTTTATTTTATGTACATTTTTTTGCTTAATTTACAAAAAAATCTAGGTAAATGTTAATTTTATATTGTAGTGTCATGTTTTCTCCAGTAAATAAATATTTATTATATTTTTTTTATATTTTAAAAGAAATATATATTTTTTAATATTCACTAACGTAAATTGAGAAAAACAAGTAATCAATTTTATCACATTTTAGAACAATACTATTCATTGTAAAATATAACATCTTTCATGATTTAAGGATTTATTTCATCTTTAGATATATCCTTTAAAAATCACACTGTTTCAGCCCATTTATAACTTTTTCCACTTCAGCAATTTTGTCACTAAATATATCACTTCAGATGTCAAAAGCCTTGTTCTAGATTAAGTTAAGATGAAAATCATCGCACTTTGTCTGAAACATAACATTTATATGTACGTTGATAACGTAATGAAAATTTGTTGACGATGTGTTAAAATACTGTTTATATATTTTATTGGATATTTTAAGCTAGCAGTTCAGAGTTAAACAGAATATTTAAACAAACGTTTAAATGTCAAGGAAATTGCAGTTAAAAGTAAATGCGAGTTAAAAATTTTTATTACGTAACATACTTAAACAAAATATATCTTTTTTACTCAAAATTTTTATTTTATTATGTGTTAGACCCATTTTTAGTTGCGTTCGTAATTATATAAATATGTAGCACTTACAGTCGTCGTCTGATCCGTCCGTCCATCCATCTGTCCGCATATAACAACTCAAAAACTACCCAACTGAATAATTTGAAATTTAATATATATAATCGTTGCAGAATTTTGTCGAGTCATTTCAAATGTTATGAAAATGGAATCAAAACTTAAAAAGTTATTAATGAAAAATTTCTTTATTCTGTTAAATCCTATCATACGTAATCTATATAATAAAAATGCAAGTCATGTGACTGAGGAAAACAAATACGGGCTAACCACATCTTTTTTTCATGTGCCAAGTGGCCATTTTTATTCAAAATTATTTTTTCGAATAAAATTGTATAAAAGTTACATTTTCAGAAAGATCGTCCAAAAAAATATTTTGTTTCAGAGATGAGTTAGACTCAACAATGTATAGATTCTGAGATAACTTCAATCGGAATTAGGTTAACCGAATATCTCAATCCATTAGAGTAAATAAACACAGGAGATTCGTTCATTATGAGTCATAAAAATATTAAAACTTGGAGATACTCATTCGCAAAGCAAGATCTCCATGGTGAAAAAAAAATTCGCATTTGTAAACGTGGCATTCGTAATCAGAAAAAAAAGCATGCTCATTTCGCTTCTAGCAGACGTCATAATACATTTCTCTGAAATAATGAGGATGATTTTATTTTTGCATTGTGAAATTAGTTATAAAACGAACGCATCTCATATATCACATTTAACGTACAATTTCCAACTTGTTATTTATTTAAAATGCATGAAGCATGACGAAAGGACATATTTATATGTTTCAATTATTCTTTTTCTTTAGATCCTAGCGTAAATTAAATGCCAAAATGCAGGCAAATTTGCCTCGATGTATCCTAATATATTATTAGTAACATTTTTCGTGTTGAATTTCAGAAGAAAGATAGCACATTTATTTTCTTTAATCAAAATGATCTAAACTGAATTCCCCATAATGGTTTATGAATCTAATAAACTAATCAGTGAGTTTATCACTAATAGATACCATATGTTTGTGTTATTCAGTGTTATTTATATGTTTCTTCTGTATGCTGTGTTATTAAAATATGAGAAAAAGAAACTATGTATATTGATCACTAGTTAAACAACGGACACAGTAATAATGCAAGATTATTATTGGTCCGTTATTTACCGCAGTCGAACAGCTCATATGAAAGCTTTTATCACATCGAAAAGTGTCTTGAAAGGGGATATAACAAAACTTTAAAATATACCAATTAATTTTTCAGCAGAGCTGAAATTACGCTGTAAATTACTGACATAAAAAGTATGTGAATTATCACTTTACTAAACAGCGAACAAGCAACAGAGTGAAAAAATATCCAGACCGGAGTTCGATCCCGGATCCCTTGGTATAGTGCTCCAAGTGCTTTTCCAATTGAGCCATCCGGACGACATCCGGTCGAACCTTATGTCGCTCTTAAATGGCTAGGGAGCAGGAGCACAACACCTATCTGAATACATGAGACAAATCAAACCCAGTATCGGTGAATATTTATATACTAATTAACATTTTCAGCAGAGCTGAAATTACGCTGTAAATTACTGTTATACAAAGCATGTGAATTATCACTTTACTAAACAGCGAACAATCAACAGAGTAAAAAAAATGTCCAGACCGGGGTTCGATTCCGGATCCCTTGATATAGTGCTCCAAGTGCTTTACCAATTAAGCCATCCGGACGACATCCGACCGAACCTTATATCGCTCTTATATGATTAGGGAGCATGAGCACAACACCTATTGGCATACATGAGACAAATCAAACCCAGTATCGGTGAATATTTATATACTGATTCCTTTTTCAGCAGAGTTGAAATTACGCTGTAAATTACTGTTATACAAAGGATGTGAATTATCACTTTACTAAACAGCGAACAATCAACAGAGTGAAAAAATGTCCAGACTGGGGTTCGATCCCGGATCCCTTGGTATAGCGCACCAAGTGCTTCTAAATTGGTAAAGCACTTGGTGCGCTATACCAAGGGATACGGGATCGAACCCCGGTCTCGACATTTTTTCACTCTGTTGATTGTTCGCTGTTTAGTTAAGTGAGAATTCACATACTTTGTATGTCAAAACTTTAAAACTTCGTAAAAAATAAGACAGAAGAATGTAATTATTCGAGTACTGAGTTCAAAATAAAGGTTTGGATATTAACAGAAGTGTAATCAATGGTATCCTAAAAACGCGCCAAATATTGGGACATACCGAATATCAAGGACTTTCCAGATATCCAAAATGACCTTGATCGACTTGGTGGTAAATCTGAATTCATCACTCAAACTCTTAATATATTTCAAATACATTTACGTGTTGATATTATTGAAAATAGAAAGTTTAATAATTTAAATGTTAAATTGCTTGAAAACCGATTACCCAAATTTAATGGTAAATATGAAGAATGTGAAGGCAAATATGAAAAAAAAATATTTTATTGCATTTCATATTTTTACATTGTCTTTGTATTTGTATTATATTTTAAATGTCCTCAATGTTCTACGCACGGTGCAATGCAAGGTGACGTGTATAGACTTAGTGTGCATACCGAACAAGCGCTGCAGCTTCACATTCATGTGAAACAGCGCGATTGTTGTTCTTTAACTTCCACAATGGCACGTTATTGTATTAGCTGGTTTTATCCCCAATAGATTCTATTTAGTATTAGAGAAGGTCTGTTCTACATAATGACTTATAAATCTAATTAACTAATCAGAGTGTTTAACAAAACAAGTTATCATATATTTGTTTGTTCTTCAGTATTTTTTACCTGTTAAATCTGTATGCTGTATCACTAAAATATCAGAAAAAGATACTACGTTTTGTCATAAATAATTAAAGCCACACATACCGTAATGAAGGAACGTTTCTTATTGCCTTGCGGTTTGCTTCAATTTAATCTGCAAACTCGAAAGAATTTTTTAAGCTAAACATGTAAAAACCATTTTTTTGGAGATTTTTGTTGCCTGGGCTGCCTTAAGACACGTGAAACCGTTTGCATAAGCCAAAATAACTTATATATACTTATATATATATATATATATATATATATATATATATATATATATATATATATATATATATATATATATATATATATATATATTTAATTTCATTCAAATAATTGTTATTCTTATTTATTCAGAACTCTTCGAAAAAATAAGCTTAAATCATTTTTATTTTCATATTAGAAGAATTTACAGTGCAGTTATCGTAAATTATATTTTTGAAAAATATCATTTTTTTTAAAATTGTAAATTGCAATGGTAAGAAATTCTAGAATATTCATCGAAAATTTTTATTTTTAGGTACTTTGTGAATTTGCTTATGCAAAACTTTGAAGTTTGAAAAACTTTTCTCTTTGTATACTTTACTTATTTTTACTGTCCAAAGCATAGTATGAAGTTCGGTTACTTCAATTGAAATTTATTTTCTTCATTAATTTTCATGATGCGACGTGATACAAAGCAACTTGATAACTTTACTCTGTGCATTACTCCGTTAACTTATTGGATATGTTTTGAAACTTGTATAAGTATAAGGTATTTTTTCTGCTGGAGTAATTTCTGAGTTTATAAATAAATATAGATTATAATTTTCGTAAAAAAAAACCCTCAAGAATACTTATTAACACTGTTTCTGCTAAAATAAATATCTTAATCTCCGAAATATCTAGTGTAATATAACTTCGAGCGAGATTCCCATTGTCATATAAACTACAGGCGATTAAATATTGAATAACTCTTAATATTATTTTTTTAGATTAAAGCAAATTTTTGCACAAATTAGTCCCAACTCACTTTTTTTAAACCTCGCTTATTTGTATAATTAAAAGGAACGTAATTTCTATATATTCAGGAAAAGCGAATAAAGATCAGATTTTTCTAAAACTTTCCGCTGAAGTCATTATTTTTTTTAATCCCACGAGGACAATTAACGGGAAATCTCCCTTTACCCATTTGTGCCTAATTTGTTTTCTTTATCAGTACATTGTTTATTTATAGCTGCTATATACATAATGCAATAATTATTAGATTAAACTACTCCTAATTATATATATTTTTTAATTGTGCAACACAATCTTAAAAAATGAAAAAAGCAACTTTAAAAAATGTATTAATTTATTTCCGAAAAATCACAACGTTGTGGCATAGTAATACAAAAAAATATATATATATATATACATTTAACCAAAGACAGCAACGTCCTATTTTTGGGACGCTAGGAATAAATAGGTTAATATTAATTTGCATATTAGATACATTTTTGAAAGAAATTTAAGATTTTTTTTTTCAGCCATAAATTATAATTTAAAAATAGAAGTTCTAGATGAATATTGTGGACGATATTGTAATATTATTTTATTGCATTTGATATTTTAACATTATCTTTGTAATTGTGTGGCTTCGATGTTATGGATGAAAGGAATAACTTGATGACAAAACATAATTAGCTTACTAATACAGACATATTAATAAAAGAAAAGCTTAAAAAAACACATATGTTTTTATCGTTGCTCGAAAATCCTGTATTTGCGTGTATAACTAAATTATTGTAAGATGTGAACGAATTTAAGCCTGTGATGATAGGGATAGATTTGCATGACTTAAAATATTTCAGCCTTTTTAATCTTTACCAAAAAAAATATCTTTTCTTATCAAATGATACAATTTCTTAAGTTTCTATAAATCTGATCAATGCAACTGAACCCTTTTAGGTGCGTTCGTAAGTATTAGACCGGGAGGAGGCAGCACAGACAATCACCTCATCGAGTTCACGGCTGAAATTCAAGAATCAGGTAAAACTCGATTCGCATATTAAAACGCAATCGGTCTGCCAAGTCATATCTTGGTGGAAAATGCATGAAAACCCGATTTTAGCGGTTGACTCGTAGGTTTACCATTGTGTTTTCCTGCACCCAAAAGTATGAAAACATGGAGAACTGGGTGCAGGAAAACACAATGGTAAACCTACGAGTCAACCGCTAAAATCGGGTTTTCATGCATTTTCAACCAAGATATGACTTGGCAGACCGATTGCGTTTTAATATGCGAATCGAGTTTTACCTAATTCTTGAATTTCAGCCGTGAACTCGATGAGGTGATTGTCTGTGCTGTCGCCTCCCGGTCTATATATAAATACGTAGCACCTATAGTTGTCGTCTGGTCCGTCCGTCTGTCCGCATATAACAGCACAAAAACTACCCAACCGAATGGTTTTAAATTTAATATATATAATTGTTGCAAAATTTTGTCGATTCATTTAAAATGTTATGAAAATCGAATTAAAACTTAAAAATATATTAATAAAAGTTTTCGTCATTCTATTAAATCCTATCGTACGTAATTAATTCAATGTAACCCAATGATAGGTGATGATTCTAGGTTGCCATGGCGATTACGTCCTATTTAAGATGGAGTCATGTTATTTCCGTATTAATAAATTTAAAAACCGAATTTATATACTAAAATTATATAATTATTGCAACAATATAATCTACCGACAATTTTTTGGTTAGATGTTTCAGGATAAATTGATATTAAATGTAAAAATAGTCTAAATATGGATTTCAAGTTCTGAAAATTTCAAAGCTAGTCTTACATTTCCTATTGGACTTTTTAGTAAATGCCAACAACAGATAAAAAGGGGCCAGCTTAAAATGTAGTTAATGTATTACGGAAATTAATCATATCATAATAATAGACGATATAATTCATTTCACTGAAATAATAATGATGATTTTTTTACATTGTCTTGTATTGGATGTTTGCGCATAGTATAATTTTAATGCAACGGAATTGTAATTAATTGTTTGTAAAAGTGGATCGAATCTTAATTTCATAAAAAAATAATATCTGTAATATTAAAATCTGCACAAATAAATTTTGCATTTTTGCATAAGACTGAAACAGCTATTGCACCAAGATCTGAATGTTTATAAAACTAGTTATAATACTAACGCATCTCATTTCTCACGTTTGACGTACAATTTTCAACTTGTTTTTTTTATTACACTCCTTCTTTATACAATTAAAAGAAATGTAATTGTTACAGCTGTACTAATTACATTAATTATAATCGGCAGTTTCTAACTAAAACGTACCCCTAAAATCATTACATTTTTAAATCCAGGATACTTCTTTAAATAGGGTCACCTTAATTAAAATTTATACTCTTCATTAATCTTATTATGTGACGCGACATCAAACAGTGATTGAACTCGATACCACTGCGGTTCTGAAAGAATGCTTCTATTGGCGCCCGATTTCTCACATTTACGCTCGCATTTGCCATACCAGAAAGCGAATTTAAGGAAGAACTAATTTAATTACGAATAATATTCTTCATTTATCTTCATTATGTGACGTGAAGCAAAGAAAATTGATAGTTTTGCTTTGAGTATTACGTTTGTTCTCTTATTAGGTAATTTTTGAAAGTAATTTAGGATAAAAATAAATACGTGTGTACAGCCATATTTCAGGGTTTTAAAGAAAAGCGGGAAATATTCTGAAGGAAAAAATTTAATATCTTTATTAAGATGAATTTTTAATAAACAGAAAGCATAA
Source organism: Maratus michaelseni (assembly GCA_963931845.1). Lineage (NCBI taxonomy): Eukaryota > Metazoa > Arthropoda > Arachnida > Araneae > Salticidae > Maratus > Maratus michaelseni. The sequence goes on along the minus strand of OZ007596.1, from coordinate 124,986,825 downwards.
AATAACACCAGACTAGCTGTTTAACCCGGTCTACGCACAGCAAGTTCATGAATTTAATTCTAAAACCGAAATTAAAAATAACAAGATCGAAAAATCATGCATCAAGCATAGATTATGTAGCACTTTCTAACGCTTCCAAAATAATTTTACAAATCATTACCGCTTAATAAGCTGAAAGATAACAAATTGGAAAATGCATAACATATAACAATATAATAAAATTATAACACCTTGTAATAATATATTACTTTTAAATGCTAAAGGTGTAAAATTAACAACATAATATAAATTAAAATAACTTTTATTAGTTGTTTTATATGTTTCGACTCTTTCCGAGTCATTTTCAAAAACAAAATGAGAATATTCAAAAGCTGCACGGGCTTTGAAGTTATTATTTTCATGTACTTTTTTAAAAATTGCGCACGTTATCTATTATTTTTTATTGATTGTTTATTTTCATATATTTACCATGGAGTAATTCTAACCACAGTTTCGGTAAATTAAAAGATGCGCATCGTTACATATTGTATTTTTGCGCGTGAGTATCTCTATGGTTTCTCTTATTATGGATGGATAGTATAGACTGGAGGGAAAAATTATTTTACTTTCATTGAAATTTATTTGGATCTTTTCATCTTGATATAATCTACAGCCCTGGTAAGATTATATCAAGAAGAAACCATCCAAATAAATTTCAATGAAAGTAATGAAAGTTTCAATGAAAGTTTTTGGTTTTTAGAAACCGTTCTTTGGGAATATTCCCATCTTAAAATTAACTACCATGCCACATTTTAACTGTTTGGACCAAACGGTGTCACAGAAATCGTAATTTTGGAACGTTTTTGCTCATCAACAATTTGTCATTTCGAAGTTTTTTACAATTTCATCCAAGCAAGCATTTATTTCTTAAAAGTGATAGCCATGTCCAATTTCATGTTCTCGCCCTAACAGTTTCAAATAAATCGTAATTTAAAACGTTTTTAAAAAGATTTTTGGCTCATTTAACCGTTAAATTTCGAACTTTTTAGAAACTGTTCATAGCGAATATTTATATCTTAAAATAAACCACCAAACAGAATGTCAAGTTCCTATTCCAAACGATATCACATAAATCGCAATTTCAGAAAGTGTTTCGTATCTGAACACCTTTGGGGTTGTTTTATTGACATAAAATTTAGCCTATTTTGGAGCAGGTTAATTGAAATGTTCTATCAAGTTGTATCAAACAAATCGTGGTACAATTTTAAGTGTTTGGTGGGAACCGGTATATTATTTATTCTGGTTAAAGTTCATTCCCTACTGCAAAACTTTGTCTAAAAAATTAAAAAATATATATTTTGTCTTTAAATTATATACGAAAATCTTTCATTTATATAAATATGATTTTTTTCAAAGTTTTTGGTTAGTTTTCAAGATTACAATAAGGAACTTCCTTTGTCCAAAAAATTAGGATTACAGTTATATTCTCAAATTTTAAACATGATATAAACATAACTTTTAAGCGAAATTTTTAATGAAACAGGAAAAAAAACTCATTGGACGTATCTACAGTAAATAAATTCCATTAGACCAGCCATATTCAACCTGCGTCCCGAGACATATCATTACATTAATCCGTATTTATAAAATTAATTGAGATAGTATAAGTTACAGTCAGTATGATAAATCCGGTTAGTATTAATAATAACCGGTTAGTATTAATAATAACCGGTTATTATTAATCTAACCGAATTTATGATACTGACCGTAACGTACATTTCCAAAATTTCAACACTGATAAAACATTATTCCAAATTAATTAAATTTACACAATATATTTCTACAATTATAAAAAGCTAAAGTGGTTGCATTGAGCAAAAGAGTGATTTAATTATTTGAGAAAATCTCCTGATATTTTCTTTATAACTTGGAAATCCTGCCTTGTTTTATTATAACGTTTTATACTTATTATATAGCTAAAATTGTTTTTTAGGGTTGAACTTTTGTCGTGGAGAAAGTTGGCACCAAACATGTTTTACTCTACTATTTCCAAACAACATACTTCTACAACATTTGCAGTATATACCACGAATGAAATAGTTTAGAAATTGTTTGGAAATACTGGTGTTTTTTAGTAACATTTCTTCCACGACAAATGTTCAACCCTACTGATAATATTAACTTTGTTATATTGCTTTGTTACACACTTTTGTTGTTTTATTATTTTAATTGCTCTATTTAAGTAAATGTTGCGGCCCACCTAACGTTGCAAACACACATTTACGGAGAAAAAAAAGGTTGAGTAAGGCTGTATTAGACTTTTAAAATATCGCACTTTGTTACAGTAGGGATATTATTGCCCGACTAAAAATATATTTTTGATGAATTTGCATTATACCACTGTATTTCTATTCAATGACAATTTTTTCGTCTTGTAAAATAATGTTTCTTTAAGTGCCGAGAAATCGATATTATAACACAGCCTTTTCTAACAAAATCTTCTTATTTTTATCACTGAAAGAAAAGAAATATATATCTATTCAACTAAAATGAAAATTGAATTTCTAACAAATACCTCATTTAAAATAATTTATTTTTCCATCTCAGGATACTACTACTTTAAGGTGAGAGTCACCTTAATTAAAAATTATATTCGTTATTATATCTTCATTACGCAACGCAATTGCATTTAACTTGGTAGCTTTAAGCAGCTAGATCGGGCTTGCTCATCCATTCTAATGACGTCACAAATAGTTGCTGGCTACGACCAGCGATTGGTACAAAGTGCGCGCCCATCGTTTTGTGCCAATCGCTGTATGTCATTGGTCGCGGCCAGCCACCATTTGGACGTCATGATAGTGAATGTGCAAGCTCGGTATCTAGTGTAGCCCTGCTTTAAGCCGTGTCTTCACTTAGTTCGCGTATTAATTATGCTTCTGAAATTAGCACAACTGTACAGTTTATTTTTCTTTACAACCATACTTTTTATAATAAAAGTGTGTTAATGAAAGTGTGTAATGACTTTGAAAAAAAACATAAGCTTGTTTATAAATTTAAATTATATTACAAAGAAAATATATAAGTTAATAAAATATACTTTTATTTTGAAAAATCAAATTTTACCTACGCAGATAAGAGGAATGAAGTCTGATTGATAGTGTTACTTTAATTAAATATTATATTCTTCATTATTCCTTGTTACGTGACGTAATTCAGCAGACCGGGAGTTATTTACACTTTTGGTTTTCTTCGTTTATTTATTAGAGCTGTTTCTAAGAGTTGAGTACGACTAAAACAAAATTCTATTTTTTTTTAAAATCACGTTATTCATATCAATGAGAAAGCCAAATCTCTTACTTTAATATATATATATACTGAATAAATGTCCAAACTGTATTCTTATCTCGACAATATTCTCTATACACATCTCGACAAAACTCCTCCTATTTTGTAAGTATCATTCCTATTTAAATATTTTTTTTTATCATAGCAGGAGCAGTATTTACGGAAGAGCTCAATCAATTAAAATATATGCAAGGTGCCGACTTACTCCATTAATTTCAGAACGGCGAAATCTATAGTCGAAAGCCTGGTGGTATAAATAGTACAGTGGCTATGCACTACACGATAAGGTCTGTTACTCCTCTGTCTAGCGATAAACTGCGATATTAGCGTTCAATTTACTTTATTTTATATTACTTTAACATATTTTTACTTCAACATATTAAAATGGATCTTATAATAATAAAATTTCTTAATACAATATTAGTTCTTCAAATTCCTGTAGAAAATGATATATTAAATTAGATTTTACTTTATGAAATGACATCGATGACTTGAAATAAGAACATATAAGTTTAGAGAAAGATCTGTTTATTTTTCTGAAAATTTCATCAAAGAAGGAATGCAGGACATCATGTTTTCCCTTTTGGTACACTGTTCTTAGGAATTAAATTATCCAACGGAAAACCTTTTCTTTTATAGATCTCAAAAAGGCAATATTTTAGATGGCTGGCGATCGTTCGAAGGATCCATGAAGATTAAAATCTTATTCTTGGGATTTATTAATTAAATCCAGGCAATCTTAAAATTTAAAAAGTAAGAAATCACTTTAATAGAAGAATGAGCTCTTTAAAGGAAGAATTCTTTAAAAATCGTTACCGGCATTACAAACAGGTACTGTGGACTCGGACATCGTGTCGTAGCAACTAAACTATTATCAACACATATTCATTAGCTCACAACTTTTACTAGAATTCTGATTAAATTTACGTTGCGCAGGTATAAATTCTAAAGGAGAGGAGTGCCCAAAAGTAATATCACGAGAAAATTTAAATGCATTAGTGAATTAAAAAGTGAAGATAATTATTAAAAGACAAATAATTTAAATAGAAACCAAAACACAATTCTTAATTCGTGCAATATAAACACGCGCTACATCAGTGCTAACGTGGACGAAACTCCAACTACAAAGCCACGCCTCCGGATGAGCGCCGAACAAAAGCGATGTCACCGGTGTAACATCTACAGCAAAAAACGCTCCTACGAAACGCCGTGGTAGGCTTAGGAAAGAGGAGTATGGTCGGTTGAGAAAAAACGCCGACGTAGGCTTAGTAACATCGCGCGCGCTAAACAAGAACGAAACACACGATATTAAAAAGAAATGTAATATTACTCTCACAATTGAATGCAGAAATATTGAAATAAAGAGTTTTTCATCTTGTGATCTGATACAACAACCTCATTTAATTAAAAAAGTTTGGATAACCTTGAATTGCTTAATCAGGCAAAATACGAAATAGATGAATAACGTAATTTGAAACAAATTTCTGTAGATGAATGCGAAAAAACAAACAAAAAAAAATCTTAAAAATATCTTAACTTTTTTATTTCCAAAGTGTTTGGCGAGAAAGTTTCAGAAATCATAAGAAAGGAAACAAATACTTGGATTGCATTCTAGTATAGTTTTCTTTGTCCAAAAAAATCAATATAAATTCTTTAATACATAAAGCTAAATATGAGGCAATTTCTGGTGCATATACAGGGTGTCTCAAAAGGTCGTTTACAAACTTAACATGCTGGTCTGTCATATCATGATAAACAAGATTTACATAGGAACTTGTGTTCGAAAATGTAAACTGTGACCGCTAGAGGGCGATTTTCATGTCACCGATAAAACCAGCCCAAACGTTTACAGCGAAACGTTGTTGACGTGCATGGGCACGTGTACACCTTGGGTTTTCATGCACCCATATGTGCATGTTGTGCAGGTTCAGGACACCGTCCTGTGTCAAACAGGATTCATCCAAAAACAAAGTCCACGATGGAAAATCCGGCTGTGCGACCCGCTGTTGCAAATACCAGCGTGCGAATGCAACGCGTTGGGGATAATCGTCAACGCACAATGCCAGTACTCTTTGTAAGTGGTAGGAATGTTGCGTCTCCTCATGCAGTATGCGCATAATGCTTTAACGATGTACATCCAAGACGCGTTCGCTTGCTCGTAGTCTTGTTTGCGGGTTTCTGTCGAATTCCAGTAGCACCGTTTCATCTACGACAGTTGTGCGTGTAGTGCGTTCTCGACCGATGTGGTTACGTACTTGGAAAGCTCCTGCTTCACGCAATCTGCGGTGCAATTGTCCAAACAAAACATGACTTGGCTGACGTCTGCTTGGGATGCGCTCAAGGTACATCCGTACCACGGCTCGTGCATTTCCATCCCCGGCGTCATATACATAATGCATATCGGCCAATTTTGCGTTACTAAACCGATTCATCCTTTTCCTGCAACGTCCTCGCCTGAAATGGTTACGCTTCCCACTCTCCTGTAAACCTGCGTTCATCGCCTTCTAGCGTTCGCAGTTTGCATTTTCGAACACACGTTCCTATGTAAATCTTGTTTATTATGATATGACAGACCAGCATGCTAAGTTGGTAAACGACCTTTTGAGGCACCCTGTATATTACTTAGTTGAAATTTTAAAACCGATATTTATAAAACAAAAATAATACGTAAGCAATTTTTGCTTGACAAAAGATAAATTTACTTTAAAATATTTAAAATATATTTTTTATGTATTCCTATATTCTCTATTCTACTCTTAAAAAAATTTTGCTGAATACACGACATTTTTCTCCCAATCATACTGATTGGTAAAGATTTCAAACGAATTGAATTATTCTAACTGAGTGAAAGAATTCTCGAAGAAATGACTATGCAATAGTTGAAAAAAAATAGTTTATATACGAAGCCATCGTTTAATAGACTGCAGTATATTACCTGCAGTATATTCTGTTAACCCTTTAACGGGCTATATCCACAAAAAAGGACACCTAATTTTAATTCCAAAACTCACAAACGGCACCGAGAATATTTAATTAAAATTTTTATTTTATTAAGTACCGGAATATAAGCAAGTTTTTATTTTCTAATGAATTCGTTTGTAAATTCCGGTGTCAGTCCATTATTTCATCATTTTACAAACCGACTTACTCCGCCCCGTAAAGGGTTATGCTACCTACATGGCAGATCAGATGCTATTGGCAATAAAGTTATCTGAGCGAAATGTACCCGCAGGCCGTCGACCTAGGTAGCTCAATCGATAGAGCATTGGTAATTTAAATGAATTCTCTGGGTTCAAATCCCGGCTGAAGCATTTTTTTGCTCCCTTGTAAATATTCAATTCGTACAATATCATAAGTTTTATGATTTGAAAAAATAATTCTATATATATATATATATATATATATATATATATATTTCTCTTTCTTTTTTATTTTATTTATTTATTTATTATTTCTTTCTTTCAGAGTTCAAATAGCTAAATAATAAAACCTTTTTTCAAAAACAGGTCTAAAAATTAAAATTAATTTTTGAGAGTATAAAATCTAGAAGAATGAATAGAAAGCAAAAGTGCGTTACACAAATTGTTGCTACATCTCACAATTATTTTTCATACTTTTCATTATTTTTTTTCAACATGCTTATATTTTTATGGAGTACTAGAAGCAGTAATCTTCATTCGAATTAAATATTAGAATTTTTGAATTAATAGTGAAATTTTATTATCATTTTAATGAACATATGTCATTTTGCAGATTTGAGCATTCACGACTGTTTTTAGGGTTTCGTTCATCTCACGAAACCCTATTACTCCCGCTGCGTTGTCTGTCCGTCACAGAGCCATTCTCAGAAACTATATAACTTACAGGCATGAATATTTGTGTACTTATAGCTAAATACCTACTATGAAGCTCAAAATATTAAAATTTGAAAAAATTGTATCATTTTAATAAATAGAGATAAAAATCCAAAATTCTAAGGGCCTTTTCCTATTAAATTTAAACATTTTTCGTTATAGCAGTTGCCAATAATTAAAAATACACAATAAAATTCTTTCTACAATAATTAATTTTCTATTGAAAGATTTCCACGTGAAAAATGAAAATGAAATAAGAAGTTTCACCAATTGAAAAAAGATTAATATGACGTCATATTGGTAATAAAACGGATATTTTCAAAGAATTATCAATAATACAAGGAGTATGAGTATGTGTATGTACAGAAAGCAGATTAATATCACGTCATTAGAGAATTAAAAAGAAAATTAATTTGACGTCACATCGAAAGTTTAACGGTTTTCTCAAATGTTTGAGAATAATACAAAGCGAGTATCAATATAAGTAATAGAGAATAGTAAATATATGAGTTTGAGGAACGTATTGCATCATGATAAAAACCCGATTATAGAAATATTCGTATATTTTAACATTTTGAAGGTGTACAACATGTTTAATTTTGAAATTGATTTTTTTTAATAGCGCATTTAGTCCACATGACAGATATTATTATGACAGAGTATACTAGCGGGAGGTTAGATATTCGAAAAAACGAAAAAATAGACCGGTAAATTTTTACTTTATAAAAAACATGACTTTTTTTTTTTTTTTTTGGCTAAATGAAATTTATTAGGATTTATTAAAGAAAGGATAAAGTGTTTTGAAAGGCATATTAAACGAAAGCCTTTCTGCGATCTTCGATCACACTTACCCACTTGTTTTTTTTTTTTTTTGTTGTTTTTGTTAGATTTTTGACTATTTCGCGTATTCTTGAAATAAGTATGCAACAATAAAATTTTTGGCGTGGCTAAGATATTCAATATTCCCTCTAATTATGTCTCTAAAACGAATCTTTGTTTCCGTTTACTTATGTGTATGTTAATAGATTTAATACGGTTTAAATCACAAGTTTTCACGATAGTTAAAAAAAAAAAAATTGTTTTTCCTACAAAAAGCACCGTGCTTTGCTTTCGATTATAAATATGTTTATTTGTAAATTTAATTACATATGCTGCTGACAGCGTGTTTTGTACTGCCCCTAAAATAGTGAATTGGAGTTGAGAAATAAGGCTTTTAAAGTTATTAATAAATTAATTTTTATCTTTAAATGTCTTACTGAAAATGACTAGTTTTACTGTATTTTGTATTAAAAAGTTTCAAAGAAACAGTTTGTGTAAGTTACATTTAATATTTGTTTCCTTAACCAACAATACGTCTTACATATGGCAATGGTTGCAAAAGATTAATGAAATTTTCAGTAGTTAATGATAAATCTCTTGATCTGCAGTTCTGCTATTATACAATTTCTGTGAATTACATATATAGTAATTGATGGTTAGATGCCACATATATTTTTTAATTTGCATAATTAATAAATTTGCATATTAATTTGCATCGCATACTGCACACAAACCAAAAAAAAAATCATGCTTTAATGTCTATTTAATGTTAAATATACAACATGTGCACTGCGAGAAAAAAATATAAAAAAATAATTAATATTTTTCATAATTTTTTTTCTAAAATATTACACTACGGCGCGTCACCCGTACATTCAGGGTGAGACGCCGCACTTGTGCGAGAGTTCTGCCGCACTTGTCATAAGAACAGAATGAAATTATAAATAAAAAATATTCAAAAAAATATTCATAACTGGACTATACTTAACTATGTAAGAACGAAAAGAAACTAAATGAGTACAATGAAACGTACTAGTAGGTTCAAATCAATAATTGTGCGCCTACTTTGTTCACTACTAAAATTATCTACTTATTTTTTAAAGATTGCGATTTAATTGTTATTTCAGCAACAACGTAATATCAGTGTATTAGAGAGCGAACAGAAAAGTAAAAGAGTGTTTACGTTCTATTTGTTAATAGACATGTTTTTTCGACCTCAATCTATACAAAAAAAGTGTGGAAAATAGTACAGTCTTCCTGTAACCACATTTAACACATGATTCAACAAAGCCAACTTCACTTCCTCTTAGTCTTGGAGTAGTTTTCTACATATTCTTTGCAAATAGCGTCTGCGTCACAAGTGTGATCGAACTTTTCATTTTTTTCATCTTGACCTGCATCTTTTTTCGCCTTCTTACTTTTTATTTTCCAATTTCTCTTTAGGTGTCATACGTCATAATATCATACTGTTTGTATGTTCATCAATGTCTGATGAACTGCATTTTATTAATCGCGGCATCCCGTACAAAAGAAACTGCTGCATGTATGCCGGATCACTGTGCGGCACGTATCCCATTTTGTACGGTACAGACGCAGCATATCATAGTTGCCTGCCCTCACAAAAAAATGGGGTTACCATACACACAGTACTCTATACAGATGATACACTTACTTTTAACTTCGATATCGTGCATGCATTTAGTAATTAGCGTATAAAAAGAATGCATAACGTGTTTAAATATCTGCATGGTCAAATCATGCACTTACCTCAAAATAAGGATTGTAGAGCTACAAGTAAACATCGAACCTATACTATGCTTCTGATTGTCATCTATCGATAATTATAAGAAATACAAGGGGTGCTACGACTCTCCCGGAGTTACTCTATTGTTCACAGTAAATGAATGTGTGTCAGACAAATAAAATTTAATGAAAATATTTTAATCATAATATTTAATAAGAAAGGAATTAAACATTAACATTTTTCTAATGTTCTTTATTAGTTCTTAAAATATTTTGGCAAATATGGATAATCAGTAATGAAGCTGTAAATGATACTTCCAAATTAGATTTCGCATTATTACAGTAATTTTTTAATTAAAACTCATTTTACCAGTAAAATGCATCAAGTGAAAATACAAGTGATGTTTTCGAGTTTTTAAAAACTTTATGAAATATTTATGAGGATGGCATTTTTCTAAAAACACTTAAGATAATTTTTGCATATATAAATTTGTAACATCTGCTGTAAGTTTTAAATAATGTGAAAGAAGTTGATGTAATTCAGTGGAGCATTCTCTACTTTAGTTTATACAAAAAAAGTTGTTTGTAATGAGCCTTATTTAAATTTTTGAGGTATAAGCTTCATAAGAATGGCTTTTTTAAGTGTTAATTTTTTAAAAAGATAATTAATTAAAAGTTTGCAATAAAATGAACAGGATAAACACATATGAAATGTAATGGCAGTGGATCATGTCCTAATAATATATATGTAGATCATAAACGCTTGTAATTAAGTATATAGATCTAACACATTCCGTTCAAAAGTTAATATTAGAGAAAATTTATATATCGAACACACTTAAATATACACTTTGAGGCAATACATGTTACATCAAATCCACTTTTTAAAATTACTTGAAAACCATCGGCATATAATATATACGCATATATATATAGGGTGTCGACGTATAACCTGACAGACCTTTATTTTCGCAACCGTTGGTCCTAGATGCATACTTCCAATTACAAAAATTGTTTAAATAAGGTAAAGAACTATTTTAAAATTGATTTGGGTCAAGAAAAACATTTATAAAAAAATACGAAATTAAAATTTTTATACGCCCCCCCCCCCCGGTCTTATAAGTGATATTTAGTAAAAATTTACTGTGACACTAACAAGTACGACAAAAAAAGTCCCATTCATCTAACATTAAAATTGACCGAGTAATAGCTGTTTAAAGTTGCAGTAATTTTTTTGCTGCGAAATAGGGGTCATTCACAAATGTAGTAGAAATCGTCACATATATCAACAAAATAGTTCAGAGCAAAATTTATATTGCAATTTAATGTGAAATCTATAAAATAACTTTGACATATTAATTCAAAATATAAATTTGTACTGAACATATAAGTGGATAAAAATAACAGAATTTTTGTTAAATAAAAGCATGAAAAACTTTGGGTTGTGCCATGATTTTTAGCTTTTAAAACTTGATTCTTATGTATTTTTTAGCGCTGAATCCGAAAATAACCTTCATTTTAAACCAATGCGTCCGAACTTTTCTCAAATCTCAAATTCCAAAATTAAAAAGCTCAAAGTTAAAATTGATCCCCCCTCTTCTCGCAACCTCGTCGGACCCTTGAGCTGTTTAGCTAAAAGATGCCCAATATATGCCAAAAAATTAAATAAATTATTGAATTAAATAAAATTAAACTTAATAAAAAAGTCTTATATCTATTTCATAGTATCAGATTTTTCGCTATTTTTTAACCTTGAAATTTAAGATTTCCGAAAAATCCTGACATGATGGTTAAAAGTGAAGGAAATTTTTTTATTCAGTGTTAAAAAAATACATAAAACGTAATTATAAAAGTAAAAAACACAACCATCGCAGGATCAGTCAAATTTTTGTTGATTTAACAAAACTTTTTTCTGGGTGTATAAATATAAATAAATAAAATAAGTATTAGATCTCTTAAATAATAGGGAGAGTCTGAATCTACAATTTCTGAAAAGTTTCCACGTCTTCTTTAACTCTATCGCTTCTTCTGAAGTACAGTTTCACTTCTTCCATATTAATTGAAGCTACCACCAAAAGTATAGATTCTTACGAATCCAACATCTTCCACGCAATTCAATCTTTTTTCCTTGAAAAATTTCCCTTTCTATCTCGCTCTTTTGTACGTATGAAAATATTCTTCGATAATTTTTTTCTCTTCATAGTAGCTGTGCTATCAATAAAACTGCTTTTTGAATGGTGCGATTAGATTTCATTTCCATAATCATAATTACGCTATTTAAAGCTTCTACGAAAGCGCTTTTCATTTTCAATTGTTTTCTCAATATTAATTTCCGCTCTCGTGTTTCGTGATCTGTCAAATGTTTCAATTTTATTCATTTTATATATATATATTTTGATTTCATATTGTGACTTGAATGAAATTTTGTAAACTTTCAGATAATGCTAAATTTACTGAGAATTTATTTTGTGAGCTTTTTTTTCATTTATGCCTAAAACATTTGTTTCACATGAATTTTTTGTTGCTGACAATTTCTTTCCATTATGGGAAATTACATCATAATTTATTTTTTTACAATTGTAATATAACCTACGTGAAAACTATTGAATTTGCCAACGAATTGAATTCCGTCATCATTTAGAGTGAAATTTAGCATGTTACTCACATCGTTTCATAGTAATATGTCATGTCCGAGAGACTGTAAAACATAAACAAACTGTGGAAATAAGGAAAACATTAACACATATTCCATACAAAACATATCCCATAAGGCAAACAATTTGTTTACCAATACCAGCTAATGAGATACCATCAGAAGATAATATTTGCGACCTAATATCCACTTAACACTCATAGTTCATTAGGGCAAGATTGCTTTCGGTATCAAGTAGGAAATTTACTTCTTTACTGTTAGTATTAATTATGTTTTACATCATGTTTAAGTTAGACTTATTTCCGCTTGCAGCAGCACTAACGTTACTTCATTCCGTGAATGAGAATGGAAATATTAGTGATTGCAATTCCGATAGTTTGACCAGAATGTAAACCGAAATAATTAGTTTAGCCATTATTTATATATTTATTGATGATGAAAAAAAGTTTTTTTATTATCAGTTATACGCATTTCGGCTTTTTTTATTTTTCAAAATTATATGAATTTCTATTTATCTAGAGGGAGTAAATTTAACAAATGTATAGTCCAATGTTCTTTCCTGGCATTAAGTTTAGAGATTTGTCTTCAAATAAAGCCAAGTAACTGCTAATAACTCCGGTACCATCGAAATGTGTGATTCATTTTAATACGTCTTTTTGCTTACCTGAACTAAATGCCGGAGAACCATAATTTGAATTTTTCTGTTTACTTGTAAGTTCTAAATTTTTAATTCATTTCCTATTTCTTCTGTTTTTTCTCTTCCTCTTTCTTCTTCTTAGTGAAATTTTCTTTTGCTTCTTCTTGTCTAACAAGAACAGGACCAAGCTTGGTAATCAAGATTTTGATTATTTTTATATATGTTTTAGGGTAGAAGCCCCTTAGTCTCAGCTTCAACGGATTTTATACATCGCTCCTTAGTTCTCGAGAATTAGGGGGTCTAATATTTTAACACAACTTAAAGACTTACTTTGTAACGAAATTACTTCGTTGATCATAGCTCAGTGGTTATGGCGTCTGCTTTTGGATCCGCAGGCCCTGGCTCAAGACCGGGACGCGCTTTGTTTGTTTTAATCATTTTTTGTTTTATAAATATACTTGTCATTATTATTTAAAAATCCTAATTATAATATTGTGCATTAATTATAATGTTAACCTATTTTTTTTAACTAAATCGTTGTATAAAACATCATTAAACATTTATTTTTTTAATCACTTCATATATGCTTTATAGATGCAATGATATTGAACAATTGTGTCAATTCGTGATTTTAAAGAAACATCTATTATATATTGCCTTAACAAGGGAAGTCAATGCGAAGATAATACTACTCTGTTTTTAAAGTACGAAGCAAAGTTATATTAAAATTTAGCATAATAATTAAATTACAACATATATATATATATTTTTCATATTAAATTTTTTTTAATTTGTAATACGTATGCTTGCGCTTTGAATTAATTTATAATTAATAAAATAAGGCATGATTTTGTAACGATTTTGGAATTTTTACTGGTTAATAATGAATCGATTAAAAAAAATCTCTTTAAATGATGAGAAATGTTTAATAATGTCTTAAAAATCAAATTAATAAATTTAAATTTAGATATGTTTACATTATAATTAGCAATGTACGATATATTTTTTTAATTGAGATTATTAAATTATAATTACGAGTATATTTAAAAAACGAGAAAAAAAAGGATCTCGTCCCGGTCACGAACCTGGGCCCGCAGACCAACGAACAGGCGCCATAACAACTGAGCTACGACCAACGCAGAAACTTCGATACAACGTAAATATTTAAGTTGTGTTAAAATATTAGACCCCCTTTTTTCGAGAAATAAGGAGCGTTGTATAAAATCTGTTGAACCTGAGACTAAGTGGCTTCTCCAGACAACATATATAAAAATAATCAAAATCTGTGATTACCAAGCTTGGTCCTCTCCATGTAAGTCTTTTCACTGCATCTTCTTGTTGAAGTTCTACCTTTTTTTCACTTATGATTATTTCAATCTCATCTTTAGCAAAATTATCAACATATCATTGGATTTACTCACTAATAAGATTAAATCATAAAAATTTGGATCTTTAGAAATGTCCAGTAGGGTGGAGCGCACGTTTATGAAAAAAAAAGTTTTCTTCAAAGCAAAATTAGCCGATGTGGAAAAGTTTCTCTGTGACATCCTGTTTCCGAATATAAAATATCTTTGAAAAATATTAATATTTAGTACAGCCCCAAGGTCATTAAATATTTAGTAAAAATGTGAAAATGTTGCATTTTCTCTTTTTATTTTGTCATACATATAAACTACTCAAATATTATTAATATTAATTAAATTGAAAAGAATGTTCCTTAAACTATTATAATTGTATAGTTATGATAAAGTTATGTAATATTAGGGGGCCTACCCCCTGCGAGCTACGCTCGCCAACCCCCGCTCAGACTTCGAGGCCTCTGACAAACATGGCAGCGTGCTTTATTTTTTAAATATTGGTAAATCTGTAATTGTGTTGTCATGCTTCTAACGTTTTAATGGGGCATTTTTTGATTATCATGGCCTCATACACAGCTGTTGCGACAACGGACGACAGTTTTCGGGATTGATAAGTAAAATCAATTACAACTTGAAAACCAGCTTGTATAAAAGGGTTAGGTTTAAATTGTGGCTACCTCTCGGACTTTACTTATTCTATTCTTCCTTTGCGTTTAAGGATGAGAAAAATTCCATCTGCTTGTGAATAACATTAAGAACCACGGTATTGAAAAGTACTATGTTATAGACGTTTTCAGTAACAGGTTTTAATTTTCTCTCTATTTTAGTGCACCATCAAGCATATTTTCATGTTATTTTAAATATGTAAATTATTTATTTTAATTAATATGTATATACGATTTTTCTAATAATTATTTATCATACAAAATTAATTAAATATTTTGTGCATGCATGCCTGCATTTATTCGACATCAATTGATGAGATATTTAAACAAATTTGCTATGCGCGGTAATTTTACACCATGTTATGTCACTTGAATATTGTCCATAAGAAAATCGGGTACTTTTCCAGTATAGGATCCTTTGCTTTTAGGTTTGGCGTAATTCGAGCTTCAAAAAGGGATAGATTCGTTAATATACATAGATTTGTTGCCAAAAATTATGAAAACAAACCCAATGCACTTTTGATGCTTTTCTATTATAGGGGTCTTGACGTTTTTTAAAAAGCTTGGAGGAAAAAACCAAGCAGGATAGAAAACCAAGCAGGATATTTTATTCTCCTTCCGTTCAGTTGGGCAATTATTATTTTATATATTCGTTTGAAATATCCCAATTAGTGATTTTATAAATTCGTTTAATTTAATTTTACAAAAAAATAACAAAATGATATCAATAAATAATAATTACTATTAATTCCTTTTCCCTCTTTCTTTTGCGTTTACACAAATGACGTCATTTGGACGAATTTATTCAAAATATTTTCAGTTTATAAATTAAATTAAATGCTGACAGACGATTGAATCCTGACGATAGAAAGGTGATTTTTTGATCAAATTTTCCTGAAAAACCTAATTTAATCACAATCTTGTCTTCATTATCGATTGGAATAAAAGATGTCATCATCTATTTATTGCCTTTGGATTTAAGATATACTTTGTAACAATGTTATGATCAAAGAACTTAGTCAAGTTAATCATGGTTCTGTCACTGTCACTTTAACCCAGTTTATCACATCGATATAGTATTTGACTTCAAAATTGACCTGAGTTAACAGGAAATTACGGAAATAATTTCTTTCGAGTTTTTATTATTCTGCGTAGCGCCAACAATCTTACGTTGTCCATATCGTCAGCCAACATGGCAATCAAAAAGGTTCCCGGTTGACAAAAGGAACCATTTTCATGAATTACTGGATCTAATATTGTCTTTAATTCCTTTGGTAAATAATGTAATGATATAATTACTTGATGTAAATGTTTAGATCTGTAACTGCAGGAAGAACTTAATTTGCAACCATAATATACATAAAATTTTAGTATAAAACTTTTCAGAATCAACATATTTTCAGATGATTAAGAAAGATACAGCCTGAAATTTATATTTGCCACTGTAAGCCACAATTTTACATGAATTTCTTTTGTACAATTTTCGGACACAATCCGGATGAAATTGCTTCATATATCTCCAGAAAATGGAGTTGATCCGTGGTTAATACTTTTTTATTAGCAATTTCTAGTAAAGTACAGTTTATTCTTTTAAAAAGTACAAGAAGAAGTAGTTCATAATTAGAGAAATGCCAATAGATCCTGTAAAACTTTGAGACCCACTTGTAATGCCGTCAAGATGCTCAAACATATAGCGTAATATAAGCTCATTGGCATGTAATTGGCAAAAAAGCCATTGAAGCTACTTTCTTTATTTTTTTTCTAGAAATTATATGTCTCATCCTTTATAACCTGTTTTAACTGAAGTTCCATCACAGCCAATGGTAACAAGCTTACTTGTATCAATATTTTTCGTAGTTAAAAGTATTTGCAGACTGTAAGGGCAGGTGCCTCAAAACTTGGTACCTTTTATTAAGCATATGTGTTCCTCTAATACAGCGTTTCGCCGTACTTTTCCTTACTACCATCAAAATATAAACCAAATTGCCTGGTTTCTAAATCCATTAGCATATTGATTAACGTGAATGTTTCTTTTTATTCCGCGATTTTGCAAAAAAAACCGTATGGACTACTATAAAATAAGTTGTAATTTTATTGCTTGTAAATTGTAAATTATTTTTAGCTTATTATTGTTAATATTTAAGGATAATTTTAAATAATATTTTCTTACAAAGGTTAAGTAAAAAAAATAATGTTGTTTTCATTATGCTTTATAATTACCCAATTTTCATATATTTTTCAAAATTTTGAAGTCATTGAGGCAGTATAAGGAACCTGAATTTGATATAACTATTACATAATTTAACTATAAATATATAATTATAATATTTTAAGGATCGTCCTTTTAAATATAATTAATATTAATAATATTTGAGTAGTTTATATGTTTTAGAAGAAAAGGGGGAAATGCACAACTTTCACTTTTTTACTAAATATTTAATGACCTTGGGTCAGTACTAAATATTAATATTTTTCGAAGATATTTTATATTCAGAATGAGAAATCGACAGAGCAACGTTTCCATACGGGCCCAATTTAATTTGAAGAAAAATAAAATTTCGCTCCAAAATGTGAAAATGCACAATTGTCATGTTTTTACTAAATATTTAATGACCTTGTGGCAGTATTAATATTTTTTTTAAGATATTTTATATTTAGACTGAGGATGTGAGAGAGCAAGTTTCCTAAACCGGCCAATTTTGATTTGGAGAAAAAAAAAATTGCTCCACACTACTATCCATTCTCAAATCATTGCATAAAATTAATAAATTCTCCTTTTTAGCTCTTTGCAAAAATGACATTATCTCTTTTGCTTACTTTACAATAAAATAGAAATTTAAAAATTTCATTGTTCACATTTGAAGAAATTGAAGTTCCAGTTTCGGAAGTGTCTTCTTATATTCAAATTCTCAGTTCGATCAAATCTTTAAATTCAACATTTGGTTCAAATTATTTTTTTATTTATATCCCATTTCAAAATATTTTTTTAATTCAAATTTTAGCTAAGCTCCCAAATAATTATATTATTTTATGATTTCACAATCATATTACAATTTGATGATAACAAACATTTAAAATATACAGTATATAGAAAATTACAGGTAGATGAATAGTGCGATAATACAATTTAAACATGGTCAAATGCCAATTTTACCATATTAACATAAAGGAGAAACCGTTTCGCTAGTTTTCATCCAATGCAATCAACCAACTTCGTTGAGCGTTTTGTAAAAACTAAAATTCGTACTGCTCCACTCAATACGAATATCATTCTCCAAATAATATCATCTCAAATTATCTTAACTCGTGGATATTTATACCCCATTGAATTGAGTTTACCTTTAGGCATCGCTCGTTTTTCCTACACAGATATACACACACACACACACACACACACACACACATATATATATATGTGTGTGTGTGTGTGTGTGTGTGTGTGTGTGTGTGTGCGTGCGTAAATCATACCCGTAACATTATGGTTTTAACCTACATTAGTCAATAAAAATGTCCATTACTGAATTTCTATGAAATATGCTGTTATTTTTTTTATCATAATTTTTTTCAAAAAATTTTCCATGTATTTTTTTAATGTCTTAAAAATGTTTTAAAATCGCCTTAAAACAACTTGAAATAAATAGTGAATCTTCATTTAGAACCTATTTCGTGTTTGCTGTAAATCATTCTAACTTTTTTAAATCTGTTGAAAATTGACCTATGAACACGAAAGATGTACATATAAATTAAGGGAAGTGGAACACAGGAGAATTGGTAATCTGATAGTCCTACACTGTTAAAAAATTGCAGCAAACTGTCCATTCATTTGTCCGTTTTTATAGAATATAGTTACATAACCATAAATTAACTCTATTCCGAACACATTATTGCCCATATTATGGTCGGAATAGAGTTAAATTACGGGAACGTAACCATTTTCTTTAAAAACCGTCAAGTGACTGGAGAGTTTGCAGCAAATGTTTAACAGTGTATAATGAATTCTAAAGAAAATTATACCTCAAAAGCGGTAAAATGAATACAATTATACAAAACATAAACTGTCAAAAATACTTATTTCAAAGATATGATTGAACATACTA
The DNA here is from genome assembly GCA_963931845.1 of Maratus michaelseni. Classification (NCBI taxonomy): domain Eukaryota; kingdom Metazoa; phylum Arthropoda; class Arachnida; order Araneae; family Salticidae; genus Maratus; species Maratus michaelseni. Next base: position 124,967,675 of record OZ007596.1, on the reverse strand, counting down.
TTTTAAAAATGTATGTATTATCGAGAAAAGTAACTTTCTTAATATGTACAAAAAATATGTGTAAAGCATTTACATTCTGCGTTCTTTTCTAGTTTTAATAAAGCAAGACTTATATAAATAGCGTTATGAACATAGCCGACAAATTAATTTTAGAAAATATATATAAAGAAGCACATTCATTTTTATAGGAATTAATAAAAAGTTCACATCTTTAAATCCATTATAGCTACTTGCAGGCTTATGATTGCTAAGTCTTTTTTACTATCACTTATGAAAGTAAATAATGTATATGTATTTAAATGACTCCTTTTACTTTTAGGATTTATTCACATTCACTTTAACCCTTTGAGGGGCGGTAGTATATATTATGTACCACCTAATTTTAATCCGATTCAAACCAGAAATTTTTAGTTAAATTTTACTTTTTTAACTTTGACGAGAAAAAGTTTAAAAATTGCTTATTCTTATTTTGAACTAAATTCTTTCCTAAATTCCGGTGGGAATTCAACGCTACAGGAGCACAAGTGCTGGCCCCTGAAAGGGTTAAACTGACAATCTTTATGTTTGCTTTTTTTACATATTCTTACTTATATCCATTGCATCATTATTATACAAGCAGAATATATCTTTGATCATTAATAACGTTTATCACTATTCAATAAAAAAAAATCAAACTAGCGTTTCAATTGCTTTAGAAATAAGAATAAATATATCTTTTTTTTCTGTTTTTGTTCTTAATACAAGAAGTAAACAGAAATAGGATCAATAATGAATGAAGTAGACAGCAGTACACAACTCACAAAGTAAAACAGTACGTTATTTGAAACTTAATTTTCTTTTTCGCGCAATCCCGGTATCTCATACAAAATAGATTGCTGCATGGAACACGAACTCTTTCAAGGAACTTCAATGCTTGAGGAATTAAGTAAGAGAGTTTATTTGGTTACACAAAAAGAAATTTTCTCTCGTAAAATCTCATTTTCTTTTTTATATAAGATGTTTCGGAAATGTATATTTCTTGTGAATTATCTGAATTTTATTCATGATATAAGTATGCTGCTGGTATCTAGAAGGAAACGGATATAAAATAATTACTAACTGACCTGTCCGGCATTGCCTGGGCTGGTCAAAAATTAGCACAAAACTCCGAATTGTCTAAAAATCGCTATGAAATAGCAATAAATAAATAAATAAATAAATTGCTGCACGGATTCCGAATAAACTTTATTGAAAAGAGAACAAAATTTACTATAGTGGAGTAAAAGACTGAATCCGGATTCGCCTTACTAATGTGGAAAAAGTATAGCGAATCGTGAAAAAATTCTAAAAGTGGCGTAAAAAATCTCTAAAATTTCAAAACGTGCAGCGGATGAATTTTTCTATGTTCGGCTAAAGTATTAATACATAATTTATTTTACGAATGTAAAAAAATAGGCGTTAAACACTAAAAATTGCATTCAAAATAGCAGAAAACAAAAAATAATATATTTTGCTAAATTTGTGAAATAGACTTTCTATATTACGAATATCAAAAAATCGCCGCGCAGCTTGAAAAATGCTAAAAAATCGCATTAAAATTCACATTAAAGGCATTTTACATGATTCCGATCACTGTTAATGAAACTTTAATCCATCAAAAAAATTTTACAACATGTGGCATATTATTATTTTTATTAAATAATAGCTCATTAAAAACAGTAAAAGGGAAATAAAAAAATTATATATACATATCTGAAAACTTCTGAATTACACGTGTGTATGTCATAAAATCGTAAAAAAATCAACAGATTGTTTGTAAATTTAAAGTTGTAACATTCTTTGAAAGTTTTTAAGGAGGTGAAAGAAGATAATGTAATTCAGAAACATCTGGCGTTTTCTCATATTTTGAGTGTATAAAAATGTTACTCACAGTGAATCTTATTTAAAACTTTCAGATATAATCTTTTTTGAATAGACTTTTTTCTCTCGTAAATAACTTCCATCTTAAGATTAAATATTATTTTAAGCTTACTTTGTTAAAAAGTGCATAAATGATAGTGTCTACATAGAGATTAAAAAATATATATTTAATAAATTTTATAACCGTAAAATTATTAACAACATTCTCAAAAATTTTATAAGGTGATATTTATTATACAAAACAAAATTTTGGAAAAATAATTTTACTGTTCAATAACTTTTTTTAACGCATGAAAGGCTCAATTTGCCTCATATCAGTTTCTGCTGTACATTTAAAAATAAATTACTTAACACATAAAATTCTATTTAAAGAGGCTTTTCTAATTGTTTATCAATTCCTAGTAGTTTATGTTATATGCTATCCAAGATAGTTCTATGCGTATAAGTTTTCCACTCATTACTTCATCGCAGTTTCACTTCAGCGCATGATTATCTTCTAACTAATGGTTAATTTATTAATAGCGTTTTTTGGTCAATTCTTAGCAACATTTTATTTTTTACACTTACAAGTAAATATCTGTATTATAAAGCAAAACAGATAGCGTCATATTAAAGGTGGCAACACCTGCCCCAAAATACCCCTTTTACTACATTTTTTAAAATTATAAACATTGCGCAATTTCCATTTATACACAGTCAAGTAAACCAATGATCTTTCATATATTCAATTTGTTTGAAACCCGTATCTATTTTTTTTTAAATAATTTTTTATAGTTTTTATAATAATTTTCGAGCACGACTTTTTTGAATTATTTCTATTGCGTGTAGCCCGATTACAAAAGATTGACCCATTTATACGTAAAACAATATAAATAGTTCAGCATTTGTTTCCAGCCAATATTCCATAACAAAATTTAAATTTAGTGAATAAATAAATAAAATAATAAAATGAAATGAAGAAGATACAAATTTACAAATATGTAATTTAATATGCACTTAAATAAATGGATTTATCGGAATCAAAACGGCTGCTGTAACTAGCGAATCCTTTGGCGATTTCTTAGGCTATTAACTCCTGCCTAACAGAAAAATATAGAGCTTTTAATAAATTTTAATTCTTTTTTAATACATTATTGTTATTTTTTATATAAAAAATACATTTTACTGTTGCTAGTGGGCAATATAAAAAATACATTAAATGTAAAATATCTAGTAAAGTTTACAAAACAAAAATGTTTTTAAACAATATTCTGTGAACCGTGCAGCACTGATTGTATACGCTAGTCGATGTAACCATAAAATGTAGCCAAATGTCCTGCACGCAGTTTTATTTAGCATAAAAAACAAAGAAAATTATTTATTAAGCATAATTTTACAGTGAAAAGAACAGACGAGAAGAGCTCTTGAAATTTAATATATTCTCAATGGATCAATTACTGGTATAATTATCATATATCATTGTTTCAATGCTGGACTATGAAAAGTATTTATGATTAAGGGGCTCATATTGTGGTTAAAAGCAATATGTTTATGTTGTCTGAAAAAATTAATTAACTACTATTAGAATGTATCAGACAGTAGCTACATTTGAACGAACGAATTAATATCTATGTCTTCTACCTTGTGTAATCTAGATAACTATCGCTACGTGTGAAGATGCATCATTTTTCTTAATTATCCATTTTACACGATGGTTAATGTACATTTTAAATAAAAATTTCTGGAACACTCATCATATATGATTAATGTAGTGTAGCAATGTGAGAAACATTTATGATTAAGATGCTGAAATTGAGGGTAAAAAGCAAAATATTTATCCTGTGTCCAAATTGTTTTTAACTATTATTTTAATTTATGAGACAGTAACCAAATTTGAACGAATGAGCATCTTAGTTTTCTGTCTTGTGCAAAATAGAAAAATTATGCTTTGTGGAATGATTCATCCATTTTTAATAATTATTCATTTTACACGTTGGTTGCTCGATGTAAATTGTAAATGAAATTACTGGTGTACTTATCACACATTATTATTATTGTAATGTAGGATTGTGAGAGGTATTTATGATTAAGATGCTAAAATTGAAGGAAAAAAGCAAAATGTTTATGCTATGATTAAACATTATTAAACTAGTATTAGAATCTTTCAGGCAGTCACAACATTTACAGAAATGAATTAAAATCTTTGTACTTGTGTAAAATTGAAAAATAACGCGACGTGTTATAATTCATCCTATTTAATAATTACTCATTTTACACGTTGGGTACTCGATGTAAATTTTAAATGAAATTACTGGAGTACTTATAATATATGATTATTGTAATGGAGGATTGTGAGAAGTATTTATGATTAAGATACTGAAATTGACGGAAAAAAGCAAAATGTTTATGCTATGACCAAACATTATTTAACTTGTATTAAAATCTTTCAGGCAGTTACAACATTTACAGAAATGTATTAAAATCTTTGTATTTTGTCTTGTGTAAAATTGAAAAATAACGCGACATGTGATAATTCATCCTATATAATAATTACTCCTTTTACATGTTGGGTACTCGATGTAAATTTTAAATGAAATTACTCGAGTACTTATCATATATGATTAATGAAATGAAGGATTGTGAGAAGTATTTATGATTAAGATGCCGAAATTAACGGAAAAAAGCAAAATGTTTATGCTATGACCAAACATTATTTAACTAGTATTAGAATCTTTCAAGCAGTCACAACATTTACAGAAATGAATTAAAATCTTTGTATTATTCCTTGTGTAAAATAAAAAAATAATGCGACGTGTGATAACTAATCCTATTTAATAATTATTCCTTTTACATGTTAGGTACTCGATGCACACTTTAAATGAAATTACTGGAGCACTCATCATTAATGATTGTTGTAGTGTAGGAATGCGAAAAGCATTTATGATTAAGATGCTGAAAATGAGGGTTAAAAGCAAAATGTTTACGCCGTGATCAAAAATTATTAAATTAAGTAATAGAATCTTTCAGACAGTAACTACATCTGATCGAATGAATAAAAATCTCAGTGACTTGCCTCGTGTAATCTAGAAAAATAACGCGACGTGTAACCATTCACACTTTTTATTCATTATACATTTTACACGATGGTTACTCGATGTAAATTTTAAATGAAAGTAAAGAATAAGAGATATTTTGGAATAGTGTGTTATGCGTATAAGACTAAATGCAATAACAAGACTAAGAATATTCTTTAAGAGAATAACAGTTAGATTCCTCTATTTACAGAACTAATATGTTTCGTTTACATTGTGTTACTATTTAATTAATTTCTTTTATGTTCGAGAGAATTTTTACAAAATAGAGATCATTTTGCAATTCCTTGCAATTTTATTTGTTCTTTAATTAAAATTTTTCAATTTTATATTTATTAAGATATATAGATGCTGTATGATATTTATAATATTTCTAAGCATAAGAAAAAAAAGAAATGCGAAGTCACTTTTCTCTTTTGAACATCAGAGTATAAGAAAATAAGTCAGGAAAGATTATATATTAAAATGTTTTATTTTAGACTATTTAAATAATGCTAAATACAATAGATTTGAATTGCAAAACATATTTTTTATTTAATAAACTCTGAAAAATTCTACACATTTAAGTTAAAAATAGGTTTGGAATAATAGAGAAACAGGGAGATATACTGCATTTGATCAAAAAATTATAATTTTTATAATGTAACTATGGATATGTAACTTTTATAAATACATTCTTTCAAGATCACTACATAATCGAAACTAATGCATTGTTGTGCATAATAATTGGTTCTGGAGAGTAAAATGTTCGGCTTGTCTAGTTTATAAGAGTTGTTTTTGCAATAAACATCGTATAAAAATGTCTTTAAATGCACTGTATGGAAAGGGACATTTCGCGTGAATTTATTAATTTGCTTAAAAATGAATAAATGGCTTAGATAATTCTTGTCACATAACGCAACTCTGTGTAACATAGACTCATTTTCAAAGTTACTTATATTTATCAATAACTAAACTTATTTTCTAATTTGTTATGAAATATTAAGTCGAAGATTTTCATATTAATTTAATAATTAAATAAATAAGTACACAATTCTGTAAAATTATGTTGAGAATAAATAAATATCTACACTGGCATCCGGTCTCAAGGTACAATCGGTTTTTTGACGCTCAAGATTAAAAAAATGAAAATAATGTCGGCGGCGCAGTTTATTTAATGTGTAAAATAGTTTCTTTAATTGTATAAATAATAATTATTCAAAAATAGAGTTAAGTAAGCATGCATTCGCTTACCTGATTGGACGATCAAAGCACTTGGAGTATCCAAATTGTTAAATCCAGGCACATTGTCATATGTAATCACTTAGAATAACATTAATTTGCTGAAGTAATCCGCTCTGCTAAAATTGAAACAAATATTAATATATGCATATCACAGTAGAATTAATAGAGTATTTCCTTTCGATTAAATTTATGTTTAATATACGTTCTCTTGATTACATAATTACACAGAGCATTTACATCGCTCTGACATTTTCACACACTACATAATTAAATGAAATTCACACAACAACTGACTAAAGTCTAAAGAGTTTTTTCATGTCCTTGGTAGCCTTGGATGACGTCACTGGGAAAAAGCACATGATAGCACGTGATAATCATTCTTTCACGTGGGCGTTTATTCCATGTACTTAGCTGAGTTGAAAACAGTTTATGAATGGGTTTTTCCGACGAGATAATTAAAGTTGTTTACTGCAAATTTAAAGTACTTTATTATTATCTGACGATTGAAGAGTAGTTGATTCCGAATAGAAGATTACCCTTTAATTGCAATTTCCGTCACTCCCCCTTAATCTTCTATGTAGGATAAGGAAGTAAGTTCAGATTGTTTCGGTGTTTAATGAATTCAGGTTTGGGGTTGGGCTTGGTGAGTGAATCTGCGGTCATAAATTCTGTGGGACAATACTTTAAATCTATTATTCCATCTTCCTTGAGTTGTCTTATCGCGTGGAATCTGATATCTATATGTTTACTTTTTCGAGTATGTTTTTCACTTTCAACCATTTTTATACATGGCTGATTGTCCTCGTATATTGTTATGGGTTTCTGTTGTGGTAATTTTAAATCTTCCAGGAGTTTTATCATCCATAGTATTTCCTGTGCTGCGTTACTTACAGAAATGTATTCAGCTTCTGCTGATGACAGAGCAACGCACGTCTGTCTTTTCGTTGTCCAATGTATGGGACATTTTCCTAACATAAATATATTTCCGCTGGTGGATCGTCTAGTTTCTGGATCACCTCCCCAATCTGCATCTGCGTAAACTTCGAGAATAGGCTTATTTTTCGAACTTAGCGTCAGGTTGAGGTGTTTTGTGTTGTTTAAGTATGTTACGATTCTTTTGACTGCTTTCCAGTCTTTTTCTCGAGGGGTTTCATTTCTACGGCTGAGTATGTTGACCGCTGCTGAAATATCTGGCCTGGTTAATGTTGAGATGTAGAGTAATGTTCCCGTTGCTTGTCTGAATTTAATATTGTTAGGTAATAGATTTTCATCATCGTTGAGTCGATTGTAACCTGCTTCCATAGGTGTGCTGTAAGGTTTTGCGTTTTGAAGATTGAGTTTATCTACCAATTCTTCAATTTTTGAATTTTGGTTTAAGTAGAAATTTTTATCGTCTCTTTTTATATTTATTCCGAGATAGTTATTGACTTCTCCCAAATCTTTCAATTCATATTCCCTTTTGAGATTGTTTATTAATTCAATTATATCTTCGTTTTTTCCGGCAATTAACAAATCATCCACATATACTATAATGTATGTCGAGTTTTCACCATTTTCGCGTATAAAAAGACATGAGTCAGATGTACTTTGTACAAAATTTAATGCTTTAAGACTCTCGGAGATTTTCGTGTGCCATGCTCTGGCGGCTTGCTTGAGCCCGTATATTGCTTTTTGTAATTTACATACTTTGTTTTGTTGATTTGGAGCTATATAGCCTTCCGGCTGTTTCATGTATACCTCTTCTTGTAGGTTTCCGTGTAAAAACGCTGTATTCACGTCGATATGATTAACTTTAAGGTTATGATTTAATGCTGCTATGAGAAATGCACGGATTGTGGTATGAGAGACAACTGGAGCAAAGGTCTCGTCATAATCTACTCCGAATTTCTGACTGTATCCCTGTGCCACGAGTCGTGCTTTATAGGTTTGCACTTGGTTTAGGTTGTCGCGTTTTAATTTAAAAGTCCATTTTGAACCTATCACTTTCTTGCCTGGTGGCGGATCGACTAATGTCCAAGTTTTATTTTTAGCTAGGCACTTGATTTCGTTTTCGGTGGCTTTGAGCCAATTTTCCCTATCGTGTGGATTTTTCATTTCCATGATATCGTTCCAATTCTTTGGTTCATTTGATTGTGTGTCTTTAACTAAACAGACAAATCTATCTGGTGGTACTCCTCTGTTAGATCTATTTGACCTTCTTGGTTCTATTTGTGTTTGTTTGGACTCGCATGGTTGTTTTTCTTTATCATTAATGTCAATTTCAATGTAATTTTTATTCTTCTCTTCTTGATTTCTATCATCAGTGGAGATTTCTTCGAGATTTGAATCTTCCTCAATGTTGTTTGAGTGTTTTATTTCATGTTCTATGAATTTTACAGTCCTGGCAATTATTATTTGTTTGTCTTTTGTGTGTATGCGATATCCTTTGGAACGTGTGTCGTAACCTAGAAAAATACCTTCTTGCACTCTATTATCTAGTTTTCCTCGATGTATTTTATTAATATAAACAAATGCTTTACATCCAAAGGTTCTTAAATGTTTGAGATCAGGTTTGATACCTTTCCATAGTTCGTATGGAGTTTTGTCGTTCGCTCTTGTTGGCAATCTGTTCTGTAAATATGTCGCTGTGTGTATTGCCTCTCCCCAAAATTGTTTATTTAAATTTGCTTCTAAAAGCATGCTACGTGTCATATCGAGTAGGCTTTTATTCTTCCTTTCTGCCACGCCGTTCTGGCTCGGGTTGTGTGGAATTGTGAATTGGTGTAATATCCCGTTTTCCTTTAGATAATTCTCTATTTCGTTGCTATTATATTTTCCTCCATTATCGGATCTTATTTCTTTTGGTTTTCTACCGAATTGATTATTTACCATTGCAATGTATTCTTTTAATTTATCAATTACTTCGCTTTTCTTAGATAGTAAGTATATAGTTGTATATCTCGAGTAATCGTCGATGAATGTGAGAAAGTATTGTTTTTCTCCTAGTGTTGGTGTACTTATAGGTCCACAGACGTCTCTGTGTATTAAATTGAGAACTTTGTTTGCTCTATTTGTAGCCGATTTTGGATATGGCGCGTCGTTTAATTTAGATTTGATGCAGGTTTCGCATAATTTATTATTGTGTCTGCAGTTTTTAATTTTTATTCCGGTAGCTAGCTGTTTGTTTACAATTGTTTTGATTGCTTCATAATCACGGTGTCCTAGTCTTCGATGCCATACTTCTAAACATTCTTTATTATTATTACAGCTTAGTGTGACGTTTGCATAGTTTTCTGCATTTTCTAAGTGGTTTGTTTGTTCGATTATGTATAAATTATTTTTGTTCTTCGCTCTTATATAAATTTCACCGTCGAACGTTAAATCGCACTTGTCATTTTCAAAGATTAATTTGCATCCATTTTTAGTTGCTTTGCTTACGGATATTAAATTGGATTCTAGTTCTGGGACGTATAGGACTTCCTGTAGTCTTGTGAGTTTTATTTCTCCATTTGGGGATTTCGTTTTTATTAAAACGTCGCCTGAACCAAATGCTTCGAGTTTGTTGCCGTTTGCGATGGTGACTGATGATTTTTCAAAATTGTTAAATTTATCAAATAACCTCTTATCATTTGCAATGTGTGAGGTACTGCCACTGTCGAGTATCCAGTTCTGTTTTCCTAATTTTTCTGTTATTAGCACGCGATCTTCGGATTGATTAGTTTTTGAGCTTATTTTCTGATCATTCGCGTTATCGTGACAGTCAGTATTCTCTTTATAATTCTCTGTGTTTTCATAGCATAGTGATGATGAGAAAGGTTTAGATTTATTTTTATTATTAAAGTTATTCACATTTTGATATGTGTGTTTGTTTTTGTTGTGCTGTGTGTATCTGCTCTTGAGGTGATAGCACTCGCTATTATTATGATTTGTCATCTTACAGTGACTGCAATATTTTGAATTTCTTTTGTAGTCGTTATAAGTGTGTTTTCTTTGTGTTTTAAATGCCTTTTCAGAGCTGTTGTTTTGTTCAGACATTTCTTGTCTGCGATTATACTCATCTATGAGTTTACTTCTGATAAAATCTGGGGATAATTCGGCTTCGGGCCTTGCCTCTAATGCTGTGATAAGCGTGTTGTAGCTGGGCGGTAATGAGCATAGAAATAGTGCAGATATGTGTGAGTCATTTATATTCTCGCCTATGGCGGATAATTTATCTACTATTTGTAGAATATTTGTTATATGAGTAATCATATTGCCGTTTTCGGGCAGTTTAGTACTGTACAGTTTTCGTAATAAATACAGTTTGCTACTCAAATTTGCTCTTCCATGCGTACTTTTGAGACCTTCCCAGGTTTGCCTGGCTGTGGTAAAATTTTTTACATGCACAATTTGTGCGTCATCTATGCTTAGATTAATTAAAGCTCTTGCTTTTCTATCTTTTTTGTTCCAATCCTCATTTAAAGGAGTTGGCGGTTGATCACTTATTACTTCGAATAAGTCTTCTTTAATGAGAAGCATTTCGAGCTTAAATTTCCAGTTGGAATAATTGCTCGAATTTAGCTTCTCGATGAATTGGCTTTCTTTAAATGTAGCCATTTTTATTTTCTATCTTTAATTATTTTTAAAGATATTTAATTTAATTTTATACGAATCGCTTTTCTTTGCGTTCGTTTTTATTTTCTATAAAGCGAGTTTTTTCAGCATATAGCTAATGTGCTTAAAATTTTTATTTAATACATATTATCAGTCTTTCATAATCTGTCGGCGGCGCAGTTTATTTAATGTGTAAAATAGTTTCTTTAATTGTATAAATAATAATTATTCAAAAATAGAGTTAAGTAAGCATGCATTCGCTTACCTGATTGGACGATCAAAGCACTTGGAGTATCCAAATTGTTAAATCCAGGCACATTGTCATATGTAATCACTTAGAATAACATTAATTTGCTGAAGTAATCCGCTCTGCTAAAATTGAAACAAATATTAATATATGCATATCACAGTAGAATTAATAGAGTATTTCCTTTCGATTAAATTTAGGTTTAATATACGTTCTCTTGATTACATAATTACACAGAGCATTTACATCGCTCTGACATTTTCACACACTACATAATTAAATGAAATTCACACAACAACTGACTAAAGTCTAAAGAGTTTTTTCATGTCCATGGTAGCCTTGGATGACGTCACTGGGAAAAAGCACATGATAGCACGTGATAATCATTCTTTCACGTGGGCGTTTATTCCATGTACTTAGCTGAGTTGAAAACAGTTTATGAATGGGTTTTTCCGACGAGATAATTAAAGTTGTTTACTGCAAATTTAAAGTACTTTATTATTATCTGACGATTGAAGAGTAGTTGATTCCGAATAGAAGATTACCCTTTAATTGCAATTTCCGTCAAATAAATGTAAACATTGTGATTTATATGAATCATATGAAGTAACTTCAATAAAACCTTATGAAACATTTAAGCAACACTTTTTTCTTTAAAACAATTGGACACATATATGGCAGTAGAGACAAAATGCGAGCATCTCACTTTAGAAATGTGTGTGAATTATATTTAATGCTTATTGATCTATAATTGTCGGAGCTAAAATAGTTTTTCCCATATCTTAGGAAATGTCGGTTAACTGATTGGTTAAGGGGACAGTGGGCATTAAAAACCAAATCCTATAATTTTGAATGTATCCATTTGGAAATTGGCCGACTAGTTAATGACAAGCTCAAATAGTCATATTCAAAATTTAGTGTTAAAATAATAAAAAGTTTTTTAATTATTCAATTTTTAACATTAAAATTAACAAAAAAATATCGTTTTTTAAAATGCCCCATGCGCATTTCTTTTGCATAAAGAAAGACAATATTTATTTAAGAGGTAATTTTTATATATTAGAATGGAAGTTGGAATGAATTGTCAATGTTCGCTGAATGTATAATCAGAAAAAATATATTTTCATAATTAAACCTTGTTTTTTTTTCTTGTAAAGTAGCTATTTTTTTCATATGCGCACATATTTGAACATTAAAATACTCCTGGGATACTTTTTTTCTGCTAACATTTATTCATTAATATATAGAGGATATACAGAATAAATTTCAAAAGAATCTGATAATTAGGATTGCGCATGGAACGTTTCAAAAGTTAGAAATGTGCAAAATTTTCACTTTTGATAAAACAGCAGTTTAATTTAAAAAAAAACTGTATAAATATGTAAAGTTTTATCAAAAATAAAAGATCATATCTGTGCAAAGAAGCCTCAGAATTGAAAAAAAAACTGCATATCAGATAAATTTGAGCATCTAGTTTCTTCAAATACAAAAAATCAATTTTTCAGTCACATTTCACGATTTTGAATGTCCACTGTCCCCTTAAGATGGCGGGCAATCAGATGGATTAAAAAAATGGTGTTATCACAAGCTGGTACTGCTGGACATCTTAATGTGTCTCGTAGTGTAGTTCAGACTCTGCGATCAATCTGAATCCTAAAATTCAGTATCATGAAGCGTTGTTGCAGACCACGCACGGTTTATAACTCCTGCCCAAAATCATTTCATAGATATTTTAGTACAAAGAACGAGTAACCTACTGTGGTTCAGATGATTTCAGATCATCGTAATGCAATAGGGATGGCAATATTTGCTACTACGGTGCACAGACGTCTTCGCAATTAAGAGCTCTATTCAAAACGAACCGTTGGATGTGTGCCTCTTAATAGAGAACACAGAAGTGCCCGTTGAAGTTGGTGAAGAGAGCACGTTACGTGGAACTGACAACAATGGACTTCTGTACTCTTCACTGACGAGTCCCTCTTTGCTTTGGATTGCTGAGTGATTCAGTTCGTGTGCTTATCGGAAGAGAACGAGGCATCAAATTTAACATCTGTAGCATTGTTGAACGACACAACTATAGAGTAGGTGGAATCACAGTTTTCGCTGGAATATCTCTGGTGGTCAAAGTAACCTCAATGTGTGCCATGGCAGAAGTCTGAAAGGTGTGAAATATCGGGACGAGATCCTTGCTCCGTTTGTAACGCCGCGTGGTTTTGCTAATGGTGATGAATTAGTCTTAATGGATGAAAATTCTTGATCGTATTGAGCTAGAGTCTATGATGAATGTTTTGAGGATCAAAGTTTGAAGAGAATGGAATGACCAGCTATATCTTTGGGACTTAATCCGATACAGAATCTTTGGGACTATTTCGGCAAACAGGTGGCTGGAGTAAGGTATCCCCGAACTAGTTAAATGAGTTGGAACAAGCGTTGATCCATGTATGGGCGTTGTTTCCCAGTCCAGTATCTGACAACTTATTTGACAGTATGGAAAGTTGGTGCCACAAATGTGTTAAAAGTAGGGCTGGACAGATGCCTTATTAAAATCCGTTAATTTTATTTTTTTTCCCAAAATAGTCCTATTTGATTATTTATTTATGTATCAAACAGTGGACATTTTGAAAAAAAAAATGCTATTTTTTTATATTTAAATAATGCTTGATGTTAAAATTATGTAAATTGCGATAATTAACTGTTTAAAGCTCAATTAGTCTAAATTTCATGATTTTATGTTCATTGGTTTTCAAATTAGACACAAAAGACTGCTTATACCTTAACTTTTGGAGGCCAGTGTATTATCACGACAGAATTTACTTATAAAAGTACTTCTACTAATCCATGGACTTTTTCTTCCATTTTCCTTCTTAATTACATTATTTTTTATTGTTTTTACTGGCACACTTATTCTATTGAAGATAGTCTTTTATTTATTAGTATTTAAAAAAATATTTCATATGTTAATGCAATACTGATAAATGGGTTTAATATTTATGTTACGAACTAGGGTAAATAATCTTTTTTTTAAGCAATTGTTCCTCGTGTAACAAAGTATCAATAAACACAATAATAAATGAAGTAAATAGAACTACACGATTCCCAAACTAAATCCGAATCTTTCTTGAAACTTAATTTTCTCTTCGAGTTATCTCAGACAAAATTGATAGCTATAGAAAGCGCGAATGAAAGGAACGTTTTCAGGAACATCAGAGGCTTAAGGAATTAAGTAAGGAAGTTAATTTAGATATATAAAAAGAACATTTTCTTATAAAGTCACCCTTTCTATTTCAGGTACGAAATTACGGGAAAATAAACAATTATGATTTTTGTATGTGCATTGTATTTAAATAATTAAATATATTGTTAAGAAATTTCTGAAAACAGACTTCCTGGTATAACAATACTGAAGGTAAAACAAAAGCTCTACGCCTTCTTTAAATTGCCTTACATTTAAAAATTTCAAATGTAGGAGATGTTAAATGTAAATACATAAGAATTTTAAAGAATATTATATTTAAAAAATTTGCGACCTAAGAGAATATCAGTTGTGGTTTCATAATAGAATTTTATAATCTTACACATCTTAGGAAGATAAAGCGTAAATAAGCAATATTTTTGAAAGTGTAGTGTGTCTTGTTTTAAGATTTCAAACTTTCTTAGACATTAAATTTTGAGAGCACAAATATTATTTTTTTTTCATTTATATTTCCTGTATTAATTTTCTTTTTCCCATTTCCGACATTTTTATGTTAATATCAAATATCTCAAAACATATATTTTTGAGTTTATACAGTTGTTGGACAAAATTTGAATTTAAAAAGCACATATGAGTCATTCTCCATTAAATTTACAAAACAGTATTAAACAATGTAATTAAATTTCCATTCAAAAGAATGATATACAATCTGTTACAAAATTGTAAGCCCACTCAGAATTTCACCTGTTTTCAACAAAGAAAATATTAGTTTTAATTTAAAAGTAGTTGTATGAAAAGAAATAACTATATAATATAACTATATCTGTAATTATTATGGAAGCGTCATACGCCATCTTGTTTCAAAATGGCGGCCAGTTAATTTTTTCTTAATTCAAGAAGATGTATAAGGGATTATACAGTGAAAAAAATGTTTCCGTTCAGCCTTAGATCGTGATACAAGGATTCCGGAACATTTTTTGTTTTGACTTTATATTAAAAAATGGCTGAGATATGGCAGTTTGAAATTCTAGGGTGGCTGACATTTTGAAACAATCTGATTTTTGTTATGCTGCAACTCTCATGCTGAAATTCGCAATCAAATTCAGTATTAAAAAAATCGGGATTGAATCTTTATAATCGGGTTCCAAGCATTTTAACTCCGGGTGTTTGAGTAAAATTATTTGAATTTTTAAAAACATGGATTATGAAAGCTACATTTTCCTCCCGATACAGGCCGGAAGGACTTTTTAACTTATGTTCGTATTAATTATTAAAATTTTCAAAGATTTTAGTTGGGTTTTCCTGTAAACATTTACTGTAGGTTTTCCAAAGAATGTGGTTTACGCAATGATGCAAAATATTATTAATGTAGAAAAATATATAGTCTTAAATTTTTAATGTGCGTAATACGCCGCAGCGCTTTGCACGTCTGGATGAAATGTATATATTTAATTAATTTCAATAATTAAATGCCTTGCAATGTATAATATAGACACTACAGACCCTAAAGCCATCGGAATAAGCAAATTTTAATTATAAACCTTGTATAATGCAATTTTCTTACATGTTTCATAAAACATTTGAAAATAAATTTCTATCTAGGATCTATTTCTTTAGTGTAAATACGCTTGAAGTATCGTTTCAATGTTTTAATCTGAAATAAATGTCATTACCTCTGCACTGTCCAATGAATCTTACGATTTCATCTTTTTCAGAACTTCATTTTCTTGCATTTATTAAAGTAAAACAAATGCTTCTTCTCGTTGCGTGCCGTTTCCTGCAGCGAAATTTTCTTAATTTATTTCAAGCTCATTTTATTTAATCTTACAAATGTACTTTTATCTGATTAAATGTACGGAAAAATAATCAGAAACATTTCATTTTGAAATTGTGTTATCCAACATTAGAAATAATCTTACTTAAAAAAAAATTGTAAAACATTTATTTTACAAGTAAAAACTGTTTTATGTACAGAATTTGTTTTCTAACCTCTGCGGGATTTATGTTAAAGGTAAAATTAATTTCATACAAATATACATAATATACAAAATATACGAATCCATATTTTTCGCCATAAAAGGTTTGGATTTTACATTAATTTCAAATTGAGGAGGAATGAAAAGGAACTGAAATAAATATTAATTTTATTATTGCATTAATTTAATTAAAAAAATATTTAAATTAAACACTAATAATGCTTAAAGTGATAAAAACATAACACGGAATATTTAAAAATACCTTTTTAATGTAGAATGCATATGTTTCGTTCACTCTATCGGTGACATCCTCAGATCTAAATGATAAATACAGTATTCTCGCATATTTTTGAAACTGGCAAATATTCAAAATAATTCAAAAATATGCGAGAATATTGTATTTATCATTTAGATCTGAGGATGTCACCGATAGAGTGAACGAAACATATGTAATCTACATTATTTTTAAATATTTCGTGTTATGTGTTTTATCACTTTAAGCATTATTAGACTTTAATTTAAAGTTAACAAGTGATTGTATTTGTAAAAAAATATTGTTGTGCATAAATGAAATTTGAAAACAAAATAAATATTTGATGTTCGCTCAGAAAAGAAGAAGACGAATAAGTAAGTAATAATTAGTAATTTTCTACATAATTTTTACTACAATATATTTAAAACAAGGAAGAAAAATTATGCGTGAAGCATATATTATAATACACTTTCCGACACTTCAGTAATACTTGTCATTAATGCACCGTTCGAAAAAGTAACGAAGATGGCGCGCCACACACCAGGGAGACATGCGACAAAAAAGTGTGAGACAGGAGGCAAATTCTGATATTCAAACCATTTCTTCTTTGTTAACAGGGTGAAATTGTCTCCTGACTGACGCTCATTTGTCGCATGTCTCACTGGTGTGTGGCGCACCTAAGCAAACAATTAAAAAAAAAAAACACAACACGTATGGAAACGAGATTCCATAGCCGGAAAGAAATTCGTATTATTTTAGGAAGAACTGTATATAATATATATAAATATGTATGCAAATTACATATTATGCTAAAATTTAGTTTATTTAGAAAGGTCATAAAACAGTTGGAAATTCATCTTCAGCAATTATTAAGAAAAGACAGAAATTTACTCGAAATACTTTGCATAGTCCTACATATTATCTACAGATTTTTTACATGCCAAATAGGAAGCTAAAAGTTAACTCAGGAAAAAACTATTTAATCCATTGAAGTCAAACTTCCAGAAATTACAATCTAGGATCAGCAATGTCCACAGAAATCAGGTTTTACTGCACCTGAAGAATTCCTGTGATTTCCTTATGTTTGTATTAGTGTAATAACATTAATATATACCACAAACTTTTTTTTCACATACACCATAATTCAACGGAATTCTTTTGAGTGTCCGTGTAAAAGAACTGTAAATGCTACACTTTACATTTTGTATAGCGAATATTCTACAATACACATGATTAACATATATCAATTACATGGCAATCCGAGTATATTTACGAGAGTTGCAGTATGGACAGGAGGAAGATAGATGGCAGACGGCAGCCAGACAAATCGAAGTCATAAGCGTATTTTAACTATTTTGGATGAGTTAAAAAGTATTCCAAAGTATTTTATTTATTAACAATATCCGATTCAATTGGGAGATTTTTAAATAAAAATTAAATTATACTTTCATATTTGAAAAATTACATATGCATCATATATGAAAATTTAATTTTTTAAATATGTCGCACAATACACTTCCATTATTAGGGAAAAAAGTTAATTATTCGCAAAGCAAGTAAAAACAAGACTGCTTTATTCAAGAATTCCTTTGCAACATCTTATTTAGAAAAAATAGTTATGAGCAAATGTGACATTAAATATGTAAAATTATTATTATATGCATTTGAAAACAGTTTTTAGTATTTTATGTACACCGTAGCAAATTACATAAATTAAAACTTTAAAACATAATTTCAAAAAGACCTAAAATAAATTTAAAAAACTTTTTTTTCCTTGGGAAATTTGGGAATTCCACACTTATATAAACTAACTATGAGACATTAGACGGACTTGAATAATGAATACATTTTAAAAACACTTAAATTAAAATATATACTTAAAAAGAAAAATCAAATTAAAATTAAAAACATACGAAGTATACGTTTCGCTTTGTATGGTTTTGATTTTAATTTTAAATATTTTAAAGTAAATATTTCAATATAATTGTTTTTAAAATGTTTTCAAATCTGTCTAATGTCTCATAGTTAGTTTAAATATTGATTTGATCCAGACGGTTAAACGTACGTATATCTTAACACTTATATAAGTTACCTTCTCAAAAGATTTTTTGAAAGATGGTATGGAATAAAAAAAGGATTTTTTCTGAAAAAAAAATTAGCAATACATCTAAAATATTTTTACGATACATGCCATTTAACATAACAAAGTTCATTATATAATGTTCCCTATAAAGAAAACTGTAAAAATATATGCTACAATCTGCACATTTTAATATTTTCAAAGCGTATCTGGTATCAATCACGGAAAAAGGGATAAACAAAGGATAAAAAAGAAATTAGATTAATTTGTTTTTAAAGTCATTAATTTTCTATAATTATCGTGCACAATTGAAGAACGAGTTTTATTGCTTAAAAATATTAAAGACAAAGCAATTTAAACATCATTAAATTATTTAGAATTTAGCGCTTAAAATGCATTTGTTTCATAATATTAAAATAAAGAAAATTTATAATTATACAATAGCTTTTTTTATTATTTTGAATGCTTATCGAGTACTTCTATTAGTTGTTATGTGGTCTTTTTCACGACGTTCCATGAGCAGAAACGTTTAGATTAAAAATTAAGAATTCAAATTCTGCAATTAAAATTTTGTTGTTACTAAACTAAGTAAAGCTAAATTAAAAAAAAAATGGAATTTCGTCCGATATTATTTAAAGAGTGAGTTTTTTTTTTCTTCAGAGATATTCTCCAGTTATTCTAATTAATAATAGATAGATAAATCGAAACTTGTATCCAGATATTTACGCAAGAAATTAAAAATATATATGTTTTATCTCTAATTGAAAAAAAAAAATTCTTAGAATTTTTTAAAAATTTATTTATTTATTTATTTATTTATTTACAAAATATTATTAATATCTGTAAAAACAGAAACTATATAAATTCAAATAAAATTTAATAAAATGATAATGAATCTTCTTAATCTTTGTTTCTGGCCAGAAATTCCAAGTTAAATAATAAAAATATTTATATTACGTAGCATTAGTATAATACAGCAAATGTTTTCTTAATAAAATGCGTTTTTATTTTTATTTCAGTTTTATAGGAGAACTTTGAAGGAAGGTATCAATGAGGTCCTTTCATTTCATTGTATGATGCTTGAAATACGTATGTGATATTTTTAATCATTTGAAAAGTTTTCTGAAAAAATTCTTTATTAGTAATAGTGTTTTTTCTAATAATTATTTTATTTATACACGTATTTCCTGTTTATCAGACGTTATGTATATAAAAATTTGCATATAAAATGTAAAGTATGTTTGAATAATAAATTTGCGAAACATATTAATAAAACATTAGAAAATCACAAGTTCCGTTTCATGTATATTTTTGTATTGTTTTTATGAATAAAGACACTTCAAAATAACCACAGAAGTGTAAAATAATATGCAAGTTAATCAAAATATGTCCTTCTGAATTCCAGTATTTTTTTAAGGGCAGATTTAAATTTTGTTTCTGAACACAAAATATTTTAAACAAATGAATGCTTATTTTTAAAAATTTCTTGCAGAGTTAAATACATAAACTGGCTTTATAAAGTGTATATTGTCTACTCGAAACGATAAATTCAGTTTTGTTTACTACATTTATTTATTGTGATAACATTTTTTTAAACGCAAAAATTTAAAAACTGTAGATGTCAAAAGTATATAAAACTCTCCGAGCGCTTGCCACTAAAGCTAAGCCTTTATTATGGAGAACCTCAGTGGAGAAAACCTCGATGCTGACTGACATCCGACGACAGGAAACTCCGTCAAAATTTTGTGTAGGGGTTGGTACCATGAATAATAAGGTGGACTCTCTACACATATTCTATACACATATATTGATAACTCTAAGTGAAAATTACCACCTTTAAATTCTTAAAATAGAAGAAAAATAATAGTTTGAGAATTTTAAACACAGGTAGAAATTAAAACAATTAACAAATTCAAAATATCCATTTTTACTTAACGTAGCTATATGACTGTTAATTTATTAGAAATAATTTCGTTTAGAAAAGTCCTGTATTATGACACATTAATGTAAGTAGGATAATGTGGAGCGCGTCCAGTAGACTTAACCAAAGTGACCGGTTTCTAACCGGTCGACAGATCTACTGGACGAAAATGGTATTATTTACTTGTAGCGCCATCTGTTGGTAATTACATCTGTATCACATCATCGTAAATTTTCATGTAACCGATCACGTGACCCAAGTAACCGAGATTTTTCTTCGGTTAGTTCGGTCCCTTACCGGTCACTCCGGTTACTTCAGCTGAACGACGTTGGTTTTTACCGGTTAGCAGCACTGAACGCTTTGGTAACTAACTGACCTGACCGGTTACGTACCGGTGACATTACTGGACGCGCTCAAAGAAATCAGAAAGGAAAAAGAAAAAAAACAGAAAACACACATACAAAAGAAAAATATATTAAACAAGTCTAGAAGAAGTACAAATATTTATATTTCCCAAATTCTTTGTTCAGAAGTTTAGTGGAACATTTTTACCAGATTTATAAACTCAGCTATTCTTTGAAAATACTGACATTTTTCTCTGAAAGGAATACATTTTCGTTTTCATCATTAGCCTGTGGCGTCTTTATAAATTTGCCAGAAAGAAACTCCAATCTTGTAATCCCATTTCCAATACTTAAAATGATGCGGTATAATTTGGTGCCTCATTTTTAACACTTTCCAACCTAGTTGAAAAGTGTTTATGACTTCGGTTTGTCTGGCCGTCTGCCGTCTGCCCGTGCTCTAACTCCCGTAAATATGATCGGATTGCTCTGCAATTTTTATATGTTATTGTCGTTATCTATAGCATGTTCCCTATTTCGACTGAAGTGTGTAGCACTTATAGTTTTTTTACAGGGACACTTAAAAGAGTTCCGTTACATTACGGTCTATGGGGAAAAATCATTTGCGGTTCATTTTAATGATGTTACACAATTTCAAACACATCGTAATTGATATATACCACTAAGGTGCATTACAAGAAGCTTAATATGGAATAGAGTGTGCATAGCACTTATAGTTACTTTACAGGGATAGTCAAAAGAATTCCGTTACATTACGTCCATGGAGAAAAATCGTCTGCGGTTTATTTAAATAATGTATCACTATTTTAAACGTATTGAAATTTATATATATCACTAAGTTGCATTAAAAAGAGACTTACTACAGAATATTGTGAAGATTATAAGTCAGAATATAAGTCATCGTTCATTTACAGGGACACACAAAAGAATTCTCTACTGTCTATTAACAATAATTCCTGGAAGTGCGTTTTAAGTTACTGAACGCGATTTTAAATTTAACTCACATTTGTCTATTATTTGGTGTATATAAATTCTGTATTTCATATACAGGGCAGCACAAAAGTTCGCGAACACATTTCCGTTTATTGACAGAAACTCCAGTTGGAGAATTTTAAACTGTGCTACGTGTTTCTTAACTGAACTAAAATTTAGCATCCTATGTAGTATGTATACAAATCTATAGATCATACACAGGGCTGAATAAAAGTATTCGGATATTTTTCCGAATATTGTGTATGTTGGAAATTCCTGAAATTACGTTTTTAAATATGTTATGCGTTTTCCAAATTGTTTACTTCGATGTTATCTTTCAGCTTATTAAACGGTAATGATTTGTAAAATTATTTTGGAAGCGTTGGAAAGTGTTACATAATCTATGCTTGACGCATGATTTTTCGTTCTTGTTAATTATTATTATCATGATATTATGATATGAATCTTTAAAAACTTTTTACAAGTACTTATACATATGTATTATGTGTTAAATATATCCCTATTATGCAAGTAGCACATTTTCAGGAAGGAAAAAAAATGTTTTCTGGAATCTATCAAAAACTGTGCAAAATGACCACCTTTGAAAGTTTGAACATCTCTCTACTTACATGAAACCACAAAGAAACCGAGATGCTGTACGTATGAATACAAATTTGTACTGGCATGTTGAAAGTACACTGTTGAAAGTAACTAAGGCATGGAAAAGAAAAGGGGGTAATTTAGTTTTTGTATTTTACTTATAAATTGATTTATTTTAACTGTAGTTTTATTATGTCTGCTGATTGTCACTAACATTTATTTCTCAGAAGTATACAGCTGACTTCCTTATTCCAGATTGATTCAGATAGGTATTAGGCAACTGAAATGTGTAACACCTAATATTTAAGTTGTTAAAATCCTTGTTGTGTTTTAAAATGTTTACGCTATGGAATAGCCTTTTACTAAGAAACATTTTGAAACAGTTTTTTTTAATATAGGTCTATTGATCAGAAGAGTATGTTCTGCGTAAAATATCATTATTTTACATTCGAAAATGTTGCACTCTAGCATATATCATTGAGTAGGATACATTTTGTAGCCTTTGTGTATTACAACAATGTTGATAGCTATTTCTTAAGAAATTATTTGAAAAAGTTTTTTTTAATTATTATTATTCAGAAAGTATATTATCTAAAATATCATAATATTCATTCTAAAATGTTTCCCTCTATATTATTAAGTTGTATTAAAATCTTCTAACTATCATTTATGCTTTCACTGATGTATAAAAAACGTGTGTATTAAAACTTTTATTTCAACTAACCATATTGCATTAATTATTTCATGGCGAATTTAGTTTGAAAGAGCATCTTACAAAGAGCATAAAACATTATGAATTTCAACAGAGCCTTTAAAATTCTACATGTAATTGCTATTTCAAATTGTCTCTTTAAAAAGCATATGCTCTGAAAGAAAAATTCGTAGTTCTCTCAAATGTCATCTGATTAAAAAAATATCAGTGTTCTGAATTGCATATTGTTAAAGGTACAAAATGTCATACACCATATTACCTCAAAATATACGATTTGTGGTGTGGCGTTAAAAATTTAAAAATGTGACACCAAATTACCCCTTGAGCGGTAATTTGGTGTTTGCTGTTTTTTTCTAAAAAAAATATCTGTAACTTACTTAGTACTAGCTAAAATTATTTCTTTCTTTTATGTATTTGTCCCTGAAAAAGGCATGTTTTACCTTGTACATTTAAATATTTTTAAAAATCTATATTTTTTTTCTTATTTTAGTTTAAGAAAAATAAGCACCAAATTACCCCACATTATCCTAATTATCAAAATTTTGCGGGTTTTTTTAAACCTTTTTTAGAACAATATATATATATATATATATATTGTAATAAGAATATGGATAATAAAGTTTTTTTGTTAGAAATAAATAACAATAACTATTCCACAATCGATATTAAACGTGCGTTTTAGTGGATTTGTTTCAACTTTAAAACTTAAATCTTTTCTTACATACTAGAAATACATGATAGTGAACTTTATAGAAACAAATAAGATAGGTTACTTCTAAAAATATGCCATATATATTCTGACGTTACTATTTTATTCCCTTTTTTATGTAAAATCAAATGATATATAAATTAGCGCACACATTTAATGTTTGATCATAAGCGGAAGACTGGGAAATTGTACTGCACAAATATATATATATATGAAAATGTGTTAACTGCGCTAAACAAAAATACATGTTCCATGTAATGTACATGGCTTTACATTACTTCCACTGAATTAATCAACACCGTGCAAACTTATTTAAATGTGAATTTTTGTCCATATGCAGTTTTTTTCTTTTTGTGTGATTATTTAAAGCACTGACAAAAAAGTATAAAAAAAAACCAAAAAAAATATATATATAAAATCAATTTTAGGAGACAGTTAATACAATTTTATTCGAATGACTGAAACTACTATAAAAAATACATTTGTATCATTAAATATAAGAAAGTTTGAAATTTAAAAAAATACATGAGTGTAATTTAATTATTCCTAGAGCAGAACAGAAAATACAGGGTGACAAGAAATAACTTGGACGAAGTTTCAAACCCAAAATCTGTAACTGCGATTAAAGTTATAAAATTATTGTCATAGGGAATTGATTCTAGAAAGCTACTAAACAGGTGTAAGTAAGTTAGTTGGGATAACCATTATGGTTAACAAACGATCTGCCATACTTGAATTACATAAGCATTGAATGAAACAAAGTGAAATTTTTCAACGATTGAAAGTGTCTAAGCAGACGGTTTCATACACAATCAAAAGGTTTAAAGATCGCTGTCATGATGGTGTCAGGCTAGGAAGAGGAAGAAAGTGCACAGTTAACACATCAAGAAACCGGGTAGTTATCAAAAAGCGAGTTCAGCGAAATCTTAGGATTTCAGTGAGGAAGGTTGCTAGAGAGATGAAAATCAACAGAGAAACCGCACGTTTGATGGCAAGAGTAGAGCTTGGTCTTCACCCTTACAAAATCAAAGAGGCTCAAAAGCTAACAGCAGAGAACAAACGCACAAGACTTCAAAGGTATAAAGAACTGTTAAAGCGGGCCGCAGGTGATCGATGACAAACATTTGTCTTCACAGATGAGAAACTGTTTTCGATTGAACAAGCTCACAATAGCCATAATGATAGAGTTTGGTCAGCAGAAGCACCTGGACCTTCTTCCATTCTTGAACGGCGTCAACGACTCCAATCTGTAATGGTTTAAGGTGGGATATGTTCTAGTGGGAAAACACCACTTGTTTTTGTTGATCAAGGGATAAAGATTAATCAACAAATATATCGCAAACTCATTTTGGAAGATGTTGTCTTACCTTGGTCACAAAAGTTCTTTGGAAACAAAAGATGGACCTTCCAATAGGATTCCGCACCTGCACACAGAGCTAAAAGCACTCAAGATTGGTGCAAGACACATTTTCCTGACTTCATTGGAGCTCAGGAATGGTCACCGTATTCCCCAGATTTGAATCCAGTGGATTATTCTGTTTGGTCCATCTTGGAGATAAGGGTGTGTGCTAAACCTCATAAAACTTTGGCATCCCTAAAGAATGCTTATGCAAGGAATGGGATAAAATATCAGTAAGTGAGTTGCGGCCCATAGCCGAAAATTTTGTGACACGTTTAAAGCTCTGTATTAAGGCTAAGGGTAGCCACTTTGAAAATATGTAAATATATTAGACGAAATAATGTATTCATATTTATTTTGAAGTTTGGCCGTAATATTTTCATTAGCATTACAGTTATAATGTATCATGTGTGTCCAAGTTATTTCTTGTCACCCTGTATTTTGCTACACATGCATTTAGGCTACAGAATAGCTAAGAAAAAAACTATCACACTTCTATTACAGTATTTGAATAGGGCACATCAAACAAAAGCAGATAGTTGGAAATAGGTCGACATCCGAATCTCAAATTCGTACATGCGATTACGTATTTGCATTTCAAACTTTATGTTATTAATTACCTTATATTAATTAACCTTATATTAATTATGTTAACAATTATTTCGTTTGAGGTAACAATACATTTTATTTTATTTTATTTTCTTCACAAACTTTTGCTTGAGACCAAATGACTGCTTTTCTTATATGTAACATTGACGTATGTTTTTTCTTTTTTTCTTTTTTTTCTTTGAAAAAAAAGGTGTTACTCAAAACACGTTTAATAAAATGGCATCGTGTCGGTCTGAATTTTTAAAATTCTGTATTAAGCTTTGAAATCAAAATTAAATGTTTTATATAGTTGTATTTCAAATATACAATTGATTTAGAGATAAACAACTTAAAAGATTTTTTAACTTATTGTGAAAAATGTTTGCTTATTAAGCTTTAAAAATATTTCATAAAACGATCCTGTTTAAAAATATCTTATGTTTTACAATATATTAAAGAAAACTTTTATGCATTTTAGCACATTTTTAGTAAAATAAATCATAAGTTTCAAGTCTATATATTTCATTTAAACAAATGCATACTACAGAAAAAATTTTAAAGTCAAACTATTTTATAAAGCTTGTTTTAAACATTCAAAATATATTTCTTCATAATGAATATATGTCACGATCGCCCCATATTTCCTCTGTGCAACCAGTAGGTGACATGATTGAGCAGTATAACTTCCATTCTCCACTCCGCAATCAGTAGATTCTAATCAATGGCTAGTGAAATTCTTACTGGCAAATATTAAGTTAATTGCAGTCGCAAAGAATCAAAGATTGTTGGGTATTTCAAGTGAAACAGTTCGTAGAAACTTATCCAAAAAGGGGAAAAATGTTTATTATTCCAACCAAAAGATCACAAAACAGAATATTTTCCAAAAGCTAAAATTCCATCATGTGCTGCATTTTGAGATACGGCATTTGCCGATTTATACTCCACATCAGTAATCTGTTATGCAGCGTTGTTACACGACATCTGCGATAGCTATATCTCAATTTCAAGATCTGATACATGAAATTTCATCAAACTTCATATTCTATTAGACATTCACATAAAAAGGCGCTGGTTAGGTTTCGGTGTAAATCACGCAAAAGATTGCGCTACTATTCTGCATTTTTCACAATTTCAGCGATGGCTATATCTCAAGAACTAGTGCACGGAATTTAAACAAACTTCATATTCTGTTAGACCTTGACATAAATTGATCCTTATTAAATTTGGGTTAATAACCCCCAATAGGTGTCTTTTACAGGGTCTGTTTTTACGATTTCCACGATAGCTATATCTCAAAAACGAATAGATTGTCATTTGATTTTTATTTCAGACGATTTAATTTATATAGAAGAAAAAATTGTGATGACCACAACAAACTTGTTATACTATTATAATATAGCGCAAATTATGCCATCACGCTAACGTTCGAAATACTGCACCAATACGAGTCACAGAACATGAGAACAGTGTATTGATCTTATAAATATCTAGGATGAGTTTGTTAATCACGAATGTTAAGATTGATATACAGGGACACACAAATTAATAACATTATGGCTTACTTTAATGACGATATATTATAAACGATCTTGAGACTCAATCTGAAGAGTATGTTGTTGTTTTTAAGGTAAAATATCTTGAGTTTGCTAATGAGTTTGTTAATGAGTTTGTAATCAAAAAGATTCAGTAGTTCGTCAAAAATAACAACTCTTTAAAATTCTGAAAAACATTATGCAGTTCATTATAAGTACATGTTTAGTTTCTTCGCTTTCAATAACAATTTTAGGAGTTGTTTACTTTGGTAAGAGAGACATAGTAAAAGAATTTCGTTCATAATAAGTGAAATGATTGGATTCATACCTCGTTTGAGAATCAACTATAACATTAATTCAAAGTCATCGAAATTTATTTTTTCATTCTAAACTGCTTTTTAATCTGTGGGTAACTGGAGTAAATTAAATTCGTTTAATTTGTATTAAATCTAGTGTACGTACCTTTAAAATACAACGAATTCTTCCTACCCTTCTGGCTGAGGCGGATGGAAATTTTAAATTATAAATTAAATTCATCTACACAAAAAATAATCAATATTTGTGAAATATAATTTAATTTTTTATTAAAAATATTTAGAATGTTTCAATTCATTTATTTGTTTTGTGATTTGATGTGCAGTTAAGATATTTTTTTCTCCTTCTTTTTGTTGCTAAATGCGTTTATGTAAATTAAGATGGCACTTGGCGCTGTACAATATTGGCATACAACAAAAAAAAAGTTTTAGCACCAGAAGTTTTTAACTAATTGCAGGCTATTTGCTGTAGTACTCTGTGGCACTGATTAGGCACTGATGATGGGATGATGAATGCTTATGAAACTAAATTAGAATACAGCAGCTGGAAAGCTGGGGTAACGAGCAACCAATAAGAGACCGGTAAGGGTACAGATACACCATTGTTTCATCAAAATTGGACGTATAAAAAAATACGGTTTTGTAATTATCTTGGAAGTACGGCAAATCCTCTGTAACAGACACACCCTAATAGAGAAGGCATGTTATTAGCGAACGGGTTTTCACTCCGCTACACATATGTCATTTGTATGTGCTTACTTCTGAATAGCGGGCATCTCAGAATTGTGGACAAATTACGCGCTCACGAAGTATCCTTTATTTAGAGGTTTTAATATATAAGAAATTTTCAAAAATATGTATTTTAAAATTTAATGAGCTATTTTTTTTCTCTGATGGTTTAAAAAAAAAGTAAAATTTATTGCGCACACAACAACCTAAACTAATGAAATTGTAACAGAAAGGCGAAATAAGAATTTTTCATAGGCCCTAATACCCGTAAGTGGATGTATTTTCAAAATAGTTTTCTCTTTGCATTCATGTGTTTCAAATATATCTTAAACCTGAGGCTCGATCTACTATTGAAAAATGAAATTAATGTTTCAATTCTCTGTTTTGAATAAAAGAAAGTAGATGTTATTTTTTTTTAGTATTTTATATGTTTTAATTGTTAAAAAAATTCTGTATCTTTTTTTTTTACGATGATATATTTTTAAGAAAGTGTCTGGATTGGGGATTCACACAAAAAATTCTGACCGCACCTGAAAGCTCGAGATGGATTTTTGTTTTTTGTCGTGTCCGAAGCATTTGTGCCTGCCGTTTCACTGTGATTTGTTTCTCGAGAGCCTTGTATCCTAGCTACTAACGATTAGTGAAACTAATCTGCAATTTGTTATAAAGTTCTGATACTTAAACGAACTTTCTTTTATCTGTCTCTAAATGCTTTTATATAAATTCAAAGTCCCTACTGCATGTGTTTTACTAAACATCTAGTCCCATTTCACTTTAAGTTTCGTAATGTAAATAAGTTAAATTTAGACAAAATGCGTCCTAAAGTGATTGAATAACAAAAAGTAAAGAAATGATTATTTTTTGTTGAAGCAGAATAAGTAACTTTTAAAGCTAATGCGATAATATTATTAATGAAAATAAATCTGCACACATTTACAATTGGATTTCCTTCAATTGAACTGATACCCCCCAAAAATAGTTGTTAGTTAAAATATTAAAATAGAATATAGTGAAAACATCCCAAATTAAAAGTTTTGAAAATTATGTTTGAATTTATCATTTTTATAAAAGCACTTAAGAAAATTGCTATATATTTTAAGTTGTAACATCTGCTGTACTATTTTAAAAGAGGAAAAAATAATTTAATTTTGAAACACCTGGTACATTCTTATACGTTGCATGTATAAAATAGTTTATTCAATGAACTTTCTTGAAAATAAAGCCCGCAGAGTGAGAATATATTTTTAAGAATTTCTTTATTCCTGTTAAAAGGTCTTTGTGTCTGAAACGAGAAGCAGTTTTTCTGACACAGCTTTTACAGCTACTTAAAATGTTCTACTTAACAGAGTTATTATTCAACAAGTAACGTCCCTTTATTAGAAATTTAATAGCGTATTTTAATTGGCAGATTATTTTCGGAATCTTCATAAGCTTATAAAAAGTGAAAATTATTCTGATATGAAAATATTTTTCAAAAAGAAGAAAATTGTCAGTGGACTTTACAATTACCAAAAATCGACCGAATATACGAATTTTTGTTTTTGTGTTTTAACTCCCTATTTATTTTTAAACATAAATTAATTGCCCTACTCATAAATATTTCTTTGGATATGAAAATATTTCTCCAAAAGAAGAAAATTTCAAGTCGACTTTAAAAATACCAAAAATCGACCAAATATACGAATTTTTGTTTTTGTGTTATTAATTTCCTATTTATTTTTAAATAGAAATTAATTGCCATATTATTAAATACGAACTCTTAAACCAAAAGCGAAATTTTACTTGACACAACTAGACTACACTGTAAAAAAAGAGAACGATTCTTTATCGAGGTAGAAAGTTTATAGAAATATAATATAAACACTTACATGTTAGACAAGATTTTAAAAAGCGGTTTTTTAGCTTAAGAAACCTCATAAACGAATAGATTACTTACATTTTAAAAAAAATAATTTTTGAAACAAAACATTCTTTTGCTATCTGTAATTTTCTGAAACTGTTTCGAGTTGTTTTTATAGCGTATTACTCATTTTTTTTCAACCAGGAATCAAATCAAGTTATTGGTTTTTAGGATGATATCAATTCTTCAGTTATGTATTTCCATATAAAACAAACATGTACATTGTAGATGTTTGTTTAATATGAAAATACATGTTGTATATTGTACAATACACAAACATACTAAATTGACAGCATAAAATAAACATTATATGTTCTAACTCACGTTTGTGAAAATTTTGATACGCAGCTGAAAACATTTATTTAAGAATTTATAATCCAAAAAACAAATATTTCTTGTTGATACAGAGTTGAAAAAATTATTTATACACTGTAAAAAACATCTCGGGATAGGTTCCGAAAGGGCTGCTGAAAAAACTGCAGCATAAGAAAATTTTGATTCGAAAGTGCTTTTTTAAATCAAAAAAAGTTATTGATTTCTGATATTTTTAGAGATACAATAATGCTTTTCGGTTATTTGGAAACGATTATATTTACGTAAGCCTTCTTGTTAGATCAAGAAACATTTATGATATATTTTTTGACAGTCTAAAAGCCAAAGTCCGTATCACCAGAAAAGCAAGACAGCCAGTATCATAGTTTATCGAATAGTTTTAAAGTAGTTTTAAAGATTTTTTACCACAAGTTAGAGTAAATGTATTACAATATTTTATAGTATACATTTAATTATTATAATTATTTCGAAGTATAACTAATTTTTAAATATAATGATTAATTAAAATATATATTAATTTTTAAATATAATGATTAATTAATATGTATATTAATTTTTAAAAATACTGATTAATTAAATCATATATTATTTTTTAAATATAATTATTAATTAATATATATATATATATATATATATATATATATATATATATATATATATATTAATTTTACATTATTTACATTATTACAACATTTTTTATTTTGTTACATTTTTACTTTAATTACCGACAATATTCATTGTTATTTTGGGATGTAATATGTCTGTAAATATAATAATTATAATATTTAAAAAAATAATAAAATTAAAATAGAGCGAAAAAAAATTACATAGATGTCAACGTGTTTTATTATATTAGCATAATTTTTAAATGACCTAATTAATACGCTACAAGATTTTAAATAATAATAATAATAATTTTAATTTAAATGTTAAACTTTTAATCCGAATTCAACATTCTACTGAGTAATAAAAAATATACATAATAAGAATAGATTTGTGACCGATATATATCCGTCGATATTTGTACAGGATTACCCAGTAAGTAGTAATGTTTGAAAAAACGTCTTATAAATCGTGCTAGTTGTGAATTAAATAAATTAAAAGTAATACACGTTATTTTAATAGTAGACATTTATTGAAATGTGCGTATTGATAGTGAACGGCGAATCTAAATTTATAGCCTAAACATGCAAAAAATACCAGACATAAAATATTCATTCAACTAAAACTTTTCTACTGTGGTAGAAAAATGTCCAAAATATAGCTTGAAGCCTCCATCGAAAAAAAAAACATTTCAGTTACATTCAGTGCCATCACATGTTTGATAAACATGACCAAAAACAACATGCGATGACTGAGCGCCATTCCGGCAGAGAAATTTCTAAGTACTCTTCTAACTTTTTTTGGTATCTTGTTTATCACATCATAAACAAAATATAAATGAATATTCATTGTAAGAATGAGCTTAAAGAAATCTGTTTTATACACTCTAAAAACGACATTTTCAAAACTGAGCAAAATATACTCAAATCTGAGTATGTCGCATAGTCTAAATGGCTCCGAATCAAAATTACTC
This sequence comes from Maratus michaelseni, assembly GCA_963931845.1. NCBI lineage: Eukaryota > Metazoa > Arthropoda > Arachnida > Araneae > Salticidae > Maratus > Maratus michaelseni. Next base: position 124,935,513 of record OZ007596.1, on the reverse strand, counting down.
AAGTTTGAAACATGTATATACTCAATTCTTAAAACATGCAGACAATCAAGAATAAATCATCATGCGCTCATATTTGAGTATGTGAGTGTTTCAAAGATGAGTTTGAACTGATTCTAATCATTTTTGAGTATGTCCATGTTTCAAAATTGAATATGAACTAACCTCTATGTGCTCTGTTTTGAGTATGTCCATGCTTCAATATTCTGAGTATTTCTGGTATTTCAGAATTGACAGCATTGGGTCGTCCTATTTGAAACAAAAAGTTTCATAACAAAATGAAAACATCGAATTACTCAGATTTGAAAGTGTTATTTTTCTCAGTGTACTTATTATCATTTTACTTTTACATATCGTACATATTTTTTTTCACTTTAAGGAAAGTAATATAAGTGCTAATCTCATAAAATCAAATAAACAAGAGCGAAAAATCATGCATCCGGCATTGATTATGAAACACTTCTCAACCGTGGCAGAACATTACAAAGAAATTTAAATTTTTCATACGATGAAATGAGATATCTAAATAAGCAATTTAAAAAAAATAATAACTCAGTAAAAATGCACTTTCAGAAATTGCTGCCCTTATTCGAAATGTTTCGTGCAGCCCTGTATATAATCTACAGATTTTGTAAACAACACGTCATAGACAAAAAATTACAGAAAATTGTATATCACCGCGGAAAGAACACTTCTAGCGATTACCGATCATAGTCAGTCCTTTAACCGAATTCTCTTTTGCGTCTCTGTACATGAACCATAAATACTACTCACTCCATAGTCTATAGAAAATAAATTGTACTGAACCTTAGTGATCTTTTTAAATTTCTTTATGTTTCAAGTGTTATAACATGTTCTTAATGCAGCGGAAGCGATGTTTCCCCATAGATCGTAATGTAAAGGTAGTGCGTGTTTTGTACGTCCCTGTAATTGAACTATAAATGCTACAAATTGTATACTCCGATAAAAACAAGCTGTAGTCCACCTCAGTAATGCACATTAATTCCATTATGTTTGTAATATGGTAATATGAATAAAATGCGCCGTAAATGATTTTTCGCCAGAGATCATAATATAATGGAATTATTTTGTGTGTCCCTGTAAAAAAATTATTAATTGCACACACTTCATTTTAAATACCGAACATTCTGAAGTAAAATTCAAGTATGTTAAAATTCAAGAATGTGTAAAAATTTCATCACAATCTGAGTTTTTATTTTACAAGAGTTGGATTACTAACAGACAGACAGACAGATAAACCGAATTCATAGACACTTTTCAACTATGTTGGGAAGTGTTACAAATATACAGAAATAAAATATTCACATATAAAAACTTTCATTCGTGTTCTACATAAATTAAAATATTTTAGTTAATATAGTTTTAATGAAGTTTCTTAGATTTCCTTTTAAATCGCCATACATAAAATAAAGTAAGATTTCAAATTTAATTGTATTAATTCAGTAACAATAATGGTCTCATAAGTAATTCATCAGAGAAAAATTAATTAATTATTTTTTCTCTCTTAGAAAACATAAAAGAATAGTGAAATTTTGATTGTAATTTTACAGGAATACTTTAAGAAAAGAACTTTTTTTCTTTTTCATTGAAATTAGTGACTGTTTTAGTTAGGTACTATTTACAAAATTTAAGTACATTTAATGTATAATTGTTACTTTCTTTTAAAATAGCATGTTTTATCTCAAACATTTTTTCAGACAAGAAGTACATTTTCGAGCAAAGTTCGAGTCATAAAAAAACGTACTTTAAGAAAAGAACTTTTTTCTTTTTCATTGAAATTAGTGACTGTTTTAGTTAGGTACTATTTACAAAATTTAAGTACATTTAATGTATAAATGTTACTTTCTTTTAAAATAGCATGTTTTATCTCAAACATTTTTTCAGACAAGGAGCAGACAAGGACATTTTCGAGCAAAGTTCGACTAGTTGGTAGTGTTTTATAAGAAAAAAAGTTTAATTAGTCAACAGGTAGAACATTTTATGTTTGTGAAACATACTTTGTTAAGCATATTTTTTTCTGATATTTAGAATATAAATAAAAACTTTCAACTCCGGAAATAAATTCTGTATAATTGAATGTAGTATTATTTATTTATTTTTTTTTTTGTTTATGCTTTGTTATTCTAGACATGATTTTCCATAAATGTGCTAGGCAATGTATTTGAAACTGCTGAAAAAGAAATTTCACTTATTCAAAATCTATAAAAATTCAGTTTTAAAAATTCTTTGCTTAACAATACTTTTCAGTGCGTACATAGTGTAAAAAACATTGTAGGTAATTTATAACCTGAAAGATCGTTTACATGGAATGTAAATAGAATGTTAAGCAATGTAATGTTTCTGTCGTCAAAAGTACTAAATGTGCAGATAAATATGCATCAGGTATTTCTTAAATAAGTCAAATGAAATTTTCGTTTACACTAAAAATTAGCAATTAGACATATTAAAAACAATACGTATGCAGTAAAAATTATTTAACAATCAAATTTATTACATATGGCGTTTTCTTCAAAAGAAAAACTATATTATTGCAAATATACTTTTATATGCATTGTTTAATATAGTTCGTTTTTTTTTTTTTTTTTTTTTTTTTTTTTTTTTTTGCCCATGATGTAAAAAAAAAAAAACAGAAAATTGTTTATGGTGTAGAAAAAACAGAAAGAAACTCATTTTCACTCTAAAAATACTTAAGTTTACATTTTTAATAATTGTAATAATTTTTGTATGAGACACATTAAATCTTAAAAAAATGAACTTATTTATATAAAACAAAAAAATCAATATTCAAAATTTCAGAAGTTAAACTGTGAATCATTATTTAGAAAGAAATATTTGTGTGATCTAACTAATATATTTTGTAATGCATTGCATTTTTAATCCTGTTTCATGAAATTGGTGGAAGAAAACAATAAGCTATATAAGCACCAAACAGATTATATATGTCATCATACTTCCGATACGCTTGGAATTAATCACAGAATACATATCATTATACAAATATTTATATCTATCTACAACTTTACCGTATTTGAAAAAAAAATTGCCTAAGATGCATTTAGATGTTTTTTGTGTATTTAAACAAAACATAAATTTTGAATTATGAAAAGATATTTAAAATGTTTGAATTTGGGAGTTAAATAATCGAAAAATAAAATTTTCTCTGCGTAAAAATGTTTATAGCTTAATCTATTTTAATCTAGTGTACGTATATATTTTTTTATTATTTTTTTATACTGCAAAAGCTATTTCATACAAAACATGAATACTAGTAATTTTATAAAGAAATGTAAGAAAAACACGCAGAAGCAGAGAGTTTTAAAATCGAAATATTATTTTAATCGTCATTTATTGCTGAAATTAAGCATAATAGTTATCAGTTAAATAAGTTCCATGGATCAAAAACTAAGAATATCAATTTAAACAACTTTTACAGAAACATACTCGACTATTATGAAATGCAGTGTCCAATATTTTTAAAAATTTGTCTATTATTATTATTTTTAATTATTTCAATTAAAATTTCATTATTTGAATAGAGATTTAATTCGTAGTTTGAAAGAGACTTTTATAGCTACTATTAGCAGATTTTGAAAAGCTCAAATAATAATATTTCCATACACTTTTCAATTGAGAAATACATTTACACGTGAATGCTTGAAAAAGATAGAAAACCTTAAAATACTTAAATTATTACATACAAAAAGCATTTAATCGTTAAACTTACATCATATTTTAAGCGAAATATTTAAAAAAGATTTTGTTATAGCTTCTACAAGAAAATCTTTCTTCTACACGTTTCGAAATTACGGCAGGCAATGGCATGTTTTATTAACAATTTTCTGCAAACTAATTTCAAAGTGCGCAATGGATCTTACTTAAACAATCGCGAAAACAGCCGTTATAGGTCGCGACAGTGATGGATGTTGCTTTGGGCATTTCCGAAAATCCCCCAATCAAATAAAAATTAATTTCAACCCAATTAAAGAAAATCATCACTTGTCGTGATAATATTATTTATTCTTCCATAATTGGGTAATGTTTTTAAAACAGATCAAATCGTCGAATTTTTAAAGCCAACGGGGACTGGACGGTGGTTGGCGAGCGTAGTTCCTAGGAGGCACAGCCCGCTAATATTGTTTAAAATAGCATTTATGTAATAAAATAGTTGTTGCCTAAGCAAAATATTTTTATTATATATATTTTATTCATTAATAACAAAATTTTAATTCAATGATAGAACACTTTTTAAGTAAATGCAGCGCACACTTTTATCTATAGTGACACATCTTCAAAAATATGATTTTGGAATATTAATATTAGTGTACTACAAGCATATTTTCCTAGCTATCATTAAAATATCTTTTAAATATCTTTAAAATGTCGGAATTTAATAGCTTCATCCATTTTTTTCTTATGGTGTTATACAATCAGACTCTATACAAATATTCATATAATTAAGTGTAATGGGGCACATAGAAGCGGTTTTTGACATCAGATATAAGATTGTTGTGATACACTATATAGCCAATGATGACCGGTCACTTGCGATTTTAGACGTTTTGTTAAATATCTAGAAAATTATCTAAGGAATTATCCTGAAACTTCAGGCGTGTAAACAGCATAGTCGACGTCATATGTTTCGATGAAGATTTTTTCCCGAAACCCCATATGGGGCCTTCAATAAATTGAAGAAAAACGAATATCTTTTGGATAACCCTGTAAAAAATAATATCGCAAAAACGTTGAAACGGTAGCACATGCTTAGGATTCTTCTTTTATTAAACTATGTTCATTTTTATGAGGATAACACGTATACTCGGGGAGAAATTAAGGTTTTTATAAAAACAATCCCAATTTTCTCTAATTTTTTTGCTTATAATTTTCAGAGTTCTTAATATAAAACAATGTTCTTTTCAGGAACTATGACAAACAACATTATATACAATATCCTGTAATTAGAATTTTAAAATAATAAATATTGGATGAAAAATGAGCAGATTCACTAAATATTGTTTCACTGCGCATGCGCGAATTAAATCAAAATATACTGTACATAATATATTAGCTAAATGTATAGACTAACTTTTGTGAAAGTCTAAAAAACATAGCTTGAAAATTCTGATAGTAATCGTCAATAGAATAAGCTCGAAATTCGCTGTTCCCAAAAGGAAGCAAAAATATAAGGGGTTGTATCCAAATATACTAGCTTATGAAAGTTGGCATAGCAAGAATGAAGTGTGTCTCATTGTATATTTGGATACCGCACGTCATCTTTTTGCTTATAAGCTCGAAATTAGCTGTTCCCAAATGGAAGCAAAAATATGAGTGGCGGTATCCAAATATACAATGAGATACACTTCATTCTTACTATGCCAACTTTCATAAGTTAGTATATTTGGATACATCCCCTTATCTTACGAAAAAAACATTACACATAAGCATACATGCTTTCTGAAGGATTTTGAGATGGCTTGTGATCTCAAAGAAGGACTTCACTGATTTTCGAAATTCGTTTTATGTTATACATTAAAATGGGTTTACTCAGTAAATAATCGTAACACAGTTGACAGTTCTTATGTTATAACAATATTTCCAATACACTTAAATGTGCAATACTTCAGATGCTTATTAATTTTAATATTTATTAATTATTTGTAAGAGCTGTTCAATTTAAAAATATATATATAAAATAGCAGTTGTTAATAAAACTTGTTAGGCTTTTTTGAAGAAATGTATAATCACAATTTGATTACAAAATATAAATCAAATCAAATGATTTTTCATCTTATATATACTTATTCTCAAACTAATAATTAAAAGATATAAGTAATAGATAAACATTCCTTCCTTTAAAATAAAAACAACAACAACAAAAATAAAGACACAGTGAATTTATATATCTGTTTTAAATGCACGTTTCAACATAAAACTACCCGACAGTTTATTTTATTACATCTTTATTTTTACTTAAAAAGTCTTTTCCTTTTTCTAATTAACCTGTTTCATTATCGTGGTAAACATCAAGTATAAATGACATCTACAATTTAATTACTTCATTTATTAAATTTATTTGTCATTGAGAAGAGAAGTAAAGGAGATGCTTTATGATAAACATATTCAAAGAATATTAAAAGATAAATGAATGAAATGTTTCGATGGAAATAATATAATTAGACATACGACGTTTAGAAAAATTTAGCAATGTGACCAGTGCATATATTTTAACAGAATAATTAATAAGATGGATGTAGTTGAACGGCCATTTAATCAAACTAAATAATAAAAGACACTTTATTTTTTATATTCCGTTAATTTGTTTTCCTTTTATAAAATTTAATTACATGAAGTAAATTCAAATTATAGTGTATTTAATAACTCGGTTATACATAAAATATTAAAAAAATATTTCACGGTACTTTTATGTATTCTACTTTTTTTTTCTCGTGTAAATTTAACGTCCGGTTCTCTGTAAAAAACATCTGTAATATAATAAGAAATTTACCGACAATACATCTGTTGCCAGTACAATTTACGTTTTTTTTTTTTTTTTTTTTTTTTTTTTTTTAGCAAGTGAAACTGCAAATTTAAATATACTAATGTCTTAAAACTTTTTCTAACATACACTTAAATCTGTAATTACTAACTGATAAAATTCACAGACTCATTATTACTCAGCAAAATCTTCACAAGTTTTGTCTTCCAAACTAACACAATCTCGAAGTATTCAATAAAAATACAAACAACACTCCAGTTCGCCACATAACTTCACTTTTTGTGAAAATTAAAGAAAGACAGAATTAAACACAACAGTTATTTTGTAAGACAACACGGACACATTAAAACTGTGCCTATCACCCTTATTCAGCTATAACATATGTAACTCGGATTCGTGTGTGAAATACACAGATTGTGACCAATACAGATACATAAACACAATGAAATGGTGTGAGAAAATTGTGGTGGTGACACAACAATGGTGAGAAATTTCTTAAAATAAAGTTGTTTTTACTGAAAATTCACAGACAAAATTTTGACGAATTCACTATTAAAATAAAATATTTATTTAAAAAAATGTATATCTACAGTTCTAAAGTACGCAGAACATATGAACATGGTTTTCAAGCTCGTTGTTTTACTTTTTGTTCAGAGGCATCAGCGCAATTATCGGTAAGGAACGATCATCCAGTGTATAAATACACTGATAAAAATTTCACCGTTGGATTACGGGAAAAGCTTGGCAGCACAGACTCCAAGATTTTCCTGTAATATTACAGTTTGTACCGTAATCTATTTAGACTGTATTAGACCGTAAATGGCAGTAAATTTCAAGAACGTATCTGACCGTAAACCACAGTAACTTTCAAAAACGTATCTGACCGTAAATAACCGTTACTTTCAAGAACGTATCTGACCGTAAATAACCGTTACTTTCAAGAATGTATCTGACCGTAAATAACCGTTACTTTCAAGAATGTATCTGACCGTAAATAACCGTTACTTTCAAGAATGTATCTGACCGTAAATAACCGTTACTTTCAAGAATGTGTCTGACTGTAAATCACAGTAATATACAGGGTGTCCCAAAAGCCTCCGTACAACTTCAAAAATTGATTAAAAAAATAATAGCCCTACCGCAAAAATATTTACAACAGTACACAGAGTAACTTAAAAAGTTTTTTTCTACTACCTTAGCATACTTGTACATGAGATCCTTTCGTTGCACGAAGAATATCAAGTCGATATTTCAATTCCCTTCACGTGCGTTTCAGCATGCTAACATCAACAATAGTTACAACTGTTTGATGAAATAAAATGTTGAAACAAAAGATCCAAACAGCAGTAGCTACTGTTGATGTTAGCATGAAAAACGTTTGTGGATTGAATTGAAATACAGTCTTGATATTCTTCGTGCTACACAAGTATCTCATTTTGAAGTTTACTAAGGCTGTAAAAAAAAACTTTTTAAGTTACTCTATGCACTGTTCTAATTATTTTTGCTGTAGGCCTATTACTTTTTTTAAAATAAATTTATGAAGTTGTACGGAGACTTTTGGGACACCCTGTAGATTATAAATTATCGTATATGACTGTAATATCAAGATTGTAAATAAGCATAAATGCCCATCATTTTCTACTCATTTACATATATCGCTGTAAATTGCAGTAGTTATCAGAACTGCAAATGACCATGAAATAGTTATTTCAAGAATTCGCATGATTACTTCCAACAGTAACTGTATATTTATACATAGGATGTCAAGAAATGCAACATTTTATTTCTGTATAAGAGATAAATAGTATAAATTGCAAAAATGTCCATAAGGTACAAAATTTCAATTCTATACTTTTCATCTCCATGGAGATATTTCCAAAATTAGTTTTTATACATTCTTTGTAACCAAACAGGTGGCTTCAGTACCTCCAAAAATCAGGAATTATCTCACTTTGCCATGCAATTCGAAACATGGAATCTAATCATTATTGGAGAATAATGTCTACAAATCTGATATTTAAATGTATTGATTAATAATAATGTGTTGATGTAATTGATGGCACATTAAATCTTAGTTTGTAAACATTCGCCAAGCTTGAACAGATTTCACTTTTCAAATTGCATGCAAAGTGAAGCAAGTCACAATTTTTGACTCTCTGCAACTTCATAATGTTTGGAGATGATTAAAACCAATCCACATTTTTGCAGATTACATTATTTATCCATCTCATATAGATACAAAAATAAACTGTATAGCTTTTTTTAGACAGCCTGTATATTTAAAACTTGATAATATTTCTAAGATTATTCTACCACTACATATATATGGTGGTTTGCATATAATTTTTTTAAACAATTAGCGACTTTCTCAATATTACATATTTTTTCTATTTACAACACTATACAGCTTACAAAATAAAATTATATTTAGCATTGAAAAATGACATGTGTATAAGTTTTATTAAACATGATTGTTTCATATTTCCGAAAAAAAAAATTACGTAAAACTTCATATACAAGTGTAGTAATTTTTGCCAACATCTAAGTAAAATAAAAATTAACTTAAGCAATATTAACCAGGCAGAGTAACAAACACTTATCAAATTTGTTACAAATCACAGGCTAAATTTGTCCAAACCCTAACACAATATCAAGTATAACTCAGCTCAACAATGCACACCTTTGAAAAATATAGAAAAAATCAGAAATTTTTTTAGTACTTATCTCTTATTTAATATCATACTCTGAATATTTACGATTATGTATTCGTAACAACAAATGAACTTATTCATGATTTTTTTTAATGTAATGAGGAAGGTGATTATAATAAACTTTTGTATAATAATGTATCAAAGACATAATTTAATGAATATCAAAATGTTAAAATTATTTCTATTTCTTTCAATATAACTTTTGTTTTAAGTTTTTTGAGAATCACTTCGGTATTTATCTACTTTCACATTCTTTTGAATTTTGATGCCTGGGTTCTTTTGGTTTCTACCCAAACCCAAGTGAGATTAATGTCGTTTTAGCTAATAATGCAGGAATAGAGTATAATATTTGCTTTTTTAAAAAATCACAAAAACACTTCAGTTTTGTGTTAAACATTTTACTTGGAGATAGTATAAAACATGGATTTATCTGTAAAAATGGGAAATTGTTCAGGATCATCGGAGAAAAAAAAAATTCTTGGTTGAAAATACTACAGCCAAAATAAACTATTTGTAAAAATGCAAATAACTTAACCACTTCAACGGCCGTTTAGATAGGGAAACAGTGTTATTACCCCCGATTTAACTCGCGTCAGCTACTGTGGTTAAATAATGAATGTTTACATACTGGGAAGTACTATACAGATTTTCGTGTTTTGGGAAGGACAGGATAGAATGCTGAGTCATCAATTTTAGTATCATCCTGCCTTTTGTTCTGTGACTAATTTATCAATGTCCAGAACACCCTGAAATAATGAACAATTTCATCAATTTTCAAAAACTAAAGAAACTCTAAATCCTAATTTCAGGAAAAATTTTAATATAACAAGGAATGACCTTCTAAGAACTGTTCAAGAAAAATCTTTAAAATATGTCATCACACATATTAAAAACAAGCATTTTTTTTAAATAATTTAAAAAAATTCACAGACAAAAATAAAAATTTTAATTCAGGAACTCTGAAATTATTTATTCTGTATATATTTTACATAAGATACGACAGGTTTTAAACAATACATCTAAATGCTGCTAATTTTGTCATCAACTTCCTGACTTTATTTACATTACATGATTTTGGATTTTTCTTTGCTTTTGAACTTATTTCAGGATTGATGTCCAAAAAAGCTCTGAAAATAAAGAAAAAAATATTAATAGTATCATATCTTTTAAAAAATAACATTACTGTAAATACATCAAGCCATAATCGAATGAACAACTAATCTCGTAATTATCAAATTATAACAGATAGCAGATATTAAACTCCTCAATAACACGTGCATAGAATGTCTACAAAATAACATTCATGAAGAAAAACTTTTTGTGCTTTATAAACCCTTTGTTTTTCTTATCTTTAAAGCCAGAACAAAATGGATTAATTAGCATATATGACAGAACTCAATAGCCCACTAGTGTCAATGAGTGGTAAGAAATTTCATTTGAGCTCATTCATTACTGAATACATGTTATCTAACAGGTTATAAGTAACATTTGTTGTAGGCAACTACACAGCACCATGAATTTAAATTTTTTGATTTGATTACCAAGATCTGCAAAGTATGTGAAGAAAATAGTGTTGACACTAGACCAAAAGTTCTTTTAACTGATCGACAAATTTTGCATTTTTTTCTGCAACTGATCAACAAATTTTGCATTTTTTTTTTGCAACTGGCTAAAGGATTTCATGATTTTTCCCCACAATCAACTGACAAATTTCGTGACTTTCTCTCACGATAAATCGACAATTTTTGTATTTTTTTCCATGCGACTGATTTAAGAATTTCGTGATTTTTCCTTGCATTCAATTGACGAATTTCGCAACATTTTTTAGATTTTCTCCTCAATTAACTAGCAATTTTTCCGATATTTTGTCGTACCAATCGAGGAATTTCGAAATTTTTTTCGCCATAATCATGCCTTTTTACCCTCAACTGATTGGCAAATTTCGAGATATTTTCCATCAACTGATCTGGTCATAAAAAAAAAAAGAAAAATTAAAGTTTTTGATTTGTTGGAATTTTCCAAAGTTTTTAGTTTGTCTTAGTATCTTAAACACTATTATGCCAAATATAAAGTATATAGAGCTGTAAAGTAATATAGGACAAAATTAGCACTCGCCATCCGGCGAGTAATACTGAAAATTTGGCGACTGACTTTATTATATTACCACTGGCCAAACTTAATAGCCACACTCACCAACTGTGATGATTGAATGGAAACAGATTTTATTCCCTGCTGTCCCTCGTCGAATATCGAAACCATTTGGCGAATTTCATGATTTTTCCCCTGAAACCATTTGACGAATTGAGATTCTTTTTTCTCGAAGCCAATCGACGATATTCACACGATATTCACACCCTCCCCGAGACAATTTGATGAATTTTGCGAGTTTTCTGCTATTAATTGTTGAATTTCGTGATTTATCGACTATCGATTAACGAATTTCACGACAAACTTTGTGGTTTTTTCTGCGACAGATCGACAAACTTTGCAGTTTTTCCGCGACAGATCCATGAACTTTGTGTTTTTTCAACCACAGATCGACGAACTTTGCATTTTTTTTCACGACTGATCGACGAACTTTTCGCTTTTTAAGCGACTGGTCAACGAACTTTTCGCTTTTTAAGCGACTGGTCGACGAACCTTTCGCTTTTAAAGCGACTGGTCGACGAACTTTTCGTTTTTTAAGCGACTGGTCGACGAACTTTGCATTTTTTCTGCGACAGATCGACGAACATTGTGTTTTTTAAGCGACTGATTGACGAACCTTGCGTTTTTTGGGGACAGATCGATGAACTTTGCGTTTATTCCGCAATCGATAGACGAAATTTGCTTTTTTTCCGCGACTGATCGACAAAATTTGCTTTTTTTGGTGACAGATCAACGAACTTTTCGCTTTTTAAGCGACTGGTCGACGAACTTTTCGCTTTTTAAGCGACTGGTCGACGAACGTTTCGCTTTTTAAGCAACTGGTCGACGAACTTTTTGCTTTTTAAGCGACTGGTCGACGAACTTTTCGCTTTTTAAGCGACTGGTCGACGAACTTTTCGCTTTTTAAGCGACTGGTCGACGAACTTTGCATTTTTTAAACGACTGATCGACGAACTTTGCGTTTTTTCTGCGACAGATTGACGAACATTGTGTTTTTTAAGCGACTGATCGACGAACCTTGCGTTTTTTTGGGGACAGATCGACGAAATTTGCGTTTATTCCGCAATCCATCGACGAAATTTGCTTTTTTTCCACGACTGATCGACGAACTTTGCATTTTTTGGTGACAGATCGACAAACTTTGCATTTTTTGGTGACAGATCAACGAACTTTGCGTTTTTTCCGTGACAGATCGACGAACTTTGTGGGGTTTTTTCTGTGACAGATCGACAAACTTTACATTTTTTCTGCAACAGATCCACGAACTTTCGTTTTTTCAACCACAGATCGACGAACTTTGCATTTTTTTCACGACTGATCGACGAACTTAAGGTTTTTTAAACGACTGATTGACGAACTTAAGGTTTTTTAAATGACTGATTGACGAACTTAAGGTTTTTTAAGCGACTGATCGACGAACTTTTCGTTTCTTAAGCGACTGGTCGATGAACTTTTCGTTATTTAAATGACTGATCAACGAACTTTGCGTTTTTGCTGCGACAGATTGATGATCATTGCATTTTTTAAGCGACTGATCGACGAACCTTGCACTTTTTGGGGACAGATCGATGAACTTTTCATTTTTTAAACGACTGATCAACGAACTTTGCATTTTTTCTGCGACAGATCGACGGACATTGTGTTTTTTAAGCGACTGATCGACGAACCTTGAGTTTTTTGGAGACAGATCGATAAACTTTGCGTTTATTCCACAATCGATCGACGAAATTTGCTTTTTTCCCCCGCAACTGATCGACAAACTTTGCATTTTTTGGTGACAGATCGACGAACTTTGCATTTTTTGGTGACAGATCAACGAACTTTGCGTTTTTTCCCGCGACAGATCGACGAACTTTGTGGGGTTTTTCTGCGACAGATCGACATACTTTGCATTTTTTCTGCGACAGATCCACAAACTTTTGTTTTTCAACCACAGATCGACGAACTTTGCATTTTTTTTTTCACGACTGATCGACGAACTTAAGGTTTTTTAAGTGACTTATCTGACGAACTTTTAGTTTTTTAAGCGACTGGTCGACAAACTTTTCATTTTTTAAACGACTGATCAACGAACTTTGCGTTTTTTAAATGACTGATCAACCAACTTTGCATTTTTTAAATGACTGATCAACGAACTTTGCGTTTTTTAAATGACTGATCAACGAACTTTGCGTTTTTTAAATGACTGATCAACAAACTTTGCGTTTTTTAAATGACTGATCAACGAACTTTGCGTTTTTTAAATGACTGATCAACGAACTTTGCGTTTTTTAAATGACTGATCAACGAACTTTGAGTTTTTTCTGTGACAGATTGACAAACATTGCGTTTTTGGGGGGACAGATCGACGAACTTTGCATTTATTCCACAATCGATCGACAAAATTTGCTTTTTTCCCACGACTGATCGAGGAACTTTGCATTTTTTGGTGACAGATCGACAAACTTTGCTTCTTTTCCGCGATCGATAGGTGAATCTCAATCAAATAAAATCTAAATTCAGAAATTTATTTAACAACCTAATTGTTAAGGGTCCTTAACACATTTAATGGAACTTGAAAAATACACTGCATATATAAAACTTAACTTTCTTCCCTTTTTTATAATAAAAATAAACATTTTACATAATCATTCTCAGTTGACTTAATTTTTTCAATGGTATTTTGTCATGTCTGCATTAATGTAATTCTTTAAAGAGAACGTAAAATAATAGTGGGGTTTAAAGATTTTTTTCTCCCTCCCAAACTTTACAACTCCCCTCCATTTAAAAATGTTGGTAGGGAGGCTCCCCTCCTTGTTAAAATTGAATTTCAAGCCCTGTAAAATGTTTGTTTATATGCTGGGAGGAAAGCAATAATTATACAATGAGTTTAATTAAAAGCAAATTAAAATTAAATTGAATTTAAAGGTATTATAACTCTGTAAATTATATCAAGGGTATTAATACTCTATATGAATGCTTACAAACCAGTATAAAAGATAATTAAATTATGTGCCCATAACTTTACATAAAATTGACATTTAATACAGGATAAACAATAAACAAAAGAAATTAAGATCTATTTAAACTGTAACTTTACTTGTGACTCATAAATAACATTCTCTTTTTTACCATGTCTACCATATACATCCCAATTTTCCATTGTCCAAGCGCTAATTGTACTAAAACTCATATTATAAATCATTACTATCAATGGCCAATTAAAAATCAGCTTTAAAACCCAAATAATGAAAAGATGGAATACGATTGGTCAGGAAAGATTCATAAAAGTTTTCCTCTATCTGTCAAAAGTGCTTGGATACATATCGGGTTCTTTTAAATAGAATATTTATTAATATTTGCTGCAAAAAACAACTAAACTATCTGACTGGAGATATATGTTATCAGGGGGCGATCCAGGCAAAATTTGGGGCCTTTTTAAGGCCCCGTCACAAAAACCAATTTAATAAAATGGGGCCCTTCACAAAAATCAATCTGATAAAATGGACCTCTTCACAAAATTCCTTTTACTAAAATAGGTCCTTTCACAAAATTCAGTTCCATAAAAACTTACCATTTAATATTTATTTATTATTTTGTGATGTTTTAAAATGTGTAATTTGTAAACAAACAAGTTCCCCAGAGAAGAAAACTTCAGTAAAAGGATTTTAAAAAGTTTTTGTTTATAAATGCTTGGTTCAAATTTGAGTATAACTGGATTTCAAATTTCGTTACAAAATGTTATTTTTCAGAAAAATATAATAAATTTCACAAAAATAACCTTTATTTTTCACAAAATGGGCCCCAAGAAAAAAAACCTGTCTCGACTCCTGGTTATTGCAGAAATGAACTAAGTTGCCCTTTTTGAATTATCAAAACAAATTTTAATTAACAATTAAAAATACAAAATATTAATTTTTTTTTTTAAAAATCCAAAGGAAAATAAAAGTTTAATTCAAGCATGATTTAAATTCCTAAAATAACCAAAAAATTAAAAATTTGTATTTTTAATTAATTTATTAAAAAACATCGAAATCAATGTTAAGTGAATGTAAACAACTTTACAAAGCGATACTCAAAAAATAATTTATTTAAAATATTAAAATGGTTCCATTAATTAAAATTTTAGACAAGTAAGATGAGTAAAAGGTTACCCTAACTAAATTAAAATATATATATACTAAAAAAGATTATATTAAAGATTATAAAAACAATGAAAATTTAACGTAAACAATATAATGTTAAGTCTATGGGGCGCCATTTGCAATTTAGAATAAAAACAGCGTTTACAAAAATATAACTTATACATATTAAAACCCATCAAAACTAAAAATAATGAATACTAAAACCATGTAGGGTAGATGTGCCAGTAATGGACCGCCTTCCAGTAATGGGCCACCTTCAACATTTTTGGTTTATAAAAAAATAAATAATAAAAATTCAGCTTTTTTTATTTCATTAATATGCTTTTTTAAAATTCTAGTTTTAAATACAATCATAATATCAATTATCTATTATTTTTTGTGGGGTGTCCATTACTGGAATTTAGGGTGTTTTGATTTATTTTTGTTATTTATAATTAAATTTCGGTTCACATTGGGAAATGTGACTATGAGCATGTTTAAATATTGTTGGTAGATTAATATAATATTAAAAAATATGGAATATAACAATTATAACTATTAATTAAAAAATATTTTTTAAAGAAATTCCTTAAGGGTGTCCATTACTGGCACATCTACCCTACGTATTATAAGCTAAGATGCCATTAATGTTTAAAGTTGTTAAAAGTATGAAAACATATTAAAAAGTGGGTGCACAAAAGGAGGATGTTAAATGAAAACACCACTGGAAAAACATGAGGAAAAAATGAAGTTTTGAAAATTGCATCAATACTATAGGTGCAGATACCCAACATTTGGAAGGAGTCACTGGCTCCTAAACCCAAAAAATCCAGTGGCCACAATTGTAAAACAAATGCATAAAAACAATAGTATTTATATAGGGTAAAAAACTAAAAAAAAAAATAATTATTATTAATTCAAAGTGTAAAGTAATTTAATATAAACACGTGTACAACAAAATTTGAATATTAATTAAATCTTAAATCATGTACAGTCAGAAGATAAAGTTGGGCAAGATACGGTTTAAAAAACAATATGTAGATAAGCTAAGCAATCATGATAGCGGGGAATATCAGAAAAACAATATTTCTTATTTTGATTTTGCCAGACAAAAGTACATATGACAGAAAATCTGAATTTGTGAGAATATTTTGCACTATAAAAATAAAAACACACTTCAAACATTTGTTTATATATATATATATATTTAAATCACAGTCTATGTAAAATAAAATTATCAGATGTTACGAATAACATTGCTATTCGAATATATTTAATAGTTTGCTGTGTTAAACAGATCATTCTGAAATGTTATTAAAAGATAACAATAATGTGTGTGTTTTGGTCTTAATCTTAAAAAAAAATATCAACATTTCACGATGGGGACTGGGAATACCAGAAATAGATTACTTTTAAATCACATGGCGACTTAAACATCAAAAGTTAGTGGCCACAGCAAAAAATTTAGTCGCCATGTGGCGACTGGCGGCCGTGAATCTGCACCTATAATCAATACATGTACAAAACTTAAAAACAATGATACTAAATTAATCCTCATTAATTTTTTTATGTTTTACATAGTTTTCAATAAGTTAAAAGTATTAAAAATATATGCAAAGAACATGGAATTTTTCAAAATTTAGAAAATGGTATAAAACAGAAACTAAAACAGCATATGTTAAAATGTGAATAACTCATTAAGTAATTGACATAATTACATAAAAAAGGTCTTACATTGTTCATTAAAGTACAAGCTATTTATATTAAGGCAAGAATGCACAAAAAATTGTAGATTTCTACATGGGAGGGGCTGGTTCAGTTGACAAAAGTCTAATTCGTTAGAGATATGAGAATCTAAAGTAGAGGATGGTTTTTGAGTCATAACTCCTGAACCGAATGAGATGTATGCAGGGGTCGATGCAGGGTTTTTTCCCTTGGGGCCCATTTGGTGAAAAATAAAGGTTATTTTTGTGAAATTTATTATATTTTTGTGAAAAATAACATTTTCTAATGAAAGTTGAAATCCAGTTACTCAAATTCGAGCCAAGCATTTAATAACAAAAACTTTTTAAAATCCTTTTGCTGAAGTTTTTCTCTCTGGTGAAGTTGTTCACAAATTACACATTTTAGAACATCACAAAATAATAATTAAATAATAAATAGTAAGTTTTTATGGAATAAAATTTTGTGAAAAGGCCTATTTTAGTAAAAAGAATTTTGTGAAGGAGCCCATTTTATCAAATTGGTTTTTGTAAAGGGACCCATTTTATTAAATTGATTTTTGTGAAGGAGCCCTAAATAGGCCCAAATTTTGTCTGTATCAACCCCTGGTATGAGTAGTCAAATTAAACAAAATTTAATAAGGAAGAGATAGACATGTAGAACAGGTTTCCAGCTTACCCCAATCCGGATATTAGTCTTCAATTGATGATCAAAATGTACAGCGATGCTACGATGTTCATGGAAAGAGTGGTTCTACCTAAAATGATACAATATATATCTATATATATACCAGGAAATATTTATTTGAATAATGTCAATTAAAGGTTAAATTTCAATATTTGCATTAGTATGCAGTGGCTGGTCGGTAGAGACTGTATGTTTAGTATCCACTTCTGTTAAGTTAACGGCCACATATTACCGTGTTTTGTAGATTTAAATAGTTTTATATTTATATATAAGTTCGAAAAAATTCATTTTAAATTATTATTTTTCTTGTTTTCTAATATTTGGTATGATTAAAAAAAAATATATTTGCTTAACAAGAAATTATTTACA
Organism: Maratus michaelseni; assembly: GCA_963931845.1. Lineage (NCBI taxonomy): Eukaryota > Metazoa > Arthropoda > Arachnida > Araneae > Salticidae > Maratus > Maratus michaelseni. Next base: position 124,917,262 of record OZ007596.1, on the reverse strand, counting down.
ACTTTTATTTTACTCACAATTAAAGTATCAAACATTAAATATTTACCTCAAAAGGGCCTAACATTGCTGTACATAGCAATTATTTATAGTACTAAAGCTATTAATACTGAACAAAAATCATTTTTAGAGTTCCTGAAGGATAAATGAAGCACAGATGTTACATTAAGTAAATTTTCATTTTTCTGCGATTATGTATTTTGTCATTTGGTATTTTTTTGAGTATTTTAAAAAAGAGTGCTTAAAAAATGCACAGACATAACAATATTGTAAAATAAAGTTTCACATATGACTTAGATGAAAATTAATCCTTTTTTTACTTACTGTAACAAGAAATTTTATCGTTTAGAATTTTTTTTACTCAAAATTACAGTATCAAACATTGAATATATATTTACCTCAAAAGTATCTAAGTTTGTTGACATTGCAAATATTATTTATAGTAAAGGTATGATACTGAACAAAAATCATTCTTAAGAGTTTCTGCATGATGAATGAAGTGCGGTGTTACATTAAATGACATTTTAATTTTTCTGCGATAATGAATTTTGTGGGAAGAGATCTGTATCCTGTGCTGCTTGGCAGAAAAAATTGCGCCAAAATGCCGTTTTGGCGACATGAAAAAATTTTCAAAGATTGCAGAAAAACATCATTTTTAAATCTGTATGTTATTTATAAATCAATGATTTTGCTTTTTGCAACATTTTTAAAAGTAGAAAATGATGCAAAAACATTGATTTATAAATAACAAAGATTTAAAAACTAAGTTTTTCTGCCATCTTGAAAAATTTATCACGATCCAATTACGCAAATTTTAACAACATTCTAAATAAACTAACGATTAAAAAGCTAAAGAAATGTGATTTTTCAGATGAATATTTGTTATTGTCAGAGGGGCTCTGCCCCCCTGAACCCCCGTTTTAAAAACATTTTGGACAATAAAAAAGAGAAAAAAAACTGACTAGAAATCTTTTGTCAATCTTGATTACACTAAATTCAAAACAATGTTAACTTATAATCTCGCTCACAACTGCCCCAAAAAAATTTTTTTTTTTTCAAAGTAAAAGTAAAAGGATAAATATAATAAATGCCAATAAATGAGACGGCGATTCAGAAAAAAGGGAAATTGCATACAAAAAATACATAAATAATTACACATAAAAAAAGTTAATATTTGCAAAAAAAAAATTAATTAATTAATTAATTAAAAATAATTTAATGTTTACCAAAAGGGATCCCAGTCATGGTCTGAAACATCGTCAATGTAAGGCACTTCACCTTCTAACTGAAAAGAATTTAAATTTTGAGAGACTTTTGGTAATGCACCCTCGATGTTTTCAGACTCTGCCGTTGGTCTTTGAAAATCCAAAAGCTTTAGCCCCTCATTTCCGTACCCTGGGTAGACTTGAATAATATCATTTATGAGGACTTGCATTTTCTGGCCCGTCGTTTCTAAATGATCTAGTTTGAGACGGCGATAAAAATGAAGAGCCATATATTGTGACAACATTTTATCGTTCCTGCGACATTTTAGAGAATTTTTAAATCAACGATTTTCATTTTCTAGATCGTCCGCTTTATTGGTTTTTGACACGAATTCGCCTTTACTATGATTCGTAACTTTGTGTGTTGTCTGACTGGAGAATAATTTTTCTACATCATGGTATTGTTTGGCCGAATCTCAAACAATACCCACTAATTTTAATAAGTTAGATACTAAAATCAGGACGTCTAACCGTCCTTCAGCTGCATCATTTCACAGGGATTTATAGCTTTATCTGGATAAAAATCTATTAAATTGGGTACGTACAGTTTTGCCATTAATAAATCATTAACAGTATCAGTGGATAAATGGTTACGTGTATCATCTATAAATTTAAAACAGAAAGTGCATTTTGTCAAAATTTCACACGATTATCGTCTCTTTACGCATGCGTCAACTTTTTTTGAAGGATTCTCCCCTCAAAAACGATAAGACTGATTGATTAACCTGTTTAGCCTAGGGGGATGGAAAAGGGTTGATTGAAAACGGATGGAAATATATTTTTGCTCTGAGGTTAAAAGCTAAAGCTTTTTTTTTTTTTTTTTTTTTTTTTTTTTAAGAACTCATGTTTTCACTACTAAATATGCATATTTTTCACAAAATTTTAAAGAGAGCTTGGAGATGGTTGTATTTATAACTGATTGAAATGTCAAAGAGTTCGGAAGATGAGGACTATTTTTTATTGCTATGTTAAAGGAGCCGACGAGAAAACAAACAAAAAAGCGAGAAGAAAGCATCTCTTTTACAACTGGATAACAATATTTTTTCCCGAAATTTGTACACGGGCTGTAAAACCGTTTTATTTATCACCCATAAAGATTTTAAGAGTTAGGACAAAAATAACTTTTTATTTTAAAACTATGAAACGATACTGCGTAAAAAAAAAAAAAAAAAAAAAAAAAAAAAAACAAGAAAATGAATGCTAATCACTAAATATCAATATTTTTTCGCGAATTTTTCTTCTTAAAATATAATTTCATACAAAATCGGGTTTAAGATGTAAAATAATAAAAACTTGATTATTATTATTATTTATTTATTTATTATCACGGGCCCGGGCAACGCCGGGCGGGGGTCAGCTAGTTTTTTATTAAATTAAACAGACTAAATCCCTTTTCACATTCAGCAGTGCTAAATGGCAGGTTCACTATAAAGTTTAGAAGTTTGCATAAATTAATAAATTCATTTGGATTTTTACACTCTGCTAAAATTCACCGTCTAACTGTCTCACATTAGAATTTATGTTTGGTGTGAGACCAAATTTTCAAAATCGGGTGATTGGCAAAAACTAAGTGTTAAAAAAGCTAGGCCTAGGCGTCAAATTTCACATCCAGGAATAATTTTGTAGTCGTCAAATGCTATAATGTAATTAGTTGCATTTGACGACTAACGACTGCAAATTTCGAACACTGTCTACTCTACATAAACTTTGATATTAAAAATCATTTTTAAATTAATAAGGTTAGATAACCAGATAAATAAATACCTGAATAAATCCGGTATTGGTACAGCCAGGGCAGGCGTGCTTCCTCATCGCGTTTTCCTCTTTCCTCGTGCGAAAATAAACAAACATGGCGCCGCGCGTTCGTTGCCATTTTCCAAAATCAAACTACTCAGATGAGATGGCTGTAATCCACTGTTCCTTTACGGTTTGCGGTAGCGAATAACGGTGATTTACTAAAATTGCCCGTGATCTGCCGTAAAAGACTGTAACAACCTGTATTTCTTTCTCTCTTGGCCGTAAATGACTGTTGGACCAGGGATAATCCTGTAAAAATGATCAGTTACGGTCAATGACAGAATTTTACAGCCAATAACTGATTTTTAACGGGTAAGAGCAATATTTACAGTAATACGGTAATGTACAGTAAATTATGCAGTAAAGCACCGTAAAGCAACGGCTATTTTTAACAGTGTATCATAAATTTTATTTTTCAAAATTAAAACAATTTTATTATTCTTAGCACAATAATAATATTGTTAGAAATATAAACGAATGTATTGGTAGTTTCTAGACATTCTATGCTTGCTAAATTATAACGAAATGCATTTGTTTAGATAAAAAAATTTAACGATCAAAATCTTTTTAAAATAATTATTTTGTACAGAAACAACACAATTGTAAATTTTTAATTTTTCCTTTAGTTTAAGAAATTTCTATAAAATGGCTAACAGAATTTTCAGAAATAAACAAATCAACGGCATAAAAATAAGTTTTAAATACAAGAATTCCCTGGAGAATTTTATCTTACTGACATGTTAAATGTAATACCGTGCGCTTTCCTAGCATTGTTTGTAAAGCAGCTGCGATTTTCTCACGGTGCAAATTTATGAAAGGATTTAAAGTTTAGCTGTCAAATAAAAAAATACTTCCTACTAACGCTGCCAGAAATTGTCGTATAAAAGTATGACTGAAACTTTTGACTTTTAAATTGTCATTTTACGATAAATTTAATGGAAAATCCAAATATGATATAAAAGATATTGGTATTCAATTTTTTCTAGTTTAGAGCATTTACTACATGTAGACGAATTCCTACGCAAAATTTTAATGCTTTAATAAGTAGACGAACATTAAGTTCGAAGCCGCAGTGGTCGCCCGATGATGCCCGATGCTCCGAGCCCAACCCGTCCCTATTTTTTCTGCTGCATTAAACTTATCGTATAGTTTTACCAGTGGCGTCTTTATTTTGTGTCTGTACGATGGTCCGGTGTGTCGGCGTAAAGGGAATGGGGCCGTTGGGCGTTTCTCGTCCGAGAATCTAGACATTATCACTAATCGATTGGTTTTAGTCACATTTTTAGACGAAGATTTGCGGTAAAGTTAGTATGTGTTCTTTTATTTACGACTCTACATTATTTTCTGAAATTGATTCGTAGATTTGTATACACCATGCATGAAGAAGCTGAAATCCAATAATTCCTACATATGCTACATAGGAAGCTAAATTTTAGTTTAATTAGAAAAAGCGTAGCACAGTTTAAAATTCTCCTTCTGGAGTTTCTGTCAATAAACGGAAATGTGTTTGCGAACTTTTGTGCTGCCCTGTATATGTATATGATCTGCAGAATTTATACACACCAAATAATAGACATAAAGTGAGTTAAATTTAAAATCGCGTTTAGCAACTTAAAACGCACTTCGAGGAATTATTGTTAACAGACAGTAGAGAATTCTTTTGTGCGTACCTGTAAATGAACGATGACTGCTATGCACACAATATTCTGTAGTAAGCCTCTTGTAATGCACTTTAGTGATATATATATAAATTTCAATGCGTTTAAAATAATGAAACATTATTTAAATAAACCGCAGACGATTTTTCTCCATAGACTTAATGTAACGGAATTCTTTTGACTGTCCCTGTAAAGTAACTATAAGTGCTATGCACACCCTATTCCATATTAAGCTTCTTGTAATGCACCTTAGTGATATATATCAATTACAATGTGTTTGAAATTGTGTAACATCATTAAAATAAACCACAAATGATTTTTCCCCATAGACCGTAATGTAACGGAATTCTTTTGAGTGTCCCTGTAAAAAAAGTATAAGTGCTACACACTTCAGTTGAAATAGGGAACATGCTATAGATAACAACAATAACATATAAAAATTGCAGGGCATTCCGAGCATATTTACGGGAGTTAGAGCACGGACAGACGGCCAGACAAACCGAAGTCATAAACACTTTTCAACTAGGTTGGAAAGTGTTAAAAAGGGAAGCGTCCATAACGATATCTCAATACTAGCATTTACGTAGTTTCTGTGTAGAAAAATATATTTTATCAGATTTTTTTTTCTAGTTTTCGAAATTATTGAATATGGCCATAATTCCAGCTATTTTCTATATTATCATAGTTATCATATTTAATGAGGTATTATATCCCAGAAAGAAATTGCTCCTAGCATTTTAAAAGGACATATACATGGCTTGCTTTCGGATCCAGTCAAAACTACACTTATGTCTCTGAATTAAAAATAGTGAGTGGAAAATTTTTATTTCAAACTTTTTGCCGACTATATACATCAATGCTTGACGAATTGTTCTTGAACTCCGATAATGTAACGAACATGTTTAACTTCATAATTTTCAGTGAAGATTTAGTCGCAATGACAATTAATTTTAAGCCTAAAATTAATTTTATTAATACAATAATTTTTTCAATCATCCAAGTAAGAGAAAAATCTCAAAATGGTCTATAACTGTAGCAAATGATTGTGTGTATCCTGTTGAACTTTTATATGCATTTGTGTAAGTGTAGCACGAATATTCGTGAAGTTGTTAACATTTATTATTTATAGAGTGTTCAACCCTTATAGAGTGTTATCCTACAGAGTATTCGACAGAGTGTCCAAATTTAACTCTACTTTCCGAAACTTGACAAAGAACAGTAGAAACAGTATACTGAATTTACAAAATAAGTATACTGAATATTTGATGCAATGTGGGCATTCACTTGCGTGAAAGATTCCAGAACTTTTATTTCACAGTTTGTTAGTGAACTATTTATGGCAACATATATAGAACGTCTAGTAAAATATTGCGAAAATTCACAATGATAGTGACATATAGTGACTTGCTTTCTAAAAGTAGCTGGATTATAAGGGACTTTCCACAATTTGTCAATCAGCTCACTGTATCGCCGGTATCATTCTGAGTTTTGACGATATTTGTCTCGACGTATTATATAAGTTGCCCTAAATAGTTGACTACCAAATTATATACTTGCTTTCTAAAAGTAGCTGGATTATAAGGGACTTTCCACAATTTGTCAATCAGCTCACTGTATCGCCGGTATCATTCTGAGTTTTGACGCTATTTGTCTCGACTTATTATATAAGTTGCCCTAAATAGTTGACCACCAAATTATAAAATAAAAAATGTGGAATCTCACACGGATACTAAGTTAAAAATTATTTCATACAAATGGCCATATCTCATCAAATATTCAGTATATTTATTTTGTGAAAGCTGTATACTACTTCTACTGTTCTTTGTCAAGTTTCTGGAAAATGGTGTTAAATTTGTTTGAAAACACTGCATGCTATAAACAAAAAACATTTAATTTTTTTACATAAACATTAACATCTTCACGAACATGTTTGCTATGTTTACACAAATGAATATAAACGTTTAACAGGACTCACACAGTCATTTGTAGCAAACTGTCCAGTCATTTGATCGTTTCTATAGAAAATGGTTACATAACCGAAATATAACTCTATTTTGACAATAATATGGGCAATAAAATGGTCAGAATAGAGTTAAATTGCGGTCATGTAACCGTTTTCCATAAAAACGTTTAAATGACTGGACAGTTTGCTGCAATTTTTTAACAATGCAGTGACAAACCATGTTGCATATTTTCTGTTTCTTGGATGATCGAACACATTATTTTATTATTAAATTTATTATTAGCCCCCTAATTGTCCTCGCGACTACATCTTCAATGAAAAACACGAAGTCAAACATGTTCTTTACATCATCGAAGTTCAAGAAAAATTCGTCAAGCATTTATGTAAATATTTGGGAAAACGTTTGAAATAAAAAAATTCCGGTCTCTTTCCTTAATTTAAGGACATGTGTATACACAGGCAAATGTGATTATGATTTTTTTTTTATAAAATTTCACTAAGCACGAACTCGGTGTATAAAAAATCAGTACAAAAACCCTTAACGGGTTAAAAGTGTTGACGCAGCACTTTCTTTTGGCTCTATGAATTTTAAATATGGGTCTTAAAAGCAATGATATCAAATTTAAGTGACGCTATGTTAATAATTTTTTTTTGAATCATAATTTTCTTTTTAGTTTTATTTATGTTCACAGGTGCAATTATTATTATCTTAATATGAAAAAAATATATAAAATTTATTCGCTGATGCTTTTTCATTCACATCTCTCATGAATTCAAAATATGGGTTTTAAAAGAAATGATATCAAAATTTGAGTGACACCTTGACGTTAATTTAATAGGACTCTTTTAAAATTCAATTTAAATTATTTTTGGTTTGTCTTCTAAAGTATATTTACACATACAAACAATACTTTTAATTTTTCAATACACTTTTAAATATATTACTTTCACTGAGCCTATATTATGTATTGAAATGTATTTATTTCAATAAATTGATTTATCTTCTGTGCCACGCTATCCAAAATCATAAGTAAAATTTATGTAAATGATTATTTTGCGTCATATTATCCACTTGAATACATTTCCCTTTGTTTGGATACTATGACGCAAAATAATCATTTACATAAATTTTACTTATGATTTTGGATAGCGTGGCACAGAAGATAAATCAATTTATTGAAATAAATACATTTCAATACATAATATAGGCTCAGTGAAAGTAATATATTTAAAAGTGTATTGAAAAATTAAAAGTATTGTTTGTATGTGTAAATATACTTTAGAAGACAAACCAAAAATAATTTAAATTGAATTTTAAAAGAGTCCTATTAAATTAACGTCAAGGTGTCACTCAAATTTTGATATCATTTCTTTTAAAACCCATATTTTGAATTCATGAGAGATGTGAATGAAAAAGCATCAGCGAATAAATTTTATATATTTTTTTCATATTAAGATAATAATAATTGCACCTGTGAACATAAATAAAACTAAAAAGAAAATTATGATTCAAAAAAAAAATTATTAACATAGCGTCACTTAAATTTGATATCATTGCTTTTAAGACCCATATTTAAAATTCATAGAGCCAAAAGAAAGTGCTGCGTCAACACTTTTAACCCGTTAAGGGTTTTTGTACTGATATCATTACTTTTTTAAGGTTATTGATGAAAATGTCAATTAGTCGAAATTAAGTATAGGGTATAAATTAATCATTAGAATAAAATTTTAAAGAAATGCTAAAAAAGACCCCTTGGACCCCAATAAAATATGAGGGTGGTGGCCCAGGGAGAGGAATCCAAGACTCAACTTTTAAATTATACAGCGAGAGAGTAACACAATTAGAAGGATGAAAATGCATGGCAAAACCCGTTTGTTCCATCTTCCTCCGCCAAAGGGCGCAATCTTTTCTATACAAACATAGCTGAAAATTTTCAGGCTGTCGATTCCGAGTCAAATGAGCCATACATCGTCGTGATCGGTCCCATAGAACGCGATAGGGAAGTGCCCCTGGTGGTGAAACTTGGAACTAAAATCAATATATCCTGTCGATGTCTAGTCGAATGAATCAAACCGCATTGTGATGGGACCCATAGGACTTGAGATAGCTGCAAAATCCGTTAGTTCCATCTTCCACCACCAGGGGGCGGACTCTGTTCCATGCAAACATAGTTGAAATCTTTGAGGCTGTCGATTTCGAGTCGAATGAGCCATACCTCATCGTGATGGGGCGCATAGGACCCGAGATAAGAAAGCGCCCCCTGGTGGTGAAACTTGTAACTAAAATCTATATATCCTGTCGATGTCGAGTCGAATGAATCAAACTGCATTGTGATGGGACCCATAGAACTCGAGTTAGCAGCAAAATCCGTTAGTTCCATCTTCCACCACCAGGGGGCGCTCTCTGTTCTATACAAACATAGCTAAAATCTTTCAGGCTGTCGATTTCAAGTCGAATGAGCCATACCTCGTCGTCATCAGGCCCATAGAACACAAGATAGGAAAGCAGCCCCTGGTGGTGAAACTTGTAACTAAAATCTATATATCCTGTCGATGTCGAGTCGAATGAATCAAACTGCATTGTGATGGGACCCATAGAACTCTAGTTAGCTGCAAAATCCGTTAGTTCCATCTTCCACCACCAGGGGGCGCACTCTGTTCTATACAAACATAGCTGAAATCTTTCAGGCTGTCGATTTCAAGTCGAATGAGCCATACCTCATCGTAATCGGGCCAATAGAACACGAGATAGGATAGTGTCCCCTAGTGGTGAAACTTGGAACTAAAATCGATATATCCTGTCGATGTCGAGTCAAATGAATCAAACTGCATTGTGATGGGACCCATAGAACTCAAGTTAGCTGCAAAATCTGTTAGTTCCATGTTCCACCACCAGGGGGCGCACTCTGTTCTATACAAACAGCTGAAATTGTTGAGGCTGTCGATTTCGAGTTGAGTGAGCCATACCTTGTCATGATCGAGGCCATAGAACCTGAGATAGGAATGCACCCCCTGGTGGTCAAACTTGAAACTAAAATTGATATATCCTGTCAATGTCAAATTGAATGAATCAAACCATGTTGTGATGGGACCCATAGAACTCGAGTTAGTTCCAAAATCCATTAATTTCCCCTTCCACTGCTAGGGGCGCACTCTGTTCTATATGAACATAACTGCCCCTGGTGGTGAAACTAAAATCAGTAAGTTCTATCGAGGTCGAGTCGAATGAGCTAAACTGCATCACGATTAGGAATGCACAACCTGTCGCCCGTGATGGGTAACTGGTGGCCCGCAGAGACCATACATGCCAACCTATCCAAAATTTTCAAATTTCCTTAATAATTCGTGAGAAAAATGCGCAAATTTTGTCCATAGATCGTAGGAAAATATGAATTTCATCGATCAGGTGCATAAAAATATGAATTGCATCGACTGGATGCAAATTTTGTCGAATGGGCATGGAAAAATCACAAATTTCGCCATTTTATCGCTAGAAAAAAAAACGCAAATTTCAATAATCGGTCAACAGAAACCAGAGATGCCAAAATCGGTAATTCTGGAGTTGTAAATTTTGTCAATCACTCAAAATCTTGAATTTTGTAAATCAGTTGAAAAAACCTGCAAATTTTGTCGATAAGGCACTTAAAATCGCAAATTTCATGGATCGAGCAACGAATTTCATCGAATTGCATGGAAAGATCGCGAATTTCAACGAACAGTCGCGGAAAAAATTTGCAAATTGTCCATAGATTGTGGGAAAACATTATGAATTTTGTCTATCGGTTCTGCAAAATTATGAATTTTGTCGATAGGCATGGAAAATCGCAAATTTCGTATATTGGGCGTGGAAAAATCAAGAATTCCATCGAATGTTTGTGAAAAAATTGTAAATTTCAACAAACGGTCAAAAAAAAAAAAAAAAAAAAAAAAAAAAAAAAAAAATCAAAATTTTGCCTAGAGTCTAGAGAAGAAAAATTGTGAATTTCATTAAATGGCCGACGGAAAGCATATCAGTTGAAAATCACGAATTTTGTCAATCAGGCACAGTAAAAACATGAATTTTGTGGATCGGGAGAAGGAAAATCATAAATTTTGTTGAACGCATGCATAAAAATAATGAATTTTGTTTATCGGGCATATAAAAATCATTAATTTCGTCAAACAGATCCATAAAAATCAAGAAAGTCATCAATCGGGTGCGTAAAAATCTTGAATTTCATCGATCAGGCGTGTAAAAATATAGGACAAAATTGCCATTCGTCAATCGGCGAGTAATACTGAAAATTTGGCGACTGACTTTACTGCCACCACTGGTCAAACTTAATAGTCCCAATTGCGATGATTGAATGGAAAAAGATTTTTTCCATGCTGTCGCTTGACAAATTTCAAAACCCTTTGGCGAATTTCACGATTTTTTCCCCGAAATTATTTGACGGATTGTGACTTTTTTTCTTCTCGAAGCCATTTGACGATATTCGAAAAAATTTTCCCCTGAAACCAGTTGATGAATTTTGTGATTTTTCCACTATCAATGAATTTTGTGAGTTTTCTGCTATCAATTGATGAATTTCGTGATTTATCGGCTATCGATTAATGAATTTCACGACTTTTTCCATGAACGAACAAATTGTGCACTTTTTTTTCCACTGCTATTCGACGAATTTTGCAATTCTGTTCCGCGATTGTTAGACAAATTTCACTATTTTTCTCCCGAGATCATTTGATGAATTTTGTGATTTTTTCCCCCCGAACGTATTTGACGAATTTCTCTAATTTTTTCACGACAGTTAGACATAATTAATTTTTTTCCTGCAATGCCTGATTTCTTTCCCGAGACCATTTGACGAATGTCGCGATTTCTTTCCCAACACTATTTGACAAATTTCGCCGTTTATTCCACAATCGTTTGACAAATTTCTTAAATTTTTTATCAAGTATTTGTAAATTTGTTATTGGTCATTGCTGAAAAACAGGAGTAAAAAAATCCATGTACTGGCCAGTGGTCACTGAGTAAAAAAGTTGAAACCTATACATAAAAGTTGAACCTATACATAAAAATCATGAATTTTTTAGAACGGGCACATAAAAACCACAATTTTGTCAAGTAGCCGCATAAAAATCACAAATCCATCTAGTGGGTGCATTCTTCCAAATTTGCAACCGAACAGTGCTGTATGTATGGATAATGCTAATTATCCCCCCCCCCTACCCAACATCTCCTCGAAACAAAATTCTCTCTGTGCTACTGATGGTGGTCCTCGACAACCCAACAATTTTTTAAGTGGCCCTTCGCCTAAAAAGATTGGGCACCTCTACTATCAATTAACAATAAATTAACGTATGGCTTGTGTCATGCATTCATGAGCGGTGATTGCAATGCAAATTCTTATTTACAAGAATAAGACTTATATTAGGTATTTTATTATTTATTTATTGTTTGTTTACTTATTTTGATTTGATTTTCTTGTCCTTTTAGAAATTGACTTTAGATTGTTACTTAAATGGTGAGATGATTGTCAATTACCTGTTTTATCGATAAAAATGATACAAGGTAAGGAAATTGCATCATGTCGAGTGAATATTTAGGAAGTATTTTAAAACCCGCAGACTAAAGAAGATTTGTGTTTTACTTGTTAGCTATATTTTGCAACTCTCCAAATTACTGCAATGTAAATATAGTATGAAGTTAACTTTCCTCTGTTGTATAGCTAATTTTATTGGAAAAAACCCCTGAAAATGCATTGTTGTAGTAATCAATTATTTTTGCAGTTGTGTAAATTCTGTCATAACAATTTTCAACTAAGGGAAATCTTACATTGGACATTTAATCACAGTATTTCAAATAAGAAAACTTAAAATATTTGCAAATTAAAGAAATGAAAAGAGATTTTGTTTAAAATTACATCTAAAGATTTTTTTTTTTTACAAAAAATGCAAAATTCGCCAGTCATTCGGGAAATTATCACAAAATTCTACTAATAAAATGGGACTGTAAACAAACCGGTTCAAAATGTGTCCTTTTTAAAAATTAAATTCCATCCCAGCAGCTCTGTTGTTATGTTAGTCGAGCACTAACTGATCGACCAAATTTTTTAATCTCGCCAACATTTTTTTTCTGACCAATCTTTAACATAAGCTAATAAAGTATAGCCAACATTTTAACATTGCTATATAGTATCTAAAAAAACTTACTTAAAAATAGCTGAAATATAACCTTGATAAAATACGTAAACACAAACATATCAATACAAATAACAAAATCTCATGTAATCGGGTAGGGGAGACCGGTACACAGTGGACCACTTTTTCAGTTAATTTTTTTTTTCTCTTTAACAGACTGACCAATCTGTATGAAAATATTTTTGAATATTCCTTAAACCTTCTTACATCCATCATAATTTTCTCACAACATAGTTTTCAATACATTAAAAATATATATATATATACACTGGTCCACCCACCAGGGTACAGTGGACCACTATTAGGTATTATCTAAAATATAATATAAATCTATTTTTCATTAATCTAATTCTTTTTTGTTGCCTCTTCATTCGCAAAATAACATAGTAATATAAATTTTGAAACAAAAACAAAAAATTAATTATATTTTGAAAATAATAACAGATTAATACAGGAACAATTGCAATTTAGTTGAAGTTATTACTTAAGTACAAAAAAAATCAGCTCACAATAAAATTTGCAAATGAAATTCCAAAATACTTATCAGTAAGATTGAGCCTGGAATTTTCAAGAAATAATTTTGGGTCTGCGAGCAACATTATGAAATCATTGACATCAACAGCAGATTCATCTACAGTTTCGGGAGAAATAAACTGATTTCCATTCAATTTGCATCTCATGAATCTTACTTGAATAGAATCATCAACAATTAGACTACAGTTATATTTATCAAAGGCAGTAAATACAAAACAAAATATTTCTTACTATGTTAAAAAAATTGTTATTTTTATTTGTTTACTTTATTTTACAGTTAATTCTACTTTAAAACAATCTTTCTTTATAGAAAACAATTGTTACATATTTTGAACATTCTGCATTAGAGGAGCAGAGTGGATTGTGGACCACTGTGCCCCAGGAGTGGGTGGTCCACTGTACCACATGTTGAAGTTCAATAAATAATCATATTAATATTGTTTATAGCTTTCTTTTAAACATAATAACTTTAAAGTAAAATAAAAACAAGTATCTTAGCTTTTCAAAAAAGCTGTTTTATTTTATTTATCTACAACCTTTAATTACTAAAAAAATAAAAATATGATGATGAAAAATTTTACTTTTAGAAGCTCAAAACAACAAAGCAGGATAAAATAGTTCAATCTGAGCTAAACATACTTTCTGAAGGCTATAAATAATCATTGCAGTGCTGTTGTCTATTAGGATAGAAGAGAAGCTTAAAAAAAATTTAAATAAATAAAATATTAGGGGGTGGTCCACTGTGTCCATAGGTTCACTGTGTACCGGTCTCCCCTATATTAATGATAGGCTTAGTCAATAAAAAAAATGTTAAAGTAAGCCATAACATAAATTAGAAACATTGTATTTCATAATGAAAACCTCGTATCTAATTTTATATACATAAAAGTGAAAACTTACGTTATATAAATTCCCTATATAATATACCAAAGTTTCATCACAATTAAACGTATTTCAATCACACTGAAATAAAAAGTTTTAGTTATTAAATTTGTGTGAGGTGAATGATGGGAAAGTTTGATTTGGAGAGTTGGAAAATATAGCTAACAAGTAAAAAACCAATCTTCTATCGTCATCAGATATTTCAAAGACTTCTTTAAAAGATTCACTGATTATTTTTAACGATAAAACAGGTAATACTATTGACAATTATCTCACCATTTACGCCACTAAATCAAAAGACAATTTTTAAAAGGACAATCTAATCAAAATAAGTAAACAAACAATAAATAAATAAATAATAAAATACCTCATATGAGTGTTTGAACTTTGAAGGGGGCGGGGGGGCTATGAGACCTATAGCGGCAGGGCTGTCGTCTCGAATGATCCAAACCATATGAGTGTTATTCTTACAAAAACAACATTCGAGACTCGTTGAAAACAAACAGATGATTGATTTGTTGATTAGAGGCTGTTTCAAATTAACTGATAAAAAAAAAAAAAAAAAAATCTGAATCTTTTTTTCCTTTAAAAAATGACAAATTAAATATATAAATAATAATTAAATTATATATATATAATTATAAAATATTTCAATATTTTAATCAAGGAATCTAAATATTTTTCGACTTAATGAAGATTTTGAAATAAGAAATTCTTTATTATAACAAAAAAGAAAAATATACAAACAATAATTTAATTTAATACATATATATTACATATTAAAAATTGCATTAAAAACTGTTTTCGTATTAAAAAAAAAAAAAAAAAAGAATCTAAATAGTTTTTCAGCGATATGGATATGCTTTAACGTTTAACTGTAACCGTAATAGGCAAGAGCTTCCTTATTGCGCAGTAATAAAAAGTAGTGAAAAGGCTGAAGATATGTAATGTTAGTCTACCAGAAAAAGCATAAGAAAATAGTCCGATTTTAAAAGTGGATTATATTGAAAACAAGAGTTTTCCTACGTTAGCGCAATATCTTAAACGCTTCATCTAAAACTGATTAATATAATATATTAATTTTAAAAAAATCGTTCGATCCATTTTCGAGATAACAACTCTGTGCCCATTACACCATTACATTTTCCATTTTCGCTTAAAAATTGGTTTCCAGATCTCAAAATCTACTGCATGTAGAAATCTATAAATTTCAGGATAGAGTTAGGCCATAGATATAAGACTAATGTGAAAAAAATCGAAACGGTATGCCTCATATTTACTGAGATATTAAATGTCGGTGTTTCGATTTTCCTTTGATGTCCTGCTAGCTGTATATATGAGAGTGACGGAATCTTCGGTTTTGGGCTTACGGTTTTCGGTTTTTCGCTGCGTCACTCAAGAGACTACCGTCTCTTATGATATAAACAAGCACTTCATAAATGTTCATCCTCGAAAATAACCTGTTTGATGGCTGAAACTATTTCAATAAAAGCTATACAAACACAGTTATAGAAATTAACTGCTGATAACACATGTAAAAAATTATATCATTCTGAAAGTTGATACTCATTTTTGCATGTGCTCCAAAATAATTCCATTATTTACGATCGATTTTTTTATTAATTTGAAAAAAGTCGTTGTTTCTTACATAATTTTATTTTTTTATTTTTAGCTTCGTGTCAATTTACTAGTATTCAAGTCCATAAAGAAATACTAATAACAATATTAAATAAACCAATGATATCGGCGAATCACAACATACCATATAGTGCCATATTGTGTTTAAAGTAAATTATTTTTTTTTTTTGCAAACAAGGCCCATTTTGTCACAGGTATTTTACTCTCATTAGTGAATAACCAGAACTGTAGCATATGGAGTAATGCAAATCGATAAACTGTGCATGAACTGCCTCTGCATTCTAATTAGAACACTCTATAATGTGAATTTACCGCTTACTTCATGTTTCTTTTTTCTTTAAGGAGAAAAATGTTCCGTCACGGGTGCCCGTTACCACTGACTTCTGCAGCAGAAAGCGATTCGTGCTTTAAAAGAACACGAATGTTTAGAGATTACGTTATGAAACACGGTGCAGGACAAGTTATTGGCCTACAAATGAAAGAACTGCTTTTTTCTCAATTTTTAGAAGATTGGTTAATTTCGAAAATATTTCTTAATGTCTTGTCTTCTCGTACTTCGGCGTGACTAGATTCTACGGCGAGGAAAGATTCTAGGAATATTGTTTCATTGGGCAAAGCATAAGTCTTCTAGCTGAAAAAAGGCATAACTAAACATGTTGCTGTAATTCCTCAAGAAAAAATTTGCGCTACGTTACACATGTATAAAATGCGTTGAAAATATAATTCATGCAATTGGAAGTTATTTTAAGAAAATGCTTATCACATGCATACATTTTATTATAAGATGTATTTACTGATGTCTTTATTCTTGGTCCATCTTTCTTTGAATAAAACATGTTTTCTTCACGTGTGCCTTTTACTGCAAACTTCTACTGCAGAAAGCGATTAGTGCTTTATTATGTACAAGTATGTTTACAGACTATATATAGAACATGGTACAACATTAGTTGTCGGTCGACAAATAAAAGAACTGCTTCGTTGTCACTTTCTAAATGATTGTGTAATTTCGAGAATTTTTCTGAATGCTTGGTTTTCTCATTCTCCATACTTTAATTCGTGTGACTTCTGTTTGTGAGGATTCTAAAATTATATTTTCATTGGACAAAGTATACGGATTCTACTGAAGAAAGCATTACTAATCATATTACCCTAATTCCTAGATAAACACATTGCGTTAGCATTACCATGCTATAAAAGGCTATGGAAATATGGTTGCTGCAATTGGAAGTCAGTTTGAGCACATTCTTAGACACCTGCATACATTATATTATAGTATGGATTTACTGCTAACTTTATTCTTGGTCTCTTTTTCTTTCAAAATAAACATTTTACGTCGCATGTGCCCGTTACTGCAAATGTATGCAGCAAAAACGATTAGTGCTTTACAAGATTAAGAATTCATTTTCACTTTTTATATCATTAGGATATTCATCATACACTTGCCTTTCTCTCGTCTTGAATCCGTGTGACTTCTGGTTGTGGAGTTACTTGATGAAATATATCTCCACTAATGATTAGGTAATTACAAGAAGTTTTCTGAATGCCTGTACTTCTGGTTCTGGAGATTCTGGAAATATCGTTTCTTTGACAAAGTATACGGACTATATATAACAAAGGCATAACAAAAAATGCTGCTATGATTACCCAAAAACATTTTTGCGTCATCATTGCATAAGCTACAACGGGCTATAAAAATATGATTGATACATTTGGCAGTCACTTTGGGCACATGCATAAAAGCCTTGCCCACTTGCATCTGTATAGATTATATTCTAGGGAGTATTTGCTGGTGATTTCCTTCTTGGTTTCTTTGTATTTGAACTGAAGGGTGTTCAAAAACGTATTCTCGTTACCACGAACTTTTGCAGTACAAGGCTATTTGTTTTTATCAAGTAAAATATGTTTAGATACTACTTTTTGAAACATTCTAAAACACCCCTTATTCACCGACAATTGAAGGAACTACTTCGTTCTCGCTTTTTAAATCATTAAGTTATTTCAAGACGTTTTCTGAATATCTAGTTTTCTACTTCAGCAGACTTGCATCCTGCAACTTCTGGTTGTGGGGATTACTTAAATATCGTTATAATAGAGCAAACAATACAGATTCTCTCTGAAGAAAGCATGACGAAACATGTTACTGTAATTCATCAAAAAACACTTTGCGTTATAGTTCCACACGCTAAAATGGGCTTTGAAAATGCCATTGTGCAATTTGAAGACACTTGGTACACATGCTTGAATAAATGAAGTTTTATGCTACCCATTTTTTTTCTTTATGCACCACTTTTCACATTGTTGTCGAAATTTAAAGTGTTAATTTTCATTGCAGGATCTGTCTATTCCCCATGGTTCATATAATGCATCTACCAAATATCAACGAAATATATGAGACTGAAGTGTCATTACATATTATTATGTGTGGTCACTTTAATTACACACAGTACTTTTATCAAGACGTGTCAGATATTTTATTTGAATTTTGTAAGTTACTGATTTTTTAAAAGATGCATACATTAATATTTTGAATAAAATTTTAACAAAATGGTATTTATTCATCCAATGGAGTATAGATGTTTTCAATAATAATCATAAAATATAACAAAATTTGACGAATACGTTGCACATTAAATAGAAATATGCACTAGTTTACACAAAAAAAAAACAATTATAATAGTCCAATATATATACACATAAATCCGTTATGTTTACCATTTAGAATATGAAACATTAGTCAATATTTTATATTTCCTTAATAAAAAAAGACATATAAATCGTTTAAGAACTAGAAGGTAGTAACTTTGAACTAATAGCTAAGTAGATATATCTTTTCTAAGAATTAACGACAATTTTAAATTGAATTAAGAATAATACCTTTTATTTTTATAGGATTAAGAAATTTCAGATTCTATGCATGTTATATTTAAAAAGCGTTTAAAAATTAATTGTTTTAAATTTATAAAATACAGACATTAAATATTTGATGTCATGATGCTTAATATTGTTTTGAATATACAATTAACTAAATAAATCAAATACAATGAATTGTGTTTTGATAAAACAACAGAACTTATTTTAATATTTTCCCTTTCTCTTTTATTTATGCAACTATACGTAACCACAAAAATATACTAAATAAATATTTTACGTTCTTTTCTTTAAATCTTTTAACTCTATAAGCGTCGTTTCACAGTTTATCAATCTTTAATTCATGTCACTCCATCTTAAATTCTTTAAATAATTCCACATTTAAATAAATAATAAAGTAGATTTGTTTTTATAATTGTATGTACTGTTTCCAAGGTTTAACTAAATCCAATTACAAATCTTACGTAATGTATAGACCGGGAGGCGGCAGCACAGACAATCACCTCATCGAGTTCACGGTTGAAATTTCAGAATTAGTTAAAACTTGATTCGCATATTAAAACGCAATCGGTCTGCCAAGTCATATCTTGGTGGAAAACACCCGAAAACCCGATTTTAGCGGTTGGCTCGTAGGTTAACATTGTGTGTTCCTGCTCCCAGTCCTCCATATTTTCATACTTTTGGGTGCAGGAAAACACAATGGTAAACCTACGAGTCATTCGCTAAAATCGGGTTTTAAGGTGTTTTCATCAACGATATGACTTGGCAGACCGATTGCGTTTTAATATGCAAATCGAGTTTTAACTAATTCTGGAATTTCAGCCGTGAACTCGATGAGGTGATTGTCTGTGCTGCCGCCTCCCGGTCTAATACTTTGAGAGCTGCTGATGAAAGAAATAAAATAAATAAACAAAATAATCAGTTTTTTTTAAAATAAAAATAAATGTATTTCAAAGACCATTTAAATTAAAATAGTTTTTATTTAAATGCATACATTCCCATGAAAAAATTTACTTTTGATTAAATAAATGGATCATTTGCTATAAGAAAAAATACTATTAATTTATTTAAAAAATTATTTAATAAATATGTAATTTTAAATTTAGAAAAAAATTCACAATTACATTTTACTTTCTCAATTGATATATTTTGAAATGTTTCTTTTGCAAAATATATAATATACAGGGTGTCCCAAAAGTCTCCGTACAACTTCAACAATTTATTACAAAAAAATAATAGACCTATAGCAAAAATAATTACAACAGTACATAGAGTAACTTAAAAAGATTTTTGTCTGTTCATAGATGGCGCTACACAAGTAAAAGAATTTTCAAAAACGTCATTCATTCAAAATGGCTGATCCCGTGAAGAAAGCGCAATGCATCGCGTGGTTCATGGAAACGAAATCTGATACTCAAACACCGAACGAAAGTGAACAGTCTCGTGGAATTGAAACAAAATATCCAAACAGTTGTAATTATTGTTGATGTTAGCATGCTGAAACGCACGTGGATGGAATTGGAATATCGACTTGATATTCTTCGTGCGACGAAAGGATCTCATATAGAAGTATACTAAGGTAGTAGAAAAAACACTTTAATTTACTCTGTGTACTGTTGTAATTATATTTGCTGTAGGCCTATTATTTGTTTTGTAAAAAATTTTTGAAGTTGTCAGTAGGTATGGTATAGAATAACTGAAGGCATAAATAAATATTAAAGGTAGTAAATAGTAATTTTTTTAGAATTAGAAATAAATAAAAGTTTGTAGTTAAAAAATAAAATCCAAGTTCACCCTTCTTGTAAACTGTCAGGTAACTTTAGTATACCCTCTAAATTTTAGTACGTATTAGTTAAGAGTTTTAGTAGCAATTTTTAACTTAAATTAAGCTTCTCAGCACCTCCAAAGCTAAGTTAGTGCTAGTTATAAACATTATACCATTAATTATATTTCGTTAGTACATAACCATTTATCCCTACAATCTCATATTTATATAAGTTATATAAATTATAAATATTAAATTATATATAGATAATATATAGCCAAAGGTCCAAACCCTCTCTTAATTTAGTAAATTATGCATATAATGTCCCGCTTGTAGGAATAAGCAACTCTAGAAAATTTAGTTTCAGTTAAAATTATCGTAGGGTAGAACTATATGTAAATTAAGACCAAAAAACCAAGTAATAGTACTTAAAGTCTAAAAGTAGTACTTAGTTTGTAGTATTAAAAGTGTTATAAAATGTCTAACCCCATTCCTTTTCAGATGCGACGATCATGTACGCTAATGGCCCCGTCGCATGTAAAATCCTTCTCGGGTGTAAAGTCCTCCAAGTTACCTGTGAATTAAATATCTAGGGGTACCTAGTCCGGTGAAGGTCTTGTCACCAGATCAAGGTTCTAAATTACGAGACGAAATCGAGTAGCAATGGCAAGACGTATGGATGTG
Source organism: Maratus michaelseni (assembly GCA_963931845.1). Taxonomy (NCBI): domain Eukaryota; kingdom Metazoa; phylum Arthropoda; class Arachnida; order Araneae; family Salticidae; genus Maratus; species Maratus michaelseni. Next base: position 124,896,031 of record OZ007596.1, on the reverse strand, counting down.
CGATGCAATGAGGAAATAGTAAATATCCCAGTATCTCACATCCGTCCGGCATGACTTTGCTACACTGCGCAGTGCCGAACCGCCTCATCAAAAATCAATTAGCAGCCGGCCAACTAAGAAAAAGCAATTAAAGCAACAAGACGCACTCAAGCCACGTCGGCCTATAGATTTAACAAACAAATCTTTGCCTAGCGGAGAGCAGGCAAATCCTCGCCCCGTTGTCAGGTATCAACTCGTTAAGCTAGGCGAAAACCTGGCAGGTAGGGGCCTGCCAACGGTCTAAGAAAAAAGCCACCTTCTAGAAATCAGGGCTCGCAGCAGCTAGCTAAAAAAATATTGCTTAGCATGGATGAATTTGCACTTTGGTTTTGTCCTTCTTTTGCGGCTTTACAGCTATCTGATTTTAGCATCTGGTCTAGGATGAATATTTTCGGGCACCACAATCGGCCCTCCTGACGAATCTCGGTCCTGAAAGTAAGTGTAGAAGAAATATTTTTAAGCATTTATTCTTCATTCTTTTTAGCTGCACAAAAATGAAAAAGAGAAGGTTTGTGTTTTAAAGTTTGAAGTCACTTTGAACATTCTTACAGGTCGAGGCTATAAAAGATCACTATTTGGCCTAAAAAAAATATACATATATTAAAAAATATATTGTATACAAAATTGTAAGCTAATTTATTTAAACACTTCTCTTATATCTGTATTTGTCTAAATTGGTTATTTACAGCATGTGCCAAAATAGTTGTAACATCATTTAATTACCTAACTGTTGGAAGTAAATGAATAATGCAAATTAAATTAATAGAGAATGCAAAAACTGTCAAAATAAAGTAGGTAATGAGATTATGTTAATGAAATAATTTACCCTCTGGATTTCAAAGAGTTAGAACAGGACTCACACAGTCATTTGCAACACACTGTTAAACATTTGCAGCAAACTGTCCAGTCATTTGACCGTTTTTATAGAAAATGGTTATATAACCGTAATTTAACTCTATTTTGACAATAATAATAATAAAATGGCAATTAAATTGTCAGAATAGAGTTAAATTACGGTCTTGTAAACGTTTTCTATAAAATCGATTAAATGACTGGACAGTTTGCTGCAATTTTTTAACAATGCAGTGACAAACCATGTTGAACATTTTCTGTTTCTTGGATGATCGAAAATATTATTTTATTATTAAATTTATTATTAGCCCCCTTATTGTCCTCTCGACTACATCTTCAATGAAAAATACGAAGTCAAACATGTTCTTTACATCATCGAAGTTCAAGGACAATTCGTCAAGCATTTATGTAAATATTAGGCAGAACATTTTTTAAAAAAAACTTCCGGTCTCTTTCCTTAATTTAAGGACAAGGGTATACACGGACATATGAGATTATGATTTTTTTAATGTTGATAAAAAAGTGAAACATTTCTGCATTCACTAATAAAGGCGATGAAGATAATTATACTTTTGTTTTTAAATATTAAATCATTAGACTTATATTTGAAATATTACTACTTTAGTGTCTTAGTTAAAGTTGTAAAACAAAGTATGATGGTCATTTTTAAAAAAATGACTGAACTTTTCATATCTGAACCATTAACATACCCTTCCGGTTTTACCCCAAGGATGGGGTAATGTTCAAATAATTAAACTTTATATAAAAAACATTTATCAATGAAAATGCTATGAAATAATAAGATATTTAAATTTTTATTATTGTACAAGGATAATTCCAGAGTATGTACCTCGAAATTACTAATATATTGTGTTAAAAATTCTGTCTTGAAAAAACAACCAAGTAATAAAGTATGCGGTTTTATAATACTTTTCCCTACCAAGTTTCACTTATGGCTCCAAATTAATCCAAATGATGGGAAAGGTATATAATGAAACTCAAGTTTAAATTTTAATGGCACACTGCAACATATATTTTTAATGAAGATTTATTACCTAATGTAATGAATGTTTTCTATTTGAAAGAGTAGAAAAAGTCTAATGCAATTATTCCGAAAAATGCTACATTTTTTACAGTAATATTAAAACTATAACAAATTGTTGTTTTCTTTTTAGAAATTACATATTGTATCATACCCTATTTAATGTAAAAAAATGAAAGGAACAAAAACCTTACGTAACCTATAGCAACATAACTTAGATAAATACTGATATTATTTTACGTATACGGTAAAATTACCAAAAGAAATGCGATGACATGGCTATCGTTAAACTGTTCTTAAATTTAAAAAAATAATAATTGTTAGTCAGAATTATTTATATAAAATTTTGTTTTTTACCTCCAATGCTAGTGCATTATAAGCTATTTTAGATGTTATTTATGCACAAAAAAGCTAATAGGGTAACATTAAAAAATAATATTTTAAAAATTAACAACAATAAGGTAAAATAAAGGAAAATCCACAATTTCAGATTAAAATAAAAAAATGCATAAACTTTTTCCAATTCTTTTTTCTATCAAGTAGTCTTTTGATGAGTTAAACATTAACATTATTATTGTTTTATAAGAAGCTGTTGTTTTCCCACTCTAAACGATGAATTCTGAAATTATATTCTAGGTTGTCACATTATCTGGATGAAATTTCTAGATATATACATAATATGATGTTAGTAATATGAAGAATCCCATATCTATCATTACCATTTTTATCATTTCTAATGCTGTATACTCAGAACAAAGTATTTAACATAAAAACGTAGGTATTTGTATAAAATCTAGAATTGTTGTTAGAAATAATGCAATATTTCTTTACACTGTATCAAACTAAAGAAAACAACTATTATAAGCAAAACGATATTTTACTTGAATAGTTTAAGCAAAATAAAAAAAAATAAATAAAAAATAAAAATAAAAGTAAAATAATCTGATGAAGATACTTAAAACAGTCTATATTTATTATTTTCCAGATAACTGCAGTTATGTTTCTTTGAATATCGTAATTGATTATATATTAATATAAAAAAGGTATAGAATTACAATTGTATATTTTATAGTAGTAAATTAATTTATAAGAAAATTTAACATTACTCAGTATTTCTTTTTCTTTCTTAAAAGTCTGGCATAGATTTTTTTTTTTACTTCTGTATCCTAATAGTGATATATAAAACAGTGTATCGTCGTAGTAATTTTTTTAGATTTTATTTTTCCATGCGATTGATATTCGTGATAGATTTCTATAATATTCCCAAGAGGAATCTAGTAAAAAACTTATTATCTGAAAGTAGTGATAGACAAAAATGTGTCTGTGCTTACCACTGTACACGGATTTTATGAAACATATTTATCTGTCCGTACAATACATTTTTCTAGCTGAATATAAAATAATCCCAAATGTAATTTGTATAATACTGCTTTTAATAAAAAAATCATAAATGCTATTTCAGTTAATTAGTGTAATTATTATTAATGTTCATTACTATAAGTATTACATATATATATATATATATATATAATAAAATGTATAATTACTGAATATGATGCAACAATGAAACTAGTATATGAGAATATTAATGAACGACAATAAAAAATGTAAACCGTTAATATATTGTATTGCCAATTATATTATAACCTTTCAGTTTATTTAAAAATCTGACAAATGCACTATTTTTAATATTCAAAAAGTTATTTTTTTTTAATAAATTTCCCTGAGCACCAAATTGGTGTGTAAAAATATATAAACAAGTACTTCATAAATGGTCATACTCGAAAATAACCTGCTTGATGGCTGAAACTAAATTTCAATAAAAACTATGTAAATTAACTGCTGATAACACATGTACAAAGTTATATAATTCTGAAAGTTGGTACTCATTTATCATGTGCTCCAAAATAATTGCATTATATTTACGATCGATTTTTTTTATTCATTTGAAAAAAGTCGTTTTTTCTTACATAATTTTTTTTAGCTTCTTGACAATTTAATATATTCAAGTAAATAAAGAAGTAATAACTTCAATATAAAGTAAACCAATGAAATCAATAAATCACTATATATATAGTGTTTTAAGTAAGAAAAATTTTAGTGTAAGAACAAGACTCATTTTATCACAGGTATTTTATTCTCATTACGGGATACCCAGAAGCCTCTGAATTTTAATTACAACAATTTAAAATGTGGATTTACTGCTTACTTATTGTTCCCTTTTTCTTTAAGGAGAAAAACGTTCCGTCACGGGTGCTCGTTACCACTGACTACTGCAGCAGAAAGCGATTCGTGCTTTGCAATAACAACACGAATATTTAGAGACAACGTTATGAAACATGGTGCAGCATAAGTTATTGACCAATAAATAAATGAACTGCTTCGTTCTCACTTTTTAAATGATTGGTTAGTTTCGAGAATTTTTCTGAATGTCTGGTCTTCTCGTTCTTCGGACATAGGTCTGCGTGACTAATTTTGAAGATTCTACAGGTATTGTTTCATTGGACAAATCATAAGTCTTTTACCTGAAAAAGCATAACTGAGCATGTTACTGTAATTCCTCTATTTGCGCTACCGTTACTCATGCTATAAAATGCTTTGAAAATATAATTCATGCAATTGGAAGTCATTTTAAGAACATGCTTATCACATGCAATGATGCCTTTATTCTTGGTCCATCTTTCTTTGAATATTTGTTTTTCCTTCACGTGTGCCCTTTTCTGCGAACTTCTACTGCAAAAAGTGACTAGTGCTTTATTATCTACAAGTATGTTTACAGACTATATATGAAACATGGTATAGCATCAATTATTGATCAACAAATAAAAGAACTGCTTCGTTGTCACTTTCTAATGATTGGGTAATTTCGAGCATTTTTCTGACTGCCTGGTTTTCTTATTCTCTGTACTAGAATTCGTGTAACTTCTGGTTGTGAGTATTCAGGAAGTGTACTTTCATGACAAAATATACGGATTCTACAGAAGAAAGCATTACTAGACATGTTACTCTAATTCCTACAGAAACACTTTGCATTACCATTGCCCATGCTATAAAAGGCTATGGAAATATGATTGCTGCACATTCATAGACACTTGCATGCATTATATTATAGGATGGATTTACTGCTGACTTTATTCTTGGTCTCTATCTCTTTCAAAATAAAAATTTTACGTCTAATATGCCCATTACTGCAAATTTATTCAGCAACAAACGAGTAATGCTTTACAAGATTAAGAATTCATTTTCACTTTTTAAATGATTAGGCAATTTCAAGAAGTTTTCTTAATGACTAGACTTATCGTTCTCTCGGCTTGAATCCGTGTGACTTCTGGTTGTGGAGATTCTTGATGAAATAAATCTCCACAAATGATTAAGTAATTTCAAGAAGTTTCCTGAATGCCTGCACTTCTGGTTGTGAAGATTCTTGAAATATTGTTTCTTTTGACAATGAACACGGATTATACATAACAAAGACATAACAAAGCATGCTCTTGTAATTACTCAAAAATGTTTGCGCCACTGTTGCATATGCTACAACGGGCTATAAAAATATGATTGATGCATTTGGAAGGTTCTTTGGGCGCATGCATAGACACATGTATAGGTTATATTCTAGGGTGTTGATTTTCTTCTTGGGATATTTGTCTTTGAACGGAAAGATGTTCCGTCATGTTTGCCGGTTACCGCGAACTTTTGCAGTAGAAAGTTATTTGTTTTTAACAAGAAAAGTATGTTTAGATACTATTTTTGAAACATGCTAAAACACTCCTTATTGGCCGACAGTTGAAGGAACTACTTCGCCCTCGCTTTTTAAATCATTAAGTTATTCCAAGACGTTTTCTGAATATCTACTGATCTACTTCAACGGACTTGCATCCATGCAACTTCTGGTTATGGGGATTAATGATATATCGTTTAGTTAGACACAGCATACTGATTCTATCTGAAGAAAGCATAACAAAACATGATGCTGTAATTCATTAAGAAACACTTTGTGGTACAGTTACACACGCTAAAACAGGCTTTGAAAATGCCATTGTGCAATTTAAAGACACTTGGTACATATCGTCGGTACCATGTCAAACTATCGAATGTGAAAAAATGCATTTTTCATATTCTGTGCCATTCTCGTATATTGTGTATGACACGTACGTTGCAAAATCGTCACTTTTCTAGCTTACTTAGAACTTACTTGAAACTTAGAAAATGCAAATTTCAAACTATCCAATTTGCACATTTTTTCCAAAAATTACCATGTCAAAGTGTCGAATACGGCAAATTCGATACTTTGCCGTAAATTTTTGTATTTTTTTTACTTTTTTAACAATTTGTACCATGTCAAACTATCGAATTTGAAAATAGTCACTTTGTAGGAAGGCAAAGAAATAAAACTTTTAATTATGGATTTAAAATTAACAGAATTGAGGCATGTTTTTTATTTTAGTATAGAATGTTTTCTACTGAAAATGGAATGTGTAGTATTAATAGTTCATCTACAGGGACACTCAAAATAATACTTTTACATTACCCTCAATTGGGGAAAAAACGTTCGCGGTGTATTTTAATGATGTTAATCTATTTCAACAATATAGAAATTGGCATGCATATCTAAAGTGCATTAAAACATTTTTCATTTAGAAGATCGTTTGCAAATCATTTATCATTTATTTACAGGGCCACTCAAAAGAATTCGGTTACGTAATAGCGTACGGGAAAACGTTTGGAGCGTAATTTAATAATTTTAAAATACTATTTCAAACAAAATTAAATTGATATACGTAATTGAGGTGCACTACAAGATGCTTACTCTAGAATATGACGTGCATGCTATCTAGAAGATATACAAATCTACAGATCATATACAGGGCTTCACAAACGAATTCGATTATTTTTCCGTCTATAGATGGTAATTGCTAGACGGTAATCATTTTATAATAATGCCTTTTACTAAATTATTTACTTAAATATCTTCTATCACCATATTAAATGTTGAAGTTTCGTTAGTGTAATCTGGAAGCGTTGAAAAATGGTTCATAATCTATGATTGACGCATGATTTTTTTTCTTATTTAAATTTTTAGAACGATTTCTTTAATCATGACAACTCGGTGATTTAATTTTTTTTCTACTGGTTTTTGTTTTAAGAAACTTTAATTCTAGAATACACTTGTATTTCATCAAATTTAAAATCGTCTGCGGTAGTTAGTAACTTATTTCTTAAATCTGGTTGAGTTTGTTAAATTTTATTCCAATCATTTCTATCCTCTGTAATGTAACAAAAATGGCAAAACGGATTTTATTAAAAAAATATCAAGAAGAAAGAAACATTGGAATTAAAGAAGTATGTACATCGAGTTCGCCATCGTCATCTCGACTCCGAGATAAAAACGATATCCTCTTTAACACAGGTATTTATTCTATTTTTAATATTCCGCTATTCTGCGTAATTAATTTGAATTCGAATGTTGTTTTAATTTTGTATATTGTGTTCTTTATTTAGATTGGAATATTCACCCTGTACACGATTTAAATTTGATCAGACCATCCCCTTCAACACCGATATCCAATGCGGAGAATGAAAAAGGTAAGCAATTCCTTTATTTATTTATCTTGCTATGTTTTGTATTCTTCGAATACTAATAATATTTTACGTTTATTTTAGGTGTTGAAAACTGTAAATTATCTAATGTTGGAGAAAAGTACAGAAATATTAATAATTTTGATGTTACTTTTAAAGCAGCTGAACAGAATCAGCAGTACAGATCAACAGGCTTCAAACTTTCCTTTGCATAATGGTAAGTGGCTCATTAAGCCAGATAAACGTTTATTTATAAATTTAACGCGTTTTTCTTGATTTTACCTTTTTTTCTGTTAGATTTATATCCAAGTTTCTCTGATAACACTGATTTAGACCCAACATTTTCTCCAAGTCACACCAGTGAATCAGATGACAGCTATATCGACCAAGGTATTATTTAATTAATTTTAATTGTACATTGTTTTTTATGGTTTAGACAGTAATATTTTTATTATTGCTCGGTTTTATTAACCATTGGGAAAAGGGTTGATACTTTCGGTCGAGAATGGACCAAATGACGTACGCACTTTACTCTTTTAACCGTTTTTAATGAAATTCTGTAACTTTAGAAGAATTTTTTAAGCGTTTTTAACAAAATTTTGTAATTTTAGAAGAATTTTTTAAGCGTTTTTAACGAAATTCTATAAGTTTAGATGAATTTTTCTTTGAATAGTCAATAGAAATTTATAAAATCGTGACAAAAATGTTAAAGTTACAAAAAGGATAGATGCAAATTATCAGATATGAAAAAAAGCCGAATTCAAAAATTGACGTCGGATGAGAAATCGTCTTATGAAGCAAAAAATGTCGTCTTCAACTTTAATTTCCTCAAAATACCTTTAGCTCAGATATCATTCTAAACAACAGTTTAAGCAATACTTAAATTTTGCTTAGGGGATGGTCTACAAATAGAAATTGTACCAAACTTTAAAAATGTCAATGCTAACACCTAAAGTTGGCATCCTATTTCAATATTTCGGTTTATTCGACCTTCGGATACCAAACTGGAAGTCAGTAGATAGGGAATGGGATTTCTCCGTCAGCAGCAGGCGATGGTAGCGGTAATACCGCATTCTGCCGAGATCATACCATAGTAGATCGTTAGAATAGCTAGCGTGGGGAAGCTTTGTTATAGAAGAGTGAGGCGAATAGGTCTGCTATAAGACGGGAAGGGGGGTATTTTAAGAGGGCTAAATTAATAAAATTTTTAAATGTCTTATAGTACGAGGTAACGGTTAGGGTAGAGACTGAACACTGCCCCGCTATCCCTCTATATTTTCCCAATGGTCGTTGTAAATTGTTAAATTAGAATTTTTCTACTATTTCTTGGCTCAATTAAACACACAAATAAACGCTTAATTAAACATACTCTTACAATAGATTTAAATGAAAACTTGACTTCTAAAACAAAAACAATTTAACAACAGAATTTCATTAATTTATATTAAAATTACCTCAAAGGTATTTTCTGATTTGATTCTCTGCCTGCGAACGAAATGCCTGTACTTTACCATGGTTTTGGGGAAATAAAAATAATTAATGATAGACATTTTATTTTTTGTCACTGAATTTCATAAAAGCACGTAGATTAAGCAATTACATGTCCAAAAATGCAATCTTTACTCTTTTTCTGTGCATTAGTTCAGCTGTAGGTTGTTTGGAAAAAAAATTGACGAAGAAAAAAGTGATCATTATAAGTAACTCGACATTATTTAAAAAAATATGTATCTATGTTTATATATCACTCATGATGATGAGTTCTTCATCAGATTTCATCAAATTCTTCTAATTTTTGGGGTTTTTTTTATATGTGATATTTTAATCTGGCATGTTTGGTAGATTTAACATTCAAAAGTTATTTCCTGTAAGAAAGCAGAAATGGCCTATTGTCTTGTTCTTGGCGTTTATTTGTATGGCTGGCTTACTATTTTTTGTTAGCTTGGCTTGACAGAACGACCTTCCTGCTTGATTAATACGCTTCTATTTTGACTTGTAATTTTATCACAATGCTCACAGGACAAAAATATCCCGTCCGTTTATACCTTCGGTACAGTCTATTAAATAGGGGATGCATTCTGGGCTTCCCGCATTACATAAGGTAAAGCTAGGAGAGTTCCCGCACAATTCTAAAGAATAGCAATAAAAAATCTAAATATTAATTTTTTGCTAAACTATCCATGAATAATTATTACTTCATTTGTTTTTTATGCATTTCCATTGCTATTTTGTTGTTATGTTGCAATTTAATGGAACAGTTGTAATAAAACCAAGAAATATATTTTGCGCAATCTGTCTTTACAGAGTTGGTGTGATTGCGCACATGGGTAGGAGACATTGTTACTAATAATAACTACAATTAAATTGTTAACAAAAATAATTACACTTAAATGACATTGCTGTAAGGTTTTTGTGAACAAATTTTATTGTATTGAGAGTAAATATTTCAACCTAATGCTTAAACAATCAGAAAAAAGAAATAATTTAAAAAACGATTAAAAAGTTTTAATTAAAGGAAAAAAAATAAAGAATCTGAAAAAGCAAGTCCAGATAAGATTACAAAATAAAATTATGTAACTTAATAACACGTTTAACTTAAAATTAGTCCATTTTTATTTTTCAATATTTTATGCAAATTTACCAATAAGCTGCGTAATCTCTCCTAGCATTTAAACTATTGGGAACAATGCGCCATCTCTCCTAAGTAGCAGATGCTCAAACTCTCCAATTTTGGTAAGAGAAATTGCGCGGCCTTTTATTTAAACATGGCCGCGACTAAAACGAACCGTTGATGTTCACATTGTTAGTCTAGATTAGTAGCTTATGAGAAATCGTTTAAGTTTAAAATATTTTGTACTATTGACATAGTATAGAAATTCTGATGAACATCTATGAAAATTCAAGCTCTTACTTTGGGAAAACAAAACAAAATAGCAATACTTTAACTTAGTCGCTCAAAGCAATCAACGTGCACATTCAAGTAGACACTCCACTACTGTTGTTGTACAAATACCTGGAGTCGCTGCGCTCTCACTGTACTCCTTTCCTCCGAACCTCTATGTGCGCAATATTTCCGACTGCGCTATCTCTCCTGGCTTTACCTTAATATAGGTGAAAATCATTTTTTATTGAAAACTCTAGTAGATTTTTTTATATTTAATATATATATTATACACATATATATATTACATAGACAATACGAAAATACATTTTTATATAAAGAATATTAATTATGTATTGAAAGAAATTTTTGAAATTTATTAAAACTGATACTTTTGTATTAGCCGCATGCCCGAATTTAATAGCCAAATAAATCACCAAATGTTTCGCTACTTACGTTAGACAATATTTTTAGAGCCATAAAAAATGGAGAGAGTTTTCAGACACAGTTTTAGATACAGTTTTCAAATAAATTGTAGTTAAAAGAATATTTTTTCCCTATTCGACGTTATAAAAATTGAAATTGTTCTGTGTCTAGAAGTTAAAAAAAGTAGTAAAATCAGCATTTATTGAACCGTTGCTGCCACTGTCAATATGATGCCAGTGTTACTCACGGATATATTTTTGCTTTATAATATAAAATTTTCTTAATGTTCAAACGGAAATTCGAGTTCGGCTTAATCTCTTTTCTCGTTTTCTTTATGTATAATATTAAATACTCTGCAGGATGTTTCAAAATTGTCTTGAAATTTTTATGTAAAAACGTTTTATAATGATTCCTTTATTTCCCAGGTTATTTAAGAAATGTATAAAGGTACATTCCTAAGTTGAATGTGTGGATGGGAATAACTAAAACAAAGATCTGTGGACCATTTATTTTCTCGGAGCCAACACTTACAGGAAACATACACCTTGATATGCTGCAATTTTTTTTTCAGCCGCAATTAGAAAGTGATGGTATAAAAAGAGTAATTGTTTTCTAGCAAGACACTGCACCATCCCATTTCGCATGAATTGTTCAAGACAACCTGAATGAACAATTCCTCGATAGGTGGATAGGTCGCGGTTGTGGGCGCCGCGCTCTCCTGACTTAACACCCCTAGACTTTTTTGTGTGGGAGTTCATAGAGTCTATACACAGTTTTCCGTACGCAGTGAAGATCCACACAATTGAAAAAATAAATTAACGAATAACTGACGCAGCAGCACAAATAACACCACATATGCTAGCAGATGCCTTTCGTGCCACCCATGAAAGATGGAGCTTAGGCTTAAACTTACAGGGCAACCACATTGAAATGAATTGATTATACCTTGTACTTCTTATTTGTACTAACTGTACTGTAAGTTCTTTATTAAAAGCACTTTTAAGGAAAATGCCAAGAGACTTTTGAAACACCCTGTAAATGATTGTTGTTTTCATTATTATAATTATTAATTTTTATGCTTTTTTAGGAGCTGGAAAATCTAAAATCACAATTCATAAGAAAAAGAAACCCACGAAGGTTATAAGTAAAAAAAAAGTTCATTTCCGTTCAGAACTAGACCATTCACAGGCTGCAAAATGTGTGAAAAACGTTGGTTTAGAACATACCTTTAGCTCTTCTGCCAACAAAAATAAGCAGGAATGCTGTCCTGCTGCAAATAGCTGTAGTTCACATGATTCTACGTTAGATGAAATTATCGAGCCTGTGAAACGCTACAAGTCCAATCCCAATAAATGGAGAAGAAATATACATAAAGACAAAACATTAAAAGGTGCAGCATATGAAACTGAAAATCATAAAATAATTCCTGCCAAACCAATGAGACGACCTACTTGCATGAATAATAGAAAACATTAATGTTGTGTTAAATTTTCAGAAGAGAAAAGAAAGGTTATATTTGATAGATTTCATTCCCTTGACTCATTACACAAGCAGCGAGAATTCTTTGTTAGGCACATAACTCGGAAAAAACCGAAAAGACATAGTAGTGAAATATCTAGAAAAGAATTCACAAAAACATACACATTTACTTATGGCAATGAGAAACACATTGTTTGTAGAGCCTTTTTCGAGATACCCTTGGTATTAGTGAGGGACTAATTAAGGGAGCATTTAAAAAAATTAACAAGACTGGTGTCATAGAGTCTGATAATAGAGGGAGGTGCAGAAGAAAAAATAATCCAGGAAGTATCCCGCGGATCAACTTGAATGATGGTGATGATTATGTGAAACAGCACATCCTTTCGTTTCCTGCTGAGGAGTCACATTATGGCCGCAAATCAACTGATTTTAGATTTTGAGATGCAAATTTTAATATAAAAATCATGTATCGACTGCATAAGGTAAAATGTAAAGCAGAAGGCAGAAAAGAACGATGTTATGAAACATATAGGAAAATATTTAAATCCTTCAAATTAAAATTCCACCAGCCCAAAAAAGATTTATGTAAAGTATGCGCCACTTCTGAGGCGAGCTCAGAGGTGGAGAAAAATACAAACAGAGAAGAATTTGATCGACATCAAGAAAGAAAAGAAGCCGCAAGAATGAAAAGGAACGAAGACAAACTATCCGTTTTAGGAAGTGAAAAAGTACTGGCTTTCAATTTTGATCTGCAGTCAGTTTTATCAACTCCAAAAGGAGCTGCAGGACCTCTTTTTTATGTTCGAAAATTGGCCATCTATAATTTAACTATTTATAATTTGGGACATTCGAGTGTTCAATGCTATATGTGGGATGAAACCGAAGGAAGAAGAGGCAGCATTGATATTTCATCTTGCATATTCAATTACATTATGGCCCATCCAGGAATAGAGCACGTAAAAAAGATGTCGGACAGCTGTGGTGGCCAGCAAAAAAATTTCCATTTTTCTGCTATGTGTCTTCATGCTGTCAAAGTACACCCAACGTTATCCACCATAGATCACGTTTATTTTGAGCCCGGGCACTCGTACATGGAATGCGATTCCATTCACTCAAAAATAGAGAAAAAAGCAAAAAATACTCGTATATATTTACCTGAAGAATGGGCACAGCTTGTGAGAATGGCTCGCACGAAACCTAGTCTTTATAATGTTATTAGATTACTTCATGAAGACTTTCTCAATTTTAATTTGACAAAATTAAAAAATTTAGCAAAATTAGCAAAATTTGACATAGAAAAGCAACATAAAAAAAAGTCCAAATAAATGGAGACAGTAAAGAGGGAAAAGAAATAAACAATCACAGAGAAAATGTTCAGACATATGAATTTAGTGACGATGTTTGGTTTCAGTACCGAAAAAGCAACGAAAACAAAATATTTATGAAAACACGCATACAAGATGAAAATTTTATTACATTAAACATTACAAAACGAAAAGAAAAACTAAATAGCAAACCAGTCAAACCATACCAGCAGCGTCTACCAATTTCAAACGAAAAGAAAAAAGATCTTTTGCTGTTATGCACCCACAATTTAATACCAAGATCCTATCACGATTTCTACAATTTACTACCAACTTCTTCCACTGCACGCGATAATTTAGCAGAACCTAATTGGAGTGACATTGAAGAAGAAATTGATTAAGATTAATTTAGTTGATAGAACTGAAGATAGAATTGATTCTCACAATTCAAGTTAATATTAATTTTTGCTACATTTTATAAAACTTATGTAACGTTTGAAAATAAATTAATTTTTTCTATTAAATTAGTATTTACTTACAAATAATTCACTAAGGAAAACTGTTATGAGTTTGATAGTGAATATGGAAATATAACTAAAATACTAAAAAACAATTCAAACTATCGTATATGGCACAATCGCTAGTTTAATGCAGGGAACCTTGAAAAAGTACATAACAGGTTAGTGATTCAACTAACGAATGTATTCTTTGTCGGTTAAAACAATGAAATTGTAAATTTCGGTGTCAATATTAAACGCTACAGATTAGGAAATCTATAACAATCAACTTCAGCCTTCCACTGATGTTGAATCCACAATAAAAACATTTTCTCCCTCTCCACACAAAAGTTTTAATATTCTTATTCGATAGTTTGACATAGTAGTGTCGCATTTCACAATAAAATTTAAATTGTTATATATATTATATATATTATATTGTTATATATTGTTATATTAATTGATTATACAATTAGACGTGTTAATTGATATAATTATTGACGATTAATTTAAAAAAAACATCAAACTGATTGATCAGAAATTGGTGCAAATGTACAAATTTATGTGCAGTGAATTGAGTTTAAAAATACTGCTCTGTCAAAAAAGAAAGAAAAAACATACGTCAACCACAGACTATGAAACGCTTTCTAACGCATCTAGAACACTGGAAAGAACACTGTTTAAAAAAGGCGAAAGAAGATATCAAAGTGAAACCGCGATTTCGGAAACTATTGTCCATATCCGGAAAAGTATCGGAAATTTTTTGATTATCCTTACACGCGATTTACAGATATGTAGCTTAGTTACAAAATGCATAGCACAGTCAAAAATTTACCTTCACCAATTTCGATAATTAAACGTAAGTGCACTAGAATTATTTTGTAGAGACTTGTTTATTATCTACAGCTTTATGTACAGTACACATCATGTTGCTTAACTGTACTGTACTATGGCAAAATTTAATACAGGTGAAAGACGCTTAACACTATTAAAAACACACTTCCAGAAATTATTTATAGCCGATAATATATCCAGTTCTTTGCTTAGCCCTGTATATTATGAATTTATTTATATACTACGAATTACTAAATAAAATTTGGCTCGAATTTGCATAACTTAACTAAAAAATACTTTTAAGGCATACGCACCCATACAGAATAATGCTTACAAATTCTTTTGTGTAGCCCTGTATATGATCCACAGAATTGCTATAAGCCACGTAGTATGCAAATAGATCAACTTAAAAACGCATACCATAACTTAAAACGCACTTCCAGCAATTACCGCTAATAGAGAGCACTATAATCTATATCTTTCGTGTATACCAGTAAATAAACAATAACTGTCATGCCTTGTCATATTGCACAGTTAGCATTTTGTACTGAACTTCAATAATGCGTATAATTTCATCATGTTTCAAATTGTGTAACATTATAAATATACGCTTCAAACAATTTTGCACCGTATATTATTATGTAAATGGATTTTTTTTAGTGATCCTCTAAATAAATGATAAATGATTTGCACACCATATTCTATATAAAACATATTTTAATGCACTTCATAAATGCATATCAATTTCATTATAGTTGAAATAGTGTAACTTCATTAAAATACACCGCAAACTTCTTTTTCCCCATTGCGCGTTAATGTAATAGAATTCCTTTCAGTTCCCCTGTAAATCAACTAACAATAACAAAAAATAATTCGTCAAGCATAGATTATGAAACGTTTTACAACACATCCAGAAAACGTTAACGAAACTTCGCCGTTAAATAATGTGAAAGAAGATACGTAATTGAACAGTTTAGAACACATATAACACATTGAAACAAAAAGTGTTCAAAAATACCTTCCATTGTCAAAAAGGTAATCGATTTTTTTTGTGCAGCCCTGTATATGATTTATAGATGTGGATATTTAATACATGGAGGATGAAATATAGTTCAGTTAGAAAATTCACATTTAGCAATTTTCGCGAATCGATTGAAATCACTCGAAATATTTTGTGCAGTCCTGTATATTATCTGACGTCTTTTTTACACATCACATATTAAGCTAAAATGCAACTTAAAACTCACTCGCACCATTTACCAACCGTAAATGACAATGTATATTTTCCTTTGCGTAGCTCTGTATATGAATTTATTTATATTCCACAAATTTCTATTAGTCTACTAAATATAGTTCAGCAGAAAATGCGTAACACAATTAAAAACTACCATTAAGCACTTCACTCCCATAGTCTGTAATGATTACGGATTCCCTTGTGTAGCCCTGTATATGAACAACTCACTTTATAAACACACACGCACCATGAAAAAATTTAGTTAATCTTAAAAACGCAAAACAAAGTTGAAAACGCACTTATCACACATAAACTGTAAATATCGCACATGTACTGTAATAAATTTTGTGTGTCCCTGTAAATAAACGCAATGCACGCAAGAGAGCTATTTATAGTGCATCTCAGTAATGCATATAATTTTCATTATTGAAATAGTGAAATATCACTAAATTACACTGCAAACGATTTTCCCCTTAGAACGATGTGTAACAGAATTCTTTTGTTTGACCCTGTAAATAAATTATAATAAATGCTTTGCACCCCATATCCTAGAAAAAGCATGTTTTAGTGCACTTCACAATTGTATATCAATTTCATCACATTTTAAATGACGTAACATCATCAAAATGCACTTGAAACGATTTTTTCCCATTGACTATGATGTAATGGAATAATTTTGACTGTCACTGTAAAAAAAACTATTTTACATACTTAATTTTCAATAGAGATCATGCTATAGTAAGCGACAATAACGTACACAAATTTCAGGGCAATCCAAGTACATTTACGAGAGATAGAGCACGGACAGAGTGACAGACGGCAGACGGACATACATAAGTCATAAACACTTTTCAACTAGGTTGATAAGTGACTATCTAGGTTGACAACCATATTGATACAAATATGGTATATTCGCTACTTTGACTTGTAAAATTTTGCAAAAAACTGAGAAAAGTACAAAATTTTACAAATCAAACTATCGAATACGGCATATTCGCTACTTTGAGTTGTAACATTTTGCAAAAACTGAGAAAAGTACAAAAGTTTACAAATCAAACTATCGAATACGGCAAATTCGCTAGTTTGACTTGTAAAATATTGCAAAAACTGCGAAAAGTACAAATAAACATAGCATTTCAAAGTATCGAATGTGATGTTTTGGCGAATAAAATTAGCCAAATGATTTATCTCGATAGCAAGCTTAAATAGGATATTAAACAGCACAAGAAATATATAACAATTAGTTACTTCCGCCAAGCGCTGATTATAAATCCATAATTAAAACAGTTTTTTTGCCTTCCTGAAAAGTACCTATTTTCAAATTCGATAGTTTGACATGGTACCGACGAATGTTTAGAATAAATAAAGTTTTATTGTTGTCCAATTTTTTCTTTATGCACCAATTTTCACATTGTTGTCGAACTTTAAAGTGTTAATTTTCATTGCAGGATCTGTCTTTTCCTCATGGTGCATATAATGTACCAACCACATATAAATAAAGTTTTATTGTTGTCCAATTTTTTCTTTATGCACCAATTTTCACATTGTTGTCGAACTTTAAAATGTTAATTTTCATTGCAGGATCTGTCTTTTCCTCATGGTTCATATAATGTACCAACCAAATATCAACAAGATACATAAGGTAGTAGGGTCATTACATATTCTTATGTGTGGTTACTTTAATTACAATCACACAGTACTTTTATCAAGACGTTTAAGATATTTTATTTGGTTGGTTGGTTGGTTGATTATTGACGGCCAATTATCTACACGTGGATATAGGCCCGGAGGGAGTGTCCTTCGTGGGGGTCTTTCTAAGGGAACCTAACCCGTATTTACGCATGGATAAATCCACGGCTCGAAGAAAACCACGAAAACTCCGATTACGACCACGAAACGATTAGAGCGACGGGCGCGATTGGGATCGAACCCAACACCTCCCGTCTACCAGCTTCGAGAGCAGAACCTCTAAGCCCTTGGTGGGGCAATATTTTATTTGAATTTTGTAAGTTACTGATTTTTTAAAAAAATGCATACATTAATATTTGAATAAAATTTTAACAAAATGATATTTATGCATCCAATGAAGTAGCGATGTTTTCAATAATAATTAGGAAATATAACGAAATTCGACGAATACTTTTCACATTAAATACAACTATGCACTAGTTATACACAAAGAAAAATGGGTCCCGTCGACCACTTTTCATAACAAAAAATCTATCGCCAAACTAAAACACCAAATAAACGGGAGAACGTTGCTATTGGAATATCAAAATAATTAAATAAATAAAATATAAGAATTTAAGGACACGATTGTTATTTTAATTAATGAAATAACGAATAAATCAGTAAAACATAATAAAAAATACACACAAATGTTGAATTACAAACCACTTGATTACATAACAAACCCGTATAACGTTTGTGACATAAAGTAAATGGGACTGCATTTTTGGCGTTTAATCTAACCGTTTAGCGATATTTTTTATTTTGAAAAGTAATCGACAAGACAATAAAGAAGTACCGAAAAATGAATCAATTATAATAGTCCAATATACACACACATAAATCTGTTATTTTCAATATTTAGAATATGAAACATTAGTCAACATTTTATTTTTCCTTAATAATAGAAAGAGGCATCTAAATCATTTAAGAACTAGAAGGTAGTGACTTTTAACTAATCGCTAACTAGATGTAACTTTTCTAAGAATTAACGACAATTATAAATTGAATTAAGAGAAATATCTTTTAATTTTATAGGATTATTAGATTTCAGATTCTATGCATGTTATATTTAAAAAGTGTTTAAAAATTAAATATTTTAAATTTATAAAATACAGACATTAAATATTTGATGCAATGCTTAATATTGTTTTGAATATAAAATTAACTAAATAGATCAAATATACTGAATTGTCTTTTGATAAAACAACAAAACTTCATTTAATATTTTCCCTTTCCCTTTTATTTATGCAACTTTGCGTAACAGCAAAAAGATAATAAGTAAATATTTTACTTTCTCTTCTTTAAATCTTTTAACTCTACAAGTGCCGTTTCATAGTCTATCAATCTTTAATTTATTTCACTCCATCTTAAATTCTTTAAATAATACCGCATTTAAATAAATAATAAAGTAGATTTGTTTTTTATAATTGTATGCGATGTTTCAAAGGTTTAACTAAATCCAATTACAAATCTTACGTAATATACTTTGAGAGCTGCTGATGAAAGAAATAAAAGAAAACAAAAACAAAATAATCATTTTTTGTTAAACAAAATGTAAATGTATTTCAAAGAACGGTTAAATTAAAATAGTTTTTATTTAAATGCATACATTCCCATGAAAATATTAACTGTTGATTAAATAAATGGATTATTTGCTATGCGAAATAATACTATTAATTTATTTAAATAATTAATTTAATAAGTATATAATTTTAACTATAGGAAAAATTTTCAAAATTAAATTTTACTTTCTCATTTGACATATTTCGAAAGGTTTCTTTTGCAAATTATATAATATATTATACAAAAGATGTTATAATAATAACAACAAGAACAATAACATAGGAAAACGAAATTTAACTGATCTCCATTAACAAATTTTATAATTATAAATTGTGAGGACGGTACAGTTTGAAGAAAAGTGACGCCAGATTAATAAGACAGATTGCAATAATTATACGAGTACTTTAAACATTTAAAATTTCTGGTTTAAACATACTAACGAAATATGATTATATGAAGTTGAAATTCTTCAATACTTATCATTTAAACAATTACTTTTAAATAGATGACTACCAGAGTATAATTATTAAGGGACGACGCCCAATTTAACACTAAAAAATCCGCGGCCCACAGAAAAATTCTTTCCGTGTTCGAAGTTAAAACCATTTTCCAGAAAACATGGCTTGTGGCAGCAGCTGTCTAAAAAAGTAGAGCTTAGCGTACTGCGGCATTACAGCTACATGATTTTAGCATCTGGTCCAGGATGACAAATTTCGGGCACCACAATCAGCCCTCCTGACGAATCTGGGTCCTCACAGATACCTACTCTACATATCAGATCAGAGAATGGACGACTCTCATGGAACCTGTAAGAAACTATAAAAAAAACACACACAAAAAAACAACATACAAGAAGAAAGATCAATGTCAAATCACTAAATACTAAGAAATGACAATTCTAAAACATAATATAAAAATAATAAAATCCTGAAAGTTCTAGTCCATAGTGACAATCTATGATACATCATAGATTATCATATCATAAAATTCAATGTGTTGGTTTGCAGGTTAAAAGTTTGTCTGCATTTGGGCAGTTATAATTTTTATATTTTGTTCAAAATGCTTGGGTAATAAGAGTTCACAAAAACAATTGTTGATAAAACACAGTAAAAAACACAAAATGACTAAACAACACAGTTGCTGCACTTTAGATGGTAGAAGCACATTTTTTCATCTAATCTGCTGCATTAGAGGTTGCTCTTGGACTTCATTGGAGGTTGCTCTTGGTTACCCATATTTCCAATATTTCTCGTTATTCTTCACTTTAGTCACTTTATAAGGACCAAGGATCTTTGGTCGTAGCTTCATGGCGACGCCAAATTGGTTTTTCGGAATTGTGATTAAATAACCTACTCGATAGCGTCTTGCCTTTAATCGCTTGCGAATGAAATGTTTGCGATTTTCCTCTTGGATTCATTATGTTTTGTTTTGCGATATCTCTGTTGTTCTGTCTTTCCTGTACAAATGCGTGGTCATATTTCTCATCAGGGATCTGGTTAATTTTTAAATCTTCTTTATCTGTAATTTTCAGTCCGGTTAATAGCTCAAAACGTGTGTAATTGGTACTTCGAAAACATGTACTATTCATTATTCGTTGAACCATTGGTACATATTTATACCATTTTGTGGGATAATCGATACATAGCTTACTAAGTATTGATATGAGGGTCTCCTGTAATCACTCAACCTGACACTTACCTCTTGGTATTTCTGTTGTAATTAAGTCTTGTTCGATATTTTAATCTTCGAGATATTTTCTAATCTCATTT
Source organism: Maratus michaelseni (assembly GCA_963931845.1). Lineage (NCBI taxonomy): Eukaryota > Metazoa > Arthropoda > Arachnida > Araneae > Salticidae > Maratus > Maratus michaelseni. The sequence continues at coordinate 124,874,806 of OZ007596.1, read as the reverse complement.
AAGGAAAAAGCGGCGTCACGATCGCTAATTATTCGCTCTGGATTTCCGGAGGTAGCCTGTTGAATTTTTTACTCAGAAATAATGTTAGAAATAATGCTCTTTAGCGGATCTTGTCTTAACGGGATTGATCCATAGAAATTTCATAAAGGCATCTACCACAGAGAAGATGAAATTGTAGTTTTTGTTGGTTGACGGCATTGGACAAGTGATCGACATGACAAATTTGGATGGGAATTTTTTTAAGGATAGGGTTTAGCAGTCTTTCAAGTTTCTCTCGCTTTCGATTTCATAGAATATATTCGGTACAATTTCCTACAACACTTTCGATCTATTTTCGGAATTAGGAATGCAAAAGTTTTGCTTAATAATTGCTTCTGTTTTGGTTACATCGTAATGTCCTTTGTTATGTATTTGGTGGATATTTCTTTTGTCATACAATCTGGTACCATAATTATTTCTCTCTCGTTTTTACATTTATATACAATAATTTGCCTAACAAAATAATCTTTACTTTTATTTTTTTGAGATTAGTATTTTAACAATTTGAATAAAATCATCTTCTTCGTTTGGTGCTTTAGCTAATTTGGTCGTTAGTTCATATTGTGAACGCGTTACGACAGATACAATGTTACGACTCATTTGATTTACAGGCCTGTGGATAATCTGATAACAGAATTCTTGTAAAAACAATACCCACCTTACAACTTTTGGGCAAAAACGTTTTTATTGTTTTCTGGAAGGCAGAACAGCCATTTATTATTTAAAATTTGTTGCCTAAAAGTTAAGTTCAGAGTTTCTTTAACGCTTCGATGGCTGCTAACGCTTCAAGCGCATAACTACTGTACTTGGCTTGGGCAAGTATTATTTTCCTACTCATAAAATAAATGGGATGTAAACTACCATTATCGTTTTTCTGTTACATTACTGCTACAAAACCCGATCTGCTTGCGTCGGTGTGCAATTCCGTTTCAGCTTCTCGCCTAAATATGTGCAATACCGATTTTTTAGACATTTTTTAAAAAATTAGTTGAAAATCTTCTTTTTGATCTGGTCTGAAATTAAATTCGTTTTTTGCTTTTAGAAGATCACTTAAAGGTTTAGTGATTCTATCATAATCGGCTATGTACTTTCTAAAATATCCAGTTAATCCTAAGAATCTCTGGAGTTGTTTCTTAATTTGTGTTCGGGAAATTTTTCAACGGCTAAAGTTACTGTTTCTGAAGGACGAATCGTTTCGTTCTCAACTATGTATCCTAAAAATTCGGTTTTTCTTTTCATGACTTGACACTTAGCAAAATTAAATTCGAAGCCATACTCGGATGTTACTTGAAATACACGTTTCAATTTGAAGAGCACCTCTTCTTCAGACTGTGAAAGAACTATTATATCGTCTAAATGAGATTTAAATGAAAGAAAATAGTAGATTTTGCGCTTTTCCCGAAGGGATTTCTGAAGTTAATATTTTTTTTTTTGGTAATACTCGTAGAAAATAAGTTATCACACGATGATGCGTCAAAAGTTAAATACAAATATTTCCCTTAAATTAAAATAGGTAAAACTAAACGTACTATTTTACAAAAACGTCTTATAAGCGTTTATTTCATTATTGTATAATATCAACTATATTTATTTTAATTAGATATTTAAACTTTCTGTACCATCGAAGAAAATACTCATATAAACACGTTTACACGTGAGTCAAAATAGACATTTTATAAAATTGAAGCAGAGCTAATGCTACTTGAATAAAAGTAACATTTAAATTGCAAAAGTTCAAAGGTTCAAATTTTAAGAAAACAATAATATCTTAAAAATATTTTACTATTTATTGTACAGTGTATGGAGAAACAATTCTCAAAAATTCTAATTTAAACACGTTTATATGAGCGTCAAAATGTGACATTTTATAAAATTGAAGCAGAGCTAATGGTACTTGAATAAAAGTAACATTTAAATTGCAAAAGTTCAAAGGTTCAAATTAAAAAAGAGCAATAATATCTTAAAAATATTTTACTATTTATTGTACAGTGTATGGAGAAACAATTCTCGAAAATTTTTACAAATGTATATTCAAACTGACTTAAAATTGCCATTTAATTTGTTCTTTACTTAATACATATTATTATCAAAATCGGATTGCTTATGTTGTAAACAATGTGTAGCAGCATTTTTCATGCACTCGATTTTAAAGAGGTTAAACTTTGAATTTCATTTTTATCTATATTTTCAGTTAAAGTGTTACTTTTCTGCACCATTTGTCTTTAATGTGTTCGTAAACACGTTACAATTTCAAGGAAAATCAAATAATAAAATTCCAGTTTGTGAAATGTAATTCAAATTATTGTAAATGTACTATAAAATCAAGTATTTGTATTAATACGGTAACGTTACGGCATTAATCCTATATGAAACAAATTGATAATTTAAAAAAATGTATCTCCTTAAATATTTTATTCTATTACGTTTTAAAAGCTTATTATATCATTAATACAATAATAATACAACATTAAAAACAATTCCGTAATTGTAGCTAATAAATCAAATCAGTACATTCAATCTACCGCCGTATTTCACAACTTTGAAAATAATAAAACCGTATAACCTTTCCTTACATTTTTGTAATAGCATTCATGACAAAAAACATGTATCTATTCCAGTTGAAAACCAAGAAAAAAATGTTTCTTTTTATTTTAGCATAAAAACACATTTTACATGAACTAAATTTTTAAACTACGAACAATTAAAATTTCCTTAAGAAAATACTATTTTCTGTTGTAGTTTGCGTGTTTTTAATAGTTTTTGATGCATTGAGATAAAAAAAAAAAGTCAAGCATGTTTCACTGTCACGTACGATTTTTGCGATAAAGTGAGGATTAATATCTAGGATTAAAAAAACCCAGAAGAATAAAAAACTTGAGTGAATGTCTAAAATTAAGCTGTGTCTCATATTTTAATATTTAGTTGCGTTTAGTATACTTACATTTAATATACTTGTATTTAATTTAATTTCTATAAACTTCCTTTCGAAGAGAAATGTTGCTCCATTCCATCCTTTTTAACACTTTCAACATACTTGAAAAATTCGGTTTGGATGTCTGTCCATCTGACCGTACTCAAACACTCGTAAACATACTCGGATTAACAAGAACATGTTGTATGTTAATGGGTTCGCTATAGAACTTTCCTTTACAGGGATACACAAAATAATTCCGTTGCATTACAGTCAATAGGAAAATATTGTTTGCCGTGCCATTTTATTCAAATTGCTTTTTAGGTATTTAATTTAATTGAGTTACAAAATTAAATTTCTTAATCATATTCTGCTAGTGTTCGAAAGTGATAAATAATCTATGTACTTGATGCATGATTTTTGTTCTTGTTGTTTCATTGTACTTATACCTATGCAGCAACCAATACTTATTTGGTATTATGTTTATTTGTGTCAAGTATCTATATGGCTAAATTTGTAACTTATCAGTTGCAAATCCTGGTACTTTTATGTCTAAATATATAATTTATCACCTAGGTAGAAAATCTCGATTTGTAACAAAATTAGCGCGATAGGCGTTTTTCAGTATTTTCCGTATAATTTGTATAAGCAAATAGATAAGTAACACCCTTCATTTTGAAGAAAGGAATTACATTCCAGGTATCTGTTATTCTTTTGTTCCTCAGTAAAAAGTAAATGCATTATCTATCACTTTGCTGTCTCAAAAGTATATAAAAGTACCATTTCGGAATACACATAAAAATAAAAGAATATTATATTTTTTTATTAACAAATAATAATATTTCTCAAACAGTAAGAAATGCATCATTATTATCACCTATAAATGTTGGGATAGAATATTTTGTTAAACATCGGCGAGAATTGGCCATATTGTTATATGAGAGACAACTTTAGGCAGGACCTTTTTGAATTGAAACTGACTAAAATTATAGTTTTCGTACAAGGAGAACCCTGAAAATTTTGCGCAATCACTCTACCTAGACCTAGGTCGTTTCCAAACCCGAGAATATTGGCCGAAGCTCCTCATTCTTTGCCAGCATGCTAATAACTGGGAGATTTGGGAGACTGGGGGATCCTCATAAATGTTGAGCTATTTCAAAACTGAAACTTAATATAGCATGTTAAACAACGAGACGGAAGGTAGAAAGAGATAAATAATGAGGAAACTAACCTCCTAAAACATATGTTTTTTTTTTCACAGAACTGCTAATGCTATATAAATTATTAACAACGGATTAAGTGAATTATTAATGTTTGATTCTGAAAAGTATCGCAACGGATGAATCAAATGTCTGTTATAACGGCATGATATTTAATATAATGTTATTTTAAAGTACTGTCGAATCATAAAGGGTCAAATAACTATAAAATTGTGCTTCACAAAATAAAGACCAGAATAAAGTAAATCTAAGTTTTATTTTTTAATACATTTTTTGTTTATTGGATAGAATAATACTGCCTCTCTGTAATCGAAGTTAATGTAAATGAAAATACAATATTTTCATAAGTGGATAAATGCCAATGCACCTTTTTTAGACCGCAGACTAGGCCCTAACACAGACTAGGCCCCACGGACCATACTATTGCCCAGCTGACCGGGTTAATGCCTGGTAACTGGACGAAGTTTCGCCTGATCGCTTCATGGCGGAAATCCTCTTGATGAGCCGTTAGACCAGCGTGGCTGCAGTGTTTTTTGTTGCCTTCGTTTCTTTTCCTGTTTTGACAGGTTGCTAATTAATGTTTTGCTGGGTCAATCCGGTACTGCACAGAACAGTGATGTCTTGGTGGGCGGATATGAGATAGGGGATGTTTTTGAGCCAAAAGTGTTGTACAGGCTTAGCTGAGGGGATAATTTAGAAAAGGCAGCAAGTGATAATTCATTTAATTAAAAAAGAAAAAAGGTGGGGATGCTGCAAAAAGCCAAGTTGAACCAGAAACATGGGTAATTTTTGGGCCGAATCTCGGGGAAGACTATGTCGTTGCAGAGATAAATGTTACCCTGCCTTTCAAATGTACCGAATATGCTATTTCAGATCACTGACCGGGCTTTTATTGTTATGTTTCCTTGGTTCTTGTAATTTTTTATTATTGACTTTTTCCTTTTTAGTTTTTTCTTTTTGTTGAATTTCTTTCTATCATGGAAACTAGTAATTCCTCATAACAGTTTTTTGCTATCTTGGTGGTTTTATCACTTTTTTTGGCTTTCTGCCGTTTTTCTTGGGTTTTAGTTACAATTATTAGATTTTTCCTTCTGGTATTATAATTTTCTATTCCGAGGTAAATCATTGTTTCGGCCATTAGTTCATTGTGTTTAACTCCATTCCCAGATAATTTATAATAGGGATTTTCTTGGATGCAGATTGCATTGTTATTATTTTATTTTGGCCCACTTTTTTACCCTATAAAATGGAGACTATTGTAAGGATAATAGTTCGTCTGTTTCTTAAGTGATGTCTGTTATCACTGTTATAAAGATCTTTTTCCTTATTTTGGATTTTTGGTAGGCTTTTTATAGATTGAGCATTATTGCTATTAGTCTATCATGTTGTATGATTTGTTGTTTTCATTTCGTTGTATAGCAATTCGTATAGTATAGCATGTTGTATAGCACATAGCTTGTTATCATTATATTTGTGAATGAGCTCATTGGCCATCCGTGCATGACTAAGAGACTTCCACTCAACTATAGCGCGATCCTTCGATTTTTTTTGGCACACCTAAGAGCTAGATTTTATATTATATATATATAGCTTATTATATCTTCTTATATTTATATAATCACCTTTTTGGAAAAAAAAGGAAATATTTATTGTGTCGCATATTCTTAAATATAATCCTGAATAAACTAAATATAATTTTTTGTTTACGTTAAATATTTTTGAATCATCGGATTCAACATATGTAGTATATCTAACATTATATTTCATGATATAAATTGTATTAGCTACGTAACACAGCAAATCATTATAGATAAATTAATGTCGAGAAAAATATACATTAAATCTTATTTGACAAAATACAGTTCTGAATAAAGTACAAAAAAAAAAATCTACGGTTCTGCTTCTGTTTTTCGTTTGTTGGATTATCATTCTATATTTTCTGCTACATTCGGTATATGCTACGTACAAATCTAATCACATAAAATACAATGATTTCATAAATGCACAATGTCAATTCACCCTTGGGAAATACACAAGAAAAATGTTTATTCTGCCACATGCTCTTAAATTGTTTCACAAATGTTGATTAAGAAATTACGAGAAAAACTTTATATCGTAATAGTCATGAGGTTAATCTTCCATTTCTGAAAAAAAAAAAAATTAATGAAGACCTGTTCTTTTCTATACTTCATTCCAGGATGTATATTGTATTTAAGTAATTCGGAAAAAAAAATATTTCTCTTACAAACGAAACAGTCAATTTATTTTACAGAAAACTTAATAATGATTAATGAAAACTGAAAAAAATTAAAAATCTAGAGTAGTATTTGCTTTACTATTTTCAAAATGCAACTCCATGTATAAAAATTTTAAACAAACTAAATTTTAAAACTAACACGTAATTTTGACATCATATTCTTCGGTAACTTTTACACTTGGATACCAAACGGCCAAGTGTTTTAGGGATTACGCAGCTTTAAAAAATGGAATTTCTAATGTTAAATTCAATAACAAGATTCGTATGCCAAAGGAGATTCAGAGGATTTTAGGGGTTGGAATGCCAGAAATTTCGTAATGTAATGGTGGTCATATTTAAAACAGAATTGTTTTCATGAAACAAGGCAAATAATACTTTACGTAAAATCTTCAGTTACTCCCCTGAGGGGTAAGAACCTTGCCTAAATTTAGTATATTAGTACTTATTATACTTGTATTTTTTATCTAGATTTCGTTTAATCGTGCGGTATTATTACTTTCATATTTCATTTTTCTGAGTCTTTTTGCCACTGGAACAATCTTGAACTCTTTTTTTTATCATACAGGGTGATTTTTTTTTTAAGTTGTGAAATTAAAACCCTATTACAAAAGAACCACTGATCCAAATGACCTGAAATTTCGTCAGTATGCTCCCAAAGCAATGGGCATTTTTTAGGCTTGATTAAAAAAAAAATTAAAATCGCACCGACAGATGGCGCTGTACATGCAGTAAAGACGAACTTGCGCACGACCCACGCAGAGTAGATACTCTTTGCTCTGTGGTGGAACATGCGGTTTCACGTTTCCAGCTCGTAGCGTCGTAGCTGAAAACGACAGACAGCACATTGAAAATCTTATGCGTTAGTTGCACAGTTCTGTACGAATGTTTTACTCCATATTTTTATTTCTTTCTTTTTCTGCGAAGGTGTTCGCAGTGCCTTTTCCCAATTACTGCATTCTGTATGTTTGTTTTTGGTAAGAGTAATAAAATTTTGTTTTGCTCAAAGTACCGTCCATTGTTTTCCTCCCACTGACGATATTCTTTGTTTCTGTTAACTTACAGCGCCATCTGTCGGTGCGATTTTAAGTCTTTTTAATCAAGTCTAAAAAATCCCCATTGCTTTGGGAACATACCGGTGAAATTTCAGGTCATTTGGATCAGTGGTTCTTTTGTTAAAGGGTTTTACTTTCACAACTTTAAAAAAATCACCCTGTATATTACCCTATTTTGAACATTAGAAAAGAGAAGTCTAATTGCTACATTTCAGACAAATCAGATTTTGACTACTATTAGGAAGAGAGATGTAGTAATCAGTTCCATTAAATTACACATATTAATCTTCGCGGCAGAAGTTTGCAGTTGTTAAAATGATACTTTTTTTAAGAATGCTGAAAGTTCTGTTTTTTATTAGCAAACATAAAATTAAATAAATGTATTATTTCTATAACATATTATACATATTTAAAGCTTTTTGATAATAAAAAAGAAAAAAAGAAAAGAACGCAAATGATTTACAGTTTCAAGTCAATTTAGATAAACAATTAATATATACTGAAACTGTCTGATCCTGAAATTTTCAATTTTTCTATGCATCAAGATTCATACGATTGATCACCTTACATGGCTGCTGAATGATTGTATGCACACCATCGCAGGCACTACATAAAAATATGCATTGGTCCATTGGTTCAATTTTTCAATAGAAATGGCATCGAAAGTAAGAAAAAAAATTACAGCATTTTTTGTACCAATTACTTTGAATTGTTGCAAATGTCGGTTATAGCCATCCCATAATTTTTAGTGAGCAGATAACCACAGAAAAAACGGACATAACCCTTCAACATTAAATTATGTATTCCTTCAATTTATGTTTTAAAATACTAGGGCATGCAACCCGGGCTTCGCGGGATAAAGAATATAAGTGAAAACCATTTATTTTTTTAAGTGAAAACTGTAAGAGATTTTTTTACATTTACTATATTTTTAAATTGCCCCCTAAAAACACCAAAGAGCATTTTTATATGAAATATTTCAATTATATATTTATTAAAAGCGGTAATTTCGTATTGGCCTTGTGCCAGATGTTGATAACCGAAGAAATTGCTAAAAAATTTCGTTATCTACAGCAGTTTATTATTTTTAGTTATTCTGATAATTTCAGCGGTTTTAAGCGCTTATTACGATTATATGTCTGTTAAATTTGTGTTTTATTTATACTTTTTTATTGATTGCATAATGAAGTTTTAATTTCGTTACGGGATACTAACCAGAAAAAATGCTTAACTTTTTATACTGTTTAAACTATGCAAACGGATTAATATTTTATAATCGCCTGCAAGCAATACAAAAAAAAAAAAAAAAAAAAAAAAAAAAAAAAAGCTTGAAATTTAATTTAAGTGCTATAATAAATTTGCCAATTAAGATACAGTTTTCAAACAAATTGCATTTGAAGTAGATTTTTCCATGTATAACGGTGTAAAAATTGAAAATGTGCGATCTTTAGAAATTAAAAAAGTGCAGTAGCAAAAATTGCAAAACCGAAATTTCATCGTCATTCGCAAAATTACGTCAGCATTACGCACGGGCACATTTGTCCTTTATAATATAGATAGGCTTAAGGGATCGTCTTTATACCGATACTGTAACAATCTCTGAAATTTTTACAGCAAACACCCAATGTTAACTATATATTTAGCTTTTTTGATAAATGTTACCTGCGGATACCAAACGGAAGTTTTTCGATCAATTATTTTAGGAAATATGAAGGTTTAAAACTTAGTATTCCTAATATTAAATTCCTTTTGAAACATTGCAAAGCAAATACAGATAGTGTTTTAAGCATAATTCAGAAAATTTTTGGCAGGAGCTATAACTTTGGATTAGCAGATTTAACGCTTTTAGAAAACAATTACTGCTTAAAAAAAATACATAGATCACAATTCTTATTTTTCTTAAAAGGTAATTTGAATTTAAAAAAATTAATCTCTTTTTTATAGACAATCATCTTTTAACAGTAATGTTTAGTCAAGAATTTAATTTTATTCAAAATTCGAAAAATGACTAGAGTTTTGTTGAAGGTACAGAAAAAAACAAGATTAGAATTGTTTTATGTCATGTTTCAAAAAACAGAAAGAAAAATGTATATTTTATGTTATTAAACTTAACATCTATATCCCTAAATTGCTATCTTTAAGGGGGCTACAGGACTTTTAAACTTCCAAATGTTCAATCTTTTCAAAAAAATATATATTAAATGATAATTTTTCAGAACATTATAAAACATACCTCATTAACAAATTCTTATAATTACTTGAGTTATAGCCTAAAACTTACTAAGCCCCAAATGTAAACAAGTTTAAAAAGTGAATCTTTGAAGTTTTTTTGGCATAACGCGCAAGGTATCTCAAAAACGTTTCAATACATGTTCATGAAATTTTTAGAAGATATATTTTTGTTAGTCTGCATAAACTGAACCTAAATTTTTATTTTTATTGTTCAAAAAAATACAGTTTTTGTTGGTTATATTTTTAAAAATTTAAAAATTTTGTATAATCTAAATACAACTTTGTATTAAATATAGAACAATGCTTTAAATACAAAGTTATTTAGGTTCAGGATAATTATTACAATCCCCAGTAAGTACCAAAACGCTTGCTTTAGATGCAAAATCACTTTTATATTCCTGCGTGTAAGCTCTCATGCCAATTTTCTGCTAGAGAAATATCTGACAGTTTGAAGCACCTTATAAATATTAATTCTGCATATTGTATATTTTTGAATGTATGAAATGAAAGATTATGCATTTATTTATCTTTCATCTCTCCAAAAATTATGATTTAAATGATAAACATTTTAAGATATTAAATGTTGAAAGTGGTCATTTCTTTCATTTTTTTCCAATTTAAAAGTCCTATAATCCCTTTAATATTTTCCATCGAAATTTACCATATCATGTATCAGTAAATAATGACAAATTACATACTAAACATAAAATTATATATTAGTTAGAAACAGCTCTTTCTTAAAGAATAAATGAACATGCGCATTAATTCTTCTTCATTTAATTATTTCAAGAAATTAAAACTGGATCATTTGGACTAGAAGAAATTAAAACTGGATCATCACTGGAAAGCATAATCATTTTTTCTATGTTTTCAAATATTTGGTTGAAGAGCTTAAGAGAAAATCGTTCTATGTTTTAGGTTCTTTATTTTCTTTTTACGTGGGAGACACATGTTAGAGTCCAACAATCTTTTATCGGATTTGCATTAAAAAGCAATCAATAGTGAGAGGTAAAAGTACTTGTAAATTATTTTTCCGATCATTCCGTGAAGTACGAAGTTTTAAGATTTTTTTTAATCTTTTATTTTGAAGAGATATTTTTTCTTTCATATTTTCAACTACAAAAACCAAAATCAGTGAAAAAATTTAAATTAAATAAGTAAAGCATCTAAAGCAGATACACATAAAAAAATAAGAATAAAAAAATTAATTTTTTATTATGTAATTTCTTTAAATAATTAATAATATTTGATAAAATTTAAAATGGACAGTTCATTAAAAACTGATAAAACATCTCGAGAATCAATTTTTAATATTTTTAAAAATATATTTATAAATGTGACAAAAACTCAATTCAACAATTTTTAATAAATTAATATTTCTCGTTGATTTTTTATGTTGTTATATGTTTAAAATAATAAAAAAAAATAATAATGCCTTAAATATGCTGTATATTGTTATTTTTTATCGTATATATAATGTTAAAATAAATCCTAACATTTATCTTTTTAAATTTATTTTCTGTTAAATGTTTTCAATTATATTTGTTAGCTATTTGTCCCTCCAATTCCTTAAAGAAGCCATTTAAAAGAAAATAATAATAATATAAACGACTTCAAGGGCTAATTTAAGACAGTCTTGTGGCAAACCTGTATTTTTGTCCACATTAGTGTTCTATTCGGGTCGTGTTACAAAAATTCTATTTGAATTTATCCCGAATTCCGAACTATAACAGACACTCTTCTAACAAATGCCGAAATGAAAGTATATTAATCTATTTTCTAATTCAGTTAATAAATACTCCATAATTATATCTCTAATATAATTTTTTAACACTTTCCAAGATAGTTGAAAATTGTTTATGATTTCGGTTTGTCTGTCTGTCTGCCATCTTTCTGTCTTCCGTACTCTAACTCGCGTATATAATCTCGGATTGCCATAAAACTGATGTATGTTACTGATGTTTACAATGAAATGTTTGGTATTAACAATTAAGTGTGTAGCCTTAATAGTTCAGGTACAAGAACACTCAAAAGAATTCTGTTACATTACGGTCTATGGGGAAAAATTGTTTCAAGTGCATTTTAATCACGTTACACTTTTTCAAACTTATTGAACGTGATATATATCATCGAGGTATGCTTGATGCCTAGTATAGAATATGGTGTGTATAGAATCTACACTGAGAAAAATGACACTTTGGAATCTGAGTAAATCGATGTTTTCATTTTGTTATGAAACTTTTTGTTGCAAATATGACGATCCAATGCTTTCACGTATGCAATGACCTACTAAAAACTGAGCACATATAGATTTGTTAATACTCATTTTTGAAACATGAACATAATCAAAAATAATTAGAATCAGTTCAAATTCATTTTTGAAACATGGAAATACTCAAAAATGAGCACATACAAGTCAGTGCATACTCCGCTTTCAAACATGGACATACTCAAATATGAGCACATGATGTTTTATTCTTGAGTGTGTGCATGTTTTCAGAAATGAGTATATACATATTTCAAGCTTGAGTAATTTTGATTTGGAGAGATTTTGTCTATTCGGCATACACAGATTTGAGTATTTTTTGCTCAGTTTTGAAAACGTCGTTTTTAGAGTTCATCGTTTATTTACAGGGACTCACAATATAATTTGGTTACAATACTGTCTATGAGTGAAAATTTCTAGAAGTGCGTTTTCAGCTGTGGTACGCGTTTTAATAGTTATCAAACTTTGTGCATATTACGTAATGTGTATAAATTGTTTAGATCATAAATATGACTTCACAAAAGATCCGGAATACATTTCCATTTATTGACGGAAATTGCTGAACGGAAATGTGTTATTATAACGCATTATAACGGAAATTTTCAACTGTGCTATGCGCTTTTAACAGAACTGAATTTTAGCATACTATGAGTTGTTATACAAATCTATAGATCATAAACAAGGTTGCATAAACATATTCGTATATTGTCTATAATATTCAGAGTAATTTCTAAAATTGGATCTTCAAATGTGTTGTGCTTTTTCCGATATGTTTATTTGGACATCAACATTTGTCTTATTAAACTGTGCAGTTTTGCTACACTATACTGAATGGGTATATAATGGGTTCATAGTATATATTCTTAAATTGTTTCATAGTATATATTCTTGAAGCATGATTTTCTGTTCTTGTTATATTTGATGCAAACAAATTATTTTAAATCATTAATATTCCAATACGTACAATTTTTATTTTAAATAATATTGGGGAATTCCTTTTGAAAAAAACGGGTCAACAACTGACTTAAAGGAGTAAAAAATAAAAACGAAACCTATCCCAGCTCAAAAATAAATAAATCAATCTCACTGGACTCCGATCCACAGAATGGAAAAATATATTTCCAAACCAACCAGACCCAAATCGAATTACTTGACCCTAATCGGAATTCATTTTAAATCCCATTGTTGCTAGTATCGCTGATTTTGACAAAAAATTGACGATGATATATGAAAAAAATTAGGTGTCCCCTGTAAAATGATACATGAAAAAACATTTATTATAAAGACGAAAAGAAGCTATGTCCCTTTATTCCATATTCAAAACTCGTGATGTTTGGTCCATTTTTTTTAAATTTAATGCCTATAAAGTCAGAAAAAGACAGAAGAAACAAACATACATGCATATTATATTTATATTCTAATAATAGTCTTATGAGACTACCAGCAGAATGAGACTTTTACAAAAAAAGTATGAAAATGAATCATTTATTTTTAAAAGTTATGTATTCGAAATTTATGCATGGACATGCATAAAAAAATGCAAACGGAAAACATTGAAACATACCAATAGTAGAGAAAAACCAATTGTATAACATTCTACGTTTGAAATCGGTTAAAAGATTAAAATTAGATGAATGAAAATGCAGAAATTATATTCTAACTAGTTTTCAACTAGTGCGTTAAAATATTTCATCGTCCGTTGATTTTAATTTTGAAAGTCTTTATTTTACATTTTTTGAAGGAAGCACATGTTTTGCTACCTAATATCGGATTTGCATTAAAAAACTATCAATACTGAAGGCAAAAAGTACTTCAAACGGATTTTCTTGATATTTCTAAATGGAAAATATTCTTTAATATATTGCCTGTAGGATTGTTAGAGCATTTTTTCAGTTTTTATTTCCGAAACGTGAATTTTATTATTTGTTTATAGGTAAACTATGTTACGCTAGAAAATGTTTTACATTTTAGCCTTAAAGCTACCCAATTTTCCTATTTCAATTCGTGTAAAGTTAGTGATGATTAAAAAATGACAAAAAATCATATTCGTTAACTATATTTATAATAATGTATTAAAGATGAATTTTTCTATCAAAAAAATATTTTACCAAATGTATATTTGTTTTTTCTTTCAAATGTATCTACTGGATTGGAATTACACTCTTTCGACACGGAAAAGATACGAAAATATGATTTTTTTATAGATTAATAAATATTAAGTATAAATATAATTAAATATTATGCAATATATATTTATATTCAAAAGGGGCAAACTTTTTCATACTTCTAAAAAATCGAAATCAAATATCTAGCAAATTTCAATTCGTCATTATTATATGGGCATCTCTATTAATAAAAGAAAGATGATTGAGTGTGTGTGTCCATGATGACTAAGAAAATCTACCGTGTATAGAGGTCTGAAAATTTGCGTGTGGATAGTTCCAAGCAGGTCCTGAAGCATTTGAGTTTCAGATTTTTTATTTTGTGTAATTGAACCCAAATATTAACTAAAAATCACTCGCAACAGATACTCATCAACAATACATTATTTTCTCATTAACTAATTCTTATGTAATTTGTTTTGAAAATTACGAATATTAACCTTTTCGAATAAAACAAGTGACAGGAAGTCACCTTGCAACTCCTCAAGACAACCTTTTTTTTTCGGGGCCAAAATTATGCAAATGTTGGTATTTTACCACAATATTACTTTGATCACTTAATTTATATCACACATAAAGTCTGGAAACGGTTAAATAACTCGAGAAATATACCTCGGATTGAAAAACGGCAAAATGCATGTTCAATATTTTTGAAAAATCTATTTAGGGATATGAAATTTGCCCAACTTTGAAAGTTGCTTAACTTTGAAATCTTAAATGAGAACCCCCTTTTTTATTGCAGATTTGGATTCTACGGGAAAAAATACGTAACTTTTGTGTTGAACATTTTCTTGGAAAAATTGTAGATGGCGCTGTAATCGAGTGCAATGCTGTGAGAATCGTTACCATTGCAATGTCTGGAAACCCTCCAATAACTCGAGAAATATACATCAGAGTGAAAAACGGAAAAATACGTGTTTAATATTTTAGAAAAATGGCAACTTTGATATCCCTAAATAGATTTTTCAAAACAATTGAACATGCATTTTTCCGTTTTTCAAAGCGATATATATTTATCGAGTTATTCGAGCGTTTCCAGACATTGCAATGGTAACGATTCTCACAGCATTGCACTCGATTACAGCGCCATCTACAATGTTTCGAAGAAAATATTCAAGACACTACAACAAAACAAATATGCAGCACCTATTCAACCACAGCAGAGCACCCGAAGAAGAAACCAAATAGAAATCATATGCAAAACATCAAACGACCTAAACATACTCAAGAACGACATTCACCACCACCAAGCCCTTAACAAGAAACTCAGCGCGGTCCCAAAAGCACTCCCACAACAAAAGATGATCCTCCTGCAAGTCCCTTCCCACACAACAAAAGAACAACTCAATACATCAATCACCACACATTATGAAGTTAACGCACATGAAATCACCATCTTCAAAACACTTCCAAACCGCAGGGCCGAAGAAAATCTGACATCATCCTTCTGATGCCCAAGACACTCGGACACTCAATAATAGAGGATGGTGATCTCACAATTGGACTATCCACACACATCCTACGCCCACACACTACAGTTCCAAGATTCCAGGCACTCACGCACGTGGAAAAACACTGCCAGCGTGAAGTGCCTTCCTGCGTCAATTGTGTCCAAGAACACACAGATCGTAACTGCAACAATTCACCACACTGCGTAAACTGCAAATTTCATAATGAACAAGAAGACACAAACTTCAACACACATCACCAGGCATCCGACCCGCTCTGCAGCACATATAGAAAACTATACCGAGAAACCAGAAGACGGCTGGACGAGGAATTCAACCACACGTACAGACCACCAACCACCACATCACAACAACGCCCGTCGCCACAACACCAACAGTCAACACAGCCAGAGCCCCAACATATCCAAGACATAGAGGCCAACGCCACCCAGACACCGTCAGCAGTACACAAGACGGCATACCCCCACTACCTACACCACATCGAGAGGACTGGTATAACTATGGGTCCCCCTTTCACCACCCATACTACCAAGAACAAAGGATGACGAACTATTTTAGACCTCCACCTGACCAGCAGGGCGGTTCCCGCAGTTACTGGTAAGACTGGTATTCACAGCCAATTGTAAGTACACTTAAATTATACTTTTAGTAATCTCTTTAGTTTTATATAACTTAAATTACTTGTTTAATGTCTTCTACAGCCTCCTCCAAGACACAGGAGGAACTCCCGTCCATTTTGGCCACCTCAAAATTCTACAGATTAATTTAAACCACTGCAGAGCAGCAAATTAAGCCCTTAAGGCACATATAATTGAAAATAAAATAGATTTAGCCCTGCTACAGGATGCATACTGCAGGACGGATGGCACTATTTGGGGTTTGCCATCTTCCTGGGCCATCTTCCAGTCAAAAGCCAACAGTGCACATCTAGTGATCTCAAATACAGCACTGCAATACGCGCATCTCTACACAGGAACACATTGTGCATTTGCCACAATCACTGCAAAGGAAGGCTCACCCTATGCAGCGCCAAAAACAAATTTTGAGTATTCCTTCGAGGAGTGGAGCCATCTTATCACACAGAGGTAATTCTTTATCTGCGGAGGTGACTTTAATGCTAGCTCCACCTTATGGGGCTATGATCATGAAAGCCTCCGCGGGGATTCACTCATCGAACATCTGACAGTCCATAAGCTCTCCATTGCTAACATAGCCAATTCCACACACACTTTTGCCAAAACAAATTCTTCAGGAGATGTCATCGCCCAGGGTTTTTCAGATCATACCCTGATCATACCCAGATCATACCGTGGCGAACACAAAAGCACTCCAACAGATTCGGAACTGGCATGTATCAGATGTTCACTATGCCTCGGACCACAAGTACATAGAATTCGGCTTTGAAATTTCACCACTCTATACAACACATAGAAGATTTAACACAACCCGAGGCAACTTCAAAAAGTTCAACAAAATAATCAAATCACAGAAATCACTCCTCACCAGCTTTCTAAAGGACGTAACAAACAAAACACAACTCAATGTATTCACAACGAAATTAATTGAAACAATGAAAAATGCAGCGCGCGCGTCCTTTAGACTAAAGAACACTCGGAGAACACCAATCTTCTCATTTTGGACCTCCGAACTAAAAACTAAACGTAATCATCTCACGGCACTAAGGAAGAAACTTCAAAATCTTAGAAACACGGATCACGACACAGAATACTATCGCACCCTCAGTGCCAATTACAATCACCTTTCGGCTAAATTTAAACGCAGTGTACTAGATGCAAAGAACACGGCTTGGAGGAAATTCTGTAGCAACAAAACAGACCATTTCGGCAAAATTTAAACGCAGTGTACTAGATGCAAAGAACACGGCCTGGAGGAAATTCTGTAGCAACCAAACAGACCCTTTCGGCACAGCTCAAAAATTCTTCACAGGCATGTTTTTCACGCCTGATGAAATCAAGCTCGAACTGCCGCCAAACAGATCATCCAGACAGCATAATACGGAGCACCTCACAACAACCCTTTTCGGACCTTCGCAATATTCAAATGTAGATCTTCATTTTGACTCACCACCAGACAAACCTTTTTCCAAATCAGAAATAGCACATGAGCTAAGAACATTAAACGATAAGAAAGCCCCCGGCCCAGACTGCGTAGATTTCAAAATTCTAAAACTAACACACAAAATTATTCGCGGTGTATTCACCAGTTGGGTCAATATGTGCTTACAGCACAACTAATTCCCGCACAATTGAGACAGGGTGAAGTGGTTTATTTCCTCAAACAGGGAAAGGATGCCTCTGAACCCACATCTTACCGTCCAATTTGCTTGCTCCCGACTCTAGGTAAACTCCTAGGGAAACTAATCGTCACCCGATTGGTTCATTTTCTGGAGAGCAACAACCTACTCCATCACAGACAGTATGGGTTCAGAGAGGTTCAGTCCTGTGACAAGGCCCTATTTGACATTCATTCCACATGCACACAAAGTATAGAGGAAGGGAACTATACCTCACTCGTCTCCCTCGATATCAAAAGTGCTTTTCATAACGTGGAGTGGCGGGACATCCTGCTTCCACTAATTGATATTCATTGTCTGAGCAACATAGCTGGAATCATCGCCTCCTACCTCAGCGATAGAAGCATTTTAATAAATTGGGGAGCAGACTTCTCATCCCACAATTTACAGAAAGGATGCCCACAGGGGTCTTGCCTTGGGCCAGTTCTTTGGCTAATTATTGCAAATGTCATCCTTTTAGAACTAGAAAGATTAGGCTTCATTCTATATGCTTTGTATTCTCGGGCCGCAGGCGTTTGGACCTGGAAAACTCGGCAGCTCGAGCTCTCCCGGTCTTTTGTCAACTCTTGGAACGTCTCCAGCTCCAGCTCTCTACAGACAAAACACAATCCCTAACATTCGCAAAACCCAAGAAGCTTAAGCGCAAACACATAATGAGAATTTATGGGAAAAGAGATTCACATGTCACACACCTTAAATTACTAGGAATCGTCACAGACGAACACAGGATCTGGACGGAACACATCAACACCCTCAAGACAAAATTAACTAAGTATCAACACAATGCACGCAGATTAACATCTAAGTCTTGGGGAATTAAACCTGCAATGTTAAAAATCTGGTACAACGCAATCATACAACGGATCCTCTTTTACTGTGTGGGTGTCTGGGGAGGAAATCTCACCAAGGCAGTCAAGGAAAAGTTGGTTTCGATCCAAAGGATGTTCTTGCTGCAAATGGTGAGAGGGTATAGAACTATCTCAACGGACGCACTCACAGTACTAACAGGGATCCCTCCAATCCTAATATCACTAGAATACGATCACCAGAAAAACAGAATCCAACACCTAGAATATGAACCAACTACTACGCTACACTTCCCACAAACAATAATACAGAGAAAATTTCAAAGTTGGCACCTGCACCCCGCGGAGGAGACATCACAATTACAGGTATGCATCGCCAAGAACAGTCACAGACCCTTGCAGCAACCAACCATCTACACTGATGGGTCGCGCACTGAAACTAGCGTGGCTGCAGCCTTCTGCGCCATGGTAAATGGAGTGTCGACCTATGAGTGGGCCTCCAGAATTGGAGACGATAACTCAGTATATCAAGCTGAACTGTTTGCAATTCTGAAGGATTTGGAATGGATTGCTGCCTCCCCCACGCAGGAAAATTTTTAAATTTATAGTGATAGTTTATCAGGACTCCAAGCAATGTATGCACTTCCAACGAAGCACCCCCTTATTCTTCAAATAAAAATTAAACTTACAGCTCTTCTAAAACGAGTCACCCTTGGTCATGTCACAGCACACATCGGTATCGCAGGAAACGAACTAGCAGACAGCCTAGCAGAAGCAGCAACTAAAAATTATTTAATAGAACATTCCCTTCCAGTCCCCCCATCTTTCATAAGAAGGGAACTAAAATCAAAAAATCATCCCTACATGGCAAGTCTACTGGGACACCTCCATAAAAGGTAGACATACTCACATTCTCATCCCCAAAGTTTCCAGAGAAATGTACAACCTGACCCCCCATACAACGGCATTCCTCACAGGACATGGTCCCTTCAGAAAATACCTCCACAGATTTAAAAGATCTGGCACCGATGTGTGTGAGTGCGGGGCCAGCGATGATCCCACTCACTATTACTTCACTTGCCCCCTGACTGTTTCTTCGCACCTTAGACCTCCACAAACTCATCCGCCACCATCCTGTTTGCAAAACATAATTACGAGACCAGTCCTAACTTACAAGCTTTTAGAAATTCATAAATTCATAACTAATCTCTCAAACCTAACCTAACTGTAGCATTTCTAATAGTTGTTTTTAATCTTTTATTATCTTTAGTTTAATATTAATTTTAACTTTTTTTTTAATTTTTTAATCTTAATTCCTTTTAATTTAATTTTATTATAATCTTTTCTAACTTCATTTAAGTCTCCACAGTAATTTCTTCTTATGACAAGCTCCCACTTTTATTAATTCTTAATGTACTTAAACCTCCCTTCTTCGGGACCGCTCATCTGCTCAGCGCCACCATCTCTGGCCTTCAGTCATCATTGCAGCCTTCCACGTACCAGTGCATGGGTTTCAGCGCAATTGTGTGGCGCTCCTTGTCGCGTGGAAATCATGCACTGTTGCCTCTTCTTCAAGGGCCGTCAGCTATGAACTGTACAAGTGGTGCAGTCATACCACTGAACTGCTCATCCATTTTTTAAGCGGACTGTACAACTGGTGCAGGCGCACCTTCTTCATCATCCTGTCTGTCGCTACCTGTCGCGTACGAACGCTGGTTCCAGCAACAGACCCTGTATTGTAATTTTTTGTTTGTTTGTTTGTTTGTCTTTAGTTCCTGCCACCTGTCGCGTGGAGCTTTGCCCGGCAGGACCATCCATTTGGCGAAGTTTGTACTGTCACCGTTTAATCCCTGCGTGCTGGAGAAGACATTAAACGCTCAATGGCTGGGTTCGCCCTCTACCGAGTGGTCTTCCTCAGGCATTAAATTAAATTAAATTAAATACAAAAGTTACGTATTTTTTCCCGTAGAATCCGAATCTGCAATAAAAATGGCAATAAAAAAAATCAAAGTTGCCCTCCTTTCCCCCCCGGGGGAACAAAGTTAAGGAGGCAACTTTCACATCCCTAAATAGATTTTTCAAAAATATTGATCATGCAGTTTGCCGTTTTTCAATCCGATGTATATTTCTCAATTATTTGACCGTTTCCAGACTTTTCGGAACCCTGTATATAAAAATTGCCCAATATTCGTAAAGAACGCAGGTGGATTTTGCTCCTCTTTTTACAACTAAATATGAATATTTTTTGCACGAAAAGCAATAATAATACGAAGGATTTATGAACTGTATATTAAGAAACACAAAATTTATCTCACAAAAATTTTAGAGTTTGGATAATAAAAACTATTTTTTTTTTATTATTAAATATCCTGATGTGAAAACAAATTGAGAATAAAACCTAATTTCCTTTAATAACTAAGTATCAATATTTTTGCACAAAAATTATACAGAGACTTTGAAAACATTATATTAAAAACTCATGAAAATTTCAAATTTTTTAGATAATAAGATTTTTTTTCAAATATTAAAAGCGTCTTACAAAGCTATTTAACTCTCAGTACCAATACTTTTTCACGAATGTGTCACACAAGCTTTGGAAGCGTTATATTTACAATTCATAAAATATTCAAAACGTTTGGTCAATAATAACTATTTATTTTGAATATTAAATGACATGATGTGAAAAAAAAGTGTGAAGAAAACATGCGGGTGTACGCTCATAAAGGCAGTGAGGCCCCCAACATTAGTAATTTGTTAAGACATATTTAACACATGTTAACATGAGTGTATAATATGTTAACACATATTATACACTCTGAAAACGACATTTTCAAAACTGAGCAAAAAATACTCAAATCTGAGTATGTCGCATAGTCAAAATGTCTCCGAATCAAAATTACTCAAGTTTGAAACATGTATATACTTATCTCTTAAGGGTGTACTCAAATCCAAACTGCTTATTTTGTGACGAATTTCTAAATTCATTTTTTCTCTAAAATGCATCCAATTGGCAGGTTCTCTTATTCAGAAACTTTATAATGTCCGTATTGGTCGATTTTTTTGATAAAGGCAGAATATATTTCATAAATACTATCCAAGTGGACATTTTGAACCGAATTTCCCGAAGCGATAGCTCTGGTCGCAAAAGAAAATTATCGTACTGTGAAAATAATTGTTTGTAAATCAATTTCTAATTAATTGAACGAAAAATAAAAAACACATGTCACTTATAAATCCCTTCATAAACCAAGTTGCCAAGTTTCATGTTTTTATTTTTAAAAATGAGTCTGAAAATGTGTCAGAAAATTTTGAGCGAGGAAAAATATTTTTTTTTAATACCACCTTTAAACATTCGCACATTCCAGAATAAAACATCATGTGCTCATATTTTAGTAAGTCTATGTTTCCAAAATGAGTTTGAACTGATTCTAATAATTTTTGAGTATGTCCGTGTTTCAAAAATGAGTATGAACTCACCTCTATGTGCTCAGTTTTCAGTATGTCCATGCTTCAATATTCTGAGTATTTCTGGTATTTCAGAATTGAAAGCATTGGGTCATCATATTTGAAACAAAAAGTGTCATAACAAAATGAAAACATCGAATTACTCAGATTTGAAAGTGTCATTTTTCTCAGTGTTGGCATATTTAATGTTATTACCACGGTCCTGGGATACGCCGGGGGGATCAGTCAGTTATAAGTAAATTCGCATACGCGGCTTTGCAGGTGGAGCTTGTTAAAATCTACTGTTTAAAACAATTGTTCTTTCTAACATGAAGAGGAAATTTTAGTGTTACTGATAAAAAAGTATTATTTATTGAAGACTAATGAAACGACAGAAATGTCTTTATGTATATATACAACTTTAATTTGTATCATTTATAACTTTTCACATGAGCAATTCTTGATTACTTTTATATTAGCTATGGAGATAAAATTTTCACACATAGTGCGCATTTAAAAGTCCTTCTTTTCTATTCGACTGTGTAAAAAATAAAATTGTGCGATGGCTAGAAGTTTTAAAAATTTCAGTAAAAAGGAAATTTATTTTTCAGGTGTTGCCAACGTCAACATGCCGCCAGCGTTACTGACGGGTATGTTTTTGCTTTATAATATAGATTTGTCTAACATTAATTTTCAAAAAGTTTCCGTGAACTGTAATACCTATTTATATGAAAATAAATTTTTTATGTGAGGTATAGAAACTTCTAAGTACATAAGATTTACAGAATTCGTATCGCATTTCCGATAATTATCTGGTATCCTAAGTTTGAACTTCCCTATATCATGTGCAAAATTTATAAAAATATCTAACACTAACTTACACGTTTCGTTACTGAACAAAAAAGCAGTTTATCGGGAAAATCTTAATTTCGTTGCATTTATCTTATTTTGGGAGAAGATTACAGAATATACAACATTGTATGGATTTTTAGATGCACTACAGTTAAATTACACAGGCTTTAAGTAAAGCTTTTCGATAAACATCTTGTGAAATTGCGTTTGAAAAAGTTATTTTAGGTTGGTTTAAGTTGGATTTTTTTACGATTTGTTAGTTTGAACAATTGATTTTTCTTTTCTTTAAAAAATACTTTAAAAATATAATTTATGTGCAGATATTTTCTTTAATTTCAGAAAATTCGGTATAATTTTATTAACGATCGTTTCATTTGTCTAAAGAAAATATCATTTTTCGGTTTGTTTATTTCACCATAAATTTAGTAAATCCTGTTTTTAATTTGCTTTTATATGTAACTTTTTTCTATTAAAAACAGAAACTTAAATTTATCGATATATTTACTTGCCAAAAAAAACATATTTAAGTGCATTTTTGTTAACGATCGTCTAATTTAGTTAAATAAATTATCAATTTTAGGTGTGTTCGTAATTGTATAAATACATAGCACCTATAGTCGTCGTCTGGTCCGTCCGTCTGTCCGCCTGTCTGTTCACCAGTCTGCATATAACAGCGCAAAAACTACCCAACCGAATGGTTTGAAATTTAATGTATATAATCGTTGAAGAATTTTGTCGAGTCATTTAAAATTGTATGAAAATCGAATCAAAACATAAAAAGATATAAAAAAATCTATATATATAAAAGCCGTTCTTGGTATGTATGCATGTTCTTTATACAAATCTATAGTTTTTGTCTGATTTGGAACGAAATTGGATTTACATACGTTTTAGAACACGAGTAAAATTACTGCCAACTTTAAAAATTTCCCAGACTTTAAAAATTCCCATTCTTTATCATTTTTTCAAACATCTCCCATAGCATTTTAAATTTTGATATACATTTTAAATATTTGCTAATTGTTTGCATAGTACTTTGAGTGTATAAATACTATAGATCATATGCAGGGCAACACAAAATAATTCGAATATTTTTCTGACTGTAGATAATAATTGCGGAAATTGTGTTTTCAAATGTGTCATGCGTTTTTTAAACCGTTTTTCACTTTGTTAAAAAATGAAGTTTTGTTACAGTATTCTGAATGTTTTAGAAAATGCGAAATGAAATATATTTCATATGGCGCATGATTTTTTTCTTCCTTGCACGTTTTTGAATTTATTTGTTTAGCGTTAATTTCAATAAAATAATATGTTTTGGGAACGTTTAATGATAGCATAAAAAGACATGAATCTCACATTACCATTATCTGCCTTAAATAATTCGAATATGATTGCGCTAACGGTCGTCTAATATTTCTAAATAAAACATCATTTGTCTTTTTTCAATTGTTTGGTATTAAATTCAATAAATTTTTTATAAGCATAAATCAAACATTTTGTGCGAATTCTAATACATAAACTAAAACCTTTAACAACGTTTTAACGCACAAATACGTGCAATTATGGCTCAAAAATCACATACGGCCGTTTCGAGGATTTCTGGACCCTTTCCTCAGTGCGGAAAAAAGGGATTAAAATGGGCTCAAAGAACCCCTCGGTTATAGCCCCGAGTACTGCCTAATGGATTGATTGAAAAGGCCAAAGCAAGAGTTTATATATCTTAAAAGAAATGACGTAATTAACACGGAAGTAACTGAAAAAAATGAGTCACTGCGTAGGATCTCTCCACACTAGCGACAGAAAATTGGTGCTGGCCATATTATTCACTAAAGAAGAAGTATGTTTATGAATGTGGTAAACTTCGTAAAAGTCTAGATACAAAACTGAATTACATTTTTGGATCATTTTAGCCTCTGGATAATTAAAATGTTGGTTGGAATTCCAACAATGTTTAACTATTGTAGACTTCTCACATACCTCCCTTCTAACATAATTCTGGTATTCTTTGAGCCTAATTCTAAGAGCATGCTTCGTCGGCCCAATGTAAGAGAGGCAGCACACACAAAAAATTCTATAAATGCCCCAGGTATTATGTTCATCAATTGTATCTTTAAGGTTGGAAAAATAAACTTTATGGATTGGAGAGAAAACAACTTTGAAACCAAACCAGAATACGAGAAATTTGTGTACTGATTTTAGGAAAATAAGGTATGACATAAACATTTTTAAATTCTTTATTTGCTGGAACATAATCAGTGATTGTCGGAGGTTTAGATAAAATGCGGTTGATGATATTCTAGCAAAATCCAATCATCCCCCGCATCAAAAACTTGCAGCTTTCAATACTCTTATTTTCCATGCATTTAAAATTTGTTTAAATTCTGTGTTATTTAATAGTGAAATTAACTATATTAAAGCAGTCACCAATGTATCGTGGATTTATCATTCACCATATCATGTTCATTGTTTTTTAGGGACATGTAAAATTGTTTATTATATAATTGTCTAAAGCATATGAAAAGTAAGAGATGCTAGCTACATTTAAACTGCTTTCATAAATAAAAGATTGAGATATACTACAGAAAAAATAATGTTGATCGAGAAGATTTTTGACAAAACTGCGCAGAGCCTGTCATTATCGCCAAGATAATGTTTGTGTGACTTGTCTCATTCGTCTAATTTAGCTTACACAGGACAATATTAACAAGTTCTGGAGTGTGGACTGTTATAGTTTGGACAAAAATAATCTGTGCGTATGTCGTCACACTTTTATTTATGAAGATACTTCTCTGGCAATATCTTATATTTAATTGTATGTGAATACCAATGAAAGGTTGTTATAAAACTATCTTTTACGCAACTGTTGCTAAAATCGGCCAATTGCTGGGCAAACAGAACAACAAATAAAGTCACATTAACAATACAAACATTTTTATGAAATTTCAAGTATGTCGGGAATTAAAAAATGTCCTCTAAAGTCACTTTCATTTCTTTTATTATCAATATAAATGTGATTTCGAATTAAACAATTTTAATAATTAAAATAAGAAACTTTATCCTACACTGTGTCCTTATGACATTTAGCAGTATGCTATGAATTAGTTTTATTACTTTATTCAGAATATTTAGCCATTTGATAAAGAGCTGGATTATATGCGCCCAAGTAAACTATTTTTATAATATTCGTACCACTGTTTGAAATATACGCTCTGCCATACACTTATACGAGGATATTTTCAAGAGAAGTTTTCAATAAAGAAATATTTTTATAATTTTTGGTGCAATTAAATATAAAATTAGTTGTCAGTTCTTGCCCGTAGTCAAAGAGTTAATAAACTCAAAATATACAGAGGTTTGTCTCATAAATATCGTCGTATATTTTAATAAAAAGTGTATATGTCTTCTTTGCACTCAAAAAATTAAGAAAGTTCCCTATTATTTGACATCAGAATAAACAAGTTCCACAGAGAGAGATACATGACACTCTATGTATTATTTCAATGAAATTCTGCAGAATTTAATGTATTCCAAGTAGATGTGCATTCGTCTTTTTTAGCCTATGGTCAATTTTTTTCAGTATTAATATTGTGTATGAATTAAATTATTGGATTTTTATATTAGACCCATTTCATTGAATGACTGCAATGTTGGAACTCGAACAATTATATCTGATAAAGATGTTTTATATTAATAATAAATTTACACCAAAAGCATTACGTAACTTTATAACAATTAAATAGCAAACAATGTTAAATTCCAATATTTAAAACTGGAGATGATAATCCAGTGTGTCTTAGAAATTGCCAGCTTTGGAGATAGACCATGCAACAGCAAACTTAAAAGATTACGTTACAAAAGCGAAGGCAGCCTCAGGTTAATGTTAAACCAATGACAGCGTTCTTTCTTAATATATCGTTTGCATTTCGATATTTTTGAATTATTTTTTTTTACATACGATATTAAGGTCTATGTCTAACCGGGTATCATTTCAATTTTTCATTTTGATTGCAGATTTTTGATTTTGATATTGATTTTTTTTGCTGAGGACACTTTAAATTTCAGAAATATTGAAAATCCAAAAGAAGACTCTTCTTAAATAACTTTTTTCTTAATTAAGGTCCAATAAATCAAAACAGGAAATTTCCTATTTAACAAGTATGTGTTTATCTTTTTTGCAATTTTTTGTTTAAAAGTTATAAAAAAATTGGTGGTGGAATACCTATTTTAAAACATGTCTACCCAGCATGAACGGCTTTGCGCGGTGTAAGATTATGCCTGATACAATCTTCTGAAACACAAAAACGATACGGGTTATACAAAGAAAAAAAATGCAAAAAAAAAAAAAAAAAAACCTAAGGAATGTAGCGTTTATTATTAATTTTAAAGTCTTGGCAAAATAATGTAACATTTTTTTTACTGTTTTTTTTTACATTAAATAGGATTAAGTTCCATCAGTCATGATAAACTTTCAAATTCGAGTAATGGTTTGATAATTGGCTGATCTTTTCGAACGCTATGATGATTATGGAAATCTTGTTAAACACATGCTTTTGGAGAAAGCACATAAAAAAAAATAACTATCTGCTTCAGCAAACGCACGGTTCTTTTCAAATAACCGTAATGTAAATTATTTTAATAATTCAAAATCGTTTCACGAATAGAATTAAAGGCACTTCAGGAATTTAAAAGAATGTAAAGAATAAAATATTGATTTTTTTTCCCAACAAAGTGTAATCTCTCAATAATTTATCAAATAACAGTATCACGAGGATATGAGTTCAAATGAATAGCCTTGTAGGACAAACACGCAACATCATTTATAGTTTATAGGAATTTATAAGAAAAATAGGAACACAAATAACCCATGTATTTCAAGTGGTGAATGGCGTCTTGTGGTTATACCCATACAAACGAAACATATGCACGGGCTGAAGTCCTATATTTCAATAAATATTCAAAATAATGATTAACTCCCTACGTGGCTTTGTAAAATATTAAAAAATATACACTTTTTTTTTCTTTTTTTTTTTTTTACAAATTAAACCCATTTTTCATACAGGCAGTAGTTAATACACAAAACGTATGTATCTGGAACAAAGAAAACTAGCACACATATGTAAAAGGTTCTCCGAGACTCATCCATTGCCATGAGTTACTGTTAAATTAAGTTATACATGTTGATAAAAGACCGTTACTATAGCTGATTATCTTTGTATACAAAATCAAAAGTATTACGTTATTCTGTCCCTATGTGAAAAACAGCTTCTCAAAACTATCGTGATTATAGAAGATGGAACATCTGCTCATTTCGCAAGTTGCGTAAGACACGTATTGGGCAGGTCTTGAGCATTTTCTCGATGAATAATAAGATATCTTTCAATAATACAGGACTTACGCGATATTTGAACTTCACTGATCCGAATTTATAATCACACTTTTAATTGCCTAAAATCTATTTTGGGTAATAAATGTTAATCTTCTTTGATATGATTAGACACGATTTTTTCTGTATTATACAGTGACATGTTGTCTGGAAGTCTTCAAATGATCTGACTGGATTTCAGAACACTCTTGCGTATAGTAGTAAACACATCGGGCATTTATCGTTGAATACGTTATATAATACACTCTAAAAAATTCTAGGAACGTTTAATATCTGAAGAGAAACGTTTAATTTCTGAAAAGAAACATAGCCCATTTTTCAGGTTTCATTTTATTCCGTTTTGAATACGGAACATTTAAAAAACGATAGGAAATCTTTCTGCTAGTATCCGTATTATCAATTATGACGTCATACTTTTCATTCTCAAAATGAATCTATTAGTTTCAGAAAAGGTAACCCTTTTCCAGAACGGAACGTATGGAACCTATCAGAAACAATTTTTTCTTCATTTTTCTTGTGCCAATATTGAAAAAAAAATCTTACTTTTGATATGTTTCCATTCGACATATAAGAATATCATAATACTTTGATATGGTTATGAGATTCAAACCACAATAATATATGCAAATTTTATTGTTTCGTTAAAATGTATCCAAATACGTGAGACACCTGATATATTTACTTTTTTATTGAAGCTTTACTATTTCTGATGCCAGGAAACATAAACTTAAAACCAAACATACATAATTTAAAATATAAAATTACATTTATGTTTATATAATTTAGTTAAGTAAGATTCATTAAAAACTTTGAAAGCACATAAAAAAGGGTTTTGTTTTATTCTGACTCGCATGAAAACCTGATTCATTTTCATGATTATTTTAATGCTAATCTCTAGATCTAGAATACACTTTATCTAGCATATTTTGCATTTTCTGCACTTAAAAGTTGTTCCTATTTAGAAGAAATAATAAAAAGAAAATTTCTGTTGGAAACAAATTTGATATCTCTTTTAAAAATAAGTGTATTAATTACTTAAACTAATCAAAACTATATACACTAAATTTTTTAGAGGATAAAATATTAGCAAAATTGTCTTCTGAAAGTATACATTTGTATTGTAGTTCTAGACAATAAAATATATTTTTCTATCAATCGTTGTAAGTTTCAATCTTTATTCACAGATGTTAATACGAAATTCCCTTTAATTCAGATTTCTTTTTTCTAACATTGGCATTAACGAATGAAAAATAAAATGTGCAGTGCATGAATATATACGGTTATCCATACATTATTTTGGTTTAGGGTTATTACATTTTTATTACAATATTGATGATTTATGGATATTGTATAATATGCAAACTAACCATTTGTTCTGTTCGAGTTTTTAGAGGAATCAGAATATTAAAGAACAATGTAACTGATAAAGTGCAATAAATTTCGTTGATATGACCAAGAAAAACTACTTTTTACTCATCATAAAGCATCAATATCATCATAAAGCAATCATTTACTGATAACATCAATAACTGATGCTTTTAATGTAGATTTTTAAAGCAAACGTGGGGAAAAAATGTGAAACGCATAATTCAACTTTAGTTAACGAAACTGTATAAGAAACAGACGAAATTAGTTACTTAGATGTCTATGATATTTCTAAAAAAGAAAATATAAATTTATAAGAAAATGATGATTCGAAATACTTTTAGAATCCCACAGAAATACAAATAAATATAACCTTTACTGATGCACGCATTTCATTCTGCGACCTCGACATTTTGCCAATATTTCTTAAAAAACATTTATATTAAAAATATTACTGAATCTACCTACTTTTAAAAATTATATTTCAAGAAACATTATGCATACTTTAGATCCTAAGCGTTAACCGACCTATAAATTAAAATAATATATATTAAATCTGCAATATATGCAACCCCAAAATAATCATTCCAAAGAATTATTTTTATATGTTTAAATAAAGGTTTTCTACTTCTACACACATATATTTTTTTAATTGACAGTATTTGGTTGTTTTAAAATAAATGTTATTTTTCATTAATAACAGTTGATAAAAAATATTTATTTTCTGTATTACACAATGAAATATCAACAATTATTATCTGCGAAAAAAGTTACTGTAAAATATAAAAATTTATTTTTCACAACTATTGTTAATATAAAAAGTGTGTATTTTATCACAACTATTGTTAATATAAAAAGTGTGTATTTTCTCACAACTATTGTTAATATAAAAAGTGTGTATTTTCTCACAAAAAATTTCTACAGATCTATGAAATGGTATAAAATGTAATTCATGGATTTATGTTTTTAGTATGAAGCTTTTAAGATCGCTGATACTTTCAAATAAAAGATTTGGCCAATTCAGTAAATTCCATTACAACATAAGCGGCAGCTGTAATCTTCTCACGTAAAATTTGTGGAATTCTTTCTTAAAATATGAAATTTGCTGGAAATTATTTGTACATCTCTCATCCTTATAGCCTTATAGTGTTTAAAATCTGAAGTTACTGAAATCTAGGAATCGAATTTCTCATTTTTAGTTATCAAAATGTGAGGATGTAGGGAAAAAAATTAATTCAGTTATTGTTAAAGAGATAGAATGGGCACGTTAGAATTGAGAAAAATAAAAACTAGAGTAATAATACTTCATTATTAAAATATATAAAAAAATAATTCTTTTGGACTCGTGCATCGTTTGACGTAGTATTTATACGCTTAAAATTAATATATTGGTCAAGATATTGTATTTTATTAGTTTCAATGAAAAATAGTTTTATTCTTCTTCAGGTTACCTCAACAAAAGCAATACAAGTATACAGGCTTAAATTGTGAAGTAATTGACTAATTGTACACTGTAAAAATTTTTCTTCTTTCCGGTGATATCTCTACTAGCAGTTTAAAAGCAGACAGTTTCAGTATATGATAACTGTTTTTTTCTAACCTCTGTTTGTATATTTTTCACGTCCTTTTCCCTTTTACAAAAGATTACCTCAACAAAAGCAATACAAGTATACAGGCTTAAATTGTGAAGTAATTGACTAATTGTACACTGTAAAAATTTTTCTTCTTTCCGATGATATCTCTACTAGCAGTTTAAAAGCAGACAGTTTCAGTATATGATAACTGTTTTTTTCTAACCTCTGTTTGTATATTTTTCACGTCCTTTTCCCTTTTACAAAAGATTTTAAAATGCCTACAATATAGAATACAAGACAAAACATATATGTAATTGTATTTTTGTTACTTAAAAAAAATTACAGCATTCCTAAAAGCAAGTATATATCCCCTTTTAAGTTATTTTCATAATGTCAACTATATACATATATTTTCACACTACACTACCATTCACAGACATTAGCAACAAATTTCACATATAAAAATCCAATGTAGATGTTATTTACAAAGATATATGTTACTTTCCTCCAAACAGAAGAAGGCAGTATTTTTAAAAACATTTATATGTACTAAAAAATACTTTCTCTCATCGTCTTTTTATATGGGAAATTTGTTGTTAATGTCTGTAAATAGTAGTGTAGTGTGAAAATATATAGCAAGTATATATTTTTAAATCTGCAACCTTTTTACGCAAACTTTGTGGTATGCACTCCTAATATATGTAATTTTATGGAATGATTGGTACATTTCTCTTCATCCCAATTTTCTGAAATCTAGCAATCCCGTTTCTCATTTCTAATGTTGAAAATATAATGATATATGACAAACAAACAAACAAACAAACAAACAAACAAAAAGTTTTAGAGATTTTTACGACGATAAAAAGTAATTTCAGAACTCAGAAAAATCAAATATAAAAAAAATAATACTTTATGATTAAAAGAGATGGAAAAGCAAATTAAAATAGAATTCTTTGATTCATGTGCATCCTCTGAATTGGTATTTACTTTCTTAAACATAATAAATGAGAAAATATATTTTATTTAATCAGCCTGATTAAAAATATCTATTGTTACTTGTAGTTAGGTTATCTCTAAACATGCTAATACATCTGCTTAGTTAAATAAATATATGAATTAAAATGCGATGAAGAAAAATTTCCGTTTTTTTTAATCCGATCTTATGTCTCAAAAATTTGCTATTTAAAAAAGACAATTACAGGGTATTTTAAATGATTTTCTAAAGGGACTGCAGTTTGTATTTTTTTTTTCAAGTATTGGGTGGTCCGGAAAGTTCTGCGGTTTTTCAAAGCAAAGCGCGGTTTCGTCTAGTTATTTTGCTACTCCTGATAAAGAATGACTTTGAATGACCCATGTATGGACATTCAGTCTTTTCTGCATGCGCTGAATAAATCTCGCTTGTGTTGTGCCATAATTTTAGTTTCAGTGCAGTGCTAAAAATGGGGAATCAAGATACTCATTTTCGTCATATTTTGCTCTTTTATTTCAAGAAAAGTAAAAATGCTAGTCAGTCTGCTCGTAAAATTTGTGCTGTATATGGACAAAGTACTGCTTTAGATGATACAGTTCGGAGTTGGTTTGAGTAGTTTAAGCGCGGAAATTTCAGCCTCAAAGATGATGCCCATTCTGGACAACAATCATCTGTAAAGAAGGATCTCTTAAAAGAAACTATCGCTGAAAATCCACTTTACACAGTTCAGGAGCTATTACAGAGATTAAATATTCCACAAAGTACAGTGCATGATCATTTGATTAGCCCCTCTTTTGGGTAAACCACAGAACTTCTCGGATGACCCAATATTTCTTTTTCAAAAGATTTAAGAAATATATAATTTTTATTGAAAAGTACAATGCTTAAAAAAAAAACTTTCATAAATTCATATAAGCTAGTATTATTTTAATGAGAGATATAATCTTCTTACTTACAGTTTATAGAAAGGCCTCTTACTGAATGTCTTTTATTCTTATCTCAGTTTGCTGAAAATGAGGGGTAAATTTGTTCTTCAGGTGATATACAAACTTTGAAGTGTCTGACATCTAGCAATCGTATTTCTCATTACTAACTTTCAAAATATGATGCTATGTGATACAAATTAGGTGGATATTGTTGCAGTAATATAACAGAAGTGCTTTAGAACTTCGAATTTTTTTTTCTTTATTAAAAGAGATAGGTTAAAAATAAAAATATTATTCTTTTATATTTGAGCATCTCCAGACGTAATATTCATATGTTTAAATCTGATATATCATCATAAGTTACAGTTTAATTAAAATCAGCATGATTTAAAATAATATATAATTTTTTTAAATTATTTTGGTTTGGACCAAGCAAATGTGAGTATAGCCGTTTAATTAATAAAATAATTGACTAATTGTATGCTGTATAAATGTTTACTTTTATCTTATTCACGGTGACGTATATATATATATATATATACAATTCAGTTACTTTTTATAAATATAACTTTGGGATATGTTAGGGCGACGTTTACTTATGTATATATATTTTTTAAATATTATTATTTCTTATTTTTTTAAAGGATTAATTATGTATAATGTGCTACTTAAAGGTGTTTTGAATCCATTCAGTATTTATGTTGCTACGGCTGTAGAACGTGATGGCTTTTTTTTGTATTAAAAAACGTGTTTTTGTTCCTTTCTAATTTTGAAAATCTGTTCTAAAGTACGTGAGATTACTTATGGATATGAGGTTTGGTTTCTTGATTGAAATTGCCACGGAACACGGATATTGAAATCAATACAGAGAACTGCTCTCTTAAATTTAATAAAACTATACAGGAGTATCTCCACTGACGCATTATGCGTTCTAACTGGCATTCCTCCAATAGATATTACATTGAATAATGACTATAATTGCTACCAAGTAAAAGTAGGACGAAGAATCTTGAATGATAAAGGTCAAACATACAAATTAACCAATCTAATGCTAAAAAAGAAAACTTACAATTTCCCAAATTACAATCAATTAAAGAATTTAGACATACTTGGTGAAATTTCTACAATCACGTTAAATAACTATGACTTCAAAATATACACAGACGGCTCATGGATCAAGGAACTGCATCATCGTTTACAGTAAACTACCAGAATATACATTTTCCGATTATGTAATCAGACTACATAACCAGAACTCAATTTATCAAGCAGAATTGAATGCAATTTACACTCAATAAACTGGTTCGCATCTTCACAATATAAAAATCTCCTCATCTTAACGTTTAGCCGCTCATCACTTAGAAGCCCTCAAAATAGTGTTTCCACGAAATTATTTAATAACTAAAATATATAGCATTTTATTGTCAATTCCCCAAAAAAAAAACAAGTAACAGTTGCATGGACCAAATCGCACGCTGGAACAGAGGGTAATGAACGAGCAGATTTACTGGTAAAAGGTGCTATCACAAATGATCGTTACAACGAGAAGGAAACTCTCTTATTCCTATTTTCAAAAGTCAAATTATTTTTTAGACTAAAAATTGTCACAGATGGACAACAGGTTTGGTCGTATTCATTAAAAGGCCGAGATACTTATGAAATTTTACGAAAAGTGGATCTGAACTTTATTTGCAAAGAAAACAGTCATAGCTTACTACATTAGTGGACACGGTAGCTTTCCATCATTTTTAAATAAAATAGGAAAACGCTCCCCCCCCCAACATGTATATGCCAAAAAAGCTCAGGAACTGTTCTACATTACATATATTGTAATTGTCCCCTAATGAGATATACTTTCAATTTCAATAAAAATGTCACAGTGAGACAAAATCTGAATATAACGCTGTTTGATCCTTTAAACTATGATAAACTAAAAGAAAATTTCAACATTCTGAATAAACATTTCTCCTTTATTAAAAAGGATCTATGATCCTTTTCCTACATTTATAAAGTACTTTTTAATAGAATATATTTTCTTTTTGTAATTTGTATATTATAGTTCACATACTGTTCACATTTTTGTACTCATACTGTTCCTATTTTAACTTACAGCTTGAACCATGCAAAATTATTGGTTGTGCTATGATTAAGTAGTATTTTCATAGATTTTTGAATTACTTTCTTTTATACTTTTTCTTATATATATATATTTTCTTTTTTTTAATGTTAAGAAATGTTGTGATCTCAACCAGTATTGCAAAAACTAACTTTGTACTAATTTTACTTTAATCTCTAATGTAATATTCAACATCTGTAATCTAAAATATGAATTTTCAATAAACATTTCCCCTCGTGGAGAAAAGTTCCTATGCTTAACGACTGGATCTCCACGAGAGGGCGATTTCGATTTCGTGTCTTGCAACCCTCAAATACCTACAAAATAATTTTTGTACAAAACGGACGAATGGCAAACATTGTATGGTAAAATAATTTACGAAAACTTTAAACGTAAAGTTCAAAGCAAAGTACAATAAAAGGGCCAATAAAATGGTCAATAAAAGGTCAATAAAAGGGTAGAAAATATCAGCATTGATTTCAAGTGTCCCCCATTTTGTCAATTTGTCCAACTTTTTTAACGTTTTTTTAGGTTTATTCTATAAGACATTCTGTTAATTAATTTAACCTTTCCACTCATCACATAAAAGGGTTCACATATGTGGACCCCCTTTCTTTCCCATTTTATGATTCTTGAACATAATTGCAATTTCGATCTCAGAATGATAGGTTTCAATGTCTAAGATGCGAAATAATACAAATAGCACTCATTGCTCTGAAGTCAAAATGAAAAAAAAAGAAAGATAAGAAATAATCAATAGTACTACATTAATACTCAGTAACGAAGAGAATAAAGAAATGCATTTCTGATTTTAGACCAAGTTTTGAATAAGATGGAACCTACGCAGATCAACTGATCAACTTTTTCAAACCCAAGATTCTCCAGACCACGATATTTGACGCCATCTTAAATTCATTTTTTTTTGTTATTATTAAAAAAAAATACTAATCAGTTCTTAAAAGATTAATAAACTTTTGTGTAAATGATAATGTTCACAATTCTTGTCTATTTTATCAAAAAAAAAAAAAAAAAAAAAGATGACATATTTGGCAAATAAAAGTAAACGTGGTTTTAAGTACATTTTTAAACTGACTTCTATATCAATTTTTGTTTTTTACTTTTTTCTGTTTCAAAATATATAAAAATGCGTTGAAAATAGTGTAAAAAAGCAATCATATTTTTTTCATTTAAGTTTAATACTTTAAAAACTCAGCGAATATCTAAAAGCAAGTATTATTCTAACGACATCTGCAGTCTTCCCACGCAAAGTTTGTGGAATGCTTCTTTAATATATGTAATTTACTGAAAACGGATGCTACATTTGTCTTCCTTATAGTGTTTAGAATCTGAAATGTCTGAAATCTGGCAATCACATTTATCTTTCTAATGTCCAAAACATGATAGAATTTACAAAAACATATAATGGAGATAGCTCGTTTAAAAATATCAAGATCGAAAATCTAAAAGTAATAATAGTTTGTGTTAATAAAAGTTCTATAAAAAGGAAAATATAATTATTTTACAATTGTGTATGCGTGAGTTTTCATTCCAAAGAAGCTTACAAAAAATAAATTAATTAAATGCAGCTTAAAAGGTTATTGTATTTGCTGTGTATAAACACTTTTTAGCTCACAGGATATCAAAGCCTGTGAGCTAATGTGCACGCAGGTTCTGTATGTACGTACGTGCGTACATATGGACGTAACGCGATAACTCTTGATAGAAATATCCGATTTGCTTCAAATTTTGTATATATGTTCCTTCTTATAAGGCGCTTCCCTGAATAGTGTTCGGAGTTTATTCGTTAAGTATAAAGGGGGAAATGCGGGGCTTATCCCCTTCCTTAATTTAGATAAATGGATTTTTCATGCAGAATTATCCGATTTGCTTCAATTTTTGTATATAGATTCTTTCTGATAAGGCGCTTCCTTGATTAGTTTGGGGGATTCATTCGTATAAAATGGGGAACTAATCCCTCCTTTAATTCAGATAAATGGGTTTTTCATGCAGAATTATCTTATTTGCTTCAAATTTGGTATACCGGTTTATTCTGATAAGACGCTTAGTTTGGCGGGGAGGGAGGGGTTCATTGGTTAAGTATAAAGGTGGTAAACGGGGGGCTAATCCCCCCTAAATTAATCTTTGAAGTATGAGCATAATATACAATTAGTGTGGATAGCCTGTGAGCTCAATGCCATTAATTTAACTGGGCACTTTTACTTTTATTATTTTTATTTCGCCTTTTTTTGTTTCTAATTATTTAAAAATGCGTAAAAATTAAAAGTAAAAAGTAAACATTTATTTATTTTAAATGTACTATTTTAAAACTCAGCGAATATCTAAGAGCAAGCATTATTTTAACGACATCTGCAACCTTCTCACGCAAAGCTTGTTGAATGCTCCTTTAATGTATGTAATTTACTAAAAAGGAGTGGTACATTTCTCTTCCAAATAATGTTTAGAATTTGAAATGTCTGAATTCTAGCAATCACATTTCTCATTCATGTATCGAAAACATGATATATATACTAAAACATATAACGGAGATAGTTGATTTAAAATTAAAAACATCCAAAATCTAAAAGTAATAATAATTGGTGATAGTAAAAGTTGCATATAAAAGCTGGACCGCAACCAGACAGCAAATTCAGACGGGGGCATTAAATATTTTTGATGGGGTTAATTCAGATGTCTTTCTTTGCTTACAATAAAAAATAAATTTAGATAGAAGGAGTTGCGGCCAGTGACTCTTTTTTTGGGGGGGACACTAAATACATGGATGAAAAATGTATCCTTTTATTGCCAGTATTTTTTAAAAGAAATCTTTATGTTGTTTAATGACAGTTTTTGCCCATTAAATAAGATAAAGATTAATTTTTAAAATAGTGGTATGAAACAAATAATTTTTTTTAGGCATGCATTTAGTGCCTTAAATAATACCAATCACGAGCCGCCACTGGATAGAAGTACAGCGCAAGTGTACCTGCGTGCCTACGGATTTCATATAAAAAGTATATAAGAATTATAAATATTAAGGTAATTTGCCAAATTTTAAATATCTGTTATAGGAATTATGTTATGCATGAACTTATATCCATCTAAAATCTGGGGATTCTATTGATGGACACAGTTATTTTAAAAATAAAAGATTCAAAATCTGAAAGTAATAATACTCGGTGACAGAAAAAATTGTATATAAAAGCAGGGGCGAAGTCAGACAGAAAAGTCAGAGGGGGAGGGTGGGGGGGGGGGGGGAATATGTTTGTGAGCCTAATTGAACCATTGACTAGAAATATAAATAGACAGCGGACCAGCAACCCTTTCTTGAAGAAAATATGTCATTCCCCACCAGCAGGTGTGGTGGGGGAATATTATGCCAAACAGGTTTCTTTTATTACGACCTGTTTCTTTTATTACGAGAACGGAAACAGAAAGTTGCCAAGAAAGGGATTACCGCCAGAAAACGGCGCCCTTTCGCATTTTTTTGGCGATGAAAGGAAATCCTTGGTCACACGGCATACATTCATGCGATAGTCCAGTTCCTGCCCTACTCCGTTTCTTTAAATCTGAATCAGTGGTGTCAGTTCAACGGGCCTTTCGTAATAAATATCGAAAACAGGGAGCAACTGACAAAACAATTCATGTGTGGTACCGGAAATTTAAAGAAACGGAGTATGGCAGGAACTGGACTATCGCATGGATGTATGCCGTGTGACCAAGGGTTCACACATAGAACACCTGTAATGTATGTAAGTAAAACTTGAATAGTTTCGGAATAATTTCATATGTTTCTTTTTTTCATATTCGTCTTCGTTTTTTTACTATAACGTTTCGAAACCCCGGAGGGAATTATGAATGACCCTGTATATATACCCACAACAATATATTTGATTTTTCTTCCATTTTGTTCTTTCCGTTTGGGAAAGTTAACTTGTACCGGAAAATTCTATCATTTAACTATTAGACATTAATTCAGATATCTAATCTCTAATAATTGACGGGTAGAATTTTCCGATACGAATTGATTATCCCAAATGCAAGGAAGTTTCCGAACAACATAATACACATTCTGCGATTTAAGAGCATTCTTATGAAAATGCTCTCATACTCTCAATTGTAATAGAGTTTTCATGTGTGGTTGACCATAAAGACGTATTAAAATATTTAAAGTGATATATAA
This sequence comes from Maratus michaelseni, assembly GCA_963931845.1. Taxonomy (NCBI): domain Eukaryota; kingdom Metazoa; phylum Arthropoda; class Arachnida; order Araneae; family Salticidae; genus Maratus; species Maratus michaelseni. The sequence continues at coordinate 124,835,268 of OZ007596.1, read as the reverse complement.
TAGGTATACTATTACTATTAAAGTAATAAGAGAGTTATTTGGGGTTTGATAGAAAGCTGGGCGAGGCTCAGCTCACTATGCACCATCATGTCACGCCCTGTCTTGTCTTTGGAAGTGTATTTTACGCGCACAAGGATAACGAGTGTATTTTATTTCCAATGCTAGTTGCACGTAATACAGGGTTCTTACGGAACAGTGAATTTTCCAGGAGTTACACCAGTATTTTCTTTATAGAAAAAGAAATCGAGGTGAAACTCGCGGCTTCGCCTTTTTTTAAATAGAAATTTTCTGTAAAAAAATTCTGGTACCAAAGTTTTCCTGGTCGCTAAATTCCAGAAGCCGTAAGAACCATGTAATGCATTAATTAAATCCAAAAGCTTATAACGTTATTATATTTTCTGTGTATAAATTATTCTGACTTTTAACCCTTCGTAAAGAAAAGTTTACTGTACGTTTCTGCGTTAAAATAGAAGATGACACATGGAATAACAACTAATTTATAATTTTTTAATAACTTCTTAATATTTCTAAACTTGTGACACATAAAATAATTATTGTAATAAGAAATGTTTCAGATACTCATATTTATATAAAGAGTTGAAATATGACAAAAATAATAAAATTGAATGATTTAACAGTAATAATAAGAAAAAATACAGTATTAACTTCCGTTATTAGTTTTATGCATATCTAATGTATTAAACTACCAATGAGTTAAATTACATATAATTGCTAATAATTTTCTAATACAAACAACACTCTGTAGTTTTCTAACGGTTAGTAAACAAAAATAAATAAATCTGTATCTCTTAATTGTACTGAAAGCTCAAATTCAATGTAATATTATTTTATTGTTCTATTATAGTTGTTTATGTTATTATTTAATTCTTTTGATGCCTCAAATTCAGATCTTTATTGAATTTTTAACACAAATACAAAAGGATTAATCAATTGTTAAGATAACATAGTATTTAAATTTCCTTTAAAGTTTGTTGAAATTTCTAACAGGAAAACTCCATTCGTTAAGTGTAATCTTATTTATTTGAAAGAACTCGGCCTATGCCTTGGACTAATTTTGCCATTGAAAATTTTCCAAAGAAGTGGGAAGATAAGGCAAAGATTTTTCTGAAAAAAATTTAATAAAAAAAAAAAGATTTCTCTTCAAAGATAATTTCTTCATAGTTCAACATATTTTCATAATATTTAAGTCTGAAGCACAAAAGTTTTTAAAGTGAAGAAAATAGATTTATAAAATGAGTGTGTTTGCATTTTTCTGCAAATTGACAATATGACAATGATTTTCTTGCATTAAAGAAAAGATTTTTAATAAATAATATCACATTTTCTCGGCGTTTTTTCCGTTTCGAAAAACTATTGTGTCGATTATAAAACTATTATTTATGTTTTTAAAGCTACTTTTAAAATTTAATTAATTATTTTTATCATATATAGTTATTTGTAAAAACGACATGGTTTTCTTAACGTATTTGTGCTAAAAAAAACTACTTGAGTTTTCTGAATTTATTTTCTTTCTCAAACAACAGTTAAATTATTTTCTCACCTAACAACTTAGACATACAAAGTAACACTTTGAGTTTCATGACTTCTTTTTCTTTTATTTTTCTATTACAATTTTTATCCACACGTCCTAAGATGTTTCTCAAGTTTCTCACCTCGCTTAAATAAACAATTTAGATTTCGACCAATCTTTTAATTAAGTGTGATTGTTCTAGTCAAAGCCAAAGTTAATTAAAACTTTTTTCTGCCGTATCTCTAAATGAATTTATCGTCATTTCATGTTGTAACAAAGTTGAACTAATCCAGATTTTAATTAAATGGTGTAGAAATATGCGTGATTATCCGTTATTATGGGGAATTATGCGTTATAATCTAAATATTATTATTTTTTAAAAATAATTCTTCATAAATGGATTTGCCGTCATTTGATAGCGTAACAAAATTGAAATTGTGGTACAAATATGTGATCCAAATATCTGTTTTTTTAATTTTATAAAACTAATGGAAAATATTCACAAGTGTTTTTAACATTACCCACATTTAGAACTACGTCAATTATGCGTTTTATTATCATTAATGACGTCAAAATGGACTTTTCTATATGTAACTATGGTGGTGCATGCGAGTCCTGCATAAAATTGATCTGAGCGCGTTTATTTGCATCCATATATTTGATGTCGTGAAGCAGACATTGATTATTAATTATTTATAATTTTTAAATGAACTTCTGTATTACATTAGTTTTCGAGAGAAAAGTATTTAAAAAAATGGACTTTTCATACTTGCACTGCACACATAACACATGGGCTGATAAGTTCCCGGTCTAATAAAAAAAAAAAAACTTTTAAACAAAACTTTATAACTTTATGACTTTATAACTTTATAACTTTAACAAATAACATAACTTTAATAATAAATATTAATAATTTAATAATAATAATAATAATTTTATAATAATAATAATAATTTTATAATAATAATTTTATAATAAAAATTTAATAAATGAATAATAATAATAATTTTATAATAAAAATTTAATAAATGAATAATAATAATAATTTTATAATAAAAATTTAATAAATGAATAATAATAATAATTTTATAATAAAAATTTAATAAATGAATAATAATAATAATTTTATAATAAAAATTTAATAAATGAATAATAATAATAATTTTATAATAAAAATTTAATAAATGAATAATAATAATAATTTTATAATAAAAATTTAATAAATGAATAATAATAATAATTTTATAATAAAAATTTAATAAATGAATAATAATAATAATTTTATAATAAAAATTTAATAAATGAATAATAATAATAATTTTATAATAAAAATTTAATAAATGAATAATAATAATAATTTTATAATAAATAACATAATTTTATAATGAAAAAGCTCCAAACAGTGCTCAGAATCATTGACTCGTTGCTGTTTTTGGTCAAAAGTCAACACGCGCGGCACCCAGTTTGACAACAGCTTTTTCATAGACAAATGTTCATTCAAAATAAAACCTACACGTTCCTTGGATATCTTCAGAGTCTGAACTATCTCCTGCAACTTCACTTTACGGTTCTCCAAAACGATTTTGTGGACATTTTTTTATGTTTTCCGGAGTAACCACCTCTTTTGCGTGGTGCATCACTGGTGTCCGTACGACCAAGTTTAAATTCAGCAAACCAGTCAATAATGGTTGATTTACATGGTGCAGTGTCCGGATAACGCTTATCAAGCCAAGCTTTTGTTTGAACGGTGTTTTTTCCCATCAAATAACAATTCTTGAAATTCTTGTTTATCCATTTTTTTTCTGTTTATCAACAAAGCTGTTCAACTGAAACCACTCTAACGTTTTATCAACACGGCGAATTGTCATGACATTTTTTCTGCTACCTTTTAAAGGTTAGTATTTACTAAAAAAAGCATCGGTTCGGCGATTGCAACGCCATCTGTGTGCCAGACCGGGAACTTATCAGCCGATGTGTTAAGATTTTTACGCAAGAGCCCAGATATTTGAGAGTACATGAGGAATAATTTGAGATTTTAATGTTATGTATAGTGCACTTATAGTCTGTAATTATTTTACAAGTACAGGGATACCTCGGTTTTCGTCGATAATCCGTCCGAAAACAATAGGCGAAATCCGAAACTGACGAAAACCGAGTCAATTATATCCATATTAATGTGTGTAAATCCAATTATTTCGTTCTAAACACTGCAAAATACATATCAAAAACACATTTTACCGAAAATAAGTATAGCGTTTAATTCTAAAAAAATAAGAAATAGTGCTCTTAACGTACACTGTTAAAAAATTTCGTTTATTGACAGGTTGTCTTCCGTGAATTTTGATCAGAAAGTTTCCGTTTTGTTAGAAAAATGGAATCTGTCCCGTATATCTGCAGAAAATTTCCTCATTTTTCCTGAAAACAACAGAACGGACGGAGAAAAAAGCAGCCAACGGAGATATTCCGTTATTTGCTGCATGTTTATTTTCAATGTTTCAAAAACTGACATGTTGCTGCACAGACAAACTAAAAATTCAATAAATTAAAATTTGAAGTTTATTTAAAACAACAAGAAAATAGTGCTTTCGAATTTAAAAAAGCAAAAATTAAATTTTTCTACTCTTTTAATATTATTTGTAATTCATTTTTTAAAGTTATAAAAAAGTATTCGCACTTAAAATATATTCTAAACAAACAGATTAATATATATATATATATAAAATAGCTAAGTTAAGTTAAAAAAAATCGATTCTATTTAAAAAAGCAACAAACAAAAGTAATGCTTTCGAATTAAACTCATTCCTTTAAAATTATTCGCAATTTATTTTTTAAAGTTATAAAAAACATTCACACTGAAAATATATTCTAAACGAACACATTTAAAAAATACATAATAGTTGACTAAAAATCGATTTTCGCAAAAAAGCAAAAAAAAAATATCGAATTTAATTCAAAATATAACATTTATCTTTTACATTTAACAATCAAATTAAGAATATATATAATTCATGTTTTTATCCTCTATTAATACTATAGTTTTCAACCATCATTTCATTACGAAATATCCCCGCAATTAGCTTCAAAATTACCAGTTTTCTAAACCCCAAATTGTTTAAGTCCCAAGCTGCGGGCCCCACCAGTGGCTGAGAGGTTGTGCTCTCGAAGCTGGTAGACGGGAGGTGCTGGGTTCGATCCCAATCGCGCCCGTCGGCCTAATCGTTCGGAGTTTTCGTGGTTTTCTTCGAGCCGTGGATTTATCCATGCGTAAATACGGGTTAGGTTCCCTTAGAAAGACCCCCATGAAGGGCACTCCCCCCGGGCCTATATCCCAAGTGTAGATAATTGGCCGTCAATAATCAACCCAACCCAACCCAAGCTGCGATTTGAAGACATCCCGTATAATCGTTTCCTACTCTCACTCTAGCAAGGACCCGCTGGTCTTGTGGTAAAGCACTCAGCTCAAGCCGCTAACGTCCCCAGTTCAATATTCAGGTCGGGCAGAAAATGTTCTTCCATTATATCAAATATTAAATTAAATTAAATACTCCCGTAATAATCAATAGATGGCATCACAAATAGAGATGACATTTTTTTAAACCGAGCTTATTTACAAAAATAAATAAATAAGTAAATTAATAAAAAAATAATAATAAATAATAATAATAATAATAATAATAAATTACCCTTGTTTTATCTTTCAAAACGGAAAATGTACTAACGGAACGGAAAAAGTCCGGCAACTTTGCTGCTAGTAGTTTTACCGTGAATTGACGGATTTATTTTTAACAGTGTATGGTATCTAGGCACTTTATCTGGGGTCACTTCCAGTTTTGGTCTTTTGACAGTAACTTTAGCTAACAATAGCTTTAGGTAACAATAGCTTTCGAGTCAGAGGATCTATGTCGCTCAAAAAAGCCGTCCAAAATGATCTGTTTCTGACGCCTCTTTAAGATTTGCCTAAAATGGAGCAAGACATTATCATTAAACAAGTTACTTACAAGAAACGTTCTTTAGTTCTATGATGGAGCACTCACAATCAATAAAAAAACATAACAATACACAGGAAATGAACGAAATACGTAGCAACCGACGAAAACCGAAACAATTTTTTCACGGAAAAAATCGACGAAAACCAAAACCGACGATAACCAAAGTTAACGAAAACCGAGGTATTACTGTATACTATTTGTGTAAGATTATTTTTTTTAGCTACGCATTCTGGCTTGACTCTTATCACGAAAAGTTTAGAAGGCGTAGTATCACACACACACTAAAACCTATTGGCGTGAATACCTACTACTTCGTTCACTCTGCTCAAATAATTAGTACAGCATTTTATAAATTATTTTTTTAACACTTTCCAACCTAGTTGAAAAGTGTTTATGACTTCGGTTTGTCTGGCCGTCTGGCCGTGCTCTAACTCCCGTAAATATGATCGGATTGCTCTGCAATTTTTGTATGTTATTGTCGTAATCTATAGCATGTTCCCTATTTCAACGGAAGTGTGTAGCACTTATAGTTTTTTTACAGGGACACTCAAAAGAATTCCGTTACATTGCGGTCTATGGGGAAAAATCATTTGCGTTTTATTTAAATAATGTTTCACTATTTTAAACGCATTGAAATTTATATATATCACTAATGTGCATTAGAAAAAGCTTAATATGGAATAGGGTGTGCATAGCACTCATAGTTACTTTACAGGAACAGTCAAAATAATTCCGTGACATTACGTCTATGGAGAAAAATCGTCTGCGGTTTATTTAAATAATGTTTCACTATTTTAAACGCATTGAAATTTATATATATCACTAAGGTGCATTCATTATAAGAGGCTTACAACAGAATAGTGTGTGTATAGCAGTCATCGTTCATTTACAGGGACACACAAAAGAATTCTCTACTGTCTGTTAACAATAGTTCCTGGAAGTGCGTTTTAAGTTACTGAACGCGATTTTAATTTTAACTCGCTTTTTGTCTATTACGTGGTGTGTATAAATTCTGTAGATCCTATACAGGGAAGCACAAAAGTTCGCGGACGCATTTCCGTTTATGGACAGAAACTCCAGACGGAGAATTTTAGACTGTGCTACGCGTTTCCTACCTGAACTAAAATTTAGCATCCTATGTAGTATGTATACAAATCTATAGATCCTGTACAGGGTTGAATAAAAGTATTCAGATATTTTTCTGAATATTGTATATGTTGGAGATTCCTGAAATTATGTTTTTAAATAGGTTATACGTTTTCCAAATTGTTTACTTAGATGTTATCTTTTAGCTTATTAAACGGTATGATTTGTAAAATTACTTTGGAAGCGTTGGAAAGTGTTACATAGTCTATGCTTGACGCATGATTTTTCGTTCTTGTTTATATTTCTAAAGTTATATCTCTGTCATTTTTCAAAAGTTTTTTTTTTATTATTATTAGTGTTACAAGAGACTGCTAAAGCTTAACAAAATCGATTTTTCTAATAAATGTATACATGAAAATAAAATATTTCCCAAGTCTTTTAGAACAAAGCAAATAAAAGTTCCCATATTTCCGTTAGTTATATATCTAAACATATGTCATTCACACTCACAGAAGAAAATATTAAAGTTTATTAAAAAATACTTTAAAGTATTTTATCTCAAAATGTTAAACATTTTCTTTTTGAAACTAAGCGCTAAATTTCACTTGAACTACTTACAAGTTTTACAAGCAATCTTCAGAGATATGTAAATTATATCTATATCTTCAGACTAAACGTAAATTTGCTCTCTAAAATATCTATACATTTGTTCATATTCTTAAAAAAATGCATTTCCAAAATCACGGTGAGTGTATTCTTTATATTTTCAGACATTATCTATGTATATTGTACAACTTTTGTGGCTGGAATAATGAACAACATTAAGATTCAGTCTTAAAATATAGATCAATAAATATGTCAAAATTGTAGCTACAAATATTGAGTATTTGAAATCTTGTACCCAATTAAAAATTAAACTATTTTTTAAATTTTGAAATAAACCGCTTTAAAGTATTATTTTAATCATTGATGATATTGAGAACACAGGACAATTTTTTTGGTTTTGACTAGCGTGATTGACTAGTGCTCACGGTGTTGTAGCGTGATCGTAGTGATCGGGGTCTGTTTTTAAATGCTCAAATAATATTTACTCAATAATATATGTTGGACAATTGCACGATGGAATATTATATATAAAAATAGAACAATTACTTAATGATACATAAAAACAATAACAATTATATGAACGGATAAAATTTAATTATAATTATTTATACATAAAATCAACGTGCAGGTCGAAAAGTTTGATTTTATGTATTTATATATATATAATCATAATTAAATTTTACATGTTCATATAATTGTTCTTGTTTTTATGTTACCATTAAGTAATTGTTCTATCTTTATATACAATATTTACTCTTCTACATATTGCTCTTCTACATATACACTTTTGGAAATTAATTTTTTTGGAAGATTTTTAATCGTATTCTCTTTTAAATACGTTTTTTTAATGAATTGTATTAACCGTTAAAAACTAATTTTAAACAATAACATACACGCATATATACCTGAGGGGTTGTACAAATATAACGTTATCAACTTTTTGAATTTTGGACGCTCTTCCCCTGCTTACGATATACGTTATCATTCCTCAAACTCCCCATCTCTCCCCTAATGATATCGTTATCAGTGTCTAAAAATAATTTTTATTTTTATAATATTTTTTTCTCATTCTTTTTTTTATACATTTGCAATGATATACATATATAGATTTTTATTAATTATTCGCAAATTTACTGATTTAAATGAAGAGGGAAAAAAAACAATAAAATATTATTATATATATGAAATAACTTTATATCACATAACACTTTAAAAAAAATAGTCATTATTTAAAAGTATTTAAGAATACGTTTTTGTTACATGATGCATCTAACAATAATATTGTCTTTTTGCACGGGGAGCGGTCAAGCAGAACTTGTAATCAACAAAATAGGTGGCCAATATTTTTTCTCTTTTCTATACTAGAAAGCACAAAAAGTATAGTTTCAAACATACTTTGCGCCTGGTTTCGCCAACAGCGGATTATATGCACAGCAAATACGGCAAAAGAATAGCAATACCGAATGTTCGGGATTCCATATTTAAAAATGAAATGATTTTATAATCGTTTAATGCTTTTAATAATAACTTTGTATTTTCATAAACATAGATAACAGAAAACAAACTATTTTGATGCAAAGAAAATTTTACAAGAAAAGAAAAGACACATACACAAATAAAAATGGGTGGGATAAAAAATTATAACGATATCAAACGGCAACACCCCCTGCCCCTAGAGATATCTTACGATATCAAATGCCAGAACCACTCCCCCCTAAAGTGATAACGTTATATATGCACAGTCCCTAATTCTATTATTATCGTGAGTTGTGTAGCTTTTAATTGAAAATTGAAGGATATTTCCAATTATATTTCACAATTTTTTACAAATACTTAATGAAACTCGTGTAATAATGTGTAGTAAGATTATTTTAATTCAATATTGCTGCAAGAGCAAAATTTTACTGTATTCGAATTTGGATTATATTTCTAAAATATTATCGTACGTATTTATCATTTTCTTTAAACAAAGTACATTTATATCATATTTACTGTTATATGTCTAACTTTTTTCTTTTCCTGAGCATTAAAACCGAAAAATACAATATGATTGTGTGCGTTTTAAGTCATTAAATTTACTCTTAACATAAACGATTTTTGCTACGTAAAATGACACTCGTCGAACCTATTATATTTATAGTAAAGCTACTTATTCTAATAGCTCAAAATACCATTTTTGAAAGGATGTTTATCTGCAACTTACTGTTATCTTGACTTATAAAATAACACGATTTCAGGGATCATTTTTGCTTTATCAAATTGCGCTCTGTCGCACACATTGTAAATTCAAGACTGGACCTTCATATAAGTGGATTTGATTTTATTTGCCCTTGTAAACATTTATATTTATAAAAAATTTCTTAGTTTCTAAAATTTTGAAATATCTCGAAAATATTGATTTGATTTGATATTTCCTGGAAGCATCGAGCAGGTTGAAATAATTCCAGGAAAATTTTATAAACGTACCTCAATAAAAAAGCCACTAAGCACTATTTATAGAATGTCATATTTGGTTGGTAAGCCGAATAAAAATGTAAATATATTTATGTACTTCAGTTTCATTAAAATATAAGGTGCCTGTACCAAATAAGGCCACTTTAAGATTTCAGATCACAATAAATTTTGTTATATGAGAATTAACATTTTAAATGATGTTGGATGTAATATTTATGCATATTTTCACAAAATTAAATCATGATTATTTTTGTAGCTGTTTAACTGTAGCCAGAAAAGTTTAAAACAAAAGACATTTTAAAATGGCTGTGTAAGGAATGTGTGTTTTAAATAAGGCTATAATTTTCTAAATACATGATTTAACTTTAATTAATAGATATTTCGCAGGTATTATGCGGAATTAGGACAAAATATGTAGTTCTCCTAGTAATATGATATTTTGTAACTGTCCTTTTAACTGAAATACTGTTTCAAACAGCCAAAACTACTGATTCCATTTGTCCTTCTCTCTATTGAGTTCTATTTACATGCGCTTTGATAGATTCCATAGTTTTCTACAAATATACTGCAATAAACATACAGATTCGGTAGACTTTAAATTGAAATATTTAATGGAATAATATTGAGTAAATAGGGTTTAGATTTTTTTTAAATAATAGATTTTACTCTAAATAGTTTTAATGTGAAATTACGCTATTGAAATATAATTTGCCCAAGAATAAGGAATATTAATGGTTTATTATTCTATATATATATATTTGTGTGTGTGTGTGTGCGTGTGTTATGCATTAAAATGTTTTTCTATACGTTATATTCTCTTGAGATTTGTATACAAAAGAAGTTTGTATGTTGAATAGTAGTAATTCTTTAATTTTTCTTTTTAATTTCAAATTAAGAAAATATTGTATGTCTGTAAGTTATAAATAGAGAAAAAAAAATTAAATCAGACTTTTTAATACAGTTGATAAAATAAAGTATATAAGCTTTTAAATTACATCATATAATACACGTTTCGTATCGCTTCGCGACATCTCATCAGTCTGCTTTACGTCTGCATTACGTCTGCTGTCGGACAACACCGGGAAAGACTCAGAAAACAACCATAAACAGTTTTAATAGTGTTGTTCGACAGCCAATGTTTATACTGATGAGGTTTTACGATGCGATAAACGTCTATTATGCATTGTTATTTAAATGTTTGTATATTTTATTTTATCAACTGTATTAGAAAATCAGATTTATAAATATTTTTACTTTATTTTCTTATTAAGAAAACTACTTTACGCCATAACATTTTTAGAATACTTCATCGCCGTTGAATTAAATTGCGTGATCTGTTGTGATAATGCACTGTTAAAAATTTGCAGCAAACTTTTCAGTCATTTGACCGTTTTTGCAGAACACGGTTACATAACCGTAATTTAACTCTATTCTGACCGTATTATTGCTCATTTTAAGGTCATAATATAGTTACATTACGGTTATGTAACAGTTTTTTGAAAAAACGGTCAAATGACTGGACAGTTTGCTGCAAAATTTTAACAGTGTGGGATAATGTCCTAATTGGGAACTTATTCTTTAGAAAGAGTCTTAGAATATGTTGATAGCTTATACTTTAATGAACAATGACTAAGTATTTTCCTAAAATGCGCTTGTTGTAACTTTGGAAAGCAGCTATAGCTTATTGTCAAAATTTCCACTAATTACTTTTTATGTACTTAAAGTTTAAATAAATGTTTGTGGTTGTTTTGAATTATATACATAGTCAAATGATGCATTTTTTAGACGTGATGGCAGTTATTTTAAAATCCCACAAAAATGCTATTTTTATGACTTAGTTATTATGATATTTAAATTTCCATTCGATATAAATTGAAAATGTTGGTGAATTGCTTCGCACATTCTTTATTAATAATTAGTAAAAAATTATTGTTTTTTCTCATGTTTATTGTCTTACAGAAGTAAAAACAAAAGTCATTCAAGTCAACTTCATTAAATTACTATAATATTCTTTATTTTAAACAGGTTTTAAAAAATAAATAAAATTATGTATACAGCGAAAAATAAATAAAATTGTTTCTAAAGAAACTCAAACATTATATTTAATTAAATTTACAATATTATTAAGGAGGTATGGAATTTTTAATTAAAGTATCAATTTACTGTGTTTGCTATGTCACCTCGTTCTGTTATAACAATTATAGAGCAAGAAAGAATGTTATATACAAAACTAATTTTCGAAAGAATTTTGTATAGAATTCTATGGAAAATCATTTTCTGAAAATAAAGAATGCAATGCACTATTTTATTGGGTAATTTTGTTTGTTCATTTTTCTCTAGATATAATTAACTTTTTTCGTTTCTCTTACATTTATTATCTTCGTGAGATAAATTACAAATAAATAAATGCATGGAAGCCTATCTTATCGGAATGGGTAAACGAAGTATCTCGAATTCGTGCATTATGTATGGGATTAGAAAGTTCTGAAAAGAAAATGGTCCATTCTACAATAATGTGCATTTCGTATCTTGAAAGAAAAAAAAATAACAACAAAATGTTTACATTGAAACTGCAATAGAAGTTTATTTTTATTATGGAAATATATCCTAGATTTCAGAGTATATATAATTTATCTTTGAATATATATACATATATATATATATATATATATATATATATATATATTTAAAGTTTATTCCCTTCTATTTGTTAATTTATGTTACGGTAAAAGAAAAATATTTCAGTTACTAAGCATATGACAATAAAACATGCTTTTGCTGTAAATTCCACAATATTATGTCTGCATAATAAGTTTTAAACAGAAAAAATATATAAGCCGCAAATGCTACGATAAATTTTTAAATATAAATATTCCTACTTGATAAAATCCGAAGAATTAATTGTTCTAAATTTGAAAAACGGCTGTAAATTATTGTCGAACTTTCCACTAATTATTGTTTAGGTATTTAGTGTTTAAATAAATGTTCGTGATTTATAAAAAATGTACTTTCTATTTAACTATAGACAGGCATCATATTTTATAGAAAAACAAATACTTTATGTGTAAAATATATGCATGACTATTCTGTACTCTATGAGATAAATAAGAGTAATGAAACAAGTAAATTCTCCTATTCAATCACTTTGTCTGAAAACAGCAAGATTATCTAAACAAAGATTGTCTTCAGATTCCTTCAATAAAATTTACTTGATGAACTGACTTTTACTTACAAGTATCTGAAACATGATCACATAAAAACAAATTCTCGAAAGGACACCATCAAACCATAACGGTCGGTGAAATCGAACCGAGTTTTATATATTGGGATGTTGTTCGGAAATATATTCAGCTTGTTATATCTAATGTTACTGAATGAATATCTTCCAACACATGTTTTGATGCCATGATATTCTACAGTAAAGTTTAACATGTGGGTTCGGAGATGTTTAGATAATATCAGTTTAAATGTATTTAAATGTCAGTTTAAATGTTAACACCAATTCAAATATAATACCAGAATTATGCAATAGCTAATGTATATGGGTCGCCCAAATGAAAGTGGCACTACAGTCGGTTTTAGAAATGGTTTAATAGTATTAATATAAATTAGTATACAAAAGAAAGAAGTAATACAGGCATAACAGATTTGCTAGACAAAGTCACCTTGTAGGTTGAAACAAGTGTCCCAGCTGTCAACGAGACAATGGATACCCTGGGTGAAGAAGCTCCTGGTTTGGTTGTGGAACGAATTTTCAACAGCAGCTTGGACCTCGTTATCGTCGGCAAATTGCTGTCCCTTCAGAGCTTTCTTGAGTGGACCGAAAATGTGGTAGTCACACGGCGACGGGTCTAGGCAGTAAGGTGATGTTTCGATCGTCAGTACTACATCTTCCACTACGAAAATCCCTACACCATCGGAATACCGATCTGCATGACATACACTCCGTGCCATACACATTTTGCATTCGACGATAGATGTCACTAGCACTCCCATTTTCGACTGTTAAAAATTGCACGACCGCGCGTTGACACTGTTTGGAGGCATCAATGATGCGAACGATGTCTTTTAACATGCTCCCACTTTATCCCACACGCATCTGTCTTTATCTGACGATATTGCATGCATTCCCATCACACTGCGCCGTCTATAGGAGCATGCACAGTCATTTTTCTCTTCAAATTGCGGAGTTATTACAGCAATGCCACTTTCATTTGGGTAACCCTTATATTTTTATCTGCAAATAGTAACTCTTAATATAGTATTCATTATTTCACATTTAACCATTATCATTAACCTATTATTTCATCATTATTTGACATCAGTTTAACATTTAACCACTTGAAAATTTTTAACATATGACACCATGTTTTTACTCTAAATAACACAAGTTTCTGTATGAAAATAAGTATTAAACAGAAAAATATATACACTATAAATGCTACGATAAAATTTTAAATATGAAAATAACTACTAGATAAAATACAAATAATTAATAAATAATTATTTTTAAATAAACAGACATCATATGTTATAGAAACACAAATGCTTTATGTGTAAAATATATGCATGATGATTCTGCACTCTATGAAATAAATAAGAGTAATAACACAAGAAATTTTTACTGTGGAATTAATTTTGATGAAAATAGCAAGTATGATCCAAACAAAGAGTGTGTTCAGATTTCTTCAGAAAATTTTACTTGATGAACTGATTTTTACTTACAAGTATCTGAAATGTGACCACATAAAAACAAATGTTCGAAAGGACACCATCCATCCATAAGAGTCAGTGAACTCGACGCAAGATCCATAAATTGGAATACTGTTTGGAAATATTCAACTTGTTATATCTAATGTTACTGAATGAATATCTACCAGCACACGTTTTGATACAATAATATTTCACCGTGATGTTTAATATGTAGGTTCATTAAGTAAGCAAAGTCATCATAAATATCAAAGACAGTATATCTAAATACATATGAAAGTTCTTGCTTACCTTATAACAGATGATATAAAACTCATTTTTTTTCAAAGAAATCTATTCAGACGCGTAATATTGCGATTGCTGGAATACCGTCATTACCTCTTCTTCACTTATCATAACTAATTTATTTGTTATCCTGTAGATAGCGTGATCTGTCTGGAAGAAAACATATGTGGATCGTTTTGCCCGTTAGGATCATTTTAGGCATCCTTCCCCATTACCAGGTTCATTTTGATTATATTTATTGCTGTTATTTCTCCTAATAAACCTTTCTTTTGTGCATAAATTATTTATTTCTAAAAAAATATTCTGATGCTTCTTATCAAAATAGAGTAGTAAAAGAATTACTCATCCACTAGAGTAATAAAAAAAATCATATTCAATATACTGAATATAAAATTAAACTTGCATATAAGTGTGAATATTTATGGTGTCTTGTGATAATGTACAACGAGAATTATGCACTCTTCGAATTATTCATATGAATTAAATAAATAATTTCATGGCGACAATAACTGAAGTAAAATAAAAAATTATGTATGCTGATATTTTTCGTATGATACCATTAAAAGAAACTTACTTTCCAAGAGTAACACGTGACAATTTAGTGTAATATGAAAAATAAAAAAGTTAAATTTAGATATAGTTATATGAGATTTTTAACTTGACTTAGAGTCAGTCACTCCTATATCCTCAGATTAGAATAGCGGTTCTGAAACGGAATGGGTAAGATTCCAAGGTTTGATTGGAGTTGGAATTATATGTATAGCACTTGTGTTTAACGTGACGTGCACAAATATTTAATATAAAAAACTTTATCTTTACCGAGTAATAAAATTAGGGTTATGCAAAGTATGGGTAAAAAAAAGCAGAAAGTTATCATACGTCACATTCTCATCAAAAAGATTCCATTCTTGGTGTTGTTGTTTACGATTTTTAAGTGCGATAAGGAAATGACCAATAAGTGTCATATGATGGCGGTAAAACCAATAGGGTTGTGAAAACACAAATTCTTGTATGAAACGCTTTGTACAATTTAACATTATTATTGTTATTACTATTATTATTATTATTTTATGTATTTCTATCAGTCATCTTCCATTCGGACAAAATTTAAACGATTTAATGGATCACAGAGTGTTCAAGTCAGTGTTATTTATAAGTTTGTGAAAAATGCTTTATAAAAAGATAATATCTTTAGTTTCTTATTACCTGGAGATCACTTTTTATACAGACCCAATTTCATTGATTCGTAATACGCGTCGTATGGCCATAACTTAATAATTTTAATTTTATATCTTTAATTTGGACTACACATACGAAAACAAAAACGACAAATGAAATTGTTTTTAATTTAAGGAATAAGTATCTTTTATATTTTACGTTTAAGAGTTCGGCAAGATTTTAGTTTCCATTTCATGTATACAAAATGAATTTAAAATTAGTCATTTTGGTTTGATTATAACCGTAAAAACAAATTCATGCTAAACGAACATCGAAATATTACCGTAATTTCCGGCGTATAATCTGTAGATGAAACAATCATGTTTGGACCCAGAAATTTTATTTTATAAAGTGTTACTTCCCAGATCGCTGTAAATATTTGGCTTCAATTATTGAATAAAATTTCTGGGTTGAAACCGAATTGTTTGATCCGTGAATTATACGCCGGAAATTATAGTAGATTTTATGTCTATTACTTAAAGTGAAAAAAAATATAATATTCTAAATTCGATTATTGTATTAATGACAGATTTATTTTACGAAATAGTAAATCTTCTATGGTTCAATATAAATATAGAACAACTTTATTTCGGTATTTTATATAGTTAAAATAATCATACTAGATATCTCTTATCTCATCCTACATTCATTACTAGGAATTATTCTTTAGATCCAAAGACTATAAATGTTTCATATAAAGCAGTAAAAGGAATCATGCTCCCTTGTGTGTTTATTTAGAACGATTTACTTTTAGAGGCTGTGTGTTCTTCTGCGCTCTAGGGAAAAATATGAAATAAGGAATAATTAGGAAGTGTTATAGGCTTTATATTCTATAAATGTATATTAGAATAATGCGACAATATGACTTATGCTAAAAAAAAAATTATGTTAATAAAATTGAGGTTATTGAAATAACAATGTATAAAATTAGTATACTAATTAATTTTTCGGCATAGCTGAAATTACGCTGTAAATTAATAAAATACAAAGGATGTGAAATGGATGGTAAAGCACTTGGTGCGCTTTACCAAGGGATCCGGGATCGAACCCCGCTGTGGATATTTTTTCACGCTATTGGTTGTACGCTGTTTAGTAAAGTGATATTCACATCCTTTGTATTTCATTAATTTACAGCGTAATTTTAGCTATGCTGAAAAATTAATTAGTATATAAATATTCACCGGTACGGGGTTTAATTTGTCTCATGTATGCCACTGGAGTGGAGCTCATGTTTGACGTTCCATCTTGTGCTGCAAGGTTGTAGCCTAGCCATATAAGTGATAAAATGCTAGACCGGATGTCGTCCGGCTGGCTTAAATGATAAAGCACTTGGTGCGCTATACTAAGGGATCTGCTACCGAACACCGGTTTGAACATTTTTTTTTTCATTCTACTGGTTGTACGCTGTTAAATAAATTGATATTTCACATCCTTTGTATTTCTTTAATTTACAGCGTAATTTCAGCTATGCGGAAAATTTAATTAGGAAAAATTAAAAATCAATCTATAATAATATTCTAAAGGAGTCAAGATTGTTTGTTTGTTTGTTTGTTTGCAGGGGGTAATCTCTGGAACTACCTAAGCGATTTCAAAAGTGATGGTGGCAAATTGATGGTGACAACCCCTGCTCCAACATAGGTTATATTGTATGTCAGTACCACTAACCTCAGGGGGGTGCAGGAGCGAAAAACGTTCTAAAATTGCGATTTTTTGTATACGGAAGCAGCTAGAAATTTGAAAATTGGAATTGCAGCTACTTATAAGATGTAAATGCTCTCTCAGAACAAAACAAAAATCGAAATTTAAAAGGGTGAAATCAGCAAAAAGCGTTCTAAAAACATTCTAAATTACAATTTCTATGGAATCTCTGGAACTACAGAACCGATTTTAAAAATGATGGAGGGAAATTGATGGTGACAACCCCTGCTCCAAAATAGGCTATATTTTATGTCGGTTCCACTAACCCCAGTGGGGTGCAGGAGCAAAAAACTTTCTAAAATTGCGATTTTTTTCATACTGAAGGAGCTAGAAATTTGAAATTTGGCATTGTAGTTACTTATAAGATGTAAATGCTCTCTAAGAACAAAATAAAAAAATTCGAAATTTAAAAGGGTGAAATGAGCGAAAAGCGTTCTAAAAACATTCTAAATTACAATTTCTATGGAATCTCTAGAACTACAGAACCGATTTCAAAAGTGATGGTTGGAAATTTATGGTGACAATCCCTGCTCCAACATAGGCTATGTTTTATGTGGGTGCCACTAACGCCAGGGGGGTGCAGGAGCGAAAATCGTTCTAAAATTGCGACTTTTTTATACTGAAGGAGCAAGAAATTTCAAATTTGACATTGTAGTTACTTATAAGATGTAAATGCTCTCGAAGAATAAATTTAAAAGAAAATCGAAATTTAAAAGGGTGAAATGAGCGAAAAGCGTTCTAAAATCATTCTAAATTACAATTTCTATGGAACCTCTGGAACTACAGAACCGATTTCAAAAGGGATGGTAGCAAATTGATGGTGACAATCCCTGCTGCAACAGCCTCTTTAATAAAAAGCTATGCGTTGCTGACGACTGGGTTTTTCGCTAATTGTTGCCACAGATTAATCTCAGAAAATGAAACATTTGAAATGACTGAAAAAAATAATAGCTCGAAAAGTATTTGTCAGAAAATTGTTAGACAAACTGCGTTTAAAAGGTAAAAAATTGTATTTTTCTTGATATAAATTTCAAATCTAATGATTATGCCGTTTTTTAAATATTGAATGTCAAAAGTTACCAAATTTCACAATTTCTTTGGAGTGCCATAGCGAAACCTTCATGCGTAAAAAGATAATGATAAGGGCGACGTGTGCTGACGTGTATATTGGCTATTTCACGAGTCACAAATTATAGTAACCTTATTATTTTGTTAAAATATAAAAGTGAATTATGAAATGTCAATATTTTGTTTGATTAAAAGTTCGTTAAGAGAAATTCACCAGCGTAGCGGGCGTAGCTTGCTAGTTAGTATATAAATGTTTACCGGTACTGGTTTTAATTTGTCTCATGTATGCCACTAGAGTTTTGCTCATGATTGACGTTCCATATTGTGCTGCAATGTTGCAGCCTAGCTATATAAGTGTGAGAGAATGCTAGATGGTAAAGCACTTGATGCGCTGTACCAAGGGATCCGGGATCGAACCATGGTCTGGACATTTTTTCACGCTGTTTAGTAAAGTGATATTTCACATCATTTGTATTTTATAAAATTAGTTTTTACTTCTTTAGTGAACGCTGAATCATACAATTATAAATATAAATATGTATAATTTATATAAAAAAACTAACATAAAATCATTTTTTAAACTGATTTTTATTGAATTATGTGAGTTTGTACACGAAGATTTGTAAACAAGAAAAATAGAAGTAAAATTATGAAGTAGATATGGAAAGATATTTATTTCCAGATATTTGTTTGAGAGATATTTTTTTAATCACTATCTAAAGAAAGTCTTTATTTGTAAAATTTTTACATTCCAAATCTATCTGATTTTGTTTTTCAATATATATTTCATTTATATGCATTAATTTGATTTAGAAAAAAAAATCGTTAACTATCCATGTAAGTCAAAAGTCATCAAAATTTTTTAAACTATAAAACTTAACATGAGTGTATATATTAAGGAGTTACATACGTTTTCATCTTTTAAATATATATACTGCTTTTTTCCCTGAAATTAAACTCTTCTAGTATTTAGAATTATGGGCAAAGAGATTTATAGTGATATGTCAATTACTAAGAATGATATGAGCAAAAATGTGAACGTGCGCACGATAGATCAAAGCGACCTCGCCGAAAAGATTCTGCTAAAGATTCTACTCCCTTTTTGAAGATGATTAATGCACAGGAGGGTCCACATCATGGCGCAGGTATAGGAAATTAAGCGTAAGTTTAAATATATATACATATATCAGTATATTTTTTTCTTCTAAAACTTTAAACGCAATTTTCTGGACACTACATTTTTTAAAATGGACAACATGATAACTTGAACAATGCTTAACATTTTTTGAAAACAATTGCGATAATGTACGTATAATTAAATTGTCTATGAACCACCGAGCCATTTTTTGAATATTTTATATTTTTCCAATTAGTGTAAAGGTAAAATTTTAGAAAAAATATGAAAAAAAAATTCAAAATAGCGCAATTTTTCTATTTTTCAAAATTTCAAAAAATTATGCCAATGATGTTAGCTACAACATTATTTTACAAGAAGAAACTGAGATTTTCATAATTTTTTTGTTTCTACATGAAGTAAGGATGCTGCCCTTCGAGCCCGGCTATTTTGTTACAGGTCAACGCGGCTGCAGGTTTCCGACGAAATTTAACAAAAAAATATATATTTAAAAACTTGAAACAAGGTCAAGTTCAAACCGGGCGGGGAGCCTACCTTTTGGACTTAAGTTCAACTAGCCTGCCCAGAGGTTTGTTTACCTAATTATACTGAGCATTACTAAATTACACTTTGTGATATTGAACAATAATTATGCTATGTAATGCTGAAATACAAATTCGGTAAATACAAGATTCCAGAAATACAAATTCTGAAAATACAATTTACCAATCCTACTAAGAAATATTATATACTACTACTATGTGTGAGCAATAATACTACCATGTAAATAATACTGTAAGATGGTGAATTAGATAATAATAATGGATATAATTAAGTACTAAATGAACAAAAATGAATGAATAATAATACTAGAGTAAAGAATGATAAATTATGCTGAAAATTTTAAATAACGTTGTACGATCCCATTAAGAATAATTAGATTGTTAAGGTTAGAGTTTATGTAGTGTGTAAAGGTCCTAAAACAATAAAAAAACAATGTAGATTTATTAGTTTTTCAATTAATTTTCCTCCATTTCCGAAATAAACTTGTAAAATAATGCCGCCGAGAACGAATATACACCTTAAAGATTTTTTTAAAAATTATATCATTAAAAAAATGTTAGCTGAATGTATCAATACATATAGATTCAAACTTTTATCTTAGCTGTTTAAAAAATCTACTTAAATCGTAGTAAAAATGTTTTATTTTAATACTAATAGGAGATTTGCTGCGGCCGACGTCAGATATGATTGAAACGGAATCGTAATTGTAATTTGAATCTAAAAAGCTTTACATCAGAGATAAAAAAAATCAAGTCATTCTATCTAATATTTAATTATCCAATGAGAATATATTTCGCTACTAAGTACGTAATTGCGATAAATTGGAATCTAAGAAGGAATAAGATTTAATAAGAAGGCAAAGTGTATTTTCATTCTAAACGTCCAAGTTTAAGTGGGAAGTAAGTTGTTTTAGAAAATATGTTAGAAATCGAAATGGAACATTAAAGTATATTAAAAGATAAATCGAGGTAGCGGAAATTTAATTTTTAGTGCATTTATCTTGCATTCAATATCTCAGAGTAATTTATTTAAGATATGTAATACCAGTCATTTCATAGATTAATTAATTTGATATGTAAACAAGGTTAACATACTTTTTATCTATCTGTGAAAAATATGTTTTAGTAATAAAGGTTTTTAACTTTTTAAAATATAATTAACTTTATGTAAATCAAAGTCATACAGAAGAGATTAATTACTTTGTTTTTTTTTTCAGCAGATATGTTGCTGTCAAGTACGGAACAGTTGAACAACGTCTAACGTATCTCAAACAAAGTGTAAAGGAAAGTGAAGGAGGACCTTGTTTAATAAACATAACAGATTTTTGAGAGGCTTGAAATTATTTATCATGTAATTAATTTATCATAAAGTTTCATTATGGTCTAAAATGAAAAACATTCAGAGAATAGTCGACTGCGTGTATCCTAGTTTGATTTCAAATTGATACAATCGTTTAATTTTTTGTACTTTTTTAATTACCAGTATAAAACAAAAGTAAAATTTTAGGAATGAAGTTTAGTCAATAAAATAAATATTTAAATATATTAAGGAATAAGTCACTATATTTGGAAGCATATAATATTGAATAAAGAGTTATATACATTAGCTAAGGTTGACAGAATTTCAATAAAGTGCAAAAAAGCTAGAATTATTAGAATACATAATAAAAATATATAAAGAGGCATTTTTGTTGCATTGTCTGTGAATAATAATATTGTACATATCATTATAAGTATGAATACATGACATTTTAGCTTTTAAATTATGTAGAAAATTTAAAAAAACTCAAACTATAGCGCAATTTTCTTATGTTTAAAAAATTCAAAACTTTATGCCAATGGCCTTTAGCTACAACCTTATTTTACAAGAAGAAACTGGAGATTTTCATAATTTTTTGTTTCTACATGAAGTTAGGATGCTCCCCAAAGAGCCCACATATTTTGTTATAGGTCAACGCGGCTGCAGGTTTCCGACGAAATTTAACAAAAAAATGTTATTTAAAAACTTGAAACAAGGAATGACAAAGGAAGACCGCCCTGGGAACCGAGCATTCGCTTTTGAGTATAAATGCAATCCTTGGGCGAAGACACAAGCCCACTGTACACTTTGACATACATAAAATGTGTTAAATTCTTTTTTTTTTCTTTTCTTTTTTTTTACAGTTTTTAAAGTCATTTACATAGTTACATATAACTTGTTCAATTATTTACATTTTAAATGTCTATTTCTTATCATATTCTTTCATGAACACTTTTCAGATTTTAAAGTTATATACATAGTTACATATGACTTTGTTCAACTTGAAACAATTAAACAAAATGTAAAATTATTAGTTTTTCAATTTATTTTACTCCATTTCCGAAACAAAATTGTAAAATATGTCATTTTTTTGCCGCCGAGAACGTATATAGACCTTAAAGAATTAAATATATATATATATCATTAAAAAAAGTTAGGTGAATGTATCAATAGATATAGCTTAATACTTTTATCTTAGCTTTAAAAAAAATCTACTTAAATCTTAGTAAAAATGTTGCTTTTATTTTAATACTAAAATTAAATTGCTGCGGCCGGCGTAAGATGTGATTGAAACGGAATCGTAATTGTTATTTGAATCTATAAAGCGCTACATCAGAGATAAATTAAATCAAGCCATTCTGTCTAATATAAAAGTATCCAATGAGAATATCTTTCGCTAATAAGTACTTAATTGCGATAAATTGGAATCTAAGAAGGAATAAGATTTAATAAGAAGGCAAAGTGTATCTTCATTCAAAACGGCCACGTTTAAGTGGGAAGTAAGTTGTTTTAGAAAATGTGTTAGAAATCGAAATGGAACGTTAAAGTACATTAAAAGAATGATCGATGTAGCGGAAATTTAATTTTTAGTGCATTTATCTTGATTTCAATATCTAAGAGTAATTTATTTAAGATATGTAGTACCAGTCATTACATAGATTAATTAATTTGATTTGTAAATAAGGTTAAGATCTTTTTTTATCTATCTGCAAGAAATATGTTTTAATAATAAATGTTTTTGACTTTTTAAAATATAATTAACTTTATGCAAATCAAAGTCATACAGAAGAGATTAATTACTTCGATATTTCAGCAGATATGTTGCTGTCAAGTACGGATTGAACAACGTCTAACGTATCTCAAACAAAGTCTAAAGGAAAGTGAAGGAGGACCTTGTTTAATAAACATAACAGATTTTTGAGAGGCTTGAAAATATTTATCATGTAATTATTTATCCTAAAGTTTCATTATGGTCTAAAATGAGAAACATGTTACGTCAAACACATCCACAGAATAGTCGATTTTTTGTATCCTAGCTTGATTTCAAATTACTCAATCGTTTCATTTTTTGTACTTTTTTAATTACCAGTATAAAACAAAATTAAAACTTTATGAATGAAGTTTAGTCAATAAAATAAAAATTTCAATATATTAAGGAATAAGTCACTATATTTGGAAGTATATCATATTGAATAAAGAGGTATATACATTAGTTAATGTTGATTTACTTTGACAGAAATTCATTTAAGTGCAAAAAAGCTAGAATTATTAGAATATATTATAAAAAATATATACAGTGACTTTTTTTGTTGTACTGCATGTGAATAATAATATTGTGCATATTAATATAGGTATGAATACATGACATTTTAGCTTTTAAATTATGTAGAAAAAAAAACCTTAAAAATTAATGATGTCACTTAAAGTATTATTGTGTGGAAGTATACAATGAAATATTTTTACTATAAAATGATATAATTTTTTAATTCATTTAATAATATATTCTATTTATTTTCTAATTTAAAAGAAAAAATACACAGCATAAACTATTCTTCTAATTAATTCGGCATTACATAATATTTTTACACATGTGTCACAAAACGATATTTCTAAGTTCAATTAATAATTTCATAAAATTTTTTAGTTAGTGTTGATCACTGAATTAAGAAATTTAACTAAAGATTTACAAAAAATTAAGACTTTGACATTTAAAGATTCCGGAGACGATTTTTAAAACAAATGTTGCAAGTTTACATTTCACAATCCTGGTGTTCTATTTTTATTGCAATATCATATATTATCATGAAAGGTTATGATGTGTCGACTACTCTGATTTATAAGTTTAGGCGAAGTTTCGATTGGGAACGTAGTTTTTGTCCAATAACAGTCAATGTGCGTAAAAATTATATCTAAGGCTATCTTTCTTTAACATTCGATGAATGAGTGTGGACACCTCGGAACTTGTGAATTTCTCTCTTCGTTTCGATATTTATGTAAATTTCTGCATCTGGTCAATCGATATAGCAGTATTTAAGCACTAGAACGTGCTGGGGAAGTGGAACTTTTGGATCGAGTTCTTCCCTACTGTAGCCTTTGGAGTTCTATCAAGTTTAACCGAACTAGTCTGAAGTACAGAAAGTGTACCTTCATTTGGTAAGAGTAAATTTTACCTCAATTTTCTTCTAATTGATAAATAAGAGTTTGGCGATCACGGAGTGTCGATTTCAGAGCTGCCGTAGGTGAACTTCTTAGACGTTGGAATTGGACTCACAATAACTAGATTTGCACAGTGGAAGTTAGATCATTCTGAAATCATCACATTGGAAATTTAGACGTTCGTCCAAGTCGTAAGTCATATTTTGAAGTTAGCTATTTATTGATATTGCTAATTGAAGTTTTATTTTCTGAGTGAAGCATTTTGTAAATTGACTTTCTTTCGGCATAAGGCAAATTAAGCAGTGCTTTCTCAAATCCCTTCCCTTTAAAGTTTAAAAATAAAAGATTGTTTGATTTTACTTAAAATTGTGCTTTATTCGAGTTAGCTAGCATTGATCATCATAAACTCCAGTGACATGTCTGTTACACGGTTAGCTTCTAATAGCATATCAATTACAACTTACCTTGAATTTAGCATATCTAAAAATAATAACAAATAATATAATTATACTTTCATCAATAATTACATATATTTATACAAAATAGAGCATGAAATTTGCAAAAGAATTTGGAAAATCAAAGAAAATGAATTAAGCAAAATCATGTAAGATTTAATTTAATATAAACAAAATACATAATTTAATTTCATTTCATTATACACTATATTTCCAATGATGACTGGTCACTTGCGATTTTAGACGTTTTGTTAAATATCTGAAAAGCTACATGAGGAATTATCTTGAAACTTCAGGAGTGTAAAACAACATGATAGACGTCATATATTTCCACGAAGATTTTTTCCCGAAAACCCATAAGAGGCCATCGACAAATTGAAGAAAAACGAATATATTTTGGATAACCCTGTAAAAACTAATATTGCAAAAGCATTCAAACTGTAGTTTATGATTAAGTAGATTATTGTAATAATTTGGGTTCATTTGTATGAAGATAGCATGTATACTCGAAGAGAAATTCAGGTTTTTATAAGAACAGTCCCAAATTTTATCAAGTTTTTTGCTTATAATTTGCAGAGTTTTGAATATAAAACCAAGTTATTTTCAGAAAATATGACAAACAAAAATGTACACAAAACCCTGCAATCAGAATTAAAAAAATTATAAAAATTGTATCAAAAATGAGCAGGTTTACTAAATATTGTTTCACTGCGCATGTGCGAATTTAATCAAAATATACTGTGCATAATATATTAGCGAAATGTATAGACCAACTTTTATGAAAATCTCAAAAACATAGCTTTAAAATTCTGATAGTAATCGTCGATAGAATGAGCTCGAATTTTGCTATTCCCAAAAGGAAGCAAAAAGATGAGGGGTTGTATCAAATATAGAATGAGAGACACTTCATTCTTATTATGTCAACTTTCATAAGCTAGTATATTTGGATACAACTCCTCACCTTTTTACTTCCTTTTGGGAACGGCGAAATTGACGCTCATTCTATCGACGATTACTATCAGAATTTTCAAGCTATGTTTTTGAGACTTTCATAAAAGTTGGTCTATACATTTAGCCAATATATTATGCACAGTATATTTTGATTGAATTTGCGCATGCGCAGTGAAACAATATTTAGTAAACCTGCTCATTTTTCATACAATTTTTATTATTTTTTAATTCTGATTGCAGGGTATTGTGTACAATTTTGTTTGCCATATTTTATGAAAATAACTTGTTTTTATATTAAAAACTCTGCAAATTATAAGCAAAAACCTTGGTAAAATTTGGGACTGTTTTCATAAAAACCTGAATTTCTCTTCGAGTATACATGCTATCTTCATAAAAATGAACCCAAATTATTACAATAAGTCACTTAATCATAATCTACAGTTTGAATGCTTTTGCAATATTAGTTTTAACAGGGTTATCCAAAATATATTCGTTTTTCTTCAATTTGTTGACGGCCCCTTATGGGGTTTCGGGAAAAAAGGTCTTCGCGGAAATATATGACGTTTATCATGTTGTTTACACTCCTGATGTTTCAGGATAATTCCTCAGGTATATTTCAAATATTTAACAAAACGTCTAAAATCGCAAGTGACCGATCATCATTGGAAATATAGTGTATTCACGCAAAAAATTTCTGATTTATTTTCCTAGGTCGCAAAAGATATATTATTCATTTTTACGACAAACGCATTTCATAATTTCATAGACGGAAATATATGCTGAGTGACAGTTAGATAAATCCAAGTTATTAATCTATACTTTTCAGAATCCAGATCTATATCTTATGAAAAAGGGAAATCATCATTACCAAATACTTTTTTGATATCATAATGATGATAAATGATCGTTTGTAAGATCCTTGTGGCCTAATTAGAATTGATTTATTTAGACCTAACATTTTTTTTGTGCGTCATATTTCAGAACCAATAGTGTCATTTCAGAATAAAACTAATTTCTATCTCTCTATAACATATATCATCTATATAATCTATAATTAGCTCAAAGAATTTTTTCGTTGATGTTTCTGAAAACGTTTCTTTATATATTCTTAGCAGCAGCGTACTAATATATATAAATAACCAAATGACATTGTGGATATCTTAAGCAAAGGAATTTATAGTAAGATAAGTAAATACACATTATTTAAAACCATTTAAATATAAATAGTTTTAAGATAGGACTATTAAAGAAAGGCCTAAAGTTTTATGATAATTTATGCACTGATTAATTAAGTGGAAACAATGCGGCGTTATAACATTTTAACTACAATAATATAATGATCATTTACGCAATATCTGTTAATTATTATTAGAAGAATTATTTAAAGTGCCAATTCATATTGTAAATGAAAATAAAATTGCATTTTTGTTTTATTAAATGGTTTTATTTCATTAGAAGATCATTTTTTATTGACTTTTTTGAGCTGTGATAATTTTAGACAGAAGTTTTAGAGACGAAGAAACAGATCTACTGTATTCGTTTCAAATACATAGTAATAAAAAAGTGTAAAGTAAATTTTATTTAAATGTTACCTAATAATTCATGTAACGTATAGATGAAATAATGATTTCCAGACCATTGATTTCCCACTGACTATTATTGTACAATTTATTTAAAAAAATATTACAATTGTCTGCAAAGAATACTAATAATAATATTTTAAAGATTAAATTTTAATTTGTGTATCCACCACATAATTGATATAATATAAGTTTTAAATACATTTCTCCCTCATTTATGGTTATAGAAATTGATAACATTAGTTTCAGTAAAACACTATATACAGTCACGTTGTATAAAATTGTTTTTAAAAGTAAATGAACAAAAAATGTTAGCCCTCGAAAAATATTTCAAAATCAAACATAAATGATTGTTCATTAGTTGATAATATATACGAAATGAAAACAAAAATCGAATTGATTTGTATTTATTACAAACAGCAAATTTAGATTACCTAATTCAATTTACAACAAATTAAATATGAATATATTTCTGCTAGAGTCTTTCTCCAGAGAACGTAACTTACAGGGGAATTTAGTTGCATTGCGGACATTTAAATACTTATTTTTAAACAGAACTTGTCGAAAACTCACTCTGATGAATTTTATTGGACAAGTCATGTAAGTAAAGAAACATTAGATCTTCGATAATGACAGACAAGCTGTTTTTCAAAAATCCTCTCTACCAATCACTTTTATTATCGACACGTCGTTAATATACTATAGAGAATTCTACGTTTTAAGGAATAGAATAATTATTTAGATTAGTTAGATAGTTTAGATAATTATATTACTTACTGAAATTTAGAAAAAGGTTTAGGGAATATATGCCGAAATTTAAATCAGAACTGAAGAAGTCTTGTATCTGTTATATATTATGGCTTCCCGTATCTAAATATTGATTAAGCATTGTTAATCTGATGTATAAATAGA
This sequence comes from Maratus michaelseni, assembly GCA_963931845.1. Lineage (NCBI taxonomy): Eukaryota > Metazoa > Arthropoda > Arachnida > Araneae > Salticidae > Maratus > Maratus michaelseni. Next base: position 124,806,592 of record OZ007596.1, on the reverse strand, counting down.
AAATACAATTAACAGAAACTACTGACTACATTTCTATCTTTTTTATACTGAATAAGTGAATATTTTGAGTCTCTTTTATATAATTGTAAATTTCGTCTTAAAACAAACTTTTGTTTTATTATTTAATATCTTTATTTTGAATTTAATATTCTTATTTTGAATTTAATATTTTTATTTTGAGTTCAAATTACTTCATAAAACAATGGCGATTTTAGCGAAGGAATAGTAATGATTTTTACAATTGTCATTTAAAGTTGTTACCATAACTCCAAAACGCTTTGGTAAACACATTTCTAATGTCAAAACTATTTTAGTGGTAAATTGTAAAAATTCAATGCTTATGTTATTATTGTTCTGGAAGCACTCAAAATTTTTTTCATAATTCATTCAAAGTTAATGTGTATTAGTTAGGCATATGAAAGAATTAAATATGAATTAAGTAATATATGTAGTTATTTAATATGTATTTAAGCATTAATTAAATTGGTAATTACATATAATAAGTACATTTGCTAAAATTTTGAAAGAAAAAGAACAAAATGAAGTAGCATTTATATAAATTAAAGTCTAATAAAATTTGACACGCGTTGATTTACAGAATAAAAAAAGCAATAAAAAAAATAAATAATAATTTTCACATTTTCCAGTTTCACCAGTTTAAGCACCAGCTGCATGGATATGCGATCTCGTGGTTTATGTTTACCATTTTCAAAAAACTCTGCGAGGATATTTTATTTATCATTTAGATCTGAAGATGTCGCCGGTAGAGCGAATGAAACGTATGTAATCTATATTAAATGGTATTTTTAAACATCCCGGGTTATGTTTTTATCACTTTAAGCATTAATTAGACGTTAATTTAAAGTTAACAAGTGATTATATTATTTGTAGCATTTATATAGTTAAACAAAAATAAACATCACTGCTTGTAACATTATTTGCAACTATACAACTAAAGAATATAAAAATATGAAAATGCCATATAGTGAAGAGCTGAATAAAAAAATACTGTGTACGATGATAATGACTAATACCTTAAGGGATATACTTTAATCAAGGGTAATTTAAGTTGCTAGTCAGTGAACTTCCCAATTTCCCTCACTAATGTTAATGCTATGAGCGTAGGATGCATTCGTGTATTTAAAATATCGCCTCAGAAAATTAATATTTGTAACTTCTGTTTTCTGTGTACATCTTAACGAATGTCTGTTTATTTTTTAGTTGTGAAAATATTTCTAAAATATGTTCTTAATGTTTAATTTTATGTATTTAAATCTTAGCGAAATTGAATAAGAATTTGAAAAATTTGAAAACTAAGAAAAAAGAGACATTCTTTAAGAAGTGTACACAGAAAATCTAAGTTAAAAATATTAACTTTCTGAGGAGATATTTTAAATATACAAGTGCATCCTACAGCCGTAGGATTAACATTAGCGAGGGGAGTGAAGTATTTTACGTTATGTCTCATATAAAAATAGAGCAATGATATATTCCTAGATAACCTTTGCTCAAAAACTTCGCAATTCTGAAAGCTTCGACTTTACTTTGTAAATTTGAAGTTTGGGTCAAGGCTTTGTAGTGACATTTACAACTTTTCACTTTTTAATATTGATTTTGTTTTTCAAAGTTTAACTAGTGAACAATACAGCGCTTGAAATGAAACGTTATCAAAAAATATTCATTCTTGACTTGCTTAAATCACTTTTTTTTACCCAAATAATAAAATTAATCTTAACTGAGAATAATCCTTTTGTACCGATTCTTGTTGAATAATTGAGAAACATCTTTTTTTATATTCCATGATCTATATTGATTTTAACAAATTCTTTAAATACAGTGATGCAAATTATTTGGGTACACTATTAAAAATTCTGTGCTGGGTTAAACCAGCATTTGGTCTGCAGTAGCTGCAACCATAAGGTGTTGAATTCACGTTCCAACATTTGTAGTTCCGGTTGAAACGTAACTCCAACGCTTGGAATGCAATTTCACTTTTGGTTGCAGCTAATACAAAAGGGAACTTTGGATCAATCCAACGCAAAATTTTTATCATTCTACCTTTAGCTGCGATTAAAACTAACACTATAAATGGTACAGAAACCTACAATATTAGATAGGGTGAAACCGCCAATTATTGACACCTAACCAGTAACTGACAGTTGAGCAAAAATCTAACTCAAATAAGCATTTTGGTGTAAAGTTCTACAAAGGAATCCCTAGTAGCCAACCAATATTGGGCCTATATTGGCTATATCTTGGGGCAATATTGGCATATTGGTTAAATATTGGCATGAAATATTGCTCCAATATTGGGGTGTTTACATTTTGAAAACATTTAGCCAATATTTGTAGCCGCCAATATTGGTTATAAATTGGCAGAATATTGGTACAATATTGGCATGAAAGAGTGTCCCAATATTGGGATGTTTATATTTTGCACTTATTTAGCGAATATTTATAGCCAATATACCAATATTGTGGTCTTCATATTTTGTATTAATCCATTTCTGGCAATATTTCCTACCAACATTCCCGTTACATCGATAGTAGCTAAAAATATTTGCTAAATAAGAGCAAAATTTGGTGTAATATTGGCTAAATAAGGACAGAACGTAAACACCCCAATATTGGGGCAATATTTCCTACCAGCATTTGTACAATATTGGCTAAATAAGTGCATAATGTAAACACCCCAATATTGGTGCGATATTTCCTACCAACATTGGGGCAATATTGGCTAAAAATATTGGCTAAATAAGTGCAGAATGTAAAAAACCCCAATATTGGGGTACTATTTCCTAAATTTGGCTACAAATATTGGCTAATTAAGGGCAGAATGTAAACACTCCAATATTGGGGCAATATTTCCTATCAGCATTTGTGCAATATTGGCTAAATAAGGGAAGAATGTAAACACCCCAATATTGGGGCAATATTTCCTACCAGAATTTGTGAAATATTGGCTGAATAAGGGCAGAATGTAAACACCCCAATATTGGAGCAATATGTCTTCCCAACACTGGCGCAATATTGGCTAAATAAGGGCAGAATGTAAACACTCCAATATTGGGACAATATTTCTTACCAACATTGTCGCAATATTTCTTACCTATATTGGCTAAATAATGGCAGAATGTAAACACCCCAATATTGGGGCAATATTTCTTACCAACATTGGCGCAATATTTCTTACTTATATTGGCTAAATAATGGCAGAATGTAAACACCCCAATATTGGGACAATATTTCTTACCAACATTCTCGCAATATTGGCTAATTAAGGGCAGAATGTAAACACCCCAATATTGGGGCAATATTTTCTACCAACATTGAGGCAATATTGGCTAATTAAGGGCAGAATGTAAACACCCCAATATTGGGGCAATATTTCCTACCAACATTGAGGCAATATTGGCTAAATAAGGGCAGAATGTAAACACCCCAATATTGGGGCAATATTTCTTACCAACATTGGCGCAATATTTCTTACTTATATTGGCTAAATAATGGCAGAATGTAAACACCCCAATATTGGGGCAATATTTCCTACCAACATTGAGGCAATATTGGCTAAATAAGGGCAGAATGTAAACACCCCAATATTGGGGCAATATTTCTTACCAACATTGGCGCAATATTTCTTACTTATATTGGCTAAATAATGGCAGAATGTAAACACCCCAATATTGGGGCAATATTTCCTACCAACATTGAGGCAATATTGGCTAAATAAGGGCAGAATGTAAACACCCCAATATTGGGGCAATATTTCTTACCAACATTGAGGCAATATTGGCTAAATAAGGGCAGAATGTAAACACCCCAATATTGGGGCAATATTTCTTACCAACATTGGCGCAATATTTCTTACTTATATTGGCTAAATAATGGCAGAATGTAAACACCCCAATATTGGGGCAATATTTCCTACCAACATTGAGGCAATATTGGCTAAATAAGGGCAGAATGTAAACACCCCAATATTGGGGCAATATTTCCTACCAACATTGAGGCAATATTGGCTAAATAAGGGCAGAATGTAAACACCCCAATATTGGGGCAATATTTCTTACCAACATTGGCGCAATATTTCTTACTTATATTGACTAAATAATGGCAGAATGTAAACACCCCAATATTGGGGCAATATTTCCTACCAACATTGAGGCAATATTGGCTAAATAAGGGCAGAATGTAAACACCCCAATATTGGGGCAATGTTTCCTACCAACATTGAGGCAATATTGGCTAAATAAGGGCAGAATGTAAACACCCCAATATTGGGGCAATATTTCTTACCAACATTGGCGCAATATTTCTTACTTATATTGGCTAAATAATGGCAGAATGTAAACACCCCAATATTGGGACAATATTTCTTACCAACATTGTCGCAATATTGGCTAATTAAGGGCAGAATGTAAACACCCCAATATTGGGGCAATATTTCCTACCAACATTGAGGCAATATTGGCTAAATAAGGGCAGAATGTAAACACCCCAATATTGGGGCAATATTTCTTACCAACATTGGCGCAATATTTCTTACTTACATTGGCTAAATAATGGCAGAATGTAAACACCCCAATATTGGGGCAATATTTCCTACCAACATTGAGGCAATATTGGCTAAATAAGGGCAGAATGTAAACACCCCAATATTGGGGCAATATTTCTTACCAACATTGGCACAATATTTCTTACTTATATTGGCTAAATAATGGCAGAATGTAAACACCCCAATATTGGGGCAATGTTTCCTACCAACATTGAGGCAATATTGGCTAAATAAGGGCAGAATGTAAACACCCCAATATTGGGGCAATATTTCCTACCAACATTGAGGCAATATTGGCTAAATAAGGGCAGAATGTAAACACCCCAATATTGGGGCAATATTTATTACCAACATTGGCGCAATATTTCTTACTTATATTGGCTAAATAATGGCAGAATGTAAACACCCCAATATAGGGGCAATATTTCCTACCAACATTGAGGCAATATTGGCTAAATAAGGGCAGAATGTAAACACCCCAATATTGGAGCAATATTTCTTACCAACATTGGCGCAATATTTCTTACTTATATTGGCTAAATAATGGCAGAATGTAAACACCCCAATATTGGGGCAATATTTCCTACCAACATTGAGGCAATATTGGCTAAATAAGGGCAGAATGTAAACACCCCAATATTGGGGCAATATTTCTTACCAACATTGGCGCAATATTTCTTTCTTATATTGGCTAAATAATGGCAGAATGTAAACACCCCAATATTGGGGCAATATTTCTTACCAACATTAAATAATGGCAGAATGTAAACACCCCAATATTGGGGCAATATTTCTCTTACTTATATTGGCTAAATAATGGCAGAATGTAAACACCCCAATATTAGGGCAATATTTCTTACCAACATTGTCGCAATATTGGCTAAATAAGGGCAGAATGTAAACACCCCAATATTGGGGCAATATTTCTTACCAACATTGGCGCAATATTTCTTACTTATATTGGTTAAATAATGGCAGAATGTAAACACCCCAATATTGGGGCAATATTTCTTACCAACATTGGCACAATATAGGCAACAAATAATGGCTAAATAAGGGCAAAATGTAAACACCCCAATATTGGGGTAATATTTCCTACCAATATTGGTGGAATATTATCTAAATAAAGGCAAAATATAAACATCACAGGAACTTTATCGAACTATGGAGGAGTAACTGGGAGGAGTATGGATGTCTAAATAACTGAATTTGAACATTGAAAATTGATGCTAAAAGATTCTGACTTCGAGTCCTTGGAGACTTTTTCATTTAGATGGAAAAAAATACAACTTGTATGAATTATTTACCAATCAGTTGATTGTAATTAAATTGTATAAATTTTCATTTTTATTACATAATTAGTGTAAATGCCCGTCCTAGCACGGTATATAGAAATTGTGGTTTTCACTTAAAATTTGAAATAACTGTTACAAATATTTCAACTGACCTCAAACGGGTCATGATCTGCAGCTCAAAACCCGATTAATGCAAGAGCCACTGCGGTTTTAACACCACATTTGTAAATCAAATTTTATGTAAAAATGGGGACAGATGAGACAGATTTTTAAAGTTTTGAACTGATAATTTCTTTGTTTGGTTTCTTTTTTCTATTTCCATATTCAGGATGGCTGTCTCTTTTCCTTAATTGAGGATGCTTAACCAACATGTATTCAAATAAAAATATATTTTATATCTAATATGAGTGAAAAAATAGCATCAATAAGCATAAGGATAATATGAACCCATTGGATAATGTTCTCGTAATGTCACAATAAATATGAAGCAGATGTGGATAAATTTATCTTGCAAATTGTATCTAAATATGTTTCATTTTTTCTTTTGTCTGCAACAATGGAAGATTTTTTTAAATCAATGAATCTCAAAAATGAATTAATCACAGGTAAACACAGCCATCTAACTAACAATGTATTAATGTCCTATGTTTAACAAATATACAATGTTGGTTAGATGGAGTGTTTTTGCCCAAAATTGTTACCAACACTTTGCAATTCTTAGGTTTTATTATAAGTAGATTATAAATTGCTAAGTCTTCATTAGGCCAGAATTTCTCAATCTTTTTTAAGTGGGAACCACTTACGGATTGAACATGCATAATTCTTCACTCTGAGGTTTTCAGTTATAGTGTGTGACACACAATGGTTGTTTTTTATTGAAAAATTGATTGTACCCAAAAAGAAAAAGTGTGCAGATAATAGTTTCAGAAACAATGTAAACATATTGAGAAATATGTTATTGTCAATTAGAAAGTGGCAATTATCATTGTCAAAACTACCTTTTTTTTTCTCACGGTAGGTATACTTGGGTTTTGGTTTTGGGACCAATCTCTCATATAACAAGTTTTATGAAACTATCACTTCTACCACATTTCCTATTAATAAACTGATTGTCCTACTATACTTTCCTGAACCTAACATTTCCTCTTTATAATTTTCAAAATTATAATAGTGATAAAAAAAAAATGAAGTTTATTATGTATTTTATTGTGTGAGTATTCCACCTCTTAGTGTATGTCCCAGCTGCTGACAGAACTTGCCCCTGGATCTGGATGTAAAAAAGGTAATTGTTGAATTAAACAAAATATTTTTAAATTGCATATTTTCCTCTCCTTAGTTTTTAGTGTCCAAGGTAGTTACCACAATCTTTTTATTTTTTGTCAATTTTAATGTACTTGGCTCACTTTTATTTTTTAGATTTTCAAGCTGCAAAATATTTTTACCCAAATTTCATAAATTCCCTGTATGAAATGACAAACCAAATGACAAACCGGGGCACATGCCCCCCCCCCTAGTTTTGACCCTGGCAATTATTTGTGTGAACTTATTTTGCACCTATTGAAATTTCCTTTATATATAGTAATAAAAATTATTACATAAGTATGCATATTTATTGAAAAAATATATTAAAATGCTAATTATGCTACTTAAAAATATTTTTAAGTAGAATAAATTAAAACATGTAGATATTCAACAGAATTTATTTTAAATTTTAAAAGGAATGCTTTTTATTGCAGCTTTTTACATATTTAATTTATTGTTCAACTTTTGTTATGTACAATCAAAGTTGAAAATTTTTAAGCTATCAGTCTCATTGACAATTTATTCCAATGATATTTTTATTTTTAGAGAATAATATTTTATCTCAATAATTAATTTATTCTTTTTCTTCCTCCCTTTCTATCGGCTGCAGTGACCAAGAAGATTCCTATTCTCTTTTCAATATCCACTTGAGAGGTTTCTGGAACTCTCTTTAATACAGCTCCTGTTAAAAATATACATACATATATATAATTATCATTTTGGAAAATTTTAATGAAAATACAAATGCTAACCTTCTGGGAAATGTATTAATTTGCACATTTATTAATAAAATTATTAAAATTGCTTTTTCACCATCCGGTGTAGACACTGATTTCAAATGCAATGCATTTTTTTTTTTAATTGTGTGCTTATAATTTAAATAATTTTTAAAAATACAATACATTTTGAAAATGATGGAGAATTATTTTTTTAAGAAAATTTGGGAAATATTGAATTGAGATTCCCGATTTTATTAGTGCATAGCAAAATTGGGATAATAATTTTTCAAAAAGTAGAACTAAAATTATTGGACATCAATCCTTTAAGCAGCTGTAAAGTAATTTCTTATTTCCCCCAAACAAGTTTAATCAGCTGTAGATAAAAATATTTTTAGAAGAAACATGTTTTAAAGGTGTATAGGATGAAGTCAGGGTTTCCCCCACGTTGAAAAAGGGGCAGGTTGCTGCTGGTGAGAAAAGGGCACTTTTTTTATTCTTAAGGGCACTTTTTGGATTTTTGAGGGCACTTTTAAGATTTTTAAGTGCAATTTTTTTAATTGTTACATGTATTCTTTTGATTTTTAAAGCCACTTTTGATATTTCAAAGTCAAAACACTCTTTTTAAGACAACATTGAAAGACACATGAAAGCAATTTTTTTACTGCAAAAAGGAGAAAGGGCACTTTTTTTACTGAGGGCAAAAAGGGTGCTAATTATTTTACTGGAGAGGGCAAGAAGGGTGCTGATTGTTTTATGAGGGGCAAGAAGGGTGCTATTTTGTAAACCAAAGGGCAGGCAGGGTGCAGCACCCTTCTGAAACTGTCTGGGGGAAACTCTGATGAAGTGATATGAAAAGATAATTTTGCATTAAACTGGGAAATGAAATTTAATAATCATGGATATTATAACTGTTTATATGAAAATGCATGAAAATCCTCAGGCGCTAAAAGGGATATCTGATGATGAAAACAACATTTAAATAACTGATTAGGTAATCAAAAATCTTGTTTTAATTTTCCCATAAATTAACATGTGATTTATGGAAGTAGTTATCTGTTACGAATAACTGTTATGAATATATTAAGAATCTGTTATGTATAATTGTGTTTCTTTACAAAAGAATTGATTTTTCACATTTAATATTATTATTAAAAAAATATATGCCATTTTCTGGGAAAGGAAGACACAAAAAGTACAAAGAAAAAAGTACTCTTTCATCAACATATATTTCCAAGATGCAATAAACAACTGACTGCTGCTTTCCATAAAAAATACTTTTATGTGTACTATTCCATGTAGTAAATAGTATAATATTTTACTTACTTGTTCATCTTTCACCTATTTCTGTGGTATACTGCTTTCTCATTGTTAATACTTTTGCATACTTAATGTCAAAAATTAAGAAAATTTTAGAAAAAGTTAAGAAAAAACGCTAGAAAAACTTACATAAATATTCTATAAAAATATATGTAGGATTTAATATATATATATATATATATATATATATATATATTTAAAACGAAAAGCGCATTCTATCGAATCCAAACTGTCTTTTCCACACAAAAGTCGTCTCTTTGCGCATGCTTCAACTTTTTTTGAAGGCTTCTACTCTCAGAAACGGGAAACTTGATTGATTAACCCTCACTTGTTTAGCCCAGGGGGAATGAAAAGAGTTGATTGAAAACGGATGAAGCCGTACCAATGCATTGAAAGCTCACTTTCTAATATATTATTGCTCTGAGGTTGAAAGCTAAAGCTTTTTTAAAAAAAGAACTCATGTTTTCACTATTAAATATGCATATTTTTTTGCAAACTTTTAAAGAGAGCTTGAATACAGTTATATTTATAATTGATTCAAATTTCAGAGAGTTCGGAAGATGAGACCATTTTTTTATTGCTATATTCAAGGAGTCGACGCAAAAACTAACAAACAAGCAAAAAAGCGAGACGAAAATATTTATTTTACAACTAGATGACAATATTTTTTCACGAAACTTTTCACGTGCTGTAAAACCCTTTTATTTATCACCAATAAATATTTCAAAGAGTTCGGACAAAAAGAACTTTTTATTTTAAAACTACGAAACTCCCCTAAGTAAAAAACAAGAAAATGAGCACTTTTATCACTAAATATGAATATTTTTTCATGAACTTTTCATTTTAAAATATAATTTCATACAAAATCGGGTTAAAGATATAAAATAATAAAAACTTGTTATTATTATTATTATTATTATTATCATGGGACCTGGCAACGCCGGGCGGGGGTCAACTAGTATGTATTGATAACATTTATAGTAATTTGAAGCTATAAAACAAAATTCACAATATAATACAGTTTAATTTTATTATTTTGAAGATACTTAGTTGCCACAGTAATTTTTTTTATAGAAATAATGCAACAAATTTAAATTAGTGAATAGAATATTTATCTGAATGAAAAGTATGTTCTTTCATATTAAACTGTGATATAATTATTTCTTTATAATTTATATGTTGATTAGCACATTTATCAATCAAAAACAATTCAGTTAACTTAAATAATCTAACTTTAGTCTTCAATCTTCAATTAACTTAAACAATTAAGTGTTTAATAAAAAATAAATTAACGTTGAATTGCTGTTGATTACCATCCACAAAAAATTGCCACCCTTAAATTATACATTTTTAAATGTTAAATAAATAATTGAAACATCAAAATAGCTGAAATAATCAAAATAATTAAATAATTTAAATAATTAAGTTTGTAATCAAACGCATAAATATTGAGATACTGCTGATTGCTACAAGAGGGATAAAAGTATCTCTCGCAATGTAATTTTTAAATGTGAAATAACAATGACCATTTTCAGTTTAAACTTTTAAATATGAAATAAGAATGAACATTTTCGGTTTAAACTTTTAAAATGATTCTAATTTAATCTTAAGTTTCAATTTTCTAAATATGACAAATTATGTAAAAGAAAAACATGTAATTTAGTTCTAATAATGAAAATAATGAAACATGTTAATGAAAACATACCAATACAGCTTAAATAATAGTATTATTATTATTAATTATAACTAGAGATGCAACGATTATTCGGCCGAAGCCGAATATTCGGCTTCGGCCGAATATCAAGTCCATTATTCGGCCAAGGCCGAATAATTTTGTATTTTGTGCCGATTTGTGTGCCGTGTTTATATTTTTGTGCCGAATAAGTTGGGTAATGTATAATGGACACATTTACATTACATTTCATCCATTATTCGGCCGAGGCCGAATAATGGATGGAATGTAATTTAAATGTGTGGAAAAATGTGAATGTAAGGAATGTTTTTATATTTGCACAGTAAAATTTTTTAATTTGACACTTTATAGTCATCATGTATAATAAAAATTTTATTTGAAATTAACTAACACTTTTCCCACCCTTAATTTTCATACCCTGAATGGGTTTTACCTTCCCATTTTGTATAAGAGGGTAATTTAGGAATCATGTTAAAACTTTTATGCTATATCAATAAGTACAAATAGTATCTGTAATAAGCTAAGGTAATCAATCTGTTAAATTTAAAATTAATATATTCAAAATTGTCCTAACAGAGCCATACAAGCAAATTCTAAATTTTTTAAGCATAATGGGAAGTTGAATATTTATCCCTTGTTACATAAAAAAAAAAAAAATGGTTTCAATGATATTTTAATTATACCCATAAAGAACATAAACATATACGATAGGTTAGATATAGATGTATTGCATGTATAACATAAACAGAGTTTCCCCCAGCTTTAAAAAAGGGCAGGGTGCTGCTGGTGGAAAAAGGACACTTTTCTAATTCTTAAGGGCACTTTTTTTAATTGTTAAAGGCATTATTTTGGTTTTAAAACCACTTTTGATATTTAAAAGTCAGGGCACTCTTTTTAAGACAACATTGAGTCAGTTTTTATTATGAAAGCAAATTTTTTAATGCAAAAAGGAGAAAGGGCACTTTTTTTACTGAGGGCCAAGAAGGGTGCTAATTATTTTTATGAGGGGCAAGAAGGGTGCTATTTGGTAAACCAAAGGGCAGGCAGGGTGCAGCACCCTTCTGAAACTGTCTGGGGGAAACTCTGACATAAATATTTAAATCGTATATGCTGCAATACTTAGGAGTTTTTTTTTTTGGGGGGGGGGAGTAAAATACACTTAAAAGTTAAATATAATTTAAGTGATTTTTTAAAAGTGTGTTACTAATATTAAATAATGAAAGAAATGTAAATATACTAAATTCTTTTAATTATTATATGCATCATTGTAATGTTTAAATTTATATTTACCTTAAAAAATAAAGTTAAAATGTTTTTAATAAATGTAGATTACAATGCAGAAATAATAATAATTCAGTATTTTCAGGTTATAGTCTTATTTCTTTTTTTTCATAAATGATAAATTATTCTGAAAATAATCGCTCACTATATATGGTACTTCCTGGTGAAGAAAGGTATTTTTTGGCTAAATATGAAAGGTTTAGAAAGTTTTCTGAATTTTTCGCCCACCACTCCAAAGGACACTATTGTCTTTCTAGTAGTGACTGAGAAAGAAAATTACTAATTTACTTTACTTCTTCACATTGAGGGGAATTTTCTATAGAAGCTTCACTCTGTGACTGGCTTGCAATTTCATTAAAGCATGCCCACAAAGAATTTGAAATTTGAGTTTGAGAAACTGGAATGGTTATGTTGGAAATATATTGTTCAGATTCTGTTACTGGTTTTATACTAGCCTTTCTTAGTCTTACTATAACAATTAATTTGGACTTTACATCAACATCCTTTGCTTCATCTTTGTTGAAAAATAACACTTTAAATCTGGGGTACAAAACAGTTGCAATGGAATAGTGTTCCTTGTCTTCAATCGATCCAAAATTCTTCTCCAAATTTTGTAGAACGGTGTCTTTCATGGTGCCTACAGCAAAAAAAATCTTCAGATTTAGATAAATATAATTTTAATGTTATAACTATCGGGATAGGGATGATTTCAGAAATTAATGATCTTGATGAGGCAATTTGTTTTGTTATTACTTCAAATGGTTTTAATAGATGAGCAATTTTTCTAAAATATTCCACCGGTTTGTTGTCAGATTATTTATTTCTACAAATTTAGTTGTATGTAGAGAATGTGCATTTTTTTGTTCCAGTAATCTCTCTAGCATATAATAGGAACTATTCCAGTGTGTTGCCACACTTTGAACTAATTTCTTCCTAGAAATTTTCAACTCATTAATTTGTATATCAGTTAATCTTGAACATGCTAATGGCGAATGATTAAAATATGTAACAATTGTTTTACCTCAATTTTTGTTCCCTTTACGTGCATTGAAATTTATGCTGTCTAGTACTTTTAAAATGTAACAGCGAAAACATAATATCTATTAAAATGTAACATTACAGTACCTAAGATACTACATATTCATTATTTTGATATTTATATCTATTTTGCTTTTCCTTACAGATATTTCCTTCCTTTGAATCTGAAAACTTTAATTATACACTTCTTAATAATGCTGTCTACTGACATAGCAAAATAAATAAATAAATAAATACATAACTTTTTTGATAATTGTGAACTTTATAAAGTCTACACTGATTTCTTTTCACCCTTTTAGAGGATATGCTTTTCTATCAGTGATTTTTTTTCTTAAGATAGTAAGATTTCTTATTTTTTATTTTCTTTCATCAGAAAGTTGAAATTTGTTTTCTAGTATCTTTAAAATTTTGTCATTATTTTAAAATGTAACAACATATATACATAATATCTATTAAAATGTAACTAGACAGTACCCAATGAGGAACTTTTGCTAAGAATTTTTTTGGGGGGTCGAATTATATTACTGAGGCAATATTTAGGCCGAACATAGCCGAATATTTTTTCAGAATAAAATAATGCTTTAAAAAAATTAAAAATTTGCATATAAATAATTTTTAAAAAGAAAATAATACATTTTAATTGTGAAATATACAATAATTGTGCATATAGTGCATACTATATTTTGTTTTTAGACAAAAATGAGTTCATTATTCGGCGGCCGAATAAGCCGAATATTCGGCTATAGCTAGGCCGAATAATCGGTATTCGGTTATTCGGCCAAACCATTATTCGTTGCATCACTAATTATAACAAATTTACAATCAATTATTGAAACAGAACACTGTGGAGTAGGAAAATTAAATGATTTTGTAGTTCCTTCAATCCACTATGATTTGGTTTCAGTACTATTAGAATTTTATGAAAAAGGTATTGAAAATGTTTCTTTAAAAAAAAATTCTGTAACACTTTTATAGAAATGAAGCAAGAAATTAAAATTAGTTAATGGAAAAATTATCTCCATAAAAAGTATGCTATTTCCTATAATTTGCGATGTAATTAATTTCTTTATTATTTATATATTTTACCCTCCAAAAATTGCATCCCTTAAAATATATATTTTTGACTGTTAAACAAATAATTGAAACATCAAAATTGCTGAAATAGTAGTAATAATAATAGTCAATTAATTTAAATAATTGTTAAATTTTTGACATTATTCAGATTTAATATTTAACTGTTATAATTTACTAAATATGACAAATTATGTAAAAGAATCACATATAATTTAGCTCTTCTAATATAAACGTTAAACTCAAATGAAACATGTGTATGAAAACATATCAATACTGCTTAAATAATAATAATAATAATATTAAATAAAATTTGCAAACAACTGTTGAAACAGAACTCATTGGAGAAAGGAAATTAAATGCTCTTGTAGTTTCTCCAATCCACTATATGATTTGATTTCAGTTATACAAGAAATTTATGGAAAAGGTGTTAAAACTTTTCTGGAAAAAAAAAAAAAAATCTGTAAAATTTTTATAGGAATGATGCAACAAATTAAAATTAGTGAATGGAATATTTTTCTGTATGAAAAGTATGTTCTTTTCTATTAAATTCTAATGTAATTATTTCTTTATCATTCCTATGCTGATTAGCAGATTTATCAATCAATTAACTTAATAATTTATGTATTTAAATAAACAGGCAATTAAATTGCTGTTGATTACCACCCCAAAAGAAATTGCATCCTTTCAAATAAACATTTTAAAATCTTAACTTAATAATTAAAATAATCGAAACATCAATATAGTTAAAATGATAATAAAAATTATTATGCATCTTCAATTAATTTAAATAATTAAGTTTGTATTCAAACAAAATAAAGTTTAAATTACTGCTGATTACTACAAAAATAAATAAATAAATTAATTAATAAAGTATCCTTTAAAATGTATTTTTTAAATGTTAAAAAACAATGAATATTTTCGATTTAAACTTTTTATTTAATCTCATTCAATCTTTACATTTTGCAGTTTACTAAATATGAAAAATTATGTAAAAGAAATACATATAATAATTTATCTTTTATAATACTGTAAAAGTAAAAAATCAAATGAAACATGTGAATGAAAACTTATCAATACAGCTTAAATAATAATAATGTTATAATAATAATAAATATTCAACCATTGAAACAGAACTCAGTGTAACAGGAAAATTAAATGCTCAGTAGTTTCTTCAATCCACTATAATTTGGTTTCAGTTATAATAGAATTTTATGAAAAAGGTAATCAAAGCTTTTCTTGAAAAAAAAAAAAAAAAAAAAAAAAGTCTAAAATTTGCATGATGCAACAAATTAAAATGAGTGAATGAAATATTTATCTCTATACAAAATATGTTATTTAAAAAAAAAATTGCATACCTAAAATATACATTTTTAAAATTTAAATAAATAATTGAAACATCAAAATAGTTGAAATAATAATGATAATAATAATAATAATAATAATTAATTATTTTAAATAATTAATTATGTAATTAATCAAATAAATATTAAATTACTGTTGATTACTACGTAAAAAAAAGGAGCCCTTAAAATATATTTTTTAAATATTAAATAACAATGTCGGTTTAAACTTTTTAAATATTCTGATTTAATCTTTAAAGGTTGCAATTTTCTAAATATGACAACTTATGCAAAAGAAACACATGTAATTCTGCTCTTCTAATAACGTAAAAGTGAAATCTGATGACAGACGATCAAATAAAACATATTAATGAAAACATAACTATACAGCTTAAATAATATTATTGTTAACTATGATAAATTTACAATCACCTGTTGAAACAGAGTCTGTAGAGCACGAAAATTAAATACTTTTGCAGTTCGTTCAGTCCACTATGATTTAATTTTAGTAATTTTAGAATTTTATTAAAATAAAACGATGTTCAAAGTTTTTCTTGAAAAAAAAAAAATAGTCTGTAAAATTTTTGTAGAAATGAAGCAACAAATTAAAAGTAGTGAATGGAATAATCTCTATGAAAAGTATGTTCTTTCTTATAAATTACGATGTAATTAATGTCTTCATGATTTGTATGTTGATAACACATTTATCAATCTATTAACAATTAAATTAAATTAAATAATGTAACTTTAGTCTTCAACTAAATAAGTTTTTCATTAAAAAAATAAACATTTAATTGCTGTTGGTTACCACAAAAAAAAAAAAAAAAAAAAAAAAATGCATGCCAAAAATAAACATTTTTAAACGTTAAATAAATAATTGAAACATCAATATAGCTAAAATAATAATAAGAACAATATTATATTAATTTAACTAATTAAGTTTGTAATAAAACAAATAAATGTTGAACTACTGCTGATTCATAAGATAAGGTATTCCTTAAAATGTTTTTTTTTTTTAATGTTAAATAACAATGAATATTTTCGATGCAAACTTTTGAAATAATTCTTCTTTAATCTTTAAATTATGCAGTATAATAAATATGACAAATTATATAAAAGAAACACGGATAATTTAGCTCTTCTAATAATGTAAAAATGAAAATCAAATGAAACATTTGAATGAAAGCATATCAATATTTCTTAAATATTACTGTTAATAAATAATAATAATAAATTTACAATCAATTGTTCAAACAAAACTCAGTGCGGCTGGTAAATTAAATGCTCAGCAGTTTCTTCAATCCACAGTGATTTAGTTTATGTTATATACTAGAATTTTATGAGAAAAGTATTGAAAACTTTTCATGAAAAAAATAGTCTGTGAAATTTTTATAGAAATGATGCAACAAATTCAAATTAGTGAATGGAATATTTATCAGCATGAAAAGTATGTTCTTTCTTATTAAATTGCAATGTAATTATTTCTTTATAATTTATATGTTGATTAGCACATTTATCAATGAATTAACTATTTAATTAACTTAAATAATCTAACTTTAGTCTTCAATCTTCAATTAACTTAAACAATTAAGTGTTTAATCAAACAAACAAACATTGAATGTCTGTTGATTACCACCCCCAAAAAATTGCAACACTAAAAATATACATTTTTAAATGTTAAATAAATAATTTAAACATCAAAGTAGCTGAAATAATAATAATAATAATAATCAATTAATTTAAATAATTAAGTTTGTAATCAAACACATAAATATTGAATTACTGCTTGTTACTAAAGAAAAAAAGGGTAGTCTCCCTTACAATGTATTTTTTAAATGTGAAATAAGAATGAAAATTTTTGGTTTAAAGTTTTAAAATTATTCTAATTTAATCTTTAAAAGTTGCAATTTTTTAAATAAGACAAATTATGTAAAAGAAACATTATGTAAAAGAAACATATCTAATTTAGTTCTTCTAATAATGTAAAATGAAACTCAAATGAAACATGGTAATGAAAACATAGCTATACAGCCTAAATAATAGTATTATTATTATTAATTATAATAAATTTACAATCATGAAAAGTATGCTAGTTCCTATAATTTGTGATGAAATTAATTTCTTTATTATTTATATATTTATTAGCACATTTATTTTATAATTTTTATTTTACATTAATTTACAATTCAATTAACTTAAATAATGTAATTGTAGTCTTTAACTTAATAAGTTTCTAATCAAACAAAGAAATAATGAACTGCTGTTTATTATCACCCCCCGAAAAATCGCATCCTTTAAAATATACAATTTGAAATGTTAAATAAATAATTGAAACATCAAAGAATCTGAAATAGCTGGATAATACTAATCTTCAATTAATTTAAATAATTGTTCAAATTTTTGACATTCTTCTGATTTAATCTTTAAATGTTGTTTTTTACTAAATACGACAAATTATGTAAAATAGCCAAATATAATTTAACTCTTCTAATATAAAAATTAAATTCATATGAAACATGCGTATGAAAACATATCAATATTGCTTAAATAATAGTAATAATAATAATAAATTAAATTTGTAATCTACTGTTGAAACAGAACTCGTTGAAGCAGGAAAATTGAATGTACTTGTATTTTTTTCATCCAAAATGATTTGATTTCAGTTATACGAGAAATTTATGAAAAAGGTGTTGAAAACTTTTCTTGAAAAAAAAAAAAAAAATTGTCTTTAAATTTTTTATGGAAATGATGGCAACAAATTAAAATAGTGAATTGTATATTTATCTGCATTAAAAGTGTGTTCTTTTCTATTAAATTTTGATGTAATTATTTCTTTATCATTTGTATGTGGATTAGCACATTTATCAATCAATTAACGATACAATTAACTTAAATAATTAAGTGTTTAAACAAACAATTAAGTGTTTAAACAAACAAACAGACACAGAATTGCTGTTGATTACTCCCCCACCAAAAAAAAAAAAATTGCATCCTTTAAAATGAACATTTAAAAATCTTAAATAAATAATTAAAATAACTGAAACATCAATATAGCCGAAATGATAATAATAATAAATATGCATTTCCAATTAATTTAAATAATTAAGTTTTTATTTAATCAAATAAAAGTTTGAGTTGCTGCTGATTACTACAAATCAATAAAGAAAGAAAGAAAGAAAGAAAGAAAGAAAGAAAAGAAAAGAAAAGAAAAGAAAAGAAAAGAAAAGAAAAGAAAGAAAGAAAGAAAAGTATCCCTTAAAATGTATTTTTTAAATGTTAAACAACAATGAATATTTCCGATTTAAACTTTTGATTTATTCTGATTTAATCTTTAAATTCTTTAGTTTACTAAATATGACAAATTATGTAAAAGAAACACATATAATTTATCTTTTCTAATACTGTAAAAGTGAAAATCACATGAAACGTGTGAATGAAAACATATGAATACAGTTTAAATAATAATAATGCTATAATAATAAAAAATTTGCAATCAACTGTTGATTGTAGTTTTTTTTTTTTTTTTTTTTTTTATCCACTGTGATTTGGTTTCAGTTATACTACTAGAATATTATGACTATAGTGTTGAAAGCTTTTCTTGAAAAAAACAAAAAATGCCTGTAAAATGTTTATTTAAATGGTGCAACATATTAAAATTAGTGGATGGAATATTTATCTTCATGAAAAGTAGGTATCTTTCATCTTACATTTTTTTCAATTAACGATTCAATTAACTTACATAATGTAACTTTAGAATTCCCTAACGTAAATAATTAAGTTTTAAATTTTAAGAAATAAACATTAAATTGCTGATTACCACTAAAACAAAATTTGCATTCCTTAAAATATACATTTTTAAATGTTAAATAAATAATTGAAACATCAATATGACTGAAATAATAATAGTAATATTAAAATAATATAAATAATTTGTAAGGAAACAAATAAGTATTCAATTACTGCTGATTAGTACCAAAGAAAAAAAATGTATTCCTTAAATTGTATTTTTTAAATGTTAAAAATAACAATGAATATTTTGGCTTTAAACTTTTGAAAATATTCCTAGTAGAAAATACATTTCTATATTATTTTATGCTGTACTCACCTTAAATATAAAGTCAATGAGTTGAAAATGACGAAAAAAATAGTTCCAGAAAACTTTAGCAGATATCACGAATTTATGAGGTCAGGTGCATCTCCATTAGCTATATATGGAATGAAAGGAAATAAAAATAAATATAAAGCATGACAAAAAATAATTTAACAAAAAAATGATTATACATATAATCCTAATTTATGTTTAGAGCTGTTTTAAAGTTATTGGAAAAATCAAAATTATTGGAAAATCGGGTTCTCAGGTCTGAGGCAATAAACTCTCTTAACAAACACTCTTTAAAAAATATATTTTCATTAATAGTTATAAATGTTGCATTCCAGTTATTATTATTATTATTATTATTATTATTATTATTATTATTATTATTACATTACTCTATCAGCAATATTTAACCGAAATCTCACAGTCATGTTTCCCATAGTGAATCCAAAATATATGCAATAACAGAAATAAATCAAAACCCCCAAAATTTCAGTAATGGATATCCAACATGCATATAATGGACACTCTACAAAAAGTCACAGATAAATGTTTTTATAATTGTATTTAGAACCAGAACTTTATGAAAGCATACTAATGAAAGAATATAGTCATTTTCAGGTAACTTTAAGGATTAGATATCAGTAATAAATAAAATATTTATGAGAATAATTAAATGTTCAAGTTAATTATTAATGTCATTAACACACGACTAAATATTTTAATTTATATAGAAGATTTGATATACTGAATCCCAGATAGTTACATTTATCAAAATATTGAAATAATAGGAGGGGGGATCACAGAAAAATATCTTGGAGTATCAGATGAATCGTATTTCCTGCTACAATTCTTAAGTGTTAAGTTTCGCAAAACTACTTGTAGCAATTAATAATTAAAGTATGAAAGAAAGATGTTTTGAATATTGCTTAAAATGATTTCGAAATAGAACTGCAGAAATGACATTTGTGATGCCTGATTTTCACATTTACTATTTATACTTAATACCTATAGTATTTTGTTCATCAGAGATTAATAATCAGTCATTCAAGAAATGAAGTAGTAAATTTTTAACAACTCCTGTGGTTTAGAAAACTGCCTTTATTTGAATGAATAGGGTTTGATCAACACTCACTATAATCAGGGGGTGTTGGTTTAATCCTCATGAGCCCCTTTTCACCTAAGCTCTTTAACATTATGCTGTGCTTTATGATTGGTTTGATTGATAGCCGGATTAAAAAATATACTAGTGAGAGTTATGAGAAAAAAAATCAAACTTAAATTTAAAAAATATTGATCACATGAATTATTAAAAGCAGCTATTTATAAAAACTGTGTTCTTATTACATTCTGTAAGTGCAATTTTAAAATTACATTTGATTACATAGGTATACAGTTGAATCAGAAAAGAAGATTTTATGCACTATCACCATTTTTGAAATGATGCGTTTAGTGATGACTGTATGGGATTTCCATTATTGAATATTGACTAATAAAGCGTACTCCAGTAATGGACACTGATCTTAAAACCTTTACAAGAGATAAAATTTTGTAAATTACCCTTAGTATATAAAATTTTAAGTTCTATATTAATATCCAAACAAAAACATGCAATTTTTGCAAGAAAATAAAAAATAGATTTATAAATTAAGCCCACCTTCTGCCATCCCAAAATGCACAACGAAAAATCCTTAATTATTTTTTCCTTAATGTTTAATTATTTTAAATAATTTTAAAAGAATAAATTTCTTTTTTTTTTTTCGAAACCATAAAGAAATAGGAAATTTAATTAAATAAATTTGAAAACATTTCTGTAAAGCGCATTGTTCTCTTTATTTATGGAGCTTATAAAAAGTTTGTCTTTAATAGACTGAACCAAATGATTTAATGTAAATTTAGTATTGCAAATGATTTATTTGAAAAATAATTTTTTAAATGATCTATTATTATAGAATATTTAATAAAAAAAATCTCCTTGCACGTTAATTTAAAAAAAAAAAAAAAAAAAAATTATTGATTTCTAAATTGTTATCAGTTTTCCTATTAATATATCTATCAAAAAGTAGTTACTCATAGTTTTCCTTCGTGGAAATTAGAATAGTAACAAACAGCTATTTTTTTTTTAACATTTATGCAATTATAATAATGCTTACTTTTAAGACTGTTGTATACTTTCTTCCATAAGACAGTCTCTGCTCAGTGTCAATAATGCTGTTGAAGACGTGAGAACCGTCCGTCAACTCCGTATGAATGACTTCCGAGAAATAGCCTGCAATTGGAAACTAAACTTGGAAGTGGATTGTAGTAGGAGGACGGACAACGGGGTCATCTTGTTCAAGGTCAGTTATTACTGCTGGTCGCGGGCAGTATTGGAATCAGTTGGAACCTCAGAGAGGAACTCTCCCCTCTTTTCCTTTATCTCGGATAAAATGTGAGGGACGTTTCGCGCTAATTTCGAAGGGTGAAAATATTTTATTTCTCTCGGTTGCAGAATAAGAAAAGAAAAAAAAAAAATTCAGCCAGTTTTTTTTCCCAAATAGTAAGAATAAAAATAAATTCCATGAATCAGTCACAAAATTACTATGAAATTTTTTTGAATGTTTGGATAATGTGTGTACATTTTAGAATAGGCAAGATTCTAGTTGTATTATTTTTTTTTCAAACAATTTCAAGAATTATGTCTTCACTATCTGAAAGTTTTATGCTTGAATGCATTTTCAGAGAAAATAGGATAAAAAGAATCTCGAGAGGTAAAGTTTGAATTTACTTATTACGATCCTCTGGATATCGGAATTTTGTCCATTAATTAATAAACTGTGGTTATTTATGACAATTAATAATAAATATATAAATAACATAACTGGATTCGATTAATATTATTAATTTAATAATTAATATATTTATTAATAATATAAATACTAATATATTGAGTATTATTGCAGTTATTTTGTTATATTTACAAACAGAAAAATGACAACAGAAGTGAACTGAACAAGAAACTGAACAGAAAAATTTAAATGCCAAAATTGAAAGTAGAACAATTCCATCACAGTATACAAGGTAATTAGATTAGGAATCTTAAATAAAAAATAAATAACATACAGTGACATAAAAACTTGAGATATAAAACATTTCAAACAGGTAGAAAATTAATTTAAAAATGCTGAATATGACAGTTTAAAAAATCTTAAAAGCTACAAAGCGAAAACATGTCATTATATAATAATTCACTTATTAAACAAAATGGATAATCAAATGCACAAATTTAAAGATTTGCTGAAATGTGGAATTATGAAAATAAACGATTCATTCATAGGATTTCCTGTCACACAAGATACTTTTCCAGAATATTGAATAAAATTATCATAAATTTTATTCTTTCTGATAAAATGCAGTATGTTTAGAATAAGCGAGAATTAGCCATCGATTGCGTAGCGAGTGCTATGGTTAGCCAGCCACTATTTTAATTAATTACGGACACTATTCTAATTTCGTCGCTCCATCTCCGTTTTATCTTTAGGTCTTTTGACATATCTTTGATACCACAGTAGGTTGTTTGTACTTTGTATACTGCTTTTCCTCGTCTTCTTTCAGTATAGTAGACGATGTGTGTGGCATGCCAGTGATAAAAAATATCAAGAAGTTATTTTTAAGGTTGAATTTGTTATACATTCGTAAAAGACTTAAAAATAAAAACCACTATGGTGTTTTAATCAAAATTAGTTTTAAAAACAGTTACAAAAAATGTGACAGCAATACAGAGTACAGGGTAATGTATCATTCGAGTGTAATAACCTATGACATAGGGGAAGAGAGGGGCAAAGAGCCCTCATGAAACTAAGATGATCAACTGACATGCCCTCCTGAATTGAGAACAATTTTTATATAGGAAACCAAGATAAGCAATCCGCTTATTCAGTCAAAAATAAAGGGTGTCTCACTCCAAACTGAACGTGAATTTTCATACGTAACTTTAACAAAAAAGAAGATATTTTAGCGAAATTTTTGAATGACTAACTTTTTTTATACGAAATGTAATGACATCTCTGGAAGTTTAAAAGTGTATTATAATTCAGCCAGTGACAACGTACGTGCAGTTAAATTCTGAATTATGGAGCGTCTATTTGAATATTATTTAGAAGCAAATTGTAGTTACTTACAGCACTTCTGCTGAGGACATCACATTTCACATAAAGAAAAATTAGCATTTAGAATATTTCGCTAAAATATGTTAATTTGTTTTACATTTATCGACCGAAATACAAGATCCACTTGAAGTGAGACACGCTGTATTTTTTACTAAATAAGCAGATTCCAACCCTAGTGTTCTGTATGAAATTTTTTCATAATTTTTGGTGCTATCGCCTCTTTTAATTTGTAAAAACGCTTTCCATGTGAAAACCGACCCGACTTGAACCACTGGTCTAATAAAATCGGATCCGATTCTAAATCCATATTTTCGAATATTTGTTCGTATATAGAATGCATGAAATTGCAATTTTATTTATTTTTTAACTTTAGATGACAGTTGCCGCACAAATGAAGATAGAAGACCCAATCTTGGGCACACACATTTATATCGTTATATATTATTATCATAAAATTATCCATTAAAATATACAATTTTATCGAATTATTCTTCTGATACGGTTGTATTTTCTCTTATCACAATCAATATCTGTAAAAATAACTAAAATGCAAATAATTAAAATATTTGGAAGTATCTATGCAACGTACTCTTTTCATTACAATCATAAATAATTTAAATCTCGGACAAGGGCACCGATAAAGGGAGAGAAAATTGAGTCTTGACCCCAATCCCCTTATCCGTCCTAGATTTTTGTACAGCTAATTTTTTTATCAATATAAATTAGTTGTAAGTTATAAAAATTTTAACAAATTTTAACTTAATCTTGTAAAAACACAGTATATAGTAAAAAAAAAAAAAAAAGCTAAGACAAAAGCATCAGCACCGGCAGAAAATTCCGTATTTGTCAGGTTTCCGTCTTAGCAGGTATAATTAAAGAGAATTCCTTTTCTCAAAACCATGATTTTTTCCTTTAAGCAGAATTCCGTTACAGATAGGTTCTGTTTTCATGCGTTATTAACAAATCCCAAGTAAAAGTTCTGGATAAGGAAGGAATACGTTATACACTGGTTCCGTTTTCATATTACTGTACAAATAATTGTGCATGAACAAAGAAATCAGAAATTATAGACAGGTTTTTATAAAGCGTTCATGAGCCCCTATAGCTCACTACTAATTTAAATACTAAAATATATCAAATATCGTTTAAATATTTTTGTACAGATAAGATGTGAATGACACAGTGCAACTTTTTATTTCAAAATTCATTTGCCCGAAACTCCCATGAGTCGCGTTGTATGCGCCCGAACTCGAAAATTCTATTGGAAGTCAAACAGAACACGACAAAATATATTTAGTCGACTCGTAAGAAGCCTAATAATTCTTTTAAACATCGTTAGAGAAAACTTTATTTATTATAAGTAAAATAAAAGATCAACATAATATTAATGTTTCAGGAGTTTCACTTAAAAGGCTACTTTCACTCATGCGAAAACACCCGCTCGCTAACGTTAATCCTATGAAATAGTTATTTTATAATATCTTGTTTGCATTTCCATATTTTCAAAAGATTATTTTTTGCATCGGATAGCTGAGGTCGATCGCTACGGAGGCGTTTTTTTATTCTTTAAATTTTTTATTCAGGTATTTTTTTATTAGCATACTTTCACTTAACCCTTTCAGGGGCAAGCACTTGTGTTCCTGTAATGTTGAATTCGCACCGGAATTTAGGAAAGAATTTAGTTTAAAATAAGGAAAAGCAACTTTTCAACTTTTTCCCGTCAATGTTAAAAAAGTAAAACTTAATTAAAAGTTTCTGGTTCGAATCGGATTAAAATTAGGTGGGATATAATATATCCCACCGCCCCTCAAACGGTTAAGGAGCCGGTTTCGAAAGTGAAAGTATAGTCATTAAAATAATCTGAAAACAAAATCGGAAAAGTAAAAAAGGGCCTGCGTAGCGATCAGCCTCAGCTATTTAATGTAAAAAAAAAAAAAAATTTAAATATTTAAATGAGAGCGAGATATTATAAAATAAATGTTCAACAGGATTAACATTAGCGAGCGGGTGTTTTCGCGTGAGTGAAATAGCCTCTTAATCTATTATTTAAAACTGAGAAACATTCTTAACAAGATTTAAAAATGTAACCGCGTGCCGGGGAACATCCCGGGCGGGGCGCTAAAGGTATGGTCTGTAATCCAGACCGATCTGCCCCGCTTAAGGCATTAAATCACTAATGTGCGCAATTAATAAACCTCAATAGTCAATACAAAGGAATGGCCTTGTTAAGCACACCATAAAAACAAAAACGCTAAGAATTTTACTACACGATCAGAAAGGGGGGGGGGGTACTCTGTCATTAATATACCCACGTCCACTTTGTTTGAATAATTTGACAAAATAATTACTATTGAATTCAAATGAATTAAGCTGTACAACGACTGAAAAACCCATGGAAGCTGTGGTGGCAAATGTATACAAAGTTAATTTTCAAATGGCGAATGTCTTTTGTTTTTTAAGAAAAATCGATAAGTTTGTTTTTGTTAAGGTATTGTTTTGAGAATTATCAGTTTCACGTAAAATTTCAGTATTTATTTTATTTTTATACATGTATAATGCTCTTGAATTCTTTGTACAAATATCCCCACCCCCTCCTCTTCCCAGCGTTCTGATAAAGATTCCAACTCTAATATCAGCTATTCTAAAACATAATATATAAATGTATATATAATACCTTTATATATTATACATATAATACATCTGAAATCCAAATACGTTAAACAAGTTCTATCAACAAAATCTGACTATTTTCTTTCTTTCCTTTTTTATTTTTTTTAAATCGCGTTCTCATTCCGGTTAAAAAAGATAACAAACTGAAGGTCACTTTCACTTCAAATTCTCTGCAAATGTTTCTCATTCTTACAAAAAGAATGCTGGAGATTTTAAAATAGTAATTTGTCCCTCCAAAAATTACTTTAATGTTAAACTTCTATCAGAAATTAGACTTTTCTTATTCCTGTTGTCTTTCTTAAAATTTACATTTCAATATTTTTCTATTTTCGTATTTGTTATTATTTTATGTAAATTATTATTATATAACAGTTAGAATTGTAATATTAAATACATATTAAATAATTATTAAAGTATTAAAGTAGTATTGGAGCTATAAATGACATGTAAAAATATTTTTATGTATCTGGATTTTTTTCTGTTTCTTGGTTAGATCAAATGCAACGTTGGGATCTATTGGAAACTAGGGGGCTGCACTGATTTTTCTAGCCAAGTCAGGCTAGCAGTATATATATATATATATATATATATATATATATATATATATATATATATATATATATATATATATATATATATATATATATATATATATATATATATATATTCTTTTTAAGCAGTTAAAAATTTGTATTCTTGTTCATTTCTTAAACGGAATCAAGAAGTTGCATATTTAATGAATTGAAAGTTATTTTATTTCATTAAATTGCAAAGTGATATTTAAAAAAAAATCTGATTTATTTTTCTTTGTCGAAATTCAATCAATTCTTTTATTTAACCATCTCTTTTCTCACATTTTAATTACATTAATATTATTTTTTAAGTGTCTTGAATTCTTTATTGTCATATAACTGTGCAAGTTATAGTTAATATTGTTATTTTATATTCGGCAACTGTGGACATAAGAAATAAAAAGAAATACCATACTTTAGAATTTTTCTATAAAAATGTTTCATAATCCTTTTTAAAATAATTTTGATTGTTGGATAATGGTTGATAATAACGTAAGTTTCTGCAGAAATTGTGCCGGGCCTTCCAATAAAAACTTTTGTCCGAGTCTGGTCGATTCTGGGTCTGGAAATTTCAGCATGGGCAAACCTCTAGAATCTACTGACTTTTCATTCCCTTGAATCTTGAAAAGAGATAACTATAATGGCTTTCTATGAATTAGTCTTTTTGAAAATAGAGGAAAAAATCCAAAATTCCAATAAATTTTCGTGGCTGAGAGGTTCTGCTCTCGAAGCTTGTAGACGGGAAGTGCTGGGTTCGATCCCCAATCGCGCCCGTCGGCCTAATCGTTCGGAGTTTTCGTGGTTTTCTTCGAGCCGTGGATTTATCCATGCGTAAATACGGGTTAGGTTCCCTTAGAAAGACCCCCACGAAGGGCACTCTTCCCCGGGCCTATATCCCAAGTGTAGGTAATTGGCCGTCAATAATCAACCCAACCCAATAAATTTTCAGTTATAAGCTCGAATATTTTTACAGTATCCGATGATTTATCCTTTAGGTTTATTCATTACTAAATTTCACATATTTACATTGAGTTATGCATTAAAATGGTAAATAATTTTGACTGTTATAAATAATAGAGCGCGAAAAATAGCTGTTACTTTTATATTCACAATGTCGGGGAACAAATCAAAATATTTTATTTAATTTTCACTAATATATTAGAAAACAAACAAGTTAATGTATGAAAAAAATGACTAAGAATTGACATGCCTGTGCCATATTTTATTTATTTATTTATTTATTTTAAAAGTAACATATAAAATTGTATTTTACTCTGTGAGAATACGCTTGCAGACAAATGTATAAGAAAAATGAAGCGAAAAAAAATACTTATTAATTTGAGGGCTACTTTTCCTTGAAGTAACATCTCCGTATAGCTCAGAATCCTTGTTAGGTTATCTGTGTGTAATCAAACAAAAAATATTCATCGAATGCTTATTTTGGAAATAAATATCAAATACTTATTTTATCTTTGCTATTATAAAACAACAAAATTATGCTCTAATCCAACTGAAATTTTAATTAGTTAAACGTAAATTTCTAACATTTCTTATAATAGAAGAATAATTAAGCCTTATGCGATAACCGCCGAATTTGATATTTGACATTAAAATTATTTTTTTACAAATTTACAATGTATGCTTAATAACTGACTACTATTCTTTTCAATGATTTCCTAATTTATGTAATATATAGCAAACATCCTGAATATAACATTAAAAATTATAACAAAATGCATAGATTAAAATATTTGACAAAATCTATCTATTTCCTAAAATATTGTTTTAGAAAACCTGGAACATTGATTCTTTTTTAAATTTCTGTAGTTAGTGTTTTATTTATTTATTTATTTAAACTTTGTTCTCCCTTCCCCACAAAGGCTTTTCTTGGTGAAAGTTTAAAAATATATAAGGAGTTTTGCTTCTATATAAGGTACCTACGTTTACAGTTTAAATAATCTATACACTGTAATGTCTTTATTTTTAATGCGCTGTGCACCCCCTTTTAATTTACATACATCGAAAGCACCTCCTTGAAAAATATAGAATTTTTTTAAAAGTTTTACTCAGTAAAATGTCAAATCTAGTGCTGATTTGTAAAGACTGAAAAATAATATCATAATTTTATGTTACTGTCTTTCCTATTCCCCACTCACATTCTTTACACTGAAAATGTCAAAGTCGTAAAAAATCTTCTCATTTAAAAGATTTTTGCCTTTGTTACTATTTCCCTTTAGTTAATATTTATTTATTTTTTGTTTTCCTTTCACGTTCCTCTTCCCCTCTCTCCCCTAAAGAAAGGCCCTTTTCGTAAAAGATAAAACAAAAAGGATAAGGAGCTTTGCTTATATATAAGGAATCCATGTAGTCAGGATAAAGAATCTATAGACTATATATATTTCTTTTCGCATGCTCTAGCCACAAAGGACACCTCTTGAACAAATAAATTACTTATAAAAAAATTCCTCAGAAAAACGTCAAAATTGGGCGTTCATGTTCGAAATCTAAAAAAAAAATACCTGATATTTTTTCACCTCTGCGTCGCTTACTATGAAATGCCCGGTAATGAACATTATTTACATTTAAAAAAAAACCTCTGTTCGTCTTTACCTGATACCTTTTTACATCTTCATAGTTAGGATTTTAATTATTTTTAATTTCCCTCTCCCCCGACTCTACGGAGCTTAGCTCATAAGTAAGATGGTGATCGGAAAAAAAGGTGACCGGAAAAAAGTGGCAGAAAAAACAGGAGCGGAAAAAAGCAACCGGAAAAAAAAGTGACAAGGAATTGATAAATATTAAACTTATTGATAAATAAGTGTTAAAAACTAACGAGGTACCAAATGTCGGATTTATATCACTCCTGTAGGTGAATATTTGCTGTAAATATTTGTGAATTCTATTAGCAATAGTGTAAAAAAGTGGGAAAATCAGCGTACTAGGGTGTTTGTATTCCCCACTACGAGTATTCTCGTATGCAAATATTCACACCAATTTTCAATATTCGCATTCGTAGACATTGACGAAAAACATTCGTATTCGCGTTCGTGAATGTCTTAAATCAAGTAGTGATTAAAACGAGTATTCTCGTATGCGAATATTCACACCACTTTTCAATATTCACATTCGTAGACATCGACAAAAAGTAATCGTACTCGCGTTCGCGAATGACAAAAATCAAGTAGTGATAAATAGGAGCATTCTCGTACGCGATTATTCTCACCTTTTTGCACTATTGCTAATATAGCATTCACAAATATTTATAGCAAATTTTCGCCTACGGAAATGATAAATCAGACATTTGTTACCTCGTTAGTTTTTAACACTTATTTATGAATAAGTTCAATATTTATCAATTCATTATCACTTTTTTCCGCTCTGGTTTTTTATTTCAATTTTTTTCCGGTTTTTTTTTTTTTTTTGCAACGTTAGTTTTTTTCCTAGTATCAAGTAAGGTATCTATGTATTACAATTTAAAGATTCTACAAATACACTGTAATTTCTTTTTAATGCACTCTTGCCCCCCCCCCCCCCCCTCAAAGGCATCCGCTTTGAAAAAAAAGTTGAATTTATCAGTATTTTTTGTACAATGTTAATGATGTGCGTTTTACGAATCTCACTGCCATTTTTTCCGTGTCCTTTTTCTCAAGTGCCTATATATATATATATATATATATATATATAACACATTTATAGGAAAAGTGGTATTTCATACTTTCTTGTGTCCACTAAGAAACAGTGATTGATTTTTTTTCTGCTTGCTTCTAAAAAGACGGTTTCCTCTGACAGGAAATAGACACATAAACACTAAACAAAGCATCTTGGCAGTTTGCATTCTTGAGAATGTGGGGCTGAGGGTGTAATCCGACACTTATCTTGTGTCCAACGAATATCTTCCAACAGGAGACGAGGGGTAGTGAAGTTACGTATTCAAACAGTTCCAATAAGATTTTCCTCCAAGGTTACGATAAAGAGAAGCAGAAAGGAAAGAAATAAGTGAGTTGCAAAAAGAAGACGGATGTAAACCCGGAATTTTTGGAAATATAAAATTTCGGAGAAATTTTGAAGATAAACAAAACCAGTAATTTTTCAATTTGAAAATTTTACTATTAATAAATTTCCGGCACTTTTCTGCGAAGTTTCAGCTAGATTTTTTTATTATAAATATACAAAAGTTATGACTCATTAGTTTTACAGCAATGGCGGCTGTGAATTGGTGAGGAATTGAATGTTTCTATAAAAATGAAAATTGTTTGATTTCTGCTAGCTAGCATATATACTATTCAGGAATACTGTATATTAATTTTCTTGTGAATTGAATTGTATTTTCGCATTAATTTCTTTTATATTGTTAATTTTCTTCACTCTGCTTGCTGGGCACAGAGTAAAGAAGAGAGCAGAGTTGAGTTACTATTGCAGTTACAGTTAAAAAGAGACAAATTGAAATAATTAAAAAAATGAAAAAATCCCTGCATAAACTTTCTAAAAACTCCCGAGATTTTTCAAAATGTCCCTAACAAACACCCAGTTTATTCCCGGGAATAAACCCGGTTTTCCCACCCGTTGCAATTCTACATATAAATGGAATAGAGAGAGGGCTTCTAAATAAAATTATGATTTTCAATATTATAATTGAGTATTGTAGTTGAGTATTTCCATATTTTTTAAAATAAATATTATACTCTTAGTAAGTGTACATAACAGAGGAAAAGTTCTATTTAATTTAAAATACTTTTCAGTCGCCGTACTTGAGAGCCATTGGTATATAATATAATATATTCAACATTTGCAACAAATCTAACATAACAGTATAACTTGAATATACCCAAATATATATGTATATTGGCTTGCAAGGTATTAAATTTAAATACTTTCACCAATTGAGAATTTGAATTTATATCAGCATATTTAAATATTTTAAATAAATAAAAATAAATTACTTTTCAAAAGAAATCTTTTTTCTGTAATTAATACACTTTTTTTTTTTTTTTTAAGAAGTCAAATGGAGTTGCAGGTGCATAAAAACTGAAACACAAATAAAAATTACTGAAGAAAAAAAAAGTCATTAAAGTCAGAAATATACTATATATGTATATTTATAATATTTCTACATTTCATAAAAATAAAGCTATACTTAGAATATGCTTATTCTGTTTCTTTATTCTACGTTACTCTCTTTTTAAAAACATTATAATGCCTGAAGAAGATTGTAAGTTTTGTACTTTAGAGATAATAATAATATAAAGAAGAAATCTGAACAAATTGGTGTGAGAAACACAATTTTAGTTACAGTTTAATATATAAAATCCAAAATAGATAACTTAATTACCTATTAATTATTAACTTACTTATTAACTTAATTTGCAATATTAATAAATTTTAAATATTTATTATAATCTATCAATAACCATGAATTTTCGATTCTTTTTCATATGTACAATGAATTTAAAAATAAATATTTGTATAAAGTCCCGTTTTATATATCTAAAAAGGAGAATTCTTATTATGTTCTTTTTTAAGAAAGATGTTCTACGCGAGATTTAATTTAATGCTATTTTCATACATACTATAGTGCATCAACCATTTGGCATATAATTAGTGATCTGTCTCCAGTAAAATGTGTATTAAGTTATCAGGCATAGAAAAAAACAAATGCTTTTCACTGAAACGTGTGTAAAATTTTGAAATTCCTCCCACATCAATCATTTTTTAATTACACAGCCAAAATCTGCTAAAGAAGTTCAATTCGACAACAGTACTTACATTTTTGCAGTGATAGGTTTATGACATTATAATGGAATTCTATTGTATACCAATTATCAATACCTAAATATTAACTTTAACAAATGTCAACAATTTAATATTATAATTACGAGATAAAGTCCGTTAGTATTATGTCCGTTATAGAAGTCCGTAATAGATGTCCGTAATAGTTAGATAATGTCCGTAAAGATGAGATTCTTGAAGGTAAGATGGAACGCTATAGACTTTTACTCCAGGATTTAGGTTATCAATTAGAAAAATCTTGAGTGACTTCACTCCACTTTCCGAACATTTCATAGAATATTTTACATTTAAATACCAGGTAACACAAAAGTAACTGAAAAATACGTAACACATTAAGTGCAATGTATTCTATACTAAAATAATTTAATTATAGAGCTAAACAGCAGTAAGCGGATTCATAACCAAAGTTTGTGTCAAACATGAGAAATCTTGGCAACATTTAATTTCAAGTGTATGACAATTACAATCCTTTTTTCACCTAAAAGCAACAATTTTTCGCATATTTTGCAAAAGTATTTTGTTTGATTTTTTTTCTCTTTTTAATGCAGATATTTTTTTTCTTCGACAAAATGATTTCATAAACTTACAGTTTTATTTAGTAAAATTTTTTATTTCTTAAAAAGTAAAATATTTTTTTATTGTTAAAAAAAAGAAAACCTTTTATATATAGATAAAATATTTATATGTTTTGTATGAGCTTTTTAGGTGCGTTCGTAATTATATAAATACGTAGCACCTATAGTCGTCGTCTGGTTCGTCCGTCTGTCCGCATATAACAGCACAAAAACCAAAAAATATTTACTCCGTAAACAAGATTCACTCCCATAGGCGTAATGTAAAACGCATCGAGTCAAGTCGGCAGAATGAACAGTAATGCGCAATAGACAACTTTACAGGGGAGTAAGCGCAAACCAACCGGTGGTTTTAACTTTTTTTTTTCGGTCATTTTGCTTTTCGTCATTTTTTATTCTATTATTCTAAATTACGGAGATAATTACTTCATTTAAGTAGAAACTCCTTTCAAAACATCAGATAATATTTACAATTTAAATTTGAATGCTTAAATAGCTAAAATATTTCTAAAAAAAAACAGGTATATATATATTTTTTTAATCAGCCAATAATATATATCACAAAACAATAATGTGTGAAAGCTTATTGTTTCTTCGAAATGAGGGAAATGATATATATATTTTTAAAACAAGGCTTTTGTAAATCGACATTTGATTATTAGTAGACAGGGTTGATAAAAATCATGATTTTTTTTTAAATAAAAAAAATCTGATTTATTTGATTTTAATCGGATTTTTTTTTATTTAAATCAGATTTTTTTTTAATTAAAATTATTTGTGTACTGTGCATGTATTTATTTTATTTTCTCTGCATAGATAGACACATTTCTATTAATTTTATTACAGTTCCTAGATAAATTTCAAAATAATTTAAATAAAAATAAATTGTTGCAAACAAATTCAGATTTACTTAAAACTTAAAATATTATTCTACTATTAAATTGTTATAGATAAGATTATATCTATGTGTGTTGTGTCTATAAATTTGCAGTTAATTTAAGTTATTAAATTTTTCATTAAGGTATTACTCCAATAATACAGTAGACTGCCTTAAATCTGCATAGCTTAAAACCGGAGGTTATGCAGATTTTAGAATTTTGTTGATTTCTGGTTACTGTTTACATTTTTTAAACAATAATTTGAATTTAACAATGTACTCAAAATTATAATGAATGCTTACAATAAAGTAAAATAGTTAAATAAAATAAAAAAATTAAAAATAAAGGTCAAGTAAATAATTAAAATAATTAATAATGCATGACTAAATACAAATATGCATAATGATGAGATAATTTTTTCTTGAATTATTCAGTGAAACTCGCCTTATAAATGTACACTAATAATTCACATCAAAATCTTAAAATAACATAGTTTTCTTTCATGTTTAGCCATACTTAATAACCATGGATTGAATTCTAACATTATTAAAACCTTTCTCAGAATTTTAAAAAATATATATTTGTAAAATTCCACTATTGTTAAAATTTTAGTCTTTTGTGTCAATTGTTATAATATTTTGCATTTCCCCCCCCCCCCCATTCTTAAGTTGTAGTAAATGATTATTTACAACTCAGTGGCGGCTCGTGCCCTATTTCACAGGTGGGGCACCAATATGATAAGTGTGACAGTGCAGTAGATATCAGTAAACTGGAGTCATGTACTATATTTTTTACTATAATGCAAATAGTATTGTGTGTACCCGAAAACAAGATTTGCACAACAATAAAGCAACTAAATTTTGAAAAAAGAAAAAAAAATACACTTTGCATTTTATTAAAATTATTGCGGGTGTTTATTTTACGTATTAGATAATTGAAAAAATCTAGATACCGACATTTCTCATACTTTGAAAATTTATAAAGTTTTGATGATTTTGAAAATATAGAAAAAGAAATTGAAGTTTGAGATGAGATCTTCAGTCATGCAGTAAAGTTGTCACTGCCACACTTAATAAAACACTCTTTGTTTTTTACTTCTTAGAATTATTACTGCTAATATGCCACTATATAACTTACCAAAGATGTATAATACTCATGTTTAACGTAAAGCTATTATTCCAACAAAACAACTATTCTTAATAGATGTTTAATTAAAGTATTATTTTATTTTAAGGTTTAAAATCTAAATCAACATTACTATTTTTTCCTGTGTCTGCCGCCCTCTCAAGTAAAACGTGCACCCTAATTTTTAATACATTTCGCGAGAAAAAAAAAAAAAAAAAAAAAAAAAAAAAAAGAGAAAACATTTAAAATTTATTCTGTTAAAATGTAAAAGTCATTTTTAAAGTTACAGAATAGTCACAAATAATTCCTTCATTGTTGCCTACCTTTGATGGTTTTGAAG
Source organism: Maratus michaelseni (assembly GCA_963931845.1). Classification (NCBI taxonomy): domain Eukaryota; kingdom Metazoa; phylum Arthropoda; class Arachnida; order Araneae; family Salticidae; genus Maratus; species Maratus michaelseni. The sequence goes on along the minus strand of OZ007596.1, from coordinate 124,770,787 downwards.
CTTTCGGGTCAGGTTCGGATTGACCCAATTTTTCAAAAGAAAATCCTGAATATTTTTCAACTGAACAAAACTAAATAGTAAACTGGTTGAATATTAACGAGTGAACGAAAAATGTTTTCATTTTCATAGAAAAAAAATATCAAATTGAGAAGATATATAATTGTACACTATTTTTCTATAATCAAATTAAAATATGATTTTTTTTTTTTTGTTCGGGTTTGAATAATTTGTTTTCGGGCCGGGTTCACGTTGAAGTGAACTGGTCTCGGGTTGACTAAATTTTATTTGTCGTATTTCGAAAAGACTAAGCAGAATTTTCAGTTTCGGTTCGGGCACAACGCGATCCGTTTAGAATTTTAAAGGCCAATGGTAATTTTTACAGATACCAATTAAGATGTCAAATCCAAAATCTTCATGCATAAACTAAATTTCGATTGTTTAAAGTAAATTTTAGAGGGAAAAAATCACGCAACACAAGTAAGAAAATTACCGAAAAATAAGTTTAGCTTTGTTTAATTAAAAATTATTGATTACCACAAACATTATTTATTTTTATTTAAAACACAGATTAAATGTAATGTATATAGTAATTCAATTATTTATATCCATTTATTCTGTCGATTTTGGCAATAATTATTTCGTAAATGAAAAAGTCTTAACAGATTCCATATAAATTAAAAATATGTAGTTTTAAACTCATATATCCAATTGCACTGCTATATTATTTAACATCAAGTTAACAATTAGATCACAAAAGATTTTCTGGCTGACACTTGTCTATAAAACCTAGTTAAATTAAAAAATAAAAACATTCATCATTGAAGAAAAATACCAACTACATAAACTCAAAAATATAATTAAAAAATATTTTTATTATTATTCAAAAAGTATTAAATGCACCATAAATAATGTAGAATTTTTTATTGGTATTGAAAAAAAATAAAAAAGATTAGGATTATTAAAAAAAAAAGACTGGTTCCCATCAGTAAAAGTCGCCAATTATGTCGATAATTCTTAAACGCTGATATTTTCTGAAACAAACATAGTCTTTTTCTATATGGGGCCAGACAGATTTTGCCCCAAAAGCGTCCTATTCAAGCTGTTCCTTCACGCTGTTTGGCGATAAATACGAGGAAGACGCAAAGATGCGCGGTTGTGCAAAATGCCATAGAGCTCTATCGTGAAACGGGCACAGCTTTCTGGGGCCCTCCTGAATACTACTAGAACAGTGAGCGGCCAGTTGTCAAAAGGGTGATTTACGACATCCGGTGGAAGGGAATGATAACGTTCTTCGGGGATGGAAGCGAGCGAGCGAGAGAAAATTTTGGACTAGGCTGGAAAAGTCTTTAGTTGAAACTATCTGACATTGCTGATATTTTATTAAAAAGTAATGTTAAATTTAAGAAAATTTAATAGCGAAGTATAGGTGGGGCCGTGCCCCAAGTGCCCTATATCACGGGCCGCCCCTAAACTTAATTGAAAAAATAATTACACCACAGCGATTTTTTTCTTTCTTTTTTATTGCAAGTGGAATTATAATCGTTAACAAAGTTTGTATTTTTAGAAGATCCATTTCATATATTTTAACAATACTTTTTCCTGTATGTATAAGAATGATTTATGAAAAGTAAAGCATATTTCACTTTTGTATTTCTGAAACGAATAACTTCACCTTTGTTATTAACCCCATCATTCCATTTTTGCACCATATCCTTTAAATTTGTTTTTCTAATTTTAATTAAATGACAAAGACAGGTTTTTTTTTTTTTTTTTTTTTTTTTTTTTTTAATCAGCCAATAATATGTATCACAAAACAATATTAATTTGTGAAAGCTTATTGTTTTTTCGAAATGAGGGAAATTATATTTTGTTTTTTAAAACAAAGCTTTTGTAAATCTATATTTGATTATTAGTAGATATTGTGAATATACTAATTTCACACATATTTAAAAGGAAATACAACAACAAAATAATTTGTATAAGTGATGTTTTGAAATGAATTCTAACATTATTAAAACCTTTCTCAGACTTTAAAAAAAAGATATATTTGTAAAATTCCACTATTATTAAAATTTTAGTCTTTTGTGTCAATTGGAATAATATCTTGCATTCCCCCCCCCCCCCAACATTAATAAATAGCCAAATAAATAGCTATGAAGCGATGGAAATTCTGCAAAATATAAAAAAAAAAGAGCGAGAACAGTGGAATGTTGTTTGGTTGGAACGAAGGGTGAGAAGTATGTGACAGATTGGCGCATGCGCGTTATTGTCGGCGCACCCTGTAAAGTTTGTTTTTCCGTCCTGAAAATGTTCTACCGACTTTACCCAAAGGTTTTACCCAAAGTAAAACTTCTTATCTATTCACAAAAACTACCCAACCGAATGGTTTGAAAATTAATATACATAATCGTTGCAGAATTTTGTCGAGTCATTTCAAATTTTATAAAAATCGAATCAAAACTTAAAAAGACATTAATAAAAGCTTTCTTCGTTCTGTTAAATCCTATCATACGTAATTAATTCAGTGATATCCCATGAGAGATAATGATTCTAGGTTGCCATGGTATGGTGATTGCCAGTCATATTATTTCCATATTACTGAATTTAGAAACCGAATTTGTATACTAAAATTGTTTAATTATAGCAATTTACCGACTGTTTTTTGGATAGATGTTTCCGGAAAAATAGGTATTAAATGGAAAAAGAGTCTAAATATGGATTTCAAGTTCTGAAATTTTCAAAGCTAGGCTTAAGCTTCCCATTGGAATTTTCAGTAAATTTCAAAAATTTTTCAAAAAAGATAAATTGTTGCCAAATTAAAATGTACTTATTTCAAATAATCATAATTCAACATTATTATAAAATTAATCATATTATAATAACAGACGATATAATTCATTTAAATGGAATGATAACGATGATTTTTTTACATTGCCTTGTATTGAATATTTGTGCATAGTATAATTTTAATGTCACATAAGTGTAATTAATTGTTTTTAAAAGTGTATTGAAACTTAATTTTAGAAAATAAAATTCATATCTATAATATGAAAATCTGCACATAAAATAAATTTTGTATTCATGCATTTTTGCATAAGAATGCACCAGCTATTGCACACAAATCGGAATATTCATAAAATTAGTTATAGTGCGAACGCACATCATTTGTCACGTTTGACGATATACATATATGGATATATATAGATTTAATATATATAAATGAACATTTGAACGGAGGGTGGTTTAGGGGTCTGAAGGTCATGATCGGTGAAAATATACCAACATTTTTTGGAATTGCTATCCCCCGAACGGCTGCAATAGGTAGCTTTTTGTATTGAAAGCTACCTAATAAATGTTCAGAAAAGTACAAAAATGGAGTTTCCATGAGCATTATATATACATATATGATATTTATTTTTAACACATTTCAACATAGTTTAAAAGTGCTTATGAATGCGATTTTCCTGGCTGTCTGCCTGCTTCTCCGCACTCTAGCTCGCGAAAAATGCCGTATAATTAATATGATGTTGAAGTTTACTATGACATTTTAGGTATCGAAAATGAAGTATGTAGTATTTTTAGTTCGTTTATAGGGACACTCAAAATAATTCCGTTACTTTATAGTGTATGGAGAGCGGGGGTGGGGAATCGTTTGCGACATGTTTTAATGATGTTACACAATTTCAAATAAATTAATATTGGTATAGAACACTGAGGTGAACTACACGATGCTTACTGTTTAATAGGGTTTGCACAGTATTTATAGTTCATTTAGAGGGACACGCAAAATGTTCGGTTACAGTACTGTCTATGAGCGATAATTGCTGGAAGTTCGTTTTCAGTTGTGATATGCGTTCTTAATTTTAACTAATTATTTGAATATTACTTGGTGTGCATAAATTCTTTAGATCATATTCAGGGCTGCACAAATAAATTCTAGTAGATTTTCTTTTATTGACGGAAATAGTTGCAGGGAAATTTTCAACTCTGTTTTGCGCTTTTTAACTACACTAAATTATAGCATACTGTGTAATATAAATGGAAATCTACAGATCACATACAGAGATTTACAAAATGTCGGATATGTTTCCGACTATAGATGGTAATTTCTTAAATTGGATTTTCAAATGTGTTTTGCGTTTTCCAAATTGTTTACTCAGTTATCATCTGTCATCTTTATTAAACAGGGAAGTTTTGTTACACTTTTTTGGATGTGTTGGAAAGTATATTATAATCTATGCTTGATGCATGATTTGCATATTGATGCATGTATCAAAATCATGCGAAAAAAACCTATATTTTGGGTTTAAAAAAACTGTTTAATGCACTAAAAAATTTACTCGGAAATACTTCCGGAAATAAGTTGCAGAAAAAGAAAATTTGTTTTTATAAATGCTTCTTTAAATCTCAAAAATATAGTTTCTGGGCTTTCTAAAGTTAAAGAACGCTTTTAGGAATCATTAGTAACTCGGAAGTGGTTATTGTATGTTTCTGTTCGAGTTATATTATGTTTTCCTGCGATGTTATATCTGTCCTTTTTCCCTGTGTAGTTAAAAATTATATTTTGAAAGAATATCTTGAGAAAATAGAAATATTCTTTCCATTCACTTACAAATGCAATATGTATATGTATATATTAAAAATACATTTAATTAAATTTATTTATCCTTGAAATGGATAAAAATGGTAGTTTTTCTTTGTGAGCATAAGCAAATGAGCTTGACAGTTGGTATGCATTCGCAGTCCCTGATTCCGGACTCCTTAAATTCCGAGAAAATCCCAGGCAGGCAAATAAAAGGGTGTAACTCTCCCTTTCCCCAGAAAGGGACCTTTGTCCTTCTTTTGTGATGACAATAGGGAGCTGTGGAATTCAGTAAATAAGGAGAATGATGCAATGTTCAACCATCTGTTTTAAAAATAAATGAATAAAAATAAATTACTTTCCAAAAGAAATCGTTTTCTCGTTACCTTCAAATTTACTTTGAAAGAAACCTAAAATAAATGTTAGGTTAATAAAAGGGTAAACTTCAAGCAGCAATAAAAATGTAAATAAAGAAAAATTTTAATTAAAAATTACAATTTGTGAAAATTTTCTTTTAACACAGTTACTTTTAGAAAGCAACTGAAATTTAGCTCACACTATCGCTGATATCTTTATTGATTTTCACTGTTTTTTTAATGAATTTACTCTATAGATTTGGCTTTCAAATCATGAAAAGAATAATCGGTATTAGTTCGCCCATTCACACTTCAAAATTATTTTATAGAAATGTTTTAGAATGTATAGAAAAATTTTAATTAAAAATGACAATTTGTGAAAATTTTCTTTTAACACAGTTACTTTTAGAAAGCAACTGAAATTTAGCTCACACTATCGCTGATATCTTTATTGATTTTCACTGTTTTTTTAATGAATTTACTCTATAGAGTTGGCTTTCAAATCATGAAAAGAATAATCGGTATTAGTTCGCTCATTCACACTTCAAAATTATTTTATAGAAATGTTCATATTTCATCAAATATATATATTTATATTATAATGTTGTTTCTACTTTACTTAGGGCCTGGTTAACAATTGAATCTAGGGAAAGCAAGGTATTATTTTGGGGTCCTCTTTCATTTGGAGAAATTTTTTTCTTAATTCTTTATTCATGAAAACTTACCAATGATACTAACATTATTCCGGAAGTAGCTTAACCGAGGTCGCATATATTTCATTAAACAGCTTTTTTGTATACCCTTATACTCTGTAAATACTTCAGATATATTTAGTACATATAGAGGTATGCTCAATTTCCCGGGTTGCTTCTAACAGGAACATCAGGATGCTATATGATTTATTAACATCCTATTGGTGACATTCATATTTCCCTGTTAAATAAGTTGCGTGAACTGCAGGGTTTTCCTCTTGGATTAAGCAAACTTTCTTTTCCAAAACTATTAAAAATATAATGTAAAAAAATAGAAAAAATGAAAATGTAAAATAGAGGGCCATTTTCACAATGATTTTGGATGCCCTTTTAAATTTTAGAGGAGAAACATGCGCTTCACATGTTTGTTTTTTTTTTCGATAATCAAGCCCTGATTTCAGCGGAATGTGAGAAGCGTCATAACTTTTACTAAAAAAACCCCCACTAACCAGGTGTATTCGCAGGGATTACTGAAATTAGAGAAATACCGCAAATCGTTTTAAGGTGCTAAAAAGTCATTAGTACACCTGTTTAAGGGAGGATAAATTTTCAGCTTTCATGTGAATGCGGTTAAAAGAAATGCTTGTTAAAACGGGACGGTGGAAAAAATGAAATTGTCTTCTTTTTTTTTTTTTTTTTTTTTTTTTTTTTTTATTACTTTAAGGAATACATTCTTTAAATTTATTTTATCGAAGGACAAATAAAAAAGGATTCATAATCTTTTATTTTATTTTTTTTATAAAATGCTTATAAATGTTTCTGGGTGAAGAAAATGAAATAGTTGTCCTTTTTTTTTTTTTTTTTTTTTTTTTTTTTTTTAACTTGACAGAATACATTCTTTGAATTTATTTTAAGGAAGGAAAAATAAAATAGGATTCATAATCTTTTATATATATATATATTTTATAAAGTGCTTATAAATTTTACTGGGTGAAGAAAGTGAAATTATTATATATTTTTTTAACTTTACAGAATACATTCTTTTGAATTTATTTTAAAGAAGGAAAAATAAAGTATGATTTTTTTTTTGACAATATGCTTATAAATTTTACTGTAATTAAGCATATTTACAAAAAAAAAAAAAAAAAAAAAAATCTTGTAACATCTTTTAATTTAATATCCAAAAGTAGTGCATATGTATGCTCTGAATATTTATAGATAACGCTTAATAATGGAGTCACAATCATCAAGTAATTTTCAACACACACTCATAAAAGTTTCAGATATTTTAATTCAAATTCCATACAACTGGAGACTATTATTATTACTCGCATCCATAGCTTTACAAATTTGAGAAAATCTGGTAGTCAGAATAAAATACTAATCGCCAGTCATCCCCGTCATTGATTAAAATAAAACACAATATTTTTTTATGAATTAATTGAGAAAAAATAATAACAAGCATAGTTTAGAATTATTAGTTACATAGTTTAGAATAGTACATAATTTAGAACGATAATATAAAATATGTTTTCTAATGAAACTTATATCACTTATAATCACTTATATTATGTTGACAACTTATATAAACACAAAAATCTGATTTGAAACTTGAGCATTTTTGAGAATTGTATACAATTTTAGATGCCACAAAGCCACATGCCATTGACACTATTTCTTGACACTCTCCCCCAACATTCTAACCACGTGACATATACTAGCTAGCTATAGCTGAAAAGAATGGTGTTTTCTGTGTATGAGTTGGAAAAAGCCTTTCAAATTTAGTTCTTCCATTAAAAGTACGAGAGAAGAGGAAGGTCACCGCTTGCCGAGCTCGAGTAGGGGAGGGGGAGATAAAAAATGCAATTTGTGCTACTTTCTTATGTCAATTTTTTTACAGAAATCACCCCGAAAGATTAAATAACTTGGTCACCAGATGAAAAAACTTGGTAGCCAGTGGCGATCTGGCGACCGTATTTGTCAAGCCCTGCCCGCATCTAATATGTAAACGGAGGAAAATAATTGTTTTGAACATGAATACGAATACATGAATGTTTTATATGCATATTAATATTAGAGTTTTCAAGAGTATGGGCATAAGGGCTTTTTCATATGAAAGGAAATACAAAAAAATTAAAACAGCCAAGAAGTTCCTGAAATAGACAATGTTTTTTAGCAACTGAAAAGTTCTTTTTCTGTTCGTCCAGTGAATTTCTACATTCCCCTTGCTATTGTTAAACCTATGGGCGTAGGATACATCCGTATATTAAAAATATCTCCTCAGGAAATTAATATTTTTAACTTCTGTTTTCTGTGTACACATCTTAAACGATGTATATTTTTTTTCTTAGTTGTCAAATTTCTTTTAAATATAGACTTTATTTTATGTGAAGTGTTAAAATCTTATTCAGTTTCGCTAAGATTTTAACACATAAAATTATAAATTAAGCACATATTTTAAGATGAAGCACAATTTTAGAGGAGAAGCAGTACTTCGCGTGCCTTTTGGATAATCAGGCCCTGACTGTACTTTGTCTTGTTAAATTAAGGCGTTAAATTTAATATAAACAAAAACATACGAAATTTTCTTGAATTTTTTAAAGAAACCTTTATATGTCAAAGGATATAAGTGCTATTCCTACACAAATTGACACACCTATTGTATATTATTGGCAGAGTCATGTGCTGCAGCTACAGATCATTTCGAACATTTTATTTTACAGAATGATCCCAAATATTATTTATTTTTTCAATTTGATTTTAATCTCTTAATTGTCCTAGTGATCAATCCTTCATTAAAAAATATGAGGTGAAACGTGTTCTTTATATTCCCGAGGTTCTAGAAAAATTCGTCAATTACTTCTCAGGTTATTCGACAAAACGTCTGAAATCGAAAGTGTCCGATAACTTTGGCCACACACACACACACACACACACACACACATATATATATATATATATATATATATATTTCTACCTTTCAACGAAATAAAACTCTACTTAAAATTTTTATTCTGTTTTTCGTTCCACCTCCCTACAGCTCAGAAATATCCTACAATAAAAAGGTTATCTGTGTAAACAAACAAAAAATAATCATCGAATACTTGCTTTGGAAATAATTATCTTTGCCATTATAAGACAATGAAATTACTTCCTCACCCAGCTGAAATTTTATTGGTCTATAGCTTAAATTTCTAACCTTTTTTTTTTTTAGTTTTTTACAATAGGAGAATAATAGCCACATTATAAGATAATCGCCGAAACTAAATGGGTGGGTGGGGGTGGGGGGAAGGCAAGCGAGGAATATGCCTCAGGCGAAGAGGGCGTCAAATGAAGGTTTGGTTTGTCATTTGATACAAAACATGTCATGAAATTTGGATAATAATGTCTTGCAGCCGGAGAATTCACAATAAAAACTGAGCCAAGTACATGACTATTAACAAATAGATAAGAAAGGGTCGTTTATAAAAACAAGATAGCAAATAAATAATAAAAAAAAGCCATTCTCCTAGACCTAGACTTACGCTATTTGGCTATTTGCGCATCGCGGAAATCACTTGTTGTATAGGAAAAACACATTCCAAGGTCACGATCCAGCAATGGTCATTTCGAACGATTCCCCCGCACTTCTAGTAGGTGAAAAAATTCTATTATATCTGTTATTATTTTAAAATCGCTGATTAGGGGCCGTTCAAGTATTACGTAAGCAGTAAAGGGGGAGGGGGGGGGTCCAGAGTCTGCTTATTTTCTCTGACAAGGGGGAGGGGGGGGTCACGACAGTTCTTACGTAAGCATTAAACAATGAATTTGGTGGTTTAAACAATGGTTTGTTTAATGCAATAAACAACAATATATTAAAACCATTTTGTATTTTTTGATATCACAATCCCTATATGCCTATTTATATAAATTTGTATGATTAATAATGTAATTTATTGGTAACTTTTTATCTGTCAAGAAATCTTGATGTATAAACTGTCATAAAATCTTACGTAAGCAAAGGGGGGGGGGCTAGCATTTGCGTATATTTTCTTACAAGGGGGGGGATGGGGTACAAAATGACTAAAAATATGCTTACGTAATACTTGAACGGCCCCTTAGCATGAAATTTTCTGACATAGTCTTCAATTAATATTTGCTATTAAGTACCAGCTTTAGAGCGAGAGAAAGGGGGAGAGGTACACCTGAGGTTCTAAAAACTAAGGAATGTAAAAATTTACTACTTTAGGAGGAAGGTGGTTATGTCATTTGTAGGGGCTCAAAAAATAATTTCGGGCAAGGCGCCATGGCTAGTAAAACCGCCCCCTTTCCCCTAAAATTATTTCCGTTATTGTAATTCCCTAGGAGTTCACCTACTTTTGCCTTACTTTACAAACGGCTTGCATTTTGGATGACGCTATTCGATTTCAATGCAACTCAAATAAAATGCCTGCAATCTGCATGTTTGAGTGAAAATGATTTCGGAAATATGTCAGAAAGTAGCCAGTTATGATTTTGAGCAGAGCTCTAAATTAAAAGTCCCAGAGACTGCCGAACTATAGCTATTAAAAAATGTCATAATTTAAGTTCATTGCATTTTAAAAATTTCTTTTAAATTTGGTTAATTGCCTTTCTAAAAATATTTTATTTTCCTCTCTACGATAATAGAAACATTGGAATTGAAATTTAACATCATAGCAAATCCTAAACTCTGACCATTTAAAAGAGACAGAAAATATGCATTTTTCTTAAAATATAGTTTTTCAAGGATTTGATTCACCTTTTTATTTCTACAACAAATATTATCATAAAGTTTTTACAGTACACATTCGCTCATTAAATCAGGCAGTAACTAGACTAATATGTGCTTTTATTGTCATTAATAACTAACTAAATGGATAAATAAAAAAATAATAATGAAATCTTGGCAAAACTTGAAAAAACAAGAAGAATCTGTGGTAAATAAATTTCTAATTTTATTATGAAAAAAAAACATATTTTGGGGTGCGTAAGTGGGGTGCACTAAAGCGCGTAAAATAAGCAAAATACTTGATTAAATTTTCAATAGTTTCCTTAGAAGCTATCATTATTAAGGGCAAAAAACCTCCCGCAGGGCGCTCTGATTTTAAAAGCCATCCGTGCCCCTTAAGATATGCAAATATTATAAATGAATTAAGATGTTTATTACTTCTTTTATGCTTTCCTTTTTTGTTAAAATGTGCCGTATTTTAGTCATACTTTCTAAAATTAAAATAAACTTAAAGCCGTTGTTGTTATTTGATAATACATAGGATCAGTTTTTGGTATTTGCCGATATCTATGCATTTTAATGTTAAAAGCTTCTCTAGTATTTGCCCGCAGTACGATTGGTATAACGACTGTACTTTGTACAAATTACTAAAAACATTCATTCGCCACTCTTTTAATCGATATATATGTGATTTATTACATGCCACTTATACGTAGGATTTTTAAATAAATAAATGTGAAATTTATATTCACAATTTTTACAATTGTGATTTATAGAGACCTATAAGAACAATAAATGACACATGATTTGCAAAATTTTTGTTTTAAAATGCAGTCGAGTGTTAATAATCTTATATAAGATGCCGCTCAGTCTCTCTTTCTCCAAAATAGTAAAGCAAGCTCAGTATAGAGCAATTGAGTAGCTAACCATTGTAAACAATATCCGGTCAATTTATTTTTAGACAAAAAATTTCCTCCAAGTCACCCTTCATATGTATTGCAATGAGAGTATTGTGGTATTGATCACACTCCTTTGATCTCTGAACTTCATGTTTCTGTCTTATGCAAAGTCAGATAATAGAAGTCCAGCTAACGGATCTGGGAATGTGTTTGCTGATTTATTAGTGTTATGTTTTTTAAAAATACTAATACGGTTATGCCAGTTTCAGGGCGTTTGCAAAATCCGTCCCGCGTAACCATTGCGCGGGACGTCAAAAGACCTGATTTTTCTGGATGCACAAATTCTTTTAAATTTCTTTTAGCACCATGTACAATTTAATACCCCAATCTAATTGTTAGCCTGCATCGAATGGAATTTAATTGCAGTAAAACCTGTATAAACGAAACCTGCATTAAACGGAAAATTTTTATGATTCTGTCGAAAGTTATACCGTTGTGACAGGTCCAAGATGTTATGAATTAAAGGGGTAGCGTAGAACCTTTAAATGAACCGCTTCCGTAAATCATCGAAATGGATTTTATTACATTCAACACTTCAAATAAATAAAATACAAATTCTTGATTAATAGGATTGCACAACAATAAAATATTTCGGGCTCTTTCAGCTTATGATTCTATATCAGCTAAGTGTCCAGATTTAATAATAGTCTATACTTTCAAAGAATAAACAAAGTCAATGTTCCCCTTCAAAGGTAGGAGCGGGAGTCGAGGGTCGATCTGCTAGTCTGATCCTTCACAAAATATAAAGGGTTACAAATTCTGTCAATCTTCTCCTGAATACGGGAAGGGGATCAAAATAGTCGCTGTTCTGCACAACTAGGGAGTGTTCACGCTCGCTTTACAAGTCTTTCACGCAACAATCTCAAAGTTTTTGTTAGAGAACGGTTTGTTAGAGTTCAACAATCACCTGAATGTAGTTTTTCCCTAGAGTGATGACTCGTCTTTTAGGTTGAGAAAAATCTGCAACCTACCTCGAGTACTCTTTACTCTTAACTCAACTAACAGTCTTTTCTTCATCTATCCTCGATGTTATCCCTCAAACAATAAGATTCTCTCCAGCCATCAAAAAGTCTTTCAGATGAGGTAATAAAAAAGTCCGTTATGATAGGTGGGAAAAGGATTTCCCACACACGTTCTCTAATAACTGAGGTCATCTTGGCTCCCACGATACATGGGGCGGGCGGGCTCAACTAAAGGGATTCCATTCAGCTCTCTCCATTCATCTAGCTGTCCCCAAACCTTGAAGTAGTAAGATTGGTGATGATTGAGTAAAACTTTTGAAGTATCCCGGCCGACTTTGTTTTATTTTGGAAGAAAATCCCAAACACATGGGATCTGCCTATACCTGGCTTACAGCTTCACAAAAAAGGGTTTTAGATGAGGTATAGTGAATTTCTCACAAATTTTACATATACCTGTTAAGAAAACCTGTGTTAGACTGAATATTTGTTCATTGCAATTCTGTTTTTACAGGTTTTACTGTTCTTTGTTTAGTAAAACCTGAAAAAATAGAACCTGTATAGAACGAAATATCGTTTTATACGTAAAAAATTCCTTATCCGTACGAAAAGAATATCATAAAATTATAATTTTCCAATCGGAAACATCTTTAAAAATAAATTTTATTTCGGTCTCTAGCGATTCCGCTTTCACTGATTTTACTGCATAAAATTATTATGTATATTGAATACAGTAAAACCTTCTAATCGGAAAGATTCCATTTCAGACACATTAGCATCTTAAAAGCTATAATTGTATTATATGGTATTCTTCCGTAGAAACCAGGATTTTTTTACGTTTAAGATAGCATTATGTTATAGACAGGTTCAGCTTCCATATGATTTGCTGTATTTTTATGTCTCAATTTAAAAGTCACTGTTCCGCTGTTTGTGACAATGGTTCTGGCAACACTAGGAGTGACCCACGTGAAAATAAACGGAAAAAAGAGTAGGGAATTATTAATTTAAATAAAAAGACACGTCATGAAACACATGCATCTAAATTTATAAAAGTCCAGCTTCAGAAAGCCATTGTGATGGATTGAGGATCCATCAGCATATTTCATTCTGATAGGATTAAAATAATCCCAGAATAAAATGGAGTGATCGGTCTTGATTGGCAACTATTATAAGAGGATTATCCTAAAGAGAAGAAATCCTTAGTTATTTTCAAGTAAGATTGAAAAGATTTCATGCTGTGTATAGCCTTGCTAAATGTGTGTAAACTTTATATTTAAGAATATTAACTCAAGGGGTTTAAAATGTATCAGGAAGGTATTTGTATGAGTGGCATGACTAGAAAAAAGGTATTTCGAAGAACCCTGGATACCAAGGGGTAGGGGGATGGAAGAAGGGTGTTTCAATCAAGGAGGATCAGTGGATTATGCACAGGGGAGGAGGATAGAGTTTTTCGTCACTGAGCAGCAGTCTGGTTTTTAAGTTCTGGAGAGATGGACCTTGTTTTTTTGGGGTTCCTGAGATGTACAAAAATGTCTTGTAAATATCATCTAAATTTTCTGTATCATGTCCTTTTTTACAATTGTGATTTTGAAATAAAACTTTTCGTTTAATACGAAGTGACATGTTTAATTATATGTATGCGATCACGATACCATACCGTGTATGGGGCACGAACAGTTGTTTGCTTTAGCTAATAAACAGTGTAATCAGAAAAAAAGTCCGCAATTAACAATACGACTCTTTTTTAAACATCCACAAACTCATTTCCATTCATATTTGCATCATATTTGCTTGAAAATTTTAAATATTCGCATTCAGGTAGGGGGAGGCCGGACAAAGTGGTCACCCAATATAATGACGTCACCAGAGCACTGGCACTGCGTGGTTTGTAGTCAAACTTTTTCGTTGGATGGCAGTGAGTAACCATACAATTGTTGAACAAGGTGGTTCCATGTTTTATAATTTTAGAGCGGGTTTTCCAGTTTGTGAAGTTTGTGATCTAAGGTAAGTGACGTAAATTGCATACAATTAACAAAAACCTGTTGTACTTGCATTTATTTATTGAATGTGTAAGGGAAGAGCATGTTTCCAGCTTCACATTGGTGGGTGAGTGGTCGATGACTGTTCATTAGTTTCCACTGTAGAACGTATTTTCTGTCGTGGCTCCCAAACGGGCAAAGTGGTCAGAATAGTGGCTGTTTGATTGGATCAAGTGATAAAGGCTGGATCAAGTGCAATGTTTGTCACCTCTTGGCTAATGAGGCCTAATCACTCCGAGAAGAAGATGACGTGGAGATCATTTGCGAAAAATGCAGTGCTTGATTCTGATTTTTAATTTTTTATTTGGGTTTGTCAAACTCTTTTTGGATTTTCATACCATTGTCAATCTTTCATTATATTTAATACGATTTGTTATGACAATAAAACTGTTCTAATCATTTAAATAGTGTTTTCAATCTTTTTACACCTGTAGGGAAAAGTGGGCATGGAGTGCCCACTTTGCCCGTTTGTGTCGGGCAAAGTGGATGTTTTGACCTTTTTTGGAAAAAAACAAATTTTCACTTCCACATTATTATTTCGTAAAAATTATAAAAACCCTTACACTTCTAAGTAGTCACTCTAGATCCATGCAAATTGTCAGTTATGTATATGTATTTTAAGGGGTAACAAAAAGTCACAAAATCTTAGGGTAACCACTTTGCCCGCCCTTCCCCTACCTAAGAATCAAATACCGTTCTCCCTTTTCCTACAAATTCCAAAGAGCGTGGTGCAACAAATGCAGACAGTTTATGTGTAAAAGTCATAATTTATGTGTGATTTTGTGCGTGACTTGTAGCGGACTACTCTACAAAAGCATCCTGTAATTGTCTTGCTTTGGAAATTAAAAGGCGAATTTTGATGTCATTTTCTAAATGTTTAAAAATAATATGTCATTTTCTAAATGTTTAATGTTTTCTAAATGTTAAAAAAGTTTTTTGGAAAACAACTTACATTCTTTTTTTCAATGTAAGCCAATATTGTAATAAACCCAAAATGCGTAAAATATTGTTTTTTCATTGGAAAATATTTAAATGTAAGCCAATATTTGTTCAATATTCGCATTTGATTGGAATTATGTCTAATGTAAAGCCAATATTTGTACAACAATGGCAGTTCATTGTAGATGTTTTTTTCGTCGTCTTTATGAATGCGCCTTTATCGAACTGTTCAAAATACGAACAAACTAAAAACGTTTTCTAAAATTTTGTACTTTTTATTTTCGAATGTTGCAAACCAACATAATAAAATACCAATTTTAACCCTTAAACATTTTTTGAAAAAATTTCTATTTATAGTTTTTTTTTTTTTTTTAACGAAGCTCACTTCGGGTTGAATTTTAGAGATACAGATGAACAGATGAATGTAAAATACTCACTCATCAGAATATTTTCTTCTCTACGACGAAAAATACAAATATTAACCCTTTCAAAAATTCTCGATTCGAAGTCACTTCGCGCCCTCTTTTTTTCTGTGCTAAATGTCGGTATTTTAAGAGAATGTTTTTACACGTTCTTCGTACAATCGATTTGTATCACGTATAGAAATCTAGAAAAATTTCGGACGATTAGAAGTATTTAAAAAAAATAAATAAAATCTTCAGAATTTTCGTTCATAACGTGAATACGCGGGTGGTCTTTGGTGATGTTTTTAGAAAAAAATGTACAAAAATATTTTCACGAAAATTATAAGTTTGCTTTCAAAAGAATACAGACGAAATTCTAGATTATACTTATCTAGATTTATACTTTTCAGATTATAGATATAACTAATAAAAAATTCAAAGAGATCGGACAATAAAGCTATTTTTTTATATTAAACGACTCGACACATTAAAAAGAAAAGCGAGAACAAAACACAGCCCTTTTACAATTAAACATCAATATTTTTTCATAAATATTTTACACAGGCTTCAAAACCATTATATTTATAACAATTTCAAAGAGTTTAGACATTAATAACTACTTTTTTAACTACTAAACGAGCCGATGTTTGAAAAAATCATTTTACAAGCGACTTTATCACGAAATATAGTTTTTTTTTTCACGAATTTTTTATACAGGTTTTGAAACCATGTATCGTTCATAGAAGTGTTTGGACAATAAGAAATATTTTTTTAATGTTAAATAACTCGTTATCAAAAAAAAAAAAAAAATAAAAAAAGCCGCATAATTTATAAATCTATACAGATTTGATATTTATTAAAGATTATCATACAAAGGGCCAACAATTTGGAAATATTTCCAAAGTTACACTAATATGTAAAATATTGGCGTTTGATCGCAAATATTTCCAATGTAACGCCCATATTGTACAAATGTTGGTGTTACATTGGAAATATTTCCAATGCAACGCCAACATTTGTACAATATTGGCGTTTGATCAGAAATATTTCCAATGTAACGCCCATACTTGTACAATATTGGCGTTACATTGGAAATATTTGCAGTCAAGCACCAATATTGTACAAATGTTCGTGTTAAATTGGAAATATTTGTGATAGAACGCCAACATTTGTACAATATGGGCGTTACATTGGAAATATTTGCAATCAATTACCAATATTGTACAAATGTTGGTGTTACATTGGAAATATTGCCAATGCAACGCCAACATTCGTATAATATTGGCGTTTGATCACAAATATTTCCAATGTAACGCCCATATTTGTACAATATTGGCGTTCTATCACAAATATTTCCAATGTAACTCCAACATTTGTACAATATTGGTGTTTGATTGCAAATATTTCCAATGTAACGCCAACATTTGTACAATATTGGTAATTGATTGCAAATATTTCCAATGTACCGCCCATATTGTACAAATGTTGGTGTTACATTGGAAATATTGCCAATGCAACGCCAACATTTATACAATATTGGCGTTTGATCAGAAATATTTCCAATGCAACGCCAACATTTGTACAATATTGGCGTTTGATCACAAATATTTCCAATGTAACGCCCATATTTGTACAATATTGGCGTTACATTGGAAATATTTGCAGTCAAACACCAATATTGTACAAATGTTGGTGTTACATTGGAAATATTTGTGATAGAACGCCAACATTTGTACAATATGGGCGTTACATTGGAAATATTTGCAATCAATTACCAATATTGTACAAATGTTGGTGTTACATCGGAAATATTTCCAATGCAACGCCAACATTTGTAAAATATTGGCGTTTGATTACAAATATATCCAATGTAACGCCAACATTTGTACAATATTGGCGTTTGATTGGAAATATTTGTACAATATTTTCATTTGGTTGGAAATATTTCCAATGCAGCGCCAATATATTTACAATATTGGCGTTTGATTGGAAATATTTCCAATTTAACACCAATATTTCACAAATATTGGGCATTGATTGGAAATATTTCCAATTTCACACCAATATTTAACCAATATTGGCGTTTTATTGGAAATATTTCCAATGAATGCAATATTGGCGCAATATTGGGCCAATATTGGTTGGCTACTAGGGATGTCATCTAGTGGCAAATTAGACATTTATTTTAGTTTTAGTGTCAATTTATTCACCACTAAAGAGCCAAGAACATATTCAATGCAGAAAAATTCTAAGAAGACAAAAATTGCCATTTTGAAGCAACCATATCTTATTTCTAAAATTGGGGAAGTGTTTATCTAATCTATTTGTAATGCAACCATCCTAAACTTTTTTCTTAAAGTTATACTACTGGAAAATAGTTTAAAAATGCATATGATATATTAGGGTCACAATTAAGGGTTTATGATTATTTAATTTAGTTTAATGGGGAATGCCAGTTATTGGTTCCAAGAATTTCATTTCACCAGTCTGTGACAGAGGTGTTAGTTATTGATTATATTAAAGAAAGTCGAAATCTATTATTTGAACTGTTTAAAAATGCATAATAATACATTAAATTTACCTTGTAGTAAACACCATTAAATTTTAAGTTGTTTTACCAGTGTCTGACACCAGATGTCAGTTACTGGTTCATAAATGTCAGTTACTGGATATCTGCATTACTAATAATGCAGTACTAAATATTACTGCTGTATACTTTTGCTATATACTCTGCATTACTAATAATGCCGCTTACTAAATCTCACTTTTAATAATAAATATTAATGTATTTTGTTTTTATAATAAATAATAAAGTTTTTTTAAAAGAATTTTAATCTTTTAAAATAAAGAGTCAGTCACTGGTTCACTTTGTGTCAGTTATTGGTGTTTCAAAATAAGGATGGTGTCAGTTGCTGGAGTTTTTGAACATATTTATAAATAAAATTAATTTTGAATAATGAAATTTTCAAAATTATACCAACAATATTCTTTTAATATATTTTTACTATCCTTTCAAAAACAAAGGTAAGTATAAAATATATTTAAATATTTTAATAGTGATTTGAACAAGGAAGTTTCCTTAAAGTGACAGTTACTGGAGGTTTCACCCTATGATCTTACCAATTTCATTTAATGCTAACACTTTTTTCCTGATAACTCCTAAATTGTGTCATACCACTAATGGTTTAACTTCCTCCACATTTAAATTTTTTTTTTTTTTTTTTTGTATTTCAAACAAGAAAAAAAATTTAAATTATTTCTGTGTTTATTAAAATAGCAAACAAATTTGATGAAAGTATCCAGTAAAATATAACAAAACTTTGACATAAATAGTTTATTTATTTTAGTGTAATCCTTTGGATTTCAAAAAGCAAGTCACGTAAATCTTCAAGTGTGAAAGGAAAATTTCGAAATAAAACCGTCAAAGAGAATATTTCAATCTAACATTTATCCGTAAAAAGGAAGGGGTTTCTCGTCCATCTTTTGTGAAAAAATCAATCATGATATGTGTCTGAGGTTTAGAGTATTGTTATAAATCTATATCATGTATCTTCTTGCATTCGAATGACTATTTTTTAACAGATGGGAAAAGATATATTAAAAAAAATTTCCAACATATTTCTGTTCTTTTTGAAATAATTATTACTCAAAGCCTTAATTTATGCCATCGATTATTTTAAATGTTTTCTTCAATGCATGTATTTTATTTATTTATTTATTTATTATTATTATTTTATTTATTTTTTGGTTTACAATATTTTCTAAAGAATTTTGTTTTTGTTTTTTTAGGCTGAGTGCAGAAGTCATTGATATTTAGTGGAAGTTCCTGCAAGTTTTATTTTATTTTTTCAAATATAATTATTGTCCATAATTACTAAAAGTATACTGAAATACAAATTTACTTTTGAACGATTACAAATAGTCATAAATATTGCACCTATGCCCAGTGAAGTGGATATCCTCTATTCGATGCAATTGACTTCAGTGATGTATAGCGGCCAAGTAAGGATTTACCTTACCGATATTCGATAATCGAAACTAAACCAGATACGGGAAAATGGTGCATTACAGAGTTGTACAGCAAACATAGATTTAGCAAAAAAATAGAGGGGAACAGTTAGTGTACATTAATATATTTTTTGGTAATTTTCAAACCAATTACGTCACGAAAGTCGTCATAAAAGATCAACTATTTGTCACTTGGTGCATTTAGAGTCGTTTCTAAATCTGTAGTGTGCAATCAATAATATTTCGTGGAATTGCTTAGTGAAGGTGCTATCATCTACTTTCTGGCGCATTTGATGACATTAAAATTTTTGCTTTCACAAACAAAAAGTGAACGTTCAACGCATTTTATTCCTATCATTCATGTTCACTAAGTATCTTTTAGTATTAATTCGATACTGCAAGGAAGGTTTCCATAAGCACATACTCAGAATATTTTGAAAAAAATACAGAATGTTCTTCTCATGAGGATATATACGTATATATAAAAATATTTCTGCGGAACCTCGTTATAACGTTCGTAAAAAAATATGAAAATTTCGTTTATTTGGCGATTTATCCCCATTTGGCGACTGTAGAAAAATACACTTTTATGATAAATACTCTTTAAGGAAAAACTTTTTCATGCTGAACTTGTTTATGTAAGTTTAACTTACATAATAAATACATTTTTATAACTGCAATTTTGTGTACACATTTATATGTATGTATAATGAAATTTAATGATTGTATTTTACGATTTAAAACAAAATTTAAATTGATTAAAATTGTTTCAAGCTCAAAAATAATCCCGATTCTGAACTTTGACAATTCAAGAAAAAAGTTGCTATGGAAACAACGACATCTTCGATATAGAAATTTGTAACGAATCAGTTTGTCATCGGGCATTTCCTTTGAAAATACATTTAAAAATTACTTGTATAACCGATGAAGCCGTAAATCAGAAAAATCGTGGAGTGGAGGATAAAAAAATAGAAAAATTTCATTCAATCGGTAATAAATAGAGAAAAAAACGTGAATGATTTATTTCATCTGATTGAAAGAATATTTTTAATTAATATTACTGTAAACGTACAGAGAGTTGAAAATGTTGAACGCAAAATGCAAACGGTTCTGAACAAGAAGGTATGGTTACTAAATGTTTTAAACTAAAAATGAAAATAAACAACTAAAAAAAAAAAAAAAATCAATAATTCAATAATACATATAACTTAAATGTCAGCTTCGCTATAATATAAAATAGATATAATTTACAGCTTCCAAAACATGGAACACATTTCTTCAGTGGTAAAAATAAATAACTGCAACAGCAGGCAGCTTGTACATATTTTACAAAAAAAATAATAAACTATTTCTTCGTTTATGTTTAAATTCATTAAGTATTGAGCATTCGAATAAATATTTTACTAGAAAGTTGTATTTAAGTATCTAAGTATGCGCTTTAAGGAGACCTTTCTTGTTAGTAATTGACTGTCTTCTAGTGACTCACACAGTTTTCGAAATAAATAAACTTCCGGAATTTGTCGCAAGGAGACACTGTAAGAAATCTATCAATAATCTCTTGGCCAGTTTAATGCAAGTAGAATTTTTTTTATTACTATAGTGTTGTCGACTTTGATGTAGTATTTTAATAATAGACTAATAGATGTAGTATTTTAAATTTTAATGCCAAATATGAATTTTAAGAAATTTTAATGAACGTTAATTATTTGTACAGAAGTAGGGGGTTTTCAATAATTTTTTAGCATGCATTTAAAAACAAAGTAATTTTATAAAAATAAGATAATAATTTTATTTTGATACTTAATACACAAATGTCATTTTTAGCAACAATCTAAGTAAGCATTTGTGAGAAAATTTATTTTGCAATGTGAAAAAAGAAGGACACCTTTTTTTTATAAAAGGACTCTGTACTGTCACTCATAACCAGACACTATAAAATGTTTGTGTGGTTTGCTGACATTTTGCTGACATTCAATCAACAGAAAAAAATGTCATCAATATATCTGTTGCGTAGCTATTGAACACAGCAGCGGTCAAAGGAAAGTAAGTGTTAAAAAAAAGAACGACAAATTAAGCATCGGGCATTTATAATAGGGTGGAGTGAAAAAGGCCCCAACATTTTTTTTTAAATTTTAATATTTCCTGACTTATCAAATGGTGCTGTTTGACAAAAAAGACACTGCAAAAAAAAAAAAAATCCCAGCATAGTCACTCATCAACTTCAGGTTCCACACAGGGGGTCAAAGAAAGGAATGTTAACTAAAAAATTAAAAATATCAATTTCTTTTATTTAGTTTTAATGTTTACATTAGCTTTATTTTCTGACTTAAAACAGTTCTAAATATTAAAAATAAACAAGAAAACGTTTTATTTTAATCAGTCTTCAATTTTGGATTCCACATGAGGGTAAAAAAATTCAACTTTTGTGTCAAACTTTGGAAGTTCCTTTTGGGGCTTGCTCCACTGCAAAAGTATCCATCCCTGGCTTCTGGTCCACATGTTACCAATGATGCTTGTGTTACCAGTCGCACATGCCTCTCCACTGCTTGAGAATGGCAAGGGAGCTTTTCTGTGTCAAATTGTGAACTGTGTCTGATCATACTTTGTATGTCTTCGTCAGTGAGATTCATGGTGGCTGGTGGTTCCAAAGGACTGTCACTGTGAATCATCTCAAAAGATTTCTCTGCTTCGAAATTTAAATTTGGAAGATTAAATTGGCGTATCTTTTCCTTCCAGTCATTTTTCTTCTTTTCAGTATTCTTCTGAGACCCAGTTCTCGAATATGTTACCGTTCATCTAACAGCATTGCCAACAGAATGTTTTCAGAGTGCGCAAAATAAATGTTCTTCTGAATAACTTCATGAACGATTTGACTTAAAATCTTCTGGCTAAATGAGCTTGTCATTCTGTGCAGATGACTTGTTCCATGAGTAGTTCCTAAGATTTTCTTTATTTCAAACCAGGATGGCATGCAAAGCTTCATGACATATTCTATTAGGAGCTGAAAGTGTTCTGTTGGTACAGCAGTTGACACATATAGGCACAGACTTCTGTTGACTGTAGTGAGCCATCTTGAATGAGGCATCGTTCCGAGATTTCTGTTTGCAAAATTTGGAAGGCACTCCCCCGAGGATACTGCTCTAGAAATATCAAAGATATTTTTGGTTTGCACTGGGGTCTTTTTTATTCATTTCAGGCAGCGCAACTGGAATAGAAACAACACTTGTCACAGTATGGGTTTTGCATATTTCCAGAGATTTTCCTATTATTCCTGAAAAGTTGTGTGGTTCAGATGTCTTTCCGTCAATCTTCTAGAAAAGGTGGCAGATAGGTAGTTCATTGGTTTGCAATAAGCATACAAACCAGCGTACAACAAAGATTTCAAGCCGTCTAACTGAGCCATTTTTCTTCCCAACGTTGCCGTTCGTTCCATCACAGCCAGAGCCAGAGGCTACCAGTTTCGAAAGTGTAATTCCTTTCTGTGTAACTAATTTGATGATGCTTCGTATAATATCCGCACTAGAGCCTGAATCCGGAGTCACGTGTCCTATATAAACAGAACCAGGTTCTGACAGCAAAGCAATTTGCTCTGCTACAGCTATAGTCATATATAAAGAACTTCCTTTCTGTTCTTTCCTTATAGTTTTGTCCTTTCTTCCATTGAAGTAAATTTTCATTGTAATTTCTAATAAGACGAATAAATTCTTGATGAATTCTTGATGACAGAGGCAAGGAGGCTTTCTTCCAAATTCTTTCAACGTCACAAGAAACAATTTCGCTGATAATTTTTACTGGAGTATTATTCTTGCTCCCCTGCATCTACAATATATCATTTTTTATCCATAGGAAATGCTTCATTAAATCAGCATACGTGGTTAACAGTGTCTCTTTTAGTTGTACTTGAGTTCCAAAAACACTACAAAAAGTTTCACTTCTTGTTGAGGTCTGTTTAAATTAAAAGTCCTTTATTGTCCTGTCCATGAAAAATAAACAAATTCGTGGTTGAAACAAAGACAAGTCTCAGAAACGAATCATTCCACACAATAAAAGTCATGTATCTCCTTAGGTAATGATAAAAATAGTTATCATATTTGAATATGTGAAACCATCTATTAGATTTTGGAGTATAAATTTGCTATTTATGTACGAAATGGTCTTCCTAGCACTAACATCTGACAATAACGTTTAAATAAAGCAATTTATTAATGAAAATGTAATCAATTAATATTAATTTACAAATTAATTAATTATTCAATTAATTAATTATTTTATTTTTGATAAAAATGTATTAAAAACTTGAAAAATGGGCAATACAAATATTCACTTGAGGTGTGGAACCTTAAGATGGCAACATTTTGAAGCTGAAATTTGGAGACAATATGTACCAGCCAGTTTCACACCATATAATGATTCAGGCAATGTGAATTTCGAAAAAAAGTTTTGTCGCTCCACCCTAATGTATAATGAAACATTTCCAACACTAACAAATGATTATAAGGAAATTTCCTTTTTTCATTTAAAAAATCTATCATAGTCCGTCCTATGACCGAATTAATCTGTTTGTCTCTGTAAATGCACGATAAATGCTACGCCCTCTATCATCTATAAAAAAACATTTTGAAGGGCACTGCAGTATTCCTTTTTAATTTTTTCAGTATCATAACATTATTAGAATGCATCACAAACGATTTTCCCCCATGGATTACAATGTAAAATAATTACGCTGTACGTCTTTGTAAATGAAATTTAAATGCTATTTATGCTATACTCCTAAAAAAAACATGTTTTTTTTTACCGTTATAGTGATATATATTAATTCCACTATATTTGAAGTATTGTAACATTATTAAAATAAATCGGATTTCCCCCATAGACCTGAATATAGCAAGATACTTCTGTGCATCCCTGTAAACGAATTATAAATGCAAATGTAGAAGCTCTAGTAATGCACAAAGAAAATAAATATTTGCTGCAATATTGCTCTTGGAATAGGGTATTATATTTAATTAAATATATGATATATTGTAAGTGTAGATTTTTCTCATCCAGCTTCTTTCATGTCATTTTATGGATAAATGTCTTACAAATTAAAAATCAACTATCGGACACATGACACAAACCTGTTTTTTTTTTATCTACAGAATTTCTTTCTGTGCAAGATACAAAAAGGCTAAACACATTAAAACTGTGATAAAATTGCGGAGGTCGGGACAAGAAAGTACCAAACCACATTTTTGGTGAAATAAATCTGACTTTGTAATCTTTTGCATAATATTGTAAATTATAATATTCTACATAATATATTTTTCTAATGTTATTAAGTGGCAGCATTTGTCTCAGATTTATTTTTTGCCCCAGATGTTTCTAGAACTTTTTTACAAGAAGGTGTATATTATTAAAGTAATATCATTAAAGTAATGCCATATTATTTTCCAGAATATCTCAAATGTTACTCAGAAATTGGCAAAAAAAAAAAAAAAAAAAAAAAAAAAAAAACTTAATGTAAATAATAATATATATTTTGCGTATGTGATCTAATTTTCAAATTCATATATCTCAGAAGTTCAAAAATGTTACTTAGCACTCTCTTGCCCAGGCGCCCTCAAGTAAAAAAAAATATGTAAGAGTATTGTAAAAGGTAAACACTGAAAAAAAAATATAATACATAC
Organism: Maratus michaelseni; assembly: GCA_963931845.1. Lineage (NCBI taxonomy): Eukaryota > Metazoa > Arthropoda > Arachnida > Araneae > Salticidae > Maratus > Maratus michaelseni. The sequence continues at coordinate 124,745,451 of OZ007596.1, read as the reverse complement.
GAGGGCGAATCAATAGTAATGACAAACAATTTATTTCTAACATAATACATTGAAAAAGTCCATCTTGCTAGTGTCATTTAATGTAGTCTGAATTAACTTCTTAAACCAAAACAACGACGCTGCCACATGTCAGAAACGTGTCTGAAACAATTTTCTGACGTTGTCTTTAACCCTTTTACATCCTGTTTTGTTCAAAACAGGATGATCATAGAGGAATTTAAACGGTTGCCTTGAAGCTAAAGTTTAAATTTTCTATTAGTCTATATTATATAAAAACATGCAGTCAAGTCAAAGCTGTATTGCACACACAGTATTGCTTTAAGAAAACTAATGAATAACAAGGTGTATATCCGAATTATCGTAGAATAAGAATCAACCTTACGTATGTAATTTAGATCGTTTTCAATGAACATGTTCCACTAGTGTTTGCTGGACAGTAACAGATGTGTTCTGATTCAGTGTGTGTTAAACACAATTACCATAATCATGAAAAAAAGAACAAAAAATTACTTTTCTGAAAAAATTTATAATTTTGGAGTTTTTTCTGAAATTTGAAATCTTCGTGGATTCCAGATCTGCTAACTCGTTTCCCCACCGTGAGAGTGTAAACAATTCTTATCTGCAGTAATGGAATTCAGCAGTAAGTATATTTCACCATTCTGACCTATATGGTTCTGAAGTTTTTCAACACAAGCATACTTCCTTCAACTCAGGAATATTTGTAACTATATCGCACACATGTAACGTCAGTGCAGATGATCATGCAAAATACTGGATATGATTCTGTGAGAAATAAGTAACATCTCTGCCAATCAATTCACTGTTACTCGAGGATATTCCTGAATAGTAACACAATCCGTGTTATCGTGCTATCGTTTACTGAGCTAACAGGAGAACTTGAACTACTTTGCTTTGAAAACAAAACACATGTATTTTATTAATTTTTTAAACAACAAAAAGGTATATGCTCTTGTAGTGTCTTTTATCGAACGAGCCTCAATTCTAATGCTCCATGTTGTCCACAGATTTTATAAAATATCTAGTGGAATTTCAAAGTTGGAGTAGAATAGATGAAATCTGATCCAACAGAGCACAAAATGTCCGGGAAAGAACTCGAACATGTGTACCTTGACTTGCCGTGCCAATTATCTTCCTACTGAACTTACCTGGACGATATCTGGCTGACACTCATTTGTTGGACATGGATGAGAACAGCAGCGCCCATTTCACTCAATCGAGCTATAACTATAGAACTTACATGATAAAAATGTGTGATAACACGGAAAAGTCTGCATGTCATGTGATTAGGTAATAGTGAAGAGAATGATTTTTTCAATTAGATGAATCAACTTCAAGGCTGGAGTAGAATGGTTGAAGTTTTTCCAACAGTGGATTGTTATTTAGTGACTCCTTATAGAGAATGTACTTCTCCGGCATGGCAGATGACCGATTTGTGCTCATTTACCTTATTGTTTATCTCAATCTACTAGTAGATATTTTTATTTACACATTATTTTTTTAAATGTCTGTGATTGTAAAACACTAAGCACCGTTTAATAATATAAGCATTCTTTTAGTAGTAGATCCATTAACATTCTTTATAGAAATGCAACCAGCCTTAGAAAAAGATCATATTCTAGCTATTCATATCTGATCATTTTGTTCTAACCGTATTTGCCCCATCAATATGGACAGTTTTGTAAAAAGACAAAAAAAAGCAAGAGAGTTTAAAGTAAAAAATAAAGTTTGATTAAAAAAAATAGAACAGGAGAATGAAATGAAATTTTAATAACTGGCAGTTTTTTTCCAAAATTTTCATTTGGATGTGTGGCGTAGTGCATTAGCTTCCTAAAATATAAAATCTTGAACAAATATATTTGTATAACCTGTCTGGATGCCAACCTCCATAGATATACTCCATCTCCATACGTAAAAGGTTTTTATGTTTGTTATTTAATATGATAAAATACAGCACAAGTATTTTTGTGCAAATAATAGTTACTTAGAAACAAACGCATAGTTTTTCATCATACAATGTACTAACGGAAGATACATAGGTTTCTCAAACATCTATTGTGAAATTACACTATTCAGTACGAATTAAAGAATAATGAAATATTGTGAAATTACACTATTAAATATGATTTAAAAAATAACTAAATGTATAAAACTTATTTCACATTATATATAAATATAGGACATCTCACACTGAAATTTTTGTGTGTGTTTCATCTTCAGATTGAAAATTCTAAAATCACATTGTCACATTGCTGAGCATAACAGTATTTTTAAAAATGAGCCATGCAGTTTATTTTAATAACTGAAGAAACCCTCAATAAGCGCATTTTAAAGAAATATGAATAAGTTTATTCTGTGAATAAATTATTTTAAATATTATTTTAATAATTAACATATAGAGTTTTGTTACATAAATATATGTATTTGTTTATTGTAGATACATGCTTTTATAGTTATACACGAAGCAAAATTAATAATATCAAAAACCAATAATATCGCTTTTTCAAAAAATTTAACAAAAATTTTATTATATAAAGTATATTCTAAATGCATACGCATGAATCTTTCTACAAAAAGAACTCAAACTATACAAGAAAAAGCTTTGATATGTTTGTCCTTTACTGATGAAATCGCCGTCATTGGTCTAGACATTTCGTCGTCAACAATAAAAAATGTTTACTATCTATTTAGTTAGGAAATAGCGTATAAAAAATAAATAACTGGATGTTGTCACACAGTGCCGTAAATATATCGTAGATACTGCTTTATCGTAAATATTTGCACAAACTGTCTCATTTTCTCTTTTTATACATGCAAAGAGCGGAACATGTATTTTATGCAAGTACAAAATATGTATTATTATTTAAATGTGTCTATATGTATGTTAGTGGAATAATAATAGGTTTTTGTTTTTACATTAATAAATGCTGTATATTTTATATTAATAATATATTACTATATGTTTTGTACTAAAATTTAAAAATATAAATTATAATTTTTGCTGATACAGAGTAGCACAAAAAGCGGCGAACATTATTTAATCGCCTCGAATATGAAATAAACATTTTAAAATCTTTTTGGAAAGTGATACACAACTATCTTTCTATTAATTAGTTACTTTTAAAAATGTTTTTAATGAAGAGTTTAGAGTATTAAAAACATTAATATTTTACGGTTGTTAAAAATGCATAATTATATAAACTAGATGGAACCCGTCAAAACGTGACGGAAAAAATACTATAACAATATCAGTAAAATAAGCTTCTTTATTATTTGAGTAGGGCTTCGTATGAAACAGTCTTTCAAATATTTTATTTTAAAAAATCCCCCCCCCCCCCCAGTGAAATGCTATTTCAGATGCAAACTCCAAGTGAACAATCCGTAAACAAATGTGTAATGCAAATAAGTTTTACATTACCACCATATTCCCCACGACAAAAAAAAGGTCATGGACCTATAAAGTATCATGCAAATAGTCCTATCATAAAGTATCATACAAATTTCCTACTTTCATCTCATATTCAGTATATAAAAGAACATAGTATAAGCACCCCCCCCCCCACTGTGATAATGCAATCGAATGAACTCCTATGCGCATATGTATTCCATCTGCCGAAAGGCACCGTTGAAATTCTGCACGTTAAAAAAAGTTTTAAAATGTTTAAATTAAAAGTTTTAAAATGTCCTCTTTAATCGTTGTTCGTTTCAAATCCATATCTTCTAAAACGCATCCATTGTTTTAAGCTAATCAATTTTTATGTAAAAATGAAGAATTTTTGTTAAAAATAATAAATTAATATGCAGATGAGGGAGAATCTTAATGTTTTCAATTGTAATTTATTTGTATGGTTTCTTCTATCCCTTTACATAATCAGGACGATTATTCCTTTTCCATCACATTCGGTCTCTTATACAGTTAAATATCCAATGGATCTTTAAAAAAATAATAAATAACAGTCCCTAGCATATTCTGATTCAACATATACATCAAAGAATTCAACATATCAATTTTATGTTAATCATAAACTACAAATAGTTTTTTTTTCTTTTGACAGATTTTATATTAGCGCCAAATTACTCTATCTTATGGATAATCTGATCTTATGATTTATCAGGTTTTTATTATTATTTTTTTTCACTTTTCATGAAGGTTAGGGATACCTATTTTCAATTGTTGCAACTTTCCAAGGGGCTATTTTACATTATTAAAACAAACGGATGGTCATTGTTGAGACAGAATTGAAAAATAGTTCATGCTTGAAAATTATTTAAAAAGTCGTTAAATTAAGCGGCAGATTTCAAATAAATTTCAATCGAAAGCTAATTTTTTTCTCTAATTGAGGATGTAAGAATTGAAATTGTAAAATGTAGTAAAAAATTTAAATTTTTAGTATTTAGAAGTGATGTAAGCGCGATGAAAGCTAAAGCGATAGTGTCGTTTGTTGTCACAACCGTTATACATTTCTAAATATTGCCACTGTGTTTTGGTTGGCGTCCAAAAGTAGACTACCATTTTTTGACATCGAAAGAAAAATTCACAGTGGAAGGAATAAGACTTTGCCGTTAATAAGGAACTGTTAAATGAACAAACCTACCAAAATAATTCCTATAAAATATTAGCCTTACATTGTTTATTCTAGCTAAAAATACAATCATTATTTCAAGTTTTTTTTTTTTTCATGAAATTCTTTACTTTTGTGAATTTTTTTTATTAAAAAAGGAAATCTTAATAATTTAAATCCTATAATTCCTATAACTTAATCCTATAATTAAAAAAAAGTAATTGGTAACATGTAATGAGGGTATGCAATCAAGATGAAGCAACCAATAAAGGCTCCAGTTCTAATCTTTAAAATTAAAAATTGAAATATCAGTTAATATTACGCCATGTTGACACAATCATATAAATTTTTCTTTTTAGTTTTATCAATGTTAAAATGCATTTCAAGCTAAGCATAACGTCATTTTCACAGGTACAAACTTTTCACACGTACATTTATGCTTAAGCACCATGCATACAAATAAAAATATATTTAATTGTAATGAAAAAAATGGAATCAACAAAGTTATAATGCTTAATGATAAAATGAACCCAATGGACAAAATTTCCGTGACGTCACAGTAAATATTAATTTTTATTTGCTTATAAAACACACGGATAAATATTTTTACCGAAATACTTAAACATTTTAACTATATTTTAACTTACAAATTAAAAAAATTCGGCCTAAAAGTCACGTGCTTTTAATATTTAATATTTATTTTTTATGCTCGCAATCATTGAGTTCAGAAAATAAACTCTGTACGTCGCAACAGTGGGCGTTAATCCGATTGCCGACTTTATGATGTCATAAGCAGAAGTAAAATTTTAATTTAAGATTACGGCTAATTAATTAAATTTTTGAACAAACGAATGTACGATAACAAATCTGTGACCAAATATCTTTCATTTAAAAAAAGAATGATGTAATTTGATGTAGTAGTTTGTTCTCACGGATTGTGGAAACAAAACGCTTAGCGTTTTAAATATAGAGATTGTAAGTTTTCCCGATCGTGCTTGGTTGACATTTATTAAAATTGTTTGAATTCCTGTTAACAAACAGTATGTGATAAACTTCAACATCGAAGAACCAATATCTTTTTTAAAGATTTATATATTTATTCTTAATTAATTTTTATTATTGACTACTTTTTCATTTAGACATACGAGCGTCTGCTAGTACAATTTTTGAATGAAAAAATATATAAAATCACACACAAAACAAATTTGTATTTCTTCCTAAAAATTATAATCAACTGCTTCGATACATATTTTTAATTTAATGTTTAAATAAATAGAAAGTACATTAAAAACACATTATTTTAGCTCGTGTTGCGTAGTGATTTATTACCCGTACAATGGTGATTAAACTATTTATATTTGTCAAATGGTCATTACAAGTCGTTAAAAAATCATAAGAAGAAAATTAAGAGAAACACTATTTCCTTTCAATCATCTTGCTTTCTTGACAATGAAATACCGTAACACATTTCCGTTCTTAAAGGAAAAATAACACTGTAGGTATATGATGTCTAAAGTATGAGATACACATGTTTAAATTTCAGTTTTTTCATAAATATTTGGTTTTAAATCAGGCCAAAAACGTTTGTGTATACTTTAAACTTTACATCCCATTCTACTTAAAAAAAAAAAAAAAAAAAAAAAAAAAATGTGTCATATGTTAATTTGAATTATCATTGTCATATGTTAATCTTAGAATTAAAACTTTGCATATAGATTTGAGCTCTAAAAAGAATAACATTAAACCTTTCAATTTGTGATTCTATATTATTTAATTTTTAGTTCTTATATAGTGATATTTAAAATAGTGTTATTCACATGTTTTCTTAGGAATCCATTTTTTTAATCCAAGACATTTTTATCTGTTTTTTAAATTATTTACTCTTTTCTATATATCTCTGTTACGGTGCAGGGTTGCTATATATGAGCCATTTTTAAGATAGAGGCAAAAAAGGAAAAAAAAAATGCTCACGAATCCTTGGATCAATGACGAATATTTAATGCAAAAAACTTTTAGGACTTCTAATTTTTTTGTACATCTTTTTGAATTTGAAATCTTGGAATGGCTATCACAGCGCCCAATCCAGGCGCAATATCCCCAAATTCAACTAGGACCTGCAGGCCATAGACAAAAACATATACAAAAAAATGGTTTAATTACCTGCATAACGTTAAACACTTTTCGATGATACGATAGTGAAAATGGAACAAAAATCGCGATCATAGCGCACCCTTGCGTCAAAATACCCCAAAATCAAGTGGCTGTTGCTGGTCATAGCCAGAAACATGGGAAAAAAAGGTTCAATTTGAAGCATAACTTCATGCACTTTTCGATGATATAAAGAGGACAGACATACATTTTGTAAAAACATGTTTTTCGTAATCTCTGACCCTAAAACGTGTAAATCCATCAAAAACCGGAAGTCGAAAAAAATTTCGATTACAATACTTTCTTCTATTATAGATTAGCTAACCCGCCTGCCGTTGCCTGGGCCCGAGATAATTGCAATCTCATAGAAAGGCGTTAATCCCCTCCCTCCCCATACCCGCAAATATAATGAATAATTTGTTCAAGAGAACCACCGTCATCTACATTAACGCGATCATTAAAAAAATAATTACATTTTTCTGATAATTAGAACATAACGAAGACGCTACGCTAAAATAGCCGGCAGATGACACCCCTTCCCGACATCAGTTTCAAATCTATATCTTAATGAGTTGCCTAAATTTTTGTTCATTAGTAAAAAATGGCAATTATTTCCTTTCATTTTCGCAAACTAAATGGAGGGAATCGGCCCGAGAAACAGATCTCTTTGCAGTTCAGTTTTTAATAAAAGCAGATCCATGTCTGAAACTTTCTCCGATCGTTTTCACTGGCGCCGGCAGATTTTCGGCAGTTTTTTGCATAAATTAAAAAGAAATTACCAACCGAATTTTTCAAAAATCACATAGTCAGATACAGAATATTTTTTTACATATGCTCAGAAATTTTCAAAATGATATCTCAATTAGTTTTCTTAAAATTCGCTCATTAGTAAAATAATTTCGAATTCGTTCATTTCCGGTTGCAAATCCAATGCGCCCGTTCGTTTCTTTCGGAATTTTGATTTAAAAGATGACATTTTAGAAGCGATGGTTAATGAGAATCTAATTAATATCTAAGCTAATTATCAAAATATTAAAATTCTGAGGCTCAGGTTCACATGGCCAGACCTTGGACTATCCACACCTAAATTTACAGACTTCTAGGTGGGCAGATTTTGCTAGCCATCGCCAACAGACACACAGACACACACACACAGAGCGAAACTTTGTTTTATTAATATAGATAGAAGAAAGTAAAAACGGATTTCTTTTGAGTGCTTCTGTAAATGTGCTATAAACGCTTCTTTTTTTTTTTCAATACCGAACACACCATTGTAAACCTAATTAACATACCGGGTGATTATAATTAAAGTTACGATTTCAAAAATCGATAATTTTAAAACTACTGGTCAGAATGACTTGATATTTTAGCAGAACAATCGTGAGGCAATGGAATTTTGTTTGGCGAAGGAAAAAAATAGTTCCAAATTGTGCCGATAGATGGCGTTGTCAGGGTAATGTCAGGGGAAAGACCAAAAATGTATTCTTGAACCCTTTCCGGCGCGGTGTAAATTTGTTTGCAAAATGATGAAATAATAGACTGACACCGGAATTTACAAACGAATCCATTAGTAAAAAGAAACTTGCTTATTTTCTGGTTCTTAATGAAAGGAAAATTTTAATTAAATATTCTTGGTGCCGTTTGTCAGTTTTAGATTAAAATTGGGTGTCCTTTTTTGTGACCACCGCCCGTTAAAGGGTTAAACATAGGAATGATGTTGCCAAAAGGAAAAAAATAGAGTTCAGAGATTTACTAAAAATTTATTAGCGAAAAGACAAGACTACGTATTTACAGCGACGACAGCGATAATGATAAAAAATGAAAAAAATAAGAGCTTCATGGAACAAACACCTTACTGATTATTAAGACATAAGTTGCTCAATATGCCCTCCGCAAAACGGCATGCTCCACAACAGATCGGAGGGTATCTGTACTAATGCAATGGGTGTGTTGTGTGATGCTTGCCTTCAAGTCGGCTAGATTCTGAATCCGCCCGCTATAAACAACATTCTTCAGGTACCCCATAAGCCAGAAATCACACGGGTTTAAGTCGGGGGAACGTGGCGGCCACGTTGTTGGAAAATGGCGGCTTATGATCCAATCATCTCCGAAATTATCACTCAGTAGCTGCTTCAGAGTAGTAGCAATGTGCGGAGGAGCGCCATCTTGCATGAATATTATGCGATCCACACACTGACGCTGTTGAAGTGCCGGAAGAACATGGTTACGCAAAAGTGCTTCATACCGCTTGCCAGTAACTGTGCAGGTAACGGGTCCCCCAGGTGTGATCTCCTCGAAGAAAATTGGACCGACGATAAACACTGCCGTTATTCCTCACCACACAGTGACCTTTTCAGACTGAAGAGGTAATGGCTGTAGCTGGGACGGATTCTCGGTCGCCCATATCCTGCAATTTTGCGTATTTACAGAACCTTGCAAATGAAAGTGGGTTTCGTCAGACCACAGAATGTTCCAGGGCCATCCGTTGTCCACTTCCATCCGGGCAAGAAATTGTAGTGCAAAAAATTGACGTGCTTCCAGGTCAGCAGGTAGCAACTCTTGCACATGAGTTATCTTGTACGGATAACAGCGTAAGACGTTCCGTAGGACTTTACGCACCGTGCTGTTCGGCATATCCAGCATTCGGCCAATCCCCCTTGCACTGCTGATTCCAGCATCACTGTCAGTATGTTCCTGTAATGCTGTAGCCACATCTTCCACTGCCGCAGCTGAAACTGGTTTCCTTCCTCTACCCCGTTTAACGTCAAATGAACCGGTCTCTTCGAATTTAGCAATAATTTTTTTGCAGACCATTTGTTGTTATTGGACCTTTTTTTATGGATTTTAATGTCCGAAACTTCCTACAAGCTGTAAGTGCATAGTCATCGTTCTTATAAAAAAGCTTCAAGAGCAGAGCGCGATCCTTCATAGTCAGAGTCATGATGAAGCATTCAGGCAAAGAGCTGCTGCTCTGCATTTTTACGGTTGCTGTGTCTGCGGTGCGCATGTCACGTATTAGTAATTTGCATATCTTCAGACAATGTGAACCCAGACAGCGCCATCTATGGGCACATTTTGAAACTTTTTTTTTCCTTCGCCAAACAAAATTCCATTGCCTCACGATTGTTCTGCTAAAATATCAAGTCAATCTGACCAGTAGTTTTAATTAAAATTATCGATTTTTGAAATCGTAACTTTAATTATAATCACCCGGTATTTAATTAAAATTTTCCTTTCATTAAGAACCAGAAAAATAAGCAAGTTTCTTTTTACTAATGGATTCGTCTGTAAATTCCGGTGTCAGTCTATTATTTCATCATTTTGCAAACAAATTTACTCCGCGCCGGAAAGGGTTCAAGAATACATTTTTGGTCTTTCCCCTGACATTACCCTGACAACGCCATCTATCGGCACAATTTGGAACTATTTTTTCCTTCGCCAAACAAAATTCCATTGCCTCACGATTGCTCTGCTAAAATATCAAGTCATTCTGACTAGTAGTTTTAAAATTATCGATTTTTGAAATCGTAACTTTAATTATAATCACCCGGTATATCAATTGCATTGCTATCCGGTTATATTTACGCGAGTTAGAACACGGAGAGTCAGACAACCCAAGTTCATCAAACCCTTTTCAACTATGTTTGATAGTGTTAATTTTTTTTTTTTAAAGCAGTGCTCGAAAAACGGTCGAGTGGGAGACCTGTTAATAATAATTATGTTTTTCATTTAAACATATATTTTATATATTTATTATCATTTTATTCTTTTTAAAATTAAGAAATATATTTATGTTTTTTTATTACTATTATTTTTTTTAATTAATCACTGAATTTATTGAATTTACTTAAAGTAACTAAATAATACATTTCTAAATGTATATTGTAAAACTTCTAAATAGCAAACAGTTCTGGGTAACATAATTATTCGCTATGGAGAGATAAAAACATACGGATAATATATAGGAGTTGAGAATTGCGAAATTTTCGCTAAATATAAGTGTTCGCGTATAAAAATTGTCCGTTATAGAGATTTTACAATATTTCACTTTGTTTTATTATTTAAAATACAAGATGTACTTTTTAATTATTTCTCTTCTATTATCTTTTTCAAATTGCCATACATAATTTTATTTTATGATTCTTAAGACAGTGAAGTCTCCATTTAGGGAACTTTCATTTAACTATTTTTTCTAAATAACAATTTTTTCTTTCTTTTTTTTTTTTTTTTTTTTTTTTTTTGCAGAATTTCAAACTCTGGGGAATTTTGCATTAATTAAAACTTTCATTTAGGAAACGTATTTCCTATTTAGCAAACTATTTTGCTTGGGATATTTATAACAGTTATTTTTCCGGGAAATACTTTACTCCTGATTCAGCACTCAAATAAAAGTCAAGTAAGGTGAGAATTTCAACACGTTTACAATAGACACTGATAGCATTTGTCCCCATTCCCCTTCTATTTCATTTTAATTGCTGAAACATGTGTATGCTAGTCGGGGGGCGTGTGCAATCATTTCAAAAGAAATGTATCGAAAGCAATGTACCTATCATTCGGGAAACGGGAAAAACAAGCAAGTTCTTTCATATTTAGTAAGTATATCATATCCAAAGAGATTAAGAGAAACTGTCTGTCCGTACAATAGAAATCAGAATTTCAAAAAGAAGTTGATCGAGGTTTCCGAAAACCAAAATATTTCAAATAGTTTTTCTGTTTGCAATTTTTTTAAATAGTTCGTTTGTGAATAATAAAAAGACTCATATTTAGAATCAACGTGACATGCTTTTAGGAATTTAAAATTTCTGAAATATTAGTTTTATTAACTAAAATTAAATTATATTTCAAGAAATTCCTGAAGTTTCAAGCTCTTGGCTTATTTTTCTAATCTCGTTCAATAAGTCGGCCTTCGCTTCTGGGCTCGTGTACACCATTGCATCTCAGACTGAATGCCGAATCGGCTGTCCTGTGCAGCCGCTTCCATCTTTAAGGCATACAGCAAATCAGATTTTAAGTCCTTAACGTCCGCCATTCGTACCGCTCTCTGCATTTTTGGGTATTTTAGTCCATCTACAAAATAGAGCATTTCCCGTGCATTTCGGGGCAGTCGACAAATGCCAAATTTGAAGGCCGTTCTATTTCAGAGAAAAATGCTTGAAGGGTCTCATGCGATTTTCGAATTTTATCTGGCTACATGTATAATCCTTAAAGAATTTTTCTTCGAATGTCAGTTCGAGTGTCCTACTCAGAGTCTCAAAATTGAGTTGCTTAATATTGAGCAATGATTGTAACACATTAGCAGCTTCCCCTCTCAAAGACGCTGACAGTTGGCAAGCTTTCACGTTGTAACTCCACCTGTTCGCTTCGGTTACAATGGAGAATTGGATCTTGTAAACTTGCCAGGAGCTTTTCCCGTCGTATGAGGACAGCTTAACGTGTACAGGAGAAGCAGACGGTCTCTTACAATCTTGATAATTACCTCCGGTAGCTGAAAGGCTTCTTCTCAAGATCTTGTACTCTTTTAACATTTATCTACTCCCTTTATTTGCTTCTCCATTTTCTCCTCAACATTACTAACTTCATTCTGAGTTTTCTCTTCTACGGAATCAACCCTTCTCTCTATTTTCTCTTCTACAGAGTCTAACCTCCTTTCTATCGAAGAGAACTTTTCTTCTAGAGTTTTCTTCATTTCTTCAAGTATTTTCTCTATTCTTTCTTGAGCACATTCGCTTCTTTCTTGGCCTTTATCCATTTTTTACTTCAATTCTGTCTTTACGCTATTGGTAGCTTCCAACTGCTGTTTCAGTTGTCCTTCCATCGCTCTTGTTATCACCATAAAATCCCACTTCTGACACCAAAAATTGAAGCCTATATCGGAGTTCTTCTGATTTTACCGTGTATCAGCCTCAAATGAACCACAGTCTTTAAAGAGCGAAGCAATTTATTAACGACTATTCACAGCAACAGAGTCTTTGTAACTCACAAATAATACTTAAAATATGGAAACAGTCCAATAACTGAACAAATCAAGCGTTCAAATACAGCTTAAATATTGCACAGAGACTCACTACACAACGTTTCAACACAGTAACAGACGCTAAACAACTCAAATAAGCCGGAAATTAAAACAAACCCGCTTTACAGGAAATCGCTCTGAACGTATCGCATTCAAAAATGCGACTAACTAACTCTCTCCGCTCCGCGGCCCATATATATATAGAAGCGAGTGAATGTTTGAGATCGTTCCACAATGTTCTGAGCTAGAATTTTCTGAAATCCTCTCGAAAAACACGGAACAACATTTAATGCATTTCCCTACCTATAAGGGGTTACCATGTGGGCAATCCCGTTCTGTCGCCAAATGTCGAAAAATTTGCGGCCAACTTGGCGATACATCACCAAATTTTGCCACAAATATTAGTCGTAAAAGTGACGCCAACTTGGCGCTATCACGAATGTTTCGCTAAATTCCCATAGACTTGCATTGTAATCCAGTAATGTTTACTTGCTTGCAGAAAATCAACAAATTGAGATAATATAATGCAACAAAAACTAATATTGGCTGATGAATAGAGCTTAATTGAACTATTTACATTATTTTTAAGAAAAAAACTAATTATTTACAAACTCCGTAGCAATATTATTATGTACTAGCAGATCCGTCCGGCGTTGCCCGGTTCTGTCAAAAAATAATATGGTACGCGAAATCATTCTAAAAATCGCTGCACGAAACCCTTCCACTGGTAAGTTTTTGTCTTTTAGAAATTAAATAGAGATATGGACCCGAAGCGGAAGTAAATTTAATACTACCCCCTCAAATGCCTGGATCATTTGATTCAAAACGAGTTAATTTTTGGTCAGAATTAAAAAAAATGTTACCGTCTGATTTTCACAAAATTTGCATTTTTGGAATCAGAAAAATAAACTGAGTTTCGGTTCAAATAATCAAATACTTTTTTTAATACTCGAGGATGAATGAAAATGAAACTTTTTCGTTGTCTGGGATTATGAAATCGGTAATTTTCTTTTGCGGTTTCAATAAAAGTAACCATTTTTGGCGCACGCGTCGAAAAATCTTTTAGTTCCTCTTTAGGTGATGCATTTTGTTCTAAACAAATTATACGACACGTGTTTCCACTGCCTACGATACCGTGTATAGCAGGCGTGCTAGGCATGCGCTGCAAAATATTTTAGTTCCAGTTTCTACCACTAGGTGGATCATTCTGTTCTAAATAAACCTTTTTCCGAACGAAACTCCGCCACGCGCGAAAAATCTGTTAGTTATATTTTCCACCGCCAGGGAGTACCAAATCTATGTCTTAAATAATTAGCTACATCTTAAATAGTTCATGTTAAGTTGAATGAACCGATTCCCGTTGAAATCAGATCCATAGAACCCGATAAAATAAATCACCCCTCTGGATATTAATATTCATAAATAGTGATATCCAAGGGCTGAAAAAAGTTATACCCAAGTTTATTTAGTATCTGGAAGACCTCGGAAGAATGTCAGAAAAGATTTCGTTTGAATCGGACCAAGATTAAATGCAAAATCTGTGCACTCTGTTCTAAACAAACCTCTTTCCGAACGAAACTCCGGCATGTGTCCCTGCTGATTATTACAAAGTATAGAAGGCTTTCTGTGCACGCTCAGAAAATATTTTAGTTCCGCTTTCCACCGCCAGGGTCGCCAAACCTATACCTTAATTAGTTATCTATATCTTAATTAGTTCAGGTTAAGTTGAATGAATCAATTGTCGTTGAAATCGGGCTCTTTGTTTGAATCGGACAAATTTTAAATCCAAAATTGTTTAATTTCACTTCCCACCGCTAGGGGGTGCAGTCAGTTCTAAATAAAAATATTTCCAATCGAAACTCCTGAACGTGGCCCTGCTGCCTACAACACCGTATAGCAGGCGTGCTGATCACGCGCTGCAAAATCTTTTAGTTCCATTTTCTATCGCCAGGTGGCGCCAAATCTGTATCTTAATTAGTTATCTATATCTTAATTAGTTCCTGTTAAGTTGAATGAACTAATTCTTATTGAAACTGGGCCCATAGAACCCGAGAAAGTACCCCTCCTGGTCATTAATATTCAGAAATAGTAGTAACCAAGGACTGAAAAAATGATGCCGAAGTTTATCTAGTATGATTATCGGACAATTGGCACAGCAATCAAAACCTGCGAGGAGCTATCTGTAGCTTCCTTTTCTCCAATAAGTGTGGAGAATATCCCAGATAACATAGATAGTATGGTTCTCTATGATTTATGATCAGCAATATTTATATGATATTTGCAAAGCACGTGGTGAATGTGGTTCAGACCTCGCATTAAAAAAAACCTTGTCCAGTTGTTCACTCAAGATGGCTAACAGCTGCAGTCAGAAATCAAATGTTGTATGTAGCCACAGAAAATCCATCTGAGTATATCATTATTCCTACAACAAATATTATGAAGGAATGCACCTGTGTGGTTCCATATCAAAACAAATCTCTCCATCACAGAAGAAGGCCGGCATATTTGGAAATTTCTCACATTTTCTAGATATTTGGAATCCAATCTAAGACTGATATTAGACGCTGTTGTTCAACAAAATAGCATTTTTTGTCATCCTGAAAATTTGTTATTGTCGTTGGTCTCAAATAACAGAGAGCCAATCAGGTCTTCAGCATTACGAAAGTTAATTTATCCTAGATATGAAAATAGAGGATCACCAGAAGTAAGAATTTTTCAAGTACCAAAAATATATTTCAACGCAAAATATTATCATGAACTTATTCACTGGCAACGAGTTGGACGTCTAGAACCACCTCTTTTGATGAATGTGTCTTGCGAATAAATTTAGGCCATGGTAAACATAGGAAAAACGGAGGAATGGTCAAAATATCCCTGTCATACCCAAGCTGTTGAAAGATGCATTCGCCTAGTATCTGAGGCATCAGAAAGTGTATCTGGACAAGAAAAGAAACGCGGTTTCATATTGAATAGAATAAAATCAAGAAGCCATTTCAAATAATTTAATATCAAAAAGTATTACAAACTTTAGGAATATGTAAATGTTCAAAATGTAAGAAATAAAAAAATTGCTACGTAAGTTAAATTTTTATGATTTAATGCTTTAATTTTTAAATGCATTGATTTTGAAATGCTTCATGCATTATTTTAGAATTATTATTATTTATAAGTTTATACTTTATTAACTAAACACTTCGCCAGATTTGTAGATAATTTTCGTAAATTTAAAATGTTTAATACATTATTTTAAAAATTTCAATTTTTAACAATATTTGAGGCACCGGAAGGTATAAATGGATTTCTATAAATAATTATGTAAACTTCCCATTTATTTAGTACACCCAATACACAACTTTCTCACCCGGCGCCAAATGGAATAAATTTTTTTTTTTTTTTAAATTATAAATTTTCATGGAAGTTTCAATTTTTAATTTTTTTGGGGGCGCTTGGGGCACCGGAAGGTATGAATGTATTTCAATAAAATAAAACATGCAAATTAATATACATAAAATACAACTTTAGCACCCAGTGCCAAAAATTATTTAAAAAGAATAAAAAACAAAAAATATATAAATTTTCTTAAAAAATTCGATTTTTAACTATTTTTGTGGCGCTTGGAGCACCGGATAAAAAAAACATGTAAACTAATATACATGAGAGACAACTTTTGCACCTCGCGCCAAAAGTAATTTCGAAAAAAAAAATTTCCTATACTTTTCGATCCACCCTAATATTCACATAAAAAATTGATAGTATTGATAGAGCACTGATAGTATGGTACTTGATATTACAGAAGCCTTTCATAATAACATAGTAATTATAGATAAGAATGCTGTATGATATGATATTAACCCATTTTCGGCCAAAGGTGCGTAAACTCACCATTTCAATATATATATTTTTATTAGCACTGTGACGTATATTTTTCACTAATTTTATTTTTCTGCTATTTTTAAGGGTTCTGGAGACAACTATAAAATATTAGTAATTCAATTGAAGTAATCACTTTCTGCTGAGAAATTTTCAAAATACGCTGTTTTTTTACTTTAAACGGTTATTGACAAATTCGACTTTTTGAAAACGTATTATTATTCCACTTGAGATTAATCATATGTTTTTATAATGGAGTAAAGTTGCAAGCTCTGTAAATAAAATAAAAATAAAACAAATGCCATATGAAAACTTAATTTTTTTATTTAAATTTAATGGTAAATTATTAATGGTAAATTAATAATGGTAACGTCAAATTAAATAAAATATTATTTTTCATGCACGAAAGTTTTTTGGTGTCTTAATGAATGTAATTTAAGCAAATTTCAATGCCAATAATACCACATTTTATAAAATTTCTATGCTTGGCCTATAATGGGTTAAGGTATAGTGAGAAATTAATATTCAAACCCAGTGTATGGTACACTGGGTACATACTGCAACATACAGTGTATGGTACAGTCAGTACACTGTAAAAAAGTCAAATGTTTTTTAATCTTCAAAACTATAATACAACTACGAACAAAACTATTCAGAAACCTTCTCAGATTCCAAAAAGCGCTCTTTATTGTAGAAAACTCAGAAAAAAATTGTGAACCAGAATTTTGTAATAAATTTTGACCGCCGCAGAATTCGCGGAGACCAGCGTTTTGCACGGCCTTTTAAATGTGTTCGGTTGCAGTTTTCAGATTTTTTTCTTCCCTTTCTTCTTGGGAGGGGGAAATATGAGGGATTGTATCAAATATAGAATGAGAGACACTTCATTATTATTATGTCAACTTTCATAAGCTAGTATATTTGAATACAACCCCTCATATTTTTGCTTACTTTTGAGAACAGCGAAATTCGAGCTTATTCTATCGACGATTACTATTAGAATTTTTAAGCTATGTTTTTGAGACTTTCATAAAAGTTGGTCTATACATTTAGCTAATATATTATGCACAGAATATTTTGATTGAATTCACGCATAAGCAGTGAAACAATATTTAGTAAACCTGCTCATTTTTCATACAATTTTCATTAATTTTTAATTCTGATTGCAGGGTATTGTGTACAATTTTGTTTGTCATATTTTCTGAAAAAAACTTGTTTTTATATTACAAACTCTGCAAATTATAAGAAAAAAACTTGGTAAAATTTGGGACTGTTTTTATAAAAACCTGAATTTCTCTTCGAGTATACATGCTATCTTCATAAAAATGAACCCAAATTATTACAATAAGCCACTTAATCAAATTCTACAGTTTGAATGCCTTTTCAATATTAGTTTTTACAGGGTTATCCAAAATATATTCGTGTTTCTTCAATTTATTGACGGCCCCTTATGGGGTTTCGGGAAAAAAACTTCACGGAAATATATGACGTTTATCATGTTGTTTACACTCCTGAAGTTTAAGAATAATTCCTCATGTATCTTTCCAGATATTTAACAAAACGTCTAAAATCGCAAGTGACCGGTCATCATTAGAAATATAGTGTATATGCAAATTTTATTTTAAAAACGGCTCTAACGATTTTGACGAAATTTTGTATCCTACTGTTTTGGGGAACCATAAAACCATTGGGTTAGGTCACATGTCCGAGAAAATTCGATTAGTGGGTCATTTTAGGTCACCATGGGTCAGGGTCAAGCTAATTGTATCTAAAAAACGGTTCAAACGATTTTGAATAAATTTTGTATCCTACCATTTTCGGGTACGAGAAGACTATTGGGCTGGGTCACATGTTCGAGAACTTTCAATTAGTGGGTCATTTTTGGTTCAATGCGGGTCAAGTTAATTTTATCTAAAAAACGGCTTTAACGATTTTGATTAAATTTTGTATCCTACCAGTTTCGGGCACTTTAAAATCATTGGGCTACGTCACATGTTAGAGAAAATTCAATTAGGTTGTCATTTTTGGGTCACTGTGGGTCAAGATAATTTTATCTTAAAAACGGCTCAGACGATTTGAACTAAATTTTGTATACTATAATTTTAGGGAACGTGAAGACTATTGGGCTAGGAAACATCTTCGAGAAATTTCCATTAGCGGGTCATTTTGGTCATAGGTCATTATGAGTCAAGCTATTTTTATCTTAAAAAGGGCTTAGAGGATTTGAACTAAATTTAGTTTCCTATCGTTTTTGGGCACGAGAAAATCATTGGGCTAGGTCACATGCTCGAGAAAATTCGATTAGTGGTTCATTTTTGTGTAACTATGGGTCAAGCTAATTTTATCTAAAAAACGGCTCAGACTATTTTGATTAACTTTTATATCGTACGAGTTTCGGGCACGAGAAAACATTTGGGCTTGGTCACATGATCGAGAAAATTTGATTAGTGGGTAATTTTGATTATGGGTCAATATGGGTTAAGCTATTTTTATAAAATAAAAGGCATTATAGTAATAATACAGAGAGAAAAATATATCGAGTTAAACGGAAAGCTGATTTTGACCGAGCATAGCTTTTTCTTCCCTGCTCTTGTCTTTAAAACTTGCTAGTTGAACATGAAAATGTTTACTTCAGAATCGATCGCATCCAAAAACACCTGTATTCTTAGTTGAGAAAACTTATCAATACACAATAAAATGCGCTCGGAAACGTTTCCGAAAATCAGTGGCGGCAATATATATATGTATATATATATATATATATATTATTTTACAAATGCTTCGTTAAATCTTTGAAAATATATTTTATTCTGAGGTTTCTAAGGATTAAGAACGCTTTTTAGATTCGCTAGTAACTCGAAAGAGGTTATTGTATATTTTCTTTCCTGGTTATACACTATACGACCAATGATGACCGGTCACTTGCGATTGTAGACGTTTTGTTAAATATCTGGAAAGATACATGAGGAATTATCCTGAAACTTCAGGAGTGTAAACAACATGATAGACATCATATATTTCCGTGAAGATGTTTTCCCGAAACCCCATAAGGGGCCGTCAACAAATTGAACAAAAACGAATGTCTTTTGGATAACCCTGTAAAAAAACTAAATGTAGCAAACATAGCTTGAAAATTCTGATAGTAATCGTCGATAGAATAAGCTCGAAAATCGCTGTTCCTAAAAGGAAGCAAAAAGATAAGGGGTTGTATCCAAATATACTAGCTTATGAAAATTGACATAATAAGAATGAAGAGTCTCTCATTGTATATTTGGATACCGCCCCTCATCTTTTTGCTTCCTATTGGGAACAGTGAATTTCAAGCTTATTCTGTCGACTATCACTATCATAATTTTCAAGCTATGTTTTTAAAACTTTCACAAAAGTTGCTCTATACATGGAGCTAATATAATATGCATAGTATATTTTGATTGCATTCGCACATGCGCTGTTAAACAATATTTAGTCAACAAGCTCATTTTTCATCCAATATTTATTATTTTTTAATTCTGATTGCAGGGTATTTTGTATAATGTTGTTTGTCATTATTCCTGAAAAGAACATTCTTTTATATTAAGAACTCTGAAAATTATAAGCAAAACATTTGGTGAAATATGGGATTGTTTTTATAAAAGCCTTAATTTCTCCACGAGTATAAAAATTCTTCATAAAAATGAACATAGTTTATTAAAAGAAGCCTCCTAGGCATGTGTTACCGTTTTAACACTTTTGCGATATTAGTTTTTACAGGGTTATCCAAAATATATTCGTTTTTTTTCAATTTGTTGACGGCCCCTTATGGGGTTTCGGGAAATAACCTTCGCGGAAATATATGCCGTCGACTATGCTGTTTACACGTCTCAAGTTTCAGGATAATTACTTATGTATTTTTCTAGATATTGAACAAAACGTCTAAAATCGCAACTGACCGGTCAACATTGGCCATATAGTGTAGTTTCCTAAATTATGAAACATCTGAATTTTTTACGTATCTTCTTTAAATATTAATTTTATTACTGAATACCAATTCTTATAAGACAGTTAAAAAGTAATTCTTAATTCCAGATGCGGCACGGCACCAGCAGTTTTTTTAAAATTATTATTCTAATAATTTCATCGATTTTAAGCGATTATTTCAATTATATGTCTGTTAAATTTGTGTTTTATTTATGGTATTTTATTTAATGCTTATTGAAGTTTTAATTTCGTTATTGAATATTAGCTGGAAACAAATGCTGAATTTTTTATATTGTTTAAGTGCAAACGGATTAATATTTTGTAATCGTCTGCAAGCGATAGAGATAGCTTCTTTAATTAATTTATGTTTGAAATTTAATTTAAATGCTAAAATAAATGCGTAAATTGTGATACAGTTTTTAAAAAAAATGCATTTGAAAGTAGATTTTTTCCCCTATATAACGGTGTAAAAATTGAAAATATGCAATGTTTAGAAATTAAAAAAAGTTCAGTAGCAAAAATCGCAAAAGCGAAAATTCATCTTCAAGTGTAGTATTGCCATTCGCAAAATGACGTCAGCGTTACGCATGGACACGTTTGTCCTTTATAATATAGGTAGTAAATCCTATTTAAAATCTTTACTAATTTTTTTTTATAAAAATCTGTATTTTATTTATTGAGCTGTCTAAATTTATAAATGTTTGATGACATTTTCAATAATTTAAATTATTTAATTATATATTTAAAATTTTAGTCTTAATTTAAAAGTATTTGATATTTGCACCTGTAAACTTTAATAAATGGCATAATGCTATTTCGACAGGCTTAAAGCAATGCTGCGCATATTTTTTATACTACTATCGTATGTTAGCAAGAAGAAATATTATCATTTTAGAAAATAACTGAAGTTTATGAATTATTTAAATATGAATAAAGCTAATAGATTTATATTAATATTTTTATTTAAATTTAAAGTTATCCATTAAGTTTCGGAAATACTTTATTGGAGACATGTTTAATTAAATTATAAAAAAAAAAAATCGCATCTAATAGTCCATTAGGGCAATCATTTTCGGTTATATTTTCCATCACATTAAAGAATTTTTTTCATTTTTATGACAACGCACATTTCACATTTGGATGAAATATGTACTAAGTGACGTGTAGACAAATCCAAATCATTAATCCATTTTTTTAGAATTCATTTTAGCTCTTTAAAAAGAAATAAGGATTCGATACTACCAAAGTCTCCATGGATATCATAATGATGACAAATGGTTTTCGTAAGATCTTTTGTGATCTAATAAGAAATGATTAATCTTCACATCTAAACTTTTTGCGATGCTATTTTAAAAATAACAGCGTAGTTTAATAGAAATATTTTGAACCATTTGAAAATTTAAAGTAATCGTTAATTATGGTACAGGTTTCTTCGTTGATATTTTAAAAGAAATTATCCGTTATTAGGTGCGTTCGTAATTATATAAATACGTAGCACCTATTGTCGTCGTCTGGTCCGTCCGTCCGTCCGTCCGTCTGTCTGTCCGTCCGCCCGCATATAACAACGCAAAAACTACCCTACCGAATGGTTTGAAATTTAAGATATATTATCTTTGCAGAATTTTGTCGAGACATTTCAAATTTTATAAAAATCGAATCAAAACTTTATAAAATATTAATAAAACATTTATTAAGAAATTAGATTTTTTTTAAATAGGTGCTTTTTTGTTATAGGAGCTTTCGAACTTTAATCGTCAAGCAACCTAGATACTTATTTTGTTACAGAAATTAATCTGCAGACGATATAATTTCATTTCACAGATTTAAAAATCATCAAGATCTGAATATTTATATAACTAGCTATAGTACGAACGCACCTCATTTGTCACGTTTTACGTACAATTTCCAACTTGTTAGTATCAGTGGTTGTAGAATATTTAGATTCAAGAATTAGCACAGTTGAGATTTAGAATCAATAAATAAATAAAAGAATATCTACGTACCTTGAGATTTGCCATGCTCAGATTCCATAATTTCAATATCAGCCGATTTGTTTCATACTCTTATTCGTAGACTTCAATACTGAAATCTTTGTTTTTACGCACGGAATAAATCACTTGCACAGAAGAATTGCTCTAAAAACAGCATCAATTTTAGTAGAAGGAATGGTATTAAATTTGTTGAATAGAAGCATGATTTCACACTGATAAAAAACTTGAAAAGTTGATCTTTTTCACATTTTAATAGAAGAGAATACTACTTGAATTATTATTAGAATTTGTACATCACTCAGAATTAAGACTTAAATACAGCAGCATTTTACGTTCCGAAGAACACAATCATAACAGAATTTTTCACCGTTCCGAATTAACACAACCGAATCAGAATAGAAATGTTTACATGACTGTCCTGCAGAATCGCAGGCTCGCATACAGACAAAATCTAATTAAAAAAAAGAATGAAAGAGAATTAATAACATGTCTAACAGTAATAATAATAACAGAATATTTAAAACATAATAATAATAAGAGTTTTATGAATAGTTTTATAGTCCTATAGAATGTTTTTTAATTTATTTAAATGTCTGACGTAAAGATGGAATAAGCATAGTCTCTTTGAAAGTTCTTTGGTGCTGCCATCTAGCGCAGTCTTTTATACTTACAATCGTACATCCTCCGCCCCCGGCAGGAGAGGGGACATCTTGGATATAGGACGCTTGATGTCACCGTCAACTGTCTTAATCAAAACGACACGCACCAGATTATCTGTTGCAGGATAAGTCTTTCGAATCCGACCCAATTTCCATTTCATGGGCTGTAAACGTTCGTGAACTATCACCAAATCGCCTTCTCGAAGATTTGCACGTGGAGTAGTCCATTTTGGACGTTGTTGAAGATGTTGCAAATATTCGCTGGACCACCTGTCCCAAAATTGATTTTTAGCTTTTTCTATTAAACGCCAGCGAGCATTTAAAGATATTTTAGGATGGTTTGAGGATTCTGGAATATCAAGAAGAGGTGCTCCAATTAGAAAATGACCCGGCGTTAAGGCACGAGGATCAGAAGGATCTGAAGACAACGGAGTTAACGGTCTGGAATTTATGCAGCTTTCTATTTGGCAAAGTAAAGTAGTGAGCTCTTCAAAATTGAGTACGCTTGATTTACAAGATCTTAGAAGATGGGTTTTAGTGAGCTTCACCGCTGCTTCCCATAGACCACCAAAGTGTGGTGCATATGGAGGGATGAAATTCCAATTAATTTTTTGGGTAGAAAGAAATTCTTGAAAGTCTCTTTGCTTCAAGTATTTAAAAAGCTGTTTTAATTGATTGGACAGACCAATAAAATTTCTGGCATTATCAGAAAAGATATCAGAGGGCAAACCTCTGCGTGCGATGAAGCGTTTGAAAGCTGCTAGCAAGGCTTGTACAGATAAATCGGATACAAGTTCAAGATGAACCGCTTTTGTGCACATGCAAACGAAAACTGCGATATAAGATTTGATTTTGATTTTTGTTCTTGGCATATTTGGCTTGGTCAAAAAAGGACCAGCAAAGTCTAAGCCCACCTTCCGAAATGAACGAATTGGAGTAATTCTTTCAACGGGAAAGTTTCCCATCATTTGTTGGCAGGCTTGTGCCTTAAGGCGTTTACAAAGTACACATTTATGGAGCTCTTGTCGGACTGTCGAACGACCATCTACAAACCAGTAGTTTTGGCGAATTGTAGAAAGCACTAACTGTGTACCTGCATGTAAATTTCTTTCGTGTATATCCTTTATTAACAATTTTGTAAAAAGACTGTTTTTAGGATGAAGAATAGGATACTTTCTGTCAAAACTGAATGATTCATGTTGCGATAAACGACCGCCCACTCTTAAGATGTCAGCTGAATCTAAGAAGACATTCAACGATAGCAATTTGCTATTGCTTGGCAAGGATTTATTTTCTTTTAAAAATTTAATTTCTGCATGAAATTCATAATTTTGAATTAATCTCACTATAGAAATGATAGAACTAGATATTTCTTGTGCACTTAGATTTCCGATCTTTTTTGTAGAGTTCTGTCTTGAATTATGAATAAATCGCAAACACCATCCTGTTACGCGTACTAACTTATTAAAGCTTGAGAATTTTAGAATAAAGTCTGGTAATACATTTATTTTTGTTATGTTACTGACAGAGTTAGCTTTTTGATCTAATTCAGCGACAGGACTGTATAAGGGGATTGGAATTGGCTCTTTTGACGACAGCCATGGAGGCCCATGCCACCACATCTTATTGTTGAGGAGTTTTCGCGGTGAAATACCCCTGGAGGCTACATATGCAGGATTTAGCGTTCCGGGAACATGGTTCCATTCGGCTGAAGGCAATAATATTTGCACTTGACGTACTCTATTTAATACAAACTGATTACCTTTTAAAGGAGGCGATTTTAGCCAGCAGAGCACAATTTGCGAATCTGACCATAAAAATACACTATTTATGCTCGTGGACAAAGTATTGACGATAGTTGAGCAAAGTTTTGCTAATAATAGAGCGGCGCAAAGTTCAATGCGTGGTAAAGTTTGTGGCTTTATAGGATTTACCTTTGTTTTTGCAGCAAGTAAATTGACGAATATTTCGTTAGGAGTGATAACTCGTAAGTAAGCGACAGCAGCGTAAGCTTTTCCAGAACCGTCACAAAACCATGTAGCTGCATTTCGAAATCCTTTTTATGGCATGAATTGGTATACCGGGGAATTTCAATAGTTTCTAATAAATTAATTTCTGCCAAAAATTGATTCCAACTAATTAAAATTGAATTGGGAATTTCTTCATCCCATGAGATTTTTTCCTTCCAGAGGTTTTGTATCATTATTTTCAAACTGATCGTGATAAGGGAAAGGAAACCCAGAGGATCGAAGATTGTAGATATTACCGAGAGAAGATCTCTTTTATTTTGCACGGCTTTGAACTCGCTAAACTTTATTTTTAGCGTATCATTAGATGAATCTCAGAATAAACCCAGAATTTTAACAGCTTCATCTTCTTTGATTACAGTCTGTGAAGAAGCTTTAAGTTCATCTGGTAAATGAGCGAGTACTTCAGGCTCATTTGAAGTCCACTTTCGTAAATTAAAACCTCCGCCTTTCATGACATTAATGAGTTCCGTAATTAACGATTGAGCATTTTCTTTGGAATCTGAACCCGACAACAAATCATCGACGTAGATATTGTCGCAAATAATTTTAGAAGCCTTTTCAAAAGTTTGTTCGTTATCTATTGCTAACTGATTTAAAGTTCTAATTGCCAAAAATGGCGCACAAGCAGTGCCATAGGTTACTGTTAACAACCGATAGGTTTGAATGTTTTCTTTAGGATCGAACCGCCATAAAATACGTTGATAATCTACATGTTTTGGATTGATAAGAATTTGCCTAAACATTTTTTCGATGTCCGCACTAAAGCCTATTGGATGCATTCTGAATTTTAATAATAACTGAAAAATATCCGGTTGTAATTTCGGCCCTATCTCCAAATAATCATTTAACGAGCGACCTTCTG
Source organism: Maratus michaelseni (assembly GCA_963931845.1). NCBI lineage: Eukaryota > Metazoa > Arthropoda > Arachnida > Araneae > Salticidae > Maratus > Maratus michaelseni. Next base: position 124,719,344 of record OZ007596.1, on the reverse strand, counting down.
AACCAATTGCGGATGCATCGAATACTACCCGAAGTCGAGTTGTACAACTATCCTCTCTTATTACCCCGTGGTGGGGGAGATAAAAATGATCTGGATTTGAAATTTCTGCGGCGGGAACGAGTTCATGTGTCCCAAATCGATATACTCTTTCATGAATGACGAATATTGTTCCTTAAGTACGGAATTTCCTTGAAGTTTATTTTCTAAGGAATTGAAACGCTTTAAAGCTTGAGATTTAGAATTTCCGAGAACAGGTTTAGATTTAAATGGAAGATCCACGATATATCTTCCTGATTCCGTGCGTGATACTGTTTTTATATAATTATCTTCTACTAGTGAAACTGGATCATAACTAGGAATTGATTCGAGTTCCCAAAATTTTTGCAATTGAGAATTTATTTGCGTCGTAACATGACAACTAACAGAAAAATTATGCTTAGAATGATTCGAATAAATTACTTCATATAATATCCAACCCAGTTTCGTATTAACAGCACTCGGTGTTCCATTAGGACCCAGAATGGACTCTCCGATTATTATGTTAGCAAACAAATCTGCACCTATGAGTACATCAATGGAATCGGACACATGGAAATTGGGATCCGCCAGATTTAATCCTTCAATATGAGGCCAATACTTATTAGTAAACAGAAAGTTCGGTAAATTTGTTGTAATCTGATTAACAACTAAAGCATCTAACTGAAAAGTTTCGTTATTAAAACGCGGAGAAAATGTTAAAGAAACTTCCTGAAGAGCTGTCTCTGCGACCAAATTGTTTATTCCTGATATTTTATGAGTTGTAGATCTCAAGGGAAGGCCTAGCTTTCTACAACACGATTTTAAAATCAAACTCTTTTGAGAAGCGCTGTCAATCATAGCCCTACAAGGAATAAATTTTCCTGTTTTGGATTTTACATGTATAATGGCAGTAGCCAGTAATGTTTGGGAATTTTCAGTCAAAGTTTGACTGCTTAAACAATTGGATTCATCCACTTGTGCATTTGAATTACTTCCACTATTTTGATTTGTAACCCGCTATTGCGGTCTAAAAGAATTCTGTGATGCAGAATTAGACTGTTCGTGATGGAGAATTGAATGATGTTTAGCCTTACAATATTTACAGGTAGTGCTAATCAGACAATTAGCAACAAAATGATTAGCTCTTAAACAGTTCGTACATAGTTTTTTTGCCTTTACTAACTGCCATCGTTGATCAACCGTTAAATTTTGAATTTCTGGGCATTTGTAAAGTGCATGCCCTTCATTGCATTTTGGGCATAAGGGCTTTAAATATTTGTTCACATTGTCCATAACAACTGCATTTGAAAGAGATTTCTTTGGGCCTTGTTGAGATTTAAAATCAAATTTATAATTAGGTTTAGTTTCATACTTAATAAATTCAGCATTACAACCTTGCAAACTGCGTGCATGTCTTTCCAAAAACGTCACTAACATATCATATGTGGGAAAATATCCTTATTTAATGATAACTCCCATTGCTTTCTTAATGAGTCATCGAATTTAGTTTGAACAATATAAACCAAAATTAAATCAACAAATTCGTTAAATTCAAATTTTAGAGATTTCAAATTTCTAATCACTTCATTGAAATTATCCAGTAACTCTAGAATTGTTTTCTGCGTGGGCGATTTTAATGGTTTAGCGTTAATAAATTTTGACAATAGCGAATATGCTAAATTTCTACGGTTATCATATCTGTTAACTAGAGTTTCCCATGCTTGTTTATAATTCTCACCTGAAATAGAAAATCCTGAAATTAATTTAGCAGGATAATTTTTGACACTCGCAATTAAATACGAAAATTTTAACTGATCGGAAAGAGCTTCATTTTTATGAATCGAAGTCAAAAATGTCTCTTTAAATGTAATCCAGTGACTCATATCACCATAAAACATGGGCAATTGGAATTTAGGTAATTTTATTGAATTTTCTTTAATAGAACTATTCTCATCTGCACCACATCGGGTTTTTTTACTTTCGTTTTTAGCTGCAATAAACTGATCAATTTTCACTATATCTTCTACAACTAAGTCTTTAGCAGAAGTAAATGAATCGTAAAGAGTTTCAATTGTTTCTTCAGCTATACCAAAATAAGATTTCTTCAAATCACTTTCTAAAATATTAAGTTCCGATTTTAATTTCTCCAATAACTGCAAATTATCCTTTTCAATCGCATCGGATACCTGATCCCTATATCTTTTTATTTCTTTTACGGTAAAATTAAATTTGGATTCCGAAGCGATTTCCGCTTTCGTTTTCGTCATTATTATAATTTTAAATAAAATGTAATTGATTAATCACCAGCCGAACTCCGAGCTTACGACGGACCAACAACTATGTAGAATATTTAGATTCAAGAATTAGCACAGTTGAGATTTAGAATCAATCAATAAATAAAAGAATATCTACGTACCTTGAGATTTGTCATGCTCAGATTCCATAATTTCAATATCAGCCGATTTGTTTCATACTCTTATTCGTAGACTTCAATACTGGAATCTTTTTTTTTACGCACGGAATAAATCACTTGCACAGAAGAATTGCTCTAAAAACAGCATCAATTTTAGTAGAAGGAATGGTATTAAATTTGTTGAATAGAAGCATGATTTCACACTGATAAAAAACTTGAAAAGTTGATCTTTTTCACATTTTAATAGAAGAGAATACTACTTGAATTATTATTAGAATTTGTACATCACTCAGAATTAAGACTTAAATACAGCAACATTTTACGTTCCGAAGAACACAATCATAACAGAATTTTTCACCGTTCCGAATTAACACAACCGAATCAGAATAGAAATGTTTACATGACTGTCCTGCAGAATCGCAGGCTCGCATACAGACAAAATCTAATAAAAAAAAAGAATGAAAGAGAATTAATAACATGTCTAACAGTAATAATAATAACAGAATATTTAAAACATAATAATAATAAGAGTTTTATGAATAGTTTTATAGTCCTATAGAATGTTTTTTAATTTATTTAAATGTCTGACGTAAAGATGGAATAAGCATAGTCTCTTTGAAAGTTCTTTGGTGCTGCCATCTATCGCAGTCTTTTATACTTACAATCGTACAGTGGTCACACAAATTACATTTTTATAGAACTTATTATTAGAAAAAATGAAAAATTCTACTGTTAACCTAATTAGGGTAACAGTGGCAACGTAACAGTAATTGCAAATACAAATAGAAGACTAGTCGTTGGGGGGCCACCGAAATACTTACCCATCATGGATATGCGTAATATAAAATATGAAATTAAAACAGGTGTAAACTATTTATAAAATGCATTGCAATTCGAATAAAATCGTGCCTTGATGACGCCATAAAATTTTAATCGGGCTACCGCGGTGCTTTACGCGTATCTTTTTTTACAGACCGCGGGTGTCACGTGATGCTCGAATCCACCAATGCAGGTGTACGAAAATAGCATCACGTCACTCTAGCGGTCTGTAAAAAGAGATAGGTGGAATGCACCGCGGTAGCCTGTCTTTTTCGCTAGCATCGCTTTAAATGCTCTATTACTGAATTGCGTAAATAAACCATCCTCATAACTCTAAAATTGATAATCTTATTAACTAACGGTTTACTGCGTCAGATTAAGTGTATCATTTCCAATTAAAATATATATTTGAATTGAAATTTGTATGAAATACAGGGTCATGAAAAATCGAAGAGTGTGGGAAATAGGATTACAAATATCTCGGCAACTAATTATCCAATCGACTGCCTGTATGTGACAAACATTTTGTGGGCGCTCTATCTAAAGAACTAATGCACGGAATTTAATAAAACTTTATATTCAGTTAGTCTCTGATATACATTGGTACTGATTAGTTTTTTGGTGTAAATTGCCGAACAGGTGGCTCTACTATGCTGCATTTATTGCGATTTCCCCAATAGCTCTATCTCAAGAACCAATGCACTGATTTCCATAAAACATCAGATTCAGTTAGACCATGACATAAATAGACGCTGATTACGTTTTGGTGTAGATATACCAGCTGGTGGCGCGGCTATATTACTTTCTTCCCGATTTTTACGATAGCTATATCTCAAGAACTAATGCTCATAATTTCACCAAACTTTAGATTCTGTTAGACATTGATATAGATATATGCTCATTATGTTTTGATGTAAATAGTCCAACGGGTGGTGCTGCTATGCTGCATTTTGCAAAATTTACACGATTTTAGTGATAGTCATATCTCAAGAACTAATGAACGGAATTCAATAAAACTTCAGTTTCAGTTAGATCTTGATGTACATTGCTGCTGATTCGTTTTTAGTGTATGCGAAACCTGTGTGAGATAAAAGAAAGTTTTGGGATTAGCACATCCGACTAGTTTCTTGTACATTCCGAAATTGTCCAAAATGTTTTCGAGTGGTTTTTACACTTGCCCTCAATTCTACCTTCTATATGCTCAAACGTTGTTAGAGCTAATGATGAGACGTTAGATTGTAGCTTCAATGATAATTATTTGAAAGCCTGAATTGAAGCTTTCGGTATCAAAAATCTTAATTTTGTGAAAAAAACAGAGTATAAATTCAAAATTTAATATCTATGGATATGCTTTTATACTGAAATCGATTTATGAAGCGAAATTTCTTAATATCAAAACATTTTTAATGATAGTTGAAAAGAATTAACGTATCATCTATATCAATGTCAATCTGTTCACATTCTAACTTGAATACTCGTGTTTCAATAAGATTCTGCAGAATCTGATTTCCCCCTTCTCGAGTTAATTACGTCCAGCAATTAAACACCAGTGAAAAAAAGCGCTGATAATTATTTACTCTCAAAACTTTATGTATGTTCTTTACTCATTGTATAAAGAAAGAAGAATTAATACTTAAATGTACTAAATCTTAAATAATTTAACAAATAATAGAGAATAACTATTTATTATCCATTTTTGTCCTAGCAGCCATGAATACATATATAAATAGAGCCCTACATGTTTGTTCAACAGAAAAATCACTGAAAGAAGAATTAAAAATCATTGAAAACATAGGTTTAAAGGCAGGACATAAGAGAAAAACTATACTTAAACTAATTAAAAGAGCAAGAGAAAGAATTGACCATATGCAACCAGCACAGAAGAATCCAACATACACTCCTCCTATTCCATATATAAAAGGTGTATCTTTGAAAATAAAACGAGAATTAGGAAAATTAGGAAAAATTGTCCCACTACCCCCGAATCCATCCCTCTTTAAATCAATAAGAAATGAAATAGAAAAATATGAGGAAATACAAACAGCAGGAATATACAAAATAAATTGTCTAAACAGCAGAAATGAAAAGGTTACTTACATAGGAATGACGAAGAGAAAAATAGAAGAAAGAATGAAAGAACATATCAGAGATATAAAACTAAATAAACAGCCAACAGCTCTCGCAAGATTAAACACTAAAACCCCAATAAAACTGGAAACCCTACAAATACAGAAAATAGCGAAAAAAAATTTACATACTACGAAAATTTACATAACGCTTTAATAAGAGAATCAATAGAAATCAATGCGACCAAAGACGCATGCAATGACATGGTTTATTCATTGCTCGATTCCCGCTGGAAAAAAATGTTAGAAGAGGGGGAGAGAGAGAGAGAGTATGGAATGCCGATAGGGAGAGCTCTTCAACCAGCAGACATATATATATATAACGGAGAGGCAGAGAGTTGAAGATCGTAACTGATGATGCCCTGGCTGGGGCGAAAGCGCTTTTGTGGAGTGGTAAAGATTTTTTATTGGAAACTGTTTTTACATTTTTTAAATGGGGGACGTTTTTAGTGAGGAATTTTTTACCATGTTTTTTTTTTTTTTTTTTTAAATAATGTCTGAATAAAAATTGGTAAAATGCACAATAAATAGTAAATTTACAGACATTAACAAATGAACACCTGTTTTTAATAGAGAATAATTTTGCAATTATTAGAGTTTCATTTAGAGGAAAATTGTTTTAAATATGCATACTTAATCTTATCTCTTCTAATCTATTTCGTAAATGATCATAAGGAACAACTTTTATTCTAAAAAGATTAAGTCAAAACTAAGCTAACTTTTTTCAGATCCAAGCTTGACGCTAAGAGCCTTCAAGTCTGTGTTTTTCCTAATAAAACAGTTTCTATCAGTGCAAATCTCTAGTTTTCTGTTAGAAAGGAAAATATTAGGACATCTATAAATGGTTTAAAATTTTATTGATTTCTTGCGTCAATGATAATCATAAACATTGAAAACGTTATTAATAAATAAAACAGTTCTTACACTGCTGCTAACATCCGAGATTGCAGGTTGGAGAACAAAAAAAATATATCAGAACTTCTTAAGGAATAAAGTTTTGAAAAGAATTCATATATTTTCAGATATTGCCGAATATTCAGCAGTAATTTCACCGAAAACTAATCTTCATCGAACTCAGATTCAGGGCGAAATTAGCGAAAATGATAATAAAACGAATCTTCGATGTGGCACAGTTTAATGTTAACAAAAGATTAATCCCACGTAGCAGCAGAAATTTTTCCATAAAATTTCAGTAAGCGTAAAATTAATGTAATTAAGAATTTTGAATCTTCTGACCAAACTTTCCCAATTTTTAAGCTGGTTGTAAACGCGCAAACGTATTTAAAAACCATGCATGCATCTAAAGTAATTTTTTTATTATTTAAACAAAATTTTATTTTATTCAATTAACTTAAATTTTTCAATAGAAAATATGAATATACCAGTTATAAAAATATAAATAAAAAATATGCATACAAAAAAAAGTGTCATACGTAAATTTCCATACGAATTAACATAGTGAATGCACATTAAGCGTCTGAGGGGAATAATATATTTTTTTTAATAATCTAATATTATAATATATAGATTTATTTATTTTTACTTATTATTTATAAAATTTGCTGCTTGTTTTTCGAGTTTTGCCTGTTTAATGCAAGATATGCTTATTTTCTCTTTTAAATATTTAATATTTGAATTTATAAAAGTAACCCCTTGAGTTTAAATATATTCCCTTCAGCAATTAAAGTTAATAGCATCATACGAAACTAAATAACCAATAATCCTTATGTAAGAAGATTTGGGACGTCATAATCTTTATTTCAGAGGGAAACAACTTCGAACATTGGAATAATTTCTGAAAAATGGAGTTTTTTAGATATATTGTATGAACAGTAATTTTGTAAAATTAAAATAGAAAAGCAGAAATTTTAGATTTAAAACAGGTATTATTTTCAATTAGTTTGCATAATCTAATGTATAATTTTATTTGTATGTATTTGTTTATAATTTTCTTAAAATATGATATTAATTATTCCACTCACAAGATAATTAAATCTTTTGTATTCACTTTTGTAAAGAAAATATATAAATCGATACAGTGGTACATTCGTGTGAGTTATTCTATTATCCTTTATTGACCGAAGTTTCCTACTTTTGACAATGGATTAAAAAAAAGTATGACTTGTGCACAAAACTTTAATAATTGTACTACACTGTTAAAAAATTTCGTTTATTGACAGGTTGTCTTCCGTGAATTTTGATCAGAAAGTTTCCGTTTTGTTAGAAAAATGGAATCTCTCCCGTATATGTGTTGCTACCCAGCTAGAAAAAGTGTGCAAAAAATGTGCACAAAATCCGAGCGTATTTGGCACCTCTACTACCACTAAATTGAATTGTGCACAAAAAGTGCATAAACTGTATTCCTAAATTGTACACTTTTTAGACTTTTAAGATTACAGAGTTTCAAATACGGAATTATTAATGTAAAAATCTATCATCCAGTGGGATTGCAGTATTTTTGATCGCCACACATGCGCTTAAACTCCTTCGCGCCTGGTATCGCTCCATTTATAGACTACAAAGACAGAACATTCCTCAAAAAATAGAAACATTAAGACAACTCTGCTGCCAGTCCTTTTTCCGTAAATTGACGGAATTGTTTTTACAGTATACTGTTAAAAATAATCTGAAATTCACGGGTATTTTTTTCCTGAATGTCACAGAAAAAGTCCCTTTTCATGACAAAAGGACATTTTCAGTTAAAAGCAGAAAATTTCCTCATATAAGAAAGCAGCCAACGGAGATATTCTGTTATCTGCTGCATGTTTATTTTCAATGTTTCAAAAACTGACATGTTGCTGCACAGAAAAACTAAAAATTGCATAAATTAAAATTTCAAGTTTATTTAAAACAACAACAAGAAAATAATGCTTTCGAATTTAAAAAAGCAAAAATTAATTCTTTCCATTCTTTTAATATTATTTACAATTCATTTTTTAAAGTTATAAAAAAGTATTCGCCCTTAAAATATATTCTAAACAAACAGATTAATATATATATAAAATAGCTAAAATAAGGGAAAAAATCGATTCTATTTAAAAAAGCAACAAACAAAAATAATGCTTTTGAATTACACCCATTCCTTTAAAATTATTCGCAATTTATTTTTTAAAGTTATAAAAAACACTCACACTGAAAATATATGCTAAACGAACACATTTAAAAAATACATAATAGATGATTAATAATCGATTTTCGCAAAAAAACAAAAAAAAATATAGAATTTAATTCAAAATATAATATTTATATTTTACATCTAACAATCAAATTAAGAATATATATAATTCATGTTTTTATCCTCTATTAATACTATAGTTTTCAACAGTCATCTCATCAGGAAATATCCTCGTAGTTAACTTCAAAATTACCAGTTTTCTAAACCCCAAATTGTTTAAGTCCCAAGCTGCGATTTGAAGAAATCCCCTATCATCGTTTCCTACTCTTACTCTAGCAAGTACCCGCTGGTCTTACGGTAAAGCACTCGGCTCAAACCACTAACGTTCCCAGTTCGAGCTTCAGGACGGGCAGAAAATGTTCTTGCATTATATCATATATTAAATACTCCCGTAATAATCAACAGATGGCTGCACAAATAGAGATGGCATTTTTTAAAACCGAGTTTATTTATAACGGAAACTTACCGATTCTTCAAACGGAGTTTTCCCTTCCTTTATCTTTCAAAACGGAAAATGTACTAACGGAACGGAAAAAGTCCGGCAACGTTACTGCCAGTAGTTTTACCGTGAATTGACGGATTTATTTTTAACAGTGTATGTTTCCCATCATAATAAATTAAAATAGTTCTTAAGTAAATACTTAACACATAAAAATTAAATGCATTTTAAAAGATATATATATTTTTTTATTCAACAAATGTCCGTTCCGCTGCTCCCGTACCAGGTGCATAAGCAATATATATATTTTTCTCTTGTATTTTTAAGTTTTTCAAGTACTTTGGAAAAGTATTTTACCTATAGGGCACTTGTAAGTGTAATAAAATTAGGCCGGGTGTGCCAAAAGTCTGTTAAAAAATTTAAAAATCATTAAAAAAAAACAATTATGCTAAAAAATTTTGATTTGTAGGTATGGGATTAAAGTGATATCAGATTTTTTTTAATAACAAAAAAAAGGTTCAAATATTATCGATAGATGGCGCTGGCATAAATAATATGAAGCAGATTTATGCAAATCAGGCTGACAATAAAGCTCCCCAATACACATAGCTACTTCTTTCGATGCCAGCAGTATGCTATCGTAACCAGATCAAAGGCTGTTGGTTAAACAATTTTACAAGAACGGGAAATCGGCAACTGGCGCATTGCAAAAATTCTGCACGGTAAAATGATTGAAGACGAGAAAAAAGCCTGTTTCACGTACTGGATACTGAAGCTTGTCAGACGCTTCACTGAGATATGTCTTTTACTAAAAGCCTAATTTGTATACATCTGCATCATATTATGCATGCCAGCGCCCTCTATCGGTAATTTGTATAACTAAAACTTTTTGTTTAAAAAAAATCCGATATCCCTCTAATCCCATACCTGCCAACAGCAATTTTTCAGCATAATTTGTTTCTTTTTAATGATTTTTTTAAAGTTTTAATGAACTTTCGGTGCACCCTTCATATTTTCAATATTGAAATTTGCTGCGACTTACGCTGTTGAGGTAATATAGCATAGTGTATCAATGTTCTGTCTTTTGCAACATTGTGTGTGCCATTTAAAATAAAGACAAAACGTATTATAAAATTTAACTTTAAATTTAATAATTTAATTTAGGCAATGAACTGGTTTAAAATTTTCTCCTCATCCATTAAAAACTTTACTTAAATTAATTCCGAAAGTAAACTGTTATTTAAAATGCTATTGCCAAGGTAAACTCTTACTGAATTATTTGTGCCTTACTTTATCCTGTAAAGATAAGTGCAACTTATTTGAAGAGTTGTTGTTTTCAGTTAACTTTTTAATTTTAGTTAGTTGAATACTATATTGATTACCTATTGTTTATAGGTGTTTTCGACTGAGTTATTTCTTATTCATAGTGAAACACTTTAGAAAATTATATCATCTACTACAAATCTTTATTTATAATGGTTAGATTTCACATTGGGGAATTTACAAGATATCTTGTGAGTGTGATAGAATGTACACAGGTCAATCTAAGCGACCTCCGAAGGTCCGCTTACGGGAACATAAACACTATGCTAAAATTTGTGACATTAAACGCTCCGCTATTGCTAACTATTGCTGGTCTAACAATCACAGCTATAATTTTTCAGAAAGTTCAATAATTCAGAAGTGCTCATAGATTTATGATCTTCGTTTTTGAAAAGCTTATCATATATGAAAGAATTCAGGAAACTTAATTAATGATATTTCCAGTACACCAAATTTCTCAAATGTCTGTCTAACATTTCTTTAATTCATTATCCTCAGTTCTTCCTCCCACTATTTTTTCCTCTTCCGTACTTAAACTCGTCCAGACTGGCGAAGCGCTTCTGATTGATCTCCTCCTTCACGTAGAACTCCTGACTCTGCTGTTGTATTTAAACACTCATCGCCATGGTCACTAGCAGAGACGTAAACATACTTACATGGCCCAAACTTTTAAATCTGTTTTTAAATTTTTTTAACTTTTGGACTGATGATGAAGTTTTAGAGGCTCCCAAACAGCTGTTTGCTACGTTATATATATTTTATATGTGTTATTTTGTACGTTGATCATTTATTTAAATAAGAAATTTTCTCTGAGCATCTAGATAAACGCATAGGGCAACCAGGTAACAGAGGACTTGCATTAAACATGTACAGACACTGTTCATAAATATTTACACGGGTTTAATAAATGATTTAAAGTATATAATTATTTTGAAAGAAAAAATCCTTCAAATGTTATTATAATACACATAAAGGGAACAGTCTTATATTACCTCCATTACAATTAACACTATAAAAATTTATCTAAAAAAACTTGAAACTATATACTAAAATACTTTAATTGCTTAAAAGACATCAAAATATTAATAAAAATATTAAAATATTGACGTGTTTTGATTGATTCACTCACTCAGCATCAGAACACACAAAGCACAAATACAATGTACACAAAACTGGAATGTATGATGAGGCGAATCAATTGAAACATGTCAATATTTTAATGTTTTTATTGATATTTCTACGTCTTTTAAGCAATTCAAGTGTTTTAATATTTATTTTGAAGTTTTTTGAGATATATGTTTAAAGAAAAAAAATCGGGCAACAACTTATTATTTGTAATTTATATTATCGTCTGATACTTTCAAATATATTCCTCTTTCAAGATAAAGCATGAAAACAAGTTGTGAATCGGAGGATAATTGTTTTATTTTCCGAAAAGAAATATTCTTATTAGGAAGTTTAAAATACTTGTAAAGTGCATTGTATAAAAATTGCTAAGTGCAAAATAGCCATACTATTAATCGGAAAGGTCTATCCCGAAAACCAGTACTTACACTCTAAATATAAAAAATAACATGAAAAAAAAAAAAAAGACTATTCAAAAGCTGAAAAAGAAGTTCCGGGTAAGGATTTATGACTGTCGCAAATTTATCTTACGATGGGAAAATAAAAATAACACGATTGGGCAAAAATGTTACAATCAATTCATTTTACTACTAAAGAGACTGTGTTACGTCCGATATTTGCAGTAAAAATTATTTTTTTTTCTATTTCAACGATATTTAAAGAGTGAAACTGCACCAAAGCAAAGTCACCGCTCATATGTCAATAGCTACCGCCGTATTCGTTGAAATAATAAAATCTCACACAGGTATTGCATTTATACCTTTTAACATATTCCTCAGAAGAAGAAGTCACCTGCCGCTTCACTTACAGTTCACTGTGAACATCGTCAGAAAGAGCTCTTTCAAAGCGTACACTGTAAAAAATGACGAATGTTTCTGAATGTACGAAAATATAATGTAATGAGGAATAAATTTATAATGTAATCTCATCCTTGTTAACCATGATTCTGAACAGTGTTTCTTTATCTTTAGAAACCTCAGACATCAAGGGCATTTCGAGATTTAAAGAATCATTTAGAAAAACAAAATTTTTCTAACTGCCCGAAATTTTCGGAAACGTTTAAGAGTAGCTTTTAAAGTGTATTAATCAGTTTTCTAAGCCCAGAATTAATTTTTTTCCGATGCTATTCATTCTCAAGTAAACATTTTTATGTTTAACAAATTTGTTTAACAGACAAACATGCAAAATTAACAGCATTAACATTAACATTAAAATTAAGATTATTTCTTTACTCTTTCATGTATAAATTAACTTATGCAGCTGAAAACGTTTACTTGAGAATAGATGACATTCGATAAATAGGTATTCCAGGCTGAAGAAACTGATTAATACACTATAAAAACTATTCGGAAACGTTTCTGAAAAATACGGGAAGCTACAGAAATTTTGTTTTTATAAATAATTCTTTAAATTTTGGAAATGTATTGCTTTCTGGGGATTCAAAAGACAATGGAACACGCTTTTCGGAATGTCGGATAACTCAGAAGGTTATATTATATTTTCATTCGTGGTTATAGTATATTTTCATAAAATAAGAAACATTGATCATTTTTTACAGTGTACAACCACCACGAATAATGTACTCTAGAAAGTTTTTAAAGAAGAATGGAAATCAATATGTAAATTTTGCAAAAAAACCTTTTATCATGGGAAGCATGACGCAGAATTAGAATCCAGGAACAAGATTATCAGATAGATTATTAAAAAATAATAATAGCCACATTTTAAACATAAAAAAAAAACCGAAATCGCCTGAAAATGTGCAAACACCATCTGTAGTACACATAAATCAGATTTTTGTATCTGTTTGCGAAATCAAAAAATATTCTTTAAAATATATAAACATAAAAAGTTTCTGAAATGTGATGGAGATAAATTATATATATATTTTTTTTTTGCTGGAAACATTTGATTTTAGACCTTTTAATAATTATTATTTCAATTGACAGTTCTTTCCATTTAAAATTGTACATACAATTTCTACTGAAATAAAAAATAATTATACATTTAAATGTTTATTTAAATATATCTATACTAATAAAATAAAGTTTCGCTCTGTGTGTGTTATCTTTTGGCGATGGCTAGGAAAATCTAGCCCACCTAGAAGCCTGAAAATTTAGATTTAGGTAGTCCAAAACGTCTCCTGGTGCACCTAAGCCTCAGAATTTTAATATTTTGAAAATTAGATTAGTTATTAATTAAAAACTGATCAAAGATCACAAATGAAAAATCACTCTTCCGAAATCCGTTCGCGCATGCTCAGAAGCCCTTTCTCCGTACCTCCGTTAATAGAATAAACAAAGCACGAGTCATCCGTTTCTTTTTATGTTTTTTTCTAAATTTGCCATGGGCGAACGGCTGGAATTACGGAAAGACCGTCAACATATTCTCAAAGAACGTACTTTTGCGTCTTGAACGGTCTGGTCTGTTTGAAAAAAGAAAATAATCAAGAAGCATTGAATTTATGTTTTTTTATTTTATTCTGTTTTACGAGCCTTGCATCTACCGGATCACAAGAGATACGGAAAAACGAAGGTCACCAAATTAAAGTACTTACTTTGTCCTTTGCAAAGCCACCTTTCATTTTTAAAAATACGAAAGTTAACCTTTCGAAAAAGTATATTTTCTGTACGCCGTTTCGCGATTTTGGCGATTTTTAAAAAATTGCATCGGTGGTTCAGAGCAAGGTACAAAAAATTAAAAATACCAGACAATATTTACATTTCGTTCCTCTTTGACATCTGTATTTGTTTTTGACAAATTAGTATAATTACCCTTCGCAGGACTGATTTTTGCGAATTCCGATTTTCGGCGATATATAAAATCTGGCATCGGCTCTCTAAAATAACCAAACAAAAACAAACACACCTAAATACATCTACGTTCTATCCGATTCAGGCAGAAACCTTTAGTTTAAACAAAAAATTCACGTTAACCCTTTAGAAAACGTTTTTTACGGTAAGTCAATTTCGCATTTTTAACGATTTCTCCTATCTTTAAAAATTCGAATCGCCGTTTATAATCAAGATACGTAAAACTAAAAATACCATGCCTAATCCACATCCCTTTGCTTTTTTAAAAATCTGGCATCCTATTTGAAAATTTTTAATTTTAACCCTCCGAAAAAAAGATTGTTTCCAAAACTCACTCACGCGATTTTGTTTTTCGGCCCAGGTTTAAAAATCGGCATCAACTCGGGAAATGCGAATACGGACAAACAGTAGACTCCAGATCATAGACACGTTCATTTTTTTTCAAAACGCATTGTTGAGTTTTATAACCCTAATTACCTAACCCTTTCTAAACCGATCGTTTTCGTAACCCACTTTTGCGATTTCCGCTATTTTGGCAATGTTCACCCGTGGTTAAATTTCAATTCTACTAGGAAATTTGGTTAGGTTGAGTGTTCTGAAAAGGCCTTTTCCAGAGCAGATTGCGCACCCCTGACGGTGGAAGGTGGAACTGCATGAGTATGGGTCATATGGGCCCGATTGCGACGGGGTTTCGCTCATTCGACTTGATTTTGATAGCCTTACAGATTTTAGTCATATTCGTATAGAACAGATTGTTATTATCTCGCGTCTAGGCAACGTCGGGCGGGTTAGCTAGTGTAATTATATATACATATATATATATAATCCACAAGTATATATATATATATATATACTTGTGGATTATAAAAGCAAGACTTGATACAATAGATGTACTATTGTTCGAGATTTTAGATGCTGTACAAAAATGCTTTTCAAAATGCAGTAGTTTTTAAAGCATAACTCAGAAACTGCTTGGTGGATTGACCTGCAGTTTTGATTCGGATATTTATTTACATACTTATCGATTTTTGTAAAATATTGTATAAGTTACAATACATGTTTTTAAAATAAACATTTAAATATGTATAAAGTATCAAATCATTAATTTATAAGCAACATCTATTGTATCCTATAAGCATTTTAGAAGAAATCGTAAGAAGCTTTAAATCCGCAAACATAAATATACAAGTCATTCCGCCAAGTAGATTTCAGTTACCCTGGTCTCGATCGCAGCGACATCTTCTAGCAGTGGCGTAGACAAGGTGGAGGTCCAGATGGTTTGGATACAACTAATTTTATAAAAATATTTTTACCTTATCTAATCGGAGAATTTTCTGCGATATTGAAGGTGAAGAAAGCTGTATACTATTACTGGTTTCCAGGGCAGTTGGATCCCCCCCCCCCTCTCTCTGGATATGCCACTGTCTGCTAGCTCTTCTCAACGCAAACATTGTATAAGAATAGAACTGAGAAAACGTTTCAGCTGGTGGTAAATATTTTAAATAATTAAATTATACCCTATTTCCTTTGACTTGGATAGTGATTTTCATAAGCTTTGAAAATACGAATGATATTGATCATGGCTAAAAAACGTGATACGCTTTCTTTTGTGCCTGGTCGCAGTACTCGATACAAGACAGCAAACTAGAAACTATCCCTATTTAGCATACCAAAGGATGAATCTCTGCTAGAAGAATGGAAAAGATTAATTCCCTGATATGATAAAAAACTAATTTAAAAATCAGTTACATCTGAAATATACACTTACAAAAAGATTAACAGAAATTATGTTCATGTTGTCAATAGTGAAATGGTTACTTTTGCTAGAGGTAAATCTATTTTTAAAGCAGATGTCGCTGCGTTCGCTCTTTTACTGTACCGCATCGTTCCACGTTTATCGTCTACACTCATGACTTCTAGTTTGATATCCGATTTTAAAACTTACCAGTAAATCAAATATGATCTCAAAATTGGTTGTTCTTGTTCATATTGAAAATTTCTAACTTTGTTACAATTTCGAAACATCCTAGAAAATTTTCCTCCGAGACGTTTTGAAAAACTTCCTTTAAAATTTATATTTTTGATATATAATGAAAGAAGACATAATTCACAATTGAATGGCTTTTCTGATTAAAATGCTGCATATATATATATTTACCCAGACTTTACATGTCCTTTAAGTGTCTGAATTAGATTGTTAGTTAAATATTGATCATGATAATATATTATATTATCATTTATCATATTAGCAATTAATCTAAATATATTATTATTCATGTTCCTCATCTAATAGTAACGGAATACTTGGGAAATATATAAATAACAATTCAAATTATAGATGTGTATTGACATCGGTAATTACAGTTAAATACAACAAAGACCAATTGCATGAAAACAAAACAGTGGAATATTACAACTTAAATGGGGGACAAAAAAAAGAGATGTAAATCAATAATAAATCAGTTTTATTTAATATAGTACTTAAAATTCTATTATATTTAGTCCATTAACACAGTCATTTTTTACGGTAGTATTAAAATGTGTTTTCCGAATTCATTGTTATGATGAACACATTTCATGATTGGATAGACCGAAATATGTACTAAATGACTGATAGACAAATCTGAGTCATTAATCCATACTCTCAGAATTCGACCTGATTTGAACAGAAGAGAGGAAATCAACATTAGTAAATTTTCTTTGGATGGCATAATGGTGATAAATGATTTTTCTTCTGATGCTTTTGATCTAATTAGAATATGCTTACGATCTTCATCATTAAGATTTTTGCTAAAATATACCAAAAACAAACAATCAATAAAATTACTTGCTAAATTAAAAGTGGCTTACAATAATTTCCATTGTTTTGCGGCTTAAAATTTAAACATTTTCTTTCTTATAAAAATATTTATCTTTTCTTAGTGCTAGCGTTCTGTTGTAAATTTATCACCTAATAAATTGTTGTGGTTATCATTAGTTAAGGGTTATTAGTTAAGATACAATAATTTATTGTTAAACCTAATATGAATAGGAATGAAAACATAAAGCTAATTTCACTTACTTATGAAAGGATTACATTAAAAAATAACATATCATGTACGTTGTTATTGATAATGAGAATCACACAGAATTTCTCTCCCTTTTTTTAGATACTAAATAAGATAACGAAATGAATAAAACAATTTAGATGATTGAAACACAGTAATCAATTTAAGGTGTGGATGATTATGTTAACAGAAAAAACTGCACATTACGCATTAAATATTATGCATATCTTTGCTTACGTAAAATAATTTTAATTTTTTTTAATGATTCATTATATTAAGCGAAGGTCATATTCTTATTCACAAATGCTACTCAGACCGAAGTTGTATTAACACTATTTCTACATGTGTCAAATTACACTTTTCAAAGTTTTGATTCATGTGTATATTTTATTTCTTATTTTTAAAATTAATGAGTAAAATAAATTGAGTCTTCAGAGTCTTAAAAATGATTTATGGTTGCTTAAATCTAAAAATTACAAATAAAATACACATAAACCCAAATATTTGAAAGGTGTCATTTGAAAACGGTAAGTTAACCGACGGTAGTGTTAACCACACTCGTCAAAGATTATCAATAAATTATAAAATAATTAAAAATATTATAAGAGAACTTAAAAAAAATATTATACGTAACTTGTTACTTATAAGTAATTTAAAATTTTTTTTAACAATTGATCTCAAACCCGTAATTTTTACAATTTTCAAAATTATTAACATTTTATTAAATATGACTACAAATACCGGAAAATATTCAATGTAATTTAAAACAAATATGAAGTATACTCATTTGGCTAAATTCGCAGACGACACTTGTGTTTTCTGTATCAAAAAAAATAGGAGGTATGCTATTTTAGCTATAAGCCATCACCTCAAATTACTTTCAGAATGGTGCAAAAACTGGCGTATTGCAGTCAACACTGACAAAACCCAGGCCATGTTATACTGTAATTTGAGGCAAAGAAATCTTGATAAATATAAAATTTAATTTAATAACTCTGACCTGCCATGGTCTTCAAGTTGCAAATACCTAGGTGTCATCCTTGATCAGCATTTAACTTTTAAAGAGCACATTCATGCTGCGCGTAATAAATTTAGGGCTGCTAAAAATAAATTATTCCCCCTTTTGGCTCGTAATAGCGAATTGTCTACTAAAAACAAGATGCTCCTGTATACTTCCTGTTTAAGACCAATATTAACTTATGCTTGTCAAGTATGGGGTCTTTCCAGTAAAACTAATATTAATTTCCTTATTAGATCTGAAAATGCTACTATAATATTAATCTACGATGTACCCTATTATGTTAGAAAGTTTCATTTTTTTCAAAGAACTAAATTTCATTAGACTAAGTGACTTTATTCAAAAACTAAACTTAAATTTTCATCTCTCAATTGAAAACTCTGATAATATCACCTTAACTTCTCTTCCAAATTATGACATACTTGACAATGCAAATCGTAAAAGGCCCAAAGTGGGTCTAATACTAACCTCTCTCATTTAATCTTTAATCTTTTGTGTATTTGTATTATTGTTCTATCATTTTTCTGACTTTTTCTAACTGTTCTGTGAGGGCACACACATGCCGTTTCTGGTGCTACTACTAGCGACGGATTTTATGGAATCCAGTAGCTTGATTGGCCGAGAGAGGAGTTTACAGTTGAATCCGAGCGAAACCAGACAAGCGTGAACTCTGCACTGAACGAGGGTAACGAAAAAGACAGGCTACCGCGGTGCATTCCATCTTTTTTTACAAACCGCTAGAGTGACGTGTGCTCTTTTCGTACATCTGCATTGGTGCATTCGAGCATCACGTGACTCCCGCGGTCTGTAAAAAAAGATACGCGTAAAGTACCGCGGTAGCCTTTCTTTTTCGTTAGCCTCGGCACTGAAGAAGTGACGCAGAACGGAAGCTCCGCCTACCTCATCCCGAGACTATATAAGGGACTGTTTTTCTTGCTGGTTACCAGTGTGAATGCAGTCCCTTGCAGCGCGAGCCCTCGTCTCTCTGTAGGCCTTTTTCAAGGCTAGTTTTTACCGGAGCAGGACTCCGCTGCCCAATCTGATGACGCCGGACGATAAAAGCCTCCTCATTCAAGGCACAGTACCAATCTCTTAAGCACCAACCACTCAGAACCCTACTATTTTCCTCACTATTCTTTACTAACCCATTTTCGTTCCTGCTTCAAAAAAAAAAATTATATATATATTTTTTAATTAAATCATATAAAAATATCTATTTGTTGTAACGCTATCCGTAAACTTCCTTTTATCATTTTTTCTATTAGCTCATGTTCCCGTTTTTAATATTGTTACTCTCCCCCCCCCTTTTTTTGTTTTTTATACTTTATATTTTTTCGTACCAGCAATAGTTCAGTACTTTTTACAGCCAGTCTTCTCTACTTGTCATGTACTCCGGGGATGTGTGGTATAGACCACAGGAGCTTCGGTGAAAGATCTTTCGAAGCAACATTTATGACATTTGTTCTCCGGAAAAAAGCTAATACAAAAGTCTTTACTTTCATTAGAAATTTTTCATACAGTCAGTATGTAAAAGCGCTTGGTAAGTTGAACAAGTAAATAATAAAACAGAAAAGCAAAGGTACAACAGTGTACTTCCTTAACATCTCTTGTAAACCAGTGGTTTCCAACTATTTCTTCTGGAGGAGCTTAAAATTCCAGAAAACAAATCTACTAAAAAAATGATTAAACACCTATTTCAGCGATTTCAGAAATTCCCCCAAAAGGGGGGTGGCCGAATGTTTTAGGTTATTTCGCCATATATCAGCAGCAGATATAGGTAGCAGCGCGAAAATCAGGAAAACAAAGCTACGAAAAATGATTAAACACCTATTTCAGCGATTTTAGAAATTCCCCCAGAAGGGGGTTAAAGGGGGGGTGGTCGAATGTTTTAGGTCATTTCGCCATATCTTAGCTGCAGTTATATGTAGGAGCGCGGAATTCAGGAAACCAAAGCTACTAAAAAATGATTAAAGACGTATTTCAGCGATTGTAGAAATTCTCCTCCCGGAGGGGGTTAAAGGGGGGTGGTCGAATGTTTTTGGTCATTTCGCCATATCTTAGCAGCAATTTTAGTTAAGAGCACAAAAATCAGGAAAACAAATCTACTAAAAAAGGATTAAACATGTATTTCAGCGATTTTAGAAATTACCCTCCCGGAGGAGGTTAAAGTCGGGTGGTCGCATGTTTTAGATCATTTCGCCATATCTCAGCAGCAATTTTAGTTAAGAGCGCAAAAATAAGGAAAACAAATCTACTAAAAAAGGATTAAACATGTATTTCAGCGACTGTAGAAAATTCCCCGGTGTGGTCTAATGTTTTATGTCATTTCGCCATATTTCAGCAGCAATTATAGGTAGGAGCGCGAAAATCAGGAAAACAAATCTACTAAAAATTATTAAACATGTATATCAACGATCTTAGAAATCCCCTCCCCGGAAGGGGTTAAAGGGGGGTGGTCGAATGTTTTAGGTCATTTCAACATATCTCAGCAGCAGTTATAGATAGGAAAGCAAAAATCAGGAAAACAAATCTACTAAAAATGATTAAACATGTATTTCAGCAATTTTAGAAATTCCCCTTTCCGGAGGGGGTTAAGGGGGGGTCGATTGTTTTAGGTCATTTTGCCATATCTCAGCAGCAATTTTAGTTAAGAGCGCGAAATTAAGGAAAACGAACCTACTAAAAAATTGGTTAAACACGTATCTCAGCGATTTTAGAAATTCCCCTCCCGGAGGAGGTTAAAGGGTGGTGGTCGAATGTTTTTAGGGCATTTCGTCATATTTCAGTAGCAGTTATAGGTAGGAGCATGAAAATCAAGAAAACAAATCTACTAAAAAAATGATTATACACGTATTTCAACGATTTTAGAAATTCCCCCCTGAAGGTGGTTAAAGGGGGTGGTCAAATGTTTTAGGTCATTTCGCTATATCTCAGCAGCAGTTTTATGTAGGAGCGCGAAATTAAGGAAAACGAGTCTACTAAAAAATTGGTTAAACACGTATTTCAGCGATTTTAGAAATTTCCCCCCAAAGGGGGTTAAAAAAGGGGTAGAATGTTTTAGATCATTTCGTCATATCTCAGCAGCAGTTTTAGTTAGGAGCATGAAAATCAGGAAAACAAATCTACTAAAAATAAATAAAACACGTATTTTAGCAATTTTGGAAATTCCCCCTAGAAGGTGGTTAAATAGGGGGGCGGTCAAATTTTTTAGGTCATTTCGCCATATCTCAGCTTTTATGTAGGAGGGCGAAATTAATTAAAACAAATCTACTACAAAATTGGTTAAACACGTATTTCGGCGATTTTGGAAATCCCCAGAAGGTGGTTAAAGTGGTATTCAAAGGTTTTGGGTCATTTCGCCATATCTCAGCAGCAGATTTAGGTAGGAGCATGAAATACAGGCAAACACATCTACTAAAAAATGGATAAACACGCATTTCAGTGATTTTAGAAATTCCCCCCGATTGGTTTTAAAGGGGGTGGTTTCGAAAATGTTAGGACATTTCGCCATATCTCAGCAGCTGTTTTATGTAGGTGCGCGAAATTCAGGAAACAAATCTGCTAAACAAATGATTAAACACGTATTACAGTGAATTTAGAAATCCCCCCTCGCCGAAGGTAGTTAAAGGGGCATTCGAAAGTTTTAGGTCATTTCGTCATATTTTAGCAACAGTTTTTGGTAGGAGCGCAAAATTCAGGAAAACAAATGTATTAAAAAAATTACATTGTCTACCCGTGCAAAGCCGGGACGGGCCGCTAGTGTTTGCTAAAGAGGAAAATCATTTTATGAGTCACTGTTTTGACAACACAATATTCGCAAATTTTACTTGTTATTTAAATTTAAAAATTGAAGAGTTAAAATAATCTATCTAAAAAATGAGAAAACCGACTTTTATTTGTCTATTATTTGTAATAACTAATCACTTTATTTCACTAGAATATTCAAAATGTTCTGTAGGGTGGTGGGAAAAAAATAAAGTTTACAATTTTGCAATAAAATAGTCTTTAAAATTTTCCTTTTCACTTCCTATTTAACGGAAAATAAAATCAGGTCAATAGATTAATGTCTTGAACTCTCTACCAGTCACTGAAATTACTTAAATCGATACCAAACTGTGACGTATCATGTAAAACAAAATCATAATTTCGAAACACAATAGTCATCAAAATATGCCTTTTAACTTCGTATTTAAGAGAAAAGAAAAAAGGTCAATCGATTAATGTCTTGATCCCTCTGCCAGTCCCTGAAATTTCGAAGATCGTCATCTCACTGTGACGTATTAGGTAAAGCAAAATCCTAATTTCGCAAAACAATAGTCATCAAAATGTGCCTTTTCACTTCGTATTTAACAGAAAAGAAAAAAAGGTCAATCGATTAATGTCTTGATCCCTCTGCCAGTCCCTGAAAATACGAAAATTGGCACCAATCTGTGACGTATCATGTAAGAGAAATTCATATTTTTGAAACACATTAGTCATTCAAAGTTGTTTTTTACTTCCTATTTAACGGTAAAAACTTTCAGGTCAATGGATTAATGTCTTAAGCCCTCTACCGACCTTAAAATTATTAAAATTGACAGAAAATTGTGACGCATCTTGAAAAAGTAAAATTCATAATTTGGAAACTCAAAAGTCATCAAAATTCCATTTTTTACTTTCTGTTGAACAGAAAAAAATTTGCATATTTTTCCTTACAGTGCAACGGATGGGATTCGTATTACTTTCCTTCCACAAAATGAAATAAATTCTCCCAAGATCATGGACATTGCACGGTTTTAGCGGCCAATTAAACCTACATTCCACGAACTAGCTATGCCAACGTAAGCCCATCAACAAAGAAATTATTTCTGTACTGAATCATAATTGTGAAATAGAGTTCGAAAGCGTTATACAAATTCCCATGAATTCTCATCATTTCAACAGTTAATTTTGGCCGGAAAAAATTGATGGATTGATCCTTTTTTTCTATCGTATGAAAGAAAAAAATGCAACTTCAAAGAAGTATTGCATTTTGGAATAATGAGTGAAAGTAATAGAAATGAAATACATGATTTATCGGAATTTTCTATCATTTTGTGTAATATCTGGGCTTGGTAGAGTGATCAGAACATTACTTGATTGATCTGAAAAGTTTTTCCGTTACAGAGGAAGAAAAAAGCAAATTTTGATGACTATCGTATTTTGGTATTATGAATTTTGCTTTTAAATGTTACGTCACAATTTTCTGTCAATTTTGCTACTTTCAGGTCCTGGTACATATATATATATATATATATATATATATAAATCAGGACAAGTGGGAATAGGATGCACTCTTGACAAGTAAAGGTACTATAGTCTGTGGCGGCGAATTTCGATTTTTATAGCTCATTCGATTCATCTCATCGAGCTTAGTATTTTTATACCTCGCATATCGGCTATTGAGTTTTTATAATGATAGTGGGACGGGTCAAAGTTCAAAGTTTCGTTCAGTGAAAAACAGACTCGTTCAAAGAAATAGGTGCGATTTAAGTTTACTAGTTGTTTTTACGGTGCCATACATTGCCAATAACTGCTATAAGGTTATATTATTGTTGTTATTATCAGAATTTGTAATTGCAGATAAAATATTCTTATGCTATTTGACAGGCAGGTTTTAGCAAGTTATGATGTCCTCATCTACTTTTCTTCATGCTGTCAATACTGTACATCCTGTCAGCGGAAGAAGCCTTTGCTCATTGTGCTCACTGTGAGAAATATTTTTGTTTTACTCACTTCTTCGGAAATGAACAATGTGTCAAAAATTGACTATCATCAATGCATGTTAATGTAAGAACCATAAATAAATTTAAATCTTACTTATATCTTTGATGGCAACTGGTTTTCAATGAATTTTAAACAATGAAAATTTTAAACAAATGAAATTTAAAATTTTGACCCGGCCCCTGACATTATCAAAACTCCATTGCCGATGTGCAAGGTAACAAATAACAAATTATTTAGCTCGATGAGAAGAATCAAATGAGCTATAAAAATAGAAATTCGCCGCCACTGACTAAAGTACCCTTACATGTGAGAGTTCCGGTACCATTATGCAATATAACGGTGAAGCTTAGTAAGTACTTAGTTTCTTCGAAAATCGAAAGATAAGAATTATCTACATATACACCGATTCTTCTTTAAACTGCTCTACAGTAAAGTGTGTAATTTATTTTATAACACCCTTTTATTTAACTTAACTTTTTTTGTACGTAAAGATGGAATTTTGTAATCTATATTTCACTCACATCCCCTTAGCCTAGAACTATAAAAGTCCTTTTGTCAAAGAAAAGGTAGCTTCCCTATTTTAGGTAGCTTTCAATACAAAAAAGTATAAAGCTACCTATTGCAGCCGTTCGGAGGAAAGCAGTTCCGGAAAATTTTGATATATTTTCACCGATCATGACCCCCAGACCCCAAAACCAACCTCCGTTCAAATGTTGATTTATATATATATATATATATATATATATATATATATATCTGACCTATGTCATACGATAACGCTCGTATTTATAAATCAATTTTGATGAAACTAATTGTGTGTATTAAGCTCACCAATGTCTCGACCGAGTTCGTTGGCCAGCTTGGTCCGCCATTTTGTTTCAAGATGGCGGCCATTTAAAAATTTAAAACTAAAATAAATATACAAAAAAGTTAAAAATTCAAATTTATTTTTCAATTCAGTGTTTGGCCTTGAAACGAGGATTCCAGAGCATTTTTTGTTTTACCTCTATCTTAAAAAACGGCTGAGATAGAGCAGTTTGAAATTCTAGGGTGGCTGACATTTTGAAACAAGACAGCACATTACAAAAATTTTCATTGTTGTAATAATTTTCCCAATCAAACGCATAAAACTATATATTCATATCCGATAGCGCCAAATTCTCGCCAAAATTGGCGACATTTGGCGAAATATCGCCAAATTTGGCGACCAAAATAAGTTTTCATAAATGAAGCCAATTTGGCTATTGCTCAATAATTTGGCGAATTTCTTATTCAAATTCAGTATTAACGAATCTTTTGTAAACGTTTTATTTGCATTTTAAGTTGCTGTTTTCGTGTAACATTAGCTAAAATTTTAAAACGAAGATATAGGAAAGCTACCTTCTCCTCCCGGTACAGGCCGGAAGGACTTTTTGATTTTTATACATTCAGTGAATTTAACTTAATCACGCGAAGCTAAAATGTGTGGAACACGATTATAGAAGTTTACCGTGTTTTCGCAAATATTGAATTTGAATGGGAATAAAAAAGTTAGTCAATCGTCAAGTTGACTTCATAAAATGTGATCTATTTTAATCGCGAAATTTTGAAAAATATCACCTATCTTGAAAAAAATAAGGCGGATCTGACTATGCAATTTTAAGCATATGAGAGTTGGAACAATGATTACAACAATGGAGATAAAATTGCGGCGTTTTATCACATTGAATAAATCTCACTAAAAATATTTGTTTATGGAGAAATTTAGCGTTAATCCCGATTATGGAATTTCGCGAGTTTCTTACGTAATAAATTGTCATAGAATTATAAATTAGGGATTTTCGGTTTTTTTCTCTGTACATAAGACCTTCTTTCGTTTCAAATTTCCTGATTCTAGGTCAATGGGAAGTATCTTTTATGTTTTTCACTCAAACTCTATTCGGTATTTCTCACTGACCTTGAAATTTTGAAAAAAGGAAAGTCCTATATCACATGTAAAGGAAAAAATCCGATAATCCTTTATTTATAATTCTATGTCGATTAATTACGTGAGTTTTTTGTAATCGGGGTTTCCATAAACGATGTTTTAAGTCTTTAACTTTTCAATTCATAATGTTATAAGATCCAAATTTTTACACAACAATGCGGCCATAGTCTATAATATTTGGTATATTAGTTTCCAACTCATAATCTCAGCAATTCCCGAGAAAAACAAATTTAAATATCGCATCCTACAATGGCTCAATTTTTTTTCGTTTTAAGGTATGGAACACAAAAATAGCAAAACTTTGATATAAAATAATTCTTTTACTTCAAAATAATCTACTGAAATTTAAAAAACAAGTCACGAATATCTTGAAGCTTCAAAATAAAAATTGCTCTTAAAACCGTCAAAAAGAATATTCGAATCTTAAATTTAGTCGTAGAAAGGAAAAATTTTTCAAGCATACTTTTAGAATAAATTGATCATGATAGGTGTGTTCGGCTTAGAATATTCTCAAAAATCTGTATTATGTATATATATATATATATATATTGCATTCAAAACTGTGAACGTTTGAACAGCTATTTAAAAAAATTTTAACTATCTTTCTGACATTTATTTTGCATTATTTAACTATATTTCTTCTATAATAATTTTAATTTATGATTCAGGCATTTCTGATAATGGAATTTTAGAAGTCATAACACACACATATAGATAAAAGAGAATAGTCCGTTAAAAGTGCTAACTTAGTTTGATTTTATTCTTATTAAAATTTTATAAAACATCAAAGTATTTTCTGAATATCCTTATGTACTGTCTGCATATTTTCTATTATACGCAAAAAAAAAGGCGAGTATGGATTATATACTATTTCTAATATCATGCGGAAAGTATAAAGTATAACACTGTTTAAGGAAGATTCTGTATATTTGCACATTTTTCATTGTCATACAGTGTCATCGACCAGTTTAAGACAAAGGACTTAAGGACTCTTAAGAGATTAGTTGCAACATTATTTATATTTTACTTAACTATTCCTTACATACTATCCGCTGTCAAACATTTTACTGTAAAGTATTTGCAATAAAATTTTCCTAATTAAGCACATTGTGCGTAGAAAACAAATTCATTTACAAGGTCACACAAAATTATTCGTATACATTTTAACCTGGGGATAAAAATTGGGAATATTAAAGAGCGGTAACTTGAGTGTTATGTCAATAACATTTATATGTTGTAATGTTTTTTAATAAAGTACAATTTTGGTGAATGAATATCTATACTTACTTTACAGGGACGTTGTAAATTATTTCATTACTTTTTGGTTTATCGTCGCTATTTAATTAAAGATCATTTTAATGCTATTACGCTGTATGAATTTAACGATATATATATATATATATATATATATATATAAATATATATATTTTTTTTTAAGTACAAGTTGTATATGGTGTACGCGTTCAACAAACAGTTCCTCTCACAGGTTCGTATGTTCGATTCTGGCCTATTATTATTTCAAGTATGTTTCGATTAGTATTAATCATTTTTAATCTTCAATGGATTTTAAAACATGAGGATTTGTTTTCAATAATCATGAGTTACAATAAGCCGATCGTGAGATATTTCTGCGGTTTTAAGGATTCTGAGAAATCTATGTCATATATGTCATCTTGTCTTCAAATTAAAATGCAATTTAATTTACATCTATTTTTAAGTTTTGCGCTAATTCTAATAATCCATTTTAGATTTTTTAACAATATTATTTATACAATCCAGTATTTATGATTGTAATGTTTTTTATTTAAAATAATGATTGTTTTCTTCAAAAATAAGGTAAAACCTTAAATGTAGACACGAAAAAAAAATTTTATTTCCAACAAACTATTTTAGATTCTCAAGTTGCTAATCACGTCATAATTTTTTTTTTCAAAATAACTTTGTGTACATATAGAGTTTTTCAAGGAATGATATACATTTGCAGAAATACTAATTGAATTTATAATCGCTGAATTTTTGCTAAAGCAGGCGTGAAACCAACAGAGTGAAAAATTGTCCAACTCTGCACTGTTAAAAATTTCTGTAAAACACAGAAAAAAACGAGACTCTGTAAATTTACACTAGTTCTTCGTTAAATGCATTTGATCGAGTTTCTCGGTCATCATTTTACAGACATTTCCCTTCTCTTATATTAGATCCCCTGTAGGGATTTTCGTGTCTTTATTTAAAGATATTTTTATATTTGTTATAACCTGTAACTCAAAATACACACTTTCTTTTAAAATTCTTTTGCAATTTTATTAAAAATATCAAAGAAAAAAATTGAGAGATAAAAATTGTTTTATTGAAAATTAGAATATTTTAGGAAGGGGAAATTCATATCTGCAGAGTTACGGGGGTTTGTTATCGACTATCACTTTGATCAAAAGATGGAAAGAGAGTGTGGTTATTTAAAGAATAAATTTTTATTTCAATCTGAATTTACAATTTAGGTAAGATAATTTTCAAATATTATTTTAGTCTATTTTATAATTTGCGTTAATATTTATAAAAAATTATAAAATATTATTACTAGGAATCGTAGAAATTTAATGATATATGCGTTATAAAAAATATATCAACCTTCTAAATACATAAACATTACAAAAAAAGTAATGAAGTTTAATCTTCTAAATACAAATATATGAAAATATTAAAATATTAAAAGTCATTTTTTTAAAATAACTTATATGTTTTAAATTTATTTTTCTTTTATTTACTACTAAAAAAAATTCCTTTCCAAAAAATATTGTTTTCAAAATATATTTGCGCATTATGAAAAAATATATATATATAATATGTATATTGTGTTAAAACTTCGAAAAATTCTCGAAAACATTATTTAATTTCCTGAAAAAAAAAAAAAAAAACTTTTCAAATTCTTTCATAAAAAAAAAGAAAAGAAAGAAAAAAAAAAAAAAAGAAAAAGAAACATATTTCACACTTTTGCAATGCATGTTATTCTAGGCTTTAAAAGGAATTCTAAATAATATATTACACACGTTAAAGAAAAAAAACAAAAACAACAACAACAAAAAAAAACAGTGATAACATTTTAAAATGCAATTTTTACAAAGTAGTTCGCTAAATATTTTCATATATGAAAGGAAAACACACCTTAAGTTAAACGTATATTAATCCGAAAGATAGCAGCATCAAACATTAGTTTAAATAATTTATTTAAAGACTAGAAAAATAAAAGATCTTTTAAGTCCCTGTACTTAGGACTAATCATAAAATCTTTGAAAAGTGATGGTGAACTTTGCAAGTACAATATTTTTTTTCCGACTAAATCTTAAAAGACATATACTTGGCACAAAACTGCAACTTCCCAAATGGTGTACTGGTTATAATCCCTGTCCTCCACCCAAACGACGCGGTTTCCAATCAGGGCTGTGGTCGAAGCGATTCTTCTAAAGTCCTGCGTTACAGCGATTAGAATTCGTTCAAGTAATTATAACAGCTGCCGTAGAATCGGCGTTTTCGTTCAATTTTTTTAAATAAATAATAATAAATATTTTTTTAAAGACAAAATTACAGTACACTCTGTAAATTTACCGAATAATGTCTCTGTTATTTAACAGAATCTCTGTTTTCTAATCTCTAATTTTACACAAGACTTAAGATAACAGATTACCAGTAGATTCTCCGTAATTTCACAGAAAATTTTTTTAACAGTGTGGATACTTTTTCACTCTGTTGGTTGCACGCCTGATTTAGCAAAAAAAAAAAAAAAAAAAAAAAAAAAAAAAAAAAAAAAAAAAATGACAGTGACGTGCAATGCCAATTACCCTGATTCGAATCCAGGCTTGGACACATTTTCACTCTGTTGGTTTCACGCCTGATTTAGCAAAAATTCAGCGATTATAACTTTGTGTACATCGCTCAAAAAATGAAAAAATAATAATTGTGAATAGATTTTTAAGAGTAATATTTAAATACAATAATAAACGCATTATTTGAAAACTGAATTCCGCATCTACAGTATATGGGTCAATTAAATATCATATCGCAACAATTTTTTGGTATTAAATATTAAATCTAAAATCTAAAACTAGCATAAAATTTTTTCGTATGTTTTCATTTTGTGGTTTGTAAAATGCTACTTCTGAAAAAATTAATCAATTAGTATTAAGAAACAGAAATATGCATTGGATTTAGCACAGGAAAGTAGATAATTTTATGTATTATTTAAATATTTATTTATATGTTGTATTATCTAAAAACTGAATGTATGCGTGCACGTGTGCGTGTTTGTAGTAAAAGTATTTAAATACATTTTCCCTATGTTTCTTTTAAATGCTAAAATGTGTAAATTAACACCATAATATACAGTAAAATAACATTCATTATATTGTTGACATGTTTCGGCTCACTGCGAGTTATTTTCAAAAACAAATGAAAATATTCCATAATTGCACGGTCTTTGAAATTATTATTTAAAATGCTATCATTTAATTTATGTGTCTCGTATTGTGGTTTAAAGACTCTGGTATCAATTTAATTACAAGAAGCCTTTTTAAAGACCACTCACGGGTTATAACCCCTGCACAAATTATTCTCATTTGTTTTTGAAAATGGCTCAGAGTGAGACGAAACAATCTAATAAAAGTTATTTTACTGCATATTATGTTGTTAATATACAGTTGGTAATACACTAAAGTTGTATGTGACCTTTTAGCATTTAAAAGAAACATTATTACAAGGCGTATAATTTATTATATTTTCCCTAATTAATAAACAGCTTTCTAATACTTCTTTTTGTCTTATGTATTACCTTTATTTCATCCCTCTCTTAACAATCCAACTTTTAATTCTATATCAATTGCTTATTCTATGCCAATATACAAAAACCTTTTAACTTGATTTTAATGTGTTATTTTATTACAGACATACATTTTCATTTGATGTCTTGTCTTTCTTTTGGCCACAGGTGTGACATGAAAATATTTAATTTCATTTAGAATGTAAATAACTTTTTGAGAATGAATTGTGTGTTAAATTTAATTTCATGGCTGACCAACGAAAGACCGTTTAATCCTTGATAATAATTTGAAGTAATAAATGTATGAATGGAAATTATTCTAGGATAACGTATTGTGGAAATTTTTGCATTTTATGAGTTAAATATTTTATTTGTCCTATGATGAATTGGAGACAAACGATATAGATACATATTTTCTATTTTGTCAATACATTAATTTGAGATTATTACATTATACGTCAATACATTATCACTATGCTGTAAAATATTACACAAAAATATGAGATGTTTGGGGAGCTATTATATATACTGTGGTGCCAAAGAATTCTTTTATGAAAAATGTCTGAAAATTCTGGGAAATATAATAAACTTTTTTAAGTAATCAATTGAATTCATAGTAGGTTTCAACAATAATATTTTTGGGGATATATTATAAATAGTATTCTATTTAAATTATCACTTTGTCGAATTATTTAATTGATTAACATGAAGCTCATTTTATTGGCCAATAGATGGAAACTTTACAGGTATATACGCTTTAGAAAGTTTATTGTGTAAAGTCTTATACATATTTGGATTTATTTTACTTTGACATGAAGAGTTGGAAGTGGAAGGTTGTGAGCCTTTTGTTCTAGTACGTCGATACATTGATTTTGGCACTTTGCTTTCAAATCCTTATTTGGCACTGTGTTTTCATGTGCTTTCAAATATAATAACATGCAGTTATATAACTGAAAATAACATGCAGTATCCCCTAACGTGCATTCACGAGCTAATACTGAATATCAAATCTCAATTTGATACAAAAAGAAGGATAATTCAAACGTATTATTTTTTACATCTTACAATGAAATTTGGTATGTAGTAATATAAGAATATACAAAAACTATAATAAAAATATTTAAATTAAATTAAATAATTCATAATATGAAAAATCAGATATTTCTGAATATTCATTTTTGAAACAACATTATTCTATTTTATTTTTCAACTTCATGTTCCAACTCATAGTTCACTTGAATTTAATCCAAAATAAATGTTCGATTTTTGCAAGGAATAATTTTGCAATAGCCTTCTTTCCCTATTAAAATAATTTCTCGATCTTTTTAGATAGCCTACATAGAATATTGATGGTACGTCTAAATTACCATTTATGTCTTCTTCTACAATACGCAGCAAATATCCCGCTAGCGTGCGAGAAATAATGTTATAATCAGGGACACCTTGGGAAATTAAAACTTATTGAATTTTATCTCCCCTATTGGTCTCAGCATAGAATCAGGCGTAAGTACCCGTGAATACTACCGTTTTTATATTCCTCATCATCTTAAAGAAGGGGAGAATTTGGTTCCTAAAATAAAATATAATTTTAATGTGTCTTTACGATTGAGGTTCGTTGCCACATGAGACGGGTGGCCCCGCCATCATGCTATGACAACCAACCCCAATAGAAAGAACGACAAATGTTTATACCTTTAGAGCGTTATTTATTATTTTTCTAAAGCCACATTAATATTTCAGCTATTTGAATAATTTAAATAACATATAATTAAAATTTAGGACGATATAAACATACTCACGCAGCACGAAAACAACCACTGTTGAAAAATAATATTTTGACATACATCACTGTATTCTGAAAACAGAATTCAAAATGACCAAGTAATTAGAATATAGATCATACCAGTCGAATAAAATCATCAACACTTGTATTTATGAATTTATGAGTTGGTACCATCTTGTACGAGGGAAGAACTGCCTTTTGTGATAAAGAAACCTTTGTGACAACCAGCCCCAGTCTCAGCTATATTTTTAATAGATTTAGTTAACAATACTCAGTTAAATTCCTTTTAATTCTGTTAAATCTGCTATGAAAACAAAAACCACAATCGAACCTTATTAGAAATTTACAAAAGAAACATGAATAGAACATGAATTAGATTACGGATTACTCAGTAATTTATAAATATGTTTTCATAAATATTGAAACATCTGTTAAATTTGTTGTCAATGTAAGTTTATTTGGAATTTTCATATAAAAAGTTGCTTTAGATTTTCTGAAAAATTTACTTTAAACAAGCTAAAACAAAAATTGTTACCAAATAAAATATAGTTAAAAATTATTTTTTATGTTAATTTTCTTTTGAAATTTCGGTTAAGTACTTTATTGTATTAAACTTAATAAAAAGTGTTCGGGGATTATTTAATGTTTAAACGTAAAAAAGTTTATACTTAGCATTTGGAGTGAAATAATAAAAAATAATAATGTATGTATTTAAATATGGTTTGTTATGTTTGTTTTTGGGAATTGCGTTAATTGAGATTAGCGAAAAAAAAATTACTTTCATGTGAAAGGGTTGGACTTACTTTCTGTATTATAACCGTAGTTTAAAATTTCGAAAAAAACATAAATTTTATTGAAAAAACCTCCCAGTTCTTCCTCAGAAATAGGTTTTTGAAACAAGTTGAGACAGTATAATCGCAGGAACATCTATCACAGATAATAAGAATAGCAGTTTCGGAACTTCTCCCTTTATACCAATGATTACTGGAAGGAGGAGTGGGGCCTCGAAAGTCAAAGCACCGCGACCAGAAGTCTATTGTGCTGTATACCAATGATGGATTAGAGGTGTAGTTTAAGAGGAATTTTACGATGACTTTCTAGTAGATCTAGATATTTTTCAATAGAAAAAAATATCTAAATAAGTAAGGGAAGTATCAGATGTGGGACTGTCTTCTCAGCCCTTACTGCCAGCCCCTGGCCTTTCTGAGGCCGCATGCTACCCTTTTCGACATGGATATGCGTTACCTACTTTTTTACTGCGATTTATTGCGGTGGTTTTACAAAATACTTTATTCACTCTCTCCAAAACATGATTTATATAGCCTCTAAGCATTAGGATGCCTTATAATACAGTAGGAAGGATCCAAGAAACAGAAATATCTGACTTTAGACTTTCTGGATATGATTAGAAACGTTCTAAAAGTGATTGACTGTTTTAAAAGTCTTGGAAAATTAAAAAAGGAAATCCTCTAAAGATCTTATTTGTTTTTTCTCCATATCGAATAATAGGAATTGTGCAGGTTTCATGTTGTGTAATTTCTTAAAATTACATGGCAATGCAGGACAGAATGCAATATGAAGAAATATTAAATTACAACAATTAAGTACTTTGATTTTTTTTAATCTCATTCTAATCATCTTTTTGAAGCTCTTAAAGGCATTTACTTATAGACTTTTTCGAAATGTATTAATAAATTATTTAATAAAATTGAAAGTATTCATACAAAAAAGAAAGAATTTGTTTGTATAATATAGTATTTTTGTTTAAAAGAATTAAGTCATATGCAAATTTTCATAAAGTTTTTAAATTTGTTTATAGATTACAACTTCACAAAATAAAGTTAAATATTTTCTCATAATACCGATTCAGAAATTTCTGTACTTTAGATATTTTCCAAAGATATATTCATAAAAGATTCCTCTATTCATCTCTTGGCGTTGTAGGTATGTAATACAATTTTTTATTCGTCTGCATTTTTTTTTAATATTTATCTTTCTGTTTTATTTGAATAAACCATTATTTTATGCCGTATTCCTTAAGTAATTAATATTATATGCGGCACATGAAACTAAAGTCTTATAAAGATTACCAAATGTTGATTTACTTTGTCGTAATTTAACTTAAGTGCATAATTGGTAGAAATATTATATTTTTTTTAAAGAAAATATACCGAGATTTTATAATATTGTCTGCGAATAATAATTGTGTATGTTAATACAGGTATAAATAACAATTTAGCTTCTAAATTATGTAGAACATAAAACATTTAAAATTATTTATGTCCCTTAAAGAATAATCGTGTCGAAGTGTTTAATGCAATACTTTTAAAATATAATGATATTATTTATTTAATTCATTCAATAATATATTCTATTTAATTTTTATGTTATAAAAAAATCGACTCCATCAACTATGCTCGTATATAATTCTACATTTTATAAAAAATTACACATTTGTTTAAAAAACGAGATTTCTAAGTTTAAGTAATAATTTCATATAATTTTTTAAGTAGTGTTGGTGAGTGCATCAATAAATGTAACTAAATCTTTACAAAAAATTAAGATTTTTAAATTTTAACATTTGGAAGTTGATTTTACAGCAATTCCCTTACAACTTACAACAATTTACTTTAATCCTGGTGTTTGTTCTCTTTTTATTGAAACAGCATATCTTATAAAGTGTTTTTACATTCAAATAATTTACTCAATATAAAATACCTGAAAAATAATTACAAGTCATATAATTGTTCTTTCATCGTTAATTACACATATTTACATAAAAAAGCATTACAATTAAAAATTTATGTGGAAGATCAATGAAAACAAATTAAGGAATATCGTATAAGATTTAATATATTATTAAAAAACTCAATAATATAATTTATTTTATACATTAAAGAAGTCAATTTCTGATTATTTTACTATGACTCAGAGAATACATCATTCATATTTATCACAAACGTACTTCATCATTTCGTAGACCGAAATATATATGCTAAGTGATAGGTAGATAAATCCAAGTTATTAATCTATTCTTTTCTGAATTAAAAATTATATCTTAAAAAATGAAGACAAACATCATTGCCAAATGCTTTTTTTGATATGCTATAGAATATAAATTATCTTTCATGAGACCATTTTGATCTGATTATAATTAATTAATTTATAACTAACATTGCTTGTGCGTCATATTTAGAGGCATTTCGTAATAAAACAAATTTCTACTCTTTATGAGTGACTATAACCTATAATTACCTCACAGGCTTTTTGTTGATGTTTCTAAAGTTTTTTCTTAATATTTTCTTAGCAACAGAATACTATTATTTATAAGTCACCAAAATTACATTGTAGCTAAATTTACATTGTAGTAAAATTACATTGTAATACACCATTTTTAAAACAGAATAAGGATGCAGAGACTTACTAAAGAAAAACCTAAAACTTGACTATACATTTTGCCTTAATTAATTATGATAAACACGTGGCGGTATAAGTTTTAATTATAGTATAATAATGGAAATTTACAAAATTTCAATCAATTTTATAAAAACAAGAACGAAAAATAATGCGAAGCATAGATTATGAAACACTTTCCAACAGAGCGAGAAACCTGTAACGAAACTTCACCGTTAAATAAGGGGAAAGAATATATGTAAGTAAACAGTTTAGAAAAAAACATAACACCACAGTTTTTGAAATTACCTTCCAATGTCAAAAAAAGTAGTCGAATTATTTTGTGCAGCCCTGTATATGATCAATAGATGTGATATATAGTATGATAAAATTTAGTTCAATTAGAATAATCACATTTAGCAATTTTCGACAATCGATGGAAATGCACATTTCTTTTGTACAACACACATGATCTTTTGTACAACACTGTATATTATCTGAAGACTTCTGTACATACCACCTATTAAGCTAAAAGGCAACTTAAAATTCACTTGCGTCAATTACCAAACGTAAATGACAATGTATCTTTTTTTTTTCATACACCTGTATATTAATTTATTTATATTCCACAAACTTATATTAGTCTACTAAGTATAGTTCAGCAGAAAAATGCATAAACACAATTAAAAACTATCCTTAAGCAATTCACTCCCATAGTCTGTAATACTTACAAAAAATAGCACAAGGAAATTTACAACACCAAGAGTTGCATCCGAGAGCTCCACAAAGTGCGTGCAATGGAGCTGGTGGGAGTCGAACACCGCCGGCCTGCTTCCTACGCTCTCAAGTGATTAGCGGAATGGTGCCTTAACCATTCGGCCACGGAGGCCCCACACACGTACTATGTAAAATAAAAGTTAAAAATGCAAACCAAGGTTGAAAATGTACTTATCACACAGACTGTAAATATCGCACATGTACTGTAACCAATATTTTTGTGTGTCTGTGGCGATTCATACGTGCAGGTTTCTCTAGCTGCTGCTGCTGTGGACTATCTCTTATGAGTCTAACCGCGATCTCCTTTATACATGGCCGGTGCATGACGTTTAAAACGTCACATGGAGTGGATCACTTTTATACGGCGATTGGTGCAAAACGGGGGGGGGGGGCAAGCCGCTTTGCACCAATCACCGTGCAAAAATGATCCACTGCATGTGACGTTTTAAATGTCATGCACCGGCCGTGTATAACGTAGGTCGCGGTTTAACCGAGGCTAACGAACAAGAAAGGCTACCGCGGTGCTTTACGCGTATCTTTTTTTACAGACCGCGAGAGTCACGTGATGCTCGAATCCACCAATGCAGGTGTACGGAAAGAGCATCACGTCACTCTAGCGGTCTGTAAAAAAAGATAAGTGGAATGCACCGCGGTAGCCTGTCTCTTTCGTTAGCCTCGCGGTTTAACCTACTCTAGATTTGAGTACCAGTGGCAACCCATTCATGCAGTCACTCTAGCTGCTTTGGCTGTGGGCAGGGCTACACTACATACCGGGCTTGCTCATTCATTATGATGACGTCACAAAAGGTGGCTGACTAGGAGGAAAGACATACAGCGATTGGCACAAAACGATGGGCGCGTTGCTTTGGACCAATCGCTGGTCGCGGTCAGCCACCATTTGTGACGTTTTGAGAGTGAATGAGCAAGCCCGGTATCTAGTGTTGCCTTGGCTGTGGGCAATTCTCACTAGCTCGACCTACTGGAACTGAGAAATAAAAGCACTCTAAGATCACATGACAGTGGACTTTCGAGTTCTCGACACCCCACTTCGATGGTTATGCTTTTCGATGCGAATTTTCCTGATGACAAAATCGGACGGGTTGATAACATGCAAGATCTCTCAACAAGACTAGACTCATGAGTTTTATTTGTGAATGGCAACAGTTTAAGAAACTTATATTTATACTGGTATTTTCGTTGTAGAAGACAGAGCCCTCTATGCAACCTAGAAATGATGGTTTCAGTATTTCTTTATCCGTGCAAAGCACGATAATTTAATTTCTATAAAATTCTTAATCTTATGTTTATTAGGTTAATAAAGAAGTTGTTTAACCTACATTAGTCTGGAAATTCTTCGCCCAACTTCTACACGCAACTACATTAAGCTGTGGGGATACTCTAGGATAACTTCTTTTACAGATATGCTTTTCCGCATCCGCATCCATGTCCCTGTAACTAAACGCAATGCACACAAGAGAGCAATTTATAGTGCACCTCAGTAATGCATATAATTTTCATTATGTTTGAAACAGTGAAATATCACTAAATTACACTGCAGGTTATTTTTCTCCATATAACGATGTGTAAAGGTTTTGTTCACTTTTGTTTCAACCTGTAAATGAATAATAAATGCTTTGCACCCCCATATTCTAAAAAAGCATGTTTTAATGCGCTTCATAGTTATACATCAATTTCATTATGTTTTAAATGACGTAGCATTGTCAAAATGCGTTTGAACCGATTATTCTCCATTTACTGTAATGTAACGGAATACTTTTGCTTGTCCCTGTAAAAAAAAAAAATATATATATATATATATATATATATATATATATATATATATATATATATATATATATATATATATATATATATATAAGTGCTACACATTTCTGTTGAAATAGGTAACATGCTATAGTAAACGACAGTAACATAAAAAAAAATTTCCGGACAATCGAAGGATATTTACGGGAGTTAGAGCACGGACAGACGGCAGACAAACCGAAATCATAAATACTTTTCAACAACAAGGTTGGAAAGTGTTAAAAAATATTTTAAACGCTAATACCTTTTGTAAAGAACAAAAATTTTGCCTATCTAATTATATAATTTTATTTCTTCATGAGATGCAGAACGACTTTTTTTATTCCTTTTTTGAGCTGTCATATTTTTTTACTCGCCAGTTTTAGATACACAGAAACATACTTAAGCTGAATTAACCACATTTATTAGATATATATAATAAATTAATAAAATGAAAACGGATTTTTATCTAAATATTACATATTTTTTATTTTATATGTTTCATTAGTGAATTATAAATAAATCAAATTTTTTGGAACTATAGATCACACGCTGTCTATTATAACAAAATATATTAAAAAATATATATATTAAAATCCTTTGCAGAGGAATATTACTACTAATAATAATTGAAATTTTAAATTTCAATTTGTGTATGTACGATATATAATCGATATAAAGTTTGTGCAGTTTTCAGTATACCCTCACATTTCTGAAATCAGTATTTTCAGTAAAACAGTCTATACAATAACGATCCATAAAATAGTTTATCTAAGTAGATAAACAGTTTTATTCTCAAAATATATTCCAAATTCAAGCATAAATTATGGATTATTTGTTAAAATTATATGCGAAAAACATATTTTGAAAAAAAAAAAAATACAGGGAAATTTACTTACTTCTTTTTAAACAGAATTATTCAAAACTTGCGTTGATCAATTCGCTTAGACAAGTCAGAAAAGTAAACAAATATCTTCGATAATTACAGGCTGGCTGTCTTTGCGAAATCTGCTCGACCAATCAGTTTTATTGTACACATGTCGTTGATATCCTATAGAAAAATTTATGTTTGGAATAGAATGATGTTGACGATAGATTACTCATTGAAATTCAGAAAAATGTTCTGTGAAGACATATCGGAAGTTACATAGAAGTGAAGGATCTTTGTTTTGTCTTATCGTATCTATATATTAATTAAGCATTGTTACTATCTTTGACTACATTTCTTTCTTATTTAGGAACATAAATATCTTTTATGAGTCTTTTTCAGATAATTGTAAATTTTGGCTTTGAAACGCAATTTAATTTTGTTGGTTTATTTTCTTATTTTTAGCTCAAATTACTTCATTTAATAAAACGATAGTAATTTTAGCTGAGGGATATTAATAATTTTAAAACTTGTCATCTAGAGTTATTGCCATAACTCTAAAACCCTTTGATAATAGCAATTTTAATTTTAAGGCTATTATAGGGATAAAGTAAGAAATCGAAAGCGTATCTTATATTTATTTTGAAAACAGTCTCAAATATTTTTTGTAATTCATTAGGATTGTATTAATTATGTATTAAGTATTATATGTAGCTATAAAATATGTATTTCAATAATAATAAAATTGGCAATGACACATAAATACATTGGCGAAAATTTTAGAATATGAGAAACAAAATGAAATAGTAATTATATAGTTGAAGAAGGATAAACATTACTACTTGTAAGATATGTGGAACTGCGCAACTAAAAAATGTTAACAATATAACAATAACGTATGGTGAAGAGCTGAATGAAATATTACTGTGTGCGATGATCATGACATGACTGTTACCTCAAGAGAAAGACTTTAAAGAAAGATAATTAACAGATATGTTTTATGTTATGCTAAAATGAGAAATACAGTGTGGTTGAGAACTATATGTCAAA
This sequence comes from Maratus michaelseni, assembly GCA_963931845.1. NCBI lineage: Eukaryota > Metazoa > Arthropoda > Arachnida > Araneae > Salticidae > Maratus > Maratus michaelseni. Next base: position 124,678,839 of record OZ007596.1, on the reverse strand, counting down.
AACGTAAAGGCATGAAGGGGAGACCTCAGTAAGCAGATTTTGTATAGGAATGTGGGTTCGGAAATGCAGCGTTGAGGCAGTAGTGGACGCTGTTTTGTTCGGTGGATGAAAGCGCTTTGCTCGCTTGATTCGTGATTCCCCGCACGTATAATCTTCAAGCTGCAATGCTTAAACTCTCTGCAAATGATACGGTTGTATTCCGTTCTCATGGAAAGCCCTATACATGGCTCTATACATGAAATGCTTGTCCGCAAGCTATGCATTTGTGTAACGATGCACGTTGCTTGCAATGCGTGCGGAGAATGACGATTCAAGCCAGCAAAGTGCTTTTATCCGCCGAAGTCAACAGCGTCATCTACTGCCTGAACGCTGCATTTACGCACCCGCATTCCTATATGAAAATTTCTTATTTAGGTCCCCTCTACCCCCCTTCACATTCTTGATATATAGTTCTGAACCACTCTGTATACATAGACATAGAGAAATGACATATACCCAGATAATAGTTGATCTAAAGCTTTGTAATTGTTCATTTTATAAATTTCACATTACGAATTCGCTTTAAAAATAAGACTTCGGTTTATAAATTTGAATTTTGGAATAAGTTTTTCTAATGACATTTAAAACTTTTCTCCTTTAAAATATTGAAATTTATTTTCTTTTCAAAGTTGAAATAGTGCAAAATGTAATGCTCGAAAAGAAATATTGACAAAAATATTGATGGTTGACTTGCTTATTTTTTTTTTTTTTTTACAAAAATAATAGAATATGCCATTATCTAACAATAATCCTTTTGTACCGATTCTTGTTGTATAATTAAGAAACGTTATATTTTTTTATCTTGCGTGATAAGTAGTACCTTTAGCATTTTATTTAAATCGTGTGATGCAAAGATTTGGGTACATTGTTAAAACATTTATGGTGGGTTGAACGAAATTTTGCTGTTGCAGTAGCTACAACAATAACATGGTTGTACTCACGTTCCAACATTGCGAGCTCTGGTTGAACCATAGATCCAAATTTTTGGTATGACATTTCCTCTTCTTTTGGTTGCAACTGTTACAGAACCAAAATTGGTTTCAACCCAGCACAAAATTTCTAACAGCGTACCTTTAGCTGGATTTAATGCTATCCCAACAAATGGTACAGAAATTTTTATGCTTTAACAGAATATTTGCAAATAACATAATAGAGGACGATTAAGTTATTCTATGGAACTGACAAATGTACTGGGTTTTAACGATTTTTTATGGTAAAATCTAAATTGTGTCAAGCTACTTATGATAGAAATTTCCCATGGAAAATTGTTTTTGATTATGTGTATCTAAAACAGAAATAAAATTGATTTTAAAATAGAAAACAATTTATTAAAAGAGATGAATGTATTCGGTCTAATATAGAAAAACTTTAACATAAAAAGTTTATTCATTTTAGTGTAATCTTTTAGAATTCAAAAAACAAGTCACGTAAATCTTCCAGTGTGAATAGAAAAATTTGAAATAAAACAGTCAAATAGAATATTTCAATGTAAAATTTAGCTATAAAAAAGGAAGCGGTTTCCTTTCCGCCTTTTGTGAATAAATCAATCTTGATATGTGTCTGCGGTGTAGAGGATTGTCAGAAATCTATATTATATATCTTCTTGCATTCGAATGACTAGTTTTGAAAAAAAGGGAACATATATATTTTTTATAGTTCCCTCACATATTTCTCATTTTTGCGTGATTTATTACACAATGCCGTAATTTAAGCGACCGATTGTTCCAATTGTGTTCTTCATTGTTATACATATTTTTCTCTAGTTTACAATCTTTTCTAAAGGATTTATATTTTTCGTTTAGTTTGGGTGCATTAATAATTGACAATTTATTTGGAATTCCTCCAAGATTTATTTTATTTTTTCTATTATAATTATTGAGCTGTTTTCTTCATTCTCATATATATTTTTGTGTAGTTTACTAGTTTACAATATTTTGTAGAGGATATTTAATTTTTCCTTTAGGTTGAGCGCATCAATAATTGATCATTAAGTGGAAATTCCTAGAAGTATTATTTTATACTAGCAAAATACGCCCGCTTCGCTGGTCAATTTCTCTTAACGCACCTTTAATCAAACGAAATATTGACCTTCAATTTGACCTTGTGTTTTAAAATCATATGGACCTTTACTTAGAATGTGCTTCAGCATTTATGAAAACGATACGAACGCCATTGCGTTATTACATTTTTAATGTGTCAGACAAAATTTGGGCTGTTAAGGGCAAGCTGTTTTCGTTGATCACTTACAGTATGATTTGGTAAATAACGATAAAAGGATATGCTATATACTATAACCATCCTTGAAAACTCATCTAATAGTGAAGGTTCCGTCAAAATTCATTCGGCAGAATATTTTTAAAAGGCTAAGCTTTCATAATCGGGTTCATCTGATTACTATAGTCATCAATATACATACGTAAGGACACATTGCTGTTATCATTATCTTTTTATGCGTGAAGGTTTCACTGTGGTAAAGGTTCACTGAAGGTCAATGATTCCATTGTAAAATTTGGTAATTTTTGAAATTTAATATTTGAAAAACGGCATAATTATTAGTTTTGAAATTCAATATTTGAAAAATGGCATTAGATTTGAAATTTATATCAAGAAAAATACAATTTTTTACCTTTCTAACGCCATTTGTCTAACAATTTTGTGACAAATACTTTTCGAGCTATTAATTTTTTCAGTAACTTCAAATGTTTCATTTTCCGAGATTAATCTGTGGCAACAATTAGCGAAAATCCCAGTCGTCAGCAACACATACATTTTTATTAAAGAGGATTGTTTAATATAATTACTGACACAGTTTGTGCAAACATACTGAAATTCCAATTAATGTATGAAGAATACTGATCTAAAAAAATTCACGCTTCCTTTACTACTATTTAAATTATTAAAACTATAATTTGTTGAAAATGAGATAGCATTAATAATCGAAAACATGAACCCAGTAATTGACCGTGCTACAGCAGTAATTAACCGCATTTTTTCAATGTAAAAATCAAAAATAAATGTCTGTAATAAAACATCACTGTTTACATACATATATATATCACAGACAAGCAAATATAGTTATATTATATATTATGTATTATATGCTGGCATGTAAAGATATTTTTTATCCTTTCAACTTTTGAAAGACTACAACTACAGTCATAAATATAGTTTTTATGTATAGTAAAAAGGGTTTTTCCCTATTCGATGAGTGTGATTACAGTGATTCAAAGCGGCAAAGTAAACATTTAACGCACTAATTTTGAAAATTTTAGGAGATGTGGGAATTTACAAATATTTACAGCAAATGTCGAATTAGTAGAAAAAGATATTTAATGCATATAACTGTGAAACATAGTACGTTTGCAACACTCTTTTGATTTTTGGTGATTCTCAAAGCAATTACGTCGTGATAGTGGTCATAAAGGAACTGCTATTTGTCACTTCGTGCATTTAGTGTCTCAATCAATAATTCTTCGTAGTTTTGTTTAGTGAAGGTTATATTGTCTTCTTTTTGACGTGTTTCATGACATAAAAATTTTCAATATCGCAATTAATAAAATAAATGTAATTAAAAAAATGCTTTCATTAAAATTCACAAAAATTTCAACTTATATTATGAAGCACAAATATGTGCATCGCTCAATGCTGACTTCATAATGATGCGAGCAACAATGTGGTTCATATGTATGAATGCTGCAAAAATGGTGCTAATTTTTCAATTAATATTAAACAATCGTAACGTTATTTCTATGAGGAAAAGGCAAGTTTTGGGCGTATGTTTGCCCCCCTCCCCTTATAGAGCCAAATTAAAAAAATCAATGCCTAATTCATGTATTGCCCTCAGGAATACATATATATTCCAAATTTCAAATCTCTATGTCAGCAGGAAGTGCGTGAAAAATGCGTAATAATATTTGACTGCCACATACATACAGAAATGTAAGCTAAAAAGAAAGCATGTAAAAATGATTATTATACGCGTTCTATTACTAGCATTCATGTGCACAAGGAGTCATTTCCTTAACCGATGTTACTATACAACTTTGTAATTGGCTGCTTTTCTGTCTCTCCTACAGTTTTTTAGATAAAAAAATTAACTTCTGAATTTCTTAGTGCAAGTAATATTATCAAATATCTCATAGCCACTTTAATACATCTAGACAATATTCGTATTACTATAGTTGTTAATAAAAGGTTAAACAATTATGAGGTACATTTAGTTCGTATATTTAACTCCGATGTAAACCAGATTGTTTAAAATTGAGACGCATAAATATTCAAATAATATTCCACAATAGGATTATATATTAAATGGAGAATTTTATTTTAGAGTGTCATATGAGAAGAAGGCTGCAGCAGATACATCCTAAAGCGAGCAGCAACAACAGAAAAAGTTATATATTTTGTCCCACGCAGACACAGATCTTTACGATGAAACTGTACATATTTTTTGTAAAAAGACACAGTTGGGTAGATTACGTGTAAATTATAATTCAATTTAAAACCGTATTGAAAAATAGCAGACATGGCGTCCATGTGCGGCGTGCTACATTTGTCTGTTCATTGCATGTATGCCCAAAGAAAGATATGTATCAAAATACATAAGAAATTATTAATAAATTAGATTCCTGAAGCACCTTTATGGGATATCGACGATTTAAACGACTTTTATCAATCTTGATTTAAATGTTTTTCCAATATTTAAATATGCGTTTTAATGTGCAATATCATGAAAAATGAAGTAAAAATTAATGTATAAGTAGTCCAGTTAATTAAATTAAAATCTTTAACGAAATGTTCATTTGAAATAAATATATATATATGTTCATCTAATACACAATATAAGTACGATTTCATTACATGAAGATACACAGCTATTGGGGAGAACTAAGAATTATGGATTTACTCAGATATTCTCGCTCATATATTATTATCAATATAAATATAGTTCTTCAAAATGCGATAAATTGAAGATAAGTTGCCATTTAAGAATGAAACGAATTTTATAAATAGTTTCGACATGTTCAATTTAAACAAGAGATTTAAATGTAGGCTTAAATAATTTGTGCTTGAAAAAATGTAGGCTTAAATAATTTGTGCTTAAATAAATGTAGGCTTAAATAAGTTTTGCTTAAATAAATGTAGGCTTAAATAATTTGTGCTTAAATAAATGTAGGCTTAATAAAATTTTTGAAATGGATCGCTAGTAAAATATTTCTCGAAAACTCTTATAGAAGAATATGCTTATGAATATGCACACAGTCTTACATTAAATCATAAATCTTCAGATTTCAATGATTTAAAGGTCTACTTCAGATAACATAAATTAGACTAGTATATTTATAAAGACAACAAGCAGATTACACCTCAACTTGGATAAATTTGAAATTCAAGGTAGAGAAATACACGATAACAGATTGAAAATATGGAATTTTAGAAAATATTTAATGTGTGGTGCTTAGTTTTGTGTTAATACAGAAGCACTTCTCCAGCATGTTTCGTTTATATTTTTTGGTAGATGGTCATTTTGATCTTATTTATCTTATCATTTATCTAAATCGGATACTAATTATTTCTATCTATATATTATTTTATTGAATTTTTTTAGCGTAAATTTTGACGTTAATTTCATTATAAAAAGTATATTCTAAATGTATGAGAATGAATAATTCAACAAAAACGACTCAAACTAAATAAGATAAAGCTTTTATACGTTTCTCCTTTACTGATGAAACCGCCGTCATTTGTCTAGACATTTGGTCGTCAACAATGAAATTGTTTACAATGAATTTAATTCTTAAGGAATGGGAACAGAAAATAAATGGCTGGAAGCTGTCACACAGCGCAGTAAATATTTCCTAAATACTGCTTTATCGTAAATATTTGCGCAAAATGTCTGGTTTTCTGTTTTTATACATAGCGAATGTCCTAGGATATGTATTTCACACAAGTAAAATAGATGTATTATTAAGAAAATATATGTATGTATGTGCGTGGGCGTAGAATTAATAGATTTTTGTTTTGGCATTAATTAATGCTGTATATTATATATTAATGGTGTATATTATATATATTATATATAAATTTTATTTTATTTTATTTTATTTATTATTTATATTAATTTTAGTTTAAATTTATATATTAATTTTAAAAATCTTAATTTTATCTTCTCAGATATTAGCTAGTACAAAGTAGTGAAAAATTCGTCGCACACTCAACACCGCCTCTAATCTAAAATCAACATTTTAAAATTGTTTGGAAAGTTATACACAAATGTCTTTATATCGATTAGTTACTTTGGAAAATGCTTTTTGTGAAAATCAGATATTGGTTATCATAATATTATATTAAATCAGATATAAAATTTTAAGAGTTTTGAGTTATTTAAATTGCACAGTTATATTAAATTCTGGCTATACCCGATCGTTCTATGTCAACATTAACTAAAGTTTGCTGGATTCTTCCATCGCTATATCTGATAAATGTCAACATCGAATAAACATTTTCTTTCAAAGAATTATATATATTCTTTAATGTATTGACTTCTTTTAATGATTCCACTTCTTTTTTATTCAGACGTTCTAATATCTGCCACAGCATTGTTTGGAAGTAAATATTTATAAAATCACAGGAAAAACTTTTTATCTCTTTCCAAATAAGATAATTATAAATTGCTTCGCTAAATATAATTAAATGAATGTTTAAATAAATAGAAAGTGCATTATACAAAAGACATTTTTTCGCCCTTGTTGAGTTATTACCAACACAATGCTGATTTAGACAACTAAAAATGTCAAATGTCATTACAAATTCTTAAAAACTATGTTAGAAAAAAACCTTCAATCTGAGTTAACTTACTTTTTTCACAGAGAAATACCTTGCCACATTAGCGTTCTTAAGGGAAAACAATATGATGCCAAATGCAAAGTTTCAGGTTTTAAGAATTACTTGGTTTTGAATTAGACCGAAAATATATGTTTAAACTTTAAATTTAAAGACCATTCTACTTTAATATTGTAATAAAAATAAAATGTGTCATATGTTAATCTATATTAGAATTAAAAATTTGTATATATATTAGGGCACTAAAAAGAATAACCTTAATCTTTTCATTTTCCTGATATTATATTCTTTAAGTTTTAATTTTTACCTAACGATATTTAAAATACAATGTCGTATATTTTCTGGAGAATTCCTCTTTTTAATCCAAAACTTGTTTTTTTATAATTTTTTAGATATTTATTTTTCCATATATTTTTCAACTGTCTCATTCCGTGTAAGCACATGATTCGTACGCGTTTACGTTCCCACTTACTTTTTTCCTTTCAAATACGAATATTTTCACCGATAAAATTTTGGTAGAGATTATATACAGCGATATTTTCTTTATCTAAATATTATTTTTTCTTAAATTTATAAAACGGATATTTGTTATCTAAAGTAAACGAAAATACACTGGCCTCCAAATGTTAAGGTACAACCAGCCTTTTGTATCTAATTTGAAAACGAATGAACGTAAAAGCATTAAATTTAGAAGAATTGTGCTATTTATTTATTTTCACTTCTTAATAACATGACGCATGATTTACCAAAAAAAAATATGTATATATATTATTTTCAAAAGTTCACTCTGAAAAAAAAAACATAAATGACAGATTTTTGTGAAAAAAATTAAATAAACCGATTTTAATAAGGTATGTGCCCAACCCTACTTGTAATGCATTTCTGGCATCGATATTCCTTACTGTCAATTAAGTGATCGGACATTGTAATGGGAAAGAAAACCCAAATATGGAGCCGAGCTTGTTCGGGTTCATTTAAAGACTTCGGAGGAAGACTTACGGCAGCCACCTATTTCCCGAAGATGACTACCCAAAGATGCACTATACATAAATTTTTTCTTATGCATAATTTTTTTCTTTAAATTGCTGCAGAAAAAAAAGTTATTTTAAATTTCGAATTTTTTGCAATTTTTGAAAAAGGTTTTCAAGGAGTTTTTATAATCACATTTCTCAACCCGGTATCTATATCAAAAATTCGTTTTTTCGTATGTATTTTGTTGACAGCGATTTTCGACAACGATTCCGGGTAGTTTTTATATATATTTTTTTTCAAACCTGATTATCATTTTTTAGAATGCTATCAATTCTCAAGTAAACATTTGCCTGTTCAACAAACATGTTTTACAGACAAACATGTTAAATCAATAGCATCAATATTAGCTATTAAAATCTGGAGAAATGCTTAAGTGATACTAAAAGAAAACAACAAAAGGCTTAAAAAATCTTTTTAATGATCCAACATACGTTTCAACGCTCATTACGGCGTCATTTTCAAGAAAATATAATGCTAAAACAAAGTATTCTTGCAAATTTTGAAAATAACATTGAAAACACGAATCACGAGACCCAAACATGTAAAAAACGAGAAAAACAGGTGCTTGAAGTAGCCAACTGTAATCGTGAAAATTATATTTCGCTATTGCTTTTTAAAAACGGAAAGTATATCGTGCCAAATTTTAGGCAATTCAAATGAGGCGGATTCATTGCAAATTTTTACGTTACGCATGTAGATTTCTATTGATTCATGGATAATGGATGGGAAGTAGGCTCTTGATGGGTAAATTATTTTACTATTTTTAAAATCAATTTCTATTGCTTCGGTTCTATGTAGTCGTGCCAGTGCTGTAGTACTCCTGTTATATTTGATATATGCTATATGTTCTTTTAATCTTGTTATTCTTGTTATATCAATATTAGCATTAACATTAATATTATTTTGTTACACTTGCATGCATAAATTCAAATGTTTAATTGGGAATTATTAGTATCCTAAAAAACGATATTCCAAATTGAGAAAACTTATTAATGCAGTATAAAAACTACTAAGGAACCTGTCCGAAAATCAGTCGCAGAAAATGAGACTTTGCTTTTGTAAATGCTTCTTTAAATCTTGATAATATATTTGTTTCTAAGATTAACACAGATAATAAACGTTTGACGTTTTCAATTGACGTTTTTGTATATTTTCATTCGTGGTATAATACATTTTCGTAGATTAAGAAACGTTTGTCAATTTTTACATAGTAAAAATAACTGAATACTTAATAAATAAATAAATAACAATTCAAGTGATATATTTGTATTGACATTATTAATTACAGTTAAATGCAACTAAGAACAGTTGCATAAAAACAGAAGACTAACATACAGCAACATAGATTGCTCTGTGCACGAGATAATGGCAAATTCTGACAAGAAAAGATTAATGAATCAGATTTGTCTATTAGTCATCACATCTTCATAGGAGATTTAGAAAAAAGATGTGAAGCTATATCTGTTTTATCTTATATATATCATAATATATTTTTCAAAATTCTATTATATTTAGTCCATTAGCACAGTCATATTTTATGGATTCTACGAAAATTAGATTACTGAATTCATTTTTTACGATGAACACGTTTCATGATTGGATAACTCAAAATATGTACTAAATGACTGATAGACAAATCTGAATCATTAATATGTTCTTCTCAGAATTCACCATTATCTCGTGCACAGAAGAAAGGAAATCATTATTACTAAATTCTATGGGATGTCATAACGATAATAAACGATTTTTCATTTGATGATTGTGGTCAAATTAGAAGATATTTATCTTCATAGCTAAGATTTTTGCTGTCATATTTGAGAAACAAAGGTGGAATTTAAATCTTGTGATAATTAAAAGTAGCCTATAATAATTTCTATGCTTTTATTTTTTTGATTTTTTAAGTTTCCAAATTATCTTTCTTATAAAAATGTTTACCTTTCCTTAGTGGCATCTTTCTTTTATTAATTTGTCACCTAAAATTTCTGCGTGATTATCATTTCTTAAGGGGATGGTGGACGTTAAACTTGAATTATTTTATTTTTCATCATAGATATATGAAATTTTGTCCATATATGGATTTCAACATAAGTATATAGAATACTTTAAGGAAATTTCCTAATCTTAATATAATTTCAAGATTAAAAAAAAAAAATTAATTTATAAACCAAATTTTTAAATGCTCCTTGCGTCTTAATTTTTAAGATATTTCCCCGATTTAGCATTTGGATCACTTAAAACTATATTATAAACAAATCTGTGTATCAGTTTTTTAATCCCCCGAATAGTTAATTTTTGAAAGATTTTTTCTAAATTCCATTCCGATTTTCATCAAAATTTAGCATTTTAATACGTTATAAATCAATTTAATTATCTTAACGAAGTTTAATTATAAAATCCCTACACAGTTTCTTTGTACACAGTATCAGGATTCGTCCTTATCAATTTCATGAATTTTGAACCAAAATTAAGACGCGTGGAGCATTTCAAAAATTTAAAGAACGTGTAAAATCTGTTTTGAAAAAAAAAAAAAAAAAACATGTATAAAGTTTACTAAAGCACCGAAAAATTCATTGTGTACATAATTAAAACGCTTGTAAGTATGCGAAAAATTATCGCAGCTGCATGAAGTTTTTCTCAAATGGTTCAGTACAAACTGAAGAATAATAATACACATAAAAATAAATTTAGATTTTTGGGGCGATTTTTGATCAAATAAAGGTCCACGGTCCCCTTAAGGGATTTGGTACATGGATCATACACTTCTTTTAACTAAGAATATTTTATTCTATATTAAAAATATTTTGGAAATACGATTTGCAGCAAAAAAGAAAAAAAAGTACTCACGTCATTTTAAGCTTGTATGATTGCGTTCTAAAACATGCATTGACGATTATTTATCAATGTATTTGTAATCGAAATATTCAGGTACTTCCCACAAAAAAATGAAATTTGTCAAGATTAACAAAAAATCTTAAAACGTAAAATCTTGTAATGCCCATACACTTTGCATAAAAAATACCACGAGTGTCATGGTTAGAAAAAAATGAACTCGCGTTTTACATTAACACAGAGTCGAAAATATTATCACCATTGAAAGAAAAACATTTACATCCGGATGCAATCTTGAGTATACGCAAACACAAATATACGTGGGTCGATCTAGAAGTAAGGTTCCCAAAGAGCTCCAGCCGCACGCGAAGGTGCCAGGCGAAATACTGCAACAGCATTGTGCGCGGCTGTTCCCGCACTCGCGATTCCCCCACTCGCGATTTATTGTTTAAATTATATTAATATGAATGATAACATAAAAATAATTTCATTTACTTATGAAAGGAAATGAATGCAAAAATGATAAATTATGCACATTGTTAGTAAGGGATGATGATTAGAATGACAATACATTTCCACTATTTTTTTTATATCGAGTAATATAATGTAAGAAAAACATGTAATACATGATTGAAACCATAACAATCCATTTAAGGCGCGGATGATTATATTATAGAAAAAATGCACAGTGTACATTAAATATTATACATATACAGGGTTACTTTTAATTAACCTACAACTTTAAACTGAAATAACTTCTCAGAGCCTCACTAGATGACAGCAGGAATGCGTGCAGTATGAGAGGGTATAAAAGGAGTTTGTTTAGTGGTAGTTCCACGTAATTTTGAAAATGTCTCCCAAAGCGTCATATTCAACTGATGATCGCATTTTTATTGTTAAACATTGATATTTATAAGGGAAAAATGCAACACTATTTCTACGGAGGTGGTCTTCAACATTCTGAAACCGACCTAAGACTTCTAGAGCATTGGTAAGAGATCTGATAAGATGATAAGAAAATTGACCACCTTATTCACCAGATATGAATCTATACGATTTATAACTTTGGGATAATATGAAATATTTTGTTTACAAGAAGAAACCGACAGACCTTATTAGCCTCAAAAGTTCCATAATTGACTCATTTTCAAGAATAAAAAAATATACACTCGATTTTGCTACTGACAACTTTATAACTAAGTTGCGCTATTGTATCACCTCTGAAGGTTCTCACTTTGAAAACTTTATCCATTAAATTCCTTTTCCACGTTCTTTTCAATAAATAAATGTTTGTAGTGTTACCTGCAACAACTCAAGAATTATTTCAGTGAAAAGTTTTAGGTTAATTAAAAGTCACCCTGCACTTGCTTACGTATAAGGAATGCATAACGTTCTTATTGTTTCAATTGATTAAGCCAAAGACATATTTTTATTCACAAAAGCTACTCAGACGTCGTATTAACACGATTTTTACCGGTGTCAAATGTCGCCTTTCAATTTTTTTTTTTTTTTTTTTTTTTTACTTTACTTGTACGTTTTCGGAGTAATAAGTGAAAGAATAAGTGCTCAGTGCGTTGAAAACGTTTTGCATTTATTTTAATCTAAAAAATACAATGCAAATAACCATCCATTTACACTTCTTAAAGGTGTGAAGTAGTGCTCCCGATGAGATACGTATTTTAGTTTACGTTTAATCGATTTTCGTATATACGTATAATACGTACATAACAAATACGTATCTCTTAAACTATACGTTTAAACGTATCCGGATACGTATAAGCGTATATCGGTTAAACGTAAAATTCAAGTATACGTTTAATTCAAATATACGTACATTTCAAGTAACGTATTTACTTTTAATATCAATGGACCTCATCAATCTTACGTCACTGAACGGAGACCAAGCTGGAAACCGGTTGCATTACTTTAGCAATCTGCATAATATATATTTCATACATAGAATCTTGTGATTTTTACCTATAAATAATTGTTGTAAATAGTTGATACAACGAAAATAAACACTTTTTGAGCAAAGGAGGGGAATATTTACACGTTTCAGATTTGTTGCTTACCCTTATTAAATAGGTTTTTTCTTTAATAATAATAATAATAATAATAATAATAATAATATATTATATATATTTGTGTGTGCGTATACTCAAGATTGCGTCCGAGTGTAAATGTTTTTATTTCCATGGTACTAATGTTTTCGACTCTGTGTTAATGTAAAACGCGAGTTAATTTTTTTTTAACCATGACACTCGTGGTATTTTTTACACAAAGCGTATGGGCATTACAAGGTTTTACGTTTTAAGATTTCTCGTTAATCTTGACAAATTTCATTTTTTTGTGGGAAGTACCTAAAAATTTCGATTACTAATAGCTTGATAAATAATCGTCAGTACATGTTTTAGAACACAATCACACATGCTTAAAATGACTTGCCTACTTTTTTTCTGTTTTGCTGTAAATCGTATTTTCAAAATATTTTTAATATAGAATAAAATATTCTTAGATAAAATAAAAGTATTACTATGAAATTGGAATTGGATTGATCAATATCAGTATAAAATGCAAAATCAATCTATGTCTGTGTTCTGCGGCCGCATGCAAAAATAATGTTTCGCGTGAAATGTCCGTAAATGAAAAGAAGCGTGATGATTCATGTTTGTAACATCATTTGCGTGTGTTGCAGACATGCGAAAGGTAGCTTCAAAGCCACTCTCTACGTCATAGTAAAACATTTAATAATTAATAGTTCAGTTTTGTGGGAGGAAAACAACGAATCTCTAAACTAAAAAATATATATATTTCGAATTTATTTTTACTTTTTCTTTTTCAATTAACAGCTACCTACACTGGAACCACAAGGCAGGTAAACTCGAAGCCATCGTGGTAGTTTGAACAGGGAAGGGATCATGATGGCCCCTATAAACCGCGAGAATGCACTCCAACGGGTGTTTGCCAATGTCTCTGATGCGCAGACTAGCAGGAGAAGGTATCTCTTTTCACGCAAGGAACGAAAAACGTTTAAATGTTTATACATTTAAATGCTGGGGTAAGTTTTGTATATACTGTTCCGTATCATACGCGTATTTTTTACAATTCTCAACAAATATTAAAATTACATTAAAACCGACTAATAATACGATAAAATATTCATTGTAATTTAGAAACTGATCTGAAGTAATCGATACTACATTTATGAAATATAATCTCATTACAAATTACTGATACTGATGCTTTTACTTACATTAAGAACTTCCCTACAGTCACAGTGTTTGAAAGCGCTCTAAGTCTGCCAAATAGTATATAACAAAGCAGAAAAGCTGAGGAACAAAGGTGTACCTTAAAAAAAAAATTTAACCAGTAATGTTCAACCGATTGCCTGTGAGCTATTTATAAACACTACTTCTGAATAGCAACCATCGCCTTATTTAAACTCTGAGATTCTGAAATTAAATACAGCGAATTTTACATCTTGAAATTACGGTTTTGTTATTTTTGTTACCTCTGCGGCTTAAGAACCACATGTTGTAAATCCCAGACCCGAGCACATTACTTCTAGTAAATTATATACATGCAATATGTTAAAAAATATATATATTTCTATCGACATTGAACGTAAGCCAAATTAAAATTTTAAATTTCCATTAATAACAGTTAAAATCATCTATAAGATATTATGTAGGACATAAATAATGAGAAGGGAGATTTTCGTCTTGAGATTATTCACCAAAATTCCTGTCAAAAATGAAATGGAATATTAGTTAAAATGTCAATTTAAAACAAAGAGACAAAAAAGTAGTGAATTTAATTTGCATAGTTAAAATAATCTAGTTGAATATACATGGTGTTTCAGCACAATTTTTACAAACTTTACGAGGTGATACACTACAACAAAAGATTTTTATATAGAAAACCAGGGTCGCAATCTACTCTTTTGGTCAAACAGGACGCTTCACTTCAATCTGAGTACGAATTTTTTGACATAAATTTAATAATAAAGAAGGTATTTCAATGATATTTGCAACTTCTTTTGTGCAAAATACGATGGAATCACGAAAAGTGCAAGAAGTGCATAGTAAGTTGGTCGGTGCACCGTATATAATGCCAACTACATTACGAAAAGTCTATTGCCTACTTTAGCGTTAATTGAATAGGAATATTGCGACTTCCATTACATTAAATGTAACAATATCGCGAGATGTGGTGGAACTGGCAACCATCAGCCTCGAAATAGTGCTAAATTAGACTATCTAAGACTTTTCGTAATGTAGTTGATATTGCAGTTGATATTGTTGATATTGCCAAGCGCATTACTGTGTGCTTCTAGCACTTTAGGTGATTCTATCGAATTTTGCACACAAGAAGTTTATTTTCTTGTAAATATCTAAAATATCTTCTTTATTATTAAAGTTATGTCCAAAAATTCGACCTCAGATTGAAGTGAAGTGCCTTGTATATTTGAATAAACGAGTAGATTGCGACCCTGGTTATAAAAATTGTTTGCTATTGTGTGGTCTACCACATCTTAAGGTTTTTAAACATTGTGTTGAAATACACTGTATGTGGAAAACGCCTTTAACTGTGTACAATTTGTAATAAAGTATCACGTTATTTCAGTAGAATGTTACAAAATGTTTTTGTACTTTTTCAGCAATTCTGAAATCCGCCACACTAATAGATGACATAGATATTTATGTTTTAAAATTTAAACAATATATCCGCTCTATGGGCAAAAACAATTTTATGCATAATCGTTCAAAATACAGTGAATTATAATAGCAAAAAAGGAAAAAAAAGGTTCTCAACTGAAGTGTGCTTCCAATTTTCATATTTTTCCTAAATTTCAGTTTTTGTTCAATTTCAAAATACCAGATTTATGATTATGAATATTTAAAGATGCAAAAAAAAAAAAACTTTGATATGAATAAATCATTTCTCTTCAAAATAGCACCCTAAAATTCAAGAAACAACGTCACGTAAATCTTGAAGCCTCAAAAAAAGAAGAAAAAAAGAAAAAAGAGCCTAAAGCCGTCAAAAGGAATATTCGAATTTTAAATTTAGCCGTAGAAAGGAAGAGTTTTTCAAGGCATCCTTTTTGAATAAATTGATCATGATAGGTGTCTGCGTCTTAGAGAATTGTCAGAATTTTGTATCATATATATAGTTCTTTTTTATTCGAAACTGCGTACATTTGAAATTATAACTATTTAATTTGTTTTTAATGTAACTTTCTAATACTTTATTTTAAACTCTTTAACAATGTTTTTTTTATAATATAATTTATGATTTTGGTATTTCTGATATTGAAACAAATATTTGCTACACTTACAAAAATCATAAATTACACATGTAAAAAAAAAATAGTTCGTTAAAAGTGTTAATATTAAATTATTTTTATGCTTATTAATATTTTATAAAACATCAATTAATTTGTAAAACACATTGAATACTGTACACAAAAAAAATAGGAATTTGGGCTACATCTTAGATCTAATATTATGCAAAAAATATAGAGTATAGATCTATTTTAAGAAGATTCTGTAAAAATGCACAATTGTCATTACGTGATAAAGTGTCATCAACATTTTAAAGTTAAACGACACTTTTAAGTAATCAGTGCAACATTAATTATTTTTTACATAATTATTTGTAACAAATTTGGTACACTTATAATAGATATAACTTACACATATAAAAAAAAAGAAATTAGTTCGTTAAAAGTGTTAATCTTTAATTATTTTAATGCTTATTATTATTTTATAAAACATCAATTATTATCTAAATAGCTGTGTGTACTGTACACAAAAAATAAGAATTTGGGATATAACTTAGATCTAATACTTTGCAGAAAAAACACTTTTAAGTGGTCAGTGGCAACATTAATTACTTTTTACGTAATTGTTTGTAACATTTCTGTCACACATTTCAATGTAAAGTGTTTGCAACAACATTTCCTAATTAAACACATTGTAGGAAAAAAACTTCATTTACAAGGATACATTTTAGTCTGTGGTTAATAATTGTGGTTAATAATAGATATAACTTACACATATAAAAAGAAGAAATTAGTTCGTTAAAAGTGTTAATCTTTAATTATTTTAATGCTTATTATTATTTTATAAAACATCAATTATTATCTAAATAGCTTTGTGTACTGTACACAAAAAATAAGAATTTGGGATATAACTTAGATCTAATATTTTGCAGAAAAAACACTTTTAAGTGGTCAGTGGCAACATTAATTACTTTTTACGTAATTGTTTGTAACATTTCTGTCACACATTTCAATGTAAAGTGTTTGCAACAACATTTTCCTAATTAAACACATTGTAGGAAAAAAACTTGATTTACAAGGATACATTTTAGTCTGTGGTTAATAATTGTGAATATTAGGGAACGAAAAATTGGGTGTCATATGAATAACATTTATATGCTTCAATGGTATTTAATAAAGTATGTTTCGGTTGCATGAAATTTTTATACTTACTTTAGAGTGACGATATAAATTAAGAACCTTACACAGTTTGAACGTATCGATATCTATCTATCTATCTATCTATCTACATATATATATATATATATATATATATATACAGGGTGTCCATAATTAAACGATCCTACTTTAAAGTTGTCTACAGGCGAAACTATTGATCAGAAAGTTGTGAAATTTTGTGAAGGACATAATGAGAGAGTGGGAATTTGTTTAAGCGAAAAAAAAATTAGTTCAAAATTCCGCCACCAGATGGCGTTTTTAATGAATTTAGCATACATTTACGATAGTTTACATATTTTATTGCAACAAAATATGTTCCATATGATGGCCATCATTTTCAGCTACCATCTGGGATCATAAGATAGCATGTTCCATAGTTGAGCGCAGTGTGTTCTGGGAAATGCTAAAAACATGTCGCGAAAAAAGTTTTGTTCATCATGTTTTGTTGTAATAAAATTTGTAACCTATCATGTAAATATATTCTAAATGTGTAATTCTTTAAAAAAACGCCCTCTGGTGGCAAAATTTGGAACTAAATTTTTTTCGCTTAAACAAATTGCCATTCCTCCATTATGTCCTTCACAAAATTTCGCAACTATCTGACGGATAGTTTCGTCAGTAGATAACTTTAAAGTAGGGTCGTTTAATTATGGACACCCTACTATATATATATATAGTAGGTACAAGTTATAAATAGCGTTTGTATTCAACAAACATTTCCTATTACAGTGCTTCGGATACGTAAGTGAGTCTGGATTGTTAAATTTTGTTTTCATTAGAAATAAGCATTTTAGGCTTAAATGGATTTCAATAGATAACTATTAAATTTTAGTAATCAATAGACACAATAAGCTGATCGTGAGAGATTGCTGTGGTTTTTATGGGTTGTGAAAATTCTACTTTATCATATAGCCTCTTGTCTTCAAATTAAAATGCTCTTTTATTGATATTGATTTTATTGTTTTAAGCTTTAATTCTAATAATTACTTTTTGATTTTTTAGAAATATTTTTTACACCTTCAATTATTTATTAATGCAATATTTCTAATATAAAACAACGATTTATATCTTCCAAAATACGCTGAAAACCATAAATTTAGACAAGAAAAATAAATATAATTCTTTAAAATAATTTAGTTTAGATTTTTGCAATGTTCATTACGTGATAAAATTTTCAAATGTTTTCAAACTAAAATTGTTACTCACACTAAAACGGAAAATTATGACTATGCACTGTCTTTTGTTTTATTTTTAAAAGACAAAAATTGCACTATTTGAAAAATGATTTCATAAATATAGTATTTGTGCCAATAAAATATGCTGTAGAAACCTGTTTACTGTAATACGGAATAAAAATTATTAAATCTGAAAACAATTTTAAAATATTTCTTTCGATTTCATTCTGTTGTTTTTAAAAGTTATTTCAGAAAAGAATTAATCCATAAGTGTACAGAAACAGACATATGCTTATAATTTATGCTTATGATAATAAACTATTTAATATATTACATAAGTGCTTATTTATATGTAATAGTACGTTAATTTTCAGTGCATTTGGGTATGTGTGTGTGTTTGTTGTAAATGTATTTAAATACATTGTCCTAAATAATTAATATCTTATCAATTATCTTCTTGCCGTACGTATTATCACTATTTCCTCATCCTCTGAATATTCTCCATTTTTTAATTCAATAGTAATGCACTTGATCTTTGTTCTATTAATTGTTTTTTACTTATTTCATTTTAATCTGTTCTTCTATTACAGATGTACAATTTCATTTGCTGTCTTGACTTTATTTTGGCTCCAGGTGTGACTCGGAACTATTTAATTGCATTTAGAATTTAAATGGTTCTGCGAGATAGAACTGTGTGTTTAATTTGATTTCATTACTGACCAACGGAAGATCGTTTAATCATTAATGACTCTTTAAAGTAATAAATTTATAAATGGAAATTACTGTAGGGTAAATTACTGAGGAAATTCTAATATTTTGTCAGTTTAATATTGCAATGTCATCACTCCTATGGTGAATCTCATACAACAGATATAGATAACGTTTTATTCTCTCTATTTCGTATTCATTGATATTATCATATTAAACGTCGATACATCAGCATTATACATAAAAATATACAAGAAATTTGGAAATTTTGAGGAAAAATTTAAATTGAAATTTTTTTTTTTTTTTCAAAATCACATTTCTGAAAAATTCTCGGAAAGATAATACATCTACTTTAAGTAATTAAATTTAAACCAGATTTCAACATTTATACTTTTGGTAAATTTATATGGGAAGATTTAATAAATATTATTCAATTTAAATCATCGCTTTGATGCGTTTTTTAGGTTATTAATTTGATTTAATTAATTTTGGTGATTAAATGAAAATTTCATAGATATACAATAGTGAGGAACCTTCTTATATAAAATCTTATCCATTTTTGCATTTATTTTACTCTGATACGTGGAGTCGGAAGTAAAGATTAAGAGCATTTTGTTCTAGTACGTGACTACATTGATTTTGACACTTTGCTTTTAAATACTTATTTGGCACTATGCTTTCATATGCTCGCAAAAATAATGGTCTTATATGAAACCAGAAAGAACAGATGAAACATTTTTATAACAATTTTCGATAGTTTTATTTTTCATAACAATCTAAAGGAATATTACAACAGCTGTATACTTTAAATAATATGATCATTACGCTTCCTTTTTACTTACCCACCACACATGGTATGGGGTAAATCTTGCAATCGTTTTATAAATCGAAATATTTTGACGGATTTACCCGTTTTAGACACTGGAGATTCCAAAAAACATATTTTTAGAAGAAAAAAATTGGCCGTCCGTCTGTCTGCGTGTGTGTCTGTGTGTCTGTAAACGCTCTATCTCCCGAACAAATTGAGATAGAGACTTGGAATTTGGTATGTACTTAGTATGTAATAATGGGAAGAAGCTTATTGAATTTCAGTAACCTCGCTTATTCGGAAATATTTTTTTCGGACTCTTGAAGTATTCGTTCTGATAAAAGGTATATAAAAAATTTCGAAATTGTTTATTTTAAGGGGTGTATATAAAAGACAATAAAAAAACATAAATTTTGCATAAAGAACAAAGTTGATCGGATAATTAGTTGTCGAGATATTTGTAATCCTATTTACCACGGTCTTCAATTTTTCATGACCCTGTATTTCATTCAAATTTCAATTCAAAGATATATTTTAATTGCAAATGAGAGGCTTAATCCGACGCAGTAAACCGTTTGTTAATATGACTATCATTTTTGGCGTTATAAGAATGTTTCTTTTACGCAATTCAGTAATAGAGCAGTTAAAATTTATGACGTCATCAAGCAACGATTTCATTCGAATTGCAATGCATTTTATAAATAGTTTACACATGTTTTATTTTCATATTTTATATTATGTATATCCGTGATGGGTAAGTATTACGGTGGCCCTCAACGACTAGTTTAAATTTGTGAAACTCTTTTAAAATTTACTTTTTTACAATTTGGAAAAATTTTAGTAACCACTGTAGTTTTAGACGCCGAATTTTCAGATATTGTGAAGTATAAGTATTTGAAAATTTTGTGACATGTTCCTAGAATCAAGTAGTTTATTTTAATATAATAACCAACAAACTTATTAAATTCTTGATATTTGGCTCTGAATGACATCCGAATGCAGGAAAACTGTTTATATCGAGGTGTAAAGAATGTTGGCAAAGTTCGTGAAAGATTTCCAAGTTCTTTGATTACTAAATATGGATATGAACTTTGATTACAATCTTCGTTTGGAATGATCGTCTCACTGATAATGTACTTTTGATAAACGAATGAAGCCTTCGACGACAAAATTCCGCTGATCTGTATCATGGGAAATTATTTTTTTCAATTCAGCTAAATGATATAAAAACATGTTAAACAAAAACACTTGATGCCATGAAAGCATCACACAGTACTTAGAATTAATATTATCTAAGAAAATGGCTTTCTATCATCGAAGGAATGTTTTTGTCCCATCTGTAGCAACTAAACATAGCTTCAAAAGACAAACTTTTATAAAAAAAACATTATAACAAAAGCCGTTTTTTTTCAAGTATTTATTGCTGTCTTAGGAAATCATGTGCTAGTAAAAAACTGAAAGAAAGTTTAGACGCAACTTTGAGGTTATATTTTACAAAATTACATAATATAAATCGTGTGCATTTCGAAAAACCTTTAAATGGTGGTCACACGGTATATATAGCAGTAAGTATGGAACATTACTCTAATCTTTTAGTTTAATAGTCTGGTTTTAAAGAAAATGTTTCTAAAACCATAATAAATGTAAGTTGAAACACTAAAAGCAATGTAAAGAATACAATTCTAATATTTTGCAACAAATCGTATGCATTTATTCACATTGGTCTATATGTATATATTTCTCTTTTATTCCATATAAAGTATGATATCACATATAATCATGTATTTTATTGTAGAAAAGGTTTTCAGAAGGATAAAATGCATATCATTGGGGTATTCCCTTTCAACGATTTTACTACAAATGTGGATATCCATAATCATATATACTGAATATAGAAGTTGAATAAAATATGTTGCTCACAATGTAAATTTTTGTGAAAAGGAATGCATTTTTATTCATCCAATTCCGTAATAAAATAGACGCTGTTTTTTTCGTCTGTTATACTAATTATTCTGCAGGTTATTATTATTGTTATATTAATAATAATATTATTATTAACACTTGTACTCCTCGACCGTTAAGGGGAGGAGAGATCCGCCCCATATATTCCTAACTCAAGCAGTCTCTCCTACCGGTAGTACGGTGACTTGGTTATGTACACTTTATTGATAAAAAAATATGGTGTATCTATTACACATCTAAAGTCCTAATTTGTACGTATTACTGGTTTTTCCATTTTTTTCTTCGCGTATTATGATATCTTTTGTTGCATTTTAGTATATTATTTTTAGCAATATTGATTATTGTCGTACTATTATCTTATGGAATACAAGAATTGTACCTCACAGATTCAAAGAGATTTGTTATAAAATATCCATAAAACGAAAAGAAAACTCTAAATTCTTGTAAATCGTTTATAAAGCAACGTTTTCTTTTCATATTTATGTACACAAATTTGTTATTTATAGTTATAAAAAATCTTCTTTTATGTACATATAAGTTTTAAATGATGTATTTTATGCATGTTATAGTCAACGTTTTAATAAGCATTTTCAAACACTACTGCTGCGAGAATTATAAATATTTTCGTATTATTTAAATGTATACAAATGTGCTGTGTAATGCAGGTGTGCAATTAACTGTATAATAAGGAATGAAGTTTGTGTGTATTCCGAAAATACCGCTGCACGCAGAGCTACAATATTTGGTCAGAAGGTACCTCTATGCATGTCGTTTTGCCTCTCGAAGCCCGATTTTGGAAGTTTTGAATAGTTTTTTTTTTCAATTAAATATTTTACCCAATTTTTAGTGTTTTTTCACATTTCGCTGCGATTTTTCCACATTAGTAACCGCAATACTGTTCAAATCGTTTAGCGCAATATAGTAAAATTAGTCCTTTTTTTAATAAAGTTTATGCGAAATTGCTGCAGAAATTTTTGAATTTCTGGCGATTTTTTTTTTCTGCGGCATTAAGAAATTGTGCCCAGAATGCTTGATTGGTTCGGTGGTTGCTTCCATTTCAGCCTCAGCTACTCTCAGAATCGTCATTTCCTTTCTCTTTTTAACTTGGAAAAAGTTGATAATTCTTTACAGATAACAAAATCAAGATATTAAAAGGGAAAAGGCGGATTATTTATTTTACAGATGTTTTTATTAGATTTTTTAAAATTTCATTTTTTATGTCTTTTAACTTTTTTTGCATGTTGTGCAGTGTTTATTGTGTCAAATGACGTCACAAATCACCCACTAAAAGTCCAACACCGTTGGAGGGCAGTTCTGATTGGCAGCTGATAAGAATGTAGGCACAGTTGGATGTCAAAAGGGAAATTGTGATTGGCAAATGAAACGGTCGTCAGCTGATTGCAATTCGATCTTCGAGTTGTGAATTTTTCGCCATTTCTTTTATGTAATTTTTACAGTATTTTCATGTATGTGTCGTCATTAATGTATTTGATTTCAGAAATTAACAACGATAACTTAATGTTTATGGTACGTAAAAAAAAAAAAATATATATATATATATATATGTATCATTTTGCTTCTGTTTCGAAAGATTCCATTTCCTATTTTTTTAATGTTGTTGATTGTTTTTGAGGAGGAGGGTGGTGGGGGGAGGATGTGAGTGTTCCGTTCTAATTTAAATATCGCGTTAATGCTCTGATCGAAACTCCCTCCTTCCTCACTGCCTCCAAAATCAGAATTTTTTATTATTAGCCCGATTGAAACGAAACCTATTATCAGGTCCCACAGGTACTAGATAAACTTCGGTATGATTTTTTCAGCCCTTGTTTACGACTATTTCTGAACATTAATCACTAGGGAGGGGTATTTTCTCGGGTTGTATGGGCCCAATTTCAACGAGAATTAGTTCATTCAAGTTAACACGAACTAATTAAGATATAGATAATTAATTAAGATATAAAAATTTAATTAAGATACATATTTGCCGCCACCTGCCACCAGTCAGCGCGTGCGCAGCACGCCTGGTAAACGATGTCGTAGGCAGCAGAGTCACGTGCCGGAATTTCGATGAGAAAGAGTTTTATTTAGAACAGAGTGCACCCCTTAGCGATGTGAAGTGGGACTGAGCAAATTTGCCTTTAAAATATTTCTGATTCAAACAAAGTGCCCGATTTCAACGAGAATTGATTCATTCAACTTTGCATAAACTAATTAAGATATACATAACTAATTAATACATAGATTTAGTGCCCCTAGTGGTGGAAAATGGAACTAGGAAATTTTCACCGCGTGCACAGCACACCTATTCGTTGCCGTAAGGAGAAAGGGCACGTGCCGGAGTTTCGATCGGAAAGAGATTTGTTTTGAACAGAGTGCACCCCCTGGCGGTGGAAAATGTAACTAAAAGATTTTACATTTAATTTTGGTCCGATTCAAGCGAAATCCTTTCTGACATTCTTCCGGGGTCTTCCAGGTACGAAATAAACTTCGGTATAATTTTTTCAGCCTTTGGTTGCCTCCATTTATGAATGTTAATAACCAGGGGAGTGATTTATTTTCTAGGGTTCTATGGGCCCGTTTTCAACGGGAATAGGTTCATACGACTTAACATGAATTAATTAAGATATAGCTAATTAATTAGGACAATTAATTAACTATTATATGTGGTACCCCTGGGGGTCCATCTCTCTATTTAATTTCCGAAAGACAAAGAATAACCAGAGGAACGGTTTCGTGCAGAGAGTGATTCGTATTATTTATTTGACAGGACCCGGCAACGCCGGGCGTATCAGCTAGTATAAAATAAAGAACTAGATATTTTTTTTAGTTATTTTTCTATTTTTTATGTTGCATTACACAATATTTTAATTTTTCATGAAAAAACTACCGGTTTCATAAACTGATTAATTTATATTGAATTCTCTAATTGTTGTATTCAACATGCACATTCCTACATTAGTTAAATACTAAATCCATATTTAAAATTTATAAATGAACTAACTCTGAGTACATAATGTTAAAGCTTTAGTACGTAAAACTGGCGGCAGGGGCTTTAAATGCTGCAAGTATATATAAAATTATAAATTACTGCGCAATTTTCAAATTATCAAAAGCATTCCCGAATGTTGAAAGTACGTATATAGGTTCTCAAATAAACAGAATATATTTTTTCTAAGAAGAAATAAAAGAATATTTCATAGTATGTTGCGTGATGAAAAGAAAGTATAGTTTATTAATCCAAAACAATGGAAAAACTTTATACATTTTCTTTTGTTTTGTTTTGTGAGATTTATATTTTTAGAACTGAAATCTTACTTGTTTCTTAAATACATGTTTTTAAAAGTAATTCAATGATTCATTATTCGCTATACAATGAGAAATTCTCCAGAATTTTTGATGAATAAAACGATTTGGTCAGACGTTAAATATACAAATACAGTTGTACACTTCTAATTTTTTAATTACCCGCATTATTAGTAAAAAAAATGCATTTAATTAAGTTTATATTTAAAGTAATACCAAAATGAAAAAGTTCTACTTTCATTTATTTAGCATGGAAATTGAAAGAGGATCTGAAGGACAGAGGAATCTTTGAATAGATGTTTTCGAAAGAAAAATGGTCGAACATACCCTTATCTTCAATAAATTATTTGTAGATGACAGCTTACTTCTATGCCATTGAAAAAGAACAATGTTTAGACAATTTGACATCACCAATTTTTTTCTTTATCATATTCGACAGCTTCTTTAATTGATACACATTATTTAATTGTGCAAAAATAGATAACAGCTTCTAATATGCAAAAAATAAATTAGTTAAATTTATAAACACTGAGGTGACATAGCCGTTATATTATGCATAAAATGCATCAATTATGGTTAAACAATTGTAATGAAAAAAACACATATATTACAAGAAAAGTATAAAATAAAAAATGATGGACCATTTAATTTTTTAATTATTATTAAAAATGAGTTATTTTATATTTCATATTTAATTGTAATAATAGAAGCGATAGTTTTGAGTATGAAAGAAGTAAATTTATCTTTTGAAATTATAAATTACAGGACTGGATACATTGGTAAAGCAAAAGCAATTCTGCTAAACCTTGGGGTTAGGTTTCAGGCTCTGAACACTTGTGGATGATTGTTGTAATTTATATACTCCCTAATTTATATCCACCCCCTCTTGGTGAATCAAATTCATCATCTCGGTCGGAGCGATAAGATGATAATAGTTTTACTAATTATATAAAATAATAGCTCAAAAAAGTAGCTCATAAGTTTTCGGGATTACCTGAGATAAGACAGGCTCCGATAAGGAATCAGACTCATTTTTTTAAACTGAAAATGTTATTAATTCGTGTATAGAATCAATAAAAATAATTTTCATTTTTTTTTAAATTTACTTATATCATTTCAATTCATTATAATTGTATTTTGAACAGAATCAAGCGGAAACAGAAATCATATTTTTCTATTATAATATTACAATGCTATTTCAAAAGAAAATTTGTAATATTTACAGATTTATGTTTGGCATTGACGGCGATGACCTGTTGATATGGCGCCTATGAAAAGATGCGCGAACAATGAATTTGCTTTTAGTTCTGTTTTCGTTTGTGACAGAAGATATTTTTTAGTTGGATACTTTATTTATTAATTTTTATTTAGAGATTTAACGCGAACAGAATATTTGCTTCTGTTGTTGACTAGCATTTAGCTTGAGGTTTGCGAATTTTTTAGTTCTCTGTTGTGTGCGGGTCATAATTGCTCTTGATATGAAAATAACGTTAGTGATTCTTATATCTATTTCTCATCATGAACTCATGCTGAGGCTATGCACCTTTACGAATTCACTTTCATTCATAAGTAGATGTAATTTATATGTTTGGTTATTCTGATAGAAAGCAATCGCGAGCAGTGTTTTCTGTTTTCCTACAAAAGCATCGGATCTTTCAGATAACGGTGTCAATTCTTTTAAATTTAAGCTGATTGTCAGGCACACGGCAATCAAGAAAGAATTTTATGAGGGAGGAATCTATTATAGTTAAAGATGTACTTTTTTTTATAGAAAATTGAAAATCGTGGTTCAATTCTTCGGCATATAAATGGTACTGTCTGAAATTTCATACATTTCTTCATAGAAGGCACTTCATTAATGTGTCCATCAGATTTGCTTTTTGAGGGAGCGAATATGAGAATTCTTTAAAGTATGAAGTAAACTTTTAGTTGTTTACTGTTGGAAATATGGCTAAAATTTTGCATTGTGATACGTTCGGAAGGGATATATTTCCGAACCGGGTTTTTTTTCGGTCGTAAATGCACTCTCTTCTTTTACCTGGAGCTGTATGCATATATTATCTAGTTTTATGTACTGAGTAGGTATATCTATATGAGCGAAACTTCTTGGAATGGGAGATGATAAACTGGCGGAGAAAAGATTAATCTTCGTAGTAGTTGTAAGTTAAATATTTTTAAATTATGTAATGAGATAAAGAAGTTCCCAGCAAAAGCTGGATGTACGTGTGAACGGCCTTCTTATTTAAGTTTAACATTCAAGTCGATGAATAAACGGATCGAATTGAACAGTTTTGCCATGTGCTTTATTTGAAGCCACACTCTGCGGATAATACTTTGCACAATTATTATCAGTACTAAACTTCTCTTTTGCTAAGACTGAAGGTAAAATTTCATTTAACAGTTATTGCTATTAATGAAGTTTTTTAAGGAGCACGGGCGGGCCCGTGCTGCTAAAAAGAAGCCTAAACACACCTCTATGAGGGCATCACGCAGTTACGTGTTTCTCCACCTCCGTTGTCCGAGCGTAGGTACCTAGAGTCGTCCGTAGGTAATTGAGTATAAATGCTCTAAAATGCCCTGATACAGAAAAGTGGAATGCTAGTTTTGTGAAATTCTGAATATATTGAGGAAATGTGTTTAAGTAATTATTTTATAAAAACTATTTTTTTATTTAATTATTTATTTGAATATGTAATTTGTTTGAATATTAATAACAATACATCTCAACATGTAAAAAATGTAAAAATAAATATATATTTATTGGTTGTATTTATTACATGTATTCAGATTATAAAAAATGAAATAAACATAGAAGCTACAACAATCTGGGTCGTAGTCATACTAAAACAACATGTACGTGTAAAGGTATATATATATATATATATATATATATATATGTATATAGATATAGATATATAGATATATAGATATATAGATATATAGATATATAGATATAGATATAGATATATTTATATAATAAATACGGAATGTATCTCAAATATTCAAAAAAAATTAAAACGCGATAAAGAAGTATGTGAAAGAATTATCGGTCTACTGAATAATGTTCACCGAGACACGGGATTTTGTACAAGGAAGGAGACTGCAACAGTATATCTACAACAATCTACAAATATCTACAACAGTGAATACTATAGCGGCCGCATATGAATATCGAGCAGCCCTAACATATACGAAATGCTTCTATAAATTTTAGAGCTCGTCCTGTTCTTTCTGTATCTAGGAATATATAAAATCACAAATCTGGAGAGGAAATACAAATCTTTACAAAAAATGAAATAATTTCTTCGAACAGGAAGTAACAACCGTTGTCTAGGAAATTTTGTATCATGCTGCATGCAAGCCATTTCTTTGACGACACATAGCATTGGGATGTAGGAATGGCAACATTGATCATGTGCAATTGTAAATTGTGCTAAAACGAAATCTATTAATTTTCAATTATACTATCTTGTTGTTTTCATTGCAGCATCGTGGTTTATTCTGAAAAGTTGTATACAACTTTACTTTGTATACATACTTTACACAATTTCGCGTCACGCTGATGGAAATTAGTGTCCTTATATCTCTATGATGCATGGATTTTCTTATTTTAATTTACACTGGCCTCCAAAAATTAAGGTACAACCAGTTTTTTGTCATTATTAAAAGAATAAAATTAAATGTACGAAATATGGTTTATATGAATGATCTTAAGTAACTTCAATAAAACCATGCAACAATTATACCTGTCTCTCTTTTTTTTAAAGAATTGGACACTTATAAGGCAGGCAGGAAAAACTGCGAATATCCCACTTTTGTAAATTTGTGCGGAATTTTCTTTATGTTTCTTGATCTTCAATTGTTGGTTCTACAATATTGTTGTCGTTTTAATGATGTCGTTTACCTGATTCGCTAAGATGGTGGGCAATTGGATGGGTGGAAATGGGGTTATCACAAGTTGATGCTGTTAGGTGTCGTAATCTGGTCCAAAGACTCTTAGAATAATTTGAATACGAAAATTCAGTATCGATAAGACTTGTTCCTGACAGCTCATGGGTTACAACTCCTGCACAAGATCGCTCTCCAACTCTTTGGACCCGAAGGAGGAGCATCACTACTGTGGCTCAGCTCATTTCAGATCGTCGTAAGGCAACAGGGATAACAATATCTTTTACTACGGTGCACAGACGTCTTCCCAATTAAGGACTCTATGTTTATGTTGGCTAAGAGAGCACGTTACTTGGAACATACAGCAATGGGCATACGTATTGCTCACAGACTACTCCCGTTTTTCTTTGGAGATATATTCAATTCGTGTGCTGATCTGCAGCGACAAGGCATCAGATTCTACCTATGTCAAAATATTGAAAAACACAGTTATAGAGAAAGTGTAATCATGGTTTTGGCTGGAATCAGTCCGGTGGCCACAGTAACCTCTATGTATGCCATCGAAGAGATCTGACGGAAGAGCTCTGACATGGAAGAGCTCTGAAATATCGGACGAGATCCCTGCTCCGTTTGTCACACCGTATGCTTGAGCTGATGGTGATGAATTATTGTGAATGAATGGTAATTCCCGATCGTATTGCGCTAGAGTTGTTGATGAATATCTTCAGAATCAAGATTTGGAGCTAATGGAATGGCCAGCTCAATCTTCGGGCCTTAATATGCAACAGCATCTTTGGGAATATCTCGGTAAATTTCTGGCTGCCGTAAGTTCTCCTCCAAAGTCGCTAAATTAACTGGAATAAGCATTTCCCCATGTATGGTCTTTGTTTTCCATTCCAGTGTCCAACAACAGTATAGAAAGTCGATACCACAAATGCATTACAAGTAGTGCCATTCACATGCTTTATTAAAATTCGTTTATTTATTTTTTTCACAAAAACTGCCAATTATTCTTTATGAAATAGTGAACTTTTACAAAAAATTTAATTTTTTATTTGTAAATCATGCTTGATGTAAACGTTAAATAAAATTCGAAAAATAACTGTTTAAAGCACAATTTCTGTAAATTTTATGTATTTTTGTTCTTTTTTTTAAATTAGACGCAGAAAACTGGTTGTACCTTAACGTTTGGAGGCCTTTGTACTTTCGATTTTAATATATAAAACACTCGATGAAATATAAAGTTTCACGCTTATGCCGATTGATAATTTTTAACCTTTAGTTTACAGGTGTCACTTCCAAATGCAAAATCATTTCAATTGTTGTCCTCCGTCAAACGAAAAGTCATTTTCTTCAAAAACTATATTTTGGAAAAGTAATTTAATTTGAATTTTCAACAGTATACGTATTTTAAAGATTCATTTATATCTGTATAATCTATTATATCTATTAATTAGTGTTTTAATATATTTCCTAAACATTAGAACTATGGAATTTCTTTTGAAATTGTATACATTTCAGTAACTTTTTACTTCGCGTTTATGTAATAGATGCAATATTTAATATCGTGTTGATTGGATCGATATAGTCCAATTAAAAATTATTTCACTTAATAAAATATTAGCAATTAAATTTCGTATAATTCTATATTTACAAGCATTATTTAAATTACGGAATTCAAAGTGAATGATAATCTGTGGAAATAAATATTGCAAAAACGTTTTGTAACTTTGCATGAAAAAATTTTTGGCCTCACTTTATTATTAAATGTATTTGTAACTATGCATTCATAATACTTTGTGCCGTTTATTTTTCCGAATATTTTATTGCAACTTAACAACCGAAAGAGAGATGAAAGGGTCATAAAAATATTTCGGAATAATTGTGGATACTATGCATTATTAGTCAACGAAATGCTGACAGGAGAAGATTAGCTGCTGGCAATAACTGAAGAAAAAATAGTTGATGAAATAGCTTCGAAATATTTGATATAATATTAACTACAATAAGTAGTAAATTTATTTTGCTTTATAATATATTGAATGGTTAAATAGAAACAAGGAAATATTTAAATAGTGTTCTTTGTCGTACTCTTCATCGTCTTTTACCGAAAGCAAATACATATATTTGCATGATTTAAAATAATTGTTACAAAGCTCATTAAAACAGAATTATTTCCCGTGATTGGTAAATACGGGGAAGAATACAGCATAGCAGAAGTATACAGCATATTTCGAACTCATACAAACTGCCTAATACGTAAACACAAACACATTATCACTGTATACAGGAAAGTCAAAAGTTTGATGTATAGTTCTTTATGTTGCATCATGGATAGATGCGAAATTGTAGCCAGCAAGATCATTTGTTATCCATAGCCCCCCCCCCCATATTTCTAGAGCTACCCATAAAAGAATTTTATCTATTTAAGTGCTTTAAACAAATATTATATAATTTCACCACTACTTGGAAATCTTCAAGATTTGCGAAATTAGTTGAGAAAGCGATGGTTGGAGAATAAGTAACTTGATATTAGCAAGACGTTGTGTGACAAGAAATGATCCACAATTTTGATATTTCCCATGTGCCAATAGCGCATATTCAGTTTCTGTAAACTAATGAACCATAGATCAAACTTTTAAATTAACTGTATTAAGTGATGGGTTTCTGGCTGATATAGTTTATATGAAATAAATATTTGCTATCTGAACTTTCTTTTAGAATTATTTTGTACATCAGAATTTTTTTTTTTGTAATATATGTAAGACTCTGCATGATAGAAATGCAGTAACTAATGGAGAAGTAAGACAAAATGTTAATTTATATTTTAAATAGCTGTAGTGCGTATCTGAGACATACAATTCCAATAAAAAAATATTTCTCTCGATTCCTGATACATTATTTTTGTTTATCATTATTTGTGTTTGTTACTCCAAATATTTTGTCAAACTGCAATAAAAATGTAATATAATTGAAATATTGTGTATTTCTTGATTTTTTATTTAATTTTTGTTAAAATACTAACGAATTATATATGCTGAATGCAAAATATTGAATAAATGAATTAGATTAGTGACCCTGATTTTTTTATATAAAATATGCATTTACGATTCTATTTATAAAAGTTCATACATTTTTATAATGATAGTTATAGGTGTTTAAGAATGATGAACAAAGATGTTTAATTATTTCGCTCCTAAAACATTTATAAGTACTTGGTTAGCTTTAAATATTTATTTATTGATTGCAATAAGTTTTAATTTCTATCTATAGTTGTATTGTAACAGTAACTTTACTAGTGATTAGTTCTAGATGCAAAAAAATCCGCTGTTATTCAACAAGCTTTTATTTTAATTATCTTTAAAAATCTTACTATGTACCCATATTTGTTTGATGTGAGTTGATGTAACAGTCTGCATTTTAAGCATTACATAAATTTCTATTATTTTATATTGAAAACACCCATTAAGATTGAATGAACATTTGATCGAGTGTGGATTCTGTATTGAATTGTGTTGTTTAGGTCATGTTACAGCTAAGTAACTAATAAAATAGTTTAACAATTAGTTGTTAACTAGAGTAACAATACGAGCCATGGAACCCATAAATACGTAATTTATTACAAATTATAAACATGGATGGACATGTCAAAATTTTAGATTTAACTTCAATCTGAATTATTTTTCTTTATAGATTCTTTTGCATATTTGATAAGAACTTGATATTTAATGGTCACAAATAACCGAAAATTTATTTTAACTGGTGTAGGCAATATGTATTCTAATGAGAACGAAAACAATATATGTTTCCTTATCATGGATTTAAATTAAACGCACTACTAGTTTCCAATTTTTATTTCAAGAATATTTTAATGTAATATATATATATGCTCTTTATGTTTCAAATTTTACAAAGTGATATATTAAAAAAAAGATTATGAAATATATAAATTTATGTTCGAGATATGTCTAAACATCGGTCGTTTCTCTTTATCAATGATTTGTAAATTTTTCAAATGTATTTATCTCACTGATTAATCACTATAAATTTGTGGAAATTGTCTATTAACACATAGATTTCTTGGCATCTTGAACTTAAATATGAAAAATAAAATATGATGTTTATTCTAATTTTGATAAGTTAAGTTTATTTTAATATGTAACCCATCCTTTACGGTAAAATAAAACACATGCTATGATATAGAAAACGGCTTTTTCCTTTTATTTCTTTATATGTTTCTCTAATAAGGATAGAAATTACAGCCGTTCTTCTGATTTGCGTGCATTTTATACGTATGTTTCCTTTGATGTTACATATTTTATGTATTAACATATGTTAAATATCAATATGAACCTACAATGTTTTACAAACGATTTCGTAACCACATTATATAATAATAATTCTTTTAAAATTTCTGTACATTATTATCTGTAAACATCGCATATAGGTGTACTAAAAAAGTAAAGAAAATTCGACAATTTCTCACTTCATACCCAAGGTGCAAAGTAGATACTAAAATTTAAATATTTTAATATCGAATCACAACAAAGTAATCACATTGTATAATGATATTTCTTTTAAAGTTGCTGTACATTATTATATGCTAACAGTCCGTATATGTATACTATAAAAGTAAAAAGATTTCGACAATTTCTGACTACAATATATTCTGTGTGTAAAGTAAATTACGGATATACTCAAATGATTTGTAAACACATAAAGCTAGAGTTGTGAAAAAATTGTCCTCCTATATTAAAATGACAGCGAGCTATCTTAAGAGAATGATTGCAATGCCCTATTAGCGAAATTTTAATATCAAATTACAACACAGTGACCACATTGTATAATGACAATTCTTTTAAAATCGCTGTACATTATTATCGGCAAACAGCCCATATAAGTACACTATAAAAGTAAAAAAGATTTCGACAATTTCTGACTACATATCGAGAGTGAAAAGTAAATTACGGGTATACTCGAAGGATTTGTAAACAGATCAATCTAGAGTTGTGGAAAAATCGTCTTCCTATATTAAAATGACAGTGAGCTATCATAAGAGGATGATTGCAATGATATGAGTTGTAATTTTCCAACTGGACGAAAAATGCCAGGGCCACTATTCAAACCTGGGATATCTTAACTGAAGCTGCCATTCTCTACCAACTGAGCATTCCCGGTCGAATCTGGAGGACCTAATTCATCCAATTAACCTTATTGATGATAGCATCTCGTCTGATAGCTGAATCAGCTCAACAGAATAAATCGCAGTTAATTTGGAACTCCAGTAAACGCTGGATACGCCATTACACAAGATTAATTTTAACACAAAATTTCAAATTGGTAAAGAAATCATATGAGTTGTAATTTTCTAACTGGGCGAAAAATGTCCGGGCCAGGATTCGAACCTGGGATATATTGGTTTTTCGTCCAGTTGGAAAATTACAACTCATATGATTTATTTACCAATTTGAATAATTGTGTTAAAATTAATCTTTTGGAATAGTTGCAATGATGTAATAGCGAAATTTGGATGTTATGAATCCTATCTCAAAAACTATGAGAAACAACGAAAATAGTCAAACAAAGTATAGAGTGTTCTGAATTTAGTATGAAATGCTGCCTTACATGTAAAAGGAAAATATTTTATTAATACCCTATAATTATATATTTTAATGTCCAATCACCATTTTAAGTGCGTGAATAATCAAATGTAGAAGTTTTGTTTCATAATGAATGTACACATTTCCAAATAAACTATAACATGTAAGCAAGTATAATTTATGTAGATAAGATATAAAAATTAATTATTCTCTATGTGTCCATCATCGGCGGCAATACACATGCAATAGCACTTCATCCTTGTATATTACTTTCACATTTTTTTACATGTTTAAATCTAGTATACAACATAATATTGAAAAAAAAAATACATTAATTATTTTTCATGCGAAAGTTTAATCATTGTTCTGACAATGTGATACAGTTAGTTTAAAATAATTAATTAAGATTATTTTAGACTAAATTATTATTTCTTAATTGAATGAAAAATTACTTTTAAATAAAAAATGTCTTACATTCTTAATTTTTCACAGCACCCATCTCTTTATTTGCTTAGTTGTTAAAACTTAACACACGAGCTGAACACAAAAGCATGCTAAGTAATTTGTTGATTTATGTCTATGCAGCAGTTTATACATAGGTGGTCTCAAAGCAGAGAGTACTCATAAGTCAAGATGTGGGAAAGACCAAACAATTCGCACTAATGAATACCTAAGGGGAATGCCTTGAAATATAAAGCCATTGAAGGACTATGAGTTCAACAATCAGATAATGATTTAATATCATTCTACCCGACATTTAAGTTCAATTTATTTCAACCATTTTTTCATGGCATTTTTTTAAAAGAAAAATGAAAATAATTTACTTTCTTTAATATTTGTTTAAAACCAAATGAATTTTGATGAAGTTTTTAGTAATATATAATTTATAGCTCATTATAATATTTAATTAAAATAATTACATTTTATTTCTAATTTAAGCAATTAAAGTACACGGAGCTTTAAAAAAACATCAAAGATGTAAGCATATGTTTCTGAAATTTAAATAGAAAATTTTCTTGTCTACTTTAGTACTTTAGAACTTTGATATTTACTTAGATTACTAAATATTTACTTACATTACTACTATACTGAACTATACTAAACTACATTGTAGTTTTGTATTATATATTAAAAAATATTACGATATGTACTGTGATACACTTCGATTGTTTTATTTTCACAATAAATTTTATACATGATGCATACACATATCTTAAAATGAGATATCATGATACATTTCTATATCTAATGGTGGAATAATAATCATTTTTACTCACAAATTCTTTGTTTATGATTTACTATACATCAGCTACACTTTTATATTTTGTAGACCTCATTATTTATTTATTTATTCTTTGAACATCAAAGTTAAAATGAATCCTCAACTTATGCGTTGCCATTCAACACGTCCTGCTTCATTTAACACAAAACTGATGTTTAAATTTTCTGTTAAAGAAACAGAAATGTCTTCTAAAATGTATTTGATGACAGTGCAATAATGAAATTCCATAAGATGATTCGAAAGTGAATTTTGTATATAAATAAGAATTTAATGTCATAAAAAATAACTCTTAAAATTGAGCTTAAAAAATACTGCATAAGATAATTTATGTTTTAAACACCATAATAACTTTTTGTTATGCATATATATAAGGTGTGTAAATAAATTATCATTGGAAAGCTATATTGCCTTTGATTTTTTTATAGTAATATACTTTGAAATAATACTTACGAAAAGTTTGCGTGGGAATTTTTTTACTATAAATTATGTTACATATTATTCTTGATACGGTTTCAGTGTATTAAAAATATTCAAAATATATAGGCAATAAATTTAACATCTATGTGAAAGTAAATATGGAATAACTATAAACGTAATTTACTTTGATTAACACTTTTTGCCTACAATTATGAATCAATAAATTTCTCCAAACTCAACAATTAAAGCTCGTTTTGTAATAGTGTAGGTCCTGTACGTAGTTAGAGATCATTTTGTAAAATATTTACAGTGATGCGTAGATTAGAGTAACTCTAGGATAGATAGCCATAGATTAGAGATGGCCAATCTAAATATTTCCAAAACTTAATCATAGATGGCAGCATAAACTTTGTTTGTAGGGAATAATTCAACGAGTTCATTTATTGCGACGTTCAGCTGTGTTTTTCGATTATAAAAAGTAAGTGGAATTTTAATGTTTATTTAATTTGGTGGTTGAATATTTTTGTTGAGTTACGTATCTGAATGTTTTGCGGTATGTAAGTTACATAAAAAAAAAAAAAAAAACTCTATGGATTTTTAAAGCACGTATATAATCCAATTTCTGCATTTAAGTCTAAAACAAAGACGTACAATGGCGGAATGATGCTTTAAATTGGTTGGTCATCTGTCCTTTAATTTGAGGATAGATGGCCACATCAAATCGAGGAGAAATGACCACTTTTAATCAATATTTGAAAATTATACGGAGTGAGGATTTTAACTAAATAAAATTATATTAAATTAATTATATCACTTTTATGTTTATAAGAATTGATATAATTGTTCAAATTTTAACTAATATAAATGTTTCAATAATAATAATATAATAGAGCCTAACGATGTAACTTTTTTTTAGTTTTCAAGAGGCCGAATAAATACATAAGAAAGCTTCATTCAAACCAAGGGATCGGGAGTCAAAATGATTTATCTAAGGCAATGGTGGCTGTGAAACGGGATCATATTTGGTAAAAGGGGCATCTGAAGAATTTCACATTCCACGCAAGACTTTGGAGCGTCCATTGAAGACCAATAATTCCAATTAAGGTTGCTACAATATGGGCTGACTCACGCCGCCATTTAAATGCTCGCAGGAGAAGATGATTGGCCACGCCACTTGGGCAAAAATCGCTGATTGGTCTAGATGGGCAACAAAATACACGATGATTAAGCCTGTATTTTAGTACCCCTAATTCCAATAAAAGCGTCAGGGGCCCTGGTCCGATGTTTGGAAAAGAAAACGAAGAAATATTAGTAAAACACGTTAAACGAATGCAGAAACAAGGCTCCCCATTTACTCGAGATGATGTGAGAATTCTCGCTATTAATTTGCCAAAAAACTGGATATAAAACACCATTTTAATAATCAAAGTGAAAAGACTTGGTATGTTTGGCTAAGACAATTCCTAAGTTGTCATTCTGATATATCAATCAGAAAAGCTGAAGGTGTGTCGCTTGCGAGAAGTAAAGCCATGAATTATGAAGAAATAGATGCCTACTTCAAGCTACTCTATGAAAGTTTGGAAGAAAATGAGTTGTTTGATAAACCCTCGAATATTTTGAACATGTATGAGTCCGCATTGCTGTTGAACCTGGATTAGTTTTAGACGTAAAGGGCGCGAAAGCGGTTTCCACATTACATTCGTCGGACAAGGACGAATACATCACTGTTATAGCTTGTTGTAACGCTGAAGGATGCTTTCTCCCAACAGTTTGTGTGATAAAGTGTAAAAATAAAAAGATGGAATATGAAGATGGAATACCACCTGGAGCAGTTGTTCATATGCCACAAAAGTCTGCATATATTAACAGTTCATTATTTTTTCAGTGGCTCAAAGAGCCTTTTGTTCCGTATTTACCAAGTGGTGCAACATTGCTGATGATTGATAGTCACACTTCCCACACTATTTCAGTAGAAATGTTGACATTTGCTGATTCACACAATATTGTACTTTTGTCGCTACCTCCCCATACAACACATTACCTTCAACCTCTGAACAGAGCCGTGTTTAAGTCATTAAAAAAATAGTTTTTATAACACGTGTAGAAATTGGCTCAAAACGCATCCTGGACGCCGCATTACAAGACTGCAATTTCGAGAACTGCTTAAGAGCCTACAATAGTCACGCGAAGAAACGCTCAAGCTAACGTTAAGTCTATAGAAAGGTTCTTGCGCGATTTCTCGCTCGCATTTTAATCTTTTAAAATGATTTTTTTTTGCATAGGATAGCTAAGGTCGATCTCTAACGTTGTTAGTTTTTACTTTTTTTTATTTTGGTTACAGTTTTTTTTATAAGCGGTCATTTTCAATTTTGGAACCGGTTTGAACCTGTTCTGAAAATGAAAGTACCCTTATATAAAAAAAAAACTGGAACCAAAATCGAAAAAGTAAGAACTAACAACGTTAGAGATCGACCTCAGATATCCTATGCAAAAAAAATCATTTAAAAATATTAAATTGAGAGCGAGAAATCGCGCAAGAACCTTCCCATAGACTTAACATTAGCTTGAGCGTTTTTTCTTATGACTGATGTAGGCTCTTAATCCCAAGCTTTTAAAAACTGAATGACCTTAGAATTTCAACAAAAGAGCCCAAATTGCTGGTTTTTTCATTTCCCCCTTTTTCCACTACGTAAGTAGTGGAAATGACCTTACTGCCTTCTCCTCTTATTCAAATTTCGACAGGTGTGACACTCCTTTGTTTATCATTGTTCCAGTTACTGAATACAAATCTTGTTTTTCTTTTTATACTGTATAGAAAGGCCAAAACATTATCATATCCATCACTAAGCGAGACCATCCCCTTGACACCACCCCAACTCATTTAACCTGTAGCAATCGGCAAACACTATTTTCATTTTAAACCAAACTACGGCACACAGGAAAAATTTTTTCCCCCTTTTACTAGTGGGTGAAGGGGAGAGCTTCTTTTGTCTGCCTCCGAGAAAAGTATTCATCCCCACCTACTAAGAAAGGTTGCCGTTCAATTCTAAGAAGAATTGCATTTTTCAGCTGGTTATTCACTTTCCCCATGAAATCGGTAGATTTGGCGCTATAAAAAATAATATAGTTTCAGTCAAATATTCTTCTCCTTTTTTTTTTTTTTTTTTTTTTTTTTTTTTTTTTTTTTTTTGTGGGGGGGGGGGGGGGTAAGAATGTATTGAGTTTTACAAGTAATCATTATACAGATCGCGCGGCCTTTATTTTAACTGTTTTTATTTTTCATTAAAGTCAAAAACATATACTTTGTGTCGCAAATTATATTAAATATCATTAATATTCATAGAGGAAACGCATTTTAGATCATGTTTTTGTTGTTTGAATTTATTTAGTTTTTATCAGATATCTTGAAACTAATGAAATACTTGAAATATTTATATTATCATTTGACTAAGGGAACTGCTAATTTAGCGATTTTAACTAAGAATAGTCTGAGAATATTCCTAAGGGATCAGACTCATTTTGCTTGGCTCGAATTCGAGTAACTTGATTTTATCTCTCGTTACAAAATGTTATTTTTCACAAAAATAACTTTTACTTTTCACAAAATGAACCGCAAGGGAAAAAAAAATTCTGCATAGACCCTTGAAGTGTAACCTATTTTTTAAGGATATTTATAAGTCGCACATAAATTAGTGAAACAATAAACGAAGTGACAAAAATGATAAAGGTAGTTTGGAAAAGGCAAAAACTAATACGAAAATAAAACCCTTCACAATAATCCATTTAATAAAAAGAGACTTTTCTCAAAATTCCCCTCAATAAAACAGGGACCTTTACAAAATTATTTTGAATAAAACAACAGACCCTTCACGAAATTCCTGTTAATAAAATATGTTTTTTTGCATAATTCCATTTCATAAAAACTTGCTCTTCATTAAGTAATTTTATTTTGTTAGATTTTAAAATATGTAGTTTGCAAACAAAACAAGTTCATTAGAAAGGAAAACTTTAGCTGAAGGATTTAAATAACTTATTAGTAAATGCTTGGTTCGAATTAGAGTAACTTGATTTCGTCTCTCGTTACAAAATGTTATTTTTCACAAAAATAACTTTTACTTTTCACAAAGGAAAAAAAAATCTGATTAGACCCCTAAAGTGTAAAATATTTTTTAAGGATATTTTTAAGTAGCGCATAAATTAGTGAAACTGTAAACGAAGTGACATACATGATAAAGGTAGTTTGGAAAAGGCAAAAGCTAATATAAAAATAAAACCCTTCACAAAAATTCATTTAATAAAACAAGACTCTTCACAAATTCCTCTCAATAAAGCAGGGCCCTTCACAAAATTAATTTTGAATAAAACATGCCCTTCACAAAATTCCTGTTAATACATTTAACCCCATAACCCCATTTCATAATAACATACTTGTCATTAAGTAATTTTATTTTGTTAGGATTTAAAATAGTATGTAGTTTGCAAGCAGAACAGTTACCAGAGAGGCAAAGTTTAACAGGAGGATTTAAATAAGTTATTAATAAATGCTGGGTTCAAATTAGATTAACTTGGTTTCATCTCTCGTTTCAAAATGTTATTTTTCACACAAATAACTTTTACTTTTCACAAAATGAGCAGCAAGGAAAATAATTCTGCATAGACCCCTGAAGTATAACCTATTTTTTAAGGATATTTATAAGTAGCGTATAAATTAGTGAAACAATAAACGAAGTGACAAAAATTATAAAGGTAGTTTGGGTTGTGTTGATTTATGACGGCCAATTATCAACACGAGGGGAGCCCTCGAGGGAAGGAGTGCCCTCCTTGGGGGTCTTTCTAAGGGATCTTAACCCGTATTTACGCAAGGTTCGAAGAAAACCACAGAAAACTCCGAACGGTTAGGTCGACGATCGCGACAGGGGTTTGAACCCAGCACCTCCCGTCTACCAGCTTCGAGAGCAGAACCTCTCAGCCACTGGTGGGGCTAAAAGTAGTTTGAAAAAGGCAAAAGCTAATATGAAAATAAAACCCTTCACAAAATTCCTCTCAATAAAACAGGACACTTTACAAAATTATTTTCAATAAAACAGAACCGTTCACAAAATTCCTCTTAATAAAAAAGGTCCCTTCAAAAATTCCATTTCATAAAAATTACTCTTCGTTAACTAATTTTATTTTGTTAGATTTTAAAGTATCTAGTTTGCAAACGAAACAAGTTCCCTAGAAAGTTACACTTTTGCGGAAGGATTTAAAAAAGTATTATATATAATAAATGCTGAGTTCGAAATAGAGGAATTTGATTTCATATTACGTTACAAAATGTTATTTTTCACAAAAATAACATTTAATTTTCACAAAATGGGCCCCCAGGGAAAAAAAAATCTGCATCTGAAGTGTAATCTATTTTATAGGGATATTTCTAAGTAGCACATAAATTAGGAAACAATAAACGAACTGATAAAAATGATAAAGGTAGTTTGGAAAAGGCCAAAACTAATATGAATATAAAAACTTTTACAAAAATCCATTCAATAAAACAGGATCCCTTCACAAAATTCCTCTTAATAAAACAGGGGCCTTCACAAAATTATTTTTAATAAAACAGAAAGCTTTACAAAATTCCTCTTAATAAAATAGGACTCTTCGCAAAATTCTATTTTATAAAAACATTTTTGCTCTTAAAAGAGCATTTTATTTAGTTGTAAATGAAAAATACTATATTTCGATACAGAAGTTTTCACTTCAACCTTTTGTTCCTGTTGGTGCAGCAAAAGTGATTATTATTTTTTATCTCTTTTAAGATTCTGGAAAGAATCTCTTTTGCTCTTAAAAGAGCAATTTGTTTAGTGTTAAATGAAAAATAATATATTTCGATACAGAAGTTTTCACCTCAATCTTGTGTTCTTGTTCAGGGGTCTGTCCAGACTTTTTTCCCAGGGTCCTGTTTTTGTGAAATGGTGAACAGATTTTTATATTTGTGAAAAATCTAATCATGATTTTGTGAATTTAAAATGATCGTTATATTCAGGTTCTTATGTTTATACATTTTTAAGAATTTATATGGATGTAAAATACATATATTTTCTTTATATATGTAAAAGTGACAGGTCAGATTTCACTTTTATATGAATAATTTGTGAAATGTTCAGATTAAATAAGGAAAAATTTTGTGAAAAACCTATTTTTAAGACAAAGGATTTTGTGAAGGATTCTGTTTTAGGGAAAATAATTTTGTGAAGGGACCTGTTTTGAAATGAGAAATTTTGTGAAGAGTCCTGTAAAGGACCCAATTTTTTCCAAAACAGATCCCTGATGTTGGTGATCTAAAATGCTTATTTTTTTTCTTTTCTAAGATTCTGGAAAAATTTTATTTAGTGGTAAATGAAAAATATCATCTTTCGATACAGATGTTTTCACTTCAATCTTGTGTTTATGTTGCTGAAGTAAAGTGATTATCATTTTTTCTTTTTTAAGATCCTGGAAAGAATCTCTTTTGCTCTTAAAATAGCAGTTTATTTAGTGTTAAACGAAAAACTATATCTTATGATACAGATATTTTAACTTCAACTTTGTGTTTATGTTGTTGAAATAAACTGATTATTAATTTTTTTAAGCTTCTCTAAAGAGTTTTTTAGAACTTAAAAATGTATTATTTTTGTGTGTCAATTGAATGAAAAGCGTTGTCATATGATATAAAAGTTCTCACTTCCACTTGGGTTAAAAGATTTAAAGAAATAAAAGTTTTATCAGATAATCGCTCTCCTATTAAATATTAAAATTATACAAACAGATGGGATCAGAGAGCTTTTCTGCATCAAAATCATTCATAAGTTTATCAATTTCTTTCTGACTCAGACCTTTAAAACGTGGAGCCATTGTTCCCAGAATATAAGTTCTATTTCATAATTAAACAATACATCTAATTATTTTAGAGCTAT
This sequence comes from Maratus michaelseni, assembly GCA_963931845.1. NCBI lineage: Eukaryota > Metazoa > Arthropoda > Arachnida > Araneae > Salticidae > Maratus > Maratus michaelseni. Next base: position 124,635,516 of record OZ007596.1, on the reverse strand, counting down.
CAAAGAGAGCAAAAACATAATATTACTCAGCACACGTGCGTGTAATAGAATGACAAAAAAGACGCTCTGTCTAAGAAATCGCCAATACAAAATCCAGTCATTCCAGTAACTCACCAAGGCAAAAGATAATCCCCCTTTCACCCCGGAAAAAGAGACTTACCTCCTCTAAACTCTGAGATGACAGATGATTGATCAGCCTAGCTTAAAAAGGGGGTAGCTAACTTTAGGGTACACACGTCTGTACCCTAGCCGTTGTGAGGGGATATTTATTTTAGGGTACATATGTCGTACCCGCCGAGGCCTAGAGGTTAAGGAAAAGGAAAATCATTTCAGCTATCCTGGGCTATTGTGGGTTTCACAGCTTTGGGATGATTTCGGCTATTGCGGGATTGAAAAGTTTAACATATCCTAGGGAAACTCAGCAACTCCAGAAAACGCCATTTCAGGCTTCAAAGCAGCGGAGATTTATCCTTTTAATCCGAATGTTATTCCCAATTACGTGTTTCTACAGTTGCCAGCTTCTGAGAGAATTCCAGATAAAAACATTGTTTCAACACCAGAAATACAAGATAGTGTCGTTTAAAGTAACTTCGAAACGCCAGCTGCGGAATTGAATAAAGTGCAAACAACGAAATAGGGTATTTTGAACCCCGACCGAACACATCAAAAACTCACCACGTACTATCAACAGCAAAAGTACTTTATGATATTGCACCAGTTTCTGATGTGACTATGATAAAAACAGTTGGAAAACGTACCAAACAGGCTATGGTTTTGGTTCACCAGAAAATGTTCAAAAATGTCGGAAACTTTCATTCCAGAAACAGATAAAGTTGATAAATATTCTTAAAACAGTGAAAAAGTCTAAAATAAACACGAGAAAAAACAAAAACACGACACTTCCAACAGCGAAGAAGACGAAATACATTTGAAATTATCAGATTCTACAAATTCCGAGGGAATAGAATTGTATGAAGATCACTCTGTTAGTTGTGGAGAAAAATACTATGTCACGATGAAAAAAGGATGACTGGATCAATGCATGAGGTGTACAAACTATCAAGACCTTTGCGAAAAATGTGGTACAATTTTACGAATAGGAAATATACTTAAATTGACGACGGATTGGAAATATACTTAAATTTCGTTTATTCACTCATTTTCCGTTATATAATTGCATATTTACACGTTGCTATATGTTTTACATGATTAACTATATGAAATGTGTTAGTTTTTGCTATTTTAACTTCACTTTTTTCTATCTTGTATTGGATGGACATCACTCCTCGGCTTGACGAAGAGATGGCCATCTGCCATTTTAATTCTCAATTTTTGTTCTCAATATTTAATTATTTTTTGGCCAAAATATGATGAGTATATATATATGAGAATTTTAAATATGCATAAATATTTATTGTATTTGCATTCTAAGAAATTTTATTTTAATCTTTTTATTTTAAACTATGGCCATCTATCCTAGAACTACCCTACTTAAAAAAAATATACTGTCATGGAAATATCTCAATTCTTATCAAAACAATGTTAATAAATGTACTGGGATCCTATCAATAAAGGGAGAGGCTTTTGCAGTTAAATTGTTTTCTTATAATAGTTTTAATAAGAGTACAGCTACAACTTAGAAAAATATTAATACATTAATTAAATTAAAAATATTACTATTCGACTGTCTATTTGTTCTTTCTAAATATGATCTAGTAACGTATTTTGTATGAAAAGAAAAGTCTAATTTTATGCATTGACGGAGTAAATAAATTTCATATAAAAAATTGTTTAATTGTACTTAAGCGTGTGGTCGGAGCATAAAGCGTTAAACAATGAAATTCAAAATGTAAACAAAAATGATAATTATTTATACAGCAAATGAATGAACATGAACAAACATATCAAAACATGATGTTCATGCTTAAATTTCTGTTTAAATTGTCACTAAAGCATTCTTTTAAAAAGTATAATGTTTCACGCAAATTAAACACATTTATAAAATTATAGAATAAATTATTATATGTTCTTTATCTGAGCTGCAAATTTTAATGCTTTAAAAAGTAGCACGATAGATTTTTTTAGTTTAAGTGTAAAACAATTTGACAAAATGATATTTTTAGGAATGCGAAACATTTATTTCATAAAATTTGTGAAATTTGATTAAATGAAAAAGTCGAGATTTATATACAGAGATCCCAATAATGTCCTGTTTACCTTTATTTACTTTAGAATGGTGATAGTCATGTACGTGGTTTCTGATATAGCAAAGTATTTTCTGGTACATGCGATACACGATTATAATCTTTATTTTTGCCACCTAGCGGAAAACTGCAGAGTTAGCGTTTCTATATCATAAACGGTACACGATACGGGAAAATATATCAGTTCCAAAGTTGTCTATTGGCCTCGATTTAGTATAAAATTTTCTCTTACATGTAAAAACACTTTTATTAGAAGTTTTGTAGTATAATATTGCTTACATACAATCATGAATTTAAATAAATCACTAAATACATGCAGAAGAATGACATTATAAAGCAGACGTACATGAACTAATAAAATTAACACCTATAAGCAAGGTTTAGTTTATTTTAAGAAGAAAATCAAGTTGCGTATGCTGAATATATCTAACACTTGAACACAATCAGAATGGACAATGCCTTCCTGGCCATGGCGAGTGCATTCAGTATGCTTAACTTAATTTTCTTATTAAAGAAAACTGCAACTTTCTTACATGCGTAAAGTTTGTTAGTAAACATGCGTTTGTCTTATAATATAACACTTTTGCATGCAATTTCTTCGTATTTAACTTGAAATTTTAAATTAAAAATTATATTTCAGAACTACTAAAAAAGACGCTACTAAATTGAGGTTTCTCTATGACGTAGTAATTGACTTTTTTTTGTATATCACACCTTTTTTAGATAGGAACGCTAACGCCACATTTTGCCACTAGATGGTGCTGTAAGTGGTCTCAATGCTCAGACCAGAGCCAATTTACTCTACCTAAATACCACGTTCTTGACTGTAGTTGTCGCAGTTCTGAAATTAATGGGTGTGTACCGGACTTATTGTACACCCTGTTTACGTTTCTCGACAATGCGATTGTAAGGCTTCAAACAATATTCTATTTTTGTTGAATTTATTTTAATATTAATATATATTACATCCTTTTATTGTTTTATTATTATTTTGTCATAAATATGTAGCTAATATCTACTAAATGTTTTTGCCAAGTAACAATGATACATAGGGTAAATCATTAAATGTTTAGGATTGAAAATATCTTGAAAATGTTTCATATTATTTTCGACTACACTCCTTACTTTACTTACAAGTATGAATGATATAATTTGTTGCATTTAGAACTTTTATATAAAGCCGCAAATTGTCCCATACCATATCATATTTTAGAGCGTCAAAATGCTGTAATTTAGATCAATTTTTAGTTGGTATGTTCATTTGTCAAATGCCAATAAATTACAAATATCAGTAAAATAAATTGTCCATTAGGGGAAAATGATGAGAAAGCCTATGGGAAAATGTTGACTTTTCCAACATAAAGCATGATATTTTCTTTTAAACATAGACTATTTTATGATAAAATATATTTAATTTATTGCATAAGAAACAACACTTGTTTCACGCAGTGTTCCTAGGAAAACATCCGCAATAATCTAATGGTTCTAATCTTACATTAATATAATTTGAAACTCGTATACATAACTCCTTCTCTCTGTGCATTGATTGCTCAAAGATAAAAGGTGAAGAATACTTTGTAGTCTCGTGTCGATACATTGATCGATAAACACAGAAAGATCAAAGAAAGTATATTTAATACTTTGTACGTAGAGAGACACTGAGCGGCTTAATATAATGATCATCAAAATTTTGGGTTAAAACAGATGTGATTCAGTTACTTACTCGCCTAAGATTCCTGTTATATATGATAAATTTATTTTAGCATTATTTAATATATCTGCGTATTATTATTTTACATTACGCATTATATTTATTTTCTTAGGTATTTTCTTCTTACTAACATTTCTAAAATATTCAACATAGAATTAAATTAGAATTATCGCATTTTTTCTCAAATTGATATCGTTTAAAATAATATCAGAAAGTTGCTTAATGTTTGTCTTCCATCTGTTTAGCAAAATTAAATCTCACTTTCATGTATGCATGCACACAAATTGAAAAAGTTTTGCTATACATGAAAACATTTAAACTTCTAATTGTATGACTATTATAAATTCCCTGTAATTATTTATATAGATGTATAATAAATGACCTTTATACGAATGCATGTTTTGTTTACGCAAACTATTTTTTTTTATGCGTAATATTACTTTAAATAATTACATTTTATCCCACTTTGCTATAAAAATATGCATTTTATAATGCACAAAATATGCAATATATAGTAAAATATATTTTTATTATACAGAATATTGAAATATGAAATATATTGTTCTGTCTAGGTATTGTTTTTAAATAATAACAAGAACAACAAATCATGCGTTAAATTTAGATTATGAAACACTTTACAACACAAACGGAATACTGTAACAAAACAGACATTAATTAGGTGTTCAGATATTAATAAGGTGGAAGGTGATATCTATGTAAACAATTTGGAAAATACATAACATATTTGAAAACACAGTTTCAGAAATTATCATTAATAATCTGAAAAATATCTGAAATATTGTGTGCAGTCCTGTATATGATCAATAAATTTGTATATATGCTACATAGCATTCTAAAATTTAGTTAAATTAGCACGGTTGAGAACTTCCATTCGGCAATTTTGGTCAATGGACGATAATTTACTCGACATCTTTAATGGAGCCCTGTATAATATCTAAAGAATTTATACACACAAAGCAATATGCAAGCGTTTAGTTAGATTTAAAAACGTGCCACAATTGAAAACGCGCTTCCAGCATGTTCATAGACAGTAATACACCGAATTACTTTGTGTGTCCCTGTAAATGAACGATGAATGCTATGCACTCCATAATCTATTGTAAACATCTTGTAATGTACTTCAGCGATATATATCAATTTTAACATGTTTGAAATATATTAACACCATTAAAGTACACCGAAAACGATTCATAGGTAATAATGTAAAGGAATTCTTTTGAGTGACCCTGTAAATAAACTATAAATGTTACACACTTCATTTTCAATAAAGAACATTCCATTGTAAACCTGAATAACATTTATCAATTACATGACAATCCGTGTACATTTACGCGATTTAGAACACGGATAGACAGAGCGAGAAACCGAATACATAAAACATATTTAAACTTTGTTAGAAAATGTTTATGAATTTTTTAGCTATACGACTGAAAATGAAAAATGTGTGAGGTTCAGAAGGTAAAAAAAAAATGCAGTAGCAAAAATTACAAAACCGAAAATTAATCGCAATTTGCTGCCAACCTCAAACTGACATCAGCATTACGCCGGAATCCGTTTACCTTTATCATATAGATTTTTATCTTTCAAGATGACTTTTTGAACAATGGTGTGAATCAAGTACAATTTATAAATTCCTCCTTTATATAACAAATTGTAAGATATATCTCATTAAAAAGTCACCTGTAAAAAATGCAGCCAAGTCTCATAACTCATTTACCGTAAAAAGTACTGAGATCGTATAAAGCCAAGTTTAACTATCTTATTAACTCTGAAATTTTCATTCACAAATCACTCCTAGTCTCTACATCTTTAGTTAATTATTATTTTGTGACTTGGCAATTACGTAGCACGAGAATGTGGTGTATATAGTTAGTCTTAATCAAATAATACTATAACATATTAAAGTGTAATAACTTCCCTGTGCGTATATAATTTGCCTTAATTAAATTATCCCATCCCATCCCATAACATAGTAAGGTGTAATAACTTCCCTGTGCTTCGTAATTGCCAAGTCACAAAATAATAATTAACTAAAGATGTAGAGACTAGGAGTGATTTGTGAATGAAAATTTCACAGTTAATAAGATAGTTAAACTTGGCTTTATACGATCTCAGTACTTTTTACGGTAAATGAGTTATGAGACTTGGCTGCATTTTTTACAGGTGACTTTTTAATGAGATATATCTTACAATTTGTTATATAAAGGAGGAATTTATAAATTGTACTTGATTCACACCATTGTTCAAAAAGTCATCTTGAAAGATAAAAATCTATATGATAAAGGTAAACGGATTCCGGCGTAATGCTGATGTCAGTTTGAGGTTGGCAGCAAATTGCGATTAATTTTCGGTTTTGTAATTTTTGCTACTGCATTTTTTTTTACCTTCTGAACCTCACACATTTTTCATTTTCAGTCGTATAGCTAAAAAATTCATAAACATTTTCTAACAAAGTTTAAATATGTTTTATGTATTCGGTTTCTCGCTCTGTCTATCCGTGTTCTAAATCGCGTAAATGTACACGGATTGTCATGTAATTGATAAATGTTATTCAGGTTTACAATGGAATGTTCTTTATTGAAAATGAAGTGTGTAACATTTATAGTTTATTTACAGGGTCACTCAAAAGAATTCCTTTACATTATTACCTATGAATCGTTTTCGGTGTACTTTAATGGTGTTAATATATTTCAAACATGTTAAAATTGATATATATCGCTGAAGTACATTACAAGATGTTTACAATAGATTATGGAGTGCATAGCATTCATCGTTCATTTACAGGGACACACAAAATAATTCGGTGTATTACTGTCTATGAACATGCTGGAAGCGCGTTTTCAATTGTGGCACGTTTTTAAATCTAACTAAACGCTTGCATATTGCTTTGTGTGTATAAATTCCTTAGATATTATACACTTTAATATGTTATAGTATTATTTGATTAAGACTAACTATATACACCACATTCTCGTGCTACGTAATTGCCAAGTCACAAAATAATAATTAACTAAAGATGTAGAGACTAGGAGTGATTTGTGAATGAAAATTTCAGAGTTAATAAGATAGTTAAACTTGGCTTTATACGATCTCAGTACTTTTTACGGTAAATGAGTTACGAGACTTGGCTGCATTTTTTACAGGTGACTTTTTAATGAGATTTCACTTCTTTTTGTAAGTAATCCTCCTTTTCTTGATTTTGGGATCTTTTTGGAGATCATACACTGATTTTCACTAAGCCCACACTCTGTCCCTATTATTTACAGGTATAAAAAATTTGAAGCTTTAGTTTCGTTTGCAAAGTACTGTAGATGAAAAGAGATTTCAGGTTCCTAGGCAAGCACTAAGTTATGGGAGGGGGAGTGTCAAAAGTACTCTCAATTGCTTCCAGGATAGGTGCTATCCATCTGAGATATTACTCGCAGCCCTAGATACTTGATATTTAACATAAAAGAACTTTTTAGTATAAAAAGAAAGCCAAAATTAAAATTTCCGGAAATTTCCAATAAATCAAACTATATTCCTTTCTTCGATGTTTTTTTCGTTTTTTAAGTCTTTTTTTTTTATATTTACGAATTTTTTAATTTTTCCTTACTTTGTGTACTAAACCCTGCCTTTCTGTCAGATTGTCATGCCAATATAGTAATTATTTGATCCGTTTTCTTTTAGGTTCAAGTTTGGTTCAATTTGGAGATAAATCAAGTGAATCTTAGAGTCACCATGATTTTATTTAGAAAGGACTATCAAGCCATAACCAGCCAGTAATGTCGGGAGGGTAGGGGGTGCTGTGAAAATTTTTGTGGGGCTAACATCATTTAACAATCCATATTTCATATGTGAAGTAAATAGAGTACAACCTGTGAAAGAAAACAAACCTGTCTATAAAGAAATCGCCTATATCGTAGCCAGTCTATAGCGGAACTTTTCTATAACGAAATTCGTAAACGAAAGAAAAGAAAACCATAATCCGGGGAAAATAACATAAAACAATTAGGGGCGTTGTACTAGCTAATAGGACAATTATCTTAAAACTAATGTTTTTAGCAGTACAAAATCAAATTGTGTTCGATTTTTCGATTTCTTAAAGATATTTCGATTTTTCGATTTTATTTTCGAATTTAACGAATATTTTAATTGTTCCTTTTATTGAACAGTAAATACTACCTTTACACCAAGTTTTAAGTTTCTAAGACTAAAAGATAAAATTATTTTCAATTTTTGATTTTTTCGAATTTTTTTAATAATTTTCTGGATTTTTTAATTTTTTCTTATTTTGTATCCTTTATTACAAATTTCAAGTTTCTAGCGCTACAAAATCGAATTATTTCGAAATTTCCGATCTTTTTCGAGTTTTTTATTCTATTTTCGAATTTATTGTGTTTTAATTTTTCCTCTTTCTGTATCCTAAACAATAAGTTTACGCCGAATTTTAAGTTTTAAAGCTACAAAATCGAATTTTTTTCAATTTTTTGAATTTTCGAATTTTTTTTCTTGAATTTTACAGATTTTTTATTTATTTATTTTTTTGTATCCTAAATACTACCTTTATTCCAAATTTTAAGTTTCTAGCTTTACAAAATCGAATTATTTTCAAATTTTCGTTTTTTTTTCGATTTTTTTTATTTTATTTTCATTTTTTGTTGTGTTTTTATTTTTTTATTTTTCTGAATCCTAAACACTACCTTTACACCAAATTTTCAGTTTCTAAGACTACGAGATCATATTATTTTCAATTTCTCTCAATTTCTTTCTTTCTTTCTATTTTTTTTTTTTGAATTATCCATATTTTTTAATGTTTCCTTATTTAGTATCTTAAATATTACCTTTATTCCAAATTTCAAGTTTCTAGCGTTATGAAATCGAATTATTTTCAAAATTTCTTTATTTTTCGATTTCTTTCGATTTTTTAATTTTATTTTCGAATTTTATTGCGTTTTTATTTTAACTTATTCTGAATCCTAAACACTATCTTTACCGCGCATTTTAAGTTTCTAAGGCCAAAAGATCAAATTATTTTAATTTTTTTCAATTTTTTTTCGAATTTTTCGAATTTTTGATTTTTTTTCGAATTTTCTGGATTTTTTAATTTTTCCTTATTTTGTATCCTAAATATTACCTTTATTCCGAATTCCAAGTTTCTAGCGCAACAAAATTGGATTATTTGAAAATTTTCGATTTTTTTCGATTTTTCGATTTTTTTTTCGATTTTATTTTTTGTGTTTTTGATGTTTTCTTTTTCTGAATTCTAAACACTACCTTCACACCAAATTTTAAGTTTTTAAGACTACAAGATCGTGTTATTTTCAATTTTCAATTTAGTTCGATTTTTTTTAATTTTCGAATGTTTTTTTTTTTTTTTTTAATTTTCCGGATTTTATAATTTTTCCTTTCTTTGTATCCGAAACACTAGCTTTATTCCAAATTTTAAGTTTCTGTGGCTGCGGGATCTACCCAATCTTTTTGATGACGCGAGAGTGAGTGAGTGTGTGAGTGACTAAAAATCGAAACTTTGAGTTCATATATCGTCTGCCCTAATTTATGGGTATTTTTTGAATTATCCATATTTTTGAATTTTTCCTTATTTAGTATCTTAAATATTACCTTTATTCCAAATTTCAAGTTTCTAGCGCTATAAAATCGAATTATTTTCAAATTTTCCTTATTTTTCAATTTTTCCAATTTTTTCGATTTTTTTATTTTATTTTCGAATTTTATTGCTTTTTTTATTTTAACTTATTTTGAATCCTAAACACTATCTTTACTGCGAATTTTAAGTTTCTAAGGCTAAAAAATCAAATTATTTTAATTTTTTCATTTTTTTTCGAATTTTTCGAATTTTTGAATTTTTTTTTCTAATTTTTCGGAATTTTTAATTTTTCCTTAATTTGCATCCTAAATACTACCTTTATTACGAATTCCAAGTTTCTAGCGCTACAAAATCGGATTATTTGAAAATTTTCGATTTTTTTTAATTTTTCGATTTTTCAATTTTGCTTTCGATTTTTTTGGTGTTTTTGATGTTTTCTTTTTCTGGATACTAAACACTAGCATCACACCGAATCTTAAGTTTCTAAGCCTACAAAATCGTATTATTTTCAATTTTCAATTTTGATGGAATTTGTTGAATTTTCGAATGTTTTTTTTTTCAAATTTTCCAGATTTTATAATTTTTCCTTTCTTTGTATCCTAAACACTACCTTTTTTCCAAATGTCAAGTTTCTAGGGCTACGGGATCTACCTAATCTTTTTGATGACGCGTGAACGAGTGAGTGAGTGAGTGACAAAAAATCGAATGTTTGAGTTCATATATCGTCTGAACTAGTAAAGACAGAAAGTTGTTATTTTAAATTTTTGTCCTGTGTGCCAAATACTCTAGAAAAACGAAGTTTCAAATTTTTGGGATGCTCCAGCGCGGAGATATGGGGAGGTCAAAAGTGCCCCGTTTTGCTTCCAGAAAAGTATGCTTACGGCTGTCCTCTCTCGACTTGGCGGAGGCACTGCCGTGCCTCCAGATTTTTCTATTGTAGAATAATAATATGAGATATGTTTTTTCTTCTTTTAAATATAGATCTAGTTGGTAAATGTTGTAGAAATTTAAAAATAGGTAAAATAGTCTGTATGATAAATAAATAAATAAATAAATAAATAAATAAATATATTGTATAGATTTGATTTTTTTCGCCTTAAAAATTTGATTTAAAATTTAAAATTTTATTATTGACGAAAAGTTTAAATGCGTTATTAGTTAAAAAGCAAAAAGTAACTTGCGATCGATAACTAGAGTTAAATTTTTAAATGCTTAAAAGACACAATGAAATAACAAAGTACATAAATTTTATTATTTTATAGTGTGGTTATTAATTATTTTTTTAAGCGAATCATAATTTACTTTTAAGTGAATCATAATTGGAATAGAATATAACCAAATATCAGTTCCTCATTGAAACAGATTTCCAATGAATCATTATTGTATGTTACTGAATTTTTAGTTATAGAATATAACCTGCTTACTGAAGCTACAATTAGCTTGAAATCAATGATTAAAAAATAAAATGAGATATTTCATCTCTATTATATATATTCATACGTATTATTAGAAGAGAAATGATGATGAAAGAAAATTTCCATCTGAAGTAAATAATGCATAAAATTAATCATTAAAGATGAATTAGCGCAAATGATATTCATGAGATGAAGTAGTTTGAAATCATTAGCAGATTTAAGAGTAAATAATTAGAGAAAATATATATATACTAGATCCTTAAATTACTGTATGTAAATCATTCTTTGATATTGCTGATTCTCATTAGCTTACTTAGATGAAATAATTTTAGTAAAATAATAGACATTATGTGTTCATTAACAAATATACGAAATGTTATCTTTAAAAAAATTCCTTATCTTTCAAAAAATTTCTAATATAAGCTATGACTAACAGAATACGAATTCAAGATACAGCAGTTTCAGAAAAAAACATCACATACTTAATTATTAAAACATATATTGTAAACTTTTGTTATGCGCAATATAGAAAGTATTAAGCTTAATTACGTTGTTCTAAATATTTTTTTTAAACAATTTTAAACCAATAAATGAATGACTTAAAAGTATTGAACAACTCGTGTGATACCATAAAAGCATAAATAACTTTTTAATTACACCATAAAATAAGGAATGCGCAAGGCTTTTCGAAAGAACTTTGTCTTTCTTTGTGCGACGCAAAGAAGGCGTGCAACCACTTTGAAGGAAGGAGCAAGATTGAAAGGAAATGGGAGAGAAAGAGGGACCAGTTAAAGGAACAGCCAATAGGAAAATAGAAAGGCATAACAGCCAAACACACAAGAGAATAACCTAGAATGCAGAAGAGAAGGAAAATTATAATTTTTTTTTTCGAAATTTCCCTTCTCTTCTGCATTCTAGGTTATTCTCTTCTGGGATTGGCTGTTGCCTTTCTACTTTCTTATTGGCTGATGCCTTCTGGTTGCCTATTGGTTGTTCCCTTAGTTTGTCCCTCTTTCCTTTCAGCCTTGCTCCTGCCTTCAATGTGGTTGCACGTATCCTTTGCCACTGACAAAGAAAGACAAAAAACAATAAATGACCAAAAACAATAATTTGAATTTGGTATCTAGATAAATGCAATTTTTACAAATTAAATTTTGTCTGCTAGGTAATCAAACACTTTTTTATGTCATTGCGAACACTGTGAATGAAACTGTGACTTAATGAAAACATTTTAAAAATTAATTTGAAGAATGATAAAATTTAATTTTTTTATATACATATTTACGGGGAAAACCATTTATCATCAACTGGTGTGACTTTGTCTCATTTTTTGCCTCTTGTTGTCTTGAAAGATCAAAAATACATTGAACAAACAATTTCTAATTCTTTTTTTCTAGCTCTAACATATTAATTGTAAATTTAAAAATTCCCATTTAGTATTTTTAAAAAACATTTTATTTTAAATTATTTTTTAATCAATGGGAAAGTAATCTTGGCTTTGGGTCACTTTGTCACATAACTAAAAAATCATTGAAGAAACCCTATAAAGCTTGTAAGACAATGCACCCCCACTATTATGATAGAATAATAAAACATTATGAAAAAATACGTCATTTAAAAAGAAAATTGTATGAAAACGAACAGAAAACCGAAATTTTATTTAAAAATGACCATTATGCAATACATGTAAAAAATATATTAATTAAGACATGGTAGGACTAATGGTTTTCATGATACAAAATTTTAGATATATTGACTTACTTGAGGCTTTGAAAAGGCATTTTTTTAGAAGACATAGGACATGAAGGGTTTAATTTTTAAGACATTTTAGCTTATTCTTTAAAATAATTATTTGAATTCGGTATTTTTCAGCGGCTTTTCTTTGGCTTAATATATCTTGTAGTACAACATCTATCGCTGTCCGCAGCGTTTTATCAACATATTTTTATAATTACGACTGCCTACAACAGTTTTATACGTACGAGACATTATTATACTAGGCCGTGAACAAAAAATTATAAATATACTGAGTGTCCCCAAAACATTGACCTCTGATTTTATTCCTTACATATTGATCATAGACATATATTATAAATTACAAAGTTGCGTAGAAAAATGTACATAGTTTTATGAAATCGATTAAAATTTTCACGGGGCTAAAGTTATAGAAATACAAAATTTTAATTTTTATAAGGCACCCGTACAAAAAATTTCCCAATGAGTAAAAAGTGCCCAATATACTAATAAGGTCATGTACAAAATTTCAGCACTTTTTCATAAAAAGTCGCAAAGATATGTTTAAACAAAGTTGGTGAAGGGTTCATCATAAATTAAAATGTAAATGCTATCAGCTAGAGTGCTGATGACGCGACGCAGAAATACATCATAAGCAAAACAAATATGGCTCTTACATTTACAAATTTACAAATCTATGCCTCCTGAAACATTCCTTGAAGTTTTACATGATAAATTACAGAATAAAACTTTGAAATGGCACAGTCATTGAAGATTAAAACATCTCAAAAATGTTTGCTTATGTAAATATCTGCCTCTGATCAGTGTGTCACATAATCGCAACAGACGCGTCATTAGATGAGGAAGTTGTTTGTGATTTGCTGTTGGTCAACAGCATCGCTTATGTAAGCGAAACGCGCGCAGCTGGACAGTCTAAACGAATCTTAAGTATTTCACATTTCTGCCACATTTTGAAAGAGTAATTACTCTGTATAGACAGTATGGTGCAATGCAGCATCGTAGAACTTTTTGAAATGCTAATTAAGTACAATTTATTCAATCGCAATGCTAACGATAGTGCACGGGAATTTCAACGTACATTTCCCGATTTCCGACATCCTTCTGGGATATTCATTTCCCGAATAGTGCAACGAATGATTTAAAGAGGAAGCGTTCATCATGTAGGGGAACTCGGTAGACCCAGATATCACTCCACTGATGAAGAAATTGATATGTTGGTTTACTTTTGCAGTCATGGTTTACTTTTGCGTACCGCTGCTTCACAAATGAACGTACCACGTACAACAGTTTGGAGAATAATGAGACGGAATAAATAGCATGATTTAGCATTCATGGTGTGCAATTACAGGAGCCAATTGATTATGAACGTCGTCTAGATTTTTGTAATTCGGCTCTTAATCAAGAAGATGCAAAACCCTCTTTCACGAAAAACATAATTTGGACTAACGAAATCTGTTTTAAACAAGATGAATGCATAAATCTTCCAAATGAGCATATCTGGTCTGATACAAACCCATTCGTCGTACGTGATATTCATCACCAGAAACAATTTTCTGTGAATGTATGGTGTGGTATATTCAGAAACCGTTTGCTTGGATCCATACTGTATGATCATACGTTGACGGGAGACAGATATGTTAATGAGATTCTGAATATGGTTATTCCTGATTTTATGGATGAACTGCCCTTAACAGTACTTCGACATGATTGGTTTCAACAGAACGGATATCCAGCTCAACAAACTACAGTTGTGAATGTTAAATAACGAGTTACCAGACAAGTGGATTGGCTTGTATGGGCCATTCGAATTTCCCCTTATATGCTATTGCAGCATCGCATTCAAGATGGTGGTCGTGACATCACCGAACAAGAACTTGATCGAGTGCATAGAAGTGTTATCATAAATATGCAGCTCTTTTTGGCATGAATGGAAAACATTTTGAACAAGATTTGTAATATTTCCGTAAAGTGAATATTTCTACAAAGTTTAGATACTTTTGTTCCAATAAATAACACAATTATTTATCTATGGAATCATTGTTTTATTTCGTACGTTGTGTACGACTCCTGAAACGCAATCATCCAACATGATTTTTCCCCTTTGCGAACTCATATCAAAGACATCCAAAAGTGGATTAAGTCAGCATTTATGTATTTTCATATCTCTGCATCTTTTATGAAAAATTCTCAAATTTCACACATGACCTTATTAGTGTATAGGGCACGTGTTACTCACTGGGTAATTTTTTGTACGGGGGCCGTGTAAAAATTTTAATTTTGTATTTCTTTAAATTTAATCCGCTGAAAATTGTATTCGATTTATAAAATTCTGTAATTTTTTTACGTAACTTTGAAGTTTATAATATATGTCTATGATTAATATTTAAGGAATAAAATCTGAGGTCAATGTTTTTGGAACACCCTGTATACTAGCACAACGTTTATAGTTGCAGTAAATGTTTGGTTTTATGATTATATTTTCTGCAAAGTTAAATAAAATAAATAAACTAAATTTCTGGTGACTTTGTTCCGAGACGATCTTACCCCAAATAGGCATTCAAAATGCCGATTTTGATGTGAATGTAAAATGTCAATGTAAAATATCTAACATGAAATTAATATATATAAATATCAAAAGTTTGTTAAGAAAACATATTAAGAAATAAAAAAATGTACTTGGAAATTTACAGCATCGGATTTAAATAACTTTTCCAATCAAAAGTTTCCCCCAGTTAAATCACGCACAAATGAGTAAACAAAACAAGAACGGAAGTGATGCCAAATGCAACTTGTAAAATGCTGAATTAAATAATTTATTTTTAAGCTACAGTTCCAATCTATCAGAATTTGGCATTACCAATTATTTTTATTGCAACAAATTTTATTCATTACACATTTTGTCTTTATCTGTGGGGTGGAACAACATAAAAAAAGTTTTTATTTAAAGAGAATTATATTTATATTTATATTAGAAAATAACTTATTTATCATTAAAGTAAAAATGCATATGCTTAAAAGGATAACAGTGCACATAGAGGCTTATAAATACCCTTTAATAAAGAAATCAACAAGTTTCTTACGCTCAGTCGGCGACATTTTCAAGATGAATAACGATAAAAGAACTATTTTCGCAAAAATGTTTGAAAATGAAATTGAAAGACACATTAAAGAATGCTTACAGTTAATAATAATTATTTTACATTTTAAAATAAAATCAATAAACAAAATTATGAGCCCCGGTGGGTTTCTCTATATTAAAACTATCAGTAGAATTTATGTTACGACTTTAGAAACTTTAGAAACCCATATATATATATATATATATATATATATATATGTTTATAATAAATAAACTCATACTCCTCATACATGCTAGGATAACACAGGATTATATGTTATACTCCATTATATATTACACTCCATTATATGTTAGTCTCATTCACTCAAACATTTATCAGCTTAAGAGTACTTTTATTAAAGTACTAGCAGACTACGCCTGCTGCGCTGGTCGGTTTCTCCAAAAGAACCTTGAATCAAACTAATATATCGGTGAATTAAACCTTGTATTTTAAAGTAACCTGTACCTTTACCTAGATATCCTATAATAACATAAAAACGGATACTTATTTCACTAAGTTATGTTTTTTTAATATGGTTTATTATTACGTTTACAATTTATTACCTACTGCTTTCCATTGATTTATATGTTTTATAGCTACATTTTTTAATAACGGAAATAAACATATATTATTCACAACTAAATAGAAATTGCGCATCTAGTATTTATCGAGAATTAAATAAAAATCATGCACTCGTGACATCATAATTCACTTTTATATTTTAACAGAATAATACGGTTACTATAATTTGTGACTCGTGCTGACATATTGCTGTTATTATTAATTTTTTTTCGCGTGAAGTTTTCGCTATGGTAATGCATTGTGAAATTTGGTCATTTTTGAAATTCAATATTTGAAAAATGGCATAATTAGTGGATTTGAAATTTATATCATGAAAAATACAATTTTTTACCTTTCTAACGCAGTTTGTCTAACAATTTTCTGACAAATACTTTTCGAGCAATTAATTTTTTCAGTCACTTCAAATGTTTCATTTTCTGAGATTAATCTGTGGCAACGATCCCAGTCGTCAGCAACACATACCTTTTTATTAAAGAGGATTGCTTCAAACTACTCATCCATCATCATCTACAGATATCTAGCATTCATCATATTTACAAATATATATCACAAGTTTACATTTATTAAGTTTGCAAAATATTAAATACATGCATTTTATTTTCAAATGTAATGTTTTTGACTTATTTTTAAACTTTTTATCTGTTAAGCGGGTTTTATCTATTGATAAGTAAAACACTTTTAATCATGCCCCTATATGTACTAAAATAAAAACTCATATTAGCCATATCGCTTAAACACTTTGTTACTTACACGGGAAAGATCGCGTGAACAAATGACACAGTGCGTCAGTGTTTCAACAAATTGCACCACAGGTGGTCATTCGGATTGGCCGGCTGTAGTCTCGGCGTAGGTAAGCACTACTACGGCGTAGGTATATGCTAATTCTGGTGGAAGTTTCGCGAAAGGTGGGCGTTTTCTCGGCATGTGTCGATGTTATTTCAGTATATATAGATGCCGGTGTGAGATATTAGTATCTCTAATAAACGGATTAATAGGAATATATCTCGAAACCGGAGATACTGTGAATACATCGTTGGAGTATGACTATCATCTATTATGTTAAATTATTAACTAGATAATTATAATTTACTTTCAGTTGTTTTGAACTTAATAGTTATGCATTGCATATATTTTCTGCTACTTTAAATGGACTCGCAGCTTAATACAAATTGGTTTCTTTATGTTTCAATATTTCGTTCGTTCAAGATGTTATCGTTCTTTATGATACATTGTCTTCAATAAACATGTCTGTTATACTTCCTGGATATCCTTTATGTTATACTAAGGACTGTGAGTTTAGTTTTCAATAAAAACAGATCTTCAACTTTACTACTTTGTTATACTTTTGTGTCAACACATATATTAGAAGCTTTTTCAACATTTGACTTTCAATCTGACTCAGAGATTTATGGTGCAAAAATATAACCAGCAAATATTCCACATACTTTAGCTTCTTACATCAATTAGCTTTTATTTAGATAAGATTCTGCTTTTTGATTAGTCAGCATTTGCTTATCCTATTAATACATGGCTCAGATACGTAATGAATATCTTCATTATATGGCAACATACAGATACATTAGTCAATAACTTCATAGCTGAGATCAGTAACCTTGATTCTAAAATTAAATTAAATTTGGAAGTTGAACAGAATGCTACACTGGTTTATTTGTATGTTAATCAAAATCCAACATGGCATAGAACCTATTGAATATAGGAAACCAAGAGCCATTCAATCTACTATTCCCAAATAATGCTCAAGCACATTTTTACTACAATATTTCTGCTTTTAGACATTTTATTAGGGTAGTCTTCAGAGTTTGTACCCCTCATCAATTAACGTACGAAATAAATAAAATCCGTCATATCGCAAGAAATAACGGATATAAAGGAAGCAATAATAATAAATTAATTATGTATAAATTAATTATGGATCAGAAGAACAAAACAAATTTCAATGAACAGAATACCAAGTTATCTACTTTCCAAGTTTACAATTTTTAATTTTATGGATCATTTACTTTACAATATTTTCCTGAGTTCTAAGCAAGATTGGAATATAAATTTAGCAAAATTAATATCTGTCTTTTCACAAAACTTTCCATAAATTGAAAAATGTATTGTGAGAAAATAGTTCCAATAGAACCTGATCGACTATCGATTGTATATGAAATCCAGTTCATCAAAGCACATGGAACATTGAAATATTATATAGGAATGACAAGTAGAAAGTTTAAAACGAAAATAAAAGAACATATTGCAAATATCAAATACAGCAAATGCACTACAGCGTTAGTCAACTACATTGCATAGATTCTTTGTAACTTAATATTAAGAATGGTAAAATAATTTATCCATCCAGATTTAATTTCCCATCCATTATTCAAAAATTAATAGAAATCTATATTCTAAAATGTGCAGCGAGAACATATGCAATGAACCTGATTACTTTGAGTTACCTAAAATTGAGCGCGAAACGCTTTACAAATTAAAAAAGCAAAAGGATAAAATAATTTTGAAGTTTACAGTTGACCTTTTTAAAAGACATGCTTTCATTATAACATGGGATCTCGTGGTTTTTGTTTATCATATTTGTTTTTAACACTTTGTGGTCCAAATCTGAGTCTGACATGGGATCATTTTTCTTTGCAAAATTTGCTTTTGGCACCAGTAATAAACGAAAATAAATTTGGCTTATTTAATTAGAGAATTTTCGAAATTGTGAAATTGGAGGTAACTTCTTTTTAAAAAGTTTGCCAACCGAATAAAATTTGTGTAAGAGTCACCGGACCGGAAAGGGTGGTTAAACACTTTTGGGGAAATTGTTTATTTATCATTACTGTTCCTGAAAATGTCGCTGACTAAGCGTACGGAACTTGTTGATCCGTTTATTAAAAGGAACTTATAAGCCTTTACGTGTACTGCTATCACTTTAAGCATATACGTTTTTACTTTAATGAGAAATACTTTATCAAAAATATACTATAATTTTAATGAAGCACGTTATAAAACTGCTTTATAAATGAGTGGGTTAGAATGACAGTGGAGTAAGTCAATATTTAGTAATTTGAGAAAAAGAAGGGTTTTGTGAAACTTTATTGCCATTGCATTAAGTGGCCCAACTTGTATTGACCTGTAGCGACTCCTTAAGTGAACAATGACTTTTTTTACTGTGACACTGAACAGAAATTAATCTACATTCAGCGAAAATATGGTTATCTAGATTTTTAAATTTTTTGACTTACTCCACTGTTATTCTACCTCCCTCAAATAGGAATATTAAAGAATTGTAATAAATAGTAATTTCTGAATAAGTTTTCGCTACATAATTCACAGAACTAGTATAAACTTTGTACAGGATAAATGTCAATGCTACTAAAGTATAAGCAAGAAGCTTGTTAATAACGACTAAAATACAAGATATGCTCATAGACTTTCAAAAGATCTTCGACATCATTCCTTTTCCTTTTTCATATTCCGGCTTCCTACCGCTATGAAGTCACGAACAATATTTAGTCTTGCTCTTGTCTTCAAAGTAGAGGCACGTCTTATGAAACAAGTTGGAAATTGTACGCAAAACGTGACAAATGACTCGTACTATAACAAGTTTCAGCGAAATGAATTATATCGTCTGTTATTATGATATGCTTAATTTATGTAATAAAATAAGTACATTTTAAGTTTCCAACATTTTATCATTTGTTGACATTTACTGAAAAATCCAAAGGGAAACTTAATCCTAGCATTGAAAATTTCAGAACTTGAAATCCATATTTAGACTCTTTTTTAACACTTTCCAACCTAGTTGAAAAGTGTTTATGACTTCGGTTTGTCTGGCCGTATGGCCGTCTGGCCGTCTGCCGTCTGGCCGTCTGTCCGTACTCTAACTCCCGCAAATATGCTCGGATTGCTCTGCAATTTTTATATGTTATAGTCGTTATCTATAGCATGTTCCCTATTTCAACGGAAGTGTGTAGCACTTATAATTTTTTTACAGGGACACTCAAAAGAATTCCATTACATTGCGGTCTATGGGGAAAAATCACTTGAGGTTTATTTAAATAATGTTTCACTATTTTAAACGCATTGAAATTTATATATATCACTAAGGTGCATTAGAAAAAGCTTAATATGGAATAGTGTGTGCATAGCACTTATAGTTACTTTACAGGGACAGTCAAAAGAATTCCGTTACATTACGTCTATGGAGAAAAATCGTCTGCGGTTTATTTAAATAATGTTTCCCTATTTTAAACGCATTGAAATTTATATAAGGTGCATTACAAGAGGCTTACTACAGAATATTGTGTGTATAGCAGTCATCGTTCATTTACAGGGACACACAAAAGAATTCTCTACTGTCTGTTAACAATAATTCCTGGAAGTGCGTTTTAAGTTACTGTACGCGATTTTAATTTTAACTCGCTTTTTGTCTATTACGTGGTGTGTATAAATTCTGTAGATCCTATACAGGGAAGAACAAAAGTTCGCGAACACATTTCCGTATTATTTAACTCCAGACGGAGAATTTTAAACTGTGCTACGCGTTTCCTAACTGAACTAAAATTTAGCATCCTATGTAGTATATATACAAATCTATAGATCCTATACAGGGCCGATGAAAAGTATTCGGATTACTTAGATGTTATCTTTTAGCTTATGAAACGGTATGATTTGTAAAATTATTTTGGAAGCGTTGGAAAGTGTTACATAATCTATGCTTGACGCATGATTTTTCGTTCTTGTTTCTATTTAATATCTATTTCTCCAAAAACATCTATCCAAAAACTGTCGGCAGATTATAGGATTGCTAAAATTATACAATTTTTGAATACAAATTCGGTTTTTAAATTCTGTGATTCTGAAATAATAGGACTCCATTTTAAATAGGACGTAATCACCATGGCAACCTAGTATCATTACCTATCATGTTATATCATTGAATAAATTGCGTATGGTAGGATTTAATAGAATGATACATCTCGGTCGCTTGACGATTAATCCTCGGAAGCTGGTATAACAAAGAAGTACCAATTGTTTAAAAATTCAAATTACTTACTAAATATTTTTATTAGTCTGTCTCAAAAGTTTAAGCACCCTGCAAATTTGGTTTAAAATAATTGAAGAAGAAAATATTTTATGCTAATTTACAATAAATAATCGACATTTAATCAAAATAAAATAAAATAAGTCATTTTGGGTGGTTAAAATAAAAAATATATTTATTTTTATTTAATTTTTATTTTTTCTTGAAGAAATGCTGTCTCAAAAGTTTAAGCACTCTGCAAATTTGGTTTAAAATAATTGAAAGAGAAAATATTTTACGCTAATTTACAATAAATACTCGACATTTAATCAAAATAAAATAAAATAAGCCGTTTTTGCGTGGTTAAAATAAAAAATATATTTATTTTTATTTAATTTATCTTTTTTCTTGAAGAAACGCTGTCTCAAAAGTTTTAGCACTTTATGCAATTTTTTTTAGAAAAACCGTGTGTAATGACGTGTGTTTGGCCGTGTGTAATGACGTTGTATGACATCATATTGCACTTTTATAAAATTATAAAAGGTGGAGAAAATATTTCCTCTCGTTTTAAAAATTCCGAAGGGTAAAGAATTCACAAAATGTGAGATTTTGAAAGTTTTTAAATTGAAATCGCAAAATAAAATTGTTTCTGAAATTGCAAAAGTTTTAAATCGATGAAAGCGAGGTGTATATCAAGTACTCTCTAGAAATGATAATTTAAAGCGGAAACCAAGATGTGGACGACCACATACTACGACTGTTAAGACTGATCGGAGAATACGGAGATTGGTATCTAGACAAAATATGTCCATACGGCAAATTAAAAATAATCTCAGTGTACAGGTGTCGAAAGACACTGTACATAGACGTATTAAAGAGTGTGATTACATCATACTAAAGAAAATGGCTTGCAAACCGTCTCTCAAATTACATCACAAACAGGCAAGAATGAACTGGGCTAAAAAACACATGTCCTACGGGGACAAATGTCTTACTTTTTTTTCAGCGATGAGAAAAAGTGGAACTTAGATGGCCCTGATGGTTGGAACGCGTATTGGCATGATTTATGAAATGAACCAAGGACTTTTTTCAGCAGGCAACAAGGCGGTAAATCTGTTATAGTTTGGGGGCATTTGGATTCAATGGCCAGACCTCTCTGTCTTTTTGAAAAGGAAGACAAGATTAAAAAAAATATCAAGAGACGCTAAACTAACATTTGCTTCCATTCGGTGACATTTCGCGAGGTTCTGAATGGACTTTTCAACAAGACAATGCCTCAATCAACGCATCACATTCTACAAAACTTTGGCTTTCTCAGAAAAATGTTAAAGTTGTTGACTGGCCAAATTTAAGTCCAGACCTAAACTCGATTGAGAATGTCTGGGGTATTTTAACCCGCCAGGTTTACGGCAATGGAAAGCAGTATGACTGTATTAAAGAACTCCAAGATGCTATCCATGCTATTGAGAAAGCATGGTACTCTTTGCCACCAGAAACCCTACAAAAAGTAATAATTTCGATGGACGCACGTTTATTTGAACTAATCCGAAATCACGGAAAAATAATTTGTAAGTAAAAGTTCGGTAAAAATTATAAATCTGGTTGTTTTTGACATTGTGCATAAACTTTTGAGACAGTTTTTTTTTTCTTTTTTTTACAATTATGTAATTTATTTTTTTCTACTTTTGATATCATTTATTTAAATAATGTTACGAAATCTGCAAATAAAAAAATGTTATTCATTCTAACTTTTTATAATTCTTTGAAAATCGACATTTTATGCTTGTGCTTAAACTTTTGACACAGACCTTAATATCTTTTGAAGTTTTGATTCTATTTTCATAAAATTTGAAATTACTCCACAAAATTCTGCAAAGATTATATATATTAAATTTCAAATCATTTGGTTGGGTAGTTTTTGCGCTGTTATATGTGGACAGACGGACAGACAGACAGACGGACATGCGGACAGATAGACGGACGGCCGGACCAGGCGACGACTATAGGTGCTACGTATTTATGTAATTACGAACGCACCTAAAAAGAGAAAGTTATTTTGAATAGCCTTGCGCAAATCTTATTTGTATGGTGTTATTAAGAATACTTATAGCTTTATATGTGTATGATACCAGCTTACCAAAATGTTATTGCGAATGCAACTTCCTATTGTGTTTTTTTTTTTTTTTTTTTTTTTTAAATAAAAGTATTGTTTTCTGGTTGCTTTTTTATATCATGCTATTTAAATAATAATTAAAAACAAATAATGAAAAAATATATTATAAAGTTTTGTTTAAAACGCTATGCATTTATTTAAAAAGAGCTAAACATAACCCTCTTTTA
The DNA here is from genome assembly GCA_963931845.1 of Maratus michaelseni. Classification (NCBI taxonomy): domain Eukaryota; kingdom Metazoa; phylum Arthropoda; class Arachnida; order Araneae; family Salticidae; genus Maratus; species Maratus michaelseni. Next base: position 124,611,756 of record OZ007596.1, on the reverse strand, counting down.
TTCAACCGACATTATGAATGTGACTATGCCACATAAAATCATCTATCTTACAGTGAATATAGATGTGTGGCATGAAATGCAGTCAAAAGAACAAAATATACGTCATACAAGCCATATCTTCTAGAGATTCTAAACTAAATGGAAATATCGATAATCATAAATCTAAAAATCGTATGAATAAGTTGAATGAAATTTTATATTAATACTCCAGTATTTTTATTATTATTCCTTTACTTATAATATTCTCACTTGTGAGAAATATGGAGCAAGTACATACGTTTTCCAAAAGACATCCTTTTTTTTTATTATTCGGAAGTAAAGTTGTATTCATTTTTCAAAATCCTTTTTTTTTTTTTTTTTTCTGAAATTTATATTAATAGGATTATATATATTTTTTAAATTAGAGAAATTGAAAGATTTACATGAAAATATAATCACATGTGTGAAAATCAAAGGAAAATACACATTAAAAATTAATGGAAAATATAGTGAAAAAATGAAATGAAACGAAATGAAAATGAAAATAAGAGTAACTATGAATATCTTAAGAATTCGTCAGAAGAGCTACTTAAGAATAATTTATATTAAATATATGTTATTTCTCCGAATATTTTCGGCATTTAGCTTAAAAATGACAATATTAAGCATCTTATAACATACTAGCAAGCTACGCCCGTTACGCTGGTCAATTTCTTTTAACGAACCTTTAATCAAACAAAATATTGACATTTCATAAATAACTTTTATATTTTAACAGAATAATAAGGCTACTATAATTTGTGACTCGTGCTATAGCCAATATACACGTCAGGACACGCCGCCCTTATCATTATCTTTTTACGCATGAAATGTTTCGCTATGGTACTCCATTGGAAAATTTGGTAATTTTTGAAATTCAATATTTGAAAAACGGCATAATCATTAGATTTGAAATTTATATCAAGAAAAATACAATTTTTTACCTTTCAAACGCAGTTTGTCTAACAATTTTCTGACAAATACTTTTTGAGCTATCATTTTTTTTCAGAAACTTCAAATGTTTCATTTTCCGAGATTAATCTGGTGCAACAATTAGTGAAAAACCCAGTCGTCAGCAACGCATAGTTTTTTATTAAAGAGGCTGTTGGAGCAGGGATTGTCACCACCAATTTGCCACCATCACTTTTGAAATCGGTTCCGTGGTTCCAGAGATTCCATAGAAATTGTAATTTAGAATGACTTCAGAACGCTTTTCGCTCATTTCACCCATTTAAATTTCGATTTTTTTTAATCTATTCTTAGAGAGCATTTACATCTTATAAGTAACTACAATGCTAAATTTCAAATTTATTGCCCCTTCAGTATAAAAAAGTTGCAATTTTCGAACATTTTTCGATCCTGCACCCCATTGATGTTAGTGGCACCGACATAAAATATAGCCTATGTTGGAGTAGGGATTGTCCCCATCAATTTGCCACCATTACTTTTGAATTCGGTTCTGTAGTTCCAGAGATTTCATAGAAATTGTAATTTAGACTGTTCTTAGAACGCTTTTCGCTCATTTCACACTTTTAAATTTAAATTTCTTTTTTATTTTGTTCTTAGAGAGCATTTACATCTTATAAGTAACTACAATGACAAATTTCTAATTTCTAGCTCCTTCAGTATAAAAAATAAAAATAAAACTGCCCAGTTAAACTGAGGGCATTGAGTTCACAGGCTATTCCCACTAATTGTATATTATACTCTTATTTCAAAGAATTTGAAATAAGCCCATCGAAAAATGAGGAAATAAACAATATATTAAGGGGGGGTCATCCCCCCGTTACCCCCCCATAGTTAACTAATGAACCGCTTAAACTAATCAGGTAAATCTCTAATTACAATGAATATATATACAAAATTTGAAGAAAATCGGATAATTCTGCATGAAAAACCCATTTATATAAATTAAGGCGGGATTAGCCCCCTCCGTTCCCCCCTTTTATACTTAACCAATCAATCCCGAAAACTAATCAGGGAAGCGTCTTAACCCAATGAACCTATCAACAAATTTTGAAGCAAATAGAATAATTCTGCATGAAAAACCCATTTATATAAATTAAGGGGGGATTATCCCCCCGTTCCCCCCCTTTATACTTAACCAATCAATCCCGAAAAACTAATCAGGGAAGCGCCTTAACACAGTGAAATTATAAACAAAATTTGAAGGAAAACGGAATAATTCTGCATGAAAAACGCATTTATATAAAATAAGGGAGTATTAGCCGTCCGTCCCCCCTTTATACTTAACCAATCAATCCCGAAAACTAATCAGGGATGCGCCTTAACACAGTGAACCTATAAATAAAATTTGAAGGAAATGGGATAATTCTGCATGAAAAACCCATTTATATAAATTAAGTGGGGTATTAGCCCCCCGTTCCCCCCTTTATACTTAATCAATCAATCCCGAAAACTAATCAGGGAAGCGCCTTATCACAGTGAACCTATAAACAAAATTTGAAGGAAAACGGAATAATTCTGCATGAAAAACCCATTTATATAAAATAAGGGGGGATTATCCCCCCGTTCCCCCCTTTATACTTAACCAATCAATCCCGAAAACTAATTAGGGAAGCGTCTTAACACAGTGAAACTTTAACCAAAATTTGAAGGAAATGGGATAATTCTGCATGAAAAACCCATTTATATACATTAATGGGGGGATTAGCCCCCCCCGTTCCCCCCTTTATACTTAACCAATCAATCCCGAAAAACTAATCAGGGAAGCGCCTTAACACAGTGTACCTATAAACAAAATTTGAAGGAAAACGGAATAATTCTGCTTGAAAAACCCATTTATATAAATTAAGGTGGGATTAGCCCCCCGTTCCCCCCTTTATACTTAACCAATCAATCCCGAAATGTAATCAGGGAAGCGTCTTAACCCAATGAACCTATAAACAAAATTTGAAGGAAAACGGAATAATTCTGCATGAAAAACCCATTTATATAAATTAAGGGGGGATTACCCCCCCGATCCCCCCCTTTATACTTAACTAATCAATCCCGAAAACTAATCAGGGAAGCTCCTTAACTCAGTGAACCTATAAACAAAATTTTAAGGAAAACGGAATAATTCTGCATGAAAAACACATTTATATAAATTAAGGGGGGGGGGGGAATTAGCCCCCCGTTTTCCCCTGTATACTTAACCAATCAATCCCGAAAACTAATCAGGGAAGCGCCTTAACACAGTGAACCTATAAACAAAATTGGAAGGAAAACGGATATTTCTATGAAGAGTTACCGCATTACGTACGTACATACATACATACAGAACTGGCTGGCAAGCTCTCAGGGCTTGATAACCAGTTTGATAGCTAAAAAATTGCAATTTTAGAACGTTTTTTGCTCCTGCACCCCCTGGGGTTAGTGACACCGACATAAAATATAGCCTATGTTGGAGCAGGTGTTGTCACCATCAATTTGCCACCATCACTTTTGAAGTCGGTTCGGTAGTTCCAGAGATTACCCCGTACAAACAAACAAACAAACAATCTTTACTCCTTTATAATATTAGTATATATATATATATATATATATATATATATGTGTGTGTGTGTGTGTGTGTGTATGTATTTCATTATTTCATAAAAAATGACATATTTAAATTCATTCATTGATTGAGAAGTGTATGTACATAAATAAATATGATTGTATATACAAATTAAATATCGATCATTAAGCTAAGTTTACCAATCATTGGAAGAATATCCAGAATATATGTGAAATAAACATGTAGTCTTTTTTTTTCTTTCTTGGCAATGACAGATATAGGTATAAATAAGAATAGAATATTTTTTTGGCAATGAAGGATATATATGGGTACAATTAAGAATACAATAATATAAGCGTTTTTAAATTTTTAATAAATCTAAGCAATTTTTTAACACTTTCGGGTGCGTCTTTATAATGAGAAATGTTCATTTACCATTATTTTGCCTTTCCAATTAATGCTGTTATAATGTGTATGTAGTAATGGTACCTATATTTCAAACATTATTTCCTATCATAATTTCACTTTTAAACTAGCGTTTAGAAATAAACAATAAATGTTTGCTTAAATCTTTATACACAGTTACTAAAGCTTTATTTTAAACAATCTTAGCAAATTGTAAACAAGTTTTCGAAATTTAAAAATAAGGCCTAATTTACGAAACAATATTTTATTATATAAAATTTTAAAAAAAATACTAGAAAGTTTTCATCTGTATTTAATCGTGATGTAATACGTCATTTACCAAAAGTCTTCAAAAATTCATTCATGTTACCAGATTAAAAGTGCGCTTAAAATATATTACCTAGATTCAAAAAATGACATACTCATTAATTTCAGTAAATAATTTTTAACAATTGGATATCTACTTTTTACATGTAAATGTTTTTTTCCCCAAACATATTTAAAAAAATGGATTTCAGAGGTATAATATATGAGAAAAATAATAATATTATTTACATATTACTTTGAAACATTTGATAAATAAATGCATTTGATTTCTGTAACCAATTCATAGAAATGACACGCATGATACCGGCAGCCTTATGTATGGAATTTCGATGATTTATTTTCTGACATCAGGAAATATACTTGAAAATGAAAGCAAGAATATTGATTTATGCCTCTGGCTCTTAATTCGATTTCCACCGAGTAAATCACGAAGTACAAAACGCTGGAAGTAAAAGAAAGTTCAGTGAACCATGAAATTAATGGTTAAACAAATTCGGTGATTAGTGAAACCAAGAACTTGAAACGATAATCGTAAATCTTCAAGATATTACTTTTATAAATAAATTTATGTAGAATTTATTATTGTTTTGCTTGATTAATTTTAATTCTAAATATGTATATAATGAATTCGCTGGAGAAACTTTTCTCGTCATTTACTATATTAATGTTTTTGTTTTAAAAACTCATTTAAAAAGAAATGATTTCTCAAAATATTAATAGTGAAATGATTTATTAAATATTTCATAAGAATTGTCTTGTATTTCTTAATAATTTACTGCGAAAAAGAAACCTCAGATCTTACCTGTATCAGCAAAATGGAAGATAGCTTTTTGTTGCTAATAAAATTATTTCTTTTAAAATTTTCTAAATAAAAATATCAAAAAATTATTAAAAAAAGTGTTTTTTAAATCTTTCTCGCTATTATCTTTTGTTTTATTGCTACATGTTTTTATCATTTACTATGTTATTTTTTTTATTTCACAAAACAGCTGTTATTTAAACATAGTATACACTATGATGATTTATGTAAATTCTGAAATTTGTATCAGAAAACACAAAAGGAAAAGACTTTTATATGAACGCTACTCTGTAAAAATTCCTTTGCAAACTACACAATCCTTCAAACTTTTTTTACATAAAACGACTACATAACAGTAATTTATATCTATTCTGACCAATGAGAATGCTTCATAATATTGAGAAGCAACCGTTATTGATTAAAACGGCTGAATGATTGTACAGCTTACAGCAGATTTTTAACAGTGTATTTAACCTGAACAAATCTCACTTGGTAATTCCCCAATGAAACACTTTAAAAGGTAAATATGTTCAAGAATTTTATTTTAAAGAAACTGGTGAAATAATCGGGGTGGAGTATCGCATAGATTTCAAATTATCTTTATATTTTACTTAAGGATTTCAGAAAATGAAAAAACAGCACTTCATAATCTATATTTATGCTTTTTCTGATGATAATAATAGGATAAGGAACCAATTAATGATGATAAGATTGATTTTGAATACATTATTAAATAAATGTTGCTCCGAACAAGAAGAAAATAGAATAAATAAATTTATAATTGAGCGTTAAAATTGTCATTTCAAATAATAATATTTATAAAAAATAGTATAATATTTTCAAATGTTTACAAAGAATTTCTCAAAGTACAGTAGGCTATTTTTTTTAAAGAATACATTTTAATCTCCATTGGTCACAGAGAAAAAATAGAAATAGGCATTTGTCTGGAAATTATGTCTTATTTTAATTCATGTAAAAAAAAAAGGCTTTGCCGGTCGTCTAAATACTGTAATTGTACGAAACTCTTAAATTTCCAATACAGACAGCTAATATTTGCATATCATATTTTAATTTTCCGTAAATTTAACCTTAGAATGGCAAAGAATTCGGTCAAGTAATTTAGGAATTATTTAGTTTAAATTTTGGAACTTCTAATGTTAAATTCATTTGTAATCGTTCAAAAATAGACTGCAAAGCGGGAAGTTTATTAAGTATAACTCAAACATTACTTGCCGAAATAACCTGTAATTTTATATTGGCATATCTGAAGCTTTTAGATCTCTATCTCTGTTACAGTAGTTATATGTTACATTTCATATAGTTTTCGAAAATTGAATTAAAAAAAAGCTTATTTTCAAAATAAATTATAACTCTGCACAAATACCAATCACACTTTATACAATTACACCCACTGGCTACTTACAGACGTAGATCGAAAAGCGCGAAAATATAGAGCTATACCTCAAGACTATGAAATATCGAATATAAAACAAGAGCTATCCTAAATAGGCTTTCAGTTACGTCGGATTCATTAATCAATATTAAAAGACAACTGCCGAAAAACAAAACTGTGATATCTACCGAAGAAGAACTATGCTTATTAAAATATCCAGCATCTTCTAGATAAATGACAAATTGTTACAAAAACAGTACAGACAGCAATGATAATAGAGAAGGCACTAGTGAAAAAGATAATGAATTAGATGATGATATAATTATTCTTATATGAATGATTTTCAATAATTTAAACATTTGATTTTAACAAAATTATTATTTGTTATTAGGATTTAATTTATTTTCTTAAAAATATGTTTATTTATAGTTATCCACAGGTAAAAAATATTCAGTAATTTAAAATTTTCATTTTAAATAAAATATTATTTGTAATTAGTATTAAATTATTTGTTATATTTAGTTATTTGATTATTGAAGCTTTACCATATCAATCTTTACTTTATAAACACTTTCATAGTATTTATGAATTGATGCTCAATTTTGTTGCCTGTTGTCGCACCGTGCGACATGCGATTCGATAACAATGCATTTGATTTAAAGATCAAGCAGTACTTTGGGAGAATAATACATTTGTACCGGTTATACATATGGGTATTTTATATAAATGTGCCGCTTTTAAAAAACAACAAATAATGTAAAAGATTTCAATGTAGTTCAATAAATATGTTGTGCGGTGCACGATTCATAACTGTAGGAACGGTTTAATAAAGGACTAGTAAGTACCAGTCAAGATTTAACGGTAAATAACTGGAAAGTTCCTTCAGAAATATGCTTTTATTTTTAATTAGATGCTTTTAAATTAATTAAGTATGGAAAAGTTTATGAAATGTTATACTGAGTAAGCTATTCCTATAGATATAAAACTGTCGATGCTGTTGTCAGTCCAACGTACTTAACTAATGACGTGAAATATTTTTAAGCTTGCAATTTACATCCTATTATACTTGAATTAATTTAGCAAGAATTTAACTAAAAATATTAATTGAATAATTTATTTTTACTTACTACAGTCTCAAAATTAATATATATATCAATATTTATTATTTTCTATATTTTTTTAATTACGCGACCTTTAAAATTTTTCACTAATTTTATTTTTATCATCCTGACTCTAAAACCGACATAAACCTTGGATATCAAGATGATTTCTTTTATAATTCTTATATGGATCTTTTTTATTCTTAATTTTTTCTCTTATTTTCTTTTCATTTTATTTTCAGGAGAATAATCATATACTTTTCTTAGTTATACTAACATATCTTATTAATAATGGTCATACAAAATGTAGATAAAAGTTTAGATCACTTTATTTAATCGACAATTACATGCAAAATATTTTAATTTAAATATTTATAATATAAAATAAGTAATTAAAAAATATTGTCGGTTGTTAAATTTTATTTACCACAGTCCAAATATTTTGAAAAAATAACACTAATTAGTGTTTCTTTTCTTTTCTTTTTCTTTTTTTTTAACTACACGATCTTTAAAATTTTTCATTAAATTAATTATTATCAGTCTGATTCTAAAACTCAGAATTTACACTTTGCTGTTTGCAGCTAACGATTTATAATATATATTTTTTAATTACTGGAATTTATATTTTCCATTTTCACACATTGTTTAATTGTTAAATCATGGATATTAAGATAATTTAGAGTTCCTGTATGAATATTTTTTCTTCTTTTTGTTTTCTATCCTTTTATTTTTCATTTTTTATGAAAAACAATGACATAGTTATCGTATTATATAGATATCACATCTTGATAATGGTCATACCAAATATAATAAAAATTGCAGCCCAGTTCAATTTATTTAATCGATAATTACATACACGATCATTTAATTTAAATACTTTTAATATAAATTTAGTAATTAAAACAAAATATCTTACGGTGTTATATTTTACTTAATTATAAAGCATTCTAATAAAAAAAAGTTATACAACTTTTCCTCCTGAATTAAATACGGCATTATTAAAATGAATTATTGCCAGGAAAAATCATTCTGTCCGGAGTGGGTTTCGAACCGATAAGATGATCGGAACAAAGAAGTACTACACGTTATACCACTCGGCCACCCTTTTCTCGTTCGCGTGTAATCTAAAATTGGTTATGTTCTTGATTTAAATTTGTTTATGCGCAAATGGGTCATTTTCGTGTGAAAAGTGGATTTGACGGAAATCCCTTTTCGTTATAATATTTAGGATAGTTGACTAGAATTCTTTTTTTCAAAACAATTTTTTCTTCATTTATACTTTTATGGCATGTTAAACTAACTCTCATACGTCATATATGACACTTATTAAAGCAGTGAATAAGTCTCTAACATATATATATATATATATATATATATATATATATATATATATATATATATATATATATATATATATATATATATATATATATATATATATATACTTTCGTCAAAATATTATTTAAAATTTTGTATAAAACTTTATATGAGAATGTATATTTCTAAAAAAATAACATTTATTATATAATAACTGAATTATATCGATTAAAAAAATAATGCATTTATTTTCTTTGCAAGATTTTTTCTCTGCGTGAGATATAAAAAGAAGCAGTTTCAGTTAGAAGCGTCATTTTACTCAATGCAAATCGGAAATCACTCGACATGTTACTCGTATTGACATTTTATTTGATTTCATACAAAATGGTAAATAAAATAAAATAATGTTGCATTTAAGCGTTTATAATAATTATTTTTCTTAAAAAGGAAAGTATTAACTTTTATCCATTTATTTGCATACCTATTTCACGAACAATTCATTTTTATAATAACAAATATTGAAATAATACTATTTTTCTAGGCTATCAGAAATATTCTCTTATTAGAATCATACTCCAATTAGTTATACAAATCAATAATTATTTTTTAAGTACAAAACAAGCATTTATTAAAATTAAATTTCATTCAGTTTGAATAATTTCTATAAAGTAAAAATTCGTTCAGTTTTAACAACTCTACACACAGAAAAAAGTTTTGTTGAATCAACAAAAATTTGTTTGCCCCAACGAAACTTTTTGTTTAAATATGGGTCAATGGAAATTTCGTTTGAATCAACAAAAAAAATATTGTTGATTTTTTTTGCAATTCAAAAAAAAAAAAAATTGTATCGTCAGCAAAAAAATGTTTTGTTAATTCAAGTAAAATGGTTCAATTTTACTTGAATTAACAAAATTATTTTTGTTACATAGATATATGCTATGTGTTTTTTTAACAATCTATTTTCTTTTTTCAACAAACTATATTTTGTTTGTTTAATCAATAAAATATGTTATATTACGAACTTGTTTTGTTTATACTACAAAAACATTTGTTAAATAAACCAATCTACATATGCAATTTTAACTATTTTTTAATTCATTTTCAACAGTGAATTACATTTGTAAACATTGAATTTTATCCGGCCTTTTTTTCAAGCGCAAACCGAGAGAATGAAAATTGCCCATGGCGGGAGTCGATCCCGGGTCCTCAGAACAGCAGCCTGACGCTTTACCACTGCGCTACCAGGAACGACATCTGAGTTCGGCATTTCTCACTCTTATATATGTCGGAACGGCTGCAATCGCAGCACAATATGGAATGTCATAAGGAGCACGCAAATTTCTGCGGCAAACATGAGACGACAGTACAAAGCACAGCATACGGCAACACATAGTTAATTTTTTATTCATTTTCAGCAGTGAATTACGCCTGTAAAAAGCAGGATAAAAATTTCCTTGTTATTATTCAAAGATTACAGGCGTATTTGACTGCTGAAAATGAGATAGAGCTATTGCAAAATCACGAAAACTGCAACATAGCAGCGCCACCTGTTGCGCGATTTAAAGTAAAAAGTAATCAGCAATAATTTATATCAGAAAGTAACTGAATAAAAGGTTTTATTAAATTCCGTGCATTAGTTCTTGAGATAAAAACAGCGAAATCGCGTTCAGAACAACCGGAAATCGAAAATTTTCATGAATCCAATTCTTTCTTCTTGCAAAGATAGAAGACGGTAATAAATGGGACAGGGGGATTTTTAAAACTACCTTTGTCCGTACCAGTGAAAAAAAGTTTTAATTACCCCAAAATTATGTTAATCATGTAATTATATAGCTATATAAGTCAAATAAATCAAGTTACGTAAGAGAGATATGGCTACTACACAAGAATTTAAATTTTTCAAAAATAACAAAATTTTGCTGGAATTACAAAAATATTGTAAAATTAAAAGAAAAAAATTTTGTTAGTTCAAGTAAAATTGGTAAAATTTTGTTAAAATTTTGTACGAGTGTTAACAATATTTTTTTGTCCAAGCAACAAAACCAATTTTTTTACTTGAACTAAAATTTTGACTAAAACAACCAAAATGTACTCAACAAAACAGGTTTTGTTGTTTTAATCAATTCCTTTTTCTGGGTGTAAGCATTTCAATATTTCTGCATATAAATTCATCCAGCATAACACTACGGAGATGCCTTTCATGCATCTTAGACACTCTCAATATATTTAATTAAAATATAATATACATTAAATTTACCATTTAATTTTCAAGAATAAATATTTGATTAACATAATTACTGTTTATTTTAATTAAAGAATGGAATTATATTACAAAGCAAACAAACAAATATTTGCACAGCGGCATTTATATAAATAATTATTATAAGTGTTGTTTTATGATGTGTGAGGTAGGATATGGATGTATAGATGTTACATTTCTGAAAAACAAGTTGTCTAAATATAATGTTTCTCCTCACAAAATTATAAGTTTTCCATCTAATGAAGTAAAGATAACTGAATTTGTGCCGGTAAATATGAAAAGCCTCAAGAGAGTATGTAAATAGTTTATACTAAACATTCTTAAAAAAAAATAAGAAAATAAAAAAAAAATAACGAATTTGGATTACACAATTGGGAAAAGACAGATGTTTAATTAAAAAAATTATAATATAACCACGAACGAAAATACGCAATACACTCTTCTAAGTTACCCCGATTATGAAATAATTTGAAAGCACAGAAGCTAATATATTTTCGAGATTTAAAGAAGCATTTATAAAGTTTCTTTGTTGTAAAATTTTTGTAAGCATTTGTAAAGTTAATTTTTCTACCACTGACATTCAGAAACGTTTTTTGAGTAGTTTGTATTGTGTATTAAACAGACTTATCAACCCGGAATATCGGTTTTTAGGATGTTATCAATTTTCATTTAAACAAATAAACTATGTTTTTACAAATATTTCTTTAAATCTACAGAGTTGCTTTTTGTATACTAGTATTTTAGTACACAAAATGTTGTTTTGTTTAATCGCAGCGTTCTGCGATTTAAGAAAAACAACAATTTCTCTAAAAAAATACTGGTGAACAAAAATCCGGAGACTTGGCAACTTTGAATCTAGAAGATATATTGATTTTTGAGGATTCTAAAGATAAAGATTGCCTTTCAAAATTATGGATAACCCAGAGTTGGTTATTATATATTTTCGTTCGTGGTTATATTACATTTTCCTAGATTAAAGAAACATTTATATATTTTTTTTGCAGTACATTGGAAAGTGTACTAGATGTGTAAATATAAATTTGTGATTATTTTGGATAGCTCTTATATTAGCCATTAAAAAGAAAATTGTAACTAATTACATATTCGAAATTAATATGCATTAATTCGTTTAAAATGACGTTCTCTTTTTTTCATAAATAGTAAAGAAATATGCAGCGTGATTGTTTCCTTTTTGCCTTTAAATAACTGTTGAACCGAGCTGCCATGCACGTGTATTGTGTGAACCGAATACTGCCATGTACGTGTTTTTAGGAATAGTAAAACATGTGTGCGAAAGCATGAGACACCTGGAAGTGGTCCTTATTGGCAAACTCAGTAGTTGGCGTTACTACATCAAAAATGGTACGCAATACAGGCCAAAAACCAATTACAAATTTATATAGCTTCCTAGGTTTCGTATATAATACCGACTTACAAGTGAAAATAACTTTATCAGATGTCCTTGAATGTAATTTTTCATATTCCGTCAGCAGGTTATATATGCTATTAATTTCATGATGGTATAAAATATAAAATTAACAAAAGTTACATCTACTCAGTTCTAACAAATTTTTATGTAAGTTACATCTATACTTTTCTTGTTTGAAATTTTCTCATCCAACACAGACACCACAGAGTTCCTATAACCCAGGCCAGCTACGGCAAACAAACCACAAACTAGAATTACACAATAATCTTTTATCACTCCAACCTTTTTGGACCTATTTACATTATAGCTAAAAATTTGGTGATGTGTCTCGCCAAAGCCCGTGAATGTAAGAAAAACTTGCCTCACTTTCCCTCTTCACTTCTACCAATAAAGTTCCACTGATCCACTCTTCATTTTCTTTATAGTGCGTGTATCTCTTCTGAAAGCAGAGAAATAAATATCTCTATGCAAGTAAGAACTAATAAATACTTTGTTTATATGTGAACCCTCTTGGAGTTATTTTTCCTGCGATTCGGGACATCTGAGTCACTCAAAAGCAGCTATGCTATAATGAACAAGGCATTATCCTCGCTGGACCAAACTCCATAACCACAGTTGGGTGTGACATTATAAGACAAATGCACAATTACTGGGAAAACTAACATATTTAGGAAAATTACAATTTATTAAAACAAACAATGTTAACTATACTCAATGTGTCCATAATCTGCAGCAATGCATCATGCATTCTGAGTGCGTGCCGATGGGGAACACATTGAGCATACTTAACATGAATTTCTTATTAAAATAAAATGTACCTGGCTTACATATGCTAGTTTTATTCGTAAATGTGCTTCTACCTTATAATGTAAAATTTCTGCACGCGATTAGTAACGTATTAATCTTAACCAGCCGGGACACTGAACCCAACAGGTACATTCCAAATGATTATGCGAACCAGAATTTGTTTCTTAAACTAAGTTAAATATAAACCACAGAAGTTTCCAACAACTTTTTCCGAACAGCCTGTGGTCAACTACCACGCCTCCCCAACATAGAGCAAGTTGTGAAATAAATATTAGGGTGAAACATAACTGAGAGCACGGGGGGGGGGGGTGACTTAGGCATAAAAACAAGCGCAATTAAAAAATAATTAGGAGCTCACAGTAATAAGAAAATATAAACACTAGAAAAGAAAAATGTTAAAAACAGCATTACAACAACAATATATATTTTTTTATATTTTATCATTTTTTTTTGTATACACTACATGGCCAATGATGACTGGTGATTTGCGATTTTAGACGTTTTGTTAAATATCTACAAAAATGCATAAGGAATTATCCTGAAACTCCAGGCGTGTAAACAGCATTGTCGACGTCATATATTTCGATGAAGATTTTTCCCGAACCCCCATAGGGGGCCGTCGAAAAGTTGAAGAATAACGTATAACCTTTTGGATAACCATGTAAAAACTAATATCGCAAAATCGTTGAAACTGTTGCACATGCTTAGGAGGCTTCATTTAATAAACTATGTTCAATTTTATGAGGATAGCACGTATACTCGTGAATAAATTAAGGTTTTTATAAAAACAATCTCAAATTTCACCAAGTGTTTTGCTTATAATTTTCAGAGTTCTTAATATAAAAGGATGTTCTTTTCAGGAACGATGACAAACAACATTATATACAATAACCTGCAATCAGAATTAAGAAATAATAAATATTGGAAGAAAAATGAGCAGGTTCACTAAATATTGTTTCACTGCACATGCGCGAATACAATCAAAATATACTGTGCATAATATATTAGCTAAAGGTACAGAGCAACTTTTGCGGAAGTTTCAAAAACATAGCTTGAAAATTCCGATTGTGATAGTCGATAGAATAAGCTCGAAATTCGCTGTTCCCAAAAGGAAGCAAAAAGATGAGGGGCGGTATCCAAATATACAATGAGAGACACTTCATTCTTATTATGTCAACTTTCATAAGCTAGTATATTTGGATATAACCCCTCATATTTTGGCTTCCTTTTGGGAACAGCGAATTTCGAGCTTATTCTATCGACGATTACTATCAGAATTTTCAAGCTATGTTTTTGAGACTTTCACAAAAGTTGGTCTATATAATGGATTTTTATCAAGGTTGAGTAAAATTTCCAGTAGTTCTAGGGTTAAAGACGGTGATTGCATATGAAAAACCTTACATTTACGAACTTTAAATAAAATTACTTCTAGAGCTAAGACATCGTTTAATATTAAATGATAGTAGCTCCAACTTTGTATTTGACATTTTTCCTTATTTCGTGTCGTTTTACAAATAGAAATGCTAACTTTGAATTTGGCAACTAGACAGCGCTTTCAGGAACCTTATACTAGAGTAGCTCATACCAGTTTTAACACACGGATAAACAACGTTCATGGGTTCGGATAACACGGTTCACCATTTGTTTAAGGTGAAACTTTATTAAGGAATTTCCCTCTTTAACAAAACGTTATGCATGAAGTTTGCAAAAGTATGGGAACTTTATTATTCAATCAGTGCAAAAAAAGTAAGGCAATAAAAATATTTTATTTTTGACATGCAGTTGTTGCAAATAAAAGTGAAAGAAAGTGAATAATCGGCGAGCGATAATCGTACATTATGGATGTCATTCTTTAATTGTAGATCAACGTCTGCTTGAAGAATAATGTGAAAAAATATATAACAAACATTAAATGGAACTTTTTTTAGCACATCTATTTTTAAGATAGCAAGTAGAAATTTAAGACTTATATTAAAGTTATTTTTTTAATATTTTGTATTTTGAATGAGATACATGAAATTAGTAATTGTTCTTATAAGATATTATTCCTCGTTCTTTTGTAAATATATAGATATTTAAATTTTGTTTAATTATGTCTAACATTTTTAATTTTGTTACTTCTGAAAATGCCCACTGTAGATAATTGTACAGTTCAGATATTATAACATAAGTTTAATACTCCAATACAGTAGTTTGATTGTCTTTCAGTTAATTTATCCGTTCAGCAACAAAAATAAAATATTGTTTCACGCTTACGTCAATAGGTTTCAAAGATATAAAATTATGGCATAAGTTGTTGTTGTGTCAGAGAAAGTGCCATGGCACTTCTCTGAAAGAAGTGGTGCCAGAACCTCAAGAGAGGTCAGACTTCTAAAGCTGATCTCCTATTTTTGAACTAATTCCAGATGAGAGATCTGTACCTGGATTGGCAGACCCAGAAGTTTTTTCAAACTTGGAGGACATTGGAGTCAGAAACAGATTTTACGTGCACCAGCTCCCATTAACGTACACGGTCCCACAGCAGCCGCAGTCGAGAGAGATTGTTACCCTCCAAAGCACTGACCATGGTCGATGCTGCTTCACTTTCGGTGATCTTGACGGAAACCGAGATTAATCGTCTGCGCCACTGCGGGACTATCGTATAAGTGAAAAGGATAAATGGTTAATATAACTGCTAAATGTTTAATGACTATACAAACCTATTCTTTTAGTATATATATATTAGAATGGTTTGAAAGATACATGTTTAAATTCATATCTTACATTTTTATGATTTTTTTTTTTAATTTTTCATCTTAACTATGCGTTGTCATAGAGATAACTAACTAAGAGTACTTTGTAACTGTATAGTTTCAAAAGAAGAAAAAAGCCATAATATTATATTTAATATTCTAAAAGCATGAACATATTTAAAGTCTTACCATAATATGTATTTGAAGATTATGATACGTGAAAGAAAATCAATTAACGTGTCTTTGAATTATTTGTGAGGTGGGAAACTAACTACACTTTTCCAAAGTTTTTTTTAGACGTAGAAAGAAGAAATTTAAATACAAACATATTCAGTTTTAAACTTTTACAAAAAGTTCTCATATTTACATTTATATATACTTTTGCTCCTGTTATATTGAGGATAATTCACGTTTTCTCTTTAAAGTTTGCTGTTAATATCAATAGTTTTGAAACAAAAAAGTAATAATAAGTAAAAACATTGCTTTGCTCAAAGTGACAAACTGAAAGCAACGGTAGTATGAAAATTTACTTATACATTCTTAAGTACATATGTTTTATGGTTTCATATTCAAATGCATTTTCAAAATGGATTCTGTCTCTCTCTCATTATTTATTGACTTTTATTCACAGCAGTCGCGAGTTGACTTCAAGATAAAAGGTGAAGAATACTTTGTAGTTTCGTGTCGATATTATTGATCGCAAAGGAGGGGATATCAAAGGGAATACATTTAAAGGAAACAGAAATGTTTGAAATGGCATAAAAATTACTTATTATTGTTATTATTGTTATTATTATTACAATTTGTATTTTTATTATTAGTAGTAGTAGTAGCAGCAGTATTCAAACCACAGGCGTACCAAGTTACATAATATAGGTGAATCCAATTGTTTTTAAACAGTAACAGATTTTTTAAATTTAATATAGAGGGTGTCCATAAATGATTGTCCTGATTTCCTTACATCATATTTTTTGAGTTAAGAATATGGCGAAAAATATTATTACATAGTCGTAAATTACAACTCAAAAAGTTTTTTGAACAACACACACGAAGTTAAATATGGGTAAAGTTGGAACTGAAAACGCTATTAATCAAATAACGATTATAATCAAATAATAAATAATATTAAAATATTTTCAAATTTATCAAAAAGCTGTTAATGAATTATGAGTACAAAGTTAGATAGATAGATATTACATAATTTATTATAAAGTTTTGATAAATTTAATAAAATTTTAATAATATTTATTATTTGACTATAACCGTTATTTCAGTTGCAGCTTTATCCATGTATAACTTTGTATTATTCGAAAAACTTTTTGAGTTGTAATTTACGAATATGTAATAACAGTTTTTCTCATATTCTTAAATCAAAAGTTATGAGGAATGAAAGCGGGCAATCATTTATGAACTTCCTGTATTTATTAGACTGCCCACAACAACAATAAAATGCATTTTTATATCGCCAAAGATTTCGCTACTTACAGCAAATTTTTTATTATGATAATTTCAATGATTTAAGTGCGTAGTTCAATTACATGTCTGTTAAATTTGTGTTTATTTATATAATTTTACAGTTTTATTTTTTTATTGATGAAGTTTTAACTTCGTTATAGAATATTAGCTGGATGCAAAACCTTTTATATTGTTTTAAATTCAAACGGGTTAATCTTTCGTTATCAGGCTGCACAAGATAGAAATGGTTGTTTTAATAAATCATGATTGAAACTTATTTTAACAATCATAAAAAACTGTAAATTGAGATACAGTTTTCAAACGAATTGCATTTGAAATAACCTTTTTTAACTATTCAACTGTGAAAGTGAAATGTTTAGAAGTGAATAACATAGAGGTGTCCGGTGACAGTATTACTTCAATATTACGTCCGCCAATATACACTGTTAAAAATTTTAAGCTTTTGCTGCATACACTGTAAATAATGACGAATGTTTCTGAATGTACGAAAATATAATATAATGACGAATAAATTTATAATATAATCGCATCCTTGCTAACCATGATTCTGTACAGTGTTTCTTTATCTTTAGAAACCTCAGACATCAATGGCATTTCGAGATTTATAAAGAATCATTTATAAAAACAATTTTTTTCTAGCTGCCCGAAATTTTCGGAAACGTTTACGAGTAGCTTTTAAGGTGTATTAATCAGTTTTCTAAACCCGGAATATAGTTTTTTCTGATGCTATCCATTCTCAAGTAAACATTTTCATGTTCAACAAATATGTTTAACAGAAAAACATGTAAAATTAACAGCATTAACATTAACATTAAAATTGAGATTATTTCTTTACTATTTTATGTATAAATTAACTTATGCAGCTGATAACGTTTACTTGAGAATGGATGACATTCGATAAATAGGTATTCCAGGCTGAAGAAACTGATTAATACACTATAAGAACTATTCGGAGACGTTTCTGAAAAATACGGGCAGCTGCAGAAATTTTGTTTTTATAAATAATTCTTTAAATTATGGAAATGTATTGCTTTCTGGGGATTAAAAAGACAATGGAACATGCTTTTCAGAATGTCGGATAACTCAGAAGATTATATTATATTTTCATTCGTGGTTATAGCATATTTTGATAAAATAAGAAACATTGATCATTTTTTACAGTGTAGTCACTCCACCGCTTTTATAGAATATATCTATTTGGACCAATGAAAATGCTCCATAATATAGTAAAGTAACAGTTTTCTTTAAAAGCGGTGGAGTGTGTCTGCAGCAAAAACTGAAGATTGTTAACAGTGTAATTTAACCCCGAAAGACAATATTTAAGAAACTCTTTCGAGATTTAGAAAATGTCTTCATCTTTAGAAAATTTAGAAAACAATATATTTTTCAGATTTAAAGAAGAATTTATAAAAATAAAGTATTTTGCGAGCCATGGATTTTGGAAAATATTTCCAAGTTTTATAATGTAATTATCAGTTTTCTCAAACCGGAGTATTGGTTTTTGGGAAGTCACCAATCTCAATTTAATAATTTCAGCTTCGTAATTGAATTTATACATGCAAGAGTAACAAATAATAATGATCTTGAAGTTAATGTTAATGCTGTTAATGTAACATGTTTTTGAACTGAAAATGTTTACTTGGGAATAGATAGCTTCCGGAAACATATGTTTCTTGTTAAGAAAATTGGTTAATGTAGAGTAAAAAGTTTTCGGAAATGTTTCCGAAAATGCATGGCAGTAAAAAGGAACGTTGCTTTTATAAATGCTTCTATAACTTCTGAAAATATGTAGATTTCTGTGCTTTGTTATGATAAAAAGCGATTTTTCAAATTGTATGCAAGTCGGAAGGGGTTATTTTATATTTTCTTTCTTGGTATATTATATTTTCTTAGACTAAGAAACTTTGTCTGTTTTTACAGTGCAATTGGTCCGATCAAAGTTTCTTATGATTACGGTCGATAAGATACATACAATTGAGCAAGTCTGTCTAAAACTTTTAACTGTAATATCTCGGAACACCATTCCTGAGCGGTATTGCACCGATTACTTTTGAACAACCCAGACAACACAAACACATCCTAAAAACATCCAAAAGATGTCATATTGAGGACAAGCTGATATCCTGTGGACCGATGAAATGGTCCTCTCGACAGTTACAGGACATCCCCTAAGTTTCGAAATGTCACACCTTTCAACGTCCTATGGATGTCATCTCATGACACATTTTGGACGGTTATAGGACACTTGCATTACATCCTCTGGATGGTCCTATTGATATCTTAAAAGCATCCGCATAATGTCATATTTAGGATAAGCTGATATCCTGCGGATGGGTGAAATCATCCTGTAGACAGTTATAGGATATCCCCTGGGTGTCGAAATGTCACACCTGTCAATATCCTATGGATGTCATTACACAACACCTTATGGATGGTTATAGGGCATCTTCTGGGTGTCAAAATGTCACACCTGTCAGCATCCTGTGGATGGTTTTCATGATATTACTGCCTTCAATTTGCATTTTTGAAATTCATATGTACATAAACATATGACAATGCATAGATCTATTGTTACTGAAAACATTTATTTAATAAATTTTATAGTTTAAAAATATCTTCATTTATTAGATTTATTAGAAGGAATAAAAGTTTTTATTTTTTAAGAAAGGTTATTGAATAATCTTTCTTTAAAAAAAAATATCCAATCTAACAAAGATCTCATACAGTATATAATTTATTTAATAAAAAATGTTTTCAGTAACAATATATTGAGGTATATATGAATTTTAAAAATGCAAATTGAAGGCAGAAGATATCTTATATTCTCGATAAAATTCAAGAAAATTTAAGAAATTTTGTAAAATTCCTTACTTATATATATTGATATATATCATATATAATTATATAGCCCTTTCATCTTATAGTCTCGATAAAATTCAAGAAAATTTAAGATATTTTGTAAAATTCCTTACTTGTATATCATTATTTTTTACATATTTTATTCTTAATTTAAGCAAATATTATATAAAATAATGCAATTTAAAATTTTTTCATGACCTTTTTTTAAGTGCTATGTCTGAAGTGGAACTTATATCATTCTTGTCGTAAGAAGTCATATAAAAACTTAACGCAGTATTCAAAAAAAATATTTTTCCATGCTCAACAACTCAAAATTTTATGACACATTTTCAAACTCATTTTTAAAAGTAAAAACATGAAACTTGGCGGCATGATTTATGAAGAGATTTATAAGGGACCTGTGTTTTTATTTTTCGTTCAATTAATTAGAAATTGATTTACAAACAAATATTTCAAAGTACTTTTTTTTTGTTTGTTTCCAGCGCTATCGCTTCGGGAAATTCGGTTCAAAATGTCCACTTTGACAGCTTTTAAAAAAATATATTCTGCCTTTATCAAAAAATCGAGACAACACGGACATTATAAAGTTTCTGAATAAGAGAACCTGCCAATTTGATGCATTTTCGAGCAAAAATGAATTTAAAAATGTGTTTCAAAATAAGCACTTTCGATTTGAATACACCCTTAAGTTTTTTTTAAATAACAATTTTTTTTTTTACTTTGCAATTATTTGTTTTACTTACTAAAAAAAAGCATGTAAATACCTGATCCACTTTAGGAACACCCGGTATATGCAACAAATGTTATGCATTTGATTGTCCTCTGATAAGGTGCCACATGAAATTTAAAAGTATCGTTTTGTCCCTCTGATGATGGTTTTACATTGTTTTTCTAGAATAAAGCTACTGCATAAGTCATCTGTTAATACTTTTGCATTCAAAACAAATAAAGGACAGAAAAGTATGCCCTTTCATATTTAGTGACCGAAGCACACATTTACTGCTGTGATAATTTGGCTATACAGCTTCAGATTCAATTTGTTTTACTTACCTTTGTACTTAAATACATTACCTTACTTTAACAAAATGAGACAGTACCATGATTATGTAAATGCTAATGGCCCAGAAAGTGCATTTAATATATGTCACACACAAATTTGAGCAATATTAAGATATTGTTTGCTTTCATTGTTCTAACTTTAATGAATAAACAACTTCTGTATTTTAAATAATTGCACATATTACACTAAGTGCTCAATATAAAATAATAAACTTAAATTATATGACATACAAAAATTAAATCTTTATGCAAAAGTCATCAGAAGTGAATAACTGAAAATTTTAAAATTTTACTCCCAATTTAATTGGAAATCAGTAAAGGAATAAAAATTAAAAAATATATTTCACAATGTCATGAAAGATAGTATGGGGAAAATGATAACTGCTGTTGAATAATCTTATTATTTTTTAAAAATTCTATAATGTTACAAATTGCACAATAAACAAATTCATATTAAAAACAAAACAAATATTTATTTACAACTTTCACGATAAAATACAAAACAAATATTTATTTATAACTTTCCACAATAAAATACAAAACAAATATTTATTTACAACTTTCCACATCACAAAACATAATTTTTTTTTTCTTTACAACAATCTGGTTTCTTCCACCTTGCTGTTGTCACAGAAATTTCTGCTCGGCACACGTCTGTAAAGAAGAAAAGAAAAAATATACATTTCTACCTAACTTTATAAGTGCATCACATTCATTCAAAATGAATAAATCAGTATATATACACAAGATATACAATAATTTCTTACCGTTTGTTTCTTCAAAAGATCTTACAGTAAAATTTATTAAGTTATTTTTAGGAACTTTACTATTTAAGCCTTATGGGATATTTGAACAACTATGAAAAAGTAAAAGCACATCTTATTTTATGTCAAAAAACGTCATACAGCATGAAAGCTCCCGCCTTGTTTTGTGTCGAATTAAAAAAAAATCTTAATATTTATAACTGATGATAATGTCATATTTTTAATAATTAAAAATGATGGTAATTACAAGCAAAATGTACTACAGTAGTCTCCCCAAATCCACATGAGTCAATCATAACACTGAAATTGTGCACATTTTTGAATTATTTGTAGATTTCTGGTTTATTTACATTTTTTAAGCAGTAATACGAATGTAATAATGCATTTGAAATTACAATGAATATGTCTATAATAAAGTAAATTATTAAGTAAAACAATAAAGTACTAAATATTAAGAAAATGTAAAACTTGATTAAAATATAAAAAGTAAAGATCAAGTATGTATTTAGTAATGTGTAAGGCGTAAGTATGCTAAATAAAGATTAGATATCATCATCATCAACAACTGTTTTCAATCCACTGCTGGATTCTCATCCAGATTTTTCCATTATTTCCTGTCTAGTGTTTTAGTCATCCAATTAACACTGACCACTTATCTGATTTCGTCACTCCATGTTACTTGAGGTCATCTTCTTGGTCGTTTTACATCACTGGGATACTACTGTAGGGTGTTTGTGCTCCATCTACTGTCTTATCTTTTTGCAATGTGCCCCGCCCATTTTCCATTTTAGACGTTTAATTCTTTCAATGATGTCAAAAATTTTCATCTAACTTCTCATCCAGGTTATTCTCTTTCTGTCTCTTCTAGTTATGCCAGCGTACATCTTTCCATACTTCGCTGTGTTCGGGTACGGATACCGGGTTGCGTTAGTGAAGGAAACACTCGATGGAGAAGTTTCTGTAGAAGCACAATTTTAGTCATCAATATTGGTTTGACACTAAACGGTATTTGCCGTTCCGCTGCATCAGATTTAGTACAGCAATCCTATACTTTACAGATTAACAAACTACAACTTGTGTGTTCAGGGGTCGATGCAGGTTTTTTTTTCTTGGGGCCCATTTTGTGAAAAGAAAAGGTTATTTTTGTGAAATTTATTATATTTTTGTGAAAGATAACATTTTGTGGCGAAAGTTGATATCCAGTTAATCAAATTCAGACCAAGCATTTAAAAACAAAAACCGTTTAAAATCCTTTTGCTGAAGTTTTCCTCTCTGTTGAACTTGCTTGTTTACAAATTACATATTTTAAAAAATCACAAAATAATAAATAAATAATAAATAGTAAGTTTTTATGGAATAGCATTTCGTGAAGGAGCCCATTTTATCAAATTGATTTTTGTGAAGGGGCCCATTTTATCAAATTGATTTTTGTGAAGGGACCCATTTTATCAAATTGAATTTTGTGAAGGGGCGGATTTCATTAAATAGATTTTTGTGAAGGGGCCCTAAATAGGCCCCAAATTTTTCCTGGATCGACCCCTGGTGTTTCATTTTAAAATGCTTGTTGCACTTATGCTGAATTGGTGTTTGTTATGAGAACATAAGATTTATTTTTATAAAAGCTATGATTTATCAAACTTATAAGTTATAATGCTCTAAAATAAGACTTATTTTTGTATAGAGTAAAAAATTCAAAAAGAAAATAACAATGTGAGCAGTATTTGAACACACGGCAAATGTAATATGATGAGAAAATGCTTTTTTAACCATTAAAATAATGTCAGGGGTTAATATACTTACATATCTACCGTATTATTGGGAATATCAGCCGTACCAATGAAAATCTGTTTTTTAAAAAAGTATATCCACATAAGCGGCGCACCTGCAAAAATCTCTTTTTTAAAAATGTATAGTGCCGCACCCAAGGAACTCAAATTTACGTATAAATATTTTCACTTAAATGCCACACACACAAAAAAATTAAACTAGTAATTAAATATAAAGAACTATCGTAATATTAGTAACAGAGTTTCCCCCAGACAGTTTCAGAAGGGTGCTGCACCCTGCCTGCCCCTTGGTTAACAAAATAGCACCCTTCTTGCCCCCTCCAGTAAAATAATTAGCACCCTTCTTGCCCTTAGTAAAAAAAGTGCCCTTTCTCCTTTTTGCCTTAAAAATTTGCTTTCATAGTAAAAACTGACTCAATGTTGTCTTAAAAAGAGTGTTTTGACTTTGAAATATCAAAAGTGGTTTTAAAAATCAAAAGAATACATCTAACAATTAAAAAAAGTGTCTTTAAGAATCTGAAAAGTGCCCTCAAAAATCCAAAAAGTGCCCTTAAGAATTTTTCTCACCAGCAGCACCCTGCCCCTTTTTAAACCGGGGGGAAACTCTGTTAGTAATATATAAATAATTTAACTTAAGTGCTGAAAAAAAATGTATATAAGGATATCATATAGAGACTTTGTGCCGAAACTACTGTAGCATAACTAGAGCGGTGTTTTTTTTTTTTTTTTAAAGGGCAGAGGGAGATTCCTTTTGACAAAAGACATGTTAGATTTAAGGTATGCAAATGACAAAAAAATTTAAACAAGCAAAATATTACTGAAAAATGTTATGTAATAAACCATTATGAAAACATTTTTAAAATATGTAGTTTTATGTTAACTCCCCTGACTACTGCTAAAAGCACCTTTTCGTCACCGAAGCAATAATCAAACAGAGAAAAATACAGTATTTAATCTATACCATCAGAAGCTGATGATCTTATTCTGATAACGTTCGGCGACTTCCGACTGCAAATAGTTTAATAAACAAAACAAAAACCACAGATAGTTCTCTCCTTTTTCTTTGCAGTTGCTTTTTTGTGGGGATGCTCTCATTTTCTAATAATTGATTATTTTTTGATAAAAGTTTGTCACACAGCCTAATTTACTATTATTGAACTTGCTGAAAACTTGAACAAATTTCGTCAATTGACGATGGAGATATCAATTATTTTTTTTAATAGTAAGATAAAAACAGGTTTTGCTTTTCATTCTTTTTCTTTTAATTATTTTTTCCGTTTGCTTGAAGCTCAATTTTTTTCCCATTTGGCACTAACTATTACACTTGACGACAATAGTGTTGATATAAGACAGTTTAGAGATACCTAGAATTTAAATATTCAAGGCCGAAATTAGCTTTTTTTTCACAGGGGCAAACAGGGATTTTGGCACCCCCACTAACCCTACCTCTCTCGCAAAGTAAATTTACAAAGATAATTTTACTAAGTTTTTAATAGCTGACTTATTTTAAACTGAAAAATATGTAATCATAAAATACGTAATAGTGAACTCTGTGTTTTGTCAAATACTTATTCAATAAAACCTGTGTTGAAGAGAAATATGCATGGCTCAGTTATAATATTTATTTAAGATTTTATCCTTTAATTTCCCTTGTAATTGCTGCCCATTCCAACATAACCCTTTTGCTGGGACAAGTTGATCAAAATTAAAGCTTAGAATTAAATACATAAAGGTTTCTCTGGGGTTGGCTAATAGAATAAATTAATTTATTCAGAAAATAATAATAAAAGGAATCCATAGAGATTAAATTTTGGATATGTTCCCCCCATTGCATTGTGTAATTTCGAAGTAGCCCATTACCCTTTTTGAGAATGATCATTCTTGCCCTTAGCTGACTTTTAAAATGGAAATCTAAATAAACAAATACATACTAGATAATTTAAATGAGAAGACTCCAAATAATTAACACTATTATTTATTTACAATATTTACAGTTATTTCAAGAAAAAAAAAAGATTTATCAGAACACATCTGATTTAATTTCCTAACAAAATTTCTCCTATAATATTGGCATTAACACTTTGATCCTTGCAAAGGATACTTATATTTGTTTGTATTTATATTTAAATTGATCTTTGACAACATTATTTTTTTTACAATTAAAATACTGACTTCCATTTGTGACTAAGGTCACACTACCAGCTTCTCTTATAATATTTTGATAAAATCAAATAAACTGGGGAGTTACTTAGGTCAGAGTCATATTTACCTCTACACATTGATTGAAGAAGGTTTCTCTTTGTATCAGAGCACTCTTTCCGCTAACTAAATAGCACTGCACTTATTGAAAATGTTCATTTCACAAAACTTAGCTTAACTTCCCCACTCTCCATATATGTTGTTCGGGTTCGTTGCTTTCTTACCATCAGAATTGCCACTCACTCTATTTTCCTCTTTCGGACCGCACAAAACTCATCGCGTCATTTTATTTCACCTCTTCCTTTCGCTTCTGAGATCGATGTGTGTTCTGTTTTCATTCTTTTTCACAACTCCTTTTTCATCACCACGGTGGGCCGTACTTCGTTCTGCCCAAAATTTGCATGACAGTGCTTTAAGCCCATCCTTCTTTTTTTTCATTGGGTAGTTGATCTCCCGTTTTAACTGAAATTTGCATAACAGAGGGTCAGTTTCACCACCTCCTTACCAACCCCAACCAATGGCAATGCATCAGTTGTTTCTGTAGCGTGTTGTTTTCTTTCTCGGAACTACGTGTGTGTTCTTTGATATTATCTCCCAGACCAACTTAAATCAAAGTTCTTCTTATTTGACTTTTATGGCTTAAAATTGTCGCCAGCGAGTCTCTGGTCATAAATTTGCCATCCTAAATCTTTCAACTGAGGCGACTTATGGGAAAGTCCCGATAATGTACTTTCCTTACATTAACCTGTGAGTACAGAATCAAAAGGAACAAGACAAAATTCAGTTTTATACAAGTTTTCGTCTTAGCAAATAGAATTGATGCTATTGTTACTGTTGGATCCGTGTATTTTTTTCCTTTAAGACAGGATTCTATTACAGAAAGATTTTACTGTAGTTATAGTATTACATTACAATTGAACAGATGTTTAAAATCCTAGCATTATAAGTCACAATGTCTTAAGAACTGAAAAAACAGAATTTTCTGTAGGAATATAACAATGAATTCTAATACTGTAAAACATCTTTGTATGTTATCTACATACAGTTTCATGGAGCTGTCATTTATACTGCACTTCCTATTTATAGACTAATATGTTTAGATACTTTCCTGAACCTAAATTCCAAATTATAATAGTGACTCGGAACAAAAAAAAAAAATAAGTTTTTAATAAGTATTTTATTATGTGAATTTTCTACCTTTTATTTTTTAGTGTCCCATAAATTCTCAGTTTTTCTTTTGAATTTTCCAACTTACAAAACATTTTTGCCCAAATTTCATATACTTTTTTTGTATCAAGCAACAAACCAAATGTTTATTTGTCGTCCCCCATGCCTTCCATTCTGGCGCCCGGGGCACATGCCCCCTCTGTGCTGCCTTTAGTTTCAGCCCTGAATATTAATAATCAAAAAGTGCTGCAGAATGTTTACATTTAAAATAAATGTCAATATACTTAAAATCTTGGTACTTTTCGGTTAGCCAGGCACCACTAATTAGAGATCTGCATAGGCCGGGCTCGGGCCTATTTTCCTTCACTGCACTCGGGCTAGGCCTGGTCTCCACTCGTTTTGGGTTGAGCTCGGGCCTAGTGATTACTCTTTACAGCCCGGCTTCGGGCCTTTCTTTTTTCCTGAAGGATCAGGCCGTGTCTTAAATTATTTTTTCCGTACAGAGCCGGGACTGGTTTCATCCTTCCTAGTCTTCACACCCCAAAATTTTCAGTCCTGGTTTTGACCCTATAAAAATCATTGTCTCGGCTTGGCCTGGTCCGTTCGAAGGTCAGTAAAATAAGACCTGGCACAAAAATCTTTGAAAAAAATGCATATATTTTTAAATTGCCATTATTCTACAATTAAACATTAAAATTTATTATTTTTAAAGAAAAGTAGATTTGTACACTTATTAAAATATGGTTAAATTAAAATATAGTGAAACGTGTGAAAAAGAACCTGCTTATGACGGAATCCTGTCTTAAACTGAAAAATGTGTTGATCCATGCAAAATGAATATACTAATACGTAAGAAAAGAATATATAATATATTTACACCTGCTAAGAAGGCAAATTGTCTATAACTCATTTTTTCCCCCTATGCAATTCCGTCTTAGAAGATTTTAATGTATAGCATTTTTCTGATTTTTAACACTTCAATACATGGAATATGGATTAACAATATTAATGATAACTCAAACACATACATACAACAAATAGAGATTTATTAAAAAAAATAAATATTGCAGACCGCGGCACTTCTATAAAAATGAAGATTGTAAACATGAAAAAAAAAAAGAGCTTAGATAGGAATTTTTGGTTAGATCTACTCCTACAAGGCAAATTTTTAACCAAATCATCGTAAAAATCAATGTTTTGTGGAAATTAACTCGGGCCTGCCTTTTAGCTTTTATACCGGGACGAACTTACTTTTAAATGGAATTGGTCAGGCCAATATTTTTTTTTGCTCGGGCCGAACTTTTGATTTTTGAATCAGGCCGGGCCTGGAAATTTCGGCCCGTGCAGACCTCTACCACTGATATATGTACATGTATATATATACCATATATCTGCAAATACATATTATATACATACATATTATATATATGTATATACATATGTATTTATATATGTACATATGTCACTGGCACCCGTCTAACCGAAAAGTACCAAAAACTTTTTAAAATTATGGTTTATTTCTTCTGAAAAAAAAATAGTTTGAATTAAATGTACTTTAAGATAAAATGAAGATTTTCTATACTTATATGACTGCTAAAAAGATATTTATTGCCTTTTGACAGGTATGCTAGTAGAACTTTTAATTTTTGTATCGGGCCGGGCTGAATTTTTTTTTTGTACGGGTACCAATACAAAAATTAATTTGGGAGATCTATCAATGTTAACTGAATATTTTAGAAATTACCGAAAAAAAAATCAGTTTTCAAAAACAAGCCATGGAATATAAACATTTGGGCAATTCCAAGCCAATTTACCATTTCTAGAATTTTATATTTTAGATCAAATAGGTAATATATATTTTTTCTGATAGTATTATACCTATATTTTTTATATTTGCAATGCATTTTATAAAATTTTGAATAGTCAAAATCAATAAAATTCATTATAATCGCTTCTGTTTACGTGTTTATTTGTTTGTCTGTTTACATGTTAAATGTTGGTCTGTTACAGGTAAGATTACATATTTTTCATAACTATCTTATGGCAACAGTCAAATTTTGAGAAAGATATATGTTTCAGAACGCCCTCTGAATGAAAATACATTTTTATAATAATAAATTGTAAATTATTTTATAAGTAATATATCGATAAACATCAAGGTATCTGAAAAGCATGGTAATTCATGTTTGTCTGTTACATTAACATTTTTTTAACCATAATTATTTACATTAAATAATTTATTCATAATAACTATATTAATTTATCTTCTAATAAATATCATCATGCTAATTGTAGCCCTTTTTGAATTACATAATTATTATTTTTCAAATGAGATAAAGCCTTTTTTCCCGCTATGTGAATTAGTCTGTTACAATGGAATTGCCCATTTAAATAAATAAATAAGTCAAAATGTTCCAAAGCACAACAATTCATAAATATGCTTAAATGCAAAAATATGAGGTACTTTTCGGTTAGCCGGGCGCCAGTGATATATATACATGTGTATATATATATACACACACATATATACACATATCTACGTATACATATATATACATACCCATAAATATACATATATGTATGTACATATATACATATATATGTATATACATATGTATTTATATATGTGCATATATCACTGGCGCCCGGCTAACCGAAAAGTACCAAATATGACAATTCAATAAAAGCTATAAAACTACATGCTCACATATTCTTTTATTTTTAAGAAAAAGAAATAATAATAATAAATCAAACATACCACTGCTTAGAGTCCATTGCAGACTTCTTTTCCAGCATTTAGCTCAATTTACAGCTGGATTTTTCAAAAATTACTTGCATAGTCTCTAAAATAAAGAAATAACTTTAAAATGAAGCATGTGTAAATAAATGTGTCAAATTAACATTTTAACCCGTCAGCACACACACTGGGATAAAATCTATCCCAGCTCAGAACTATTACTTAAAAATGTGCATAAATTGTTCGGGATCATTCTGAGCTTTACAGTACCTTTCAAGCTGAAAGAGATCAAGATGTGGCCAAAAAGAATTTACCTCCGGTTGTGAGATTTTCCAATCTTTTGTTATAAAAATGTCACGTAGGAGGAAATTTACCCCACGCGTGTTATAACGTAACCCATAATGATAGGAAAATGTTAATGCAAATGTTTATGTAAAAAATATAGTGTGCAAATAATAATATAATTTTTCTTTTAAACGTTAACAACTCTTGCACATACAGTTTCTATATATCAGTTTTATATTTTTTGTATTTTTATGGCTAAATTTGGATTGAAAAAACTTTGTATGTAATGATATGCAGAAAAAAATCTTAGTGCTAGATTTTATGTTTTTTTTTCTTTAAATATGAAAAAACCTCTTATTTTAAGTTAAATTATTTTCTTTATTGATTTACAGTTTATTTCAAAATATAAATTTTTGCTTATAATCAAACCGGGGGGAAATTGACACAAGAAAACCCATTGAGGTAAAATTTATCCTGCGTGTGTAGTAACGTAATGGAAAGGGGCGCATGTGCTGACGGGTTAAGAACCAAGTTTTCAATAGAAATGTTTCCAATTTTTATTTAATTATTAATTAGCACTAGGATTTAATTATGATTTGAAATTGAAATATCTGAAATTAAGGAAAGTAACAGAGTTATCTTTATGAAAGTAATCTCAAATAGATTGAGACAGAATTTAGAAAAAAAAAAAGATAATTTAATACATAATCTTTTTTAATAAAAAGCTATGTGTTGCTGATGACTGGTTTTTTAGCTTATCGTTGCCAGAGATTAATTTCAGAAAATGAGAGATTTGAAGTTACTGAAAAAATTAATAGCTCGTAAAGTATTTGTCAGAAAATTGTTAATTCTCGACAAATACTAGATGCGCCATTTCATTTTAGTATATATATATATATTAAATATAAAAAATCTGTTAGAATTTTAAATTAAAAAAAAAAAAACAGTTTTCAGCGATGTTCTGTAACCTGGGAAGCCCGAGTTTGATTCCCTAGTATTATTTAATAATAATGTACACAGAGTTTCCCTCAGGTTTAAAAAAGGGCAGGGTGCTGCTGGTGAGGAAAGGGCACTATTTGTATTCTTAAGGGCACTTTTTGGATTCTTGAGGGCACTTTTTGGATTCTTGAGGGCACTTTTCAGATTCTTATTGGCACTTTTTTTAATTATTAAAGGTATTCTTTTTGTTTTTAAAGCCACTTTTGATATTTAAAAGTTAATGCACTCTTTTTAAGACATCATTGAGTCAGTTTTTACTATGAAAGCAAATTTTTTAATGCAAAAATGAGAAAGGGCACTTTTTTTACTGAGCGGCAAGAAGGGTGCTAATTATTTTACTGGAGGGGGCAAGAAGGGTGTTAATTCTTTTTATGAGGGGCAAGAAGGGTGCTATTTTGTAAACCAAAGGGCAGGCAGGGTGCAGCACCCTTCTGAAACTGTCTGGGGGAAACTCTGATTGTACGAATTCAAAAACCAGCTCAGGCTAAAAGTATCGATTTCAAATTAGTTGTGTATTATATAAAGCAGGATTACAAAAAAGTCAGCTTGAAATGTTTAAAAAGTGGCTTTTACTAATTTTAGTTTTAACTGCCATTAGCTTTTACATTTTAAAGCATTTTACTTATAAACTATAATTCCTTAGATAAAAAATTTTATAGCTTAACTCGGGGGTCGATACAGGGAAAATTTGGGGTTATTTAGGGCCCTTCACAAAAATCTATTTAATAAAATGGGCCTCTTCACAACAATCTATTTGATAAAATGGGCCCCTTCACAAAAATCAATTTGATAAAACATACACTTCACAAAATTCTATTCTATAAAAACTTACTATTTATTATTTATTTTTTATTTTGTGTTGTTTTAAAATGTGTAATTTGAACAAACAATTTCACCAGAGAGGAAAAATTCAGCAAAAGGATTAAAAAAAAGTTTTTGTTTATAAATGCTTGGTTCAAATTTAACTAACTGGATTTCAACTTTCGTTACAAAATGTTATTTTTCACAAAAATATAATAAATTACACAAAAATAAACTTTACTTTTCACAAAATGGGCCCCAAGAAAAAATACCTGCATCGACCCCTGTAACTAATATATATATTAGGCATTTTATTGCACTAGAATTTAATAGCATTATTTATCAATATTGAAAACATCAGTATTAAAGTCACACATGCATAAGAGAAACTCATAGTGAATGTAGGAAAAAAAATTAGTAAATTTTAATACCAATTTCTTTATTTAGCTTTAAGAGGCTACTTCACTTAGGCCAAAACACCCATTCACTAATGTTAATTCTATGGGGGAAATAATTTATGATATCTCGTTCGCATTTCAATATTTATAAATGATTTTTTTCGCATTGGATAGCTGAGGTCAATCTCTATGCACACTCCTTTATACTTTTTCGATTTTGATTACAAGTTTTTTTTATTAAGATACTTTCACTTTCAGAAATTGTTTTGAAAGCGAAAAAAAAGATGGGGGGGGGGATGATCTTCTAACTGTTTTTCAAGTGTTTGAAGTTTTTAAAAAAAGAGAGAAGTGGGATATATAATATATCTGCGAGTCACTTTTTGACTCACTGTTGTAAAATCTGAGTGATGGTTCAAAAATTTTCTGCGATTTCTGCTTAAAATACAAGTAAACTTTAACCCTGAAAATTATGAAAATAAAAAACAGGTAAAGGATAATAATGTTTTTAGTGTGATCATCAGAGCATCTTCTGTTTTAGCACTATCTCAAAGTAAAAATTGCTTATTTAAAAATATGTTTGTTCATTTTTCACAAAAGTTGCATTCCAAAATTATAACCCCATAAACAAGAACATTTCTGACATACAATGGTTATATAGTGCTTTGTTAAACTCTAAAACTGGTACTTGTTTACAGATATATGGCAGTTCCCACTGCCAATTTTTTACCAATTTTCTAAATAATAGTACCATGGGTGACCACACAATTGTTAAAGAAGACTTTCATTTGTTTCTGGAAATTGTGTTCAAAGAAATGTTGATGCTTGCTACAAACAAACAACTAAATTTTGTATTGTGCTATTCGCCCCATTCGCTTTTATTCAAAAAGTAATGTGTTACGTTACACAAAACTAAGAAAATAATTAGCAGATACAGTAATTTCACTACTTTTGATCACAAGCTATTTTATATTCAAATTGCAGAGTTTCCTGTAGGCAGTTTCAGGAAGGTGCTGCACCCTGGCTGCCCTTTGGTTTAAAAAACATCCCCCTTCTTGCCCCTCATCAAAAAATTAGTGCTCTTCTTGCCCTTCAACCAAGAAAATTAAGCCTTTACAGTTTTGTAAAAAAAAAATTACTTGCATAGTAAAAATTGACACATTGTTGCAATTGGATAGGAGTGTTGTAACATTTAAATATCAAAAGTGCATTTAAAATTGAAAGAATGAATTTAAAAAATATAAAAAGTGCTCATATGGATCTTAAAAATGCCCTTCAGAGTCAAAAATGTGTCCTTTTCCAACTACCAGCACTCTACGCTTTTCTAAAACTGTGAGAAAATCTGACATTGTCATCTAAGTTAAAACATATTAACTGTTACGTTTAGAAGTATGTTTTTCTTTTTAAGTGACAATAATTTTAAAGTGGTTAAAAATGTATTAATTTGTTAAGATTTAATAAATATTATTAAAATGTTTAGCAAATACATACATATATATTATATATATATTTGAATATATACATTTGCTTTAATTAATATATATCAATATGCATTAAAATCTATGTAAAGAAATAAGTCTTTCTGGGAATTAATTGTAAAAGAAAAAAGAGGGGTGGGGGCATTTTTTAATTGCTTTTAAAGTGTTTTAAGTTAAAAAGAATGAGGGAAAAACATATTTTTGGTTTTTTAAGTGTTTGAAGTAAAAAAAAAAGAATTTCAAACTGGAGCTATAAGTAAATCTTCATTTTCACACAGAAAATGTAATCTAAACTTGAAAATTCTCAGAAAGTACTCAAAGTGGTTGTATTTTCTTTAATAATTTATCAAATTGTTAAATAAATACAACCCACTACTGTTGCGTTTACACTACCATCTCTATTAACATTTACCATTAAGCCTACATGAATAATTAGGTCTGATATACACTTCGCTTTTACACAAGAAAATATAAGTATATAAACGGAAGTTATAAAGAATAGAATTACAAATGAAAAAGATAATTCTTACCTTTATTGACATCAGATTACTATTTATTAATCAGATTCTGAAAAGCCGATCACGTTTCTTCATTCACCATTAAAAAGCAAAAAATAAACTTGTCTAGTAGGTAGGTTGGTTGATACGTTAGCGTAGCGTGCAGAGGAAGGAAGCCAAGGAAGAAAGTCAATTTGCGGATGTGCGTTCTATGACATTCGCCGGCTGTTTTGTGGACAATGTAATCAGACGGTCCGTTGTCAACTATCTTCCGGATATTCACTGGATAGTTTTATAGGATATGACAACTACAGGATGTTCTGGATCATTATAGATCGTCCGAAGGACGATTGTGGTTGTCTGGGAAGTTAATAAATTTACATTTTTTTTTCTTTTTTTTCTTTTTTTTCTTTTTTTTTTTTTTTTTTTTTAGGGTTACCTTTAAAAAAAACACACTTTTGAAACGTAATTTTCGATTAAATTATCGATTTTTCATTTTTGCAATATTATTAAAATCCGATCTTTTATCTATCGAATTCTGTTTTAATTGTGTCTGTATCTGAATTATGAGCCGAGTTATAGCAGTTTAAAGTTATCTGTTACAGCTTGCCGAAGGATATTACAACCTGAAATAAAGCTGGTGCACGTTAAATCTGTTCGTGGCTCCAAAGTCCTCCAAGTTCTATATAAGCGGTACCTCTGGGGGTGCCAATCCAGATGCAAATCTCTCATCTGGAATTGGTTCAAAATTAGGAGATTTAGGTGTCAGGATTATGGAATTAGCGTAGTGGATTATGACAGCTATATAGAAATAGAAAGCTGCAAAACTGGGCCCTTTGGGTCATTTCAACAACAACAACAACAACCAGAAATAAGCTGAAATGTATGTTTACATTCTTCTTTTTCGAGATTTAGCATTTAAATTGGATTATATGTTCAAGAAAATACAATAAGTTAATAATTAAACCTTTAAAGAATAATAATTATTTTTATAGTAAGAATTGTGTTTAAAAGTTAATTTTAGTTTTTCCTCAAAATGAAGTTTTTCAGATTTTTACTGTACTCAAAACATCTTATAGCAAAAAATTATGCCTGAAATACCTTGATTTTTTTAAACTTATTTTACAAATGTTTATTGAATGAATAAACTACAATCATGATAACATATTAATTAGTTTTGTATTTACATTATGTCGGTATAAGTTAAAAAGTTGCATGACATTTTACGAATTTTAAATTACATTAGTATTGCAAGTGCCAAAGCTTTTGCGATAGATATGCTATTATAATGCGGCTAGTCTGTGTACTACAGAAAGTTAATTTCTTTATGATGCAATTTAAAAAATGTGAATCCATTGATTACATTTTGAGTTATCATGTTTTGCAAAAATGTCAATTATTCACATAATTTTGAGTATTTTTCACTTTAAAAAAATCATTTCTGTGTAATTTCTAAAATGTTTGTACATTTTTCAAAGTTTTAATTTAAATGTCGTAAGAAAAAATGGGTATAAAGAGAAAGTTTCAAAAATTTCAAAAAATCACCTCCAAAGGTATGTGGATACCTTAAATAAGCGAAATTAATTTCTTTGCAAATGATACTTGAAAAACAAACATTGTTTTTTTTTGTTATATATAAAAATTACTGTATTTAAAATTTTCCTCATAATTTTGTTTATTTATGTACGATTTTTTTTGTTCCAGGTATACTCAAGAAACGAAACATAATAATCAGAATAGAGAGTGCTATAATGGCAAAAGAATATGGAACATGGACATCAAAATCGCAATAAAACTACTTTTGAGAGATTAATTTTGTCATACAATATAAAAATTAATGCAAATATTGTTATTGATTTTAGAATTTAAAAGATATTTTATTTTATTTTATTTCTGTTAAACATAGATAATTAAATAAATAAAAATAATAATCTAAATTAATTACAGGCTTTTTTAATTCACGATCAAACATCAGAAAATTTTTAACATCTCAGTCCTTAATGTTTTATATTAGTCCGGGAACTAACAAATTTTTTTAGGAAGCTGATCTGTATGTAATTGATCATAGTTAATCAGTCACGAAAATAACCGCCTGCTGTCGCGATAGCATTGAATCCCTAGTAAAAGAAAAATTAATGCCAACCTGATTACAGAAGATAATTTTTCTACCAGTGACTTTTGTTGGGTTAATTAGGTTTTATATCGGATTCGAGTGAATTCGTTTATTTTCATGATATATTTTGCCAGTTTTCAAATGAAAATTGGAATGTTTAAACAGGTGTAGCTGACGAAATATTTAATTCATTGTTTAGAAATGTAATAAAATTGTATTGCAAAATTATTAATTACCATAAATAACCTTTAACTATATCAAGATAATTCTAATTGCATACATTTTTTCAAAGCAAATTTGTTCATAGTTATTCATCAAAGGACATTGTAACATGAATTTAGATTTTTTTATTATTATTATTCGCTATTCTTTACTATTTTAATCTTTATCTTATATTGTTTCTTTATTTAATTTTTCATTGAATAATAAACAATTGCTACAAAATATGAGCAGAAGCCCAATTTAACAACACATTAAATAAATAAATGTAATAAATTAGACAAAAAAGTGCTCATGTAAAATTTAAAAAACAGTCAAGAAATGATTTGTTAACGATAAAAGTTTTTATAATAAAAAATAATTCAAAACTATTTTTTGTGTTTAAACAGACTTTAATATTCAATAAGCATGTAATAAAATCTTATGAATACTCAGACTTCAAATTATTAAATTTAACAAAAGATAAATTAATAAAATTCTTACATTTCATATGATAATACTTTCGCACAAGATTGAAAATGTGATCAAATACTTTTATTTAAAATAAAAGTCAACTAGATAGAAGTATTTATTGATACAGGAAAAGCGGCCTGTATTATATAATCATAAACTACAAATTTTATCTAAATTTGTTATTAATAATATTAATATTAATACTTTTAAACAACGTGTAAGTTACAAACCGGAAAGGAATCCCCCCCCCCCCCCCTATAGACCGTAATGTAATGGAATTCTTTTAAGTGACCCTGTAAAGCAACTACAAGTGCGACACATTTCATTTTCAATACTGAACATACCATACTGAACTTCAATAACAAATATCAATTGCGTGTTTATCCGAGTATATTTACGCGAGTTAGAGAACGGACAGACAGACAGCAGACGGACAGACAAACCGAATTCATAACCACATTTCAACTATGTTGGAAGTATTAAAAATGAGCCTTTCTAAAAACAGGTGACGAAAACATAGACTATAAGCAGTGTGTAGCAGAGCGTTTTAACTGCAGCTCCTCCCACTCGCATTATATTTGTGATATGCATGCTTAAAATCATTATGGTTTCTTTAATTTATAAAACTTTTAGCGTTAATTAAAATAACTTTTGTTGATCATAGGGATACTTATCTTTTTAAAAAAAAGGCTATAATTATATTATAGAAAAGATTATTTTTAAGCTGTTTGCATCAATTCATATGATTAATTGATTTGTTTATCAGCTGCTTATTTAACAGTAACAAGTAAGCAAATTCTTTAAAAAAGTTATGAAAGATCATTCAGTTTTTATTTGGAGCATTATAAAGTTTTATTCGTATAATAAATTTATTTTTAAGAATTTTTTGTTTTTAACTAGATTCAGTAAAGATACGTATTTAAAATACATTTTTATATTACTTTTCTTTATTTTAATATGTTTAATGTTCTAAAATATAATTTAAAAAGTAAAAATAGTACTTTTAAATAGTAGAATATTTTAGTATATTAAAAAGCTGAACTATAGAGATTTAAGAGAAAAATGTTGGCGATGCATTCCGCACATTCTGTCTGCATAATGTTGTACAAAAATAATCAGTAATCAATGTAAGGTAAAGCCAGGAGAGATGGCGCGGTCGGAGAGATTGCGCACATAGAGTTTGCGGGGGAAGGAGTAGAGTGAGCGCGCAGCGACTCCAGGTCGTTGTACAACAGCAGTAGTGGAGTGTCTACTTGAAAGTGCACGTTGATTGTTTTCAGCGTCTAAGATAAAGCATTGCTATTTTGTTTTATTTTCCCAAAGTAAGTGCTTGAATTTTCATAGCTATTCATCAGAATTTCTATACAATGTCAGTAAAACAAAATATTTTTAACTTAAACGATTTCTCATAAGCTACTAACCTAGACTAACAATGTGAACATCAACGGTTCATTTTAGTAGCGGCCATGTTTAAATAAAAGGCCGCACAATCTCTCCTACCGAAATAGGAGAGTTTGCGCATCTGCTATTTAGGAGAGATGGCGCATTGTTCCCAGTAGTTTCCATGCTAGGAGAGATTACGCAGCTTATTGGTAAATTTGCATAAAAAAATTAAAAATGAAAATAGACTAATTTTAAGTTAAACGTGTTATCAAATAACTTAATGTTATTTTGTAATCTTATCTGGACTTGCTTTTTCTGATTCTTTAATTTTTTTCCCCTTTAATTAAAATTTTTAAATTATTTCCTTTTTCTGATTCTTTAATCATTGGGTTGGAATATTCACTTCTAATACAATAATATTTGTTCACAAAAACCTTACAACAATGTCATTTAAGTGTAATTATTATTGTTAACAATTTAATTATTGTTATTATTAGTAACAATCTCTCCTACCCATGTGCGCAATCACGCCAACCCTATAAGGACAGATTGCGCAAAATAACTTTCTTGGTTTTATTACAACTGTTCTATTAAATTACAACATAACAACAAAATAGCAATGGAAATGCATAAAAAACAAAGAAAGTAAAAATTATTCATGGATAGTTTAGCAAAAAATTCATATTTAGAGTTTTAAGTGTTATTCTTTTGAATTGTGCGCAGACTATCCTAACTTTACCTTAGCTTATATTTATTTTCTCGATTTTAAAGAGTAAAAAACATTTTTCGGGCCTCTTTTCTTTCTTGGCAAAATCTTTATATTTAACTGTGCATTTTCATCCTGGCGAGCATGTCCCCGAATAAATTTTAATGCAAAACATTTCCAATTTCGTATACGTTTGGGATGGTTTAAACCTGAAAACTCATAACACGCATATCCAGTGCTGAATATTTATGACTGACCTTCGTTAAGTGCATTTAGCATTTATGTTTGAATTTGTCTCCGAAACAAAAAACGTCCTGCATTTGGTAATATATACAGAATATGTAGCTACTATATTAAAATCTGGCTGCTTGTTTGTATTTCAGAAATTTTACTCCTAGACTATGGAATAATGGGCGATGAAACAAACACCAATTATTTGCGTGGAATCAAAAATGTCATATAAACTGAAAGAATTTAAAAAAATATATATTTTTTGAGGTATTAATTTTTTTGGAACTTCTCACGAAAATTCTGTAAATATTACAACTAAATGACTCTATTCTTAAAAAAAATTTTAAAGTTCGCAGAACGTCACCTGAATATTAAGTTCATAATTCCGCAATGAAAAAGTTTTAATATTAATAAAATAAACATATAGAAAACACATGGACACTAGTGCGGCATCCGCTATCAGGGTAAACTGCCCTCAGAACTATATATGGAATCCTCATTCATCAATGAGTTTTATTAACTAGACCTTTTTGACATTTAACTTAGAAAAAACATATATTTATCAGTACTGTCAATTAAATCATTGCTGTATTTAGTAATTTTTTTTATTGAAAAATAGTCTTAAAATGTTCGGATCATGGTTAAGCTGTTGATAACTGCAACGCGACAAGTCCACAGTCAAAGTGAATGTACTCTCATAATATTATGTGAAGAAGTAATAGTACCATAATATAAATTTTTATATTCTTAATTACGTCATTTTTTTTATTAAAAATGAATAGAAAAAAATAATTTTAATTTACATAGATGATGTAAAAATTATCTTGATTCATTTACATAAAAATTGCGAGGCGATAAAACCATATTTCACATATTCAAGCTTCACGTATAAGTTTATTCTAGAGGACAAAATATTGTCTGCCTACAAATCTAGAAAGCGTT
The DNA here is from genome assembly GCA_963931845.1 of Maratus michaelseni. Classification (NCBI taxonomy): domain Eukaryota; kingdom Metazoa; phylum Arthropoda; class Arachnida; order Araneae; family Salticidae; genus Maratus; species Maratus michaelseni. Next base: position 124,571,117 of record OZ007596.1, on the reverse strand, counting down.
TTATCTTAACTTTATTTAGATTAACATTTAACCAAGGAGGTAAAACCATTTTAAGCTCTTTGCATATAAATGTCCAATCATTTCCCGCTATTCATAAGAATTTAATTTGAAGAAAATTTAGATTTACAAGCATTTATTTCAGAAAGAGGATGGTTGAAACTCTTCACAAGGGTATAATCTAAAAATGACATTTTCAAAACTGAGCAAAAAATACTCAAAACTGAGTATGTCGCATAGTCAAAATGGCTCCGAATTAAAATTACTCAAGTTTGAAAGCTATATACTTCTTGAGACCCCGCGTCCATTCTATTGGACATTTTTATATTTTATATAAAATACTTAATTTCAGTTCGAACTTGTAAATACTTGCTGTCCATTATACTAGATAGTCTAGTGCTGCTATCTGTGCACCGAAATAATAAAAGATTTGCAGATAAATATGTATTTTAATCATTTGAAATTGTCAGAAAACGGGAAAAAGACTGTTGAAGGTAAGCAGACAGTTTTAACTCTAATTTTATATATTTTTAAAAAGTATTTCGATATTAATGCTACACAAATCTAATTTTAAATGTTGTATCAATGAAATGATATCGCGGTTTAAGTAATTTAATGTATATTTTAGAGAATAGACCAAAAAAATTTTAATGTCCATTCTATTGGACGTTGGGTCTTCATCAGTTGTTTTTATTCATATTAGACTCTTGTTGTATACTGAAGAAAGGCGATAGTTTTTACTTAAAAATCAAGACAGTATTGAAATAAATAATATATACAGAAGTAGAACATACATTTTCTTAAATAAATAAAAAAATATTTAGGGAAATATTTTTTTTGCAGCATTTTGTAAATGCCTATAATTAGAATTAAGATTTTATTATGTGTTAGACTTGTTCATTGTAACTATTTTTGGTATTATTTTTCTGTTACTATGCTATTCATAATTGAATTAATAAATTTAATCATATTTAAATAACAACAAAATTTTAAAGACAATATATTTAAAGATAACAGTATAAGATTATAAATAAGCTCATTTTGATTTCTTTTACATTTCTTCTTGGCATTTACTTGCAATTGTGGTAGCTGTGCCACAAATTATCATTATTCTAACAAACAAATGACTGGTGTTGAGAAGAGTTAAAAAACAAAATAAAATATTAAAAACTAGTACTTGTCATTATCATGTTGTCATCAGTAATATTATGTAAATTATTATTATTATTATTATTATTATTATTATTATTATTTTGAAAATTAGTACATTGATCAAAAAGTTTCGTATTTAAAGTACACTTTTTCTATTTAATGATGCAAAAATTGAATTTATGCGATATTTAGAAGTGACACATAAACGATAAAAAACACACTTCTAATGATAGAAATGTTTGTAGAAATAAGAACTTGATGCGGTTTTTTGAGTGTTTTGTTTAAAAATCTGTTTTTTAAGCCTATGTAGTCATCCTATCTTACTTGATAAGTATTAAAATACAAAATAAGGTTGTGCGCATGAAATGCGAGTTGTATTCGTATATTCGTTTAACTATAATTAATAATTGACTTGCAGAAGCACATTTATAAACTGCTGAATTTCAGGTTCATGTATTTATTTCTTACGGGTAATGAACTTTTTAAAACTCTTATTATTATTATTTGGTGCCTAATTAAATTTTGTATCATTAATTTATGTAGAATTCAATTTTGTGTCATTATTTTTTCTCAAATATTAAGAATTTCACATTTGGATTCATCTAATTCAATAGGAAGTGTTTTACAGGACAAAGACCCAATGTCCATTCTATTAGACATGCTAAAAAACAAAGTATTTTTAATTTTTTTTTTAAATAAATAAAAATATGCCTTGATATCTAGACTCAAAAGAAAGATAATTCTCAAAAAATGTAAAATTTGCTCAAAAAATATGAGCTTGGGTCTCAAGAAAAACATGCACATACTCAAGAATAAAACATAATGTGCTCATATTTGAGTATGCCCATGTTTCAAAAATGAGTTTGAACTGATGCTAATCATTTTTTAGGATGTCCGTGTTTCAAAAATGAATATGAACTTACCTCTATGTGCTCAGTTTTGAGTATGTCCGTGTTTCAATGTTCCTAGTATTTCTGGTATTTCAGAATTGAAAGCATTGGGTCATCATATTTGAAACAAAAAGTTTCATAACAAAATGAAGACATCGATTTACTCAGATTTGAAAGTGTCATTTTTCTCAGTGTACCTGGATTGATTTATCGAGTAAAATCGACATTTAAAGAAACATCTATTTTAATTCATAAAACTGAACAAAAAACCGTATAACTTCGTTAAAATGACGATACTTTCAATCTACCAAGTCTAAAGTTTAAAAAATTTTTTTTTTTTTTTTTGACAAGGACATTATTGAAAACGTGTATTTTTGTTCAGAATTTTTTAACTTAAAATAAAATATCATGTCTCACTTAAAATTTTGTATATAATAAAATTAGTACACTTCAATGCAAAAATATACATACCTCTTAGAATTTGACAATTCTGAAAAATATGTTGACTTTTGTGAAAAAAAGTAAAACATTAGATGAATGTAAGCGATAATTGAAATTATACAAAAGGGGGAAAAATGCATATTTAATTAATATCATAAGAAAAATTCAGAAAATGTAGTTTTTGCCAATGAAAAATTATACATACCCAGTATACAAAAAGCCATTAATGTTTGTATTTGTGTTTACAAAAGGAAACTAATACGTCCGTGACATCGGATGATGTCATAAGTCCGGGCCTCCAATAAGATTTGTCAACGTAGGGTTGTCTATTTCATGCGAGACTTTTAATATTGATTCATGGAGCTAGGCTTTGCTTTCATATTGTTTGGTGTGGGCATAAATTTTGCTAAATAAAATTCTCCACAGGTTCTCATAGGTTTGCAATATGGGGAACAAGGTGGCCAATTCAAAACATTAACTTTCTGTTGCTTTAACCAATAACATGTATTGCGACTTCTATGTACTAAGGCATTTGTCGTGTTTAAAAGTGAAATTTACTTTCCTTAATCGCCAGAGATACGGGTTTGCAATAGTGAAGGCCGGCTGAAGCTTACCACGAGCAGTGAATGCTCCCTATACCACTAAGCTTGCTCCTGCAAAGTTTTTTTTAGAAGAGTACCTCTGTTCCTTACTTAAATCTCCAGTAATGTGGTGCGAAAATTATCTATGCCCACAACAAACAATATTCAAGCAAAACCGAACTCCTTGAATCAATATTAAAAGCCTTTGTTGAATTTGACAAACCTATGTTGATAAATCTTATTGAAAGCATCCCGGATTTATGACATTATCCGATGTCACGGACGTCCTTGTAATTGTTAGATTCCTTTTGCAAGCACAAATACAAGCCTTAATCTCTTTATTTTTTTTGTGTATGTATACGTTTGAATGGGCAAGAAACCTCATTTTTTTTCTATGCTATTAATTAAATATGCATTTTCCCCTTTTCTATTGTTTCAATTACCACTTACATTCATCCAATGTGTTTTTCTTTTCACAAAAGTCAAGTTATTTTTCAGAATTGTCAAAGTTTATGAGGTATTGTAGTGTATTATAAATATATTCTATTTGTACAATAAAACTATAGCTTATGTTAACAATGAGTAATCGACAGACATGATGAAATTTAAACGCAATACATCGGATTGCCATGCAGCTAGTATTTAATTCGATCTGGTGTTTGGTAAAATACATATTCAGTTGAATACGGTATAAAGTGCATGTACATAAATTTATTATTATTTAGTAAAATACCTCACTAAAGAAAAAGTAAAGAAACTTTTCTTTAATAAATTTATTATTTTTTTAAAATAAGGTTTTTATAACGAGGATAGATTAAGTACAATAAGTTAATAACTTCTAGAAAACATATTAACATTAAAAATGCTTAGATATTGCATTAATTTATAGAAGTTAACAGGTCATAGAACTTTTAAACCTTCAAAAAATTCAATCTCTAAAAAATAAATAGGTCAAGTGTGAGTATAATTTGCACTCAAATGATTCCGTACATTAAATTTATTATTAACTATTTATTAATTAACAAACTTCTACTACCCCTATTTTTTTCATAATTTTAGGTCCGGAAATTGGAGGTGAGCGACGCATTTTTGCAGTACACTTTCGACGATATATATAAAAAATTAAAACAAATATATTTTTGAGGTCGGTGTTACGAGATCCGTCGAACGATGACCTACACAATATATAAAAAGTTTTTTTCAAGTAGCTTAATTAATATCTCGGCTAATTATTCTAATTTCTTTTCGAAAATCATTATCAAATATCCTTTAATGATTCTGTGTCGATTGATACCTGAAGCGGCCGTAAAAGTCTCCGCTTACCGCCCTAAAATTAAAGTTTGTGTGCAAGGAAAAATGCGTTTTTCTCAAAACCAATGTTACCTAGAAAATAGCTATAGTTTTCCTGCAATGTTAAAAAAACCACCTACTACACTTAATATTTTCATAATTTTAGTTTCCGTAGATTCGGAACTAGGGTAGGGGGAACATACTTTTGCAGTACGTTTTCGACGATAGCCCTGAATGTATAACACCTAAAATTAAAACAAATATATATTTTAGAGTTCGATATTACGAGATCTTTCACACGATACCCCACACGATATATAAAAAGAAAACTTTTGTTTTTCAAGTAACATATAATCTGAAAATATGTGAGTAAAAAGTCTTTATAAATTTTCTAAATTTGAAATTTCCACGTCCCATAGTCTACGAGAAAAAGGACTGTGACAGACGGACAGAGTGTTATGGTTCCGTTTTTTGTTTTTATATACGTAACCCTAAAAATATTAAAAAGGAGTCACTTCTAAACACTTTAAATCAAAATGAATGACTCTCTTAACCGTTCTTAAATATGAAATATTTTCAAAGAGGTAACTTTAAAGTGATTTCTTTTTTCAAAATGTGATTTTGAGTCATTGCGCAAGATAGTTAAAAAACTTTTCGATAATTTTTCGAAATTTTCAGCGTGGTAGGCTGTATAAATTAAATCTGTATTTTCACCTCTTCCTTTTGAAAAAAAAAAAAAACTTGGTCTAATAATGCTAAAAGTCTGAATATTTTATGTAAGCAAAATACAGTTTTATTTTTAAAACATAAAAATTCTCTAAATAAGCATATTTTTAAGAATCAGTGTAAGTACATGTCTCTCAAATATAATTATATACGAAAACTTTTCTTTTACATGCTGAAATTATTTTCTAATCAAGCGCACAACCTGTGATTCCAATTCTTTCCTCGGCAACTTTAAAATCCCCTATAACAACTATTTTTCCCCATTATGATCTAAAAAAACATGAAATAAAAGAAGGAACGTGTACCTATTACCACTTTTTAAAATTGTATTTTTGTCATGTATACTTTTTAAGGTATAAAATGACGAAAATGTCCTTTTTTTTCACTATTCTTTTACAGGCAGAAATTATTTTCTAATCAAGCGCGCAACCAGTGATTCTAATTTTTTGCTCGGTAAGTTTAAAATCCCCTCTATCACCTAATTTTTCCCCATTATAATCTAACAAAACCATGAACTAAAAGAAGGAACATGTATCTATTACCGCTTTAAAAAATTGTGTTTTTGTCATGTATACATTTTAAGATATAAAATGACAAACATAGCCTTTTTTTTTTAATTTTCGACATTTTAAAGAAAGAAAAACATTATCGACAAGACAAAGAATAGATAAATAATAAAATAATTCATTTTATTGTTATCACATTAAAAAATAATAAATCAAATTTTTGTATTTTTATTAACATTTAATTTGATTTTTTTATTAGTACTACTGTAATGAAATCCATTTCTACTGTATCTGCTAAACGATTTATATCTTCATTCCTTTGCTAATTTTTATTTTACTGAAAATATTTGTTTTATTATATTTTTTTCTATTAATGACTTCTCCTTCAATTTGTCCTTCTTCTTTCAATGTATAAAGTTTCAGTTTTTAAATCCTTCCGTCAAAACACGCTGTTGTCAACTGATATTTTAACGACCATTTTCTCCAGCTATTCCATCATTCTGATTTTCTTTCTCTATCTTTTGTTTTTTATCTCCATGTTCTGATATAAGGCAGTAAAGGTTATGTATGAAGTATGCATTTTTTTTAAAAATAAATACTTGAACAGCCTATTAAATTTCGGGAACTTCCTAGAAATTGTGCGAAATATTTTCGTGCGAATTATTTTATTTAAAATAAACATATTTTTTAGTTAAATAGTTAATAATTAAGCGTATTAGAAAAAATATATCTTATTATTAATATTTATTTACATTCAGTATGAAATACATAAATATATAAACATATAAGTGTAATTTTTAAAATTATTCCTTTAAATCACCTCGTTTATTACCTTTCTAGACAGGTTTTTAATATATTTTTAATAGAAAACCAATAATCGTCATACCAATCCTATAGAACTTCTAACGACAATTTCTTGATATAAAAACTTTCCAGCTTTAAATAATTCTCTATAAACACTACGAAAGTCATACAGTTTTTTTTAAAAGAAGAATTACACATTTCCTAAGTGCAATGATATATTCTGTCTCACATTAAAAATCCTCCCACTATAGTCTAAAACGAGGATGGCAACCTTCCAGTTTCCTAAAGTCAAATAAACACAGATTAAACCAGCAATTTTCTTAAGAAATGAAATCATATAAGTTTCACATAAAATACTTCAATAAATAATTTTAATGAATAATACAGGGTGTTTCTAAATGAATATCGGGGTTTTAAAGCTTTGTAGTATCTATTATAAAAAACTTAAAATTATACTTAATACATAAAATGAAAGAGCAACTCAAACAGTTTTATCTACAAGCTTAGAAGTGTTCAATGTGAACACCTTTCGTCACACGGCACACATCAAGTCGATAGCTCAGTTCTTCCCAAACGCCACTCTACGCTCACCGATCTGACGGGCAGAGAATCACATGATCTGACGACATGTGATTTTTACCTGTTGGGGATCATAAAGGATCGAGTGTGTATGCCACCGCTACCAGGTGACCTACCCAACCTAAGAAACAGGATTGAGGCAGCTGTTGCAACAATTACCCCACAAAAACTAAATAACGTTTGGGAGGAACTGAGCTATCGACTTCATGTGTGCCGTGTGACGAAAGGTGTTCACATTGAACACTTGTAAGCTTGTAGGTAAAACTGTTTGAGTTGCTCTTTCATTTTATGTATTAATTATAATTTTAAGTTGTATGCAATAAATACTACCAAGCGTTAAAACCCCGATATTCATTTAGAAACACCCTGTATTTATGGTACTGTTTTTGAATTGAAAATTAAACAGGCAAGATGTCAGCTATGCAAAATGCAAGTACTTCAAAACATCAAAAACTTCAAAAACATAAGAGAAATTTAAGAGATAATTATTTAGGAATAAATTTATGTTCTTCAATATTAGATAACTTCTATCGCTTTCAAAAGGAAAACGTTTTAGTGATACTTAAAAAATATCATTCAATATGATTTTTTTTTAACACTTAAAAGTTATTGGATGATATTATCACTAGATTGGTAATTATGTATTTAAACAATCGTATTTAAGTTTTTAAAATATGCAGAATTGATATTTGCTATATTATTTATCTTACTTTTTCCAAAATAATAATATGCAAATGTTGTGTAATTCGGGTTGCCAAATGTCTCTCTTTAAAATATATTTTTATTGACACTAGATTATTTTTGTTTTATTAAGATATCAGAAATTTTCATAAAATGTGCCAATGATGTCTTCGATATAGAATATTTCTTTGAAGAATAATTAGTTAATTGTTATTTCCCAAATGTATTTTTATCCTGTTATCCAAATACACCTGTTTAATTAACTTTAAAATAACCTTTTTTTTGGTAATAAATACATCAAAAAGGAACTTTTAGAAGAAAAACGGAGAGATAAACTGATAAAAGTTCTTGAAATTATAAAAGTCAGATATATTTAAAATTAAAAAGGGAGAAAGAAATCTACATGTGGGAAAGGATTAAGTGTACACTGTAAAATGAACCTGAGAAACGTACAACTTACAGAGAAAAGTAACAATGTGGATACCCTATGTGTAATCACTCTATCGATTACATAATTATTTATAAATTAACCAATTATTTGCAAAATAGAAATTATCTAATCCATATAAGTGAAAAATGAAAATTTATACACATCTATCATAGATGGTATGTCTTTATAAAAGCGCAGTTCTATTATAGAAAATTATGTGACCGAGGAATCATTTTTATACTGCTTTTGTATCTTCTTAACGCTTAAATAAATTATGACAAAACTGATGCCTTCAAATATCAGTCCATAAAAAATGTCAATAAGATGTCAATATTAAAAATCATTATTGTAATTGCATTTACAATAAAATTTTTTACAATTAATAGTTGAAAAACTAATACAGATTTTTAATAACTTCAAAAATGTACAAAAAATAATAATATATTTTTTAAATGTATAAATAAGAATAATAAATATATGAAAATGATATCTTCGACCTGTTGCAAGTTTTGCAGTGACGTTTTAAAATGCTGTAGTAGTTATATTTTGGAATATTCAAAGTATAAGATTGAAACATACAGAAGTAAACACTGTCTTAGACAAGAAAATAATTTGATAAAAAATATGTAAACATTATGATATTAATTGAATTTATTTATACAAAAGTATATATCAGAAAGGTATTTTTTAAAATTAGCCCTTTATATTTGGTTGTGTGGAAAATAATGTCGGTTTGTGTTAATTAACATTTAAATAGACGTTTTCAATAAACCTGTAGAGGGATATTATTTTTCTCTATATTTTTTGTAGAACTGATTTCTTTATGTATATTGAGTAATATAGTTTTATTTTCCTTCATTGTACAGAAATATTTAAAATAGTTCAAAAACTAAAAAAAAAAGAAACATTTTTTGATGATTTTTTGTACGAATGCAAAATGGGACAAATAGCAACGGAAACAGCTTGCAATATCTTCCACGAATATGGCCCAGGAATGACTAGTCAACTTAAGAGTTGAAAGTTGGTTCTAGAAATTTCGCTTTGAAAATGCGAAGTTTTAAAGTAGCAGCCGGCCGCGGAAGACATTGCGTCATTGAAAATGTGAAATTGAAACATTGGTTGAATGTAACGAGTTACGAGACCTTGCTTCTGAACTTGTAATATGTTTTAAAACTATCTCTAAGTACCTAAAAAAAATTGTGATGATAGAAAAGCTAAACAAAGTGATTCTATATGAACACAGCAAAAATCGTCTTTTCGAATTGCGTTTTGTACTTCATTGCACAAAACAGACTCATCTATCGGTCACTTTGTGAGACGTAATGAAAAATGGCTCCTGTACAATAACAAGCAATGTTCGGCGCCATAGTTAGACCGAGAAGAAGCATCAAAACTTTTTCTGAAGGGGACCCTGTACACTGTTTAAAATTTGCAGCAAACTGTCCAGTCATTTGACCGTTTTTGTAGAAATTGTTTACATAACCATAATTTAACTATATTTTGACCATAAAATGAGCAATAATACGGTCATAACATAGTTAAATTATGGTTACGTAACCATTTTCTACAAAAACGGTCAAAAGGCTGGACAGTTTGCTGCAAGCTGTTAACAGTGTATAAAAAGAAGGTCATGGTGAGTGTTTGGTAGCAACTCTGAATGATCCATTACAACTTCTTAAATACGATCTAAATCATCACTACAATGAGCTACTGTCACTAAATTGCTGAAAAGTTTCAAAAACTGAAACATCTGTGCCCAGCTTTGGTCAACAAAGCAAGCAGCATAACAGTTTCTCCATTACAGCGCCTATCCCCACATCTGACGAATGACATTAGAAAATTGAACGGTGATGAGCTATATGGGGCACTTCTTCGTCGTGCATTCGATACTACGTGCACGTGTCTTCTATCCTACGTTCAGAAGATATTAAGACCTCTGGCCAACTGAATATAATTTTGTAAACATTTACACAACCTCTTGCACGTAAAAAATATCTTCAAAAATAGAAGTATTGCTCAAGGCGCATTTCAAGATTTTATCCTCTCAATTACGCCAGACTATTTTGCTACTTGAATAAAGTGTCTGGTTTCACGTGTGCATAAACGTTTAGAAGGTGATCGTTACTTTGATTAATAAGCTTAACTTAAGAAAGTGTTGCATGCGTTTAAATATAGCGTTGTGTTTTACACAACCTAATACTACTCTGTCTTTGATAGTTCAGTTTTCAGATTGTGTTTTTATCGTGAAAAAGAAATGCTGCATTTATTTATGTTTATTTTTATAAAATAATATTTTCTCGCTAAGAAATATATTGTCTCTAAACATTTATTTAAAAACAGGCATTCATAAAACATTTCAAGAACATGCATGATTCATTTCCTTAAAAATAAAGTTCGATCTTATTTCAGATTTTTATACTATTCTCCTAGGCTGAATAATGTTGGAAAAAAGATAAAGCAGCTTTTAAAAGTTTTTCATCAAGAAGATATTTACATTCTTCAAAATTACATTCCCAGCTGTTAAGTTCTATAAAAAACACTTGTGTTCACGTTGAAACATGTCACCAGACATGCATTTTTTATATAATATTAAAAAGAGTAGTTGATATTATAACTAGTTCGATGAATCTGTTGAAAATATTTTTATAGTTTTAAAACATTGATAATATGAATAGTTTTTTTCAAAGTAATATATAGTAGATAATTTGATCTGTTTCATTTGCAAATAATATGTACTGTAAAATTGAACTTTCGTTTTTCTATATTATGTACGTGACGATATTTTTTTTCTTAAATGGATGAAATTCATTACTACCAACTTAGAGGAGGACTTACCAATGACTTTTCAAATAACACGTGAGATACGCCTGAAAACAGTGATTGTCTTATGGTGCTATCACACGTACTCTCATATCATGGTCAATATCAGATATTTCATCCGAAACACGTTTTTTAAGAGGAAAAAGCTCGAAATCGTCCCGTTTGATAGATTGCCTCTAAAAATTTCTTCAAGATCTAACTGACATTAGTTTGTATCCTCTACGATAGATGTCAGCTCGAAATCCACCAATCAGATCTCTCTAAAAATTTCAAGATGGCTACCGTTAGTAAGTCAACATGTTTGTTTAGCGGGGTCGAAAATATTGAAACCAAAAATACAGAAGAATTAAGAAAAAAGCAATATCTTTAGTAACACAGGGACCAATTATACACGAAAAGAACTTTAAAAATATGCAGTTATTTTGAAATTAAAGAATTACATATGCGTCGATTGTCTCTTCGGACTTCGTTATTTACCACTCCTGATAAGAACTTTATTTACTAATTTAAAGTTATTTATTGCGATTATTTTATTTCAATTCATTATATTATTTGCTATATGTTATAATTGTACTGTCGTAGTCACTTATTTACTTCTCAAACTGTACTAGTTTAACTACTTTCTGCAGTGTATGTGGAGTTATTTCGTACTTGTTGCTAAATTATGTCGCCAAAAATAAAAATGCAAGCAAACACGCATCAAGCTATTTTACTGCAAAATCATGCAGCGTTCAGAATCTAAATTTTGTAATGGAGGGGGTGAGGGAAGAGGGAACAGAAAATTTGCTTAAACTTTAAAAAAAATAAAATTTAATAAATGAAAATTTAATCTATCAGCTATTTATAGTTAATTATATTTTACCTTTTAATAATTTTCTTTTAAAACAATCTTGATAATCTTTTTTTAAAGATAAACAATTATTATACAGACATACATATTTATTCGTAAATCGGTGGAATAGTAAAAATATATTCACCGTTGTCCGTTCATCCAAGGGTGTCTGTTAGATGGTGGGCGACTTTCTCTCCAACATGGTTTATTAGTGAGAAATTGCATTTCAGAATCAGCCGGAGTGGCTGAGTGGTTTGAGTGATAGTCCGGAACGCTGTGGACCCAGGTTCGATTAATGGCTCTCGCTAAAATTTTGTCTACACCCTCCTAGCGGTGTATAAATTTTAAACCTTTATATGGTTTTCAATTTGTTAAGCAAATTGTGCCCTTTTCTTACTTATTAATAATAAATAACGCATATACCCCACCGCCCTACAGTTAAAATATTGTGTGACCCTTCAAAAACAAAAAAATTAAAATGTATATATTTTCGAAAACAAAAATGAATTGTAACGTGAAACTTTCCTAACAGAAATAGATTTCTAGAATTTTCAAATATGCGAATAGATAGATCATTCCGCCAAACAGTTTTTAAGTTATGCTTAAAAAAACACTTGTCTTGTAATCTATTTTGCGACGATCGAACATTTATTTAACAATAGCAAGCTACGCCCGTTACGCTGGTCAATTTCTCTTAACGAACTTTTAATCAAACAAAATATTGAAATTTCATAATTCACTTTTATATTTTAACAGAATAATAAGGCTGCTATAATTTGCGACTCGTGCTATAGCCAATATACACGTCCGGACACGTCGCCCTTATCATTATCTTTTTACGGATGAAGGTTTCGCTATGGTACTCCATTGTGAAATTTCGTAATTTTAGAAATTCAATATTTAAAAAACGGCATAATCATTAGATTAGAAATTTATATCAAGAGAAATACATTTTTTATACCTTTCAAACGCAGTTTGTCTAACAATTTTCTGACAAATAATTTTACAGCTATTATTTTTTTTTCAGTAACTTGAAATGTTTTATTTTTCGAGATTAATCTGTGGCAACAATTAGCGAAAAACCCAGTCGTCAGCAACGCATAGCTTTTTATTAAAGAGGCGATTGGAGCACGGATTGTCAACATCAATTTGCCACCATCAATTTTGAAATCGGTTCTGTAGTTCCAGAGATTCCATAGAAATTGTAATTTAGAATGATTTTAGAACGCTTTTCGCTCATTTCACACTTTTAATTTTCATATTTTTTTAATTTATTCTTAGTGATCATTTACATCTTATAAGTAACTACAATGCCAAATTTCAAATTTCTAGCTCCTTCCTTATAAAAAAATTTGCAATTTTAGAAAGTTTTTCGCTCTTGCAGCCCCCTAGGATTAGTGGCACTGACATAAAATATAGACTATGTTGGAGCAGGGATTGTCACCATCAATTTGTCACCATAACTTTTGAAATCGGTTCTGTAGTTCCTGAGATTCCATAGAAATTGTCATTTAGAATGTTTTTAGAACGCTTTTCGCTCATTTCACCCTTTTAAATTTTGATTTTTTTTTATGTATTCTTAGAGAGCATTTACATCTTATAAGTAACTACAATGCTCAAATTTCTAGCTCCTTCAGTATAAAAAAAAATTGCAATTTTAGAACGTTTTTCGCTCTTGTAGCGCCCTAGGATTAGTGGCACCGACATAAAATATAGACTATGTTGGAGCAGGGATTGTCACCATCAATTTGTCACCATCACATTTGAAATCGGTTCTGTAGTTCCAGAGATTCCATAGAAATTGTCATTTAGAATGTTTTTACAACGCGTTTCACTCATTTCAACCTTTTAAATTTCATTTTTTTAAATTTGTTCTTAGAGAGCATTTACATCTTATAAGTAGCTACAATGCCAAATTTAAAATTTCTTGCTCCTTCAGTATAAAAAAAATCGCAATTTAGAACGTTTTTCGCTCCTGCACCCCCCCTGGGGTTAGTGGCACCGACATAAAATATAGCCTATGTTGGAGCAGGGATTTTCACCATCAATTTGTCACCATCGCTTTTAAAATCGGTTCTATAGTTCCGGAGATTCCACAGAAATTGTAATTTAGAATGTTTTTAGAACGCTTTACACTCATTTCACCTTTTTAAATATCATTTTTTTTGTTCTTAGAGAGCATTTACATCTTATAAGTAGCTACAATGCCAAATTTCAAATTTCTAGCTCCTTCAGTATAAAAAAAATCGCAATTTTAGAACGTTTTTCGCTCCTGCACCCCCCTGGGGTTGGTGGCACCGACATAAAATATAGCCTATGTTGGAGCAGAGGTTGTCACCATCACTTTTTCACCATCACTTTTGAAATCGGTTCGGTAGTTCCCGAAATTACCCCCTACAAACAAACAATCTTTTCTTCTTTATAATATTAGTATAGATTAGGAGTTGCAAACATAAAACCTGCGTATTTTCTAAATTACTTTAACGAGTGACTTTCAGTTTGACACACGAAGGTAACATTTACCGAAAAATATGATGCTGAAATTAGGGTTTAGTACTAAAAGTTTTAGAATATGTTACAATTGCTATACGTAACTCTCTCTTTCCCCTTAGCAAAATTTATGTACAGCATTATTATTAGATGTTATTACTAATCTATTATAACTTGTGACATTTTTATACAGTGATTTGTGGCAGAGTTAGTAGAGGGTATAACTCCCCCCCCACCCACCCACCTCCAGGACTGCACACAATATGTATAAAAATAAGGATTGTGTTTTTGTGAAACGAAAGATATCAAAAACTCATTTAAACTTTCGAAAAATGATTAAAATCAGCAAAACCAAGGAAGAAAACACTGCAAAAGATTGGGTACTATATCTAAATACCATTACGTATTTCAATTTTACATTACATTCAATATATAACATGAATTACATTTAAAATATGTAAAATATATTAAATAAAAATGTCATAATAGTGACTTTGGCAAAATAACTAAAACTTAATTTTAAATCTTTCTTTGCGTTCCCGATTTCGGCTTAGCGATAAAGAGCGGTTCCAATACATGTGTCAAAAAACTAGTTTTAATATACTATTTTTTTTCTAAATCACTTAATACTAATAGTTGAGAATTCTTAATATTTATAGGTAATGAAAAACGTAAAGTGAAGATATGGATTCTATAATTTAGAATTTTTATGTTATATTAGCGAGAGTATTGTTTTTATAATCTTGGAATTTTAAGTAAAATGATCACAATAATATATATATATAGAACAGACACGAAAAGAAACTGCAATGTATAAAATGTTAGTACACGACAATACTTCCTGTTTATCAATCGATTTCTACACTAAATATTAAAACGCCTGCTGAAATTACTCGCCAAATGTTACGCCCTCTCCTGCAGATAACTTTCAGTAGGGAAAATAACCCAAGTTGCAGCTTGAAAGTGTAGCTCCAAGAAATCGAGAGGCAATAGCATATACTTCATATCGTATGGTATTCCGTGTGATAACAGCTTTATAAATTAAATGAGCTGTCTTTATAAGGGATGTTTTTAATATTTTAGAATAGCGGAAATTGTTTATTTTTTTATAATATTTTAAATTTCGAAGTATTCACATTTAATTATTTTTTTAACTGCACAGTAAATATATATATTTGATAGCATTTTGAATATTTGAATTAAATCATTAAATATATATATAATGGGTAACATATTCGTTCAGAAAAACATTAAAATATTTTACTAGGACTTCCCACAAAGGGATTAGTCTGAGTGATGTCTGAGTGATATTGCTGAGAACATGGGGTTAACAATTACGATATAAAGAAGATACAATATATGAAAAGGAGCAAATTAAATGATAGAATTACAAAATATCATATATAAATTCATATATACTATTATGTTTTCATCTAATTTTTTTATAACATTTGGCAAAGCATCTCATTTTCTTAAGCGGGTATTCCTCAAAAAAAAAAAAAAAAAAAAAGAAAAAAAAAGCCGGATCTTTTAAAACGCCAAGCTTTTTAAAGTTTCGTAAACGGATTTGCAGCAAAGAGCGTATTTTAGCAAGCGTAGTTTAAAGCAAATTTAATTTCATTGTTGCAACATTTTCTTTGTAGCAAATATTTAAATTTGAATTAAAAAATATTCTTCCTTGTTTATTTGAATAACTATTTATAGAGACTCGTACACTTCAAACCACATTGATAACATGCTTTGCTACAATCTTGATTACCAAATTGTAGCCTAAATTCCTACTAAAGTACATAAAAAATCTTTCGATGACTTCTGTAAAGATAAATTTTACATTAAATCTCCATATCGGCGAAATTGAAAAAAAATATATATTTCAAAGATAATATTTCTTGATTATTTTGTAGGAGGCCCTCACTCCTGCCCCTTTACTACATCAACCCCAGACTTTTCTTCTGCCTGCCTCTACAATCTGTTTGTTTCCCTGTCCGTTCTTCTACCCATCTCTCTACCCGATTGACTCTCTCTCTACATGTCTGTATTTTCTTTACTCGTCTCGCTACCCGTCTCCCTACCCATCTTTCTACCCCTCTGTCGAACCTCTTTTTTACCTGTCTTTTTACCCGTATGTCTATTCGTTTCGCTACCCGTTAGCTTATCTATGTCGCTATCCGTCTCTCTACCTGTCTACCCGTTTGTATACACGTCTCTCTACCTCTCGCCACCTCTTCCCAATATTTAAACAATTTAGTATACAGAAGCCGTTCATCTGTTATTAAATGCAAACAGGAGTAGTTTATCTAATAAGAGTAATCAGATGCAACTTTTTAAATACATACCTAAACCAGAATAATAATTCATCAGGTTTATTTTCATAGTAGTTTATGTCATTTGGCAGTAAATCTCAACTCCTTAAACTCGAACTGCGTCAATCTTTTTAAAAAAGCCCCAAGCTTCGTATAACTGGAAAAGGAAAGTCCCCTCAGGGCTATTAGATACATGTTATTAAGTCGCGTGAAAGTTTCATAATTGGGTTCGCAGCCAATTAGTTATATCAGAAAGCGTGGCTTAACGCCATTTTAAATTCATTTCTTTAACTTTTTTTTTTGGGGGGGGGGGGAAGGTTCCAAATATTTACACTTAAATTCAAACTTTTCCCCCATGTTAATATTAATGTTGTTTGTATTATTAATTAATACTTTGGTGACAGAGCTTCATTCGAAACAAATGTAAAACACTTCTACTACAGTTTCTTTTTCTAGGAGAAACATCCGTAATCGGGCCCAAAGCTAATCGGAGAAATTAATGTCATTATTGTTTGTAACTGTTATAGAGTTAAAAAAATATTGTTGCTAGCATTACTCTTGTTTGAGACCAGCCTTGTCTGTGTATCTAAATGGGGTAAAAGTTCCGTATCATGTGCTGGTTGGCGCCATTGGGAAAAAATTAAAAATGGTGCTAATAGGCAGTTTTAGCATCTTACCAAATTTTTCTAGAGAGTGGGAAAACATGTTTTTCAAATATTTACAAATATACGTTTATTAAACCATGTTTTTGCGTCATCTTAAAAAAATAAGTACGATGCTAAAATAAAATTTTATTGCCATTTTTGGTATTTTAACAAGTAACGAAAATACATAACAAACATATTTAACAAAACTAAGAGACATTTTTGTGATAAATAATTGTTATTGTCAGGGGGGCAAATTGTAAACAATTAATAAGTGAACTAAAAAATTACCGAAAATAACTTGTGTTAATCTCAGGAAAGAAATATCTGATATAAATAGCATTTAAAATCTTAAAATGGAGAAGTGGTCCATATAAAAATGCAAAACATTATATGCCTGATATGAGTATTGTTTTATTTTTTTATATTTCCGAAAGCACAGATAATAGGGTAAAAATCCCGGCACAGATGTCATATACACTGTAAAAAATGGGTACTCAAAATTGAGTAAAAAGTACTCAATTTTGAATACGTCACATACTCAAAATAGCTCCGATCCAAATGTACTCAAAATTGAGAAACACATGTACTCATTTTTGATCCCATGGATGTATTCAAATATGAACTGCTATGTACTCATTTTTGATCCCATGGATGTATTCAAATTAAAATTTTTTTATGTCGTTAAAATAAAATTTATAGGATAAAAAAAAGGTACTTCGCGAGGACAACCTTATAAGGGATACATACATTTCTGCTCATTTTTTCATCCCTGCGTGAGTTTATAGTAATTAACCAACCCTTGCCCATGAGAGGAATTGAACCCGTGATGTCCTGTGTACTAACCTAACGACTCAGACCAATGTGCCATGAGTGGTCACGCCTCCTTCTCAAATGTTGTTAGTTACTTTGCAAAACTTGCAAAAACTTTAGGTTTCATCTGTAGATGGATTTTTTCAGTTCCAATGTTTTTAATATTTTCTTTTCATAATTTTCAATACTTTTCTGTATGATTTGGAGCCTTATAACAGATAAATTTCAATTTATTATGCATTATATGCGTAAAACATTGAATTAAGAATACTGATTGCTTCTTTTTGCAACAGTACCAACAATTTCTTTATTCGAACATATACTTTTTTTAAATTATTTGCCTGATTATCTATTTATCAATTCTAATAAAAACAACAATTATCTTAATCAGACGTGTATTATATGCTATTAACATAATTTTTTTAATGTCTTATTTAAAAAAATTATGTAAATAAATTTTTTATAATAAATTAAATTATTATATTTCAGCTATGCTGAGAGCTTTTGCGTACGGTTCGGTTAAACGAAATAGTTAAAAAAATGATTTTTAGAGACAAATTTAAAATTAATGACCTTGGGATAGGTAGGTTTAAATCTGGACTTATTGATTTTATTTAAATTAAATTAGTTTAATTTATAAAAATATAAGCTAAAGAAATAAATTAAAAACGTTATAAAGTTAAAAATTTTATTTTTATAAAAGTAAAGAAAACATATTAACTAATTTTATAAATTTAAGGAAAAAATTATAAACTTTGTAAAATTATAATTTATAAAATAATAAATTTTAGCGTAATTCATAAATTTGTAAGCCAAATCAGCTTAGTTTAATACCAATTTGCATAGCTATAATTTACAAAGATATTATGTTATGAAACTTTTAAATAACACAATATTGCCTCACGTTAAATAAGTTAAAATACATTTTTAAAAAGTTAGTGGGAAAAAAATCATAATTTTGAAGTACTATCAAGAAAAAAAAAAGTAGATGTGTAAAATGTGAGGAAAAAAAATAAAAAGAGTAAATGTGTTGCAGTAGATCCACTTTGATGAAAATCCAGAACAACCAGATCCACATTAAATTTCTCTTATTCTTAGTTTTTCCTTCAAATAATAGCTTTTTAGGCTCCGAAATTTCGTCATTACACATTCTGAAATATACAAGTATGTTGGGTTTGATCATATGTTCATTTTTGATCCAAAAATACTCATTTCGAAATGAGTACATGAACTTACTCATTTCTGAGAATGCACATGTTCATTTTTTATCTAAAAATACTCATTTCGAAATGAGTACATGGACTTACTCATTTTTGAGTACTTCATTTTTTACAGTGTACTCACCACGTTAGCGCGATTTTTTTCTTCGCCAATTTGGCGAAAACTGTTTGTTATGTTTATTTACTTCTATTTTTTATTATAATTCTATAGATTATTTTTATATGTATATCAATATTTATTTGTATCAAACTATTATTTATTTATTTTTATTTCCTTTTTTAAAATAATAGAATCTATTCCATTTGTTACGTTATTGTATTTTTATATTGAAATAAAAATTCACGTGCTATTATTGTACGCTATTTTCTAACTAATATTAAAAAATAAAATTTTCACAAAATTGGCGGGGAAAAAATTGTGCCGACGTCGTGTGTATAGGACATATGTGCCTTGTTTTCATTTCACATATGTATTGGTACTTTCATGTTAACTTGGCGCAGTTGATAAATCGCCAAATATTGCTTTCATAACATCTTAATATTTCATTAATGTCATTTAATTATAAACCTTTCACTCATTTCACTTGAAATACATACATTAAAAATACATGTGTTTTACTCATTTAATTTAAAATACACGCCTTTCACTAATTCCATTTAAAATACGAAAAAGGAAAAGAAAATAAGAAGAAATAATGTCACAAAAAACCTTTTATTTAAACATTAAAGAAATGTTTCTGATTTACACACGCGAAATAAAAAAAGATAGGCTAATGGTGATATTTGCGCCCAATCTTTAATATTAAGTTATTGCGGGTTTTTTTCTTTCAAACAGAAAAAAATCCAGATTAATTTTCCATTTTTATTAAATGGAAATATGCTTTATTGTACTGATTTGATCATTATAACTGATATTGTATTTCACTGTGCGTGCATATTTTTTTGCTCCATGTACTCCATGAACTTTTCAATTCCGATTGTCTACGGAAATATCCCGCCGGTGAAAATGACGTACGTACAAAATTTTCGTGACGTATGTACTTTAATTGTGCTTTTTTATGTATTTTTTTAATATAATTTCCAAACGGTTTCACAGTTATTCTTTTTAATAAATAGACGTTGTTGTCACTTTTATAGGTACCTGCTGTAAAAATTTGAACGAAATCCGTTAAATATTTTTTGAGTTATGCTTGACGAAAGGTTTTAATATCCATCGTAGCTATATATGGGGCAAATTAATACTGCGCTGTGTATGAGTCTTCGTGTTCACTCAGACAACTAGAATACGATATCTACTTTATGAACAGCTGAAGGCTTTAAGAAATGAAATATATATATTAGACTACTCGATGTTAGTTTTAAAAAATGCAATGTCTCATTCATTTTCAATTTAATATTCTAACATTCATTAAGATAAGACCTTCAGAATATAACTGCTTACAAATAATTAATTATGCTTTCTTTGAACTTGTCATCTTTTGTTCCTGACAGACATTTCCTGACAGAAGTATAAATGAACCCACGCCGTTAAACGAAAAACAGTCCCATGTCATAAGGGATCCACCACCTAATTGACGTTTTGAGAAAATGTCTTTTTCTTTTCTAAAATCATGCTAACAATACTTCCATCTATCAGAACCATGTTAGTTCCAGCTGTTTTCATCGGATAAAATAACCTGCAGTCTTTTGTCGTCCCAAACCATCAACTGTCTTGCACACTGTAATCGCTGGTTTTGTATGTAGTTAGTAAAGAGGGTTTACACAATTTTTCTACGTATTGGAAATTTCCAGATCGAGTAATTGTATTGAAGATTGTGTTCTTGCATACATTGAACTCAGACATTTGTAAAATGTCTTTACTTGAGTATTTTCCAGTTGATACTAATCTTAAAAGTGTCCTTTCAACTCCGGGGAACAAGGTGCTTGCTCTTCCTACGTTTTTCCGGCGTTTTTATTCCATACCTTAAACTTTTTAACATTAAAAAATTGTTGATGACGGTTTTAAGTCTTCCTACCTTTTTTGAAATAGACCGACAAAAAATTCCTGACAATGAAAAAGATTCAACAGCAACTTTTTCATATTCAGTCAGTTAACTTGCTTTTGACTTCGTTATAAAATTAACAAATCTCATAATAGAAAATGTCATTAAAATCACTATACACACGAATTCTTAACATGCAAATCAATAATAATTATATGTAAAATTTCTATCAAAAAATGGTGGTGTTCTTAAAGTTTTTACACAGGCGAAAATAGTGGGTTTTTTTGCATAATTATTATTTTTTCACAAAGCTCACAGATACATTTTGTTCACTTTTATATTAGTATTTGAACTTTATGATCAACATTAAATTCCCATTTCAATTATCTCATTTTATATATATCAAAATGTTTACAATATTTTACTATCTTTATAGTTTTTACACGCACTGTATATATATATATATATATATATATATATATATATATATTAGGGCGTATCGATAAAATCCAAATTTCTTAGATATTTTTGCGGTAGTGCGGAAAAGTTGTGAACTCCCTTTATTAAAAAAACGTACGAAATCTTAAAACTGCGGGTTGATATCTTCTGTCGCCTCAGTAGGCCCAAAGTTCCAAAAATTGGACTAAAAATGATTAAAAATAAAAAATTAATAAATAATCACAGATTTCGATCATCGGTTTGAGGTAGTGCTTACAAGTTACTATTTTGTAACACCAACAACAATACAAAATTGTAGAATTATAGATTAATATCTTCTGTCGCCTCATCGGCATCGAAGTTTGGAAAATTTGACGCATTTTTCTAGATTTCTGCATAATTGTTTACTGCTTGCACAATACACAATCAAGGCAGACTGAGTTTGGCGGTCTTGCAAAATAGTGAAGAGAATGTGGGAGCCCACAAGGAGTGTTCAAATGCGTTTAAAACTGGACAACACGGTTCTTGTCAGTGAAAGGTATGGTGTCTCCAACAGAGCCACGGCTGCTATTGCATCGCGTGTTATGCAAGTTTTGGGTTTAATATCGGAATAAGATACCAGCCTCGTCACAGGCAAAAATAAAATATGTAGGGAAAAATTGAGAATTTACAAAAAAATTGGTCTCAAAATCAAATGAAAATCGTTCAACTCTATCTGGCCTTTATTTTGATGGATGGCATGTCAAAACCTTAACATCAGAAACACTCGAGAACAAGCCGTTCTAAAGAATAATTGTAGAAGCGCATTGCTGTATTGTATCGGAGCCTGGTTCTACGTATATGGGACATGTTACACTTGAAAGCGGATCTAGTCTTCATATATCTAATAGCATTTACGAATACGTAACAAGTGCTTTATTGGATGATTTTAGCAACCTTATTGTTCTCGGTTGTGACGGCACTGTAGTAAACACAGGAGTGTCTAATGGCGTAATTCGCAGGCTTGAATTGAAGCTTCAGAGGCCAGACCAATGGATTATCTGCTTACTTCATTTCAATGAGTTGCCATTAAGACACCTGTTTGAGTCCATAGACGGCAAGTCATCTGGCTCCACATCTTACACCGGAGGCATTGGACGAAACCTCAAAGGATGCGAAAAGCTTTCAATTGTTGCTTTTAATAGTATAGATTGCAAGTTGACAGACATTGATCCTACCACTCTCAGTTCAGATCAGAAATACTTATTAGACATTTGTACCGCCATTAAATCTGGCGTTTGTTGTTCAGATCTAACTATCCGGGAACCGAGAACGTTGAATTTGTCCCGCTGGCTAACAACTTCCAATCGAATACTGAGGTTATATATATCAACATCAGACCCAATTGGTTGTATTCATTCTACGAGTCTACGCACTCTCGTGGTTCCGAAGTAAGATTCGTCATTCCATAAAGGATGGTGCAAAACACCTGTGGCATTTCATCAGCTCATCTCGGTAATTGCCAAAAAAGTATTGTGACGTAATCGACCCAGTTATTTCTCGAAACGTTTACTTTGCGGCTCAAGTAAAAATGCTTTTGGCCATGTTATCTGATGATAGGTGCCGTATTAGGACCCTTGCAGATCGGCGCCGGATTATCAAGGCAACAGAAATTAGCCAGGCAACGGAAATTGCGTTCGCAAATTCGTTATTCCTGTTGCTAACTTTGGAGCTACAGACTATGTAGATCTCATTGGCTGGCAAGCTTGTTATGTGCTATTGCCTCCTGTTCTCAGAGAGATCAGTTCTCAAGAATTTCTGAAGATGATACAGGGAATATGCCAATGTATTGCTGGGACTTTATTATATTTGCTTCACGCACACAAGCGGTTGACCGGATTGTGAAACTTTTCACTTCAGCCTTCGGAAAAAACAGTTGTGATGCAGAACAGGGATAGATTTATTAATGCGACACTAGAATCCAGAAAACACATGTCAAAATTTGAGACCAAAAATGGTTACAAAGTAATGTTTTTGTCATATGTATGTTCGAAAGGTAAAATAAAGTCTGTGTTCGCATTAAAATGAGATAAGTGTGACGTGTATTTATTTAAAATGTTGTCTTCATTTTCCAAAATTTGGTGTCGATGAAGTGGCAGAAGATATTAACATATAATTCTAAAAAATTTTTGGCTGTTGTTGTTGTTTTTCGGCGTGAAAATAAGGGTATTACACTATTTTGGCAGATCGAAAAACCCAGTCTGTCTCGATTGTGGAACGAAAATAATGGTAAATTATTTTTTTTCAGTTAGAAATTTGCTATTGTCGGCAAAAGTTGCCTTTTGGGATTAGAATGAAGAATATAAAATTTTGTTGCTGTACTAAAATATTTTCAGGTGCCTCAAAGAGCTTCAAAAATGACTGTTCTATGAAAAAAACGATAAAAATTGCCTTTTTAAAAAAAAGTTCTTTTCTTGATTATTAACATAATAGACACATATTTTGTAAACAGAATATTCAAAATATGATACTTTTGCAGAAAACTTGCACATTCCATGTATTACGAATTTTTAGATGTCATTACAGGAATAATTATTTTGTAGAATTTAGCGATTTTCACCATATTAGTTTTTATTAATTTAAAAGTAACATATTTTTATAGTACTACATTAAAATGAAAGAAATGCAATATTTAATTATCGTATCTTAGTAAAACAACTCACACTTATTTAGAAAAAGTTTAAAAGAGTGATTCCTCTGATTAACGGACACCTATGTGACAAAAAAATATGGTCTGAAAAAATGAGGTGATTGCAGGGGATTGGTTGTTAGTTATAACGAGAGGTTAATGTTCGCTGAGAAATTTTAATTTGGCCGTAAGAAAAGAGTGACCATATGTAAGGGTGTCTGTTAAAAGATATTTGACGATTTGACTTTATATTGTTTTTAAAGGCAAAACGTTATTTTTAAGAAACATTAATTTTTCTCTAATGTCCATAGTAATCATACATGGTCCATAATAATCACACTAACACATTGGATTTTTTTTTCAAATCTTTGGATCTTTGCATGATTTTTTGAAAATTTATTATGGTTTTTATCAATGCATCTCTTGCAGAAGTGCTGCAAACTGACAATCCTTTTAACTGCTTGTGTGTGACATCGGGAAAAATTGAAATTGACTCTCATGATCAGGTTCTTCTGCTTGCTTTATTTACTGCTTCAGTTTGTCGTCAGCAATATACATTGTCATAGTAGGTTATGTTATTTTAACGACATGCCATTGAATCATATCATATCATATATTCTAATACGAGCAAATCTTGTGTGTGGTTATATATATAAATATATATACATGCAAATTTTATCTTGAAAACGGCTCTAACGATTTCGACGAAATTTTGTATCCTACCGTTTTGGGGCACGAGAAAACCATTGGCCTAGGTCACATCGTCGAGAAAATTCGATTAATGGGTCATTTTGGGTCATGGTCTAGCTAATTGTATCTAAAAAATGGTTCAAACGATTTTGACGAAATTTTGTATCCGATCATTTTCGGGCACGAGAAGACTATTGGGATGGCTCACATGTTCGAGAACTTTATATTAGTGGGTCATTTTTGGGTCAACGCGGGTCAAATTAATTTTTTCTAAAAAACGGCTCTAACGATTTTGATTAAATTTTGTGTCCTACTAGTTTCGAGAACGATAAAATCATTGGGCTAGGTCACATGTCCGAGAAAATTCGATTAGTGGGTCATTTCTGGGTCATTGTGGGTCAAGATCTAAAAAGCGGTTTACTTTACACTAAATTTTGCATCCAATGGTTTTCGGGTACGAGAAGACTGTTGGGCTAGGTCACATGTTCGAGAAAATTCAATTAGTGGGTCATTTTGGGTCATTTTGGGTCATGGTCAAGCTAATTATATTTAAAAAACGGTTCAAACGATTTTGACGAAATTTTGTATCCGACTATTTTCGGGCACGAGAAGACCGTTGGGCTAGGTCACATGTTCGAGAAAATTCAATTAGTGGGTCATTTTGGGTCATTTTGGGTCATGGTCAAGCTAATTATATTTAAAAACGGTTCAAACGATTTTGACGAAATTTTGTATCCGACTATTTTCGGGCACGAGAAGACTGTTGGGCTGGGTCACATGTTCGAGAACTTTCGATTAGTGGGTCATTTTTGGGTCAAATCGGGTCAAATTAATTTTATCTAAAAAACGGCTCTAACGATTTTGATTAAGTTTTCTATCCTACGAGTTTCGGGCACGCGAAAATCATTGGGCTAAGTCACATGTTCGAGAAAATTCGATTAGTGGGCCATTTCTGGGTCATTGTGGGTCAAGAACTAAAAAGCGGCTCAATTTACACTAAATTTTGCATCAAACGGTTTTCGAGCACGAGAAGACTGTTGGGCTAGGTCACATGTTCGAGAAAATTCAATTAGTGGGTCATTTTGGTCATGGGTCATTATGGGCCAATCTATTTTATCTTAAAAACGGTTCAGAGGATTTGAAATAAATTTAGCACCCTACAGGTTTAGAGAAAAAGAAGACTATTAGGCTAGGTCACATATTCGAGAAATTTCGATTAGTGGGTCATTTTGGTCATGGGTCATTATGGATCAAGCTATTTTATCTTAAAAACGGCTCAGACTATTTACACTACATTTTGCATCCTATGGTTTTCGGGCACGAGAAGACTGTTGGGCTATGTAACATGTTCGAGAAAATTCAATTAGTGGGTCATTTTGGTCATGGGTCATGATATTTGAACTCAAATTTAATTTTGGACGAGCATAGCTCGGTCTTCCCTGCTCGTCAGTATAATCCGTGACATCAAAGTTTATGCATACAGGAATTAAAAAATGTCTGATGCCAACTTAATTTCCAGTCCCTGCTTTTACAATTCGTCGTAATGCAAACTCCTTAATGTCTTCTAACACTTGATAGCATACATTGGAGTACATTTTCATGTGCAGCAAAGTATGCATTGCTTTGGCTAATTGGATCAATTACATTTTTAGGAGTGTAATTGAGGTAACATAAATAGCTGACACGTTTCCACAAGTGTTTCGTCTATAGATAGATGGTTTCAGCTTTATGTTAAACCAAACTGTTGCATACACTTTCAAAATGTACTCAGTCAGTATTTGGAGGTTTTGTTATGTATATTCTGTTCCCACGTACAAGCGAATTATTCTGTTTGCTAAGGTAAACCATGGTTAATGACAATTTTTTCTGGTTTCTTCATAGACAAATCAGAAGAGCAACTTCTAACGGAGATTGTGTTACACATTTCTAAAAAATATATTTGTTCCATACTTAAATTATCCTTAAATTTTAGCAATGGAATGTTATTTTCAATAGGTGAAAACTCAGTCACTGGAAGTTCATAACAGTTTTCCAGTTGTTTCCTTATTTTCACTCCAAATTCATTTGGATTTTTAGTTTTTCCAGCTGGGAAAGAAAAGAGATGACGAAAGGGTAGTTCATTTGCATGAAACAGACAAATCAAGCACTGCAGTGGCTTTCATAATTCTTTTTCCAATAAAGCAATCGCAGAATTATTCAATCCAGGGTTCGAGGCAGTTCCATCATATCCAATTGCAGTTATGTTTAAGTATTGCTTGTTGCCATTTAAAAATGTCATTATGTTGTAATTTATACCTTTTCCAGTGCCAGAAATCGGCTTTACGTGTCTTGAAAATTTTGATCCAAGTTCTGGAACAAGTGATATATGTTCTTCGATAACAGTTATTTTGTAATACTTAGTTCCTTTCTTCTCTTGCACAATAGTCTTGACTTTTCTTACATAAAAAAAAATTACTTTCTGTAACTAGTTTTACAGTTTATTCTACTTATCTTTTTCGGTTCTTTATTTGTTCTCATCTAATTTTCATTCTGTCAATACATTTCTGTCAGTCTTCTTTCTACATCATTAATCAGACCAATATCCTGCAGAGCGGCGCTTGGAATTTTTACAGCAATTTTGTCTGATATTCAAGTTTGATCGCAAGTAGAAGCCACAAATCGCAGTTTCATGCGCATTTGACTATGATTTTGATTATTTCAGGTTTCAGAGACACTGGATGTAGAGGCAATAAAAATTTTTGGATAGTATAGTGTTCTCTTCTGAACTTTGTTCTGTTTCTACCTCATTGTATACTATTTATGTTTCATTATTTTTGTAATTAAAGTGTATTACGCAGTAAGTTTACAATGTTTTCTAATTAAAAAGATTTAAAAATGATAAAAACCGATTTAAAAGTTAACTTATGAAAACTATAGTCTATTAAAAAAAAATTAAACATAATTGCGAAATTTGTCAAAATTTTAATAAAAACCTAAATTTTGCCCTTCTTGCGGCACCTCTAAACATAATCCAATTACGCTGATATTTAATATCCGTCTTTATTTTGATCAAAAGCAACTTTTTGAAAACTATAGCATATTGAAATTATTATTTTTATTATTTTTACGTAACTGCGAAAATTGTCAAAATTTTAATAAAAACCTAAAGTTTACCCTTCTTGCGACACCTGAAAACATAATCCAATTACGCTAATATTTAATTTCCGTCTTTATTTTGATCAAAAGCAACTTTTTGAAAACTATAGCATATTGAAAATATTATTTTTATTATTTTTACGTAACTGCGAAAATTGTCAAAATTTTAATAAAAACCTAAAGTTTACCCTTCTTGCGGCACCTCTAAACATAATCCAATTACGCTGATATTTAATTTCCGTCTTTATTTTGATCAAAAGCAACTTTTTGAAAACTATAGCATATTGAAATTATTATTTTTATTATTTTTACGTAACTGCGAAAATTGTCAAAATTTTAATAAAAACCTAAAGTTTACCCTTCTTGCGGCACCTGAAAACATAATCCAATTACGCTAATATTTAATTTCCTACTTTATTTTGATCAAAGGAAACTTTTGAAAACTACAGCATTTTGAAATTTAAAAAAAAAGTTTTTTCGTTCCACCCTATTGTGCAAGCAGTAGACAGTTATGCAGAAAACTACCAAACTGATTCAAAATTTCAAAAATTCGATTCCGATGAGGCGACAGAAGATATTAACCTATAATTCTACAATTTTCTATGGTTGTTGTTGTTACAAAACAGTAACTTGTAAGCACTACCCCAAACCGATGAGCGAAATCTGTGATTATTTATTAATTTTTTGCATTTTAATCATTTTTAGTCCAATTTTTGGAACTTTCGGTCCACTGAGGCGACAGAAGGTATCACCCCGCAGTTTTAAGATTCCGCACACTTTTTAATAAAGGGACTTCACAACTTTTCCGCACTACCGCTAAAAGATCTAAAAAATTTGGATTTTTTCGATACGCCCTAATATGTATATATATATATGAGCTGAAAGGTTTCTGTACACAGACTCCCTCCTTCCCTGCGCGCTTATATATACATATATGTGTATACACTCAGGGTGGGGAAGGGAATGTGCGTTAGATAACTTTAATTATATATATATATATATATATATATTATTATATTAAAATAATTATTATACTATTACCAGTTGAGATGGATTTCTCTTTTCCTCTTGGAGAAAGACCCCGCCTTTTTATATACCCCGCCCGCCTCCTTCTCGTAGACTTAACATTATTATGCATGCTAGAGACACAGGGAGATATATTGATATTGCCTAAATTAAAACAGAAGGATCACGTCTGCATTATTTACGGTTTAATCAGAAAAACATAAGGATTGAATTATATAGCATTCGATGCATTAGATACTCGAGCCTGTCATTTAAATATACGTACAGGTAAACTGATAATTTCGCCTTCTACGTTTAAAGGAAATTCTCACCACATGCAGCAAAATTACCAAGATGTAATGGCACTGGTTCGAAAATCTTGACATCCAAATCTATTAGTTAAGGTTACCTGCAATCCGACATGGCCTGAAATTCAGAATGCTTTGAAAGGATTCCAGCGGCCAGAATAAGACCAGACATATTGTCCTGTGTTTTCAAAATGAAGCTTTCAGATGTTTTGAGAACGATATTTTAAAACATAACATATTTGGTATAGTTCTGGCATTTATTTTTGTCATTGAATTTCAAAAGAGTGGATTACCTCATGTGCATATTCTTTTAACATTTGATTCATTAAACATGATCCGTACGAAGGATGACATCGATAAATTTGTCAGTGCAGAACTGCCAGATTTTAAAACAAATCCAAGACTCTTTATATAATAACCAAATGTATAGTACACGGCCCATATGGTACTTTAAATCCCAATTCACCTTCTATGAGAGAAGGTCTCAAATACGTTTTCAGACTAGCGTTTTATAGCGTAGGATTGGTGAGCGTTAGCAGTCAGACGGCTGATTCCCTTATCTTCTATAAATACTTTATTGGAAAGGTAAGATCCAGCTCCTGTAATTTTAAATATTTAACTACTGTAGAGAAATATTTCAAAAAATAGTAAAATTACATATCAGTTAATCAAGTCAGTTTTAACAAACATGGTGCACGTGACAAAAGACATCATATTACTGACATGAGAGTACGGACATCATGAGTCAAGAATATATAAGGGCTGGGAACTCTCTTCTTCAAAACGATCGAGAAATACAAGATAAGAAAAACTTTATCGTGAATCTCTCCGATAGCGTACGACCTTCCCTGTGTTAATTAAAAGGATTGAAAATACACATTACGAGAAAGTTTGAAATCGTTATAGTTTCAAAATTTCTCTATTATGCAGGAAAAACATTTATATTAAATCAAGTTTATGTAATTTATATTTGAAACGTGAAAAACAAAAATAATTTTAAATGGAAGCTTCTTCTTTTATCCGTGATTTAAATTTCCATATAAAAGAATAAGAATTTATTATATAGGGCTATTGTAAAAATTTTAAAATAGTTCAAAGACATTTTAAATATGTAAGAGAAAAAGCGTTCTCAAATACGTTTTGAGACTAGCATCATTAAAGCGTCGGGTAGGTGAGCGTCAGCGAGCAGGGGGCAAAGCCCCCTATTTTCTATAAGTACCTTATTGGAAAGGTAAGATCCAGTTCCAATTTTTAAAATGTAACTACTGAAGCGAAAGATTTTTAAAAATTGTAAAATTACTCATAAGTTAATCAATATCGGAAAATGAAAGTTTTATGGAAATTTACTGTGTAACATAAATAAAAGATTCGGAATACAAATTTTAGAAAGGTTTTCTCGAACTCTTTATTGCAAATTTTAAAGCAGCTAAAATAATTTAAATAATCCAAAAACATTTATAATCATGTGGTAGTAGCATGGTCTATTAAAATACGAGTAGCCGAGGTTTTGATTATGAACGTAGTTTTTGTCCACTAATTGTCCATGTGCGTAAAAGTGATCAAGGTGATATTTCTTTAAATTTCGACGAATGAGTGTGAAAACCTCGGAACTTGAGAGTTTCAGCTTTGTATCGCTATTTAAGCAAAATTTTACATCTCGTCAATCGATGTGTTAGTATTTAAGCATTGGCATGCGATAGGAAATTGGAACTTGTATTGAGTTTCTCCTCCCTGAGAGTTGATGTGCGATCCGGCTATTGTGCTCATCTATCTGAAGTTGAAAAGAAGAATAGCAGTTGGTAAGCGTTTATTACGATATTTCCTGCTAATTGAAAATAAAGTTAAATCGGTGCTCACAGTGTGTCATTTTCAGCAGTTGTTTTGGCAGTTATCTTGACATCAGTGTTCGACTAGCTTGTTGAAGCGGATGTTAAATCTTTGCTGAAGGTATCCTGAGTTGCTGCTTCTTCAAGGATGTCAGTTACATTTTGAGTTCTTTATAGTTGATATTTGAAGTTATAATTTTGCTGAGTAAAGTTTTGGGGTAGCTGAATTCTTTTGACATAAGGAAAATTAGTAGTGTCTTTCTCAAAATCCCTGACCACTTAAGATTTTAATAAACTTGACTTTTGAATTTTACACGTCATGTGCTCTATTATGATTGACTAGCTTGGTTCACTATTACGAACAGCGACATGGCTGTTACAATATTAAACTAATTTATATGAATTCTTGGTAAAATAACAGTTTCAGAATGATATCATACCTTTTATAGCTAAAGAACTGAGAAATAACTACCAAAACTGCACGCAGGCATAAAAAAAATAAACAAATTACCCCCATTAGGCGCTATTTGATTAAATTTGATTAAATTTGATTTGCTTAACTTTGAAGTTCATTCCTTGATTAATATTTAAAATATTTATTTAAAGGTAACATTTTCCGTTTAATATTAAAAAAATATTTAAGGAATTTCTTTACAGTTTTAAATTGAGAATCGATGCTTAATGATATTAAAGAAAAAATCGAATCTTTGATTTACAAATTAACTGAAATTATTATCTTAAGATGTAAATAAAATTACTAAATACATGAAACATAACAATACTTGAATACATAATAAATACATGACATTTCTTTTTTTAAGATTTATTCTAATAAAATTAATTTTCTATGAAAAAAGTCGATGTCGATTTTTTTAAAATACAGAATTTAAGCAAAAATTTAATTTTTCTGTTAGCCCACAGAAAAGTCAAACATTTAGTTAAATATAGTTCGTTTCTTTTTGTCCTAAGGCTCTTCAAAATGAATTGAATAAAGTATTTCTGAAGAAAAATTTTATAATGTCATAGGTTATTAGAAATACCAGAAGTTTCCTAAGAAATTTTCGATAGATTTCTTTATTTATGTCAGCAGAGTTATTATATTTAGAGAATAAAATTTATTTTATTATCCATGAATTTATCATTTTCTGTCATTGATTGGTCATTTCTTAATTACAAACTCTCAAATATTCATGTATATAAAATGAATTCATTTATGATTTTATGACAATATTTATTTACTTTTATGGGTAGAAAACCAGTATTGGGATTTTTAAACAAAAGTATGTCGTTAGTATTAATTTGTATTTTCATAACAAGTGGGTAAGTGTGATTGAGGTTCGCACAAAGGGTTTCGTTTAATATTCCTTTCAAAACACTTTATTCTTTCTTTATTAAATCCAAATAAATTTCATTTTCCAAAAAAGTCATGTTTTTTATAAAGTAAAAATTTACCTGTCTATTTTTATCGTTTTTTCGAAAACCCGAACCGGTCCGATAGCGGGCGAAGCCCGCTATTATAATATGTCATAATAATATCTGTCATGTGGACTAAATGCGATATTTAAAAAAACAATTTCAAAATTAAACATGTTGTATAGAGACCTTCAAAATGTTGAAGTATGCCAATATTTCCATAGTCGGATTTTTATCATCATTCAATACATTCCTCAAACTCATATCTTTACTATTCTCTATTACTCATATTGATACTCTATTTGTATTATTCTCAAACATTTGAAATATTCGTTAAATTTCCAATATGACGTCAGATGAATTTTCTTTTCAATTCTCTAATGGCGTCATATTAAGCTGCTTTCTGTATTTACACATACTCACACTCATTGTATTATTGCGAAATGTTTGAAAATTCCAGTTTTATTACCAATATGACGTCGTATTAATCTTCTTTTCAATTGGCGAAACTTTTTATTTGATTTTCATTTTTCACGTTGAAATCTGTCAATAGAAAATTAATTATTGAAGAAAAAATTTAATTATGGACTTTTAATTGTTGGCAACTGCTATAACGAAAAATGTTTGAATTTAATTGGAAAAGGCTGTTAGAATTTTGGTTTTTTTATCTCCCTATATTAAATTAATACGATATTTTCAAATTTTAATATTTTGCGCTTCATAGTAGGTATTCAGCTATAGGTATACAAATTTTCATGCCTGTAAGTTATATAGTTTCTGAGAACCGGCTCTGTGACAGACAGACAAGGAAGCGAGAGTGATAGGGTTTCGTAAGATGAAAGAAACCCTAAAAAAGAGTTGGACTTTCATTAGGTGTGTGTTTAAAATTTTAGAAGAAATTGCAATCTAAATTCGTACAAAGGAAGAAAAAGTACCCTGATATTTCAATATTTTTTAATTAAAAATAACGATACGTTTATCTGTGAATTACAAATATCAAACTAAAAATCTTCCAATTATCTCATCAATGACAACATTTATAATTGTTACTTTCGAAAACTTTGATCTTTCCCAATTGATTTTCATGTCGATTAACTCCAATATATTCTTCAAGCTTCCTTACAGGAAATAGAGAGATGTCTCAGCATTTCTCATGATGTGACAACAGATGTTTCTGACAGCTTACCTATTTATCTTTTAAAAACCCTTCGATCTGACAGAACTTCAGACACTTCTGTTTTTCTGTTCAAGATATCTGCTTTTATAAAAATATCTAATTGTCTCTATGTACTAAAATGTTGGAAAACTGCAAGAAATAAATACATAATTACGTACTTTTTTTAATTCTTAAAAGGTGTAAAATAAAAACATTATAAACAGAAAAATATGTTTTATTAGAGTGTTGTATAGACAGTAAAATTGACTCAATTAATTTTGAGAATTATTCAGGAGCATATGAAATACCATTTATTAAAGAAGACGGATCAAAGAAATACTGTATTGGCATGAGAAGCAAGAAATTTAGTTCCAGAAAAAATGAGCATATAGCTGATATTAAGTTGAATAGAAAATCCACAGACCTGACAACATTACATCAAGAATAAAACAATCCAAATATAATTCAATGAAAGTAAGATATTTTTTCTCTCCAATCGATACTGTCCATCCATTATAAGAGGAACCACAGAGATTGTAACACGTACAAATACAATATGTAACGATGCAGCATCATTCAAATTACCAAAATTGTTGCTCGAGTTACTCCATGGTTACAAATATGGAAATAAACATCCAAGAAAAATAAAAATAACGTGCGTAATTTCATTAAGATCGAAAAATCATGCATCAAACAAAGATTATTTAACACTTTCAAACACTTCCAAACTAATTTTGCAAAACTTTACAGTTTAATAAGGTGAAAGGAAATATCTCAGTAAACAAAAATGAAATCACTCTCTCGTGGAGATCCAGCCGTTAAGCACAGGAACTTTTCTCCACGAGGGGAAATGTTTATTGAAAATTCATATTTTACAATTCAGATGTTGAATATTGCATTAGAGATTAAAATAAAATTAGTACAAAGTTAGTTTTTACAATAGTGGTTCAGATCACAACATTTCTTATTATATATATATATATATATATATGTATTAAAGGAAGTATTTAGAAAATTTATGAAAAGAATACTTAATCATAACACAACTAGTCATTTTGCATAGTTCAAACAGTAAGCTGAAATAGGAACAGTATGAGTACAGAAATGTGATCAGTATGTGCACTTAAATATACAAATTACAAAAACAAAATATAGCCCATTAAAATGTACTTTATTTATATAGAAAAAAAGATAATAGATCCTTTTTAATAAAGGAGAAATGTTTATTCAGAAATTTGTAATTTTCTTTTAATTTATCATAGTTTAAAGGATCAAACATAGTTATATTCAGATTTTGTCTCAGTGTGACATTCTTAATGAAATTGAAAGTATGTCTCATTAGAGGACAATTAGCATATATGTAAAGTAGAACAATTCCTGAGCTTTTTTGGCATATACATGTTGGGGAGGAGCGTTTTTCTATTTTATTTACAAATGATGGGAAGCTACCATGTCCACTAATGTAGTAAGCTATGACTGTTTTTTTGCAAATAAAGTTCAGATCCACTTTTCTTAAAATTTCATAAGTATCTCGGCCTTTAATGTATATGGTCAATCTGTGACTAGGTTTCGAACACGCATAACATATTAAAAAACCCAATTTCAGGAAGATTATCAAAACTCTTCTTTGCAGCACTGTATATGATCTATAGATATGTATATATACTACATAATGCTAAATTTTAGTTCAGTTAGGAAACGCGTAGTACAGATTAAAATTCACCTTCTGGAATTTACGACAATTAACTGAAACGTACGGGAGAACTTTTGTGCTGCCCTGTATATGATCAATAACATTTATACACACCAACTAATAGACAAAAAATGAGTTAAATTTAAAACCGCGTTCAGTAACTGAAAAAAGCACTTCTAGGAATTATTGTTAGCAGACAGTACCGAATTCTTTTGTGTGTCCCCGTAAAAGAACGATGAATGCTATACACACAATATTCTATAGTAAGTCTATTCTAGTGTACCTTAGTGATATATATTATTTTCAATAAGTTTAAAATAGTGAAACGTTATTAAAATTGATGAATATAAAAAAAAATGAAACGTTATTAAACGGTATTTTCTCTATACACCGTAATGTAACGGAATAATTTTGAGTGTCCCTGTAAAGGAATTTTAATTGCTATGCACACTGTATTCTATAGTAAGCTTCTATTTGTGCACCTTAGTGATATATATCAATTTCAATATGTTTTAAATTGTGTAACATCATTAAAATAAACCGCAAACCTTTTTCCTTGTAGACCGTAATGTAACGGAATTCTGTCCTGTGAAAAAACAATAGGTGCTACAAACTTTATTTTTGATACTGAACATGCCATAGTAAACCTCGATTACATATATAATTTGCGTGATAATCTGATTATATTTACGCGATTTAGAGCACGAACAGACAATCAGACGGCAGACAGACAGACAAATCGAATTCATAAACACTTTTCAACTATGTTGGAAAGTGTTAAAAAGTACATGAAAAATTAAATGATAGCGTTTCATATAATAACTTCATAGATCGTGCAATTACAGAATATTCTTATTTGTTTTATAATTGTTCAGACGGAGCCGAAACAAGTCAACAGTCTAATAAAACTTATTTTACTGTTTATAATGTTTTTATTTTACACCTTTTTTGCAATTAAAAGATGTATATTACTACAAAGTGTTATAATATGTTATGTCTTTATAGTATTATGTATAATATATTAATAAATTTTTACTGGTTTTCCTCGGTAAAATGTAGATAATTTTTTCCGAAGCATTTTGTTTTCTTTAAACAGAAAATCAAATCGCATACGCTTCTTGGTAATTTTTTTTTCTAATTTTTGTTAGCCATTTTTTATAGAAAATATTAGCATAAAAATGGGATTTCGTCGGATGCATGTTCAATAGTGTATATTAATTATTCATTGAACAGCATATTCGGAAATCTACATGAAAAGTGACATAAGCACGGAAAGTAATATATAAAAGACATGTACCCAACCCATAATTAGACGGGTTGAATTTAAAATAAAACATATGATGTGTCCTAAAAATTAATGAAACTATTTCGCACATATTTGACGTTCATTCCTCTCGATTTGGTGATTCCTCACAGTGCAATGAAATCCAATGTAACCGCTTACCTATTCAGAAATGGAAATTCCAAAATAGCTTTAAAAAATTAGATTTTTAATGCTACAACAAATTATTTGTGAATTCCAGATTCAAATTTATAAAAGTGAGATCGCGATACTTCTTCTCCATCGCGTTACATAAATTATTGTTTTGACCTTCTTTTCCTTGTTTTAGGGATTCGTTTTTTCTTAGCAAAATTTTATTTTTAGATTTTTCTTGCAACTTTTGCAGAAACCACCTCCGGAGATAAATTTTTGCGGAAATTTCGTAGAAACCTAGAATGAAATTATTTTCTGTTAAAAAAATATTGGTATTCAATTGACAGACTATTTGGAAGCCCTGGTACTCCTCGCATTTTTCTTACCGTGAGGTGTTTGTCCATAGATCTTCTTCATTTTCAAATTAAAACAGTTTTCTAAAGAAAATAAATTTAGAATTTGAAATCGATATATTTTCTGTCGTTGACACAGCAATATCAATTAAATAAGCAACTGTAATCTTTTTATCTTTGTCATTTTAAACTACGAGGGTCGATCCAGAATTAAGGTTCCCAAAGAGCTCCAGCCGCAGAGGAAGGTGCGAGGCGAAATACAGCAACAGAGCTATGCGCGGCTGTTCCCGCACTCGCTAGTCCCCTGGCCATGCTTCGCTGCGCCGCTTATTTTTGGCTCAGCAGCTGTCCGAGATGGAGGTTCCCATTGTTGATCCCGCCAAGTGCGAGTTATTGTGCAACACTAAGAAAACTCAGGCGAGCTATCCAGAACCACCGGCGAGGCGACTGACAGCCATTGTAACGCTGTTTCACGACAACGCCCGACCTCTCGTCTCCCGTCAAACCCAGGAATTTTTAACAAAATTTGGGTGGATTGTCATGCCCCGCCCACCTTACAGTCCGGACCTCGTACCTAGTGATTATCACTTGTTCCCCAGGTTAAAGGAATATTTGGGTGTCCAACGCTTCCGGGGCGACGATGACGTCAAAGAAGAAGTGAAACGCTTCCTCAACTGGTTGGCGGCGGAGGTCTACGACATTGGGATACAGAAATTGGAGCACCGTCTACAAAAATGCCTAGAAAAAGATGGCGATTACGTAGAGAAATAGAGCGAACTTTCTTCTTTTCAACGATGAAAATTTCTATGAGAATAAACGTTGTTGTCTATTTGTAAATTTGATGGGAACTTTATATTTGGATCGACCCTCGTAAAAAGTCACAGTAATTTCGTGTCGGTCTAAAGTGTTAATTAATACGAATGTTTTTAAAATACGATTATTGTAGAAATGATTATATTTTCTTAAAATTCCTTATATTTTTAACTCAGTGTTATCTATTCTTCTCGATGTTGTTAACTCAATCATAAAGAAAATACTCTGAAATTTCTCAAAAATTTTCAAAATTTTCTTTTTAATACAAGTTTTAATAAAAGTGAGAATTGTTTAAAAGTTTCAGTAATTGGGAAAGAGTTTAATAGAAAAAAATTAATAAAACAAAACCTGGTGAAGCTGAACTCAAAATATTATTTTCTTGTGACAAAAAATATCAGTATTGTTAGCATAATTTTTGAAAAGAACAAAATAAGAAATTATACAAAAGAAGTATAATCCAAGAAAATAGGCATATATTTTGAGATGAAAAGTCAAAATAAAATTATACATTTTAATAAATTGAACAAAAATACGAACACAATATTTAAAATGTCACAGAATTTGACAATTTGGATCATTTTAAAATCAAATCTTATTTCACAATATTTTACTATGAATAGTATTGTTTAATTTCAAGATAAAATTATATGATATCAAAGATAGTGACATTTTTACATTATTTTATATCTGATCGTCTAAAAGTGTTTTTATTAAAAACTGCTATACAAATTTTCTCTTTTGTTTGAGAATATTTAATTATACATTGTAACCTTTTGACGAGGAAACTATTAATTTTGAGTTTTGAGTTTTATGTTGATTAATTTTGGTATATTGTTTAGGGCATACCTCAAAAATACTAAATTTCTACATCGCTTAGCAAATAACACTCGGCACTTGCCAAAGACCAAGTAGAACTCTGATGAAACGGTTACCCATACCAAATACTATGATGAGTGACCTATTAGTGCGGAAATTTTTTTAAACTATCCTGGAGATGTGCAAGAAAAATTTATGGCTTCATTTTTAGATGTTGTTTTACTAATAATTAAAAAGGTAGCAAAGAAAGTTTTATTATGCTTTCCTTTGCATATACAAAGTTTCGTAAATGGGAAAGCGGTAAAGTTCGGAGTCAATATTAAAACATGCATGGATTACCTTATAGGGGGCTAAAGCAAAATCTACTGTCGAATTATTATTTTCCAGATTAACTGCCAAAGAAGATTCAAAATATTTGTTGAATATTATATAATTGATTGAGTTTATATTTGAAATATATATCAGCGTAGTTCAGTGTTAACATAGATATTTATCTGCCAGTCACATTTTAAAGTTAGCTCCAGCATCATGATGTATTAGATGATACTATGATGATTAACTGCAATCGACACACTATCTACCAGGTTGAACCAAGAAGTGCAAGGAAATTAAAGTGATAAAAATTAGTTATTCTAAATTGGGGCACTGTACATATAAAATGTATATCATTTCAGAAATCTCAAATAAAATTCGTATTATATTTCGCAGTATGCTTTCCACAGTTTTCCTTTTAAAAAATTGCATCATGAAAACTTTTTTTTGAAACGTATTTTTCATCTTTGATGTATGGCTGGTAGAATTTAGCAACTGGGTAGTAGAAAATCAGACTTATCAGCCTCATTGGCAGGTAGAAATTATTCACTTTCGATAATCTTGGTTGTCTCAGTCTACGATGCCACAACAGATGGTTTTGACATCAAGCCACTTCACTTAGAAACAATATCCAATTTTGCAGCATTATGTTAAGACTGAACTTGTCAGCAAATATTTAATGTATTGTGTTATATTATTATTATTATCATTATTTTAATTTCGCATATTAGCCGACAGATCGTGCAATGGGTCTTTCTATTTTTAATCATTTATTTATATACTTCAACGTAAAAATTCCAAAATCATAAAGATAAAAAATATAATTGCCAACTGTTTCAGAATAATCATAAAAATATGTTATATGAGCACCTAACGCTCGTTCAAGATAATATCCATTTGAGAAGTGAGTATTTTATGTAAGGACTCGAGAATGACGTGAAGAACAACAATCGAGCTCAGGAACAAAATTTTGAAATGACAATATTCACTCTTCTTCATCACAAAATATTCTTCTGGGTGAAAACATAATAATGTAGAAACGCTACATGTATTACTAGATACAGCGAATTATGTCAAAGGAATGATTATCACTGTGTTGAAAAAAAGCCAAGGGATAAAATACAAAGCAATTTAGTCGGCCTTTACAAATGTTGACAAATCGCATGCGGGTGATTGTGAGCAACAATTAATCATGACTAGCGTCTCGTGGCTGACATCACGTGATCATACTCAGATTTCTATCTTAACGCTCACAGTTTCGCCTATTTATTTTAATGTTTGTAGCCGAGCGGCTATGTGCTAAGTGGTTGAATGGTTAGAGCGATATATTTAAGTCTAGATAGCGTGAGTTCGAATCCCACGTCTTTATTCCATACTTTTCATCTATATCTTTATTTTAAAATGTTTTATCTATTAAAATATTCTATTTTAGTGTGGGGGGGAGGGGTACTTTTTTTATTTATAGATGTTTTGTCGGTGACATATTCTATTTCAGTTTTATTTTCAACTGTTTTATTTAAAAATATTTTATCGGTTGCTTTCTATTTTTCATGATAAATGGAATACTTCTAATAAAGGTAAATTTTGATGTTAATCGCAATTAAATATTTATTTTTATTTAAAAAAAATACTTACTTCAATATTCTATTTCCGATTTTTTTTTTCTACTCTTTGATTTTAAAGTCTTATGCACGGAATATTTTAATAAAAGTTAATGTTGATATTAATAATAATCATACATATTATTTCTGTTGTCAACATCCCTTTTTCTAGAATTTACGAATCGCACAACAACGAATGATGTATCATTTGAAAGGTTTTTTTAAAGCGCCTTCTGACATAGTCCGCACACATTTCGTTAAAACATGTTTTTTGATTAAAAATTGATGTTAATTAAAATTTAAATCGGCATTGTTTTCATAAATGAGAAAAACGGTTTTCCCCAAATTAGTGTTGTCAAAAAACTAAAATACCGCATTACATGATGCTCAACAATGATTATATATATATATTTATATATATATATATAACATTACAAAAAATATAAAGAAAGATTTCTCCGCACGGGTTTATTTTATATTTATGGTTAAAAAACAAAATTGAAATTGAAATTTTTAGAAGAAAAATACACCATCGATCAATCAAAGCAGTAGTATTTCGCGTGTAGAAAAAAAAAGTATGCATTGTTATACTTGATTAAATTATATTTTAAATGCACTTAATTTATTTTTTCTTACTTCATGGTTTTGAAGAAACGGATGACGTCATCTTCTAATGCAGCTAAAATATTATTATTTTTTTTCTCGCACGTGGCTTTTGCTATCTTCAATCATTTTTTACCGTGACTTCGATGGAATAAATCAAACGATATTCTAACTTGACTACTGTTTGCAGATATTTTTATTCTTATGTTTTCTTTAAACCTGCATCTAAAAAATACTTGATATTGCTAAAAAATATTAGACTGCATTGCGATATCCTCACACGGGTTCACTGGTTAGATTTATTTCTATTAATAAAATGAAATACTTATTTATACACGATAAACTATCCTTAAAGTTTTACATTAAAGTGCCTTTTAATAATTAAAGTTTCATGTCAGTGCAATAGTATCAAATACGTTGTATTTATTATTTTTTTTAAGCAAAGCATGCTTAAATATGTAAAAGGGCAGGAATCTAAGTACGAGGATGTGATGTCTGTCGTGAGACACTTGTTAAATCATGGCATAAAAAATTTCAAATTAAATAGTGTTTCTCATGACATACGCACTTAGAGCACTTGGCTTGTATAAATTTAAAATTAATCTTACATATCTCAATAAACAAAAACCCACTGGAGTGTGTTAGTCTGACCATGGAGATCATGAACACGCGACAATGTCAGCAAAATTTTTCAGATGCACATTAATTTCCCGTTTCTAGTGCATCAGTGAGCTCGGTAGCTTATTGGCTACCGAGCCACACGTCCAAAGTTTAACTCTGGACATGTGCAAGACCATCCCTTCGTTGTTAAAATGAGTACCAAACTTGCTTGGGAATTACACACTGAGCGTCCTTCGTTAAGTTGACCATCTGACCGAGACATATTCTGTATAGCACACTGGGGCCCATGATCAAGAAAAGAGAGTTGCACACTGTTAGCCAGGATAATTAATTCACCGTAGCGCCGCAGAATGTATGAAACTAGTCGTTGGGGGTCACCATAATACGTACCCATCATGGATATGTATAATATAAAATATGAAAGTAAAACATGTGTAAACTATTTAATAAAATGCATTGCAATTCGAATAAAATTCTGGCTTGATGACGTCATAAACTTTAAATGTTCTATTACTGAATTGCGTAAAAGAAATATCCTTATAACTACAAAAATGTTAATCATATTAACTAACAGTTTATTGCGTCGGATTAAGCGTCTCATTTCCAATTGAAATTTGGATGAAATTGGGGGTCATGAAAAATCGAAGAATA
The DNA here is from genome assembly GCA_963931845.1 of Maratus michaelseni. Taxonomy (NCBI): domain Eukaryota; kingdom Metazoa; phylum Arthropoda; class Arachnida; order Araneae; family Salticidae; genus Maratus; species Maratus michaelseni. The sequence continues at coordinate 124,528,420 of OZ007596.1, read as the reverse complement.
TTAAAAATAAGATTACAAATATCTCGGCAACTCATTATCCGATCGACTTCCTTCTTTATGCAAAATTTATGTTTTTTACTGTGCTTTATATTCACTCCTTAAAATAAACAATTTCGAAAATTTTTATATACTTTTTATCTGAACGAATATTTCATGAGTCTGAAAAAAATAGTTGAGGATAATCGAGGTTAATGAAATTCAATAAGCTTCTTCCCATTATTACATACTAAGTGCATACCTAATTTCAAATCTCTATCTCAATTTGTTCGGGAGATAGAGCGTTTACAGACACACACACCAACAGACGGACGGCAATTTTTTTTTCTAAAAACATGTTTTTTGGAGATTCCGAAAAACATAAAGTGAAAATCCTGTCTGAAACGTGTAAGTCCGTCAATTTTTTTTCGATTTTCAAAACGATTTACAAGATTTACCCTATACTACGTATGATGAGTAAGTAAAAAGTACGTGTAGCGGTTTTCACACGATTTGCTTACAAATGATTTGCCACTATTTTGTCTTTGTGTTCTAGCAATGTTGTTTATTTCATTATACAGCACAAGAGAGTTGGACACATACCTTAAAATATCCACATGTCCAATGAAATACCATTTCCTAAATACTACGTTCGTTCAGAGCTCATATATTGGTATTATTTTATGGTCAATCTCTATATGATTTTGCTATTCTTCGGTTTATGGTACCAGCACTATCAATTTATAAGTCTAATTTCGGCTTAGACCTTAGCAGTGGTTTGGAGACAACTTGCAACAAAGTTTTATATAAAAAAAAAAAGTAAATAAATAAAGATATGGTAAAAAACGCAAGTGCTGTTCCGAAATAAAAAATAATAAATCACAGAAGCAAACTTATCACAATGCCTCGTCGGCAAAAGATCGAATTTGGACATCAATTATTTTCCTTTTTCATCTTGCGGTGTCAGCGCTGAGAGGTTTATTATTTATTTACAAATCGAGTAAGTATTTTCCGTTTATTTCTAAATGCTATTATTAAAACGTCCAAATATTCAAGTATTTTCTTTAGAAATATTGATTTTATTTACAAAACAAAGAACTAATACAATAAATTTATCAAAACGAAACAAAAAATATATATATCATACAAATACAGCAATCACTTACATTTTTTTCTTTGAAAAAGCAACCTATGCAATTTAATGAAATGAAATATAATACAATTCTTCTGAGATAAAAATTCAGAATGAATTGAACAATTTCGATAGCATGGAAAATATATTGAGCAATATGATAGAGAATATGGCTTCTTAAATGAAATGGAATCATATTTTGAAAGATTTTATTATTATTATTTGTATTGAATTTAAGTAAATTTAAAAAGTTTGGGGGTAGTGTTTTAAAGGTTTCTCAGTTCTGTTCCTTAACAAAAAAGTATTTGCAATAACTTTGCATAAGGGTGTTTGATTATGTATTATTATTTTGCCTCACAATGTTATTCATTTCACGTTATCTAAGTAGTATGAATTTATTTCTGAAATGTGTAATATGTTCTCTTATCTATAGTAATAAAATAAAATTTCGCTCTGTGTGTGTGTCTGTGTGTCTTGGCGATGGCTAGGAAAATTTACAGCACTTAGAAGTCTGTAAATTTAGAATTAGGTAGTCCAAACCCTCTCTTGGTGCACCTGACACTCAGAATTTTAATATTTTGATAATTAGCCTAGATATTAATTAGATTCTCATTAACCATCGCTTCTAAAATGACATATTTTAAATCATAAGGGCGAAAGAAATGTACCGGCGCATTGGATTTGCAAGCGGAAATGAACGAATTTGAAATTATTTTATTAATTAGCGAATTTTAAGAAAACTAATTGAGATATCAATTTGAAAATTTCTGAACAATTGTAAAAAAATATTCTGCATCTGACTATGTGATTTTTGAAAAATTCGGTCGGTATTTTTTTAAAATTTATGCAAAAAACTGCCAAAAATCTGCCGGCGCCAGTGAAAACAATACAAGAAAGTTTCTGACAGGGATCTGCTTTCATTTAAAACTGAACTACAAAGAGATCTGTATCTCTGGCCGTTCCCTTCATTTAGTTTGCGAAAATGAAAGGAAATATTTGCCAATTTTTACTAATGAACAAAAATTTAGGTAACTAATTAAGATATAGATTTGAAATTGAGGTCAGGAAGGGGTGTCATCTGCCGGCTATTTTAGCGCAGCGTCTTTGTTATGTTCTAATTATCAGAAAAATGTAATTCTTTTTTTAATGATCGCTTTAATATAGGTGACGGTGTTTCTCTTGAACAAATTATTGATTACATTTGCGGGTATGGGGGGGAGTGCGTTAACGCCTTTCTCTGAGATTGTAATTATCTCGGGCCCGGGCACCGCCGGGCGGGTTAGATAGTTTTATAATAAATTTTTAATGTTGCTCTTTAAAATATTAATATAAATTAAACACAAATGGTTTGTTTCGTCATCTGTTCTGGACATTCTACTAAACCAATTTAAATAATTATTTTTTTAACAAAACACTCTTCATTTGTAGTCAGCACTATTTATTTTTAAATATTTTAATTTTTGAATTTAATTAACACTTGTTTAATGAAATTAATTGAAATGATGGAACAAGGATTATGTCTATTGTTGCGGTACTGAATAAAGCATTATTGATGATATTTTTTCATAATAAAAAGAAAAAAATCGGTTAATACATTAACAGATTGTGTTTCAAGCCAGCAAGAAGCCCAACGATTCAAAAGCCAAAATGATATGTTTTTTTTAGAAAAAAACAACAATAATTTACATGTTTCAAACTGCAACATTTTCCTTTTTTCTGTCAAAATGACATGATTTTTATAGATCTACCATAGACCACCAGACAGGTTTTTTTAATGAGTGGCCAAATTTCTAATGAAAGAAGTTGCTGTGACCTATAAAAATGACATCATTTTTAAAGAGCTTAAAATTTAAATATACATTTTCATTTAGAAACGTTCTAACTATTGCAGAATTTTCTACGATAACGCCGTAATTTACATTCGCTTTTCAATGCATATAGTGGTTAGATTTATAAAGGTCTATAACATAACTCCCCCTTGTGTAATATAAATAAAATTATTCACAGAAGGACGGTTATTTTTCTTTCTGTAAAAAGGTCGACATTCTTACGAGAAAACACGTATTGTCTTTCATAAAACTGTTAGATTTCAATACAAATGTAAATAAATGGTTTTCAAAAGTTTTTCATTACTTTGGTAGTACGTTTAACACCATAGGCTGTTAACCCTACGAGGGAAAGTCATTAAGTAAGCCACAAAAGATAATTAAGTAATAGCTTACAATGATATTGACTTGAAAACTATTTTTATTTCTCAACATATTCTCCACCAATACTTATCTCCTTTTATCACCGTTTTATCAGTGCCCCAACACCAGCTGCATAAGATTATTTGAGTTGCTGTCTCATCCACATCAGGACTTCAAGTTGAACCTTTTCATCATCGGTGAACATCATCTTGCAACATCTTTAAGATCCACCATACAACTTCGACTTAACCCAAAGCGATTTTCATCTGTTTAGTCTACTAAAAAAACATCTTGGAAGCAAGATGATGTTCACAGACGAAGAAAGGGTTCAACTTGAAGTCCTAATGTGGCTGAGACAACAACCCAGCTGGTGTTGGAGAACTGATAAAACGGTGATATAAGTGCATAAATATTGGTGGAGAATATTTTGAGAATTAAAAATAGTTTTGAAGTGAATATCATTGTAAGTTATTATTTAATTATCTTTAGTGACTTACTTAATGACTTTCCCTCGTATATTGGCCAAATGAAATTTACTGAACATTTACGTCACTTTAACACTATGACGTAATTTGTTTTTGGTAAAAGGTTCTGCAGTTCTGCAGTTCTGCATTTAATGCTCTTAATTTTAAAAGTGCTTCATCGTGTAAAAACACATCATATTTAAGAAGTGAGTTTCAACTTTTCATTGAAACAATTTATAGATTTTTCTACGTATGCATCTTACGAACGTTAATATCTGAAGTTACTTGAGATTAGGATATAAAGATCAGGTACACGTGGAGCACGAAAATGAAATCGTAATCAAAATTATCGATGACAAACATGACGTCAATTTTTGTTGGAGATACATTTATTAATAACCTACAATGACTTAACATATACATTAATTAAAGATATGAAAAGTGTGCCTATCAGAAAGATATTATTCTTATCTTGAAATGTACTTTTTCATTGCTAAAAATATGTAAAATATGATTGTGTCAATATGACATAATATTAGATAAAATTTCTCTTTGTTCTTACAATACTCAAAATTAGAGCCTTAATTAAATTAATTAATTAATTTAGGATAAATTTATATGGATTATTTATCTTGATAAAATATAACTAATTACACAATTTTGCAATAAACTAAACATCAAATGACTGTAGTTCATTAATGTGAAAAGTTAATATTAAAAAAATAGTGTTATGCTAAATAAAATTTAAAATTATACTTATTTTTTGAGTTAGATTTTCCGGTGTAAGACTGTTTTTATAGTGGAAATTTTTCTTTAGGTATATTGTAAGTTTATCAGACTTATTTAAAATTTTTATTCTGTCGGATTTCGATCTTATCAATAATGTTTCAAGTTTCAACAATATTTTCATTTACTAGATAGTGACCAAAGATTTTTTATACGAGCATACTTCGAAACGGTACAAATTAAAATATTTTTATTAACTAAAATATTTATTAGATATGTATTAAAAAATATTTATTGAAAGATAACTACTATAAATTAATTTTTATATATGTATGATTAAATATTTTGGATCTATCATGAGTTAAAAAATGTTTAATAATATGTTAAATGTATTAACATGATTCTTGTAATAACAACAGAAAATACTGTGTGTGCCTCGAAAACAACGGCAGTTTTCTGGTGTATAACTGCAAAATAAAAACAAGATTTGGATATAACATTTCATATTAAGTTGTATAAAGAAATTTGCTGAAAATTTGTATTGTTTAGATTTCTAAGGGACATTTTAGTAATATGATCAACCGAATTAATAATGATGGCCTTCTACGAGCTTCTACTTTCTGACGACCTTTTACGAATACTTATGTGACTTTTGTAAATGGAATATTACTTTAACTTTTGCAAATCATTTAATAACTTTGTAGCGACGCCATCTTATATAAAGTTTAAATAAAGAGATTCTATCATGGAACAGCTCAGCTAGCCTTTATATAACCGATATAGCGTTCGTGTACTGTTCATCGGTCCCTGGGGCATTCTTTGTTACCACTGACCTGGGACTATTCAAGAAAATGAACCTCACAATTATCTCCTCTTAGAGACAAATAGAAGACAGCACTACAAAAATAATTCCTAGCGCGCAAAGCCTGTGAAATACTCACTGCATGAAACCTATCGTTCTGCGAATCAACCCGACAGAACAAAGCCTGTCATGCCGCATATCACACATGTTCACGGCAACAAGACAGCGTCGTGCAGGAGTCTATCAGGGAGTCTATATCGTTTGTCTGACGTCAACGAGACGTCCTTCTCTCTAGGGGAGGAGTTTGTAGCAAACCCATTTCTAAAAAAGAGCTTTATATAACTAATTTCTAGCACAGAGCAGCTGAAAAGGACCGTGCGAAGAGAAAACTGCGCCCAGAGCAAAGTTTCAATTTGGCGCACCTCCCCTGACACCATCCCTTCTTTTTGTGTGAGGTGTCGCAAAACTTGATAAAGTGCAGAAACAGAAATAAATTCTACTGAATAAATATTTCGCGTTTATTTTTGAACCTTAAAAGATTCAATTTTAATTTAGAAATATTAAACAATTACATAACATAAGAGAAAATTGCAATAATTTCTAGAGAAATTATGATGTTTCGTAACAAAAAAAAAGGGGAAGGGGAATGACGAAGAGGGAAATAGGAGTTCCACGGAAAATGATGAAAGGCCCAAAAAATGATTAAATAAATAAATAAATAAAACCATGATTTGTAGTATAAATTTTGCACCACTCAATTTCCGCGCCCGGGTCAAATGTCCCATTCGCCCCCCTCTTCACACGGTTTTTGCAGCTGAGTCAGTGTTTTTTTTTTTAATTCTATTCCGCTCATCAATTATGGTCCAAGGATCTATCAAGCCACAGCTCTGCAAAACATTAATTTTAATCTTAAAAATCTAATATCAGAATTAAGAAATTAAAATCGTTGTCTATGGACAACAGTGAGAATTGTTATTCTTATATCTATTTGATTTTCCATATATTTGAAGAAACATTTTTACTTCGCAGTTTTGTACACTTTCAACATTTTCTACAATACATTGTTTCATTACACTTGAAGCATTTTGAAATTATCTAAACATAAAATGTTTCAGGATACATTTAATTAATCTTAAATTATATCATCCCGCTATAAACTAAAGAAAGTAAGCTATACAGAGACGTATTTATTAACAATTAAATGATGACACAGCGTACCTCCGGTTAGTGCGGACCTCCAAGGGAAGCCATTTTTTGTCCGCGTTTACAGAAGTCCGCTTTAAACGATGAAGAGAGTTTCAATGGTGTTAAATTTTTCATCGAATAAATCAAATCCACGTTTTGACAGAAATTATATAGCTTACCACATTTAAGCCAAATGAAACAACATTTCTCTTTAATTTAGACATTTTACGAATGAAAAAGGAATTTTATAACATGTTTTTAAAAAGACTAAGTTTATCCAGACAAAAAAGTATGTGAAGAAATGTATTTCAGTTTAATAATTACTTTAATTAATATAATCTCTCACTTTTCCTTTCAATAATTGAGCAAATTATCCTTATCCTTTAACACAACATTTTCCAACTTTGCGACGCACTCGATAGTTTGTTCTGTTTAAATTTAGATTAATAGTGTGGGTGAATAACCTTTATCAATTTTTGAACCTATCATGTTTTTTGTAAGGAAATGCTTTCTTTCTCTTCATCGCTGTTACCGGCAAATTCTTCATTTCCCAATAAGCAAGAACAAAAAATCATGCATCGAGCATAGATTATGAAACACTTTCCATCACAAACAGAATATTATTAAGAAATTAATATTTTTATACGATGAAATGAGATATCTAAATAAGCATAAAAAAATATATATATAACACAGTAAAAATCCATTTGCAGCAACTTCTGCCCATATTCAAAGTCTTTCGTGCAGCCTTGTATATGATCTACAGTATATAAAAACAACACGTAATACACTAAAAATGACATGAAATTGCATATCATAGCGGAAAGACGACTTCTAGCAATTACCGATGATAGTCATTTAACCGAATTATCTTGTGCGTCTCTGTACATGGACAATAAATCCTACGCACACCATAATCTACAGAAAATAAGTTGTATTGAACCATAGTGATCCTTTTAAATTTCATTACGTTTCAAGTATCATAACATGTTCATAATTCACCGCAAGCGATTTTTCCCCATATATCATAATGCAAAGGAATTATTTTCTACTTCCCTGTAATTGAACCATAAATGCTACTAATTGTATATTCCGGTAAAAGCATGCTGTAGTCCATCTCAATAAAGAATATTAACTTCATTATGTTTGAAATATCGTAACATAAAAAAAAAAAATGTTCCGTAATCGATTTTTCACCATACACCTTAATTTAACGGAATTCTTTTGTGTCTCCTGTAAATGAACCATTAATGCTACTCACTGCATTTTTAATACCGAACATTATATCGTAAATTTCAATAATGTATAAGGATTTCATGACAATCCGAGTATATTTACGAGACAGACAAACCAAATTCATAAACACTTTTCAACTGTGCTGGAAAATGTTTGAAAAAAAGAAATAATGTACAAAACTAATTTTAATTCTGCATAGTCAATTTCTGAAAAATTATCCACTTTATCCGAAGAGTTAGCACCCATTACGAGATGTCCTTAGCGTTATTTACAAATAGATAACAATGGAGAAAACTAATTTGTCCTCATTAACCGGGGTTACGTGCTAAGTGGAGACATTTTAACGAGAGTCCACTCTATGCCTATTTTATTACCAAACTTTTCGAAAAAAAATTTTTTACTAACATATAAATAAAAGCAAAACTTTTCAATATTTATTAAAACATTTTTTTTTTTACATTAACTAAATGCTCTATTAGATTCTCTAGATTGTTTCTAAAAATGTTTTTAATGTAAAATTATGACAACAGAAATTTATAATTATTGGGGATAGCTTTCAAAATATTATTTCTCAAAAGTTTATATTAAAATATCGAACTACATTTAAATATACTGTTGATTAATTCCAGGAATCTTACAAATTTTCATGGTAAGTGTTTGAAGTTTTATGTTACGACGCATTTTTTTTCCAAAAAATTAATTATATTTAATTAAGACTATTACAAGAAAAATGTGTGGAATCTAACATTAAATTTTCAAGCTGATTTTTTATTTTTTTATATACATTTGAAAGGTATATAGAAATATATTAAAGTTACTTAATAAATCCAAACGCTCAAAAATAAAACAGGAATAATTTCATTATGTTGCTTCATATAAACAAACATTCAGTAGCAACATTTCATTGCTAAATGCTTAGACGTATAGATAGGAAACCTTTTCACATTCGAGAGCCAAATTCTTTGGAAAAAAATGTTTTACGTGATGTTGACTTGCCAAAAACCACACAGTTTAGTGTATCATATAACATATAATCAAAATTAGAGAGAGTTTTGTTTTCAGGATTACAAAATATGGGTAATATAAGGTATTAAACTTTAGAAAATAATTTTAAAAATACTATTTCTGTTACTGCATATTGGATGGCAAAAAAAATATATATAAAAGCTACGTACTTAGTTATTTTTAACTGAAAGCAAGCAGAATTGAGCTGAGAAAAGTGTCTGCTTTAGTTTTTCTTATTATTCATTTCCACAAATAATGACACGGAGAAAACAATTGATAAAATCACACGCGTCAGCTTGCTCAAACATATCTTCGTATCTGGCATTGATAGCAAAGTTGACATAATTTTATCATCGGTATTTTTATTTATAGTGATTTATAATCTTTCCTTTACGATAATCTCCTAATCCTTCATAATTCTGTAATTTTTTTATCTAATATTGAGCTAGCTTGGGATTCATAAAGTTGCATATCAGCTTCTTTACAATGTGTAGACAACGACAAACAACCAAAAAAATCTAATCCAAGCAAACTGAGTTAGTCTAAACTAATGCATTTTGTGCAATTTCACTATATTTTGAGTTTCAATTTGAATCTGAAAATAATCTGATGCGTGACGTAGGTTCCCGTCTCTGGATTACAGTTACATGATTTATTTCATTTCCGCTTTCCAAAGAATAGTACAATGTAAATTCTATTGAGTACATAATACTTACTCTGGATTCATTCATTAGCTAGCACGGTAATTACATACAGCGCATTATTATGACGAATGCAATTGCCATCTTTTAAAAAGTCTGAGCTAGCATGCTATATAATATATAAACAAATAAGGTTTCAATTCAAGCAAACTCAGTTAGTGTAAACTAATGCATTTTATGCAATTTCACTATATTTTGAGTTTGAATTTGAATCTGAAAATAATCTGAAGCGTGACGTAGGTTCCCGTCCCTGGCTTACAATTACATGATTTACTTTATTTCCGCTTTCCAAAGAATAGTACAATGCAAATTCTATTGAGTACATAATACTTACGCTAGGTTCATTCAATAGTTAGCACGATAATTATATACAGCGTATTCTTATGACAAATGACATTGCCATCTTTTAGAAAGTCCGAGCTAGCATGCTATATAATATATAAACAAAGTAGGTTTCAATTCAAGAAAACTGAGTTTGTCTAAACTAATGCATTTTGTTCAATTTCACTATATTTTGAGTTTCAATTTGAATCTGAAAATAATCTGATGCGTGACGTAGGTTCCCGTCCCTAGATTGCAGTTACATGATTTATTTCATTTCCGCTTTCCAAAAAATAGTACAATGCAAATTCTACTGAGTACATAATACTTATGCTAGGTTCATTCAATAGTTAGCACGATAATTACATACAGCGCATTCTTATGACAAATGACATTGCCATCTTTTAGAAAGTGCGAGCTAGCATGCTATATAATATATAAACAAAGTAGGTTTCAATTCAAGAAAACTGAGTTTGTCTAAACTAATGCATTTTGTGCAATTTCACTATATTTTGAGTTTCAATTTGAATCTGAAAATAATCTGATGCGTTACGTAGGTTCCCGTCCCTGGATTGCAGTTATATGATTTATTTCATTTCCGCTTTCCAAAGAATAGTACAATGCAAATTCTACTGAGTACATAATACTTTCGCTAGGTTCATTCAATAGTTAGCACGATAATTACATACAGCGCATTCTTATGACAAATGGCATTGCCATCTTTTAGAAAGTCTAAGCTAGCATGCTATACAATATATAAACAAATAAGGTAATAAATAAAAATACACTACTTCATTTGGATCAAAGAAACAGTTTGATTAATGTGCGGAAAAATGTTTCGTGGTAGCAGATTAAAACGACAATATGTTGCGTGTTTACTGTCTGTTATATGTAAATGTTTCAAAGAGTTTATTACAAGGTTTCCTGATAAAGATAAAAATGAGCAAATAGTTATTTAGATTCCAACTTTGTAAAGGGATAACATTAGATTTATGTATAAAATCATAAGATTTATTAATATACAATGTAAAAGATGCAGGATTTAACAGAAATAAATATGGAGTTGAAAAATGATAACTTTATAAAATGATTTAACTGATATTTTTCTTTGAAATATTATGTAGATACTATAAAAAATAAAATTTGATATGTAATTTATCTGTCTTATGTCTTTATTTAATTTTTCGGAACTCTGATTGAATATAATATATAATGTATTTTTTTAATAAATACTTTCATTTCATTTTGGCATTTGATACTTTTTTTATATTCCAGTTTTGTTTCTTATATATTTATTGATTAGCTTTTTTAGAAATACATGGTAAACATTAGTTGCTTCCTGCATTTTATTATGTATTTATGTTTATATTTTTCTTTCAATTCTTATAATTTTCTTCACTGTAAAAGTTGCATTTCTCATTCTTTTGAAAATCCAAAATGTATATATAGTAACATATACTTACAACTTCATTTAATAAATTACCAACTGAATTGTGTACTATTATTATTTTTGTTATTATTAAGATGTGTCTATATATATATATAGTATACATATATTTTTTAACTATGAACATTATGTAAAATATTATTGTGTGACTCTGTTATATCAAAGATTCGGTTGTTTTTATCATACGAACTTGTGCGTTCTTTTCCAACTTCAAATGTATATTACTATATATATTGTACTCTATATCTATATATATAAATAGACGTGTGTGTCCCTATATTTCACTTTGCAGCAACAACTACTCATAGCAGTCCACTGGTGTTTGTGCGTGGTAGTATCCTTGAGTCTTCCATCGCGAAATCTGGTAGTTGCATGTCGGTAGTTGCGGGGGGGGGGGGGGGAGATATGGTGGTTGAAAGTGGTCGACCTAGGGCATATTTATATTTCGAAAATACATGTGTGTGTCTCTATATTTCACTTTGCAGCCACAACTATCCAGCGCAGACCACTGGTGTTTATATGTGGTAGTAGTCTCGAGTAACCCATCTTGCACTATGGTGATTGCATGTTGGTAGCTGTGGGGATATGGTAGATACGGTGGTTGAAAGTGACCTAGGGCATTTTCATATTTCGACCAATGTGTTTTAAAAAACTGTTTGGAATCTTCTTCAACGGGAATTAGTTCATGAACTAATTAATCTATAAAAAACTAAGTAAGATGATTTTGCGCCTCCTAACGGTAGAAATGTAAAGTAAACTATATTGGAGCACGGGCACGTATAGCACTCCTGCTAACAATGCCGCAGGCAGCGGTGAAGAGTTGCGGAGTTTCGTTCGGAAAGAGGTTTTTTCAGAACAGAATGCGCGCCAAATTTGACTATTTTTTATCGAAACCGCAAAAGAAAGTTACTGATCTCCGGGCAACGGCGGACGGATCAGTTAGTATATAATATATCTTTTGTAATATATAATATACATTGTAACCTTTTAAAGTAGTTTTTTGCATTTACTTATTACATAAAATTAATTAAACTTTGCATATAAAAAACATAATTCTACTTTACTTCCTTATCAAATTCTTTCTTTAATGATAACTTCACTTATTTCCAAATATTTCTTGCTTGTTAAAATTTCCCTAAGACCTGTAAATAAGTTATACTAAACTCTTTGTTGAATTAGTCGATTCAGCAATTTTGCCCCAGTTGGAATGCGGAAAGGCTTCTAAGTCAAAGGTCGAAATAGACTGAACAATTCGCACTAATGAATGCTTCAGGGAATGACGGAACATACAGAGAAATTGAAGAAATTATTTTCTGAGAATAGATCAGGTTTGTTTTACGGAAACTTTAAGCTAAATCTATGTCTTATGTATAAATTGTTTTAATAGAAGTACATTGTTTTTTAGTAGTTTTCAATAGTTGTTGGTGATTTTATTAGAAGAAACAAACGTATGTATATATTCAGTTGTTAATAATTTGACAGGGTTATTTAACACCAGTGCGACAAACTTTAAGAGACAATAAAGCCCATTGCTACAAATGTTTTTTTGTACTGATAAACTGTGTCGCAATCTACTTATTCAGTTATAAATACAGGGTGTCTGGCTCAAAGTGAAATTCTGATTTTTGTTCGTAATTTTAACAATAATGAATATATTTTACCACTAATTTTAATAGAATTACTTGGGTTTTTATAAAATGTAATAATTTCCGGGAAATTGCTGGAAATAGCGAGTGTAGATTACAGTAAATGTAGGCCCTTGACCTAAGTACAATGCACTTCTTGTGATATCATCATACATTAAACGAAGTAAAACGACGGTAAATTATCTTTACTACTGTTGAAGTTTTGAACAAATATCCGAATTTGACTTTGACTGAAACACCTTTGGCTGCCTGAGAGAGACTACTCAGACGAACGGAACCAGGTCTGTAGATCATGGGTGTCCTTCCCGTTCACTGCTATTAAGGTCTTTAAAAATTATTTACAGACTGTAAATATACAGTACGTGGACTCGAGCCGACGATAATGAGACAAAGGGTGGTACAAATGTCAAAGTAAAATGTATAAGACAATAACAGAAGATAAGCGAAAAAACGCGATGAAATGACCAGGTTGCTAGAAACGCGACAATGAGCATCTGGTAAAAAGTGTAAGATGAAGATCATTTATGCGTATAAGATCCACCACAGTAGATGTATTGGAAATTAGAAATCCATTGACTCACAGGGAGAAAAAAAAAATAAATTTTAGGTTTTAATTTACTTTATATAAGACTAATAAGAAGTTAAAGAAAAATTCTTTAATCCTTTACTAAGATTTATTAAGTTCTGTTAAAAAGTTAATTTTAACTTTGTGCGTAGGGCTTGATGCGAAAAAGTTTTCCTGCCAACTGCTTGATAGAAGAAGAAGCCGACGAAAGCGCCAACGCTGGGTGAGACAACAATTATAATAATAGTTGGAAGCAGTTATCTGTTCGTCACATTCACAGTCGGGGTTAACAGAACGGAGAAATTTATGGAGATAAACACAAAAAAGACCATAGCCCGTGAGAAAAGCGGCTGATAGATGTAGTTTATAATGCATTATCTATAAAAAAAAATTACAGGACATAAGAAAGGAAAAAAAAAACGTTTCTGGTTCTCAGTACACAATACAAATATCTGGTGATTCTACAGAAAAAGTCTCTCAGACAGGATGCCAATAACAAATTGTATACTTTACGAACAAAATCTCTATTTATTACGAACTTTCTGTTATTTTAACAGATTCTGCACATATAATAGACAATTTACAGATTTTCTCCTAAATAAATCTGTATTTAATTTGAATTTTCTGTTATTTTAATAAATTTTGCAGTAAAATAACGGTTTGTAGAATTTGTTTTGTAAAATAGATAGTTTTTTATTGGTTTACAGTTTTTTGCTGTACTACAGTTTTTTTACTGTAAAATTATTTTTTTTTATTTACTGTGTATAGTAAAATGTTTGTTGTGGTTGCTCTATCGTCACTGGTGTTGAATCAAACTGTATATTTAAATAACACTTTATTATTTAAGTATATGGAAAATAGTAATTTTGAATCGAAATAAAATCCTAACATTTCGAGGTAAGTACACATTTTAAATTTCCGATAAAAAATAATTCTTTTAAAATTACTGAATATGTTAATCCGGAAGGTTAAATCCATATTTTTCCATCGCCCTATAAATATGACAGCTCAGACTTATATAAATGTACAAAATTATATTGTAGTTTGTTCTTTCTGACACACAACTAAAATAGATTTTAAGATTTATAAGTACCTTATGTAATCACATTAAGTTCAAGTTTAATATTTTAATTTTTTAAAGTTGGCTATTGTTTTCTTTTTTATTTTACTTGACTTGTTACGTTTCTTTAAATTTAAATAATTTTGCAAAATATAAGCCAATATTATCTTTTAAATTAATCCTGACAAGTTTTATATATTATTGCTGAATAAAACTAAGTATTGCAGAGTAAATATTAATTATATGTACACAATGTATAATAGCTTGTTCTACCATTGAGCTACATATAATACACATTACAAATAAGAAAATAATATAGTTTGGGTACGTTTATGAATTTAATATTAATATTTGATTTCGTATTATACTATAATAATACTTTTTTACTAAAAAAACAAAAAAACAATCTATATATTGTGAATTTCTGGGTTTAAATTTCCTGAACATAGTACGAATATACCTATTTTTATTCTTCTGCAGATTTTTTTTCTTTAATTATCATGGTAGTTCTTTCGAAAGTTGTTTGGAAGTCTCATGAAATATGTGAATAATGGCCAAGGTTCTATGTTGATTTATTTTGATGTTGCAAATTCAACTCTGGCGTTCTCAATGAAATGCATGCTCCGAAGTCAAAAACTTTATATTATTGAAATTTGAAAAATGACTGCAAATAAACACAGTGGATTAAACTGCAAAATAAATCACAATTCATTTTTTCCATTATTTTAGTTAAAGTCTAAAGTATGTATATAGATTTTCTAAAAAATAATACATAGTTGTTTTTTACTGGTTTTAAATAGTTCTTGATATTTTTGTTCAAAAAGAAAAACATGCATATGTTTAATTGTCCATTATCTATACTATACTTAATTGATGCTTAACAATGTAAGTGTATTAAAAACAGTAATTTGGTAATGAAATACAAGTAGAATAAATAGAATACTCGTGTACCTAGGATTATCATGAACAATGGGCCACCAACTGTGATCTAAATAATATTTAAATTTGTGTTGTGTCATTCATTTGGGTGAGTGACAGCATCTGTTGTTGGTGATTTAGCCATTTTGCATTCCAGAAAAATGTATTTGTGATACGTGAAAGTTGGAAGACTGTTTTGCAAGCACAAAAGGAGTATTTTGTAGCTGGATTCTTTTTTTCTTTTTTTTTAAATAAAAATGTTTTCTTTAAAGTACAACACCTGGTTTTAACTATTTACAGAAATGTTAAATTAAGTAAATTTGGATCAAATATCAAATACCTCACATACACTTCTGTAAGGTTTGATGGAAACCATTTTAATGATGTTATGATATTTCAAACATAACAAAATCACTGAAATACACTGCATGCTTTATATAGGTTATATAGTGCATAGTATTTATTGCTCATTTACAGAGACGCACTAAACAATTTCAATAAAGGGCTGATTTAGATCGTAGTTTCTAGAAGTGCTTTTTCCTCTCTAGTTATACATTTTGAAACTGATCTAATTTTGAGTGTAATAGGAGGTGTGATCAAATTTGGGGCTACACGAAAGACTTCGTACATACAACGAAAAAAAAAACAGCAACTGCGAAAAGTAGATTTTTATTGGGTTGTGTGTCTATTTAAGTTGCAAATTTAGATATCGTATTTCATTCTTGAAAAAAAAAATTAAATTTCTTAATGTTAGTGATGGAAAATGTTTCAAAATCTATGCCGGAAGCGTGGTTATTAGTTCTTGTTGTATTTTATTTGAAAATTGTCAATAATAGTGAGTGACATGACAGCCTTAGCAGATATAACATTTAATTTTTTATGTATATATTTTATAAAATGGACGGTGTTAACTGAATTTAGCTAAATGTTTCAATGTTAAAATATTAGTATCAGAACTTTTAACTGATTATAAATATATATTATTTCTATTCTTTAATCTTTATGAAGCATTTACAAACCCTTTAAAAACTCCATAACCAAAAGGATTGTTGGATGTTCATAACATTAGTAACTGCAGCTTATTTAAGAACATTTTTTTTTTCAAATTGGGATACTGCTTTCTAGTAAAATGTTTTTGAAGAAGCTTTTAAATTTGTAATAACTCATGAAAAATACATTTTCATTTTATGTATGAAGTTAGAATGTTAAAATTTTGGAAAAGTTTTGCATTTCAAATACTTTTCATAATTTTTGATTTGATAATTTTCCTCATAAGAAAAATAATTTTCAATCTATTTTAAACATATCTTTGACAAATACGTTTTCTTCTGCTGATTGTTTGTTTTATATTATTTTTATGTGTACCTCTTTTTTATTATGCAGGGTAAATTAAAGATTTTAGGGAACGAAGCAAGTTGCAAGAACTACCGAACATAGGTTCGTTAGTATTCTTGTACCTATGGCTATTAGCATAATTTCAGGATAACAATACTATATGACATAATATCCCATTTTATGTATTTACGAGATTTCCTTCAAGAAGTATATACTACAAGCATGTGCGAAAATTAATTTAGTTGTTTTAAATGTGATTAATTGCTTCGTCTTTCTGCATTGAAGAAAAGTGGCCATAAGGACAAATGTTCGTCCCTGCTGATATTTTCAGATATAAAATGTTATGATTTGCACACATTTTACGATTCAAAATAATTAAAATTATTTAACGATAATATAAAATAATTTATATGTAAAAACAAAATAACAACAATCTTTTATTATATGTACTGAAAACGAAAAAAAAAATCCAGCACAATTGATTGAAATAAATATATTTTTTAAAAGGAGTAAATTAAATTGGGAGTGATTTTTTAAAAAGAAGATAGATACACAATTTTACATTCAGCTTTCTAGCAGGAAAAACATCTATCAGCGTCCATTCAACAGTGCGCAGAACTGAATAATAGAGCATTTACCAACCCTACTATGTTTAAATCGAAGAACATCAGCTTATTTCTGAAGCAATGAATCACATTTACATCATCAGATACAAGACACCCTTATTGGACACGTGTTTTTGCCACTTTGAGTGGTGGCGGATAAAAATTTCAAAATTGTTTTACAGAATATTGTATTGCCACCGGAAAGACCTCACACTTCCAAAGATTATGTTAATGGTAGCTTATGAAGTGTGGTGAAATTGATTTGCAAGATTTGGGCTGAACGGAAAGACAAAACAAGTTAAATAAAAGCTTGTTAAAATAGTTACAAGATGTATTTTCTTTTCTTTACTATTTTTTATGCTTCCTTTATTTATAGCATGACTCATTTCCGGATGTTTCTTGCTTCTATGCTACACTCTTTTTATTTGTATCGATTCAATATTTTCGACATATAAAGGAGGAAAGTATTTCAAAGGATGAAAGTATATACGTCAAATGCTGGAAGGAATTGAATATTTCTCATTCATGGATGATTCAAGGAATGTCTGCATTTGAAAGCGATTCATTGTACTGAAGTTTTAAAATAAATTAGTTTCGTTATATGTCAACATTTAAGTTTAATTTAAATCTAAAGTTTGTACACACATTTCAGTAAAGATAGCACGTAGCGATATTTTTGCTAGTTTTGGACAGATTTGGATATCTTTATTAGCAAAGAAAATATATAATATGTTATTCTTAACTTTTATTTTTAAATGAAAATTACTTAAACTCGTAAAAAGAGGAACTTAATTTTGAAATCCTAACAATCACTAATATTCTCAGATATTCATACATTTTATTTTTACGATTAAAAAAACTTTTTAAATAATAAACTTATTTATTTTTATTTCAAAACAATAAGGTTATTCATAAAAGGCATTTTCTTTTCTTTATACTTTTTCATATATACATTCTTTATTTGTCATTATTCTTTTCTGAACTTGACAGAAAATTTGGAAATAAAAGCATCCAAAGCACTTTGTTGATTTATGTCTGTTCAACAATTTTGACACAGGAAATCTTAAAGGAGAAAAAGTTTACATGTCAAAGGCTGAGAGGGAGCGACAATTCGCACTAATGATTGCTTCAGGGAACGTCTGAGGTCGTACAGCAGTTAAATAAAATAAATTAATGAATATATCTGAGATATATTAAAGATTATTGATGTATAACAGAAAGTTTATGTTAAACGTAACTGTAACTTTTCAATACAAATTTCAATACAAAAAATAGATACTTATTTGTTTTTAATTTTTTTCAGATGATTGTATTAGAAAAAACAAACAAGAAAGTGTATACGTTTGTTTGTTAAAAAATTATATATTTAAAATAGATATATGATTTAAACATAAAAAAAATAATTGAAAATGAGCAATTACATTTCCAGATATGAAAAAATTTAATTTTCAGAAAAGAAATAAAAAATTTCTAAATAAGTTCCGAGACTGGTTTCTTAAAGTATATTCGTACCAATATCATGCGTTCCACACAATCAGGATCAGACAGGAGGGAAGGCCTACCAAAAAGTCTTTAGTTCAACAAGCCCCTCGTGACCGCAGTATCACTTTCAATGTATTCCCCTTCTTCATATATGCGGCGATTTGTACAAGTATTGGCAGAATATGACATTAGAACGTTGTCCTTCAAACGCCAATTCTATTCTCAACAAAGATGAATGCTTATATTTCTCAGACATTGGTTTTCTAGAATATCTGCAGTTCTTTCGCACCACATCCTATGTCAGATGTGCATGTACGCCACTGTAATATACTTCTCGTCTCTTCCAATTCAGGATGCAGATATCAGCTATCTTTGACCTTTTTGATCCTAGTAATAGACTTTCAGATAATTTTAACCACTAATGTAGAAATCTTGCCATACTCGCGACAACCAATATTTATTCCCCAAATGTGTTGTTTGCAATGGGACACTAGTATTTTTGCACAGAAAAATTATTCGCCTTATGTAATCCTGAAATTTCAGCAATGAAATACAGAAAAATAATTGTCAGAAAAAGTGGTTTCAAAACAATGATAACTGGAAACAACTCATCTACTATCTATATTATAAAGGACAAACGTGTCCGTAGCGTAACGCTGACATCATTTTGCGACTGACAACACTTGACTATGAAACATTGGTTTCGCGATTTTTGCTACTGCAATTTTTTTTAATTTCTAAACATCGCACTTCAATTTTTACACCGTTATACAGGAGGGAAAATCTATTTTCAAAGGGAATTTGTTTAAAAACTGTATCTTAATTGACGAATTTATTATGGCTTTTAAAATAGTTTTCAAACATATTTATTTATATTGGCGATTAAATTTCGCCTATCGATTAAATTTCGGTTGTACAATTTCCGCTACTGCAATTTTTTAAACTTCAAAACATGGCACATTTTCAATTTTTAAAGCGTAGTATAGGTAAAAATTACTTTCAAATGCAATTTGTTTGAAAATTGTACTGCAATTTACCCATTTATTGTGGTTTTTAATATAATTTTTAAGCATGAATTTTTTTAAGTCTTGCGCATGCAGATTTCATTATGGAAGAAGAATAACCCATTTGCACTTAAACCAATATAAATAGTTCATCCTTGGTCTCCGGCTAATTTTGCACAACGAAATTAAAATTTCATCAGTAAAAAAATAAATAAATGAAATAAAACACTAATTTAACATACATGTATGTAATCGAACAATTTCAATTTTTACATGGCCGAATAGGTAAAAAATGTACTTTCAAATATAAATTTTGCGTGAAAATGGTTTTTAAAATAATTTTCAAGCATAAATTATTTTTACATTTTTTCTCTAGACTGTGCAGCCTGATTACGAAAGATTAATCCTTTTCCACTTAAAACAATATAAATAGTTCAGCATTTGTTTCCGAATAATATTCATAATGAAATTAAAACTTCATGAATAAATAAGTAAGCAAATATTAATATAATATAAATGAAACACAAATTTAACAAACATGTAATCGAACTATCAAAAGACAGTTGAAAATATTACAATAAAAACATGATGCAGTAAGTAGCGAAATCTTTGGCATTTCTTAGGCTATCAACTCCTGGCATGCGGTTAATATGAGAGTATCGCTTTTAATAAATTTCAAAACTTTATTTGCATACATTTGGATATTTTTAATATAAAAATGCTTTTTGGGATTGATAATGGACAATCTGAAAAATATATATTAAATACAAATAATCTATAGTAGGTTTTTTACCTATGATTTGTAACCCGGGGATGATTCGCTAGTAAATATAAAATACAAACGGAAATTTCCTTCCGAATCCTTATAACTCGAGTTCTGCTGAATAGATTTTGATAGAACTTACACTGTTAGATAGATAATGTTACAGGGAAGGTTTTAGTATGTAACATATCTTTCTGCGTAGATTAGTTATATAATTAAGATGAAAAATATTTTGGACAAAAACGTTACCTTTGATCATTTTTTGACGACCAATATCTTTGGTGAAAAAATTGAAACGGCTACATCATTTCGAAAATAATACAAACACCTCAAAAAATAAAATAAAAAACTTTTACTAATTTAATAAAAAATAAACATGTAAAGGAAAAATAAAAAAAATAAAAACACTTTTGATGAAAGATAATAATATAAAATGAAAATATTCAATTTAAATTAGAAAGCTAGTACTCGTGCGATAATCCAACAGGTGGGGTTTTTTTCGCACACCACTGTCTGGAGGATACTGTCGGAAAACAAAATGAGCCCATACCATCTACAAAACGTGCAAGAATTACACCCTGAAGATTATCCACATAGGAAGACGTTTGCTGTATGGTATTTGCAACAGATTGCAGCACACTAAAAAATGACCAATGTTTCTTTTTTTATGAAAATATAGTATAACCACGAACGAAAATATAATATAATCTTCTGACTTATCCGGAATTCCGAATAGCGTGCTCCATTGTCTTTTGAACCCACCAGAAACCAACACATTTCCAAAATTTATAGAATTATTTATAAAAACAAAGTATTTTTCGCTTCCCATATTTTTCAGAAACGTTTCCGAAGGGTTTTTATAGTGTATTAATTAGTGTCCTCAGCCTGGAATACCTGTTTTTCGAATGTCATCGTTTCTCAAGTAAACGTTTTCAGCCGCATAAGTAAATTTATACACGAAAGAGTACAGAAATAATCTTAATTTTAATGCTATTGTTAACGAATTTTGCATGTTTGTCTGTTAAACATATTTTGTGAGCCTGAAAATGTTTACTTGAGAATTGCTAGCATTCGAAAAACAGGTATTCTAGGCTGAGGACACTAATTAATACACTATAAAAACCCTTCGGATACGTTTCTGAAAAATGCGGGCAGCGAAAAATATTTTGTTTTTATAAATAATTCTTTAAATTTTGGAAATGTATTGCTTTCTGGGGATTCAAAAGACAATGGAACACGCTATTCGGAATTTTGGATAACCCAGAAGATTATATTATATTTTCGTTCGTGGTTATAGTATATTTTCATAAAATAAGAAACATTGGTCATATTTTACATTGCAGACAACACATTTGCGGAGTCTGTATTGTTTACGGATGAAGCAACTTTTACAAGAGAGGGAGCCTTCAATAAACATAATGCACATATTTGGGCTTTTGCGAACCCCATGGTAGGAGACCACGTGCTGCTCAAATGCTTATTTCTATCAATGTTTGGGCTGGCATTCTTGGGGACTATCTTATTGGACCATACATTCTACCCTGCTGTTTGGACGGAAGGACATACTTGATATTCCTACAACAAGTTCTGTCGAAACTTATGGAAGAAGCACATGTTCCTCTTTTGTTGCACCGCTCTATGTGGTTCCAGCACGATGGGGCTCCTCCACATTATACAAATGACGTTCGCCGACTCCTCAATGTAACATTTGGACAACGGTGGATGGGTCGTGGTGGCCCGGTTCATTGGCCTGCCAGATCTCCTGACCTATCATGAATGGACTTTTTCTGCTGGGGTCAAATGAAAAGTTGGGTATATGAGACTCACGTACCTTCAGTTGAAGACCTCGCGACACGTATTTCTGTAGCTTCCAGAAAGCTATCAGAGATGCCAGGACTTTTCCAGAGCGTGAAGAATTCCATGCGACGTCGCTGCAATACTTGCCGCACTGCTGATCGTAATTTCGAACACCTTTTGTAGTAAAACCTTTAAATAAACTGTTTTCTGTCACATTAACTTATTGCTGTTTCTCTGCTTCTTTCTGTTCGTTGTATATATTTTCTTCTTTTTGAACGTTTTTAAAAGACGGTGGACGAATCTTCCGTAATCAGGTCACGTGTCAATTAATGTATTTACTATATTGTTGGAAATTTCTTTTATATTCGAAAGGGTCTATAGACGGTGAATCCGAGTGCAGAAGACTGCTCAAAATTTGTACTTAGCGATTAGAAAATTTATGCTTTTCCATTATGAATTGAACGGACAAAAGAAGATTTACTATTATATATTTTTCATCTGCAGTTATTTTACTGTCACTAATAAAACAATACTTGCAATGTACGAAAAGAACTTAGAAATGCCAATGACGGTCAATGGAACATTATTTGCCGATTTTAGCCTAGGTAAGAAAAAAAGTACCCGAAATTCAGATTAGATAACATTTCAATCGTTATAAAGCAATTTTGGCGTAATTACGAAATATAATGCAACGCAGAGTAAGATTGTAATAGATTGTAAGAGAATATATTAATTTATATTGGTCATAACGGCCACAATTCTCTTCCAAACTTTACTATAAATGACCAAATAAAAGAGTTGCTTCTTAATAGCTCGAATTTTGTCTAACTCATTAGATAATATAATAACACAATGGCGTTTGTATTGTATTAAGCATTGTGCAAGGACTTTCCAGGTGAAGGTCCATGTTACTTTAAAATACAAGACCAAATTCAACATTTCGTTTGATTTAAGGTTCATTTGGAAAATGGACCAGCGCGGCGGGCATAGCCTGCTGGTTTAGAGAATATAAATTGTTTGTTGCGAATATGACGGCATTCTTTAGTTAAGTTTTAACAAATAAACTTTAGTATAATACAAATATTTTCCGAATATTCCTTGCTCGTTAAAAGTTTTACACACATGGAAATAAAAGTATGCTGTACACTTTACTGATGTATGTCGATTGAGCAATTTCAACACAGTAAAACTTAAAGAAGGAAGGCTTATATCAGGGAGTAGAATGTACTGGAAAACTCTCATTAATGAATGCTTCAATGAATTACTGAAATTGAACGTCGTTCGAAAAAAAATGTAATTCGCTTTGTTTTACGCATAATTTTGTATTAAATAAGGTAAACATTTGTGTAAATTTTGGAACAATGAGATACCACCTTTCAAAACGGACATCAAATGAAATTAATTAATTAATAACACTGAAAAAATAAGCATAAGGACATTGAAATTGGTCTTCTATACACTGAATATCAGGATAAGATTTTTTAAATTTTTACTTCATATATCATTATAATTACCAGCAAAGCACGGAGTGCAGATAAAATAAAATTGTCAGAAATGGGAAAAAATGTATTAGAATTTGGAAAAAAATATTTGACTTATTATGGATAAACGAAAAATTGGAGATTGTAACATCTATGACAGAAACATGCCAATAATATTCTTGATCACATCTTGTACTACATGGATTGATATAAATCTTATAAGTAGTCTTTGTATCATACTAGAAACAACTTCAAGTGGGTCAGAAATTGACTTTCAAAAATTAAAAAAATATATAAATAATACAGCGACATTATATGTGGACATATATGGTTGCTACCATACCTAACCAACTATGCATAAACGATTTCAACCAACGATTTTAATGTATGGTGCAACCTCATCCCTTGCGAGGAAATCATGTGAGGAAATAAGTATGTATTATGACGAAAGTGGCTCAGATGTTGATTAAAGTAGAGTGGTAATTTTGTGTTTATGCTCCGCAAATATTTGGTGTGATGTAATTTGAGTTTTGTCACAGCAATGATGCCAACTTAATTTCTTGTTCAAAGTGTTATTTTTTTGCTATATTTAATTGTATATTTTCATCTTTCAATGCAATTCTTAAAATGTAGTCATAACATTTCATTCTGAAGAAAATACATTTCATAGTTCAGGAAAAAAGATTTTTATATATTTGTCCGCTTTCTTATACAAATAATCCTATGTCTTGCGGCCAATTAAGGCATTCAACAACACGTAGTGTGTGGAGTTTAAACCAGAGGAGGGTCTGTAAAGCTTTGAGGGTGATTTTCGCACTATGACCTGAGTCATATATTTAAAAGAAAACATGAATCAGGCTATTTATGTAAACCTTCTGGATGATTACCGATGTTCAAGGTGTCATTTTGCATTTACCATCTCTACGTTGATTGTGCTATGAACACCCTCATTATACGGGGTGACAACAGTCGTGTTCAAAGGATGACATTCATACGTGATTGGTTTTATTACTGTATAACTGATGACATCAGGTACCCTATAGTATGTCAAATGGCTTGCTAAATCAGCTAATCTTAAACCCACAGAAAACCTGTGGGTTTCTATGGAACAGCGATTCCTACAAGAGCACCTTCGCAGTTTGGTGGCTTCAGGATAGATATTCATGAATAAATGGCGTCATCTGGCTCTGAGCGTGTGGACTTCCTTCCTCACAAAATCCAAGCATTTATCAAGGCCAGCCAGATACAGTGTTAAACGGTATAAAAGGAAGATCTCTTGGGCTGATTAATTTTTCGCCGATGTACTCATTATTGTTTATTCCAACGTTTTTAGGACAGTATTTATCGTATTTTAATGCAGAAACAAAAAATTTCAAAAAACTTTAACAATAATGAAAGAATTGAGACACATTTCAGAATTTATCGCACGTCAGTTTTCAGCCGCCTTTAAAATAAATTTTCGACTTTATCAAAAGCTCTGATTGACTAACTCAATTCTTCCCCCAGTGAGACGATTACTTTTCGTTCTATAACATAACATCGTTTAACATAAAAATTGAGTAATGGAGGTAGAATTTTTGTGATATCGGCAGATAAAATGTTGTATCCCGGAATGAGAAAAATAATATTTTTTTCGGAAAGTGATAACAAATTAACATTATCCTATTATGTTTAAAGCATGGAAACATGACTAAAGTTTATAATGGTTAAAGTATTCCGTGATAAGAGAACGTCGAAGTGACAGTTTGCTTATCTGTCATTGTATGGAGAATAAATAAAAATTTTGTTCTTTCTAATATTCGTCTATTATTCATATAGGAAAACATCGAATGTGATTTTGATCAAAGACCAGCTGGAATGATACTGACGACTGCACGATTATGTAATATTCTAGTGAATTCTTAGAGAATGAGCTCCAACTACTTAAAATTCATGATCAATTTAAAAGGTACTTCAGTGTGCTATTTGTGTCGTAACATATATTACTGTTAACATTTAAGTTTTTGAGACAAACATCATTTTTTTAAATTATAAATTTTAAATTAATGCCAATTTAAAATGTGATATATCTCCAAACTATTATTCCAAACTTAAATAATAATAATAATAATAACAATAATAATAATAATAATAATAAAATATTTTTTAAGTAAGAACTTTTGTATGTTAGTGATTTTCACTGCGAGAGCTTTTTTTATTTCAGCAAAACTAAAACACCCAAAGATGATATAACAAAATGTTTAAACATTGTTTAATAGGCTTATCTGCCATAGAAATTTAGATATATAAATTTAAATCTTAAAAAATCTTGAAAAATACTTTCAGGATTAAAAACTTTGGAATCTTTGGAAAAGAACAGAGCAACTACACTTGATAAAACAAAAAAAAATATATATGTTGTTTGATATAATTATGGTATTTACATCCGATATTTACATTTCTAAAAACACTAGAGTAGTTTTTTAACCAGAAAAATTTGCGATTTGTGTCCAGACTAATTAAAACATTAAAGTGAGGTTCAAATATTTTTATTTCAGTTTATGATATCTTCATTGCAATGTTTAAAAAAAACATTTATTTTCTTAAAGTCCGGAAACATATCACAAAACAAATGTATAGCATAATTTTTTTTTAAATATCACTAGAAAAATATTTGGAATTATCAAATTTTGGTATTTTAATTTAAATTCTAGACAATATACGAACTATTTTGAGTAAATAATAAATAAAAAATAAAACACAGTTATTATTATTTTTTTAATAATAACTTTTCTTTTCTTGTAATTGCGTGCTCCATCAAATAGGAAAATGTTTAAACTCAAAGAATGAATAGTTCTTTACGTTTACTTTATGCAGTTCTTGTATTATGATTTATTTTCTTTGATAGCAATGAATTTTCTTCAATAATTATATATTTTCTGCAAGACGTTTGAACGTATTCAGCAAATAAAAATCACTCGTTAAAGTAAAAATGTTTAGAATCGTGTTAAAACGTAAAAATAATAAACATCGGTAAATTTAATAAACGACTCATTTAATAAACGGTTTCATGAAAATATATTTCTTGCATATCATGCAACTTTTATTTTGTATGTGTGATTTCTTCGAGGTTGAATAAAATTCGAAGTAATTTAAGTTTGTATAATCTTTTATATATGTAATGATACCATAAGTTTTTATTGTAATGTATTATTTAAATAATTCTGCTTTAAATGTAATTTTACAGACACAGTCCCTATAATAGTTAATGGTTAATTAAAAATAAAAACTTTTTGATTTAGTTGAACATTTTGAGTAGTAGAAATTATAATTAGGAAAATCATTTAAATTTCATTTAATTAAAACAATTTGAAAATATTACATACCCATTCTGACGAGGAATTTTAAATTCATGAAAGGTTTAAGGATCGGGTATTTTGTAGGTTTTTATCATAAAAGCTTAATATTACTTTGTTAACTATTACAATATATATTTTATATTGGCAAAACGGAATTTTATTCATTTTAACTACTTTTTATTTTATTAAGTGTGGATTTTCAACTTTTAAACTAACACATTTAAAATTTTTGATATAATCACTGAATAAAATTCTAAGATTCTTATTAAAAGTTGCTAAATATAGTTAAATATTTAGCATACAATCTGTGCAGATACAATCTGTTGCAAATTTAAGAACATGCTTAAAATGGTTTTATGTTTATTGTCGGGGCAAACATCTGGCTAACAGTGATCATTATTGTCGGAAAGCTTCGGCTACCCGTGAAACATTAAACTTTTGTTAACAAGATAGCGTCCAAAATATTAGTCGGATTCACACAAAATTTTAGCTGGATAATGCCAAAACCAAGGCGGGGATAGAAGATCAAAAATATCTGTCAACCCGAAAGCCCCGGAATGGCTTCCAAAAATTTAAGTTTTCGCACAGATATAACATTGCCATTGTTTACTTTTAATTGAAAAATTAGCTTGGCATATCTTCTCCGTAGAAAAAAAACTATTTGTCGATGGTTTAGTGAATTTAAATGTGACGTCTCCAAAGAATGATCCACGTACTATACGATCAATTGAGGCATCAACTGAAGAAAACACTAAAAACATCAAATATATTGTTTTGGATGACAACAAAGTGAAAGCGGATAACATAGCTGACATCGTAAAGATATTGCATAACGTAAAACAAATATTTTGCATATGAATGTGCACATAAAAAGCTGTGTGCGAGATGGTTGCTGTGTTTCCTAACAAAAGATCAAAAACAGCAAACTGTCAATGAGTCAAAGTGCAATTTGGAATTATTTCAGCATAATCCAAATGAGATTTTCCGCCGATTCATAACAATGGATGAACCAGGGATCCACTACTGCACATCTGAGCACAATACGTGGTCGCCTAAGTAATTAGAAACGGCAAATGCAGCCCAAAGCAACCGAAAACGCAAAAATTCGCTTCGTAGCTATTGCCAGTATTTTTTAGATGTACATGTATCATAATGTTTATCGACTAAAAGGAAAAACAGTCACAGTAGTTTATTATACAGTATTATTGCATCGTTTGAAAAAATAAATAAAAAGAAAATAATGCATATATAGGGCTAAAAAAGTGCTGAATCACCAAGAGATTTTCCCCGGTATATATACACATGAAAGTCATTTCCAAATTCAATGAGCTGATACATGAATTGTTCCACCACTCCCCGTATTCTCCAGACTTGTCCCCCTGCGACAATTATGTGTATCTTAATTTGCAGAGGTGACTCCAGAGGAAGGAATTTGCATCAAATGAGGATGTCGAATGCTGAACTAATGCATATTTTGGGGGTCTTGTGAAATGGTACTATATGAAAGATACTTAACTGTTACAAGACCATTGCTATAAGTGTATCGCACATGAAGTAAACTATGTTGAAGAATAAAATCAATGTTGAACAAAAAAAATGCGTTTTCATGGTTAGTCCCGGGACTTTTCACTCCATGTATTAAAATGCTTCTCCTAAATTATTTTCTAATTTTTGCTTCCATTCCTTTTTGTTTTTGTTTGTAAAAATTTTGTCACAAAATTTAAACATTGCATTTTGTGTAATTGCAATACATGCCGCGAAAAAATATAACTATGAAAAGTAAGATAAATATAAAAGCAAAAATATTTTTTTTAAAGCACGGTTTTATACCATTGAATGTTTATCTAAAAAATCACAGGTACATAATTGCGGTACATACTGTTCCAAGACACATCCGTTGCAAAACAGGAATTTTGCGTAGACCACGATTATGGAAAATTTATAGCGTTTATTTTTGCTTCATAGAAATCACGAAGTAAGCAAATTTAATTTTTGTTCAGTTGCTTTTTAAGTCATGGTAACAGAAATTTTTTTTTCAAAATATCTATCCACTGTTACAAATCTGCCCCAATCTCTCCAGGCATTCAAACGTTTATATAGGGGAGAGTGGAGGCTAATGGGACAATTTTAAAGTTTTACTTATTTTTAAATGAAATCAACAAATTTCAGAAAAAAAGTTGTATGCATAGAAAGAGAGGTATTGCTTTATATAAAAAAAATAAGTTGAAGACATAGCATTTGTTGTTTTTTAAATATAATAACTTTTATACACTATTGTACTTGTC
This sequence comes from Maratus michaelseni, assembly GCA_963931845.1. Lineage (NCBI taxonomy): Eukaryota > Metazoa > Arthropoda > Arachnida > Araneae > Salticidae > Maratus > Maratus michaelseni. Next base: position 124,498,957 of record OZ007596.1, on the reverse strand, counting down.
CCATTAGTCCCCTAAGTTGGGATCTATTGGGACACCGCGTGGGTCTAATGGGACACATCAAAATCAACACAAAAACTAGAGTTGGAATACCTATTTTAAAGACAGCACATTTTACTTCAATATAGAATGTACATAAACAGTATAGTATTAATTATTACATATTAAAATTTGAAAATTTAAAATCAAAAGACATTAAAGTTGATGAACGAATAGTTTTCTTATCGATTGTAGGCTGAGGTAATTTCATTACAATATATATTTAATTTCAGTACAGTATTTTGCTTCTTTTTTAAGATAAACAAACTTTTGTGAATCGCACATTTTTGTGAGGTAACTCAGAAAAAGTTCTTAAATTCCACGGTTTATTTCAATAACAACTGCCACATAATGAGATTTAGAACGTTTCCCTTCAAATTTTACTAAGACAAAATCCTTTTCAGATAGTTGCTCTAAAAGAACATTTTCGTCGACATTAATTCTTTCTGTTAAGTCTTCATTACTTGAAGAATCATGTAGTACAAAACTACTTTCAGAACATTCTGAAAAAGAAATACGCTTCTTACTTTTTATATTAATTTAGGCATTTTTAAGATCTTTTTCTAAGTTATTTTTAGTATTATCCACTACTTTTTCGGGTGTTTTTTAAAACCTTTTAATAAGACAATCTTTTAAAAAAATCATGTATACCTATCACTAACAATAAGTACCTATGCATCATCAATCCAGCTGGGCCATTAGTCCCCATATGCCGATATTTTATATTTTTTCTAATCTACATAGCACATGTTTATCCAAAGATAATTTAACTAAGTTTACTATAAAATGGTATATTTGTGTTATACTAATTAGTAGCCTCGTAAACAATTTCAGACAATAATGAATTGTAAACGTGATTTAAGTAAACAAAATCAAACTTACTTTTTATAGTTGAAAACAAACTTTCTTCATGCACTCTTTCAAACAATTGCAAATAACAGTGTTGATGTTAGCAACGTTGGTGTTGCCATTTAGGTGTAGCATAATGTTTTGTTAAAAATAATATTTTCAATGAAATTTGGCCACTGTCCCATTAGCCCCCACTCTCCCCTAAATAATGTTTACTTGACCATAACATTAAGCGTTCTCATTCGGTAGAATGTAAATGAATCACGGTTATGTAAACTGTTTTGTTTAAAACGTTTGAAAGACTCGACAGTTTACTGGTGATTTCTAACAGTGTTCATAGGTTTTCAAAATTGTTTCTAATAGAATAATCATTATTTGATTAATAGTAATATATTCAATGATAATTCATTTTCAAAAATATGAAAATACTGTACTGTAATCGGGAACACACAACTGTAAGAATTTCTGGAACTCACTACACTCTAGAAATTACTAGCACATCAGGAATGGGATGAAAAATGAATTGCAAAATTCCTTCTTTACATGCATGGACCAAATTAAGTTAAATAAGGGTATATAAAAAACATAAATCATTACATGTTTAACATTTTAAATCTATATCCACATTTTTGTAAGTTTTATCAAATTTGATTGTTATTTTTGTTTCGCAGGTTACCCAATGTTTATTTTGAAAAAACAAATTCAAATAATTTCCTAAACATCCAATAAAGCCTTAGATAACTGCATTTAAATATCTTGTTTACTATTGCAAACAGATAAGGATTGTTTGCAAATAATAAAACGAGTTCGCTTTAATTTTTTATTATGCTTAATTTTATCTTAAGTGCTCTTTTCGCTACTAAGACAGTTTTTAGCACAAAATTAAAAATCGACATTTTTGAAAAATATTGGACTGTTTGAGGTATTGACTGCCTTTAAAAGACACTATAAGCATGATTAATATTTATTTTATGCTGAGTTTTCATTTATGTGTCTTTAGATACAAAAGTAAATTCAATAAATGAAGGTTACTAATACAAACTGCAATGATACGGCCGATTTTGGTGAATCTCCTTGTCATTCTTACAAAATATTTTTGTATTTTGCAGCTCTGAAACTGTTTTGAAATGAGTAAATATAAAGATTTTGCCCTTTAAAGTAATGCTGTACAAAATTCGTTTCACAATTACATTTAAAATGCAATTTTATTTCAATTAAAATTTAAGAAGGTTAATATATCAACAACAAAAAATAATGCACAAAAGAAAATGAAATACTTATATTAAATATTTTATACTCCTATTTTGCAAAAGCAGTCAATATGCTTATGCAATAAACACTTTTTTAATATAGTTACAGACTTCGGTAAAAAAGTATGATGCCTTCTAAACATTCAAAAATATATACACACGACAGGCCTAGCCAAAGTGACATTTGTCCTCCAACTTGACTAAAAATTTACAAATTTTGATATAAAACATTTTGTTTATAAATTGTGAAATCAAACGTGTCATAGTAAACTCTAAGCCTAAGATTATTTTTTCGAAACTGGTGATGTGGTAACGGAATATACGTTGCATTTGTTTTAATTAAGAGTTTTTGTTTTTCTTCATAGTACATTTTAGTAGGCCATAGATACAATGATATTTGTAAATTGTAAACAACATCTTCACAAGATAATGGGCAGTTGCAAGGATATCCGTCATTTTGAATTTTAAACATACAACATCTAGTACCTAGATACATAAGGTTACATTGTGGAAAGTCACTTTGTAAACGCACAGTGCATGAACAAAGAGATGTAGTCACATTATGATAGCATAAACTTTGACAATTTTCTTGGCTGTCTCCCAATTCGTATTTTCTGCAGTTGTCTTTAAATGGATAGGGGAGTCTTAAGAGGACAGATTTGGTTACAGCGATGTGAGTTTCAAAACCTGGACTTAACAAAATTCCTTTACCATCCGCACCCTCAATGTCATCGGGATCGTGAATTTTAACAACTGCTCCTATCGTCTCAGTAAATGTTAAATACTTATCAATTTCTAAATCCAGATCAACCAGCAATCCATTCGTTGGGCCAGGTACGGTTGACAAAATGTTCTGATTTTTGTAATTAAACGTGTAGCAGTTTCCATATATACGATTTGTGGACAGTTTAAAATCTCCCTCTTCACAGTTGCGGCCATTATAAATGCAAGATTTTATCAAATTTTCAAATTGATGGCCGTATTTTATTCGACTAGAGAAGCCCTGCGAAATGACTAAAATCATTCGTTCAGTTGTATCACCTACGCCGAAATCATATTTTTCTAAATTTTTCTTACATTCAGGTAATGTAATATTATACAAAGGAGAAGTTTTACTTCCGTCTGTCTCATTTATACCAACGCATTTCTCGTACGTAAGTTTTTGATTTACGCATAATTCAAATTGTCTACGATAGCTATTTACATTACAAACGGAGACAGCCGGAAATGCAAGAAAATTAGGCTTCGCTGATTCCAAATTAACTACAACTGGATAACTATAATAAGTAAGCAAAAATTGCACTGACTGCGAAATACATCCTACCAGAGCTATCATTAAGATGACGAACCAGAATGCTTTGTGAATCATGGATTTTGAATTTCCAATACGTTTTAGAATGCAAACTGAAGAGCTCCGCAAAAATTCATTGAGCATTTTTCCAAAATGTAGCCTCTTTTTTATATCTTTCTTAAAGTTAGAACGTTTTTTCCAACACTTAATCTTCTTTCTTTTATTGCTTTTTACTGAAATATGTTTTTTTCGCTTTAAAATTTTATTATGATTTCTTGCCCTTTGGTGATAGAAAACAGGGCTAGAATAATGTGGGTGGTTTGAAATTTTAAAGGTATTCGGCCTCATTATTTGTTCCGAATAAAATATGTACTGTTATTTTCAAAATTTTAATGATTAATTATAAAAATGATGAATCACATATAATATTGTTTTAATATTTCATCTAGGTTAAAAATCAACTGTGAAATATAGCAACACACACACACATGTATATATATCATATTTCATTTTGCTGAAATGATTTTTTGAAAGACTTATTATTTCTATATAAAATATATATATATACTTAAATTTCAAATATTGTATGTTTGTAAATACATTTCATTTCTTTATATATATATATTAATACTTTTTGCTTCTGAGCACTTAAGACTATAACATTTAAGATATATATAAAGATTTTAAAATATTAAATAATATTTAAATATTACAATTAAATTTGTAAGAAAAATATGTAAATATGAACAAAATGTATTTTTGAGTGTAATTGTATTCCGTAATGTATTTTTGATATTGACATTAATTAATTTTAAATGTCTCTTCGAAATACCTACAATTATAGTTGAGTGAAATCAAATGAAGTATGAGAAAATTGAAACGGAATTCAGGTCCCACACGTAATAGTATTTTGTTTATATATATTTGATCATTCAATGTAAAAATAATTCCTTTCAAGTTCGAATCATTTGACGGAGCAAAAAAATCAGAATCAATAAAACATGGTTCACCTAAATTTTCAGAAATTCTGAGTATGGAGAACATACTTATAGAAACTTTAACGATGTCTCACCACTTTCTAGCAATTAGAAATATCCATCAGAACAAGCAGTCCAAAGCACAGTCCAGATGCTTATTTAATGCAGGATGATGTCCGTTCTTTTGACTATTGATTAAAATGCTGTCTTCAAGATATCAGTTGCTGGGTTCGAAATCCAGTTCAGGCATGGACTCCGTGAAGTGCAGTATTCCAATTTAAATAAAATCGTGGTCTGATTAACTCTTGCTTTCGGAAAATTGTGTACGTGCATCATGGTACAATATTTTACTAATTCATTGTTCAAAATTTTATCAGGTAAGAATTCAATATTTTAGCAGTTCAGAGTTTAAACTACACAAGTTTATCGTTCAATCAGAGCACAAAATGTTCAAATAAGGTTTCACCCTCTTATGGTAGAAACATTTTCCGTATAATTTTTGGTGAAATGTTTAACCAAACTTTTAACCGTAACATTTTAACTATCAACATTTGTTAAATTTCATTTAACTTTTGAAATTTATTTTCTAAATATTCTTAAACATTCAAATTAAACACATGTTAAATAAAACTTTGATTTCTGCTAAAATAATTCTTAAAGAGTACAGAAAATATACCAAATATTCATGTTGTTAATCTGTTCTCAAAACTTACTTTAAATGAACTGTTCAAATAATCTTCAGAGCAGAATAAATAACATTGTTTAAAGGTAAGAGTGAAGATGATTAAAAGGAAATTGAGAGACCATGTAGAAAAATTACCTATTACTGTAAATTTAAATAGTATAATAATCAAAAAGAAAATCTACATCGAAGGCTATTTTAAATATTTTCTACTTTCATACAGTGTATGTAGTTATTCTGATAACAAAAGACGATGGAAAATGGTCGAATTTATTATTTATATATTTAGAAGCAAAAAAAAAGTATATATATATATATATATATATATATATATATATATATATATATATATAATCCTCAAATTTAAATAACTGAAGACCGAATAGGAACCTCGCTTGAAAAATAAAGTCGTATATTTTAATATTTAATCTGTCTGCTATCCATTTAATATGAAACCAATATATCGATACACGGAATTGCATAAAGTGCAATAATTTACAAGCTATTGGATATAAAATAAGTGAACAATTATAATTTATTCCACAATTTAAAATTACACTGTTTATCATCACGCAAGTTAATATCCACTAATGATTATGACATTTGGATAAGTTTTTAATATCGATATTCACGCACTTTAAACATGAATGCATGAAAATTTTTTATTACCGTATTTTATTATATACTGTGTTCATTACACGTCGTGTAACACGCGAACACTGGATTTTAATGCATCATTTGGTCAAGAACAAGCAAGAAAGAAAATTCATGCATCAAGCATAGATTATGAAACACTTTCCAACACATTCAGAATAGTGTAACAACACTTGCTTTTTACTTTCTTCTATCTATGATAAAATAAAGTATTGTAATCGAAATTTTTTTCGACTTTCGGTTTTCAACAAATTTACATGTTTTAGGGGTCAGAGATTCCGAAAAACATGTTTTTAGAAAATGTATGTGCGTGTGTGCCCTCATTGTATTATCGAAAAGTGTATGAAGTTTTGCCTAGAATTGAACCGAATTTCATTTACAGGTTTTTGGCTATGGCCAGCAGATTCCACTTGAATTTGGTGATATTTCGACGAAAGGCGGCGCTGTGATAGCGATTTTTGTTCTATTTTCATTATTGTATCATCGAAAAGTGTATGAAATTATGCAGAGAATCAAACCAAATTTTTGTACCTGTTTTTAACTATTGCAGAAGAAGGTAACTTTGCTAACCTTGGGCCATAAATATTGTATATGTTTTTAAAATGCAATACCACAGTTTGAATTTCGCCGAATTGGTATGTTAGAAAAACTGTTGCCTTATTTTTGGTGACCGATTTGCACGCGTATGCGTGTATTCACGCGCGAACGCATACAAAAGTGTAAGCAAGTCTTCCGAGTACTTGCAAGGGCAGCTAAAATTCTGTGATCGGGTGCTTAACTGACATATTTAAGTGAGTTTATTGTTTAGAAAATAATCACTTCGTTGCTGTAACACAGTTTTAATCATATTGTTTCCAGCATCATTATAATTCCAGTGTTACAGATGCGTATGTTTGTGCTTTATAAGATAGTTGTTTGGTTCAAAATTTTAGCGAAATGTATCGATTATTAGCATTTGTTTTTCATATTTGATAATATACATTTTTGTTTTTAATCGACCCATCATTTAGATTTAATTGTCAATAAATGTTTGAAATGAAGGTTAAAAAATAACGTATGCTTTCACTATGGAAGACTTTCGCTTACTAGAACTAGTTACTGTTTGATTATATTTCTATATGACGATTGGCATTTACAACAATCTGAATTTAAAATGTATTAAGCATTTCCACCGCTTAAATTAAATAATATTAACAATGTAATTTTTTTAGCGTTGTGATATCATGGCAACATCACAAAAACATTGAGACTGTTGATGTGACGCCACGTAATGTCGATGTGAAGTCACAGTGAAGTTTGTGTTCGTTATGGCCTGTTTTTGAGCTCATCTGTCACGACACATTGGGACCATTTTGTGAAGCCACTGTGTGACCAAATTTTATCCTAACCGGGAGAGTTCAAAGAATCAGAAGTTTTCCAACAAATGCTAATCAAGCCGCCATTTAATTATCAGTGGGAGAAGAACTATTTGCCACGAAAATTCTATCCGCGTCGGCAAAAATAGTTAAGTGGGAAACAAAATGATTCATGAGTCAGCCTGTATTATAGAGCACTAAGAACCATGCTTTTTATACAGGCGCTTTAGCTTTCTGTAAAATGCAACAAAACAGTTTTGCCAAAACACAAAAAGAGGGTATTTGAAAGGGAAAATTCTATTAATTTCACATAATAGTAAGAATCCTGAAACTTTAGGAATAATGCTACATTTTCGCTCAGTCAGAAGTAAAATGCTTCAAATTCATGTATGAAAATGCACGTTTTATTTTGAATATATCTCAGTGTCAATGATAGATTTCCGTAAGTTAGCCTCTTTAATAAGTTTCAATGATTGGTTTATCCTTGAAAAAAAATTCCTATGTGGGACTTTCTGTCTATGCTGAAAAAAGAAGAGAAAAGTACATCTTCTTTAAAGAATCGTTGTAATATTCTTCTAATTTTCATACAAGGGAAAGTCATTAAGTAAGTCACAAAAGATAATTAAATAATAACTTACAATGATATTCACTTCAAAACAATTTTTTATTTATCAGCATATTCTCCACCAATATTTATGCACATATATCACTGTTTTATCAGTGCCCCAACACCAGCTGCGTAGCATTCTTTGGGTTGCTGTCTCAGCCACATTAGGACTTCAAGTTGAACCTTTTCATCATCTGTGAACATCATCTTGCTTCCAAGATGTTTTTTTGGTGGACTAAATAGATGAAAATCGCTTGGGGCTAAGTCGAAACTGTATGGTGGATGTTGAAGAATTTGCCAACCAAACTTTTGAACTGTCTCCTGCGTCTCGGGTGCACGAGTTGAAATACATCACCCTCACGTTGCACCTGACATTGATAAAAAAGGAGTTTTCATTGCCCCTGGCTATGAAACACATATAGCTATAACCAAATCAGTAATATCTCGACTCCCATCACCATTTAAAGACCATTGTAAACGTTACGAAAAAGGATACAGCCAATTGAGTTGCAGGAATGAATGTGTTCAAAATATGATTTTTTCATTATGCTCCTGCAACACAAGGCTTACTTCATCTTTCAATGATAGCTTCGCTCCGCCGTGTGACCTGACCAATCCGCTAACACGGTGCTGTGTTATTACGAAGAATTTCGAGAAACCGCTTTGCGACTTAAAGTTTATTATCGCACATTAGATTATATTGTATACAAACAAAATCCTCTGTATGAAAGCTCTGAAATATTTGGCACTATCGGGGGACACATGGGGCTTTGGTCAGGCCTATCACTTGTAATTGTTGTTGAATGTATTGCAAGCTTCTTTAATATGTTCAGAAAAAAAAACAAATCGTGTTTCTTTTAAATAGTAACCAGTGAATATAAAATTCGGATGGTATGATAGATGGTGAAAAGAAAACTGATAAAATTTGCAATTTTTCATTATCTTGTGAAGAAACAGTTTATGATATTCAAGTATCGTAATCAGTCTGCACTTTACTGATTCATTACAAAAATAATAAAAATCTCTATACGCCATCAAATAACGTATCAGATTTTTGTCGCATGAGAACTTTCGATAAATGACTGTATTTAAAGTCTTTTATCATACTTTAGACTACATTGTAAAGAAACAAATTATTTTTATCAAAGTTATGAAATATTTAGCCAGATCGAAAGAGAGATGGGACATTGGTTAAGCCCATCATTTGTAATTGTTGTTGAACGCTTAGAAAGGGCTTTGAACGTGTTCATTAAAAAGAACAAATGAAGTTTATTTTTAATATCAAATAACAAAGCAGATATTCAGAGCATTTTCACTGAAGATAGACATTAAAAAATTATTAAAAAATAAATTAATAAAAAAAATAACATAAACTATGTACAGCACCACATAACGCATCTGATTCTATATCATAAGATGACTTTCAAGAAATGACTATGCAAGTTAAAGTTTAAATTTACAGCTTAAAATAACGCATCATAGTCTTTGTCGTAAGATAACATTCGAGAAATTACTTTGAGAATTAAAGAGCGTCTACAAGTGTAACTTTAAACTACACTGTATATATATACAAAATCCCTTTTATCAAATTTGTGAAACATTTAGCGAGATTGGAAGTCAAATAAGACTTTACACAGCAGCCAACTTTTACGCTTTTTCACTACCGCTATTTTTGAACAGAAGAAATTGACTTATTTAATCGCCAAAATTCAGATTTACATAAGATAAATTTTTCTGTTCTTAAATAGAAATAGGATAAAGGCGCAAAAGTTTGTATTTATGGACAAATAGGCTTTTTGTAATTGTTATTTAATATTTAGTGTCTTTAACATCTTCATTAATGATTAACTTTAAAACCCTTTGGAATCATTACGGAACCAGAAGATGTCAATACTGGAACTAATGTGTTCAAACTATCATTTCCTCGTTATGCTTCTTCAGAACATGATTTATTCTATCCAGGATTGGTATCTCAGCTCCACGGTGTGATCTTTAACTTATCCACTAAAACGGTGTTCTGTTATTATGAGCGAAAACAAAGTGATAATTTTTTTTATTGTCCATTATCTTGTAGAGAAACCGTTTATCATATTCGCCATTACATACCGTTTATGATAACGTCATCAATCTGGCCTTTACTGATACATTACGAAAATAATAAGGAAAACTATATGCAACATCAAATAACATGCCCGATTTATTTGTCGTACTAGTACTCTTGGGAAACGACTTTGCGACTTAATGTCTACTATCGTACATTAGATGAGAAAATTCCCATTTATCAAATGTTTAAAATATTTATTTAAATTGGGAGAAAATGTGGCTTTGGTTAGGACTATTGCTTCTAATTGTTATTTAAATATATTTAATACGTTCAGAAAAAAAATAAGCAATCAAGTTTCTTTTCAATATGAGGGGGTTAGAATGACAGTTTGAGTAAGTCAAAAATTCCTAAAATCTAGATAACCATATTTTCACTGAACGTATATTAATTTCTGTTCACTCAAATAAGTCAGAGTTCACTTAGGGGGTCACTAGAGGGCAAAACAAATTGGAACACTTAATGCAACGGCAATACAACAAGTTTCACAAAAACCTTCACTTCTCAAACTAATAAATATTGACCTACTCCACTGTCATTCTAACCCCTTAATATAATAAATAAATAAGATATTGAATGCCTTTTGAGTGCTAATTGACCTATGGAAATATTAATAAAAAACGATGCATTATGAAAATAATAAACAACTGCACACAGCATCAAATAACACACCCGATTCCTTCGCATACGATGACTGTCGAAAAAAGACTTTGCGACTTCATATTTACTAACGTACAGTTTAGAGCATCATACAACGCATCAGATATTTTGTCGTACGAAAACGTTTGGAAAGAATTTTGAGACTTATTTTCTATTATTGTAGTTTAGAGTACATGATATATAAATAAAAGTCATTCTATCAAAGCACTGAAATATTTAACCTTATCTGGGTTCAGATTGGGTTTTTGTAAGGCGTGTCACTGGTAATTTTTTATTGACTGTTTAGAAAGTGTCTTTAAAATGTTATTAAAAAATAACCAATCAAGTTTTTTTTTTGTATATTAACAATGAATTGGATATTCAAAGAATTTAGAGTGCAGATTGACATGTATCTTTGTACTTTTGAGCTAAAGTTTCACAATTTTAGCACAGTATGCATTGTAATTATTTTATGTTATCATTTTCATTATGATAGCGTTTGGTTTTAAGACTCACAGAGATGTACTTTCAAAGTGAACTTCTCAAATTCGCCCAAAATTTTACTTGTATAAGGACAAGTCTAAATGTAGCCACAGCTTAAAAAACACCTGCTAAATTAAAAAAAAAAAGCCACAAAAATATTTATAAACTCCGCCAGGTTTCTGAGAATTGTGCATTATCGCTGATTGGCGAATTTTTTATTTCCTCCTATAGTCATTTTAATTAAGGTTGAATTTCTGTTATTTTTTCCCATTTTCACACGATGGAAAAAAAACAAGACGCAACATACATGATTTCCCCGTACCTATTTAAACGTCAGATGGGTAGCCACGGATGGAATTTTAGAAGTTGATTACGTTCAAATATCATAAATAAATAACTGAATATATAGTTTTGTTAAAGACACTCAATTATTTAGAAAGTGTTTGAAAATAGCCGCCTACCGCCTAAATTTTGAAAAATAATAAGAATTAAAAAAAAAAAAGTACAGAAAGAAAATGCATTTAAAAAAATTTGTGATTATGATTTAACAAATTATTCCAAAAGTGGAATTTTACTGAATGATAGTTTTATTTTAATGTGGTTCATTATATTTTGTTACGTGTAAACAATTGTTTTATGTTAGTTTGACTCTTTCCATTTACTAACACTACTTATCATATCCACTGAATACCGCTGAGTTTTTCTAAGGGAACGATATGAAACAATAATGTGTTTAAAAATGCATGCCCGTTGCCAGCTTTTTTGGAGGAGTTGGGTGAGTGTAGGGATCTTATAGATTTTTAGTTACAATGTTTTTCTTATACTTAAAAGTATATGACACCCTTTCCAACTTATTTCGATGTAATCCCCCCCCCCCCCTTCTTCCCATTCTACCTATAGATTTGATAAAATGAGATAATTATTTCAAAATATTATTGTTATTTTTTAGAAGTATTGCACGAAAATTTGGGGCTCTTTGAAGCATGGTAATAAAATAAAAAGTTATGAATACATAAATTAGTGTTCAGTTTATGTCTACGTAATGGCTTATATGTCTAACCCTTTATAGTGCAACAGTACTTTTAAGTAACATTAAAATTTAATGTAAAATTTATTTATTTAATTTAATCCGTTACTTTTCATACAAAATACTTCTCTGTATTCACATTTTGAAAGCTCAGTGAAATAGTCAAATCTAAATATTTTTTAATTTGATTTTTTTCTTAACCATTCATATATGCATAGATTTTCTCTTATTAAAAAATGTTATATGAAAAAAGTCTAGCTACGAAAACCTTACCAATTACGTACATATAGTATCACAATATAATTATTCTCTTTGTTTTTATAATAATTGCGTTATTTTTAGTAGTGTTTTACGTTAATTAATCTAACTGTTCTTGTAAATATTTTACAAAAAAGAGTTATATTTATCGATTTATTAAATAAGTTTTAATGAAAAAAACTTATCTAAACTTTATATAATTATTATATAAATTTTATAATTTATCCTTCGACGTCAAAGAAGATAATTATTCATGTGGAGCAATTTCTTCAGACATAATTTGGGGCATGAAAGGTTAACATTAATTGGTTAATTTTTTGAAAATTTATATCTCTCTACCTTATCTTAAAAAAAATGATTGGAGTTTTGGATTTCTAAGTTTTTTGGCCTGAGAAACATAAATATGCAGTAAATTTTGTACTTTTCCAATTCGGTACTTGCAATTCGGGCTTCAGAAAGTGAGATTTGCTGCCAAATGATATAAATATTAATAGAACGAAACCTGATGACCTTTTTTTCTTGATTATTTATGTCTTAACAATTTACTTCCATTTCTATATAAAAATACAAAAACGGCTTCATTATATTAAATAAATTGTTTAGATATTGAAAAAGATAATACTTGCGTTTATAAAATGGGGAATAGTTTTCCAGAAAATAAATTGAAAAATTCTTTTTTCTGGCCAAGGCCATTTTGTCTTTCCCGTCGAGGTCAATATATTTTAAAAATACATACTGCTAGTACCTACAGTTAGTTGTTATTGATCTTTTTCAAAGTTAGCTCTAATTATAGAAAAAGACGAACGCTTACGGCAAAATAAAACATATAAAGCTATAAAAAACTTCATATGAATAAATTTTTTTTTTCATTAATTAGAAAATATTATAGTCATCGTCCATTTCTTTTTTCGCATGCTGTGCAAATACCCCCATCCCCCACTTCCCTAACAAACATGCCTTATATCATGTAAAGGTTATTTCGATGCAGAAACTGCAAGTGTTTGTCCCAAAAGAATTTATTAATTCAGGATAGTGTTGAAAACTTGATAACCGTTAAACTGCGAACATTTTAGGAATTCATACGCCTGTCTCCATATAGCTGTCATTCTGCCAAATTCCCAACAGATGGCAGCACAAGAGCCCACGGATGTGCTTGTGACGTGTTGTTGGAGTCATAGCATGTACCTTGGAGAGAGTTCATTCGAAAAGAGCGGGCAGATTATATGAGACGACAGAAAGATTGTGAGATGATTTGACGAGACGAAAACATGTGGCTGCGGCATAAGATGTTCATTTAGCTTTAATATAAAGTTGCTACTTTATTTTTTTGTAATTTGTCTAATGTATATAATTGTTATCGTCAATATATTGTTTAAATAAATCTATGACTCAAGCTTGCAATTTTTTTAAATCTTTCTAACATTGTTGAAAAGTGTTTGCGAATTCGGTTTGTTTGTGTGCGCTTCTGTCTGTTTGTCCACATGCTGTAACTGGCGTAAATACATATACTCGGATTGCCATGTAATTGATATATGTTGTTGAGGGTTACTATGGCATTTTTAGTATAGAAAATGAAGTGTATACCATCTATGGTTAGTTTACAAGTGCACTCAAAAATATTCCGTTGCATTGCGGCAATGTGGAAAAATCGTTTTCAGTGTATTTTAACCCTCTAAGCGTGTAGAACGTAATATTCCGTTCACTAAGCTCCAGGTTTCACTGCAATATATGCAATGTTTAAGATAATATAATTCTATAGATTTAATGAATTTTCAAAACATTGAAGAATGATTAACACTCTTAAGGGTTACATTCATATTTGTAATTAAGTTTTATTTATAATGCTGAAAGAATCATATTTTTTTAGCATTTAAAACAAAATGCTGAGAAAACAACATTACAATTTTACCCTTTTTCAAAACGCTCAGAGGGTTAATGACGTTGCGCTATTTCAAACATAATGGAACTGATATTCATCACTCATATGGGCGACAAAATGTTTTCCATAGAGTATAGAATAAGGAGCAGTTATCATTCGTTTACAGGGACACTCAAAAATAATCTATTACGTTACTTACAAATTTTTAAAAACATTGCTTTCAGTGCATTTTAGAAATGTTACATTTTTTTCAAATTCAATGAAATTGACATGCATCACTTACATGAACGGAAACATGATTTCCATAGAATATAGAATATGTAGTCTTTACAGTTCGTTTACGAGATACTCAAAAATATCCTGTTTATTTCGTTCAATAAGGAGATATAGTTTACAGTGCATTGTAGGATGCTGCAAGGTTTCAAACATAATGAAATTGTTATGCATCTCACAGGTGGAAGGCTACACACTTTTAATGGAGTATAGAGTAAAAAACAATTATAGTTCTTTTACCTGGATGCACAAAATAATTCCATTAAATTACGATCTCCAAGCGAAAAATTCAGCAAAAAACCTTAAAAAAAAAAACCTTAACTCATTAATGCCGGTTGGTACGAAAACTTGCCATTTAAGTGATGCGAAAGTTTTAAATATGAACACCGGTATCTTAGCAAAAAAAAAATCATATTATCTAATGTGAAACTGTCAGAGATTCAATCAGCTAAAATAGCAGTATGGGAAAACTGGTGTCAACTGGTATCGAAGTATTAAAATAAGTGTAAAATAAGTCGTCCTTAATGGGTTAAGGAAAACTAAAGGTATTTCGGACAAAAAAATCTTCATATTTTTTTTTTTACAAAAAACTTTTACTTTACCTTCACTTTTTTGTCCGAAATACCTTAAATTTTTCTTTAACAAAAAACCTTTACTTCCCCTTCACTTTTTGTCCGAAATACCTGTCGACGACTACGATATTAAGTGGACTGTAAATTATTCTACTATCAATAAAATTTCAACTTTTTACAAACGACCCATTTTTTCTATTTACTTACGACGAATTGGTTTTCGGAACTCCCCATGGAGCAACCGAACGAAACAAGAACAAAACAACTTCTGAGTTACATTTATCGCCAGGCGATATTAAAAGCCAAGAGTGGCGCCAACATACCGGCCACCACTGAAATATTTATTTCAGCAACATATCTTAAATATCCTTCGTTGTGAACAATTAATTTTTTCCTTTTAACAATAAATCTTCAATTATAATACAAGTTTCAATTCAATCAATAATACAAATATACAATTCAATCCAATTATAATATTAAAATACAAAGTTACTGCAAAAAATTTTAAAATATAAATGCACAAGAATACAAGAAAAATAAATATTTACATTTTAATAAAAGATCATTTATGGGCAAAATACTAACACCAGAAATTGCTCGTTTGAATGTACCATTTGGAGTTTTTACAAGCACAACCCTAATTTTACCATCGCTCCCACAAATAAAGTCTTGAATGCGACCGACTGACCAGGTACACATTGACAAATTACTATCCTTTAATAAAACCATACTTCCAATTTTAATATTTTCCTTTTCAAATAACCATTTTGTTCGCTGTTGAAGATTATTTAAATAATCTCTACTCCATTTTTTCCAAATTAATTGATTAATTTTTGTAATTTGCTGCCAATGAGTAAGTTTATTATTGGCAAGGTCAGTCAAATTTGGTTCACAGATGCTATTTATAGGGCGGCCGATTAAAAAATGTCCTGGGGTTAACGTTTCATAGTTATTTGGATCCGAAGATAAAGGTATTAGAGGCCTACTGTTTAAAATACCTTCGATTTGATTAACGACAGTTAAAAATTCCTCAAAAGTTAGTTTTGAATCCCCAATAGTTCTTTTTAAATGGTGCTTAAAGGATTTTACTCCTGCCTCCCACAAGCCACCAAAATTAGGGGATCTAGGAGGAAGGAATTTCCAAGAAATTGAATTAGCCAATAAGTAAGCAGCCAATTCCTCGGATTGATTTTTTACAATTTTATGCAATTTTTTCAATTCTGAATTCGCACCAACAAAATTAGAGGCATTATCGGAAAAGATGGTGGCACAAATTCCGCGCCTAGCTACAAATCTTTTTAAAGTAGCTATTAAGGCTTCAGAAGTTAAATCTGTTATATTTGTAAGTGAATTGCACGAGTAGCAAAACAGACGAAAATTGCGACATAAATTTTACTAAAAACTCCTTTACGTTGGTTTTTGTATTTTATAAAAAATGGGCCACATAAATCAATCCCTGAATTTGTAAAAGGGGGGTTGATATTTACTCTTTCTTTAGGTAACGAGGCCATGATTTGTTCTGCAATTTTAGGTTTGTTTTTAAAACAAACAATGCAATTATGCACGATTTTTCTAGCGATGTTTCTGCCATTTAAAGGCCAGAATTCTTGTCTCACAAAATGAAGCAAGGTTTGAGCACCAACATGAAAATTGTTTAAGTGAAAATACTGGAAAATTATAAGGGTAAGCCTATGATCTTTCGGTAAAAGAATCGGATGTTTTTTATCATAAGATAAATTTGATTTATCTAAACGACCACCAACCCTAATAATTTCATCCCTATCAAGAAAAGGATTTAAATTACTTACTCAACTATCCTTTAGTTTCTCACCTTTCTTGAGCGCCTTCATTTCTCTGTCGAAATACATTACCTGAACCAATCTGACCAATTTAATTTTTGCTTGGTAAAATTCCTTTTCTGTTATAGCCCCTACAATCCTTTCTGTGTGCTTGCAATTATAAATAAATCTATAAATATAAACTAAAATACAAATTAACTTAAAATAACTGTTACTTAAATTACAAAGTTTGTTAAGAAAATGATTAAAGTCCTGAGAAATAAGATGCAAATTAATAGTATTGTTCGATTTAAGTTCGTCTAAATATGCATCATCATTTGGAAAGTCAGTTTTTTCCTCTTTTTCTGTCAAGTCCAAGATATTATTAGTCAATAATGGACCTTTCCACCACAGTTCCATATCTAAGAGTTCCTGAGGAAATGTTCCACGAGATATTATATCAGCTGGATTATCACTAGAAGGAATGTGTTTCCATAAAAATTGTTCAGTGAGAGACTGAATCTTTGAGACTCTATTTGCTACGAAAGTTTTTAATAGATGAGCAGAGGTTTTTATCCATGCCAATGCTATAGTTGAGTCTGAGAATAAAATCATTCCTTGAATGTCTAGTTGTAAGGAAGGGAGAATTTTGGCGACAAGTTGAGAAAGAAGCAAACAGGAACATAGTTCCAACCTTGGCACAGAAATGGTCTTTAGAGGTGACACTCTTGATTTGCTCGCAATGAGGTTTGATGTGGTCGAGTTGGATGAATATAATAAAAAATATATATAAACTGCAGCACCATAAGCTGTTATGGAAGCGTCAGCGAAACCAAGAACAAATATTGCTTATGTGGAAGGAGTTAAAATGTATCGACTAATTGTTATATTTTCTATAGTTTTTAGTTGACTTACGAAGTTACACCAATCACTAGCAAGAGGTTCCGGAATGTTCTCGTCCCATCCTAGTTTACACAACCATAATTTTTGAAGATAACACTTAGCCTTGGAAATAATTGGGCCAATGAGCCCAAGCGGATCATACAAATTTGCTATGACAGAAAGAACCTGTCTTTTGGTGTATGATTCTTGCTCTTTCACCGAAACTCTAAACGCAAATTGGTCTTTGTTGGATTACCAAACCATACCTAGAGTTTTAGCTGAAGTGTCAGACTTAGTGCAAAAGGAGACATCTTCGATTTCGTCATGATTTAAAAGCTCATTCAAATTTGAATTCCATTTGTGCAAAGCCATTGCACAAGAACGAAATATGTCAATTAATTGATTTTTCAGGGCTATTGCCGAGTCTGAATCTGGGGATCCAGTCACGATATCGTCCATATAGCTATCAGAAAGAATAGCTTTTGCCGCAAGAGGAAATTTATCCTTCTCATCTAAAGCCAATTGTTTGATGCACCTTAAGGCCAAAAAAGGGGCGCATTCAGTTCCATAAGTGACCGTGTTCAATTTAAAGGCAATTGTGGAATTATTTTCGTAATCCTTCCAAAGAATGCGTAGAAGGTCCCTTTGCGAAGGATCTATCAAAATCTGCCGAAACATTTTTTTAATGTCCGCAGTTAAAGCAATCTTATATTTTCGAAATCTTAACAAAATATCAAAAAGATCTTCCTTAACTTTACCGGAAAGCAAAATATCATTCAAGCTTTTTCCGGTTGTGGTAGGTGCAGAGGCATTAAAGACAACCCTTAGTTTAGTAGAGGATTTATCCGGTTTAAAAATGCCATGATGAGGCATGTAATAAACTACTGAGCGAGAATCTTCGACTGAAATTCTTTCCATATGCTCCAATGCTTCATATTCGTTTAAAAATTCGCAATAAAGTTTTTTCATAGCACTATTATTATCCAATCTCTTTACTGTTTGTTGTAAACGCCTTTCTGCTAATTTTCTCGAATTTCCCAATGAATTTAATTGATCAGTTTGAATCGGCATTTCGACAATAAACCTTCCGGTATCATCTCGTTTATGGGTTTTTTGAAAATGAGATTCACAGAATTCTTCTTCTTTACTTAGAAAACGGTGAGGTGAAATATTTTCTATTTCCCAAAATTTTTTAAGATTAGATTCAATGTTCTCAATTTCATAATTAAATGTCAATCCACAATATGAATTAGAACTCTTGATTTTAACAGTTCCAGTAGCAATAAAGCCAAACACCGAATTTTGAAACATTAAATTTGGTGAAATGCGATTTTTTCCTTCTTTTATTATCTCATAAAAGAGTTCTGCCCCAATTATTAAATGAATTTTTCCCGGTATGTCAAAAGTAGGATCAGCTAGCAAAACCCTATTTGGTAACAATGCTTCATGAATTTTAATATTTGAAGAAGGTACACAATCAGTAATTTTCGAAACAACAAAAAATTCGCTAGGTGAAGAGAATGAAGAATTCTTATTACGAATTATCGTATTAACCTTCCCTTTAACATTAAAGGCATTTCCACCTAATCCACTAACGGAAATATTTCTTTTTTCTTTTTTCAAGCCCAAAAAAGAGGCCATCTCTTGCGTAACATAGTTTGCTTGGCTTGCACTATCAAGAATCGCCCTTGCCTGAACGAAACATTTATGTAATGGACTATAAATATAAATATATGCCGTAGACAAAAGAACTGCTTTTTTACTTTCATTATTATGCGATGAAAAACTCTGAGATATTTCCGATACATTTTGTTTATTTGTTTCATCATTTTCTGTACCAGAACGACCGTCTGGCGCCAAAGAGATTTCAATTTCAGAATCGGGGCTTTTTAATGACGTTTTATTTTGAAATGATTTATTTTTATCACGATGAAGTAACACGTTATGTTTGAGAAAACATCGTTGACAGCTATATTTTGAACCGCACTTAGAAAGCATATGCGAATCATTTAAACAATTTATACAAAGTTTATTCTTTTTTACTTCATCAAATCTTTGAATTGGAGTCATTTTTAGAAAAACAGGGCACTGGTGAATTACATGTAATTTTTTACAAACAGGGCATGAATTAGAATTCAGAATAAAAGTTTTTTGTTTGTTCTGGGTTTTAAACTTTGCGAATTTATTGGTGTTCCTTGAAGGTTTTCCAATATTTGAACACGATTTTGCAAGAATTCGATAAAGTTATCCCATCTGGGTAGATCTGTCGTTGTTAATTTCATTTCGAATTCCTTACATGTTGTTCTATCCAATTTTGTCAAAATAATATTAATCAATAAATTTTCACTAAAATTGTTCATTTCGACATTAAAAACCTTTAAAGCTCTTACATGCTTTAAAATACAATCAAGCAGCATTCTTAATTTTTCAGCTGAATCAGTACAAATATTATCTAACATTAATAAGGATTTAATATGACTGTTAACTATTAATCTTTTATTGCCAAACTTTTTTTAAGTGCTTCAAATAATGACTTATATGTGTCATCAGTACTTTGTATTTGTTTCGCTGTCCCGACAAGAGAGGATTGCAAATAAAAAAGTTTCTGATCATTTGTTAACAATTCGTTTGAATCAATTATACTATTAAACTGAGTCTGAAAATTATTCCAATTTTCATACGAACCATCAAATTTCGGCAATGGAATTTCAGGTAATTTGACATTTAAATTTTTTGTTTTAACACCATTATTTTCAACATTATTATCAACATTTTTACTTTTAGAATTATCAATAAGCCTTTTAAATCTTACCTTGAGATTTTGGAGATCTTGTTCGATTTCTTCAAATTCAGAATCACATTTATCCATTTCTTCATCTTTCAAAATTTTATAGAACTCATTTTTCAAGTCGTCTAATTTATCTTCTAACTTGTTCAAATTCTCAATTTTTTTCAGAATATCTACTGAGTCTATTTCTTGTGCATCATCGGCTATAAAATTTGTTAACTTCGTGATTTGGGCTTTGATATTGCCCCTCCTTCGATTCAACACCTTTATATCCATTGCTATTGTTCCGATTTCTTTTTTTTTTTTTTTTAAACAAAAACGAAATATAATCCTATGATGGCTGATTATTCTCCGCGAGCGGAACCATGTCGACGACTACGATATTAAGTGGACTGTAAATTATTCTACTATCAATAAAATTTCAACTTTTTACAAACGAACCATTTTTTTTATTTACTTACGACGAATTGGTTTTCGGAGCTCCCCATGGAACAACCGAACGAAACAAGAACAAAACAACTTCTGAGTTACATTTATCGCCAAGCGATATTAGAAGCCATGAGTGGCGCCAACAATACCTCCATTTTTCCTTTAACAGAAAAACTTTACTTTCCCTTTCACTTTTTTGTCCGAAATGTCTCCACTTTTCCTTTAACAAAAAACCTTTATTTTCCCCTCACTGTTTTGTCCGAAACCACGCACTTTGCCTTTAGGCAAAAAAAAAATTATTTTATCTTCTCTTTTTTGTGCAAAATAACTCGTTTTACATTAGGTAAAAAAATCCTACATCTTCCCTTTAAAATTTATGTCCATAAAAAACTTATATTATTATCACTGGATGTTTTTTGTCTGAAATACCTCCGGTTTTCCTGGTAAAAAAATCTGAATCAACACTGCATGTTTTGTTTCTCCAAAATATCTTTTTTCTGACATTTCGACTCCAAAAGATTAATCACTCAAACTAATTCTGTTACACGACTGACTACGAGCCATGACTGTTAGAGTTTTCAGCCGTGATATGCAATTTAAAACTTAACTGATTTTTAGTGTATTACGAGGTGTGTAGATTTTATACAGGGCTGCACGAAGTAATTCACACACATTAGCAAATATGGACAGCAATTGCTGTGAATGAATTTTTATTGCATTGCCTATTTTTAATGTTTATTTAAATTTCTCATTTTATTGTATGGGCAAAAAAAAAATTTTTTTTAAATATCCCTATAGAGAGTTTTGGAAAGTGTTTTATACTAAAAACTCTAAAACGTGATGAATGATTGTTCTTGTTTTATTTATTTGAAGATTTTAAATTATCTGGTTAAAAAGTGATTTTCTTTTTATTTTAGAGTAGTGATAGAAATATAGTTAGAAATAAAAAGTTGGTTCGTATGGAATTTGCGCACAATTAAATATTTTTTTCACAAAACACATGAACGAGAATGATATCTTATGCCCAATAGATTTGTATTACTAATTGTGAACAAGAATTGAAAAATAAATGTGACAGCTGAACACAATTACATTTGGTTTTAAGCAAAGAAATTCCCCATTTATCTTAAATACTACAGTGGCAAAAGTCCTTAAAACAACGGGAAAGCAGAGAATATCGAAGAATTTCTGTAATTGCAATCAGTGAATGCAGAATATCTGATCTGTTATCATAACCTGTCTATTGATTTTAGAATGTATATTTTAAAGAAAGAATACATCAAATATTATGTTACATATAAAGAAAAAAATCTTAATTTGTGTCCATTGAAAGTAACACCATAAAATATATTGCAAAAACTTTAAAATATATACTAAAACAGTTTAATTGCTTAAAAGACATCAAATATCAATGAAAAGATTAAAGTATTGACATGTTTAAATTGATTCACTCAATCGACTCAGAACATATAAAAACCACAAATACAATGTACGCAAATTGGAATAAAGATCAGTCTCTATATGAAGGTACCCTCGACAATTTTAACGCCGCTCATTACTCCATCTATAGTCCGCTTCCCAATGTTATTCAACCATTCAACTATACTATTTGGAATATGAAATGACAATGTATCATTACACACTTTTGAGCGTCTTATAATTTCAATCGATGCTCTTACAAATAGCTGTAAATAAAAATATCTACAAATCAATTTACCTTTTCTGAACATGACGTTGACATTCTCTTTTTTACTAAGTCTTCATAAGGCTGTATTCCCCCTATTATATTTAACATCTGCAGCATGTTCCTTACAGCACTTAAATGAACTATATTAATATAAAATTTACGTTTGAACTTGAGACAGATGGGAGATTAAATTTTTTAGATGTAGAGATAAAGATAGAGGGGAATGTTTTAGTTCCTTCAGTTTATACACTATATTGCCAAAGGTGACCGGTCACTTGCAATTTTAGACATTTTGTTAACTATCTAGAAAAATACATGAGCAATTAACCTGAAACTGCAGTTGTGTAAACAGTATAGTATAGGTTATATATTTCCGTGAAATTTTTTTAACGAAACCCAATAGGGGACTGTCAACAAATTGAAAAATAACGAATATCTTTTGGATAACCCTGTAAAAACTAATGTAGCAAAGGCGTTCAAACTCAAGATTTTTAATAAGTGGCTTATTGTAATATACTGTGTTCATTTGTATGAGGATAGCATGTATACTCGTAGAGAAATTAAGGTTTTTATAAAAACAGTCCCAAATTTCGCCCAGTTTTTTTCTTATAATTTGCAGAGTTCTTAATATAAAAAAAAGTTATTTTTAGAAAATATGACAAACAACATTGTACATATTACTCTGCAATCAGAATTAAAACATAATAAAAATTGGATAAAAAATGAGCAGGTTTACTAAAAAAAATGTTTCACTGCGCATGGGCAAATGCAATCAAAATATAATATGCATAATGTATTATAATATGCATAATATATTAGCTAGGTATATAGAGCAACTTTTGTGAAAGTCTCAAAATCATAGCTTGAAAATTCTGAAAATTATCGTCGATAGAATAAGCTCAAAATCCGTGGTTCCCAAAAGGAAGCAAAAATATAAGGGGTTGTATCCAAATATAGTAGAACGTGCAATATTGTTTACGCTATCTTGGCACTAATTAGCAGATATTTGATACAACCCCTCATCTTTTTGCTTCTTTTTGGGAACAACGGAGTTCAAGCTTATTCTATCGACGATAATTTTCAGAATTTTCAAGCTATGATTTTGAGACTTTCATAAAAGTTGCTCTATATACGTGGCTAATACATTATGCATATTATATTTTGATTGCATTCGCGCCTGCGCAGTGAAACATTTTTTAGTAAACCTGCTCATTTTTCATCCAATTTTTATTATTTTTTAATTCTGATTACAGAGTATTGTGTACAATATTATGTGTCATATTTCCTGAAAAGAACTTTTTTTATATTAAGAACTCTGCAAATTATAAGCAAAAACTATACGAAATTTGGGACTGTTTTTATAAAAACCTTAATTTCTCTACGAGTATACATGCTGTCCTTATAAAAATGAACACAGTATATTACAATAAGCCACTTACTAATAATCGCGAGTTTAAACGCCTTTGCTACATTAGTTTTTACAGGGTTATCCAGAAGATATTCGTTCTTTTTCAATTTGTTGACAGTACCCTATGGTGTTTCGTGAAAAAATCTTCGCGGAAATATATAACCTATACTATACTGTTTACACACATGCAGTTTCAGGTTAATTCCTCGTGTATTTTTCTAGATAGTTACTAAAACTTCTAAAATCGCAAGTGACCGGTCACCTTTGGCAATATAGTGTAGAAAACACCTTTTGTCGCATACACTCCATCTTCTTGTAAGTTATCTACCTTTAGATTCCTGATTAATAGAGCTTTTAGAGTTTCTTCTGAAGAAAATTTGGGGGTTGAATTAAATAAAATTATGCTTATCGCTATTAACAATGGTTATCGCGTAAAGTTGGTTAATAAATTAATTCAGAACTTTATTAGTAATATTAACACGGGTGTTACTGAAAATAAAATTGATAGTGAAGTTAATATGAAAAGTATTGATACGAATTATTATCCAGGTTTCTCTGAGTACAAAAACTCCTTTAAAAGTGTTTAGTTTGAGTTTAATAGCGAGACGTCCTCCGAAAGTTAAGGCGATTTTCAGCACAAAAATTGATACGAGTTGATAAGGGTGGCCTTTCAGATGTTTATATTTTCCATTTAATAGGGAGGTGGTGTTAGAAATTATTATGTTGGTATGATGCTAAGGAAATTCGATATTAGATGTAAGGAACATGCTGCAGATGTTAAATATAATAGGGGAATTCAGCTTTATCAATACTTAGTAAAAAAGAGAATATCAACATCATGTTCAAAGAAGGTAAATTCATTTATAGATCTGATTTTTATTTACAGCTATATGTAAGAGAATCGATTGAAATATATATATAAGCAGTTCAAAAGTTTGAAATATTGTCATTTCATATTCCAAATATTTGGGTTGGATGGTTGAATAACATTGGGAAGCGGACTACAGATGGCGTAACGAGTGGCGTTAAAATTATTCAGGGTATCTAAAGTAGACGAATATAATTTAAAAAAAATAAATAAATAAGGAAAAAGATATTGCTAAGCGGTTAATCCATTCCAGAAAATATTCTATTGGTTGCTTGGACATTTAAATTACACTAAATTCACACTAAATTTTTTTTGTGCAACAACTCTCACATGATAGAGGTTCAAAATATCTATTATAATAATATTATTATCATTTGTTCGTGCATGGCGGACATTTTCCTTTCTGTGCAGTAATTTTTGCACATTGAAGGACTTACGGAATTATAAATATCTCATCTTTTATATCTTGTATTCAAGTGGAGTTTAAAGCAATTTGTTCAGAATAAAATGGACTAAAAGGCAGGTAATAGAATAATTTCTTAAAATAAATCCTTATTGGTGAAATTTTGGCGTTAATTTAAGATTTTTTACCAAAATCTGTCCGGATACCAGAGAAGGTTTTTCTAGTAATGAAAACTGTGAACATAGCCAAATATATTTCACAAATAGGCATAAAGTACTTCTACTCACACGCTAAGTTCCAGATCTGGGACTTGCTTTTTGTTCGTTAAAAAAAACCCAAATTTTTCAACTATTCCAAAAATTACATTTTTAAGGCATGTATGGTATGCAGTATGGTAGTTTTATGCACAACAAATTTCAAGATGTGGATTTGTCTATAAGTTGAGATATGGCAAAAACAAGATGCCAACAAATGATATTATGAGTATCATAGGATGAATTAGATTTCTCTATTGTATTGGAATATTTACATACAATTTTTTGTTGTTGAAAATATAGTGCAATACCAAATGTTTAATTTACTAAGAGACATATGCGCAGCAATGAGCTGAGAAATGTCTTCACACGATTTAGAAGATATTTTATGGATTTAAACTGTTACTGTTGTCAGTTCCATAGGGGTGATCTTTCTCAAAATTGCATGAGAAGCCACCAAAACTTGTCATCTATTGATAACTTGAATAGTGTTTTTGGCCCTACTGGCTCACGGAAATGAACTATGAAATCACTATGTTTAAGTCTAAATTCATTAATGGCGCCAAGATACTACGTCTTATCATACACACATGCAACAATGTCATTTGTCTACAGTATAAATGTTGAAAGGGCTTTGAATATCTTTAATTACTGAAAATTACGTGAGAATGAAGTAGGGTAACATCATATAACAGTTCCATTTACAGGAACTTACTCATGCTAGGAACGAGTTTCAGGGACTGGCAAGCAGCATTGAAATTGGTTTTGTAATTAATCAAATCTTTACAAATTAATTGCTATGGTTTGTAAAAGGGTTCATTTTCTGTTGCTATTATTTAAAGATAGTAAAAACATAAATTTAAATGATACTCTGAGATAACTATATACCAATGTCTACAATAAAACAATAGCTTGGCAGCATTGTTTTGACATATTGTCCTTATTATATCTCAGCTTGTAGTCAAAGCCCCAACTTGAAGTTTGATGTGCATACCACTACCATAAAATACTATCAGGGGCCAGAATTTCAGATTTTTATCTTGTTTCCCTAAGATACCACAGCCCTAAAAGCGCGATATTTGAATTTTTTTTAAATGTTGGGATTTGAAGAGAAAGCAATACCGAGATCTCGAACTTGCTTTTGAGTACAAGTGCTTTCTGACTGCTTGTAAAAAAATTATGTGATGTTGACAGTATTCTTTCCTAAAAAAACTCTCGATTGTAAACGGACAGGTTTTCGAATAAACACATAATTTTTATGTTAAATTTTCACCAATAAGTATTTATTTTAATATTATATTCCAGTACCAAAGTTTTTGCCCATTTTATCTTCAAAAAATTACTTTGAACCACATTTGAATTGGAGAAACAAAAAACTATATATTTGTAATTTCGTAAACCATTAAATGTGCAAAAATTGCTGCACACGATGAAACAAACATGGCCGCCATGCACAAATAAAAAATAATAAAATTCAAATAATAGTCATTTTAAACTTTCATCATGTCAGGGTCGTTGTATGAAATTTTTCAGATTTTTAAAAAAATATCAAGCAAACAGTGCTGGAGTACTTGAAATGGATTTGACCCTCAGGCGAACTTTGAAGCTGTGATGAAAAAGGGATTACTTGCATTCCAAGATATTGTTAGAATACAAATAATACTTAATAGTATTTCAGAAAGCATACGGAATTGAGTGGATCTAGACAGAAACGCCTTGACCAAATTCCAATTTCTTATTTTCGTACACGTTGGCACTGTGATAATTCCTGTTAATATGTTTTACATAGGGTTACCAAAAATATTTTCCCTATTTGGATACAACTGCAGTCAAAGCAAATAAACGAAATCAGACCATATATCATTTTCAGATTTTTGAAAACATGTGGAAATACATTATGTGTATATTGGTAATTCATGTTAATGTGTTTTATACAGAGCGACAATAACAGTTTTTACTGTTTGATTACAACTAAAGCTAATGTAAATGAATGAAACGAGGTTACATATAATTTTTAGATTCTTGAATTTATGCGGAAATGAATTCTGTGAAACACCCAATTAAAAAGTTTAGCCGTACTTAAATAGAGAATAGTCCGATGCATAATAAACGCAAGTTGTCAGTCATGCAAATAAGTTATTAGTCTCAAATTTTCTACTGCATCTTCAAAGAATAATAATGATGAAGTTATTTCATACGCTCAAAAAATGCATAATTCAATTTGACATTAAATGTTAAGTCTAATATGTGGTTCTATTCACTTATTTAGCTGCAGATGAATCTAAAGAGGGGTAAGATTTTTTTAATCATCCTATATAAAATTTTAAAACACGCGCAACGCAAAACTAACATTATCTTCATCTATCTCATTTTTTATCCAATATTTTAAACAAAGAGAGATAAAACTGAGTGATCAATTACTCTAAATATTATTAATGAATTTTTCATGAAAACAGTAATGAGAAACATTTAGAATATTTTATCAACCATTTATCAATAAATGTATTTATTTAAATATGTCTGTTTGATGTGTAACACATTTATATTTTCAGAGAAATGTTCAAAGTTTTAATGTATTTTAGTTTAAAATATTTCCATTAAAATCATGCATCACTATCGTAGACTGCAATCAACGCAACTAATTAAAATGGGACTAACTTTGCTATTTACTAAATCCTTTTACGTAATAAATCCTGAATATTGCGTGCAAGCCGAGATTTATCTCGAATGATTCTCATTTAGGAAACTTCGATAAATAATTCTCAAAGGTCATATTAGTGTAAACAAAGGGGTTAAGTATATTTAATATTTGTGAATTACATTTTGGAATAAATTACATTTCATCAGTATAATTGGAGAGAAATAAAATTACAATAACAAAGAGAATTTATTGTATTTTTCAAAATATGGAATAATTCAAGAAAGTTTCCTTTTGATTATTTAGTTTATGAAAAAGGAAAATTCAATTATTTCTAAAAATCAAAGTATAACGTCGTTTATAACTTTTTATCGTACTTTGTATTTTGCCAGTTAAAAAAAAATATTGTGTATGTTTTTATAATTAGGAATAAAGAAATATAATCAGCCATTGTCATTTTACTACAATGTTGATATCCAGTTTTTATTGCCAAATAAACAAATATATACTTCATTTACATATTTCTAAAGTATTTATAACCGCTGTATTTTTAAATGAAGGCGTCTTGATATATAAGGAAAGAAAAAAATATAGATATACCTAAATTATATGTAATCCTTAACTGTTATTACTTGGTAATTTTTAATTGTATGTGTTATTTAAATCATTGTAAAATTATT
Source organism: Maratus michaelseni (assembly GCA_963931845.1). Lineage (NCBI taxonomy): Eukaryota > Metazoa > Arthropoda > Arachnida > Araneae > Salticidae > Maratus > Maratus michaelseni. The sequence continues at coordinate 124,470,209 of OZ007596.1, read as the reverse complement.
TAAATTCCCGCATTAAAAAACTTAGTTTAAATACCAAGTATCACCAACAAAGTCAGATGTATATTTATTTTGATGTTCGGAAATATTAATAAGACAAAATTTATATGAATGAATCATGAAAAATAATGTGTATTTTATATGCTAATAACATATTACAAAACAGGAAAATGTGTTTCCTTTGAAAGGCATAATTTCGAATGAGTATTTTTATTGTGCAGGTTATTAATATTTAAAAATCATACTTTCAAGTTTGTAACTTTGGTGAATTTTCTTTTTTTTTTTTGTAAATTATAAAAATAAATGTAAAGTTATACAATAAGATAAGAAAAAAAATTGAAAAGTTTCAAGTTTTATTTTATTTGCATTTACTCCAATAGACAAAATCTTAAATATCAATAGAATTTTGATTATATCTCCCATTTAATTAACTTAGGGGGGGGGGGCGGAGGGGACACATTTTTTCACCTTTTCAGTCTGAGAGTAAACATAGAGAAAAACAACAACACTATTTTATGTTTAGATGGCACTCTTCATAAAAACACTTCTTATGTTCTCCAATTTTATAAATTTTTATTAAATAGACCTGACCTATCAAAGTTTAAACAAACAATTTCTTTAACCTACTCTTAATCTTTTCGTAAAAAAATAAAAAATAAAAATAAATTCAAAATTTCGTTTATATTTCCCTGTGTTAAAAAATAATGGTGCATATTGATTTTTAATCTAAATTAGTTTTTATGCATAAGAGAAAATCTTATGCATTTTTTGAAAATAATGTATATCTGACTATGCTCTTAAATTAAGACTTAGAAAACTTCTCTAGAGATATCTTTTTATAGTAAACTTAGTAGAGTATAATTTTATAATACTATTTTCCACATTAAAACCCAATCTTTATATAGAAAGTGGAAAAAATAATTTATAAACAAATTTAATTTTAAGAAACGCATTCCAAATATAAATGTATGGATTTTTGAAAAATAAAATATTTACACACTTTCTAGAAAAGCTTTTGTAGTTTTCATTAATATTTTATAGACAATGTACAGAAATATTGTAGAAAGAATACGAAAGAACTCCATATTTTTAAAGATATACCTATTATGTCAACCGATATTCGTTTAAAATACCATTTGAAGCGTTTGATATTCTATTCTCAGAAAACATTCATCTCCGGTGATGCATTTTTTTGGTGTCAGTAAATCTTTTTATCTAGAAATCGATGGCTCACTTGTAATTTTGAAGAATGTAAATCCATTCTAGAAAAAATACTTTCTAAAGCTCTTTTATCTTTCTAAAGCCTGCTTACATTTTAGAGAGGGATGTTGGTTTTTGAAGTAAGATGGAACATGTTTTCACTCTTGGGAAATCAATCATGTGTCTTCAAAAAAAAATATTTCAACTTTTCCTCCTATTTTAAAACAAATATTTTTTCATGGGTCGAATTTTATATTTACATAGAAATGTTAAAATATATAATCATTAAATGTTGTTTTTTTTACACAAAAACATGAAATGATAAAAGAATAAATGAAGTTTTAATTGCTTCAAATTTTAATTTTATAAAATATTATACGAACATATGGGATTTAGCTTTTAAAAACACGGACGGCGTGCTGAGTGCGCCACTGAGTGAGAAAACAGCTGCGAATTCTAAAATAATTTCATGATTAACACAATAACCTCATTTATCCGCTTAAGAAAGACTCTTATGTGTTCGATTAACCCCTTCAACACCATATTCAGTGTAGTGATAACATGCTGAATACCAGATATATTAAATTTCGTCAAAATTAGTTTATGCCATTATTTTTAATTACATGTGAATTATTTAATTACAAGTAATGTAAGGAGGTGAAATAAAGGTTCATTTATATTATACAAACATAAATAAAGTTCGAAGTTTTACACTTCATCTGTTGATTCAAATCTATCATCACTATCGTCTATATCATCATCAAAATTAGAAACATAATCGCTGTCCGTGTCCGACATAATTATTCTATAAAATCACTATCTAACAGAGATACAAACAAACACAAAAGCGAAATCCAAACACTACACTTTACGAATGACAACTGAACAAAATATCAAACTCATAAGAAAATGAACGACGAAGAAAGAAACAAAGCATTGGGAAAAATAATGAGTATTTGTGAACACGTAACACCACCTATTAGGTGCGAAAACAAACATTGCTATAAAGCCCGTATAAAACCAATCACAATAGCAATTAGCGACGAAACAAAAACAGATGCTTAGAATATTGTAGTCTGGACTTGAGGACTGTAACTGAGGACGTAAGCACGTGCGTCCTGGTATTTCAAATAGAAGAATGCATGATGTATGCAGATACGTAGTTCTGCATAAGGCGTTAATGTTTAAAGTTAAACTTCGTAATTTTTACTGTTCTATTTTACTATTTTTGGTAAGTCACCACTGGCTATACGTGTGAGAGCCCAAGAAGTTGTAACAGAAGACCAAGCAATAACATCAAAGAAACATCTTATAGCAAACCATTTATTCAGTCAAAAATAATGAGCGTCCCAAGTCAATCCGAACATGTGCTTCCGAAAACGGCTTCCAGAAAATTGAAGAAAATGTAATAAAAATTTGAAGCCTAGCCATATACGAAATGTAATAAAATCTTAACAACTATTATAAATATTCATTATTCATGCACAAACGTGATGCTCCATGTTTTGGAATGTGATTATCAGTACATAGAATTTTACTGGTTGGATTACTATGCTTTAGCAGTTATTTTCATGATTTTAGCACAATTGAAACAGAAACAGAAACAGAAACCTCCCACTCGTGGACAGCCAATCTCTCGGCATAGGACCTATGCGTCCACGAGGGGAAAACCTATATCTACCAGGAACCCCAGTGTCCAAGGACCCGGAGTTCCCAGCAAGTTAAAAAAAAAACAATCACACGAGCTACCCAATATTGCTTATTGCAGGGTGTGCCCAAAGTTATAACATGTATATAAGTTCTATATGAATATACTGATAAGATTACATAATATTAAAGATAAATATTTACAGATATTTACAATAATAATATTGTACTGAAAATTTTCAATTGTACTATACAATAGTCTACTACGTCTTTTAAAACATAGTTTTTAAAATCTATAGATCTAGAATTTTATATAGGTTATAATAATTCTTTGATATATGAAAAGTTTTTATTTAGGACATTATAGTTTTTATTTAACTTTTCATAATTGGAAGCGTCTAATAGCACACGTTGTAGGTTTCTCTTTAATGTTTTATTTTTATTGAAGTTAAAATGATATTCCATAAGAGGGCAGTTACCGAAGATGTAGTGTATAGGAGTTCCAGGATTTTTGTCACAAGGACATCTATCCGTGGTTCTTTTACCAATTTTACATAAAAAGCTTGGGAAGCTTCCATGCCCGCTAAGATAATATGCTGCTGATTTCTGAACACATAAAAATTTAACATCTACCTTATTAAGAATTTTATACGTTTCTCTTCCTTTCGTTGAGTTGGCCCGATCATTTTGTCAATCTGTGATGATTTTGTTTTTAAAATAACTCTTTAGAATGGATTCTGGAAATGGTAAGACAGAGATGTCATCATAATGGTCGTCTGTAATTGCATTTTTTGCGAGAAGTTCTGCTCGCTCGTTACCAGTGGTGCCTACATGTGCTCTAATACAGGCTATTTTTATGAATTTATTGGGGTTTTGTAGTAAACTATTGTAGATATTTAAAATTATGGGATTTAAAGGAAAAAATATCTTGAGTGCATTTAAGGATGAGCGACTATCTGTCAAAATAAGGGCTGATGTAAATTGTGATTGTGTTAACCACACTATTGCCTCTTGGATCGCATATAATTCGACTTGGTAAATTGAGTTAATTGGGTGTAGTCTTACTGCATGATCATGGATGAAGTTATTATTAAGAGAGACTGTATATGCACTTGCCACTCCATTTCCCATAGATGATCCATCTGTAAAAATTTGTAGATGAGTTTCCAATATTATGTTTTCTGTCAGGTTATCTATAATTTCTACATTTTTCAACTTGTAATATTCTGGAAATTTATAAGTTGAAGACAAAATTAATCTTGCTGTCATTAAAATATCTTCAATTTTATAAAAGTTGTTAACGGAAACTGGGCTTTGGTTAGATTGGAACGCCATATATTAATGACTGAATTATAGTGGATTGGCACGCAATGCTACTATGTTATCAGTGCATAGCTCTGGGTCATCGACTCAGTGAAAAATTTTGAACAGATATTCTGAATCACCCTGTATATTATTTATGAATATGAAATAGTTTACTCAAATAATGAAAAGTAAACTTTTATTAAAAATGCGAGTTTATCTGTAAGATAAATCAGTAAGAATCAACAGCAATAATAGACTTTTTTCCTGGTAAATGGTGAAAGCATTTAAAGCTGTATCGCATTAAAGATGGTGTTACAGCTATAATGGATTTGTTTTAGCCAATCATTATGTGAGAATATAAGTTTTCTAGTTGTTACTGTGTTTACATACCACTTTCTATTGTGAATAAGAGTTTTGTTCCTGTATTCACATTAAAATCGATTAAAATCGTGAAGCAATTAGAACAATGTGATAAAGGAACTCGTCTAATTTTAAGCTTCAGTTTTTTGCAAGAGTAACTGATGTTGACTCTTTGCAATTTTAGAAATGTGAAAAAGAGATTTTAGTTCAAGAAAGGAGTGAATATACACAACTACCAAATTTAGGCATATAATTTTAATATTTTTTAAACGTTATTCCGCATGCAGATAACTGGAAAACGTGAGCTAGTTTACAGCTGTATTGTGATTTTTAAATATATTCATTTCAATAAACAGAACTAAAAGGCCGTTTACATATTTTGCATTACTATAAAAAGTACATGATATGTTGCCACATCATTTTTTTTCTTCTTAGCCGCAGCGGAAGTGCAGCTCTCAAACTACATATAAATAATAAAATGTATAAAAGGATATTATAAATAATGATGTAAAATGATATATATAATGATGTAAAATGATATTATAAATAATTATATAAAAACATAATGATTTAATAATAATACATAATAATACTAAACAATAATAATGAAAGAATGAAACTGTAAATTTTATTTAAAATGGAAAATCGAAATATTGCATAAACCAGCTGTAAAAAGAAAACCCAATTTGTTTTATTAACTAGCATTACAAAACAAAATTGAAATAATAACAAGGTTTTAATATTTAATATAGAACTACTGTACTTGCATTTTATTTTTGAGAAATACCTGTTTCTTGTATTGTATATATTGTTTTCAGCCCTCTTTCAGCTCTTTTAATATTTCATATTCTTATTTCGAGTCATATTTAAAGTTGTTTTAAGTCAATATATTTAGTTTTTTTTTATGAATCTAAAAATGTATTGAACGGGTTTTACCCACTAATTTGATACATTAATACTAAATTGAACCAATAAACGTATAAAATTCTAAAGCTTTAGAAAGCTATAAACTTTTTTATGTGAGTTTATCGCGTTATGTGTTAATAAAAATAATAAAATTCATATTTATATATGTCTGAATTTAATATATATAGATTTTTATGGATTATGTATTTTAAAATTATTACAAATTAATTAAATAGCTTAAAAGCTAAATCTCACATACATATACACTTGTTTGCATTAATCGGCATCGATGTAGTTAGCCATACATATATATATATATATATATCTATACACTGATAAGGATATTTCAAATTATGAAATACCAAATATATAGACGATATTCAATCCCGAAACAAACATAAAGGTAAATGTCAAATGCATGTAATGAAGGTAAGTCCTAAATATTCAGTAGCTCATATATCACATTATTGTATTTCATGTCTGTGCCATTTTGAATAAATTCGAAATATCCTGCGTTAGAATGAATTCTGAATAGTGAATATAGCCAGAAGAATTTAGTGAATTTTTACTACTTTGATACAGAATGTATTTATATTTTTGGTATAGCAAATGTTAAAAAATGAACTAAGGAAAATTTTTAAAAGAGGCCGAGTTTCATATTATTTACCTCAGTTTTCTTATAAATATTATTTCGGTATTTCAGGTGCAAAATTTTTTTCTATATAGTGTGATAGAAAATGGAGGTGGAAAACGAAAAATTGCATTTTGTGAAAATATTAGTATTCTAGAAGTTGTAACACTTTGTGAACACTCTAAAACAACAAAATAAAAAGACAAAAAATGATTCTTCATCTACGACAATATAATATAATCATGAACTAAATTATACAATATCCTCCTGTGCATTACCCACGATGCTGAAAAGTTTTTCTTATCATTAAAAAACTCAGAAACAAATATTATTTCGAGATTAAATCATTTAATTAAAAACTTTCTCTTTCGCTGACGCTGATTTTTGAAAACATTTTCGAGTAGAATTTTTTGCATATTAATAATTTTTATCAAACCGAAATATAAGTTTTTCGCATACTATTAATTCCCAATTAAACATTTTCACCTGCGTAATTGGATTTGTACATTCAAGAGTTACACAATAATATTAATCTTAATGTTAATGTTAATGCTGTATCTTTATCCTGCTTGTCTCTAAAACACGTTTTTTGAACAGGAGAATTTTTACTTAGGAATGTATAGCATCCTGAAAATCTATATTCCTGTTTAAGAAAACCGATTAATACACCAAAAAATAAATAATAAAATAATAATAATAAAAAACTACTCGGAAACATTTCCGAAAATCAATAGCAGCAAAACAAACTTTGCTTTTATAAATGATTCTTTCAATCTCGAATATATATAGGTTTCCAATATTTCTAAACATAAAGAAACGCTTTTCCGAAATAACGGGTATGTCAGGAGAGCTTATTGTATAGCTTCGTTTGTGATTATTTTATATTTTCCTTGATTAAAAAGCATCTGTATTTTTCAGAGAGTACAGATCTTTAAAGATTATTACGTTATTGCATTTATAAGAATAAACTTCATATCAGTATTTTTCCAAGTGATATCGTGGACTTTCCTATTTTGTAAATTAGATTCTTTTTGAAGCCTCGAACTTGTTATTATTAAATATGTTTCTACAAACTTTGAACAAATAACCGGTTTTTGAAATCATATGTTATATATGTGGTGTTTTTACGAAGATGAGATACCACGAGATGTAATATTCCCACAGAAAATGACAGTTTGTTAAAGATATAGAAGGTTGCAGTCGATATCAATAATCATGGCGAAGAGGTGAGGCAATGAGGAGACACCAGAAAAGTTTCGTCAATAAAGACCAGTCAATTTCCAGACAAATCGTTTATTTATGAATAAGAGCGATGCAGTAACAGTTCCCACAGGTATAAACTTATAGCCCTCAGGCTTCACGATGGCTCACTACATCGTTTTAAAAGATCTTAAAGAGCTGTATTAAAAGTCTACGTGACTACAACACCAGATACCCAATTTGGTTACACTTCCAAACACGTCAAAAATCTGCTTTCCCAAGCCTGCAAGCGAGTTTTGCTCACGGAGCGTAGAGATACCGAATACGACGTCACGAGCCCGCAAACCAATGAGTGAGAGGCGAGCTCCAGCCAAGCGAATGAGTCGCGAGGGAGAAGCTCTAACACGAAAGAATCCTCTCGTAACCACGCATTAATTTTGAAGTGAAAAACCCCTAGCGCGCGAAAGCAGAGCATGGACTTAAAAAAATGGCTTTTTTAAAAACATTCGAAATGAGAAAAGCGTCTCGGAATTTTATAGATTGGGGAGCTGATAAAAGTTACGAATGAACTTAAAATTTTAGATTAAGATTTGGAATAAAATAATTATTAATATACGGGTTAATACTTTTAAAAGGACATTAAATAAGAATAAATATTATTAAGAATTAAGGAAATACTGACTATGTCAGAAATTAGATTAATTTAAAGGACTAATGCGAAATAAACAAGAAGGAATAAATTTTTTATATAACATATATACTCAACTCTATTTCAATTTATTTCCATGTTCTCATATTCTCATATTTATACTTTGTTATGAACATTTACGATGACTTTTTCTTTGATTTTACGAGGACATGAATATATGGCTATAAAAGAGAATACGTTACAGAAAAATGAATTTTAAACTAATATACTTATATAATATAATTAATATACTTAATTATAATTATTATTATAATTACTTATATATATTAATAATATACTTTGATTAAGGAATTCTACTGTATTTAGTTAACCTTTCACCAAAATGCACAAATATGCTGATTTTGTGAATAATATTAAAAATGCTATTATTTAAACTTCCGAAGACTGTAGAATGTACCGATTTAAAAGTAACAATGAAAAAAAAACTTTATATTTTAATCATTATGTGCTTAATCATATTAAACGTTTAGATAAAATTTTACAGATTGCAGCTTAAAGTTATGCAATCAGTTGAAAAATGTTGAGACGTTTCAGGAAATTAATTATAATATATATATAAATTAAATGTCAATTAAATATACTATTTTCAAAGTAAAGTAATTCATTTGCGTGAGATTTTTATTAACTTTAGCCAAATTACTAAAAAGAAAATTGTTTGCAAATATTAAATATGCTATTTAATGTTTAGAACTAAAAGCACTACAAAACAGAATATTTTAAAAATCTTGAATGAGGCAGTAACAATAGATATGTTGCATAACAATACCAAGAAAGATTTTGATTGTTACAAAAGTTTCTTCAATCACTCGTTACATTTCCTAGTAGTAATCTGTTTTTATCCTAGACTATATTAGTCTTTTGTTATAATCTAAGGAAATATGTATACATCGATTCACTATGAAATAGTCCATTGTGATATATCTTTTTTTCGACACTTGCCTGCATTTTCAATTCCGGGAGTTGGTTTTGGCGCTTGAAGAAACATGCTTTACTTTTTGTGAAATAAATCATGTTCTTTTATAAGTTCTGTTTAATGTTTTATCTATAATAATAATTCTTAAATAATTGTCTAAATGCAAAAAATATGTTTTATATCCATAAATAGTGTTTATGACAGGATTCAATAAAAATCAATTTGTTTAACATGAATATTTTACTATAATATGGTGCAAAACGTAAATTATATATTGCATCGTTAAGCGAAAATCTAATTGATGTGTTGACATTTTTAGTTATTGTAGATGATATATGTAGGAAAAGAACTCCAAACTTTCAAGTTGTTCGATCACTAATCCAATTCAAAACCTTTATATTAATACATATTAAACAAAATTCTTTATAACGTATTTTAATTTATGTTGAATTGAACACTTGAAACAGCGTTCTTGTTTTACAGTAGAAATATTTTATTGGAAACAATATATATTGCAGCAGATCCCTTTTAAAATGAATATCAATATTTAGTTTAAAAATGATAAGATTTTAAACTCTCAAATTATAATTATTATTTTAAATCATAGTGTATTGTTTGCATTTATCTGTATAATGTCTCCATATATCTGTAAAAATCTGTAAAAAAATTTTTTCGTAAACATCAGTTGTAAAAGCAAGTTTGAATAAAAGTTTTATATATTACTAACAGATTTCGGCCCGCTACGGTGGTCGCTTTCTCCAAACGAATCTTGTTTCAAACGAAATATATCAATGACTTTGATCTTGTATTTTAAAGCAATGGGGACATTTACCCCAAATATCCTTCCACATTGATGAAAATGATATGAAAGCCTTTGCGCGATTATATTTTCTAATTTCTGAGACGAAATTTTATCTGATAAGGGCTTGACCATTTACAGTAGGATTAGGTCAAGAACGTAAGAACGATATGAAATATACTAAAACCATACGTGAAAATTTTTAAACTAACAAATGATTTGTACATGAAAACAAGCCCATCGCGTTTTATCGATAGATTGAAGTTCTTCTGTTGTTATAATAACCCTTGTATTTTTAGAAATAATCATTTGTAAAGTTAGAATTTTGTGGGTCAAATTAGAAAAGTATGCAATATCTTACGAACTACTCGACTTTTAAGAATGTAATTATTACTTTTCACTTCAGCATGTAAAAATACATAAAACTATGTTATCATTCGCTACATAACTATAACAGCTGGATTTTAAGGATTTTTTAAAAGTTTATTCCCTTTTTTAACACTTTTTAAGGATGGAGTTTTAGAAAATCATTTCTTGTCTACGTCCTAAGAAACATTTTTTCTCCAATTTTCAAGTTTCTGGGTTCAGTAGTTTAGGCTGTGCGTTGATGATCTCCCCTGTCAGGACTTTCTTTTATACATAAAGATTTTAAGAAAAACTTTAAAAATACAAAATATTTATAAAAATCTATAAAAATCATTCTGAAATTAAAAGAAATTCTTAAAGAAAGTCTTTAACATTTTTGAAAATGCGTAGTAGACAGTCGAAACTTATAGAACAATTTTATAATTCATTCACAATTGGCATACAAATTTCTGTTTCATTGTCACTTTTAAGAAAACTATATTTTTGTTGAAAAAGAAACATTTATACAAAAAAAAAATCTCGAACAATTTTGTTTTGTCTTTTTGTACATACATCAGCCAAGGATCTATAAAGAACAATGTTTTTCCATTACTTTATCATTCTACAAAAGCAGTAGCACGTGTTTTAAATGATAAATTTTCCATAAAATAAAGTCAAATATATAATTACTGGAATTACTCTAATACGAGCAATAAAAAACAATCACGTGTCCAAATACTAAAAATATTGAAAAACATGAATTCTAATTAAAAATATATGTTGTTTAAGTTAGTGGTACATTCTAACAAATAAAGAATAATTAAAGAATATTAACTGCCTAAAATTTATTGTTTATTCATTAATCCAAATAAATGGTATTTTAGTGTAATACGACATTGCAAAATATAGGTATTTCTTATATTTATGGGAAGCACAACGTCTTAATCAGTGCTTCTAAATTAGATAAATTGCAATTTGCTTTATTGTTTCATGAGATATTTATATTAAATCTTGAACAATGTTAATATTAGAATACATAATTTTTTCTCATAATTCTAATTCTTATTTTTGATATATTCATATTTTTTACTTGGCCACCTGATGTCCTTACACGTTACAAAATTGTAACACGCTCTGCCCAAGCTCAAACGTATGCTGTAGCAGAGCTTTTGGAAACCTTTGGATATCGCCATATATCTTTTTTTCTTTGTTCAAGATTTTTTTTTTTTTTAAATATAAAAACTCCGTACTTACAACTGAAAATCAGACAAAAGATCGTCTACAAAAATCTATTAAAAAAAAAAACCCAGACCATTACAGTTATTTTAGAATATCGAAAAATTTGTATAAAGAGTGTATTAAATACTCTTATAGTCTATTTGGGGCTAAAAAAAGGAAAATAAAGGAAAGTTTTGGTGTACCTGAACACGAATCCGGAGTTTTCCAACAAAATTTTTCCCGGGAAATACATTTATTTTTTTACAAAAAACGTGTTGAAAACAAACGTTTCACTGTTTTTTTTTCAAAATAACTGCAAAACTATGCATTTTGCGTGACAATTGACAGTATAAGAATTAAAGAGAATAAAATTCCCTACATTTTAAGTAGTGAAAGTTTTTTTCTCTGATCAATGCTTTAGCCGTGAGAGTGCCGCAAAAATGGGTGTTAAAATAAAAAAAAACAGTAAAAAAAAACCGGGAATTACGGCACTGTACGTCGATGTAACATGAAACTTACCATTTTACGCAAGCGTTAACCATTAATGATACTAACGATTATATGATTGACTATATTTTATGCATTTTATTTAGAGGAAAAGTGCTGATCCGGCGCCAGGGGAAAGTGGGGGCAGTGGAGCAGATTCACCTCCTCTTAAGAGTTAAGGTTGCTCCAGCTCAAACTCTATGAGAAGGTAAATTTGGGAGGGGGTAAAAGACAAAAACCTGTACAATAATTGGAATTACGGCCCTGTACGTCTTTGTAACATGAAAATTAATCATTTTAAGCAAACGTTGACTAAAAACTATGTGATTGGCTACATTTTACAGTGACGTTGCCTGATAATAAATACAACGACTCATTATGAATCATTATTTAATTATAAATAATTATGTGCATTCGTAACAAACATTTATAAGTATATTTACTTAAATAAAAAAACAAAAATCTTATTTCCGCATTCTTTTATTTGAAAGCCCATGCTTTTCATCGACATCTACAACATAGAAAACAGACGTATGAAATTAGTCGGTTTTTTTTTATTTTCTACCAATATTATAGAATAAATGTTTTCTTAATGGTAAATATTTCGTATCTTGTGGTATGGCTTATTCCTCTTACATTGGGTCCACGGATTCAATGGATGGACAATCCATCTCCAGCTCAGTTTCAATATATAACTCGTCTTCCTCGTCTTGATTCACCAATGCAATATTGTTGCAGTTCCCTTCGCAGTTGAGGCACATTTTGGAACAACAAAGACCTGCCTTCTTGCATTCATAATTTTGTTGGCAGTTCTTTTTGCACTTACAGGATACATGCTTTAACAAAGCAGGGTGTAGTACAGTAAATACAGGCTCAAGGCCAATATTTGTTTTCTTCCATCCCTACTCTTCAGCATTTTTTCAACTCCCAGCCTTTGCTACTCCTGGAGATATGCTCTTGAAGACTGCTGTCGTGCTGTAGCTGTAGAAAAGTTTTTAAAGGCTGGCTTCTTGTACGAAATATACCTTAGGTGGTTCAGCGTAGGCACATTCGTCTCACTATAGCCGTAAAGTCAGGAAAATAAACGTTCCCCAGAAGCTGCAATCATCTCCAGAGTAGCGTTAGAATCTTTGAATACTTTAACAATTTTAGCGACATCTGGATTCTTCACAAGAGGTTTAAGGAACTTCAGTTTTCTTTGCATAAACGGTATTGACATTGTATCGCACCCGCTCATAGCATGTAGGAAGAGAATGTTTTCCGCAACCGTTGAATTCACAGCATTGGTTGTAGAAACTGTCGCTAGAGAAACAGCGTCCTTCCCAGGTTTTAAAAAGAAAACGTTTTCAATCCTGCAGAAAACTATCAAAATGACCAAGAGTTTACATCCTCCCCAACTATAATCACCATATTATTTGATGGAGCGAAGGACAAAGCAGTATTTACAATCAAGGTGTCTACATCTCCTTTTGCTTGCTTGGATGTAATAGTCTACTGATGATAACTTGCCAATCATCATAGATATTAACCGAAAATTATTTTTTGGGTTTGTAAGAAACTTTTCTATGAAAATGGTAAGTATCATTGTACAGTTAAACAATATGTCAGTTGAAGGATGTTTCTTTGCTCGTCTCATACGCTCAGCAGTTTTTGTACCACCTTTGTAAGTCATCATGTTAGCCACCAAAGACAACTACTGCCTGCGGTTGGTATTTTGACTGTACATACTCAACATATTTGTCGCTGATTGTTGATAAAGACTTATTCTAATGACAAACAACCTTATGCAATGACAAAAACACCATCAATGGCGAATTGAATCCTGAAACTAAACCACTTGTTTGTTAGGTGTTTGAATACCTTGTAGAGAGTAGATTTGGTTTATATTCTTAAGCAATTGTCGAATAGGGATAAGAAATAAGAGCCTAGATCGTATGTCAAAAACTCCTGACTGTCTTGATCCGAATGCTTTGCAACAGAAATTCGTTGAAACAAAGTTTTGGTATTAATAGGAAACAACTCGTCGTCTACTAAATAATGATTCATAATGAGTCGTCGTATTTATTATCAGCTAACGTTATTGTAAAATGTAGTCAATCACATAGTTTTTAGTCAACTTTTGCTTAAAAGGGTTAATTTTCATCTTACAAAGACGTACAGGGTCGTAATTCCCATTTTTTACAGTTTTTTGTCCTTTACCCTCTCCCGATTTTACCTTCCCTCAGAGTATGAGCTCTCCGGAGGAGGAGCACCCTTGACTCATGAAAGGAGGCGGATCTGCTCCACTGTTCCCATCTTCCCCTGGCGCCGGATCAGCTTTTTCCTCTACCTCAAATGCATAAAATATAGTCAATAATATAATAGTTAGTATCATTAATGGTTAACGCTTGCGTAAAATGGTTAGTTTTATGTTACATCGACGTACAGTAATGTAATTTTGTTTTTACAGGTTTTTGAATTTAACACTCAATTTTGCGGCAGTCTCACGGCTAAACTTTTGATCAGAGAAAAACACTTTCATATCATAAAATGTATAAAATTTTATTTTCTTTAATTCATGTATTGCTGACTTTCACGCAAAATGCATAGTTTTGGAGTTATTTTGAAAAAATAGAGAAAAGTCCTTTTTTTTTACAGTTTTTTTGTAAAAAAAAAAAAAAAAAAAAAAAAAAAAAAGTATTTCCCGGAAAAAAATTCTTGGAAAACCTCGGATTCGTGTACAGCGCGACCCCAAAAACAAAAAGGATCCAAATATAAAAACTACGCCAAAACTTTCCTTTATTTTCTACCAAATGACTGGACTATTAACTCGAAACAAAATATCACTCATTTCCCACTTTTGGCGAAGTCAGCATTTTTTGTTAAGTATAATGAAGTTTTGCCATTATTAGCGCATGAAAAAATAAAAATAATTTAATTAGACAAACTACAATAATTTTAATCCTGAAATTAAAAACTAATATATCCACTCATTTTCAAAGTTGGTTATCATTTGAATAAATAATTTATATTATTGAATAAAATTGTGCTATACTTTTTTTCTATATTGCATTATTATTGCTAAAATTTAAATTACAAAATAATTTCTATTACAATTTACATTTCGAATAATGAATATTTTTTCAATGCATACAATAATAGATTTCAAATACATAAAATAAATTAATCTCTGGTGATATTTTCTAGAGGTTGCGAATGACTTACACATTCATGGTATCGAAATCTTTTCTTTTTGTTTAAGTATGTTGTTTTCAGAACCTACAATACATTTCAATTCAAAGAGAAATATTTCTTAGAAGTCGTTAGATCCAAAACTTTGTGACACTTTGAGACAGAAGGAAGTGCTTTCTGACGAGACAAGAAACATTATTTTTCAAATGAAAATTTTATTTTTTCACACTATTCATATAGTTGTGTTTTCAGCTATTTTCTCAGAAGAAAATGACGAAAAATTGTAGTAAAAAGGACTGTTAAAATTTCTTAAAGGTAAGTTGCACCTTTAATACTTAACTCGATTTCAAATGAAAGGCACAGAAATTGTTTTCAACTCAATTTTGTAAAAATAGTGGAAAAATGTTTAGAAAGTATAGAAAATGTGTATTATACGAATATCTTTGGGACCACACAGTACAGTGGTTAGCATTCTGGCCACACAATCAGGAGCTTTAGCTGAAGTTCATGGGTTCGAAACAAGTGTGGTCTAAGTGAGGTGGTTGTGGAAGTTTTTTACGGTTTTCCTTATTCGAGAACGATAATTCGGGTCACTTTCCCTTCAAAAGTCTTCCCTGAAAGAATACCAGCTGTAGCAATATGGCCGATGTCAAACTCATTAAATTCCTACAGGATTTCTTCCGTTCCAATCTTATATATATATATATATATATATATATATATATATATATATATATATATATATATATATATATATATGTAATAAAAAAAAAATGTCGCCATTTTTCCTTAATTAATTTATTCCAAATTCTTACAATTCTAATTTTTTCCCTCTCTTTTAAAATATCTCTTAAATCTAAATTATATTTTTATTCCATAGCTTTAATCGAAATATTCTTTTAATTATTATTCTAAAAATCTTAATCTGTTAAAAGATACACATATTTGTAAAAACCTTATTCTATTAAATACAACACTTCTTCTAAAAAGCACCTGTTTAATTTCTTCTTATTTTGAGAAATTGAATTTTTATTGTTTTGGAACATTTTGTAATACATTTTTTTATTTCTATTTAATTTTATCATTCGACATCCCATCATCCATCGCGTCTTCCCGCTCAAGGCTTTTCATCTTTTTAATATACCGCGTCTAAGAAAGAGTTTTGACAATACGTCAGGTACACATCCCCTTGGCCTCATTTTTTCAACTATTAGCGAGCAAGTCCCTCCTTTTCTGCCCCCTTTTTTCCCACCGTACACAGCTGTCGTTGGGCTGGCAGTATGTCGTTGGGCTTCTGTAACCTTGAGCAAAGTCTTGTAATATTTATATCGGTGCACTGGCTTTGGAGAGAGAATTTTACACGAATTATTATTGTCAACTAGATACGTCGCTGGGATGGTCCAATTTGGTCTTCGGTAGTTTCTCTTCAATCCTCTGTAATAGATCTAAACGTGTTTCGAGTTTTAAGGAAGTGAATTTACGTGGAGTTGATCTTAATATATGTTGTCGAATAAAACTATTACTCGTCAATTCTCTCTTTCTCAATGCTTTTGGAGAAACTTTTCTGGAACTGATTGCCTCTACTCAGTTCCATTACGACTGCACATACACTACATATTTCAAATGCGGCTTGTACTCAGAGACTTTTCTTCACCATTTAATTAAATCTATGAGATATCGCCTACAAATTTCATAGAATGGTTTTTGTTGACTTCGACTGTGTCAACATCTGTCTTCTCATCCGGTACATTTCATGGAGTTCGGGGCCTGAGATGTCGTCGTGAGTGACTGATAGAACGAACTTTTCATATATATTAATCAATATATATTTCTAATATTATATTGAGAACATTGAAACTATTTTATTTAAGCAAAAACAATTATTTTTAAATTTATTTTTTGCTTGTAGTTGAAAAATCCAAAAATAATAAATGTTGATTTCAAATTATTTCAACATCCACTTACCTACCATAAAGAAAAATCTCAATTAGTGAAACACAATACTATATTTTTAGAAACAATACCATAGGAAGTCTTTAGTAACACTCACTTAAATTTGTAATGTTTAATGTTTTGTAATGAAGTCACTTACTAAAATATAATTTAATTATTCTTAAATAACATACATCTGCTCTTCTATGATTGTGCAATGACTTCTGGCAAGTTTCATCAATAAATTACGCAGAGATCAACAATTTGTTGTTTCAAAATATCTTCTAATTTATAAATTTTATACTTCGAAATTTCTCATTTCAAATGTTAGAGGATTGCGTAATCCAGAAGATTATGTTATCTTTTGGTAGATAATTATCGGTGTTTTATAATAGCATATACAATTTTAATAATAATTGAAATGATCAATAAATTTGTTTCCGTTTCCTAAAGCATTATTCTAGTGAAGGAAATTAAAATACATTTTTGGATACTTTACACATTTAAACCCCTTAAATTATGAGTAAAAGTGACTTTATTCAGTTTGAAAATGTATCTTGAATCATTGCAGAGAAATAATTATTCCAGTTTCTGTCAGCAAATAAGTTACTTTTTGCCAAAGCGTGAGACCACAATTATCTGTATATACCAGCTTACCCACATGGATGTATGGTATTAAGCAGTAAATGCCTTTTTCTTCTTTCTGCATTAAGACGGTGTTGTACATTACTATATTCGGAAATTTATATTTCAGGCATTCAAAGGGCAACAGTTGACAGGTTTAACGAATAAATGAGTTATTTATTTTCATAAATGAATTATAAATGAATGACCATTTTAACAAAGAATATAAAATTATTTGATTTTTCTAAAATCCGTTTCCATATATTCCCAATTGCTTTGAAAGTGTTACATTATTTTATGATCCTTTCTTCATTAGTTCGGCTATTACAATTGTTTCGGAGATTAACAAAACATCATTCCTTCCATCTTCAAAAGATAGACGAATAAAAATTGTTTAATAACAGAAGTATATATACAATGTCAAATTTTCTCGAGATTAAATTATTGTAATGCAGCCTTGCGTTTATTCGCGAAATATAAACTATGTTTTATATACTGTTTTGCATAATAATTATTTGATTATTAAAAACAGAAAGACCAAATTTCGGTAATAAATTTACCATATTTAATACGTTTATAGCTAACAAGTGTCATATCTAAAAGTTACGCTTTATTTCTATAATTTTTGTAACTTTCTGTTATCATTTAAGAGCTAATTGCAATTAAAATTATTTTGAATCACCTTTGCACACAAACATACACACATATATAGAGACATATATAGATACTTATGTGTACATATATATACTTTCAAGAGTATTTACCTGGGAACGTTTTCTGTATATTCAGTGATACGTGCGACATATATATAAATCAGGTCGGTTATAAGTATTTAGTGCTTTTATATATATGCATGGCGGGCTTTCTATTTAAAATCGAATTGCAAACATTTGATGTTAAAACGTATTCAAGATTATTCATTTATTTAGGAGAAAACATGTTATCTGTACAGGATTTCCATATTCAGAAATATTTTTAAGCATTTGTTCCTTACAAATTAAATTATCTCTGATATAATATTTTTGAAACTTTATGCAAACATTAGACAGGGATGTACAATTTACATTATGTCTTACATTTGTAATAACATTCAACAGCTTTTGCCATCAGTTATACCGTTATATATTCATATATATCAAATATTTCGTTCAGTATACATTCAGTATGTTCTTAAACAACAAATAAAATAAAGTAGTTACATACAAATTAAAAATTACTATTGGAAAAAAAATAAAGTTTCAAAAATGTTTTAATTGGAGAAGTTTAGGTATTGAGTCTACAGAAAAAATTTTTAAATTATACTGCATTTCTAAATTTACGTAACTTGACAGAATGTAACGAAAGGATTTTTTTTTGTTTAAATAACAAAAATTATATGATTATTTACTGACCATTTAATATCACACAAAGTATTACAGTTGCAAAATGGTAAACCACATTATTAACAAAATATTCATAAATAAAATCAGTTTTTAAACCTTTAATGAGTCAAAATAAGGGGCAATAACTAATATAGGTTTTTAATTACTTTCAAAATCATCAATAATTGCCAACATTACCAAAACCTGGCTATTTATTTAATATATATACATATGTGCATATGTATGTGTCTCTGTTTTATGTATGAAGGGTATCTGGAAAGGTCATGTAAAATCTTTCAGAAATAATAGGGCACACCATTCAAGGGTAGAAAACCAATGTTGTAAATCCATTATTCAGCCATAAATACAAGGATATCTCATTTCAAACCAAGCAGGAATTTTAATCCAGAACTTTAAAGCTTTGAAGAAAATTTATCGAAATATTAAACAGAAAAAAACATTACTCAGTATGCAATGAGATGATATAATGGAAAGTCAGGGTTCGCGCTGACATTTCAGCAACCTTAGTAATTTGGCTAATCAGAAATAAAAAACAGTAGCCAAATGAAAATATTTTTAGCAAAATAGATTCGTCGTGAAACACTGAAAAATCTATCTTGAGACCCTTGGTGTACCACTCGTTTTCATTATGCTATAGAGTCTAGAATATCCTATTTTTTTGTAACTGCTTATAGATCAATTATTCATCTGAATTCAACTATCCTCTTCAGAAAATATTAAAAATAAGTATATTCTAACTGTTATGCGCAATCAAGAAAAAATTCCAAACCCAATTTAACTCATTAAAATGTAATAAAATATAACAATTAAACCCAAGTTAACTCAGGATTTTGAGCTAAATCATTCAATGAATTCTGGAAAATTCAAAATATAAGCAACAAAATATTTATCACATTTAAAAAAAAAAACTTTATTTTTCTAGAATTCTTTGTCTTTTCATTGAAGCCGATACTTCAAAAGCAGCTTCAAAATTTTACTGTTGTTTATTGGACTTTTAACACATACTGAAATAACATTGTCATTTACATATAATACGATTTCTAAATTTAGTTTTTGTTGCATTCATCACACTGACGCCTGATGCACTCTCAGAAATAAAACACACAATTTTGACGATTCCGCAATCCTTAGACCTCATTTCGTTATTTTTGACAATCATTTCGTCACAGAGTCACGTGGTTTTTGACGAAACGTGAATACTCAAATATCTGACGAAACTGTTTCCTCGCTGTCAAAAAAAACTCTCACTTTCGACGATTTTGCAATTCTTGACCTATATTTCAACATTTTTCACAATCATTTCGTCGTCTCAAAATTAAGTGATTTTTAATGAAATGAAAAATCTCAAATATTTGACAATAATTTTTGCCCATTCCCGGCCAGTTTATTTTTGTTGTTACAAAATCGTTCAAAAAAAACCCCACAAAAGTACTACAAATACAATATATTAATGAAAACAGAAACAAAAATATTTCATCCTTGGGGGCACGAGAGTACCAAATTTCTACTTTATTTGTCATATCTGATAATTTGCGTCTATCCTCTTTGTAACGATTTTATGCATTTCTATTGCCTATTCAAAGATAAATTTTTCTAAAGTTACACAATTTCGTTAAAAAGGGTTAAAATAGTAAAATGCGAACATTATTTGGTCCATTTTCCCAATGGTTAAAAAAAAATAGGAGCTCTTTTTTATTTAAGAAATATATTCATATAACAATCAAATTTAAAATATGTATAACTGACCCCTTCCCCTCTATAAACAGTAATGTTATCCGCTAAAATTGATGAATTCGCCTCCAAAATATGCACTTCAAAATTAATTATTTCTCATCAACAAATTAACTAGACCATATTTTAATCATTCATTGAACAAAGGAAATTTCTCTAATAAATTATATTAATCAAGCCATATTTTAATTATTTATTAATCATAGAAAAAATATAATAATAATCTAGCCTTATTAATTAAAACATGCAGAAATTATAACAGCACCGATAAAAATACAATCTGCTCTCTAAAAATATAAACACATTAACATCCCATGAATACATTTAAAATTAAATAATTCCGAAGTCCCCGCTGGCTAAGTGGTAAGAGCGCTCGGCTGCCAAGCTAAAAGTCGCGCGTTCGAATCCCATTGAAGATTTGTGAAAAGTGATCTTATTTTTCGCCTAGTCAATTAAAGATGCTTCTAAAAACTCCGATAGATGGCAGCACCAACCTTTTTTGGAACTTTCAAAGAAAGAATTTGACGAAACTAATTTCTTCGTAATTTTGAGGATGCAAATTTACTCGATTTGACGAAATATTTACTCGAAGCATTTCCCAGGAAACCGTTTCGTCAAAAACGAAGAACATTTCTTGAAATCTGAGTATTCATTTTTGAGAGTGTGAGAGTAATTTTGTTTGTATTATTTCTACTGTCCGTCGCGACGCCGTCGGCGAATAGATAGTGGTTAACTGACAATATACAAACACCTTTTAGCTTAGCACTTGGTACTTTGACACCGGTCGCATAACCCGAGCTGTGGCTTTGGCTGATTCTAAATTGAATTGGTATTGAGTCAGTATATCTAAAAAATAGAATTATGGAAAGGGCACGATGCAATTTAACATGGTAAGAGTCATCAGTCGTTCAGTAATGCAAATAAGAGTGTCGCCTGTACCGACACGCACACACACAAACACCCAAAAAGTGCAAAAATTGAATACTCGCAATTCGGCGAGTCTAATCGTTCGTTTACTCGCCAAATGAAGCATCTTTTCGCGATTTTTCGCAATGGCGAGCGGCAGCGAGAACCATGTGGAAAGTGCTCTGCATATAACTCGGTGATATCGTAAGGATTCAGGGCATTCCTAATTTCGGAGCATCTACATCAGTGTTGTTTGGATTCAGGGTCGTGACCATATTTAGCAGTTCTCAAAAAATTATCGCATTTCATAGAAAACGATGTCATTATGTTGAAAATATTATTACAGTATCTTTATCGGTTTTAACATTCACGTTCGGCATAGTGTAAAACACTTTATATTTATGACTTAATATGTGGATTATGACTCAGGGTTTCTTATATGAAATGTATTTGGTGTCCTGTGCTGTATTACCTCTTAATGTTTGTGCACGTATTTTCGGAACACCTTGCGTATATTGATACTAAAGTGAAATTAAACAGAAAACTCCTATTAAAATTGTTTATATTTAAAAATTTTAGATTGAAAAAGATATTTTAATAAGAGAAAGAAGTTTTCATTTTTTCCTCCTTTTTTACAATAAAAAATCAATCTTTTTATTTTAAAGATTTAAAAATCTAAATGTTGAAAGATGTAATGATAGAATATATTTTATATGACAAATTTAATCATAAATGCGACAATCTTTTTCGAAACATTTTAGCGAAATATGTCTGAATAATCTGTTAGAGAGAAATTTAGAAATTATCACGTGAATAACATTTTTTTTTTAAATGTACCCAGTTTGTATCACAGAATAATTTATAAAGAAGTTAATCTTTTGAAATCAGTTATATTTGAAATCAGTAACAAGAAATGCATTATTCTTTTTGTCAATGTAATTTGTTAGCTCTAGAAAATGAAACTTATATCATAAACTTTATTTTTCTCGTAAATTTAAAGAATTAATGGATCTGAAATTCTAAAGCATATATTTCTTATGAATTTTTCCTAACAAATAATAAAAATTTTTGAAAGTTAAAACGAAAACTGTGAAAGTTTATTTATTATTTACAGAGATGTAAATATCAAGAAACTGAAGATTTGTATATCGTTTCTTTTTCTTTGGCTTGAATATTCTACATGGAAAACTAACAACTTTTACATAAATTATAAATTAAAAAATTGTCAAAAAATTCCAAAAGAAATAAAAAATCAGTAATTTCGAAATTATAAACAATATTACGATGTGATTTTTACATAAATACACAGAAACAAAAGAAATTTTTTAGAGCAAAAAATTAGTACCAGAATACTTTTTTAACGAAAGTTAGCACTGTATTGGTCTCAGTCTGTAGCATGTCATTATTTAAGCCATTATGTGACAGTAATTACATTATGTCCTTTTCGATACACTTTTGCATATTTTTCTACGTCTGACAACAATTCTCGTTAATGACATCCGTCAAATTGAGAATTTCTACTCCTACTTAAGATGTGAACAGTGATGTATAAACAACTGGCGAAAATGTATTTACATTTCCATAAAAATAATTGTTATTAGACAAATCTCACGTGTGATGAACATTTCAGTGAAACCCATATTCTGCTACTGTTTATACTTTTCGAATTAGAGAATTTTTATTTTTTAAGATTTATGAATTACCATGTTATTAATATTAAAACTTTGTGGTTTACATACAACAGGGGCAATATTTATGTAATTAAGAAAACTAAATTCTCACGTGTTTGTATAATAAGTTCATAAATACAGAAAATTATATGCTTATAAAAATAATATATTTATTTATATATTTATTACTTTATTATATTTATTATATATCAAGAGCTCGTGTGTAAAACAAAATAACTAATAAAATACAAATGTCGAGATATTCAAGAGCCAGTTATTCTATAGTAAACTAGAAAGGAAAATATTGTGATTGCTTCCAATATATAAGCTAATTTTTTATGACTGGACCTCCATTTAACTTGGGTGCAACATGTTTGTATGATTGATTTTATTTTATTGGACGTACATGTAAGGAGTCTCCGTTATCAAACTTTATATCTAAAATTTACCTTCAATTCAATCAACATAGACTGAATAAAAAATAAATCTTGTATTTTTTTAAGTTCTTAGGATACAGTAAAACAATTTTACATGAAAATAAGAAAAATAAATAAATTGTTAGTCATTATGCTTTAAACCCAATATATATAGGGTAAATCCAGGTTAGATGTCACACAATGAAACATTAGTAGTCCATCAAATATAGTTTTCAGATAATCAATGTTAAAGTTTATTAACAGTTGTTGATTCATAAATTGATTTTGAGTTTAATTTCCTTTTTTTTATTGTAGTAGGAATACTAACATAAATTTGGGTCATCATTTTAAAATTTCAAAACCATAGTTAAGGTGATAATTCATTTTAAATCAGAATTTACTGGACGTGATCCACTTTTTCCCTGAAATGTTTTTTACATAATTTCGATCACTTGAACAAGACACAGTGTAAATGGGACTTGTTTCATCATGGCTCTGAAAATATACACCATTAACAAGTACTAATCCGCAAAAGACATTTTTAGGTAGATTTCGTAAGAAATACTACCTATTACATTCTCACCTAAGTTGGAAATTTTGAAAAATGTTTGCAGATCTACGCCGATCATGACTACCAGAACCCAAAACCACCCCCAGTTCAAAAGTTTATCTATCTATCTATCTATCTATCTATCTATGTCACTTTTTTATGAACACGATAACTGGAAAAATTCTGCATAAATCTCTTCCAAACTGATACATAAAATCAAGGGGCATAAAATCTCGGTCAAGTTCGATAATTAGCAAAATCGAACCAAGGGGGGGGGGGAATGGGGGCTTTTTGTGAAAACAGAAAAACCTCCATAATTTCTTAATTATTATACATATCGAATCCGTTTAAAGTTATTATTACTTCTAGGAAAAGGGCCAAAAATTTATGTATGACAGATTTGTGATATAATTAAAAATGGCACCAAAGGGGGGGGGGAGGGGGGTTTTAGAAGAAAAAATATCATAGCTTCTTCAATTCACAAGATATCAAATCCTCGTAAATTTATTATTAATCCTCTTAATAGTATCTAAAACTTTTATATTGACAAATTTTTTATAGGACGAACCGTTATAGCAAACAAAAATTAAAAACAAAAAAAATCCCTGCCGGCTCGGCCTGCAAACAAGTTATTTTTCGAAGTAGGTGGTTCCAACTCCCGCATCTTTTCGAAACTGATACATAAAATCAAGGGGCGTAAAATCTCGGTCAAGTTCGTTAATGGGCAAAATCGAACCAAGGGTGGGATGGGGGGGCTTTTTGTGAAAACAGAAAATCCCCCATAATTTCTGAATTATGATACGTATCGAATCCGTTTGAAGTTATTATTACTTCTAGGAGAAGGGCCGAAAATTTATGTATGACAGATTTTTGATATAATTAAAAATTGCCTTAAGGGGGGGGAATGGGTTTTTAGAAGAAAAAAATTCATAACTTCGTCAATTCCCAAAATTTCAAATCCGCTTAAATTTATTATAAATCCTCTTAATATTATCTAAAACTTTTATACTGACAAGTTTTTTATAGGACCAATTCTTATAGCAAAATATATATATATGTATATAAATATATATAAAACCTGCTGGCTCCGCCTGCAAACAAGTTAGGTTTCGAAGTAGATGGTTCCAACTGCCGCATCATCTCAAAAAGGTCATTTCTTCCGCACTATCCGCAATTTCTTCCAACAAACAGGCGCCCCAAAATCTACCTGTGCCTGTAGGCCAAGCCGTCAGGGATTTTTTTATTGTTGAATTTGATCCACTTTTACTCTGAACTGTCGATGCAAAGGAACTGTGCTTAGGGACAAGTTTTTGTAAATCCCTTTACTAAAAAGAAAAAAAAAACTTAAGCCAGTTATTTTCTGTATAGCTAATTAATCTATTTCATACTTTGAAAAAGTCACATGGTTCTTTTGCATGTGATACATAATTTAAGTACTGATATCCATAAAGATTTAAACCAATAAATAGGTTAATAATTTTTCACTTATTAAGTCATAGAATAAAAGGTAAGTACTTAACGTAAAATGAATAAATTATTGTGTGTTTCATATGTTAAACGTATTCGATAACACTGAAAAATACTTTTATCTTATTCCCTTTTAGAGAAATTTCTTTATATATATAAATTCATCGAATACATTTCTCGCGCATTTTTATATCATTAGTAGCAAGAGCTAATACACAACAGAATAAACCATTAACTTTTTAAATGAAAGATCTATTAAGAAAGCATTTCCATTGTGTGTATCCTTTTGTAATAAACCTACATCCAGAAAAAGAAATTGATTAAAACTACAGAACATGTTTTGTTGAGTACATTTTGGTTGTTTTAGCAAAATTCAAGTAAAATTGAACCATTTTACTTGAATTAACAAAACATTTTTTGCTGACGATACAAACATTTTTTTTGGAATTGCAAAAAAAAAATGTTTTTGGTTGATTCAAACAAAATTTCCATTGATTTTGAACTCCAAAATTTCTTTATATATATAAATTCATCGAATACATTTCTCGTGCATTTTTATATCATTAGTAGCAAGAGCTAATACACAACAGAATAAACCATTGACTGTTTAAATGAAAGATCTATTAAGAAAGCATTTCCATTGTGGTATCCTTTTGTAATAAACCTACACCCAGAAAAAGGAATTGATTTAAAACTACAGAACATGTTTTGTTGAGTACATTTTGGTTGTTTTAGCAAAATTCAAGTAAAATTGAACCATTTTACTTGAATTAACAAAACATTTTTTGCTGACGATACAAACATTTTTTTTGGAATTGCAAAAAAAAAAAAAATGTTTTTTGTTGATTCAAACAAAATTTCCATTGACCTATATTTAAACAAAAAGTTTTGTTGCGTCAACCAAATTTTTGTTGATTCAACAAAACTTTTTTCTGGGTGTAATTCATATTTTAAATTATTAGATGCGCTTTACTCGAAAGTTTAATATAGTTGGTTTTCTAAAATCTATTTATATGTCTACTTATCTGATATATCAATAAATTTTATACAAGTGACATTTTACAATTACTATTACTTTACATCTGGACATAAATAAGAGTTGGAATATATTTGTTAAAGGAAGCACGCTTTTGCTTAATATCATCATTAAAGTGCATTTTTCTTTAAATGATGTTTAGTCAAAAGCCACAATTACGTACTAATTTTTCTAATTCAATAATATTATGAACATTTTTTAATCTAGTACTGTATCACCATCTGTTTGTAGATAGATTGTCCTGCTTGGTTGTTTAGTGTCACTGAAGCTTCGTTCTGTCTTGCCTGTGATTTATTTTGGGTGATGGTAGAATTGATTTTTATTTCTCGCTTGAATTGTGGTACTTCTGCGGAGTCCATAAACTGTTTTAGACCTAGTGTCTATGCTGATACATATTATGAGTAATCTTTAAGTATAAGCTAGTTAGAAGTGTTGCACAAATCAGATATTTTGTGTATTGAAGTACTACATATCATGTGACTGTACTGAAAGCATCTTTAATGGTGAAATATAGAAACATTTTGGAAGAAACTGGAAACAGTCTCAATTATCATTGAGGGGGATGTACTGGGTGGATTTTGGGATAATAGTTATTTCCGATGTTTTAATATTATAGCATATTTACTTTGAGGAAGTAAAATTAATAATATTCAATCAATTACTTTGAATGTTTAGAGAATCATGTGAAACGATAGGTCTATACTCAAGGTTCCAAGAAAGTTTCTTACCAATAATTTTGTCCACGGATATCCACTTTAATGTATAGTTAAAAGAAAAATCATTTTCGAGAATTAAATGTTTTATTTACGTTATCATATAGCTCTCTAAAAAAGATGGAATATATTTCTATTTGTTATAAAGAAAGTCGTTGTGATACTGTTATGCAAATAATTCTAATGTAAAGAGTCTTGGTTTATAAAAATTAGTAGATTTTGAAAATATTCTTTATACAGATATATATTCTAAATAAATTTTTATGCTATTATTTAATATTTTAAATATTTCTATTTTAAATCTATCTTTATAGGATTTTATTAATAAATTCAACTCGATTATTATCTAATTATAATTCAGATATAGTTTAATAATAAAATCATTTTTCAAATAGGATTTTGTAAGAAAACCTGTATTCAACAAAATTCGGCTAAAAGTAACATATTCACTTCGAAAATAGACGCAGCCTAAGGCATTGTTTGTTCTAATATCGACAGTATTTTACAAAAAAATGCTAACACAATTTGTTGAAATGAAAAAGACAGGTTGAGTTTCATTTCAAAATGTTAGAAAATTAAATCGATAAAAAAATAAATATTGCATTTTTCTAGTTTAATTCGACTCTAGTATGTATCGCATTTGCTAGTCTTTGTAAAAAATATATGAAATATTGCTTTAGGATAAGAATTATCCAGAAGAAAAATCAGGAAATAATTTGTTTAGTACCTGTCATGTACTCGATAAATTGAAGATTAACTTGTACAATCAAATTCTGAAAAATACTTTCATTCTTGTATATGCATTTCCAGATTTTTAAAATCAAACAGCGTCTTTTATTTATACATAATCTTAATGAATTATATATATTTTTTGCCCTACATATTTTACGCCATCAGACTAAAGAATTAAACACATTTTGTGATTCAATTTAAGCAATGTTCTCAAACTAGAAAAATAACTTTTGTTTATTACAAATATCGCATTCATTGTTTGAGCGTGCAATTTGACCCTTGAAGGAAAATAACAAACATGTCAGGATAAAATTTTAGCACTCAGAGGAAAACATTTTTATCAAGTGTATGTAATTGCCATGTTAAGTTGTGTGAAAGTACATTTCAGGATTTATTTTTAAAAACAGCATAGTAAAAATGTTAAATCGAAAAACAAGTGAATTTTTATGGTTTAACATTTCAATTTCTATTTAGCATGTCGGAATTACAATATGCATAACTTGTGCTGCTCATATCCATTAAATGTATATTGAGAATAGATAATACAAAATTGTTGTCTAAAATTATAATGAAAGTTTTAACGTGCAAATTAACATGCAAATATTTAAAATTAATTTTATTAAATAAGTTATATGATGTATGTTAATTTACATAACACATCAGCAAAGTTTTTTATGCCGTTGCTTGTTACATAATTTGAAGTATGTAGTATATTTATCAAGCAATAACAAATATATATTTTCAATGGTTTAGACGATTTTCATTAGAACAAAACATATAGCTCTTTAAATGGAAGTGCGATTAAGAACGTAATTTCATTAATGCAACGATTCCCATTAAACTGAACTCACGTTGTAGAAATTAAACGTGCTTTATCCAGAATACCATTAAATATATTTAGCCTCAATAAATCCATTTATATGTCTAGTACTGAAGTAGAGCAATATATTTTACTTATGACATTATGAAATGACTAATATTTAACGTTTAGATATGTTTAAAATTAAACCATATGCATAATTAAATAAAAATTTGAAATGTAGAATTAAATAAATATTACGTATTATATGCATTCAATGAGTGTTTTTTTTTAAATCGTAGAATGTTTAAAATGTTTGCTGTATTCTCTAAATTTGTAAACGTGCAGTGCATGTAAAAACTTTAAGAGCAACAAAAGAATTTTTTAAATTATGATAAATTTAAAATCAGATGACTGAAAGGGAAATTTAATGTTGATCGTAAGGACAAAATGCTGATATAAAAGTCACCAAAATGTATCTGTGAGCTTTTTATTGCGAAAAAATAACAATTATACAATCAAACAATATTCAAGCATTATTCAAGCGTTATCAAGCGTATATCAAGCGTTATTCAAGCATTGTCAATTTTGCTTGTGTAAAAACTTTAAGGACACTACTATTTTTTATAGAAATTTTCAGTATAACTATTATTGATCTGCATGTTAAAAACTCTTGCGTATAGCAATTTTTCTGATGTTTTCTATTAAGAGTTTTGTTAATTTTATAATATGCCAAAAGCAAGTAAACAAACTGAATATGAAAAAGGTGCTGTTGAATCTTTTGCATTCTGAGGAATGAGGTGTCGATCTATTCAAAAACAGATAAGAATATCTAAATCCGTCATCAAGATTTTTTCAAGGTTAAAAAACGAGTATTGCAAAATGAAAACGCTGGAGGCAGAACAAAAGTCTTGCCACCCAGAGATGAAAGGAGATTTTTAAAATTAGCATCAACTGAAAAAAAAAACTCAAGTGAAGTAATTTTAAGAACGACTGGGTTCAGTGTTTGCAAGAAAACAGTATGCAATACAATTACACGATCTGGAAATTTCCAATACACAGCAAAATTGTGTAAACTTTCTTTACTTACTAGACACAAATACAACGCTTACAGTTTTCAAGACGAGTAATGACTTAGGACGACAAATGGCTCCACGTTGATGAAACAAATAGGAACTTAGATTGTTCTGATTTCTGGAAGTTTTATTGGTATTATTTGATAAAATAAAAATATATTATCTTAAAACATCAATTAGGTGTTTGATCCATTATGACATGGGGCATTTTCGTTTAACGGCGTGGGTTTGTTGAGTAGCCGACCTTCAAATACTATCGTTAATTATTTTTGCGTGTGTTTGTAAATAAAAATACTGACATTATTATTCAGTTCCAACTTATCAGATTTTATTTTCATGGAACAAACTTTAAGATGCAAAACAAAAACTAAAACTTTAGAGTGTTGCCAAATTTTAAAAGCTAAATGACATAAAATTGTAAATTAGATAAAAATAATACAATGAGCTAAACATAATATGATGTACGTATAAAGACTATAAATTATGCCACAACAGGTTCACCTGTAGGTCTTTCCGAAAAAGCTAATTCAAAGGCTTATATAAAATATCTTTCTGGCCATCTTTCACATGTTGCAGCACTTTTGGCAGCAGAAAAATGCATTTATCAGCAAGTTAATGCACCTATCCACACAAACTGTAGGACAAAACTATGATTCCAGAAGAAAAAATTTGAAGTTTTGCAATGGTCACCCAGAATGCCTCATCTAAACCCTATCAATAACTGATGGGGGATTTAGTAAAACGAGTTTACAAAAACGGAAGGCATTTTTTCTCAGCGTCAGAATTCAGATCTTCTATTGAAGATGAATAGTACAAAACCACTCCCGAACTGTTTAAAAATTAATAATGTCCATGAAAGATAGAATATTTGCGGTCCTTAAAAGCAATGGTGAATGCGCAACATGTGAATTATTTGTTTCTACATTACTGTATCGTTGTTATTTTGCTGTCCTTAAAGTTTTTACACAGGCAGAAATAGTTTTTTTTTGTATAAATATTTTATTTTTGTAACAAAATAGTTACAGATATATTTTGTTGACTTTTCTATTAGCTTTTTAACTTTATGATACACATTACTGTAAACCTTTTTACATGTGCTTTGAAATTTATCAATAAATTAATATTTTTTGCTGTCCTTAAAATTTTACACGCACTGTATATCGTATAAAGAAACATCGCTTGAAAGTCTAATTTAGAGGTTGAAATATGTAAAGACTTCATTTTTATAAGATAATATATACATAACAATAATTTTAATATGCATAAATCTTAATGCAATAAATCAGTAGTTCGAAAATTCATGCACACAATCTGTGTTTTCATGCAAACTTTATTATCAAAATCCACACAGCTATTCCATAACTGTAAAAATATACATACATTGATGTTGTCAAATTTTTCTAATGAACTTTACACTTAGAAAGAGCTTATACTCATTTGAGAATTCAAAAGAAACATGAACCAGACCAAAATTCCAGGAATATTTTTAATGCTTTAAAAAAAGAGCCATCCATTGATCGACGTAAAAATTCAAGATTGAAATTCGTTTCAAAATGTAAGAAAAATCAAATATATTCTTTTTCTTTCTAACTTTCTTGAAGATATTTTAAATAAATATTTAAAGTTTACAAATTAGTATAACTCTACTATTACTTCAAGGCATAATATAATCCGGATCAGCAATAAAGTTATTTAGCACACATTTCTTAAAAATAAATTATTGTAAAGTTTGACAGAAAAATTCTAAAAGCGTCTGCGTTTTCATATTCTTTTTTTTAAGGTAACCGTACATGTATTTTTATTCTAAGACAGAATTTTTTTAAGAAATTTTGTTTTGAAAAAACATGATATATAATTAATACGATAGTTAATTTTAGGAAAGTTGTAAAAGTTTAAAAGCTTTCTGGAAACAAATCATGTTCTCTTTACAAAGTTATATATTTTAAAATAAATTAAAACAAAATTATAAATCTGAAACAAACTTATATAATTGTCGGTAATGCATAAAAAATGTGTAATTTGTATGTATGTTTTCAATTAATGAAGAAATTAAATTTGTTTCAATGAAATTCGCTTTTTTCAATCAATTTATTTAATATGATGTAGATAATATATTAATTTCCGTAAAAAAATTGTCTTGGTAGAAGAAAAAAAAGCTAGCATAGCAAACGACCTTACACAAATATTTCATGTGACAAATAGAACAATCATATAAATCCTATCAAATATAATTAAAATTTAAAAGGTAGCAATAATTGGACGTCAGATAAATTATTTTGTTTATCTTTTATCTCATATTTTATACATTTGTTGCCACCCTGCCCACTACTACCGACAGTCACTTAACCCTTTGTTGCATACTGTCCACCATAGTCGACAAACATGTTAATTTTTCATAGCAACATATTTCATTTACAATTTCTTTTCAAAGCTTATGCTACTCTTTGATATCTATTCCTTCAGTAGCAAAATCGGCATAGCGCCACACAACGAGAGTATCTTACTTTTAAAGATATCATCTGTTTTATAGTGCCGTCAGAATGCCAGAAAATTGTTCCGCATGAACTAACATGTTTCTAAACCTATAATATTGTTATTTAAATGATATTTTCTTTATTAATTATTGTTTTAAGACATTTTGGCCGAATTCATAATTGAAACACAAGTATAAAAATATTTTATTTGTTTTGTGTTGCTCTATAACGGACAGGCTGCAATTTTAAAAAAATAATAAAATTATTATACATAAAAGAATTTTTTCTGATTTTGTGTGATTCTTTTAATTAGAAAATAGCAAATTTAATGTTGGGTATTTGCAAGTTTTACAATATGCAACAAAATGTTAAGTGGACTAAAGGATTGCTACAAACACTTATTCTGTGCAAAATTCTGTTTCGAATGACATATACATTGCAATCATCTTTGAGGACATAAAATTTTCTGCAGTCTCTATCCTGTCTACATGGTTTTATAGTTTATATGTCCCCAACTGCAAACCTTTCAGTCATTTCATGTCATATAAACATATTTTGAATATGTAAAGTAAATTAATAAATGAAATGGAATAACGAAAATTGGGATAAAAGAAATATTTTCTGGTTCACAATAACCATGCTTTTGAAAACAAAACGGATGTCGCCAATTACGTACGTCATTGAAATTATGAAAGAAGTTCCTATTCAAAGTTTAAGCTACTCTCTCACCTCTATGCTTTCAGCAGAAAAATCTACATAGCGCCACAACAACGAGTAGCTTTCTTTTTGAGATATCATCTATTTGAATATGCCGTCAGACTGCCGGTAAATTGTTCCTCATGAACTAGAATTTTTAAACCTATAATAGTGTTATTTAAATGATTTTAAATGATATTTTGTTTATTAAATATTGTTTAGAAACTTCTTGGCCAAATGCATAAGTGAAACACCAGTATAAAAATATTTTAGTTTTTTTTTAGTTTTGCTCTATAACAGACAGGCTGAAATTTAAAAAAAAAAATATTATGCATAAAATATTTTTTTTCTCATTATGTGTGACTCTTTTAATTAGAAAATAGCAAATTTAATGTTGGGCATTTGCGAATTTTATAATATGCAACAAATGGTTATATGTATAGGAGAATCTTTTTGTAAAGTAAAGTTAGGGTCAAATTGAAAGGACACTAGGGAAAAACTACATATTTCGGTGTGAAATAATTATATGATAAAGTAAATTTTTGAAGCTGTTTCAATTATTAAAATGATTCTCAATTTCAAAACATAAAAACAGTTGAATAAAATACAAAATACGAGAAGGTATACTGTAAAAAGGACAATTGTTTCTTGGTCTAAGGAAATAGGCATAACCTCGAAAAAAAATGTTCAATAACCTTGAATGACAATGTTCAATAACCTCGAACGAAAATGTTCAATAACCTCGAACGAAAATGTTCAAAATCCTCTTCCAAGTTACCAATAATTCCGAAAAATATTTTTATCTTTAGAAACCCCACAAATACATATATTTTTTATGATTTATAAAAACATTTATAAAAACAAAGTTCCTTTTGTTGCCACATATATTAGGAAATGTTTCTAAAAAGCTTTTATAGTGTATTTATCAGTTTTTTCAACATGGAATATAGGTTTTTCGGGTGCTATCAATTCTCAAGTATACTGTAAAAAGAACAATTGTTTCTTGATCTAGGAAAATAAGGTATAACCTCGAACGAAAATGTTCAATAACCTTGAATGACAATGTTCCATAACCTCGAACGAAAATGTTCAATAACCTTGAACGAAAATGCTCAAAAACCTCTTCCATATTACCAGTAATTCCGAAAAATATTTATATTTTTAGAAACCCCACATATGGATTTATATTTTCACAAACACTATTTTTCGGCGTGAAATAAATTATATGACGAAGTAACTTTTCGAAGCTGTTTCAATTATTAAAATGATTCTCAATTTCAAAGCATAAAGACAGCTGAGGAAAATACAAAATGCGAGAGGGTATACTGTAAAAAGAACAATTGTTTCTTGCTCTAGGAAAATATGGTATAACCTCGAACGGAAATGTTCAATAAACTTGAATGACAATTTTCAATAATCTATAATGAAAATGTCCAATAACCTCGAACGAAAATGTTCAATAAACTTGAATGACAATTTTCAATAATAATATATAATGAAAATGTTCAATAACCTCGAACGAAAATGTTCAATAACCTCTTCCATATTACCAATAATTCCGAAAAATATGTTTACCTTTAAAAACCCAAGAAATACATTTATATTTTGTATGATTTATAAAAACATTTATAAAAACAAAGTTTCTTTTGTTGCCATATATTTTAGGAAATGTTTCTGAAAAGCTTTTATACGGTATTTATCAGTTTTCTCAACATGGAATATAAGTTTTTCGGGTGCTATCAATTCTCAGATAAAAATTATCATGTTCAAGAAACATGTTTTACAAAGAAGCATGATAAATTAACAGCATTAAAATTAGCATTAATCTTAATATTATTTTATTACTGCATGTTTTGCATAAGTAAATTAATTTCTTCTGTTGAAAATATTTAATTGATAATTGATCGCATCCGAAAACTTATTTTCCGGTTTGATAAAACTAAATCATATGCTGTAAAAACTACTCGAAAACGTTTCCAAAAATCAGTTGCAGCGAACAATTGTGATTATTATTGTAATTGCTTCTGTAAAGCATGAAAATATATTGTTTTCTTATATTTATAAAGATAAAGAAATCTTTTCGAAATCGTCGGTAACTAGGAAGAGGTTATTTCAAATTTTCGTTCGTGGTTATATTATATTTTTGAATATTAAGAAAATAATTGTCTTTTTATTACAGTGAAGGCAAATTTTATTGCCCAAATTCTGAATCACAGAGTTGTACAATATCTGTGAAATATACTAAATGATAATTAGCTCAAATGAACAATGTCAGTCTCCACTATTTCCAGTTAAAGACGACGATAATCGACGTGTGATGCTTCTAATGTATCTGTTAACCTTTCGGAACATTTCTGAAACGACGTCTTCTTGTTAGAGACTCTTAAAATATTTTTTTTCTTATTTTAGATGCTAGTATACGCTGAATATTATATAAAAGTATCATCATTTGCCATGTTTTGGTCATACATTAATGAAATATTAAGCGGTAGACCGAGCCTCATTCGGTAGTTTCTTTACAATTCATAAAAATAATTACAAAGAAAAAAAATATATTTATTTTACGGACTGATATTTTACCTTAAACGTGCATTTAAAAAACAATAAAATAACATGAGTACTACGTCCGAAAAGTATTAAAAATAATATTAAATAATTGTAATGTTGAAAATTCACTTTTTAACAACAGTGAATCATGCTTTGTATTATCTAACGCTGAATTTTAAGATAAAATAAGAAGTAAGATATTATATTAAATAAAAGTTTCACTGAAGCATTAATTGAGATAAAAGGGAATATATAAAGAAGGTATTTATTAAAAGAAAATCATTTCTTATGTATCCTCAAGGCATTGTTGAGCATAGCAAAAAAATAGTTTAGCCAGAAAAAATTGAAATAAATTACTTTTGAAACAGAAGCAATTTTTTAAAGGAATTCTGAGAAGAGCTAGTAGAATCGTTAATTTCTAAAGATATTTTGTTTAACAATAGAAAAGGTAATGATTTTTTTATGGATCACCAAACATAATTTTTGTGTGAAATACATGATTTTGTGACTTAAAAAACAAAACAAAAAAACAAACAAACAATAATAATAATAATAATAATAATAATAATAATAATAATAATAATAAACATTAGAAGACAATTTAAATGTAAAAGTTCTCATTTTCAAACGAAATTTGTTTTCTATCGATATCGACTACATATTCTTACCATTAAAAATATTTTGTAGTTTGTCCAAGTACATATGTATATATTTTTTTTCAGCTTGACATATCTTAGGAAATATTTCAATGAGAGACACCTTTTTTTATTCCCATAATAGGCCAGCCTTTTCTGAAGCAAATTCCAAAGCTGTACAGTTGTAATATATTCTGCAATTTTATGTAAAGTTATTATCTGCACTTTAATAGATAATAACCATAAACTCTATTTTGAATCATCAGGTAATTTAGTCGAATAAAGATAATAATATATTTTTTTTTATTTCCTCTATAATAAAAGACAAAGGATTATCATAAAATTAATTATATTATTATATGCTTTGTATACTAAATGTTTCGATAACACTAAAGCAATTATTTGGTAACAATTTTGGTATTATAACAATTATTTGGTTATTATTAAATATTTTGTCATCATTGGTTTACGCAATTTGCGAGAAAAAAAAACTATTTTAGAAGTTTAAAGAGAAGTTCGTAAAAAACTTAGTTTCAGTAACACAATGTCTTCTATTAACATAAATTTTATTTAAGTTTATATGTTCTTTACCTGTTAACGGTTCAAGCAGAACCATCAAACAACTGATATTAAATTTTTACACATATTTTAATGAAAAAAATTTTTTTAACTCACTTTACATAAATTAAAATTTCTATAGAGATTAAAACAAAAATAAATATTACTTCATATATAAATGTGACAGAAATTTTATACCCTATTTCATTAATGGCTGTATTTTTTCTAAATATAACGAAAAAGAGAAAAACACGCATGAACTAATGTTAATGAATCCGTATTTCTGTTTAAATATTATATTAGCCCTTTATCTTCGTTTGTGCGTAAACAGATAGTCATGCTATCTTGAGCAATAATTTGGATGTTGGAAGTTTGTTGGCGATAAGTCTAATGTTGTCATTGCAAAAATAACCATGTGTTTGCATACAAATAAAATGCGGAAGAAAAGAAGTGACTGAGGTGGTTAACTTTAACATACTAATGTAAGTAAGCGTTAATTTAACAATATGTATTCATAAGTATTGTGTAGTAACACAGTGAACGAAAACCCGTGAAAACGGAATCCGTCTTTAACGGAATCCTTCATTAAACAACCAAAAATATATACAATCTTGTAGAAAAATATGTATAGTCTTGTAGAAAAAATATATTACTGTGCTGGAATGAATGATCTCGTTCAAGGGAATTTACAGCATCGAATATTATGATCTCGCTCAAGCGAATTAACAGCATCGAAGTTTGTATTTTACATATTTTAGAATGAATTATATATAGTTTTGTCATATTTATGGTATATTTATATATTGTTTTATTTAGACGAATGTTAATTGGCAAGTATTTGTATATAAATATTTTTGAGTTAGTTTTTTAAAACGGATCTCCATTTTATTGCAAGTTTACTATCTTATATATGCAGCAGTGCAGGATGCACGTGTCTTTTCAGTAGGGAAAAATCATTTCACCAATTTCAAGCATTGCTTAGCATTGTGTGCTTTGTGTGCTTAATAATACAAGTTCTCGTGTCTCCAAATTGCCTAGCACATCACAATGCTTTGACAGTTTCTGTAAAGTAAATTTTATGATGGCACTTACTTTTATTTATTACCAGAGTCGTAATGTCGACCTCACGCATTGGCTGGGCAAACTAAGAGCACTTACGTTCTCTGTGAGTCTAAATTTCGTACTTCCGGTTTCTTACAATGTGTTACAGCAGCTTCAAAGTATATGAAAAAGCGCTTTTGAGCGGTCCTTTTAGATGTCCAGGTCCCTGAATTCTTTTCATATGGGGAAAAGTTTCAGTGAAGTCATACGTCTTATATTTATATATACATTCTAAGTTTTATTTAGATATGGATGTAGGAAATAAATAAATGATTGATGTGTGCGATGAAGAGAAATTATTTCTGAAACAGAAGCCTCAATATGGATTTCTATTAATTTTGAACTTATCAATTTTACTCCGAATTCACGAACGGCATGTTTTCTTTGAATGAACATGTCTCAGCGTCCTGGTAGTAATGGATAAAATGAACTCTAATTATTTTTTGTGTTCAAAGGCGGCTGTAATATGGATTATGTTAATGTTAAAACAATTTGTCAAGTTATTTCTCCAGCTACAGACGTATGACTTTTAAGGTAACTTTCTATTATTGTATTGTTATCTTATCGTGTATTATGTGTTTAAAATTTCTGTGTACTGAAATCTATAATCGGGAGAATTTTAATTTAATTATTACATATTTATTTCAACATTTAATTGTTGAATAGAAATAATATGTGGCAGTATGTAATCTCATATAAGAGATTTCTTAATTAACTTGTAACTGTAGTGATGGAATGTTTCCAACAAATAATATTTACGGGCCTTAACCCTTGACAGGTGGAGTGGCCGTACTCTGCGTTATTGAGAGCGCATCTAATTGTAATGTCTTATTATTTTTTGTATATAAATATGTGTTTTTTCAAATAAATATTCGTTAGGTTAATTTAACTAGCTATTTTTTATCATCTTGAGTCTGAGTTTATATTTTTTAAGGATAGAGTGGATGGTGTTTGGAGTATTAGAAGTATGATTAATTTACTTTACAAGGATAAGAGGTTTCCTAAACCCCTGATATCAACGATTTATATCCTGATTTCAACATTTGTAGTTACATTACTATCTTTAATTGTTATTGCAAGTAACCAAAAGAACACCCAGTATCACAAAAACCCAACTGATGGAATTAATTAGGGAAGCTTTTGCCCGATTACTATGTCAGATTATGGTGCCACCTGGAGACCATTTAGGCTGCTGAGGTTGGCTTCTTAGTTCTAAATCTCTTTGCATTGCTGTAATCTTTATGACTCGTCTCTATTTCTCTATTAAAGGTACTTTTTGATACGGATATTGTATGTTTTTGTCACTAGATACTGTCAAATTTATTCCGAACGCCCTAAACATAAAAATTATTTTTTAACAAATAATGGTCATTTAGGATTTTATATGATTGTATCTGCCTCAACTTCTTGGAAAAAGTATTGGTATAACGGAAACATGATTAACAGTGTTTTGTTGCTGGTTATAATACGAAGAGCATTTTTGAGAAAATACCTGTTGACTCCATATTACAAATACATTGCATTGACATTAAGTTAGTATATCAAGCACTATAATTCAATACGGTAGTAGACAAATATTTTGTACTAGAATATATTTTACATGAATACATAACCAGTATATTATATTTCTAATATAATATTAATGATATGAAATTTGTAGCTCAAATAAACTTTTTACGAAACTTTACATCTGAAATCATCTTTATTCAGCTAAAATTTCAAAAGAAGCTTTTGAAACAAGCGCAGCCTTCGGTAATCTTCGATATAACATATACGATATTTTTCAGAAAAGAACTGCCATATTTTTTAAAAGAAAATTCCTTATTGAATTACTTTTCAAAATGTAATAAAATAAATAAAATATAAATTTATTCTTTTTGCTTTATATCAGTTTTTTGTAAGTGAATTGTTTGTCTGCAAAACATCTTAAATATTGCTTCAAGATAAAAAATCATCGAGAAGTAAAATAAGCAATAAAATTCGTTTCATCATGTCGTACTTAAAGTTTTTCATTAAATATTACAATGTTTAAACCAAATGTTTTAAATTATGGCTATCAGAGTACGTGCTTTAGAGATTTTCCGAAAACGGATTAGTTCTTTTATATTTAACTTCACAGATTGTTTATAAATTGAAACCATCATATTTTGTGCACAGTGGAGACAAACAAAACAATATTTTACAATTAACTTGAAGAAATCATCTAAAAAATTAAATATTTACCAATCTCCTAATTGTTAATGCAATCCAAAATGGTTTTGGAAAATCCTCTTCACTCGAAGTTTTTAATTATTTATTTTTTATTTTATGCAAATGAAAAGCGTTAGTTAAAATATCATATTTTCCAAACTGCACAAAATATGTTTATATGAATTACTCCTCGAAGTTTAAGTGGAATTATAAATCTAATATTTCTAAGTGAATCTGACTTTTTATTATTCATGTAAATAGCCCTAAAATGTGAAGGGTAATTTTTTTTAAACTTAATTATAAAAATTATTTCATTGTTTATTTCAATTTAACCTATTAATGCAAGTTCTGTAAATGAAATTATAAAATTTTACGTGAGTAGAGAAAAAAAACGACATTGTAAATTAATTCATATCCTTATTAATAAAAAGCAACGCGTTGCTGACGACTCGCTTTTTCACTAATCGTGGCCACAGATTAATCTCGAAAAATGAATTTGAATTTATTGATAAAATTAATAGCTTGAAAAGTATTTGTCAGAAAATTGTTAGACAAACTGCGTTAGAAAGGTAAAAAATAGCCTTTTTCTTGATATAAATTTCAATTCTAATGATTATGCCATTTTTCAAATATTGAATTTCAAAAATTACCAAATTTCGCAATTGAGTATCATAGCGAAACCTTAGCGCGTAAAAAGATAATGATAATGGCAATGTGTCCTGACGTGTATACTGGCTGTAGAACGAGTCACAAATTATAGTAGCCTTATTATTCTGTTAAAATATAAAAGTGAATTATGATGTCACGAGTGCACGATTTTTATTTAATTCTCTACAAATACTAGATGCGCCATTTCTTTTTAGTTGTGAATAATATAGGTTAATTCAAGTTATTAAACAGGAAGTTATATGAGTATGTGTAACTGCAGAAAGCAGTTTAATATGACTTCATTCGAGAATTAAAAAAAATGATATGATGTCATATTGAAAGTTTAAACAACTTTCTCAAATGTTTGAGAAATATACAAAGAGGGTATCAATATGAGTAATAAAGAAAGCAAGTAGATATGACGTCAGCAGGTGAATATAACGTCATATGGGTTGTTTGAGAAACGTACTGAATCATGATAAAAACCCGAATATGGAAATATTGACATATTTTAACATTTTAAAAGTTCTCTGTACAACATGTTTAATTTTGAAATTGATCTTTCTACACAAAAATTCTTAAAATCTCTGACAACGCCGGATATTTCAGCTAGTGAAATAATAAAATTTGAGGTTTAACATTGAAAGCAAAATAGTTCATATTTGAAACTGTAAATCATAAATTTCCATTATATTGCTTATTTATTTCTTTTTTCAAACGAAGGAACACAAATTATTTCATTAGAATATGGCATTCTTTCAAATAATAAAAAATTCCAAATCAAAAGTACAGTAAAAATTTTGCATATTTAACCAATATGATACTTTGAAGAATTGATATGAATTCTTTGTAATTTAAATGTTAATAATTTACGGTAACGCTTTAGCAGCTACTTTTATGCTATTTCAGTTTAAGAAAAATACACTTTTTACCATAGTACAATATATTTCTTTCACATTAACAAGAATATGTTATTAGAGTCTTAGACTATTTTCAATATAATAAAACATTTAGCTGTTTAACTGCGATTAAATACGAAATTCTGTTAATGCAGAATTTCCTATTAATGCAAATTTATTACTTAAGTATTAAACGTGATTTAGCCGAAAGCTCATTGAATGTAGTTAGTTTCTGGAAATGAGATTAAATATTCACTGTACAGATATAAGATTATATTTCACAAACCTGGTATTATCAAATAAATAACATTTAATCTTTAGATATAATTAAAAAATGAAACAATACCAAAAATAAAACATATCTAATGTAAATTTCAATTTCGCGTATAAAAGAAAAATGCAAAAAGAAATATTAAAAATATAATTATTTTTTAATTTAAATGTTAAGAATTTCCGATAAGGCTTTAGCAACTACTTTTATGCTATTTCAGCTTAAGAAAATTATCATTTCTGCCATAGTACAATATATTTCTTTCACATTAAGAATGATATATTATTAGGGGCTTAGAATATTTTCAATATAATAATCCATTTAGCTGTTTAAGTGCGATTAAATACGATATTATATTAATGCAGAATTTCCTATTAAACCAAATACATGAATTAGATATTTAACGTGCCTTAGTTGAAAGTTCATTAAATGTATTTAGTTACTGGACATGAGATTAATTATTCACTGCACATATATACACACTACACATATATAGAATATATTTCACAAACCTGGTATTATCAAATAAATAACATTTAATCTTTAGATAAAATTAAAATGTGAAACAGTACCAAAAAGAAAACATACCTTTATGTAAATTTCAATTACACGTATAAAAGAAAAATGCAAAAAAAAAATATACATATATAATTCTTTGTAATTTAAATGTTAAGAACTTCCTATAACACTTTAGCAGTTACTTTTATGCTATTTCAGTTTACGAAAATTACACTTTCTGCCATAGTACATCCTATTTATATCCCTTTAACAAGAGTATGTTATTAGTACGAGTTGTAATTTTCCAACTGCGCGAAAAATGTCCGGGCCAGGATTCGAACCTGGAATACCTTGGCTGAAGCCTCCACGCTCTACCAACTGAGCTATCCCGGTCGAATGTGGAGGGCATAATTCATCCGGTTAACCTTATTGATCATAGCATCTGGTCTGATATTTTAATCACCTCAACAGAATAGATCGCAGGTAATGGAACTCCAGTAAACGCTGGATTTTTAATGCGGGTTTTTTTTTCAAACCTTTTAAAACGAACTTTCCCTGACTTTGGAAAATAGCTAGTTTGGTTTCGCGTAGTATAGAAGACATGTTTCGTGTAAATTGTTTGAGTATTTTTTTCAATTTAAAGCAAACAGCATTTTCAGCGCTGAGTTTATTCTAATCTATAAAAACGAATTTTCTTGAATTCGGGACTTAGCAAGATCGTTTTCCCGTGCTCGATTTAGTATGGGAGAATTATCTCCTGAAAATAGTTCCTGACGTATTCGATATCATCCGTAATCAGGAAATTGCCTACTCATTTAAAAAATATGGTAAGTTTAATTTTGGACACTATTGGGCAGTGTGTTCGTTTCCTTTTAATTTTCGCTAATATATGATTGTTTCATTTTTACTCAGTCTGTTTCTCGATATATATATCATAAAATTTAAAAGCTTCCAGTAAAGCTATCCGGCAAGAAAATTATATTCTTGACTTTCTGAAAATATTTTTTACCAGATGCTACATAATCTACAATTTTATCTTGTGTATTTTTGTAGCAACTGATAAAAATTGCAGTAATTGATTGAAAAATAACAGTAGAAGAATAGTTAGAAGAATTAGAATATAATTAGAAGAATAGTTTATTGATGGCTCAATGCTGTTTTAGCCTGTTTTAGTACCTCTATACATTGTAAGAGTTAGTCCGATTCACGTTTTTTTTCTTCCTGCAAATGTTGCTGTATAATTATATTATAAATCAAATATCAACATAAATATCTGAATAAACATTGCTGAAAAAGTGACAAAATTTACTGTATTAGGCAAAAAAAAATAATTTGGATTACTTTTATGAGTTGCTCAAAATTGCCGGCGAACTTGGAAGATATAAAAAACATGATTTGCTTCTTTCAATTCAAAATAACAGACAATTTAATAAAAATAAACTGGAACCTTTCTTTATCTAACCTTAATGAAAATTGGAGAACTCAATGTGCGATAGATTTC
This sequence comes from Maratus michaelseni, assembly GCA_963931845.1. Classification (NCBI taxonomy): domain Eukaryota; kingdom Metazoa; phylum Arthropoda; class Arachnida; order Araneae; family Salticidae; genus Maratus; species Maratus michaelseni. The sequence continues at coordinate 124,426,270 of OZ007596.1, read as the reverse complement.
TATAGCCATCCCCAACAATCATACCTATAATCACAAATACTCACACGCACAAAGATGTATGCCGTTATTAAAATAAAATTAAGATTTTAGCCATCAATCGTAATTTTATGAATTTAAAAAGACTTAAAAGATGTGTAGTCTATGCGATCCTGTCATACCTCGCTGTGAATAATGAAAGCATATTGAAGGAAATAAAAGCATACTGTTGGCCAATTTTATCTCAACAATACAAATATCAATAACAGTAGGAAAGACAACGTCACATATTTAAACCAATTTTAGTGCCGATGTTTTATATATATATATATGATCAATCAGATGGTAAAGCTGACGAAACTCAGATGCAGCTGAAGTAATTGTGCCTGGTTCCCATTGCAACAATACATAGTTTTCTCCACTGTGAAGTGAATAACACCCCAATTACTGATGACGGACTCTACTTTGGTGTAACATCAGTAATCAGGTTGCATGTTACATTGCAGTGTACTTTGCGACGTAGCAACGAAAAGAACCCTCTGTAGTGCGCCAACTGGCTGGCAGTTTCGTTATCTATTTCATCTGATCTATGATATATACCAACATAATTGACGCTAAAATTTGGGTGCAGAAATGTGACGATACATGTCCGTACTGGTTTTTGGGAAAGTAGAACTTCGCACAAGCAATCAATAAACGTGAAGGTCTAGACAATCATATAAGAGAATCCCTTTGTTCCCAAGAACATTCTTTCAAAGAATTAAGCCCAAATGGTTTTACAAGGATATACATTCAATAAATTTTATATAAATTCATATTAGTAAAAAAAAAAAAAAAAATCTTTAAATGACATTTATCTGAAGTAAATAATAAATAAGTAAGGGCACAAGGTCATATTTTCTCCTTACGGATCTTGTACTGTTACTGACACGTGTTTACTTTGGCTATTGACGGGCTGTTAAAAATTCCATCCCAAAACGCTCCTGTTTTTTTTTCTTTTTTTCTTTTTTTTTATTGGTGATTTATGCAAAGTTTTATTATTTAATTGTGATTTATCACCAGTTTGTTTATGCTGTTTCATCGACATTTATCTGTCTTAATTTAGCGGTAAAAATGTTTTGTTACTAAGAAAGCAGGTCTAAAAATGTTATATTGTGATTCTAATCTACAGATTCTTTGATACAAATAACATTTAGCAATAATATATACTCACATTATGATTGTTAAATCCCTCTAAGTATTTGAACTGTATTTTCGCGTCACATGATTTCTAAGTTCAAAGACTCATGTAACAGATTTTTGTAATTCATTTTGAATGTTTTCATTGCATGAAATAAGAACATATGTAAAGTATTCAAAACTTTTCATACCGATGATTTCTTAGCTACTATATTAAAATCTTTAACAAAAAAAATTAATCAATTCTGTCGTACGCTTAGAGGCTTAATTCAGTATTTTACATAACATATTTATAGAAATTCTTCAGCAAAATCTATTTTATTCGTCCAAAATTAAGAAAACACTTTTCAAACAGATTAAGCCTGTGGCAGTCTTTGTTCTTCGAAATAAAATATTTTTTTTTAATCAATTCTTTAGATTTGTTGAGTGTAAAAATCCAGATTGAAGTTTATATCACAATGCGAGGAAATCAAACACATAAAAAAAAAAAAAAAAAAAAAAAACACTTCCTGTTTTACCTGGAGGCGTTGTAAATAAATTGCTAGACTTTTCAATGTAAATAAGCGTTACTTTTGCATCAAGATTTAAAACAATATTCTGAATTACCAAAAAAATATTTAGTAAGCGTCAGAATTTCATTAAAAATACTGAGAGTAGATAAATAAAGGTGTAAACCAAAATAAAAAAAAATACAAATAATGTAAGAAATGTTATGGTAAATAAATATTTATTATTGTACAGACTTTTAGATTTGTTTAAAATTAAAAACGCATTTTATTTTTAAACTTGAACAATATTTCATAATTCCCTCCCCCGTTAAAATTTTAAACTTTTTGAAGGTAGGGTCATTTTGAAATTCCAATATATTAAACATAAAAAAGAAAAATCAGAAAAGTAAAGATACTCTAAAATTTTCTGTAAAGAAATAATATTAAACATAACGAACAATTGCAAATTTTGTAATTCTTATTTTAAAATTAAAAGATTAGAACAAAATATCTACCAAAAATCCTCAATGCAACGTCTGTATCTAGTAAGGTTTGACATTATTTTTTAGAATTTCATCTAGTATAAATCGCAATCAATATGATGAGAAAACAAATTTCATGAAATCACTTTGCAATTTATACAAATATTTTTGACGCGGTTGTTTGTAAAAAAATAAAACACTTCATTCATACTGCTAAATAATTATTATATAATTTTATAATATAAGGTAAAACCAGGAGAGATGGCGCGGTTGGAGAGATTGCGCACATAGAGGTTCGGAGGGAAGGAGTTGTGTGAGCGCGCAGTGATTCCAGGTAGTCGTACAACAGTAATAGTGGAGTGTCTACTTGAAAACGCACGTTGATTGTTTTGAGCGTCTAAGATAAATCATTGCTATTTTGTTTTGTTTTCCCAAAGTAAGTGCTTGAATTTTCATAGCTATTCATCAGAATTTCTATACAATGTCAGTAGTACAAAATATTTTAAACTTAAACTTCTCATAACATCACATCATCTTAAACTCTCACATCATTTTAACTTCTTATAAGCTACTATTCTAGACTAACGATGTGAATATCAACGGTTCGTTTTAGTAGCGATCATGTTTATATAAAGGGCTGCGCAATCTCTCCTACCGAAATTGGAGAGTTTGCGCGTCTGCTACTTAGGAGAGATGGCGCATTGTTCCCATTAGTTTCCATGCTAGGAGAGATTACGCAGCTTATAGGTAAATTTGCATAAAAAAATGAAAAATGAAAATAGACTAATTTTAAGGTAAACGTGTTATCAAGTAACTTAATTTTATTTGTAATCTTATCTGGACTTCCTTTTTCTGATTCTTTATTTTTTTTTCCTTTAATTAAATTTTTATAATCGTTTTTAAAATTATTTCCTTTTTCTGATTTTTTAATCATTAGGTTGAAATATTCACTCCTAATACAATAATATTTGTTCACAAAAACCTTACAACAATGTCATTTAAGTGTAATTATTATTGTTAATAATTTAATTGTATTTATTATTATTAACAATCTCTCCTACCCATGTGCGCAATCAGACCAACCCTGTAAGGACAGATTGCGCAAAATAACTTTCTTGGTTTTATTACAACTGTTCTATTAAATTACAACATAACATTAAAATAGCAATAGAAATGCATAAAAAACAAATGAAGTAAAAATTATTCAGGGATAGTTTAGCAAAAAATTAATATTTAAATTTTTTATTGTTATTCTTTTGAATTGTGCGCAGACTCTCCTACCTTATGTGTATACAACTGAAAATAAGTAGCATTCAATAAAGTATAATACTGTTAGAATCTGTGTTTTTCTAAATTAAAATAAAGAACATGAAGCAGTAGGGAAAAAAATCTATAACCCCTATATTGACAAATAACATTTTGGAAGATCAGTTTTCACACAGGAATTAAATTTATTAATTCATTTAAAAAAATTATTTGAATGTATTATTGAATTTAATGTATACTTGCGTAGCCAGTTCATGAAACTGTAATAATGAATGTAAGTTAAATAGGCGAGAATATACCTTAACTGAGACTAGTTATATAATTAATATCAACTTAATATACTTACTATACTTACACACTTATTGTAATTTACTAGTTATTTCAATGTCAGATGGGAATTTTTTTTCAATCTAAAGGAAATTGCAGTGTAGAACAGTTATAAAAATACTAGTAGATATTCCTAGTAACCCAAAATATTTTTTAAATGTTGAAAATTAATGTGGAATAAATGTTGAAATGTTGAATCCATTTAAGTTTAATTTCCTATCCAAAAATGTTTTATAAATCTATTTCTAGTAAGCTATGATGCGTGCTCTAAAGTTCACGGATGTCAAGACCAGGATATTTCGCTAAGTGTCAATTGCGTTGGTACGACCCCTGTTGGCATTTAAGGATACTTCAAATTATATTAAAAGTTCATTGAACTGAACATGATTTTAGTACAGGGTGGTTTTAATATAAATATCTCGATTTGGAGTTGTCTGTAGCTCGAAGAAATGATCCGAATAAAAGCAAAATCGGTACACTTACTATTCGAGAAAGAGGAAGAAGAATGGAACAATTAAAAAAAATAATTGCAATAATCACCGACAGATGGCGCCACGGAGTGTGAAATGTAATGTGTAATACAAGAACAAAAAATTAAGGCATCAAACGGGATGGCACACCTAATTTATTGGAAAATGTCAGAGTGAACGTGGTTACGCTTACGCATGGCGGTGACGTTCATGTTCAGGTTCGACATGGTCATTGTGCTAGAGGACACCATCCAGGCGGTGCACGACGTGCTCAACTTGGGAATGTAGCGAATCAGGGGTGATGCGACACCTCCACGGTACACAATATCACACATTACATTTCACACTCAAAAGCGACATCTGTCGGCGATTATTACTATTAATTTTTTTTATTGTTCCATTCTTCTTACTCCTTCTCGAATAGTAAATCTACCGATTTTGGTTTCATTCCGGTTATTCCTTCAAACTACAGACAGCTCCAAATAAAGATACTTATATTATAACCACCCGGTATTTATGCAGAATTAGTTTCAGTGTTTTTTGAAAAGCATCATTTCTAATAAATTAGAGTATATGATTTCAGATTTCACATCGTGAATACGAAATTACATGTATTTCATGTTTTCGGTTACACATTAAAAACCTACTTTTTTAAAAATAAGAATATAATATATATATATGTGCAAGTATAAGTTTAAAATTATGTTACAAATTTTGAAAATAAAATATACTTAGCTATGTCATATCGACATCTAAAAGCTCAAATATGCTACGTCCATTTATTATTATTATTATTATTGCGAATTTTTTCGATTTCGGCAAAACTGGAATCGTTTCCAAATGTAAGGCAGCGAGAGTTGCAAATGGAGTTTGTAATAGCAAAATGTAAAAATAAGGAAAAATAAGTTATGGTATTTTCCAGCAATCCCTTCTTCGTTACTGCTCACTTGTACTATGTTCAAGTATACAAAAGTAATAAATGAAAATGTAACAGGGAGAGAGGGTCTGTAAAAAGTGGTATTCAAAGTTTTAAAACTGGGTTCAGGAGGCAATCCTGTCCCTGGGAAAAAAGCAAGTTCTTCCTTAGCGCATGTATGTGGTGGGTAAAATCTCAATCAAAAAATAAATTGATTTAATTTATATGGTATATACAATTGGTGAGCTGGGTGTCACTGGCTTGAACTTCGTGGAAACACACCATAGCTACCTGGTTGCACCTGAGCAACCGTTGAAAGATTCAGAATACATACGCGTCTCTATTCTCATAAAAAAAATAATAAGACACCAGTAATTTAGAGTATTATTAAACAAGACCCAGAAATCGAGAGCAGAAACGAAAAACACAATATGAAGTTTTAAAATGCTTGTAATTTCTTATGACATTGTGTGGTTACGTACAATTTGCACTTAAATCACCTTCATCTTGCATAAATGTCGTAAGTTGGTATTTTTATTATCATAATTTTTTCTCTATAATCCTCAGATCAAATGAACAAGCTGAAACCAGAAATTTTACTGACTAAAACGTAAGGTAATCTGCGGTGATGCTTATTTCAATTGATATACTTATTTGAATTGATATAAAATGATATACAATTTCATGATAATAAATCAGTTTATTAATAATAATATTAAAGTTCTCTAAACAAGTACAATTTATTTTTGTAACTAAAGGGATTATTTCAAATATGTTATATTTGAAACATACACATGTATTTTACTTAACACAAGAATCTCTTTGTGTTGAAAAATGTTTCAGTTAAAAGTTAAATTTTAAGCAAGTAATTTTTTACTATACTTTGCAAATAAATTATGTTTTGATGAATTTTACTAATTGTCTGAATTTTTGTATCAAGAAATTTTAATTATTAAATTACAATTAAGGGATAACTAAAAGCACATACGGGATATATTTTATAAATGACAAAATTTACATTTATGTGAAAAAGTTTATTAAAATGAAAACAACTATTGAAAATTCTCTGTTCAAAAACTAATTAATTACTAATGATGTGTATGTTAGATTATTATTTTAAGACTAAATTTGTGTAGTTCTTCCTAAGACGAAACCACAATTTTTTTTCACAGCATTTCCAAACTGTTCGTATCTTCTCCTAATTTGTTGATATATTAGCAACCTGTCAATAAAAGCATAGATGTTTTACGGACATTTTTGGAAATACTTATATAGATCGATATATAGAGGGAGATTATAAAAAAAATTATCCCGATATATGAGCCCATAACTGTCATATCGTTCACAGAAACTGAATGAAATTCTGGCCTAAAGTATTTTGAGGTATGCGCTCAAGAATCACGTGAAAAACAACAGTTAAATTCTAACAATTACTGTTACAGTGACAAAACTTCGAAAATTTCAAATGACAACACCTACTTTTTTTTATTAAAATGTGATCTTCGTAGTGAAAAACCATAAAAAGCGTTGGAACGGTACCTGTAGCACAAAAATCGCCGGTGCCAGATAGACTAAGAAGAAAAGTGAAAACAACCAATAAAGACAGAGAAGCAACAGAAAGTAAAACATTTTATTGTTCAGTGCTATCCACCATCTGCCGCATGTAAAGTGTCGTCATGTGTGAAATGGAAAATGTATGAAACACAAAAAATGTTTTGTTTTCTGTTGCTTCTCTGTCCTTATTGGTTGTTTTCACTATACTTCTTAGTCTGTCTAGCGCCGGCGATTTTCGTACTACAGAGGTATCGTTCCAACGCTTTTTATGGTTTTACACTATGAAGATCACATTCCAATAAAAAAAAAGTAGGTGTTGCCATTTGAAATTTTCGAAATTTTGTCACTGTAACCGTAACTGTTAGAATTTAACTGTTGTCTTTCATATGATTCTTTAGCGCATACCGCAAAATACTTTAAACCAAAGTTTCATTCAGTTTCTGTGAAAGGTATGATAGTTAAGGGCTCATATATCGGGACAGTTTTTTTTATAATCACCTTGTATATATATATATATATATATGTATAAATATATCGATTATCTATTTCTGACTTTAACGCGTTATTTAAACTTCTGTGACTGCTTGGTTTGAATATTTTGCCAGTCGTTCTTACATAATTTAATACATATACTTTAATGTTTTTTGGCAACACGTGTAGATTTATTAAAATATGCATGTTTTCCTGGGATTTTTTATGGGAAAATGACTCCTTATTTGAATTTTTTCATCTCTTATCTGTTATTTAATTAAATTTCTAAGATTTTTAATGTGCGTTTGAACAAATCGTGTATTAATTTCTTATTAAAGCTAGTACAAGAATGGAATAGAACATTTGATTTTGTAATCTGCCGTAATTTGGATCTATTGATTTGCCACAATTCCACAAATATTTCAATAATTATATATCTTCCATTTTCATTTATCTATTCTTTGTTACATATTTTTTCTTTTCTCTTCTTTTTCTGTACATTATTCAAAACTTTTATGAGTTAATATTTCAATGTATGATTTTTATTCCCCCATATGTGTATGATGCATCTGTGTTGTTCATAATATTCTTGTTAATTATTTAATTCAAATACGGAGTTTGCCAATGTTATATGGCAACATGTGAAGATTTGTCAAATCGTCCATATTTATCGGTGAATATTTATGAGGGAATGCTTCATCTTTTGAATCTTTTCATCTCTTATCTCTTATATCATTCATTGTCTAAGTTTTTTAATTTGTGTTTGTCACATATTCTATTATTTTAGCTTATTGTAGCTTGTACAACAATGAAAGAATAAATAAACACCAAAATAACTGTTATATGTTATGTATATATATATATTTAACATAAAAAACTAATATGCTATTATAAATGTAAAGACTTTTACAAAAATTGTTTCTTGCGTTTATAGGACACATTCAATCGATAGATTTTTCAGTTTTGTTCAGCATATGAGAAAAGCAAACTGGTTAAGAGTGTTTTACTGATGATATTTCTTCTTTAAAAAGTTCGCAAACAAATGCTTTTAAACCATTTTGAGAAATCTTTGTTTTGTTCAAAATATCTTTACATTTATTGTGCTTTTCTATCTGATCGAGAGAAAAATAATCTTTTTTTTTTTTTTTTTTTTTACTTTTTTATTAACCATTTCAGAACGAAAACAGGAGAAAAATTCAAACTTCAGAGATTTTCTAGACATTGAGAGAAGGATGTAAAAATAAAGTTTAAAACAGATAAATGAAAAAAATATTATATTTTCGAAGTGCAGAAACTACCTTCGAGATTTGGAATCTAGATATCTTGGATTTGAGTATTGAACACACGAAAGATAAGAATACATGGATATTACATTGCATAAAGTTTATTTCTTTTGAGTAAATTTAATAAATGTATCTTCTTTATTATCAGTGAGACGATGTTTGATTCGTTAAGAACCTCTCTAAAGGGATAATTATTCTAGTACTATATGGTCATAAATATTCTAGTACAAAAAATCGATTATGTTTTAAAAATGCGTTTGTGACAAAAGCGAGGGTAAACAATATTTAAAAAAATATTTTAAGAGCTTGGGAATAAAATCTGAAACTCTTCAGTTTATCGTACAAGGAATTTTGTAACATAAGAATTATCAAAATATTATGCACATGCTGTAATTAACACTTTCCAACCTAGTTGAAAAGCGTTTATGACTTCGGTTTGTCTGCCGTATGGCCGTCTGCCAAAACTCACATTTTGTCTATTACTTTTTGTGTATAAATTCTGTAGATCCTATACAGGGCAGCACAAAAGTTCACAAACACATTTCCGTTTATTGCCAGAAACTCCAGAAGGAGAATTTTAAACTGTGCTACGCGTTTCCTAACTAAACTAAAATTTAGCATCCTATGTAGCATATATACAAATCTGTAGATCATATACAGGGCTGAATAAAAGTATTCGGATATTTTTCCGAATATTGTATATGTTGGAAATTTCTTTAATTATGTTTTTAAATATGTTATGCGTTTTCCAAATTGTTTACTTAGATGTTATCTTTCAGCTTATTAAACGGTAATGATTTGTAAAATTATTTTGGAAGCGTTGGAAAGTCTTACATAATCTATGCTTGACGTATCATTTTTCGTTCTTGTTTTTTATTTATTTCGGATTTTGTAAATGCCAGTCAATCCGATTTCGAGTATATTGAGGACTAATCCATGCCTGCTCTATTAAAATAATGATTAGAAATCAGCGATTGCTCGACGGCATCGACAACTGTACAAGTTGTTAATAAAACCTGAGTTTATAAGAGTGGCGCATATTTTTTGTCTTTGTTAATTTTTTGTCTTTGTTAATTTTATGTTTTTTTAAAAGTTTGTCATTTAATTAATATTTTTAGGGGTATTTAAAACTGTTTATGACGTAATTTCTCTAATGTCATCAGTTTTCTAAAATTTACATTACTTGAATTATTGATTTTTCTTAATAATCTCCGAATGTTTTTTTTTTTTTTCATTAATATAATAAGTTCTTTGACTAAGTTTAAAATGTTTAAGTCATTTTGAATGGGTTTATGACATTATCATATTCCAATTGGGAGTAAAAACATTTAAAATATGAATCGGTTTAGATTTTATTTTCAAAATGCAGCTGAAACATTTCAATGTGAAATCTTGTAGGATTAGTGATCTGGGGAGAAAAATGTTCCACGGGAAATTTTCTAAAATGGAAACATTTCCAGAAAATTTTCCACTATGTTTTTCTGGAAAAAATTAAATATCAACCAGGCAATTTTTTTGTAAATTTTTTATAACACATATTTGAACTTTCCATATTTCCTTTTATTAGTCAATTTCTCTACCGTTTAAAGAAAAATTACAGGTTATAATTCTAACTTTGTAATCCACATGAATAAAATTATGTTTTAATCTATTTTACTTAAGATTTGTCACATTGTTTAATTTGCAACTCATAACAAGTCAATTCAGCCTTTCATAGTAAAATGAACCAAAAAATGAATCACCCATTTCTCTTGTTATTTTATATTTTGTCCAATATAGTACTTTATAATTGATTACTGAGATATTATATATGCATAATAGTTATTAAGGCTTTTCTCAAATCCAAAGGGGATAATTTCAGAAGACTTTTTTAATACATTATTGTTCAGAAACGCATGAAATGGACAGGTGTTGTTATTTAGAATCTTTGTAATTGAACAAAGTTTTCCATTTTTTGGTAAGGACAGAAGATCCTATAGAAAACACTGTCAAACTCGGCGTTTTGAATCGAATTCCCGATGCGTCTGCGCCTGAAATGATAAACACTTGTTGTCACGTGACACAAATTGCCTACAAATCGTTAAATAATTTATTTATCAAAAAATGGAAAACTCATTTCGATTGCAAATCACTTCAACAGTCAAATCTGTCAATTTTATACCTTTGCGTTTAAAAATGAGTCAGGAATTGTGTCAGAAAGTTTCGCGTTGTTCAGCAGATTATTTGAGAACCACCTTAAAGAAATATTGGTACTTCTCTATTATCCCGTCGACCACTTTTCATAACAAAAAACAATCGCCAAACTGTAACGCCAAATAAACGGGAGAACGTTGCCATTGGAATATCAAAATAAATATATAAAAATAATATAAGAATTTAAGGACACAATTGTTATTTTAATTATTAAATATCTAATAAATCAGTAAATCATAATGAAAAATACATGCAACTGTCGAATTAAAAACCACTTGATGACATAACAAACACGCATAATGCGTCTGACATCAAGTAAATGGGACTGCATGTTTGGCGTTTAATCTGACATTTTGGCGATAGTCTTTTTTTTTATGAAAAGTGGTCGACGGGATAATAGAGAAGTACCGAAATATCATATTTTAACTTTTCCACTTTATACATGATTAAAAACTTATAAATCACGATTTCAATGCTTTGCTAATTACTTAATTTTTTTGCTTTTTTTGCTTTTTTTTTTGAGGGGAAAACTCAAAACGGTATCGCATCCAGAGTTGATGAAAATACTCCAGTTTTAGGTAGCTTTCAATACAAAAAAGTATAAAGCTACCTATTGCAGCCGTTCGGAGGAAAGCAGTTCCGGAAAATTTCGATATATTTTCACCGATCATGACCCCCAGACCCCAAAACCACCCTCCGTTCAAATGTTGATTTATATATATAGATATATCCATATATATATCTGATGTATGTCATACGATAACTCTCGTTTTTATAAATCGATTTTGATGAAACTAATTGTGTGTATTAAGATCACCATTGTCTCGACCGAGTTCGTTGGCCAGCTTGGTCCGCCATTTTGTTTCAAGATGGTGGCCATTTAAAAATTTAAAACTAAAATAAATATACAAAAAAATTAAAAATTAAAATTTATTTTTTAATTACGTGTTAGGCCTTGATACAAGGATTCCAGAGCATTTTTTGGTTTACCTCTATCTTAAAAAATGGCTGAGATAGAGCAGTTTGAAATTCTAGGGTGGCTGACATTTTGAAACAAAACAGCACATTAACGGGATTACTCGCAAATTATTTTCTTTCATTGTTCTAATAAATTTCCCAATCATACGCATAAAACTATATATTCATATCCGTTAGCGCCAAAATTGGCAACATTGGCGACAAAATTGGCGACAAAATTAGCAAAATTTGTGACATTTGGCGAAATATCGCCAAATTTGGCAACCAAAATAAGTTTTTATAAATGAAGCCAATTTGGCTATTGCTCAATAATTTGGCGAAATTCTTGTTCAAATTCAGTATTAACGAATCTTTTGTAAATGTTTCTTTGCATTTTAACTTTCTGTTTTCGTGTAATATTAGCTAAAATTTTAAAACGAAGATATAGAAAGCTACTTTTTCCTCCCGGTACAGGCCGGAAGGACTTTTGTTTACTTGTAGCCTCTAGTGAACGAGAGTTTAATTTTACAATGCCTTGTAAATTTATTGGCTTAAAAAATTCCCAGAAAATTTTCTATTTCAAAATGTTCCGGAAAAAACACAACTCTATGTAAGTTATAATAGAAAACGTTCACAGCAAATATGGGATTTATTTATTAACAACGAAAATTAACAAACATCGCAATATTGTTTTCCGAACGATATCCACAACCGTATGAATCCTTTTCTCTCTATTCTAAAAAAAATAAGAAATGTTGCTGCTGCTGCGGTAATTGAAATTATTGTGACCTTTTTCACTTTCTCTTTTTTATAAACCAATTGTATATACAATCGTGAATTTTATAGAGCAAGTAATTTTATGATAAACAAGCTGAATCGAACAATTTTTAAATCGAAGAAATATTTTAAGAGCGAGTCAAGATAATTCAGTTAAATAATTTTTCTATGATGCATAGTTATTTAACCATTTTTTGCACGCACATAATTGACTATATTGTACTGTGTCTAATCTGTTTTCTTTTAAATTTGTCTAATTTATATGATTTTTTATTCAAAATTTGATTATCTAAATAGAGCTTTAATTCATGGTTTATATAGCCATTTTCAATTACTGTTTCCAAATTATAACAAGAACTAAAAATCATGCGTCAAGCATAGATTATGTAACACTTTCCAACGCTTCCAAAATAATTTTACAAATCATACCGATTAATAAGCTAAAAGATTACATGTGAGAAATCCGAATACTTTTATTCAGCCCTGTATAGGATCTATAGATTTGTATATATACTACATAGGATGCTAGATTTTAGTTCAGTTAGGAAACGCGTAGCGCAGTTCAAAATTCTCCGTCTGGAGTTAAATAATACGGAAATGTGTTCGCGAACTTTTGTGCTTCCCTTTATAGGATCTACAGAATTTATACACACCATGTAATAGACAAAAAGCGAGTTAAAATTAAAATCACGTTCAGTAACTTAAAACGCACTTCCAGGAATTATTGTTAACAGACAGTAGAGAATTCTTTTGTGTGTCCCTGTAAATGAACGATGACTGCTATACACACAATATACTGTAGTAAGCCTCTTGTAATGCACCTTAGTGATATATATAAATATCAATGCGTTTAAAATAGGGAAACATTATTTAAATAAACCGCAGACGATTTTTCTCCGTAGACGTAATGTAATGGAATTCTTTTGACTGTCCCTGTAAAGTAACTGTAAGTGCTATGCACACCCTATTCCATATTAAGCTTCTTCTAATGCACCTTAGTGATATATATAAATTTCAATGCGTTTAAAATAGTGAAACATTATTTAAATAAACCGCAAATGATTTTTCCCCATAGACCGCAATGTAACGGAATTCTTTTGAGTGTCCCTGTACAAAAACTACAATTGCTACACACTTCCGTTGAAATAGGGAACATGCTGTTTATAACGACTATAACATATAAAAGTTGCAGAGCAATCCGAGCATATTTACGGGAGTTAGAGCACGGACAGACGGCAGACGGCCAGACGGCCAGACGACAGACAAACCGAAGTCATAAACACTTTTCAACTAGGTTGGAAAGTGTTAAAAAGCGCAAAAAATAACATTTACAAAAGTTTTTTAGTTGAAAAATATACTTACACGTGAATATGAAAAAAGAAAGACAAATAACGTATCAAGCATAGATTATGAACCACTTTTCAACACATCTTGAAAACTGTAACGAAACGTCACTGTTAAATGAGATGAAAGATAATACACAAATAAACAGTTTAGAAAACACATAACACGTTTAAAGATCCATTTTGAGCAATTACTACTTTCATACATTCCAAAATTAGTCTAAAAACTTTGTGATTCCGTGTATATGATCTACAGATTTACATTTATACTACATAGCATGCCAAAATTTAGTTCAGATAAAAAATTCACTTTTAAAAATTTTCGGCAACAGATGGAAATGTACTCGAATTATTTTTTACAACTCTGTATTTTATCTACAGTCTTTTGTACACACCACGTATTAAGCTAAATTTAATTCAGGAAAAAAAAACGCATAACACTGCTTAAAACGCACTTTGTGTAATTACCAACCATAAATGGCAATGTATCTTTTAATATGCGCAGTCCGGTATATGAATTTATTTATATTCTAAAACTAAGTATACTAAATGTGGCTCAGCAGGTAAATGCATAACACATTTAACCTTTAAAGACACGGGCGGCATACTCTGTGCACCACCAATTTAAACAAGTTGGAAATTGTACGTCAAACGTGACAAACGAGGTGCGTTCGTACTGTAGATAGTTATATAAATATTCAGATCTTGATGATTTTTAATTGTGTGAAATGAATTATATCGTCTGCAGATTAATTTCTGTCATAAAATAAGTATCTCGGTCGCTTGACGATTCAACTTCGGAAGCTCCTATAACAAAAAAGCACCGATTTAAAAAAAAAATCGAATTTCTTAATAAATATTTTTATTAATATCTCGTAAAGTTTTGATTCAATTTTTATACAATTTGAAATGTCTCGACAAAATTCTGCAAAGATAATATATCTTAAATCTCAAACCATTCGGTTGGGTAGTTTTTGCGTTGTTATATGTGGACGGACGGACGGACGGACAGACAGTCGGACGGACGGACAGACAGACGGACGGACGGACGGACAGACGGACGAACCAAGCGACGACAATAGTTTCTACGTATTTATATAATTACGAACGCTCCTAAAAACAGTTGTGAATTCTAAAATAATTGCGTGATTAAAGACTCGTTTAATTACTTCGACCCTTTAATGTTCAACAAATGTTTAAATTTGAAATTCGCAATTTTATCCGCTCAATTTCTTTATTTTTAATTGGTAAGTCAACACGGGTGTTCGGAATATACCTCTCATTCAAATGCGTAATATATTCTATTTTTTTAATGACACTTTTTAACACTTTCAAACCTAGTTGAAAAGTGTTTATGACTTCGGTTTGTCGGACCGTTTGGCCGTCTGTCCGTGCTCTAACTCCCGTAAATATGCTCGGATTGCTCTGCAATTTTTATATGTTATTGTCTTTATCTATAGCATGTTCCCTATTTCTACGGAAGTGTGTAGCACTTATAGTTTTTTTACAGGAACACTCAAAAGAATTCCGTTACATTGCAGTCTATGGGGAAAAATTATTTGCGGTTTATTTAAATAAGTTTTCACTATTTTAAATGCATTGAAATTTAAATATATCACTAAGGTGAATTAGAAGAAGCTTGCTACAGAATATTGTGTGTATAGCGGTCACCGTTCATTTACAGGGACACACAAAAGAATTCAACAGTTAACAATAATTCCTGGAAGTGCGTTTTAAGTTACTGAACGCAATTTTAATTTTAACTCGCTTTTTGTATATTAAGCGGTGTGTATAAATTCTGTCGATCTTATACAGGGAAGCACAAAAGTTCGCGAACACATTTCCGTTCATTGACAGAAACTCCAGAAGGAGAATTTTAAACTGTGCTACGCGTTTCCTAACTAAACTAAAATTTAGCATCCTATGTAGTATATATACAAATCTATAGATCCTATACAGGGCTGAATAAAAGTATTCGGAAAAATATCCGAATATTGTATATGTTGGAAATTCCTGAAATTATGTTTTTAAATAGGTTATGCGTTTTCCAATTTGTTTACTTAGATGTTATCTTTTAGCTTATTAAACGGTATGATTTGTAAAATTATTTTGGAAGCGTTGGAAAGTGTTACATAATCTATGCTTGACGCATGATTTTTCGTTCTTGTTTTATAAATGTAATGTCTATAACTTTTATAACATTAGTAGACATTAGACACTATCCGTCTTTAGCATCGGCAGTCCATATTTGGGCTTTAAAAGGCATTTGCATATGGAGTAGTGCACCAGTGTCTATATGTTAATATAAAACGTCCGTTTTATATTAAATCTAATTCAATTAGTTTTTATTTTTAAGTGCGTTCTTAATTATATAAATACGTAGCACCTATTGCCGTCGTCTGCTCCGTCTGTCTGAATGTAATAGCGCAAAAAGTACCCAACCGAATGGTTTGCAATTTAATATAGATAATCGTTGCAGAATTTTGTCGAGTCATTTCAAATTTTATTGAAATCGAATCAAAACATAAAAGGATTATAGTAAAGTTTTTTTTTTTTTTTTTAATTCTGTTAAATCCTATCGTACGTAATCTATATAGTAAAAGCGCAAGTCATGTGACCGAGGAAAACAAACACGGGCAAACGACTTTTTTTTATATACCAGGCACCATTTTTATTCAAAATTACATTTTAAAATACAATTGCATAAAAGTTAATTTTTTAAAAGATCGTTCAATTTTTTTTTTTTTTTTTTTGCTTGAGAGATTCGTTACATTAAACAATTTATAGATTCTGAGATAACGTCAGTGGGTATTAGATTAACCAAATATCTCAATCCATTAGAGAAAATAAACACAGGATATTACTTCATTATGAGTCATAAAAATATATAAACCATGGAGGTAGCTTTTCACAAAGCAAGATCTCCATGGAGAATTTTGCAGCGCTGTCTGGCGTAGAAAAAAAATTCACATTTCTAAACGAGGCATACGTAATAAGAAAAAGAAAGACATGCTCAATTTGCTCATAGCAGACGATATAATTCATTTCACTGAAATAATAAGGCTGATTTTTTTACATTGTAAATCTAGTTAGAAAACGAACGCACTTCATATGTCACGTTTAACGTGCAATTTCCAACTTGTTTAACAATTCCATATTTATTACTTTTACACTACTACTAGACATTGCATTAAATAATTAGGTACTTACGTATTATCCGTGCCAGGAGATTGATCGCCAAAAATGGTTGCCAAGTACCAATCTTGTTTATCGTTGCCAATCATGTTTTCAAACGCAGTAATTTAACATTATCAAATAACATTGTTAAAAATGGTAATTAATATAAAATAAATAAAATGTAATATATGTTTATTAAATTTATAACATTGTTAAAAATAGTAAATAACATTATTTTAGTAAAATTAATAAATGGTAAATAACATAGTAAATAAGAAAGAATAATATTATATATTATTCCCAGGCATGTACCATGTAGCAAGAAAAAAATATATAAGGGTTACTATAATTAGTAATATTGGCACCATGCCTGGCGCAGTTGGCTTAAAACTGGCACGGATAATACGTAAGTACCAATAATTATATCATTCAAAGTTGTTATATAGGCTTTAAAAACTAATTGTGCATAGAGTGATCTACCTGTTTCTTTAAATATTAAACACTACCCATATGCTGTTCACGTCCAGAGTCAGTAATGCTTACGAATTCCTATGTGTAGCCTTGTTTATGACATACATAATTTATACACACTACGTACTATGGAATAAATGTAGTTACAATTAAAACGCAAACCTTTTTTGAAATTGTACGTCCAGCAATTATGACTCACTAGGGTATCCAACCCAGGATTTCCGAGTTACAGAATATAACAAAAATACCCTTTCTTTTTAACTTGCGTTCGTAATTATATAAATACGCAGCACCTATAGTCGTCGTTTGTCCTTCCGTCTGTCCGCATGTAACAGAGCAAAACCTACCCAAATCGAATAGTTTGAAATGTAATATATATTATCGCTGCAGAATGTTTTCGAGTCATTTCAAATTTTATGACAATCGAATTAAAACTTAAAAAGATATTAATAACAATTTTCTTTATTCTATTAAATCCTATTGTACGCAATCTATATAGTAAAAGCGCAAGTCATGTGACTGAGGAAAACAAATACGGGCAAACCACTTCTTTTTTCTTTTGCCAGGCGGCCATTTTTAGTCAAAAATTAAAAAAAAAATTGCATAAAAGTTACACTAAGGAATGTCGTTCAAAAAAATTGTTTGTTTGAGAAAAATATATAGATTCTGAGATAAAATCAGTAGAAATTAGGTTAACAGAAAAATATATCAATCCATTACAGTAAATACACACAGGAAATTCGTTCATCATGAGTCATAGAAATAATAAACCATGGAGGTAATCATTCGCAAAGCAAGATCTCCATGGTGAATTTTGCAGTGTAGAAAAAAAAAATTCGCATGTGTAAACGTGGCATACCTAACAAGAAAATAAAGCATGCTCATTTCTCTCACAGCAGACGATATAATTTATTTCACTGAAATAATAAACATGATTTTTTTACATTCTGAAACTAGTTATGAAACGAAACGAACGCACCTCATATGTTACTTTTAACATACAATTTCCAACTTGCTTTAAATTAAAAACTTTAATAGACATTTTACATTTAATATATTTGTTAGATTGTCCCCTTACAACCACAAAAATCATTTATATATGAAAAATAGTAATTATGTATTCAAATAAAATCTTTTAATTTTTTAAAAGCGATAATTTTCTGGAATATAGGTCGGAAACAAATGGTGAACTATTTATATTAAGTGCAAAGAGATTTATTTTTTTTAATAGTCTGCACGCGGTAGAGATACATTTAAACAAAATTCATGGTAGAAAATTATTTTAAAAACCCTAAAAAATGAGTAAAATTTGATAAAAAATGAGTAAAAATTGACTGTTTTCAAACGAATTGCAATACAGTTTTCGAAGAAATTGCATTTGAAAGTACATTTTTGCCTTATCCGATGGTATAACAATTGAAAATGTTCGATGAATAGAAGTTAAAAAAATTGCTGTAAATGCGAAATTTAATCGTCTGGCGTTGCCAACGTCAAAATGACGTCAGCGTTACGCACGGACACGTTTGTTATTTATAATTGCCGAAACGTCAGTGAAGGCTCACTGTGGAGTCGGGAAAAGTTTTTGGTTTCTGTCTGTCTGTTCCGCGATAACAACCGTAAAATACGTCGGAGTAGATTGATTTTTGGTAGGTATGTTGGAGAGATACCCGGAATTAACTGTATAGTTTTTAGTTAAATTTGGTTCATTCGTTCGAAAAATATAGAATATTTATTTTTAGGTCATAATGCTTTCCTATGGGAATGCAGACGATTTTCAAATTTCACTTTTTAAATGAAATGAAAATCACATATTTGAACAGGGGTTTAAAAGTAAACTCATGGATGTTAAATTTTCGATATGGGGGTCTTAAATATATCAATAGTTTCGAAAATGTTTCGATACATCTATTACAATTTACAAATTAATTGTTTTAATTATTGGAATTTTTTTTTGCAACTGATTTTTTTTTTTTTTTTGCAAAAATTTATTTTCCTATTTTTTACAAATTTTAAAATGCATTTCTTTTTCTTTCCTCTTTATTTTATTAGTTGCTTAACAACCATATTTCAAAGAATATAAAAATAATAAAATTCAAGTATCTCGCACTATTTCGCTGCAATATATTTTATTATCAAAATAACGTATATCCATAAGTTACTTTCGTACATGAGAGTTTATTATGAGAACTTATCCATCAGATGAAGGTCTTTCGTGGTTGGCAGGTAAGTAAATATTGCTGTTTGGGTATTTAGACATCATGAAATCCTTTTTCCAAACAGTTGCTTATCCTAATAAAATCACAGTGTAGAACGAAATCCAATATATACTTTAATTATTCAAACAATCAATAGGAAATCATGAATATAAATTTAATATGATTACGGGGGCTTCCGAGCGGCAGAGCTCCCTTGAAGGAATGTATTTTTTTATCTAAAAAATTATAAGAAGTTTTTAAGAATTTCAGAATATCATTGCATAAACCGTGATTAATTTAACGCTTCCGAAGTATTTTATATGCGTATAAATATGTATGTAATATCAAAAAATTAAATTCAGATTGTAAGATGCTAAAAAATATGAAAAGTGAGATTAAGAAACAATGACTTTCAGAGCTGACGTTGAGGCTCCTGATCTGCAGATTTCCTAGTTGCCGAAAGTCATTGAACTCTGACTGCGGAGACACGAAAAGTTATTGATTTCCGTCTGTTTGTCTGTTTGTTCCCAGATAACTGCCGCAAAAAGGGTCCGATTAGGTTGATTTTTGGTGGGCATGTTGGCGAGGTACCGGGAATTAGCTGTATAGTTTTTGGTTAAATTTAGTTCATTCGTTCGAAAAATATAGAACAGTTTATTTTAAGTCATAATGCTTTATAATGGGATATCAGACAATTTTTAAATTTTAACATTCATCTAATGGGAAATGATGCATTGGGATAATTGACATATTAAATTATGGAAGCTGAATTTTCGGAATGGAGATCTTAAATTAATACGATCGCTTTAAAATTTGCCAATAATGTCTCAGAATTTCAAAATTAATTGTATAAATTATTGAGAAATTTTACGCATCTATAGACGAGATATAAAAGGAAATTAATTTCTGTTCTTTTACAAAAAAGTCATGAATTTCTTTTTTTTTTCTTTCCTTAAATGGTTGCCTAGCAACGTATTTCTGTATTTCAAAGAATATATAAAAACAAGAACGAAAAATCATGCGTGAAGCATAGATTATGTAACACTTTTCAATGCTTCCAAAATAATTTTACAAATCATTACCGTTTAATAACCTGAAAGATGACATCTAAGTAAACAATTTGGAAAACGCATAACATATTTAAAAACGTAATTTCGAGAATTTCCAACATATACAATATTCGGAAAAATATCCGAATACTTTTATTCAGCCCTGTATATAATCTATAGATTTGTATATGTACTACATAGGATGCTAAATTTTAGTTTAGTTAGGAAAGGCGTAGCACAGTTTAAAATTCTGCTTCTGGAGTTTCTGTCAATAAACGGAAATATGTTCGTGAACTTTTGTGCTGCCCTGCATATGATCTGCAGAATTCATACACACCAAGTAATAGACAAAAAGTGAGTTAAATTTTAAATCACGTTCAGCAACTTAAAACGCACTTCCAGGATTTTATTGTTATGAGACAGTAGATAATTCTTTTGTGTGTCCCTGTAAATGAACGATGACTGCTATACACACAATATTCTGTAGTAAGCCTCTTGTAATGCACCTTAGTGATATATATAAATTCCAATGCGTTTAAAATTGTGAAACATTTTTTAATTAAACCGCAAACGATCAAACGATTTTTCTCCATAGACGTAATGTAACGGAATTCTTTTAACTGTCCCTGAAAAGTAACTATAAGTGCTATGCACACCCTATTCTATATTAAGCTTCTTGTAATGCACCTTAGTGATATATATCAATTTACATATGCTTATAATTGTGTAACGTTAAAATAAACCGTAAATCATTTTCCCCATATACCGTAATATAACGAAATTTATTTGAGTATCCCTGTAAAAAAACTATAAGTGCTACACACTTCAGTTGAAATAGAAAAAAACGTTCTATAGATAACGACAATAACATATAAAAATTGCAGGGCAATCCGAGCATATTTACGGGAGTTAGAGCACGGACAGAGGGCAGACGGGCAGACGGCCAGCCAAACCGAAGCCATAAACACAAAAACTAGGTTGGAAAGTGTTAAAATGGAAAATTCGAGTAAATCACATTACTTTGATGCAAAATTTTATTAACAAAATAGCTGACTTTCGGGAGATTTTAGATTTTAATATGGTTTTTAACACTTTCCAACCTAGCTGAAAAGTGTTTATGACTTCGGTTTGTCTGGCCGTATGGCCGTCTGCCGTCTGTCGTCTGCCGCCTGTCCGTGCTCTAACTCCCGTAAATATACTCGGATTGCCTTGCAATTTTTATATGTTATTGTTGTTATCTATAGCATGTACCCTATTTCAACTGAAGTGTGTAGCACTTATATTTTTTTACAGGGACACTCAAAAGAATTCCGTTACATTACGGTCTATGGGGAAAAATCATTTGCGGTTTATTTTAATGATGTTACACAATTTCAAACACATTGTAATTCATATGTATCACTAATACGTCTATGGAGAAAAATCGTTTGCGGTTTCATTAAATAATAATTCACTATTTTAAACGCATTGAAAATTATATATATCACTAAAGTGCATTACAAGAGGCTTACTACAGAATAGTGTGTGTATAGCAGTCATCATTCATTTACAGGGACCCACAAAAAAATTCTCTACTGTCTGTTAACAATAATTCCTGGAAGTGCGTTTTAAGTTACTGAACGCAATTTTAAATTTAACTCACTTTTTGTCTATTACTTGGAGTGTATAAATGCTGTAGATCACATACAGCGCAGCACAAAAGTTCGCGAACACATTTCCGTTTATTGACAGAAACTCCAGAAGGAGAATTTTAAACTGTGCTACGCGTTTCCTAACTAAACTAAAATTTAGCATCCTATGTAGTATATATACAAATCTATAGATCATATACAGGGCTGAATAAAAGTATTCGGATATTTTTCCGAATATTGTATATGTTAGAAATTCCTGAAATTACGTTTTTAAATATGTTAGGCGTTTTCCAAATTGTTCACTTAGATGTTATCTTTCAGCCTATTAAACGGTAATGATTTGTAAAATTATTTTGGAAGCGTTGGAAAGTTTTACATAATCTATGCTTGACGCAGGATTTTCCGTTCTTGTTTTTAATGAAATAGATGAGAGTTTATTTTAACTACTGAAGAGAGATTACCAAATCGGTGTTCCAAACGAAAATTATAAAAACGTTGAATTTGTAAATTGAATATAAGCATCATAAAAGGAATTTGAATTTGTATAAGTATATTTAGTACTCAAAATTCTATCAAGTTTAGCAACATATTATGATTCTTAGTGGTTTAAAACTAAGTGTTCATTTAAGGATAGTATACAATCTCCTGTGCAAGGAGATGGTTAATCTAATGAAATTACAACAGTAATTGTATTCAGACATATACTCGAACTAGCACAATTACTGGAAATTGAGAACATAAAATTAAAGCGACAATGGAGGGTTCAGGGGGCCTTATTCTGAAAAAATACGATAAAAAGTAGTTTATTACATCATTGCATAAAATTGTGTATAATGTGATACTTCTAAATTTTCCGGAAGTTCAGACAAATTTTATATGCTTATAAATGTATAAATAACTTAACAAAATTGAATTTTACGATATGAAATATTATGCAGATTATAATAAAAATTAGTGAGATTAATGAACAATGATATGTAGGTCTGACGTTGAGGCCTCTGATCTGTAGATTTACTAGTATAAATAGATAGACAAAAACCGAAATCTTTTATGTCTCCCTATAAATGAACGATTAATGTAATGCACACCAACATTAATTTACTTATTAGACACATAATATGCTTATTATAGATACATTTCCGTAAGCATATATCTAATATTTTGATTTTCATGAGCTTTTATAACGTTAATTTGAATTAATTTTAATGTATTACTCTATTGTTTAATGTATTGATCAATGAATAAATTTGAATGATGCTTAATCAATTCTGTATTCAAAAACTTTCAAATAAAACTAAAATTTATTTTAGGAATTATTTAATTTTCTACGTTACTTTTAATCGAAAGATATCGATGTTTAAATATTAAATAAATATTTCGAAACTAAATAAAAATTCTCAATATGTTTTGAAACCCGATAAATTGCGAAACATTTCTTTTAAATTATGAAGACAAATAAATATTAAATGAAATCATATATCATTTTTAGAGTAGAAAAGATTCAATGAAAGAAATATAATAAAATAAAACTTTGTGCTAAATCTGAACGTAATAAATTGCTTCGATGAAAAAATATCAATTTTATAAATCTTTTATTCCAAAAGAACAAACAATGAAATTTAAAGAAACGAAAATCAATCTTATCCTTTTGGTATGATAAATCAAAATAAAATGATTGATTTAGATAAAATTGCACAACGAAACAAGATAATTAAAAGATTTAGACTGAATGAAATTTTAGAAAATTAAATTAAAGAATATTTCGAAAGGGATTTTGATTGTGAAATAAACATTGATTTTTAAGCACACGTGAAGATAAAATTTCTTTATTTTCTTTTCAGTCGCTAAATCTTAATTAGTGTGTATTTCGTTTTTCTTGTTTTAAGTACATGTTTTTAGAATTTTAATTTTTAAAATGTAAGATAAAAACTTTATTAGAATAAAAACCTTCTTTTACAGTATTTTTTTATATTGGTTAGTTCTATATAGATTCCAATTGCTCTGATTTTTTTATCAGCACTATTTCCAAATTAAAATCACTTTGTTTTTTAATCGGACATTTCTACTATTAAATAATAGAAATGTCCGATTAAAAAAAGAAGATTAAAAAGTACCGATTAAAAGGTAGATTAAAAGGTCCGATTAAAAAGTAGTAGAATTACTACTTTTTTTATTTTCTATCCGGAAATAGTACACCGTGTCCCAAAAGTTTAGACAATCAATAAAATTTGCATTAACATAAAAAGTAATAAGGTACAATTAGAATTCGTGAGATAGATAATAAATAAAAGCAGTTTTGCTGATATACAAATATGAATTATGATCAAAGGTTTGAAATTATAAAATATACATTAAATTATATAACAATGTGCTGTCCCAAAAGTATAGACACCTGTATTTTTTTTAGATTTTACATTTATAAAAGTAACTAAAAACTTACTTTTAATATTTAATTGTATTGCCACGATGCTTTATAACATCAAATACACGTTGTTCCATAGAATTAACATAGAAGGAGGTATTTCATACCACTCTTTGTCAATAGCAATTTTTAAGTAATTTACACATGTATATTGCTTTTCATTTTCATATATTTTACGAGATAAGATCCCCCATATGTTCTCCATGGGATTCAAATCTGGACTAAGTGCTGGTAAGTCTAATAGTGTGATATTGTTTTGCCTAAACCATGTTTTAGATGATGTGGAGGTATGGATGAATGCCCCATCTTGTTGGAAAACACAGTCCGGTCCTGTTAGCAAATCCATAATTGGCAGTAAATTGGTACATAAAATATCCTGATAATTCTTTGATTTCATTTTTCTGTCCATAAATCTTAGAAATGTTTGTTCGTTGAAAGAAAACTCACCCCCAGATCATTACTGATCCTCCGAATTGTTGCCTGCTGAAACAGTTCTTGGGTTATTTTCTTAAGTCATGCCAGTAAAATTTATGACCATCAGGGCCGTCTAAATTCCATTTCTTTTAATCACTGAAGATGACAGAAATCAATTTTCCACCTTATGACATATGCTTTCTAGCCCGCTTTCGACGTGCATCTTTATGTCTGCTTCTGTCTTAAAAGTATAGACACAATACAGCATTACACGTTTTCTTTTACATTTTTGTTCACAAATAAAATATTTTTATTTTCGTCTGCTTCTATAAATGCAGAATATTTTTTCCCTTTAATTGAAATATCGTCTGCTGTATTTTTAGCATAATAATTTATTGAAATGATGAGTTCAATGTATATGAGTTCAATGTATTGATTTGTTTGTGATTCGGAAAATACATTTCCTGCATATTCTGATAAAAATGCCACATTCTAAAGAAATTTCTAAAGATGAAATTATTAAGATTTTACATTTAAAAGCACAAGGACAAAATCCTGTACAAATATCGAGACGAATAAAGAGATCCTTGAGCAGTATTTATAGAGTTTTGAGATCAGGTGGGACATGGAATGCTAAAAAGCGAGTCGGAAGACCAAAGAAAACAATGTTACGTGATGATAGAATGTTATTAAAAATGGCTTCAGTTGATAATTTATCTGTGCGTGAAATTGCATCAATTTCTAGAATTTCAAAAAGTACTGTACATAGAAGAATTAAAGCTTCAGCAAATATTGTTTACAAGAGAATGAAAGATTCGACCAGCACGAGATGGCGGCTCAGAAAGTCGCTTGCGAGAAGAGTTCATTTTCTCACAGGTTCGGACGGTGGAAGAGCAAATATTTAGGGTTGTAACATATTTGAGCGTTCCTGCCTTTGGCGATATACATTTCCATCTCTGTTTCTTTCTCGTCTGTCCTGTCATTGAGATCCTTTCTTTTGTCCTAGACGGTTGTTATTCTCGCGCTCTTGATTATTATTATCATTATTCTCTATTTAAACTGTTCTTTTCAGAACAACACAAAATGTCTGATAAAGAGAAAACTTTGCGTTCTGAAGAACGTAACATTGTTAATAATGTGCTTATTTTTTTTATGTAGATTTCGTAAGAAATACTACCTATTACATTCTCCCCTAAGTTGGAATTTTTGAAAAAAATTTGCAGATCTACGCCAATCATGACTCCCAGAACCCAAAACCACCCCCAGTTCAAAACTTATCTATCAATCTATCTATCTATGTCACTTTTTTATGGACACGATAACTGCAACAATTCTGCACAAATCTCTTCCAAACTGATACATAAAATCAAGGGGCATAAAATCTCGGTCAAGTTCGTTAATTGGCAAAATCGAACCAGGGGAGGGGGAATGGGGGGGGGGGGGGGGCTTTTTGTGAAAACAGAAAAAAACCCATAATTTCTTAATTATGATACGTATCGAATCCGTTTAAAGTTATCATTACTTCTAGGAAAAAGCCGAAAATTTATGGATGACAGATTTTTGATATCATTAAAAATGGCCCCAAGGGGGGGGGAAGGGGGCTTTCAGAAGAAAAAAATTCATAACTTCGTCAATTCCCAAGATATCAAATCCGCTTAAATTTAGTATAAATCTTCTTAATATTATCTACAATTTTTATACTGACAAGTTTTTTATAGAACCAACTCTTACGGTAAAAAAAGTAAAAACAAAAAATCCTTGGTGGCTCCGCCTACAGACAGAGGTATATTTCGAAGTGGGTTGTCCCAACTGCCACATCCTGGCAAATAGGTCTTTCTGCTGCAATTCCCAATAAACAGGTGCCCCACGGTCTGCGTCTTCGAAATCTAGCTGTGCCTGTAGGCCGAGCCGTCAGGGATTTTTTTTTTTTGTAAATGAAGCAAAATCTTCGCCTATTTCTATTCCGATTCAGAGAGCACAGGACAATTAACATTCTACAACATTTAATTAACAAAATTCCATTTAATAAAACAGGCTCCTTCACAAAATTCCTCTTGATAAAATAGGTACATTCACAAAATTCCATTTCCTTAAAACATATAATTCTCCCGTAATTATTTTAATTTTGTTAAGTTTTAAAATGTGTAATTTGCAAAGAAAAAAATTCATCAGAAAAGAAAACTTTAGCAGAAGGACTTAAAGAAGTTATTATTATTAAATGCTTGGTTTGAATTAGAGTAGCTGGATTGCATCTTTCGTAACAAAATGTTATTTTTCACAAAAATATAACAAATTTCACAAAAGATATCAGAAAAATAACTTTTACTTTTCAAAAAATAAGCTCCAAGGGGAAAAAAAAACCTACATCGACTCCTGAACGTATATGATTTATGTAAAATGATTTTAAATTAGATTGAAATACAAGTTTTGAGAATTTTTTAGGTTGATTGGTTGGTTATTTGTTACGGCCGATTAGCTGCGCTAGGGATGTAGGCCGGTGAGGAGAATGTCCTCCGTGAAGGTCTTTCTAAGGGATCCTAACCCATAAGCAAGGTTCGAAGAAAACCACGGAAAACTCCAAACGGCTAGGCCGACGAGCGCGACAGGGGTTTGAACCCATCACCTCCCGTCTACCAGCTTTGAGAGCAGAACCTCTCAGCCACTGGTGGGACAATGTTTCCAGGTATCGCATATTTGTATTTTAATATAAGTGTATATAAAATCTAGTTAAAATATTCTGAGAAAATAATTTATAAAAACAATTTTTTTTTAAATATGATTTAACCGAGAGATCTTACTGACCAAAATATCATGAATATTTTATATAACACCGAAACATTATACAAATATCTGCATCGCAACTTAATATTTAATAATACATAATATTCAATTGCCTTTAATGTTTCGGTGTGTGAAAAAGTTTTCAAACTTCTATTTGAAAAAAAAAAGAAATATATATATAAAGATATAACATTATGCGAAAAGTATCTTGAATAAGAAAGCACATTTGACTGAAAATTTTTATTTATTGCTTATGGATTAGCTTGTATATTTAATTCACATGGTCTCTCACTCTGTAAAAACTGTCCTTACCTAAAATACCCTAACAAAAAATTTTCTCAACAATGAATTCACCCAATAAAAATTCACTACTTCCTATTTTCCAAACATTTTTTGGCATATCACAATGATAAAGAATTTCGAATTTGTATTTTTGTATAACGCATATGCATGTAATCTTATTTTCATTCTACATCAAAAGGCGCTAACTAGCCAGATATGGTAATCCGAGATCAAATAACTTGGTCCTGAAGTTCCTCCTCTCAATCCTCCTTCTTTCGCTAAATCAGTCAAATAGACCCCTCTGGCACCACGTGACTTTTACGTCATACCCGCCTTCTGCTCGCGGTCGCTCTTTATATAATTTAATGTATATTTTATAATTTCAAACTTTTGACCATAATTTATATGTGTATATCAGCAAAACTGCTTTTATTTAATACCTATCTCAGGCATTTTAATTGTACCTTATTACTTTTTATGTTAATGCAAATTTCATTGATTGTCTAAACTTTTGAGACACGGTGTAGTAACAAAAATCTTAGCTATTTTTAGATATGGTTCTAACATAATTAAACTCTAAATAAATGGACTAAAGTAATCTAAACGCAATTCGGATATACAAAAATCAAAATAAAAGTGGAAGGAATAAAAACTTCCGGGAAACAATTCTGTTTAATTAACACATAATGTAAAGCCAGGAGAGATGGCGCGGTCGGAGAGATTGCGCACATAGAGGTTCGGGGGGAAGGAGTAGAGCAAGTGCGCCGCGACTTCAGGTAGTTGTACGGCAGTAGTAGTGGAGTGTCTACTTGAAAGTGCACGTTGATTGTTTTGAGCGTCTAAGATAAAGCATTGCTATTTTGTTTTGTTTTCCGAAAGTAAGTGCTTGAATTTTCATATCTATTCGTCAGAATTTCTATACAATGTCAGTAGTACATAATATTTTAAACTTAAACGATTTCTCATAAGCTACTAATCTAGAATAACAGTGTTAACATCAACGGTTCGTTTTACCTATGTCAGTGCCTTTATTAGGCTATGTTTAAATAAAAGGCCGCGCAATCTCTCCTACCGAAATTGGAGAGTTTGCGCATCTGCTACATAGGAAAAATGGCGCATTTTCCCATTAATTTCCATGTTAGGAGAGATTACGCAGCTAATTGGTAAATTTGCATAAAAAGAAAGTAAAAATTAAAATGGACTAATTTTAAATTAAACGTGTTATCAAGTAACTTAATGTTATTTTGTAATCTTATCTGGACTTTAATTTTCTGATTCTTTATTTCATTTTCCTTTAATTAATATTTTTTAATCGTTTTTAAAATTGTTACCTTTTTCTGATTCTTTAATCATCAGATTGAAATATTCACTCCTAATACAATAATATTTGTTCACAAAAATCTTACAACAATGCCATTTAAGTGTAATTATTATTGTTAACAATTTAATTGTAGTTATTATTAGTAACCATCTCTCCAACCCATGTGCGCAATCAAACCAAACCTGTAAGGACAGATTGCGAAAAATAACTTTCTTGGTTTTATCACAACTGTTCTATTACATTACAACACAACAACAAAATAGCAATGGAAATACATAAAAAACAAATAAAGTAAAAATTATTCATGGATAGTTTAGCAAAATATTAATATTTATATTTTTTATTGTTATTCTTTTGAATTGTTCGCAGACTCTCCTAGCTTTTCCTTAGGCTTTATATATGTTGAAAAAAG
This sequence comes from Maratus michaelseni, assembly GCA_963931845.1. Taxonomy (NCBI): domain Eukaryota; kingdom Metazoa; phylum Arthropoda; class Arachnida; order Araneae; family Salticidae; genus Maratus; species Maratus michaelseni. The sequence goes on along the minus strand of OZ007596.1, from coordinate 124,396,433 downwards.
ACCACCTTCACAAAAAGAATACAAAATTAATATTCATATATACTCTTGAAGGCAATTTTTGATTATGTACAATAAAGTTGATTCTAGTCTCTAAAATTTAAAATTGAATGTATATGTTGTATATTCCTATAAATGAATTATTTGGATTTTCTTAAAATGTAATTATAAAGAAATAGAGTTACCTCTGAAAATGGTTAAGTACCTATTCAAAATTATCCAAATGTAGACGTAAAAAAATCCAAACAAACTCAAATTTTAATGTTTATTTAATTAAGAATTAAATATATATATATATATATATCGATACCGGGTGATCCAAAAGTTCGTTAAAACTTTAAAAATTCATAAAAATGGAAGAAATTATGATAAAGAAGTAAGGTTTGCAAAAAAAGAGCTCAGAAGGCAATAGGATTTTCTTTTAGCAGCAAAACATTTTTATTTAAAAACATCACTGCTAGAGGGCACTGACGACCCGAAACACAATGAACAGGACAATAGTACGCTCAATCCATTTATTCTTACAATAACAATTGTTCAACATGACCTACAGAACATTGTACGACACAATTAAGAAGACTCACAACGCCCGTTACAGCTGAATGCAACATTTCGGAATGAATTGCAGAAACCTCACGACAGATAGAATCTCAATAGAACGCTCGATATTTAGTCTTTGCAAGCCCTGCTTGGCAAGTTTATAAAAAAAAAAAAACTACACATTTGAAAAAAGCACCCCTCATGCCGGCATGCTGAAATTATTATACCTCTGGGCTTTGTAAAAGCCCGAGATTTGACATTTCATTAGTATTAGATGAAATTTCAAATTAAGTATAATTTTTAGTACAAGTAAACAATTAAATTTGACATAACAATTAAACTTTTGGAAGGAAATATTTGAAAAATAAAAGACTAAACGAGTCATAACAGAATAAACATTTCTTTCCACAAGCAACAGATGGAATGACATTAAATTTTTATGTAAGAATGATAACATTCTGAAAGCGAATGAGAAATCCTCGTGCGATCTTTTATTGTAGAATTAATTTGCATAATTCTGTTGAATCTATCGCATGTTACGCCATCTACAGGTGACTTTTTTAACTAAAAAAATGTTTGTCGCTAAAACGTATGCGACTACCTTGTTTGCCCTTTCTTGCAAACCGCACTTCTTTATCATAATGTTTTCCTTTTTGATGAATTAGTTATAAGAAAGTTTTAACAAACTTTTGGTTCACCCGGTATATATAGGAACAAACAGGTATTTTTCAAATTTCAATATATAACATTTTTGAAAATGAATTTGTGTAAATATTTTTCATAAAAAATATCGAGCAGGTTTTATTTTGTGGGAAATGTTTTATGTTATTTATGAATTTGCAATTCAGTAAGTGAGTGTTGGCTAGCAGTTATGTATGTCACAAAATATATTTTAAATATATTTTTTTATTTTTTCCGGCAATGACAGACATTATTCAAATATAAAAATATGTCATGTTTGCAGTTTTGTAGCATAAGTGTCTATGAAAGGACTCAAACGGTTGTCAAATGATCTTAGTTCTATTTTGCTGACAACTGCTATAAATGTTTGTCCCCACTATTTCTGAATTACAATCGCCGCTCTTTTTTAATCGCAGATTTCTGATATTAAGAATAGGTCTCTGCGCTATTTTTTGATTTACTATTCGAAAGTAATGTCAAAATATTTTAATTTTTTTAATTTTTATGTATTGCTGCCATTAATCACATATGTAAAATTTAAAAATTTCGACCAATGGGTAAAATTTGTTTTGGATATTTTTGTGTAAACGCGTTCTCCAGATTCTCACAATTGTGCGTCAACAAACCACCTATTCGGACGTCCCATTAGTTTTTGCTAAGTGTGTCCGAATCTGGGTCTCTTAAGGAACCTGGTTTCTGCGGTTAAGTCGAGGAGTAATAAGATAATAAGTATCTAAGATTGTCTAGCTGGTATAAATACTTTCGTAAAAGTTGGATTCAGTGGATTTGGTCGTAACTATGCCCTTTGCAGAGTATCAGACTGGAGTTTCATTGCTTCCGGTTTTTGAAGGCAGAAATCTGCCTCTTGTTCAATAGCTGATGTCTATTTTCGCTTTTGAAGTTGAGTCTTCTATCGAGAGCTTCGAGAATGTGTTCAGGTGTTAAAAGTGTGTATATCTAATAAAGAAAGTTGAAATCCACGGCGATACCTTCTTAAATGCTATTACGGTATTGTAAAGTGTCATTCTTAGTATTTTCAATGTTATTTTAAAGTGTTATCCATAGTATTTATAGTAATCTGAGGTAACCTTTTCCGGTAGGTGATCAAAGTAGCTATTTAGCTTTATGTTAGTGTTTGAAATTACTGAATCTCCTGAGGAATACTATTCCACCCACTCAATGCTTATTGTTTCAAGCTGAATTTCAATCATCGTTAGTTTAAAAGTGCTTGACGCACTGTCACCGACTTTACTTATTGTTTTTAATAAATCATTGTTGTTGTTAATTTCTGTTCTATGGTTACCCAGTTAGAAAAAGTTTGCAAAAAAGGGGTAAAGAAAAGGTGCACAAAATCTGAACGTATTTGACACTTCTGATTATGCATAAAAAGTGCAAACTGAATTGTGCATAAAAAGTGCATAAATTGGATCTTACACCAAAGAGGCCCTAATTTAATTGTGTTTAAAAGTGCCAGTGCTGTCATATATGTAGCTTTCCAGAAGCATCTTTGTTTGTTCATACGGGAAAATTATCTCGTTTTTCCCTAAGATCGGATCGAATAGACAGTCTGGTGCTTGGGAGTCCAGCACGGTACCGGTCTTGCCATTGGAATCGTGTTTGGATGTGATTTAAAATGAGTGTAATGAATAATGAGGTTAATTTTGATGTGGATTGATAATGTTATAGGGACTATGGTAAATTTATCGGTGCTGTTATAATTCTTCTAAGTATCAATTTATGAGGTCTATTTATTACTGGGGTTTTTCTATGGCTAATGAATAAATAGAATGTGGCATCATTAATACCAGCGGGAAAGACCGAGCTATACTCGGTTAAAATAAGCTTTGAGTTAAACTCATTAATACAATAAAATCTCCGTACAACATATAAACATCTGTTATATATATCCTGATTAGTTGAATTGTTTTCGAGAACGTGATAATGAGCGCTGATTGATGGAATCATGTATCTCGAATCCTATTGAGAATGTCTAGAAAATTCCTTCAGCTTCTAAAATTCAATTCTTTCGCCAAATGTCGCCAATAATTTGGCAAAAATTCGAAAACATGGCGACATACTTTCATCTTGTGTCAAGCATATGTTTTAGCATTGCTAATCTTGAAAGTCGATTTACAGCTATATCTAGTCAATATCGCCAACATTTCTCCAAAATACTTCCGAAATGTTGCCAACTTTGAGACTCTGTTTACTGCCAAATGTTCATCAACTTAATAACTGTTTCAGCCTTCCTGAATTCAAATTGAAATGCATTGACCCGTAGTGATAAGACCCACTAATCGAATTTTCTCGAACATGTGACCTAGACTTATGGTCTTCTTCTACTAGAAAACGGTAGGATGAAAAATTGCGTAAAAATCGTTTCAGCCGTTTTTTACATTTAACTAGCTTGACCCTGACCCATAATAACCCACTAATCAAATTTTCTCGAACATGTGACCTAGTTCAATGGTCTTCTTGTAATCCAAAAGTGTAGATTGCAAAATTTAGTCAAAACCGTTAATGCCATTTTTAGATAAAATTAGCTTGACCCAAAATGACCCAAAATTACCCACTAATAACATTTTCTCTAACATGTGACCTAGCCCAATGATCTTGTCGTGCCTGAAAACGGTAGGATACAAAATTCGGTTAAAATTGTTTGAACCGTTTTTTAGATACACTTAGCTTCTCCCTGAGCCATAATGACCCACTAATCAATTTTTCTCGAACATCTGACCTAACCCAGTCGTCTTTTTGTGCTCGAAAACGGTAAGATACTAAATTTTGTAAAAATCGTCTCAACCGTTTTTTACATAAAATTAGCTTGACCCTGACTCTGGCCCATAGTTACCCAGAATAACTCACTTATAAAAATTTCTTGAACATGTGATCTATTCCAATAATCTTCGTTTAATCCAAAGTGGTAGGATACAAAATTTAGTCAAAATCGTTAGAGCCGTTTTTAGATAAAGTTAGCTTGACCCGTAGTGATCCAAAAATGACCCACTAATCGAATTTTTTGAACAGGTGAATCCAACCCAATGGTCTTCTCGTAATCTAAAACGAAATGATACAAAATTTAGTCAGAATCGTTAGAGCCATTTTTTAGATACAATTAGCTCGACCCGCAGTGACCCAAAATGACCCACTAATAAAATTTTCTCAAACATATGTCCTAGACCAATGATCTGCTAGTGTCCGAAAACGACAAGATACATTTTTTTTAATCGTTTGACTCGTTTTTTAGATATAATTAGCTTGACCCTGCCCATAGTGACCCAAAATGACCCACTAATCGAATTTCCTCGGTTATTTGTACTAGCCCTATAGCCTTTTCGTTCTCGAATACGATAGGATACAAAATTTCGTCAAAATCGTTAGAGCCGTTTCTAAGATAAAATTTCAATGCACACAGAGACAGATAGACACACAAGATTTGCTCATGTATGATAATTCATCAGACACATTTTCTTTGCTTAACGAATGGTAAAATTATGGTCTGATTAATTTGTTGCTGAGAAATTAGAAATTTTGAAGAAATTTTTGGGTCATTTTATCAATTTGAGATTGTGGTTGGCATTGTTCTATAGTATTTATAGATGGGGGAATCAATTATGCGTATTTTCAATTAGTTTGTTAAGAATATATTTCTTAAGGGGACCATGGACCTTTATTTGATCAAAAATCGCCCCAAAAATCTAAATTTATTTTTATGTGTATTATTATTCTTCAGTTTGTACTGAACCATTTGAGAAAAACTTCATGCAGCTGCGATAATTTTTCGCATAGTTACAAGCGTTTGAATTATGTACACAATGAATTTTTCGGTGCTTTAGTAAACTTTATACATGTTATTTTTTTCAATACAGATTTTACACGTTCTTTAAATTTTTGAAATGCTCCATGCATCTTAATTTTAGTTCAAAATTCATGAAATTGATAAGGACGAATCCTGATACTGTTTACACAGAAACTGTGTAGGCATTTTATAATTAGACTTCGTTAAGATAATTAAATTTGATTTATAACTTATTAAAATGCTAATTTTGATGAAAATCGGAATGGAATTTAGAAAAAATCTCTCAAAAATTAACTATTTGGGGGATTAAAAAACTGATTCACAAATTTGTCTGTAATATAGTTTTAAGTGATCAAAATGCTAAATCGGGGAAATATCTTAAAAATTAAGACGCACGGAGCATTTTAAAATTTGGTTTTTAAATTTAATTTTTTTTAAGAAATCTTAAAATTATATTAAGATTAGGAAATTTCCTTAAGGTATTCTATATACTTATGGTGAAATCTATATATGGACAAAATTTCATAAATCTATGATAATAAAATAATTCAATTTTAACGTCCACCGTCCCCTTAAATAAAAAAGAGCTTCTTGAATTTTGAAATCGAATTGCCTAAAATTTAATTTTCCCGATTATAAAAAACATAGTAAATTTATTATTTTTGAGTAAATTAAAATAGTTAAAATGAAAGTACAACTAGGAATTTTTCGTTGTGAAGGGGGAATTTTACCTTTAATCTCCCACAGAAATTAAATTTCTGTTATTTTTTATACTTATATGTTAAGAATTTATAACAAACGGTTGCTTCAAGCCAGTGTTTAATTCAGGCAGTGGCAGCCCTGTAGGAACATCTCAAATCTCACCACAGATTTTGAAATTTTATATGTTTTTTCTCCTATTTAAAAAATTTATTTTGCTCGAGAAAATTGTAATAATGAAACACGAAGAGAAACTACAGCTAAGAATTATCCGTTGCTAAGGAGGGTTCCCCCCCCCCTAAATCACCCATGGAAATTAATTTTTAGCAATTTTTTTATGTTTTCATATTTAAAGTCATCCAAAAAGGGTGGTTCACGGCAATGTTGAATTCAGGCTGCGTTGTCCGGGTGGGGACATAACCTTCTCCCCGGATTTTGAAATTTAATAAAGTAAATTTTCTTTTTCTCCGTAATAACGCAGTAAATTTGTTCATTTCGAGTAATAATTTAATAATAAGAGAAAGTACATCTAAGAATTTTTCGTTTGGAGGCATTCTTTTGACCCTAAATCCCCCATGAAAATTAATTTTTAGCAATTTTTTTATGTTTTTATATTTAAAGTCATCCAAAAAGTGTGGTTCACGTCAATGTTGAATTCAGGCTGCGTTGTCCCGGTGGGGACATAACCTTCTCCCTGGATTTTGAAATTTAATAAAGTAAATTTTCTTTTTCTCCGTAATAACGCAGTAAATTTGTTCATTTCGAGTAATAATTTAATAATAAGAGAAAGTACATCTAAGAATTTTTCGTTTGGAGGCATTCTTTTGACCCTAAATCCCCCATGAAAATTAATTTTTAGCAATTTTTTTATGTTTTTATATTTAAAGTCATCCAAAAAGTGTGGTTCACGTCAATGTTGAATTCAGGCTGCGTTGTCCCGGTGGGGACATAACCTTCTCCCTGGATTTTGAAATTTAATAAAGTAAATTTTCTTTTTCTCCGTAATAACGCAGTAAATTTGTTCATTTCGAGTAATAATTTAATAATAAGAGAAAGTACATCTAAGAATTTTTCGTTTGGAGGCATTCTTTTGACCCTAAATCCACCATGAAAATTAATTTTTAGCAATTTTTTTATGTTTTTATATTTAAAGTCATCCAAAAAGGGTGGTTCACGTCAATGTTGAATTCAAGCTGCGTTGTCCCGGTGGGGACATAACCTTCTCCCCGGATTTTGAAATTTAATAAAGTAAATTTTCTTTTTCTCCGTAATAACGCAGTAAATTTGTTCATTTCGAGTAATAATTTAATAATAAGAGAAAGTACATCTAAGAATTTTTCGTTTGGAGGCATTCTTTTGACCCTAAATCACCCATGGAAATTAATTTTTAGCAATTTTTTTATGTTTTTATATTTAAAGTCATCCAAAAAGGGTGGTTCACGTCAATGTTGAATTCAGGCTGCGTTGTCCCGGTGGGGACATAACCTTCTCCCCGGATTTTGAAATTTAATAAAGTAAATTTTCTTTTTCTCCGTAATAACGCAGTAAATTTGTTCATTTCGAGTAATAATTTAATAATAAGAGAAAGTACATCTAAGAATTTTTCGTTTGGAGGCATTCTTTTGACCCTAAATCCCCTATGAAAATTAATTTTTAGGGTTTTTTTTATGTTTATATGTTAAAAACTTCAAGCTAGTGTTGAATTCAGGAGACGGAGACATTTCATGTTCCCCTTGATTATGAAATTTAATAAACTAATTTTTTTTCTCCGATTATGAAGATACAGTGCATTTATTTTCTTTTTGTGTAACTTAAAATAATTAAACATAAAGAGAGAGAGGAACTAAACTTTACGGTTAGTGTAGAGGGGGGGGGGTGTCTTCTCTCCTGTAAATTTCTCATGGAAGATTATTTTTACATCCTGCAAAATTAGAATATACTCTTTTTTATGTACAATTTTCGCAAACATGAAATATGCAATTATTTTAGCCGAGAAAAAACGTGCACATTTTTTGAAAACATGGAATATGTCATTTTTTGTACGCATAGAAAATACAGATAATTTACGCGAAAAGTGTATACTTTGAAAATATTAAAAAATATTCACCTAGTAGTGAATCACCCTAGTGTAGTTTTGCACAAAGTATGTACAATTCATCATTATTTGCAAAAAAGGTGCAAACTTTTAATAGCTGAGTACTTTATTCGCTGACTTGCCCGAAGTCTTGCCGCATTGTAACCTTCCCATAATATTGACCTATCACCCCATTTAAAGGGAGCAGATAAAAATAAATATCATTTTATGTAAATAATCGATTTGGATTTCTATTGCTAATTTAATAGCAAAATGTTTCAAGCATAAAATAGTAATATTTTTTTCTGCGAATGGAAATTTCAAATGAAGTTCTTAAGAAATTTAAAATGATTCTATTCCATAACACAATTAAAATTGTTTGTTCAAAGTTACATCATTCTGTAGTGTAATATAAAAAAAATATATATATAATTTTGAAAAAATTTCCAAAGAATAATTTTGCTTTTTACCTGTCATTGTTATGTTTATTTTTATTAAAGATTTAAAGATAAAAAAGATTTCTTCAAGCACTAAAAATTGTTATGCATATGAAAAAATAATATTCAATTAAATACGCACTCTTTATGCATATATAAACAGTGATCTTACAAAATTTATAATTTTATAATAACTATTAAAATCGATTTCTTACACTACATTGGAATCCTATGTTAAAATATAATTCCAATCCTAATTTTGTTACAAAAGGCATTTTATTCTCTTTTTGATGTCTAGAATAATTTTTCGGGCATTTTTATTCGAACAGGGATCTTACATAATTTATATTTTTTCTAATAAATATTAAAATCGAATTTTTACACTACATTGAAATCCCATGTTAAAATATTATTTCCAAACAAATTTTGTTAACAAAGAGAAGTTTTTTTCTTTTTTATGGCTTGAATAATTTCTTTGGGCATTTTGAGAGATGTGTTCTAAAAATCTATTTCTATTATTCATTAAAAATCTTATGAGCGTTTTAAATATCTCCTGTGTAATATAAAAGAAAATAATCATTATTGAATCCCGCCCCCCAAAAATAATAATAATAATGTGAACGATGGTCATTATTCCCATTCTTAAACCTTAAGAATAAATTTGCTTGCGCCAATGCTTCATGTTTATTATTTTCTACAACTATATTATAATAAAATTTTCCTTAGCTGTTGTCTATGTATTGGAATTGTATAAAACTTTAAAATTGTAATTACTAACACTAAAATACTAAATTTTACATCGTATTTCAATTCTCCGGTAAATGTTACTTCCTGATACTAACTGAGAAGACATTCAGTTAAGTTGTTTAGGAATTATAGAGACTTAAATTTTAAGATTCCTCATGGCAAATTGAGGGTATCCGGGCAAGAAAGTGCTAAACGTTTTGGTGAAATAAATCTAACACTGTAATCCGTTGTTTAATATTTTAAATTATAATATCCAACATATAATTTGTTTCTAATGTTACTTGGTGGCAGCATATGTGACAGGTTTCGTTTTTGCTCCAGGTGTTTATGCCCCCAATGAAATAGCTAATTTACAAAAAACGTAACAGTTACACCATTAACGTAATGTCATATTGTTACTCAGAATATCTAAGACATTGACGAAAACAGCTTTAGGTTATATATCTTGATTTGAGTATTTGATCAAATTTTCAAATTGAAATATCTCAGAAGTTCAAAAATGTGGCTTGGCACTCTCTTGCCCCAACCCCTTCAAATAATATTTAATCGTTGCAACGGAGATTGCAATGCGTGTAGTTTCTGAAAAATAACTCAAAATCCCTTTGACTTAAAGAGTTTTAATTTTTGATTCGCATATTTAACAATTCAAGTGATCGATTTCTATTAAAAAATCGTTAGGTTACAATTCATATATTTTTCAAAAATTTATTTCCCAAAAATATATATTTTGTAAATAATTTTCGAGAAAATATCAATTGTAACTTACGATTTTTTAACAGAAATTAATTACTTGAAGCTTTAAATATGCAAATTAAATAATTCTATCAAGTAGGTTTCGATTGATGAACTATCTGCAGTGCAATATGTTTTGCATTGATTAAATATGAATTTAAATTAGGAGTTCCAAATTTTAAAACTGCGTAATTCCTAAACAGGTTTACAGAGTGACACGCATCTTTTATAAACATTCAGTATGTAGACGACCCCTCGAGAAAATTTCACCATAGCAGGTTTGTAAAAAAAATAATAAACAAGGATCTTTGGTACAAACAGGTTTATTCTATTGCTTTTAGTATTGGAGTAATGTGCGCTTCACGGATTTTTATTTTTATTTTATTTTGATTTTTTTTTTTTTTGGGGGGGGGGGTGGAGGGCAGGAGGGCATTACTTGTACCTTTATTTAAAAATCCTTATTTGTAAATATTATACGTATATTAAAATGCTCAATTCATTTTAATTTAGGTTAAATGAGTAAATAATTTAATACGTCAAGTGGCGTTTAACATTTTCCGTCTCTTTGTCTGTTTTTTCTTGGAATGAATAAAAATGAATTAATTGAAATATAATAAATTTATATGGCACATATTAGTAAACGTATAATAAAGATATTATTTTAATCTATTGTAGTACCGAAATATTTTTAAATTGACATATGCTATATTCTAATTGCAAGTACTATAGAGAAGTATTTATATCTATAAGTAGAAGAATTATTGTGTGATAGGGTAAAATAAGCAAACATTACAACCAAAATTCAAATCAGTGCACAAAATTTGAAATACGTGATTATCCAATTCAAATGAGTGACAAAATTTGAAATATGTGATGATCAAAATTCAAATCAGTCTTTCGATTAATCGACGTGCACTTCCACACTCACATTCAAACACTATATGTATATTATGCATTATATATATACATTATATAAGGTAGGTTCCCCAGTTATGGCCATGTTCTTGATATGACCATTCCCCTCTTATACGTTAGCTAACAAAAACATTCGTTAAAGGGCATGAGCATTCCGTGAAGGAGCTTCCTGGCATATCATATGATCACTTACCATTGAGCTAGTTTGTGGAATTGGGCGCCAATTTTCTATTTTAGTTTATTGGTGTGATCGCTTCTTGTTTTTATCGGATGAGTCTTCTCTTATATGCATATTAATTATTTTGAAATTTTGTGCGTATATTTCTGAGACCATTCCACAATTTCGAAAAAAAAATGCTCCGCCTTAAATATATGAGGGGAATGGTCATATCAGGAACATGGCCATAACCGGGGAACCTGCCTTATATAATGTATATATATATAATGTATAATATACATATAGTGTTTGTTTGAATGTGGGACTGGATGTGTACGTCGAATAATCGAAAGACTGATTTGAATTTTGATCATCACATATTTCAAATTTTGAATCTGCCATATCTAATATTTACTTGAAAAGAAAAAAAAAACACTTTAAAATTTTTATTTTGTGATTTCCCACCAGGAATGCGAAGTACGTAAAAAATCTATCACATGCAAATTTTTAACGAAACATAAGTCTGTCTATGCGCTAATCTTATTCTACACACACACACACACACACACACACACATATATATATATATATATATATATATATATATATAGAGAGAGAGAGAGAGAGAGAGAGAGGATCCGTTCAAGTATATATATATATATACACAGTTCAATAAATATATTAACTCACAATGTATAAAAAAAAATTTAACCCATGTGTATTTAAACACAAAAAAGCATTTACAATAAAATTTAATCATATTATACATATATATTATATATAACATATAATTGCCCATCTACGCACTTTAAACTCAGTTCTACGAAGGAAATTTCACTCATTGTGTTAGAATAAGATTAGCGCATAGACAGACTTATGTTTCGTTAAAAATTGCCAAGTGATAATTTTTTTTACGTACTTAGCATTCATGGTGGGAAATCGCATAATAAAAAATAAAAAAGTGTTTTTTTGTTTCTTTTCTTTTCAAGTAAATATTAGTTATGGCAGATTTATCTCATCTTTTTTTTAACGCCGATAACTCCTACTAGCAATAGAGTAACTAAATTTAATTAAAATTGTTTTGTTTTATGTTTACTGTATGACAGCCATACTCAATATGGAAATAAGTACGACTAATTCAAAATTAATGTGGAAAATTTAATCTACATCTCGCACACACTTTGTGGGAAATTTCTAGCGTTGCAATACACTTTTAAAAGTCTGTAGTATATTTTTATTTCTTTTATACTACTTAAAATTTTGTTTTAATCTCTCTTTCTTTCTAAAATCAAATATTTTTCAAATGAAAAAAAAAAGATATGTATCCATCTAAAATGATTTAAGATATCAATAAATAGATAATTTTTTTATGCATTAAATTTATACATACAAACATAATCTAATTTTTTCCATATATATATATATATATATATATATATATATATATAAACGGAAAAATAAGTAGAAAAAATCCACGATATCTGATTTGAATTCTGCTTCGAAACTAAAAGAAGAAAATAATAGAAATAATAGAAAATAAAAACTCTTGATTTGAGTCAATTACACCGCACTAAAACTTGGGGAATATATATATACATATTTCTATTAGTGAAAAAAGTGCAAACTTTCCTATATCATTTATAATTTCCACATATTTACATTTTATCATGCAGTTATGAAAAATAATAAAAGGCTAGGGTAGTAATTTTTTAGTACACACTTATGACAAAATTAGTTTAATTAGAGTTATTTCTTTTACAAAAGAATTAAAAGGCTAATAGTGTTGTGTGTAATGTAGAAATGTGCCTAATAACAAATGTGCAATAGAAAATTGCTGTTCTGTATTTTATTTTCTAATATATATGTATGATAAAGTATTAATATATAGAAAACATTCATGATATCATTTATTTAATTTTTCCCACAAATTAGAAAAAAATAAAATAAAAAAAAGCTTTTTCTTTTGTTTAGTGCGTTTTAGTTGAATAAAAGTTGGCGTTCTCTTTCTTTTTTCTTTTTTTTTATATTAGTATCCGTACCAATCTTTTCTGCAAATAGTTTTATTTGGGAACCACATATGTCAGATATTCATGCATGGCACAGACATATGCTAAATTGCATTTTTCTCAACTTAAACTATTCTATCTTCTGAAAGCTATTTCCGAGTTGATAAAGAAAAGCCACTTTATTGACTATTTCTAATCTTTAATTTCGTTTTCACATTTATGATAATAGATTTCACTAAAGATGCCGAAAAAGATGAAGGATCCTTTAGAACACAATATACAAATTTTAAGTAGAATAACAAGTATTTTAAATTTTCTTCGGAGTATCCGACCACAATGAGGGAAAAATGTAAATTTCATCAACATTGTATCCACGATTACTGACCTATCTCAATACACAGTGCTATTAAACTGGACATCTTAGTTTACCATCGAGTGTGAAATATGTTGCGCCTAGTCCTTGGAACGCGTGAAGAAAGGGTTGAAATTAACATTATCCCTATGGATATAACACTATCATATTTTAGCCTTAATTAAAATTTCACATTCGAAGCGAAGGAAATCAGAGTTTGGGCTCTATGCAAGAATTGCAATTCTCTCGTTTAAAACGTTGCTCGTCATAGTATGGTGGCCTAGTTTTTGACGCATCAGACACTTTGTCATCATTAATATTCAGAACGATGATTCCAATTTAATGACAGAACTCTTTAATATATATAAAAAAGTATATTAACTGGATATAACAGTTTGACAATTATAGGGTTTTGCAATTTGATAAAAAGGTTTACAAAAAGGGAATAGCTTCAATACAGCAGAGAAATGAAACTATTTTTCGAACTTCGAAATAACATATTGAATTATATGACCCACGTTAATTTGCCTGATCTGTAATGACGAAATCTCTCGCAAATGTTAAATGATCTTCCTTTCCAATAGAAAAGCTGGTGCGTTAAAAGCACTCTAGTTAAAATATAATGTACACGTTATCTCTGAAAGATTGAGCCCTGAATATGTGTCAGTCTTAGCTCCTGCTCGCATTGGAACTACTATTAGTAACAGAAAAATATAAAAACACAACAGTACCAACTAATTTTAATACATTTTCTCGATTGTGTGGTTCATCCGCCAGATTATTCTCAATCTCTATGTAAAGTGTGTAGTTTATGATTATTGAGAAGTTTTCAATGATTGTTTATGATAATATGTTGACTGTGATTGATAAGCTCAGCAAAGAAACTAAACCAGTTTTCCAAGCGCCATTTGGTGGCTCTTTCGATATACAGGGTGTCCACCTATAACCTGACCGACCTTTATTTTCGCAACCGTTGGTCCTAGATGCATACTTCCAATTACAAAAATGGTTTAAATAAGGTAAAGAATTATTTTTAAAGCGATTTGGGTCAAGAAAAACATTTATTAAAGAAATACGAAATTTAAATTTTTATACAGTCCCCCGGTCCTATAAGTGATATTTTGTAAAAATTTACTGTGACACTAATAAGTAAGATAAAAATTCCCACTCGTCTAACATTAAAATTGACCGAATTATGAAACTTTGAAATGCATGACTTATACCATTTTTTTGCATCTCAAAAGAGATGATTTCGGCCGTGCTTTCTGGGTTCGTATATAAAGTACTTAAACTTATTTCAAGGTATCTGCGCTTTGAAAGAAATCGTACAACTATTACGATTGACTTAAATTTTATTAGTTAAGTTTCAGATTAGTTAAAATAATTGTATTTTATCATATGTTTTATTTTGTAAGGATTTGAGGCTATGATTTATTTTAACAAAAATTGTATTATTTTCATAAGGTTTTATTTACCTTGCAACGATCGTCTTTCCAGTTTAATATTTGTATTCGAACTTTAACTCAATTTCAAATGTCCGATCGAAGTTCAATTTACATACTGACTTAAATTCGATGACAATGTAATAGTATGATTTTCGACGCTTACCATATTAATAATACTCATAATAGCGGATAACACAAAAAAATTCGAATAGATTACGGTCAACAAGTTTAAGAAAAAGTTTTAGATTAGATAACATAAACCTGCGATAGTTGTGTTTTTTAACTTTTATAATTACGTTTTATGTATTTTTAACGCTGAATAAAAAAATTACCTTCACTTTTAACCATCATGTCAAAATTTTTCGCAAATCGTAAATTTCAAAGTAAAAAAATAGCGAAAAATCTGATACTGTAAACTAGATGTAAGACTGTTTTATTCAGTTTAATTTTATTTAATGAAATAATTTATTCAATTTTTTGGCTTATACTGGGTTTTTTACAACTAAATAGCTCAGGGGTCCGATGAAGTCGGGATGGGAGTGGGGACCAATTTTAACTTTGAGCTTTTTAACTTTGAAATTTTCGATCTGAGAAAAATTCTGACGTGATGGTTTAAAATGAAGGTCAATTTCGGATTCAGCGCTAAAAAATTCATTAGAATCAATTTTCAAAAGCTAAAAAACATGGCACAACCCAAAATTTGAAAGACAGTGTAATCTAACAGCAATTTAAAATCTTAATTGAGGCTGTTGTTTCTCATCCTTTTATTTAACAAAAATTCTGTTATTTTTATCCTCTTATATGTTCAGTACAAATTGTATATTTGGCATTAATATGTCAGAATGATGATAGATTTCACATTTATATTAGATTGTAATGTTAATTTTGCTCTCAAGTATTTTTTTGATATATCTGGCAATTATTTATATTTCTACTACATTTGTGAATGACCCCTATTTCGCAACAAACAATATACTCCAACTTTACACAGCTGTTACTCGGTCAGTTCTCATCGTAGATGAATGGGACTTTTTTATCTTACTTGTTAGTGCCACAGTAAATTTTTACTAAATATCACTTATAAGACCGGGGGACCGTATAAAAATTTAAATTTCGTAATTTTTTAATAAATGTTTTTCTTGACCCAAATCGCTTTAAAAATAATTCTTTACTTTATTTAAACCATTTTTGTAATTGGAAGTATGTATCTAGGACCAACGGTTGCGAAAATAAAGGTCGGTCAGGTTATACGTGGACACCCTGTATAGTGCTGACATTTGGTAGCTTTAAAGAATAATAATTAAAAACGTACTAGATGTCTGAAACGTTTAACACTGTTTAATGAATGTGCCTTTCAATATAAATTATCAACTATTTTTAACCGCTTTCTATTTTCTCATTGTTTATGGGACCTTACAACACACAGTTCCAAGAATTTGGATTGAAATGAATACTGGTTTAAATATTGTAGAAAAAATAACTATTGTATTTTTAAATGTTCACTATTAAATGTTTTAAATGTTAGCTATTGTATTTTTAAACTGCTTCTCTTCTAAAGATGATAATGTCAGATTACACTGACAAATACGTTTAATTATTTGTATAGTTTTGTTTATTGTAAATTTTGAATACAACCTGTGGCCATAAAGTTCGGTGAATGAATTTTTATTTCAAATACAGTATTGTACAGCATCAAATACAATTTACTGTCCTTCAAAATAATCTCCATGGATGGTAATGCACTGTTGAGAACGAGTATATAAGATCTGGAAACTACTGTAAGACAGTTCTTTCGGAATGGCGTTCAGCTCGGCCGTCACGTTGCGTTGAATGTCGCTGATGTCCGTAAATCTCTTTCCCTTCAGGGCTGACTTCAATCTGGGGAAGAGGAAGAAAACTGCAGGTGCCAAATCAGGTGAATAAGGGGGTGATCAAGTGTCACAACTCCATTAGCGGCCAGGAACTTCCGTAAAACCAAGGCGGTGTGTGGCCGGGTATTAACACGGAGAAGAGTCCAGGAGCCTTGAGTGGCGTACTCAGGGCGAACGCAACAGATCCGTTGCAGTAAACGCTTCAGAATATCGGCGTAGGCAACAGCATTCAATGTGGTACTCTCGGGGAGGAATTCTTTGTGAATGAGACCCTTAGAGTCGAAGAATGTGATGAGCATTGTCTTTATGCGCGATTTTTCTGACCGTACCTTGGTTTTTTTTAGGCGACGACGGACTCAGCCACTTCAAACTTTGTCGTGCCAAACTCCAAACTTTGCCCTGAAGAGAAAGAGATTTATGGACATCACCGACATTCAACGCAACGTGACGGCCGAGCTGAACGCCATTCCTAAAGAACTGTTTTACAGGAGTTTCCAGGACTTATATACTCGTTCTCAACAGTGCATTACCATCCATGGAGATTATTTTGAAAGACAGTAAATTGTATTTGATGCTGTACAATACTGTATTTGAAATAAAAATTCATTCAACGAACTTTCTGGCCACAGGTTGTACTTTTTTGTGATTCCCACGAACGCTTTGTTTACACATGTGTATGAGTTAAAGTTTATCTTATTAATTTTCTTAAGAATATGACTGGTGGGTATGATTTTCTCAATTATATTGTGTTTGTCAATTCTCTTATATCTTAGACCGACTCCAAAGGTATGTTTCTTAGATTATTTGAAAACAATGTTTATTTTAGAAATTATTATTGCTAATTCACAATTGATCTTCTCTGTGCACTATAACATAGCTGTAAACGTTTTCAATTTGGTAACAACTCTTCAATTATAGTAATTTTTGCCTTATTTAATCACAGAAATTCGGTTAATAAATCAGGTGAAAATCAATATTCCAAAAAGGTGCTAAAAAAGTGTAAAAGTTGGAAGCTATCATGTAATTATTTTCTTACTTAGAAACTCAGGATCTGTTTAATTCTTAATGGAAAGTATTTCCTCGTTATTATTTATTTCTTTAAATACTTTTTTTATTAAATTCATGTAAATATTGATTTTAAAAAATAATTTTGGGTGTAAGAACATTGAATTGTTTTTAACTTTAATATATATATATATACGTTACGGTCAATATGATTAATCCTGTCATCATTAATAATAACCGCGGTAATTAATAATAACCGCGGTAATTATTAATAATAACCGGTTACTATTAATAGTAACCAGTTATTGTTAATAATAACCGGTTATTATTAATGATAACTGGTTAGTATTAATGATAACCGGTTATTATTAATAATGACTGTATTAATCATATTGACCGTTGCATATATATTGTTATCGGTTTTGAAAAATGATTACTTAATTACAAAACGTTAAAAATGTAGGCGTGTAATAATTAAAAATGTTCTAGATGAATTCCAACAAAATACTTCTATTTTTTCAATTAATTGCTGATAGTCGATAAATACTTTCCCCTTATAATGTCACTGACATTTGCCACTCAGAGATATATTATTTTAAAGACGGAAACATAGAAGAACTCCAATATTTTCCAATATTTGTAAGTATTTTTATATTTCTTATTTCGCAACAGGCAAGCAATCGATAAAAAAATAATAATAATTTTGCTCTGAGCAAATATCAGAAGGAAAATATATCAACAAATATTTCTTTCCGGATATTTACAATCATTCATTGAAACCGTACAAAATATTTTTGCTTTTGAAAATGTAGTTTACATTCCCTTTTCAAACGAAATCGGTATAATGCATTGGCTTTACAATACTCTGCCTTTTTTACAACACTGCTGAATTGTTGGGTTTCTATTTGCACATGTGAAGTATTAGCAGTTTGACACTATAAGCAATATAGTGTTTTATTTAACGATATTTTGTTATTTATACAAAATATGAATGTGTCAGCGAAACATGCAAAAATAAAATGAGTAGAGTTCTAGTAATAATGTATTTCAATTATTCTTTATACTCTTTTAAAAAATATATATTTCTATATAATATTTATGATTTCATAAATAAAATTAATGATATAAAATTAATTAAATAGATATGAAAAACTGTTCTTTGTTTTCATCAATATGAAACAAACGTAACAGCATAATCTGCGATAGAACATCCTGTCATAAAAATTTAACAAAATCCCATGTTACAGAATTTCGTATGGTTTCGCTTTAAAGCTTATAACAAATTAACAACTTATAACAAGTTTATTATTTCTGGATTTGGTATTTTTATTCTCGATACTAGAAGATGCGATTCACAAAAACTAAAAAGTCCTTCCGGCTTGTGCCGCGAGGAAAAGGTAGCTTCCATATTCCATAGAATTTCAAACAGCTATATCTGAGGTGTTTTTTAAGAAAAAAACAAAACAAAATATGCTCCGGAATCCTTGTATCATGATCTAAAAAATAACGGAAACAACCTTTTAAATTTATCACATTATTATACAACTTTTTGAATTTTAGAAAAAATTAAATTTTTGAACTGTTCGCTTTTTTAAAACAAGATGGCGCATGATGCTGGTCAACAAACTCGGTCGAGACTTTGGTATATTATGTACACATGATCAGTCACTTTCATATCGGTTCATAAATACGAGAGTTACAAAAATTATGTCAGCCTCCCTAAAATTTCAAACTGCCATATCTCATCCATTTTTTAAGATAAAATCAAAACAAAACATGCTACGGAATCCTTGTATCACTGTCTAAGACTCAACGGAAATAACTTTTTCCAATTTATAATTTTTTGTTCATCTTTTTGAAAAATTAAATTTTTAAAAATTTAAAATTTTTTAACTGGCCGCCATTTTGAAACAAGATGGCTGATGAAGCTGTCCAACAAACTCGGTCGAGATCTTGGTATGTTCTATACACACACTCAGTCACTTCCAAATTGGTTCATAAATAAGAGAGTTACAGCATGACAAATGCCAGATATATATATATATATATATATATATATATAAATCAACATTTGAATGGAGAGTGGTTTTGGGGTCTGGGGGTCATGATCGGTGAAATTATACCAAATTTTTCTGGAATTGCTTTCCTCCGAACGGCTGCAATAGGTAGCTTTTCGTAATGGAAACTACCTGAAAAAGTCCTTCCGGCCTGTACCGGGAGGAAAAGGTAGCTTTTATAATCCATGCTTAAAAAAATTCAACCCATTTTACTGAAACATCCGAACCTAAATTGCTTGGATCTCGATTATAGAAAATTTAATCCCGGTTTTCGTTAATACTAAATTTGAAAGCGAATTTAAGCATGACAATTACAGCATAACACAAATCAGGTTGTTTTGAAATGTCAGCCACCCTAGAATTTCCAACTGCCATATCTCTGCCATTTTTTAGGATAAAGTCAAAACAAAAAAAGTTCCGGAATCCTTGTATCACAGACTATCACTTAAAGGAAACAATTTTTTCAATTTATAATATTTCTGTACATATTTTTGAATTTTTAAAAATGTAAACATTTTTAACTGGCCGCGATTTTTAAACAAGATGGAGGATGAAGCTGGCCAACGAACTCGGTCGAGACCATCCAAATCGGTGCATAAATAAGGAAGTTACAGCATGACATATGTCATATATATATATAAATCAACATTTGAACAGAGGGTGGTTTGGGGGTCTGGGGCTCATGATCGGTGAAAATATACCAAAATTTTTTGGAATTGCTTTTTTCCGAACGGCTGCAATAGGTAGCTTTTTGTAATGAAAGCTACCTAATAGTGATACTTCAACTAACGGCTCTCTCGGATTACGATAATTGTTTTCTTTCATCTTCTGACTCGGCTATCGAACCTAGATTCGGCTTACGAACTTATTTTTTTTTTACACATGCATTGTGATAACGCAGTAGCACTACGTTTTCATTGAATGAGAAATTAGTTTCGGTGAGTGAACTATTCGACTATTAAATGTAAATTTAGAACGAATTTTGTGCAATATCACTTGTATACTGTTTGATCCAAATTCAGGAAAATGTCCACAAACATTTAAAAAATCTTGCAAAATTGCGATTTTTTCCCAAAGAAAACGTTTTATAGAGCAGATACGAATGTTTGACAAAAGTGTTCATTAGTTGAATGAATAATACGATCGGATGTATTTCAGTTTTTAATCAGGAAAAAATAACTACTGATTTTTAAAGGACGCCAATTCTTTGGCACAGACAAGGAACGACAGCCTGCACAAAATTAATGAGTATTGCAGCTGTCAAATAACATCTCATAACATGATTAATGACGTCAAATGATCATTGTACTTGTTTGCTTCCAGGCATAGTATAAAATTTTCAGGTAGCTAGCCTGCGGATTTAATAATATGACCGAGCTGAATTCGTATCTATAATACCTTTCTCGATAATAAAAATCTAGTTATTTTGAAAGATGTTTTTCGTTAAACGAAAATCCACTTACTTTACAGTATTTCCGAAAATACGTACAGTATTCCCACATACTTTACAGTCTTTCTCATATTCTGTCTCTCTTTCAGATAGCCGGTGTATGAACTATTAAATTGACACATACCACAATAATGCTTAAGCATGCCTTACATTTGGGCTGTGGTATGGAGATCTTACAAGGCAAATAACTACTGATTTTTAAAGGACGCCAATTCTTTGGCACAGACAAGGAACGACAAACTGCACAAAATTAATGAGTATTGCAGCTGTCATATAACATCTCTTAACATGATTAATGACGTCAAACGATCATTGTACTTGTTTGTTTCCAGGCATATTATAAAATTCTCAGCTAGCTAGCCGACGGATTTAATAATATGACCGAGCTGAATTCGAATATGTAATACCTTTCTCGATAATAAAAATCTAGTAATTTTGAATGATGTTTTTCGTTAAACAAAAATCCATTTACTTTACAGTGTTTCCGAAAATACTTACAGTATTCCCACTTACTTTACAATATTTCTCATATTATATTGCTCTTTCAGATCGGCGGTGTATGAACTTCTGAATTGACACATACCAGAATAATGTTTAAGCATGCCTTACATTTGGGCTGTGGTATGGAGATCTTACAAGGCAAATAACTACTGATTTTTAAAGGACATCAATTCTTTGGCACAGACAAGGAACGACAGTCTGCAGAAAATTAATGAGTATTGCAGCTGTCAAATAACATCTCATAACATGATTAATGACGTCAAATGATCATTGTACTTGTTTGTTTACAGGCATAGTATAAAATTCTCAGCTAGCTAGCCATAGTATTTAATAATATCACCGATCTGAATTCGTATATATAATAGCTTTCTAGATAATAAAAATCTAGTTATTTTGAAAGATGTTTTTCGTTAAACAAAAATCCACTTACTTTACAGTATTTCTGAAAATACGTACAGTATTCCCACATACTTTACAGTCTTTCTCATATTATGTCGCTCTTTCAAATCTCCGGTGTATGAACTATTGCATTGGCACATACCAGAATAATGCTTAAGCATGCCTTACATATGGGCTGTGCTATGGATATCTTACAAGGCAACCTGTAAAGAAATACGCGACATAAGAAGTACAGAAAATATCTGAAACAAAATAAAATAAAAATATTACTGTGGTAAGAAATTTATTTATATGCATATTTTGAAGAAAAGTATGAACGATATTCTTTTATGTATATTTGACGATTTGAAAAGAAATTTTTCTTTGGCCATTTAATAAATTTTGCTGTTTTTAAATACAATTCCGTTATTTAGAGTCATAGCTGACATCCTAGAAAGCCTACGCTAGACATCCGAAGAAACTGGAACGCTAATGTTAAGTCTATGAGAAGGTTATTGAAAGATTTCTCCCTCGCATTTTAATTAATTTATTTATTTTATTTTTTTGCATAGGATAGCTAAGGTCGATCTCTAACGTCGTTAGTTTTTACTTTTTCGATTTGGGTTTCAGTTTTTTTTATCTATAAGAGTAGTTTTAATTTCAGAACCGGTGCAACCGGTTTCAAAATTGAAAATGACCGCTTATAAAGAAACTGTAACCAATTTTTTTTTTTTTAAAGTAAAAAATAAAATCATTAGAGATCAACATCAGCTATCCTTTGAAAATAAATAAATAAATAAATATTAAAATGCGAGCGAGAAAACTGTCAAAAACCTTCCCATAGACTAGACTTTAACATTAGCTTGAGCATTTTTTACTAACCATTACTAATATTCATTACTAACACATCTTATACAAATGATTTTTTTTTCAATGTGTTTCATAAATGACAAAAAATTTTGATTTAAATAAAAAGAATGTGTGAACTCAACTTTATTTTGTTAAATCATTTAACATAAGACTTATAAATTCATAAATATGACTTTAAAATGCCAATATTGAAGCATTAAAAAATCGAAAACTATTTTCTATTAAAACGCCAGAGTTTTTCTATTTGGAGCTTTTTTGACATTTAACAGCAAACATATAAAGAAATCTCTCTATGAGCTTAGGCGCAGAATTTAGAAATTGAAAAACACTTGAGTAAGCATATTTTCTCTATTCCTAAAGATTAAGAATTCTGTTTTCCTGTTGAGATAAAATGTGTATTTTGACATTATATAAGCGATTACGTAAGGGAAAGTAAGGTAATATGTACTTTCTTCAGTTTCATTGCTTGCATGATAAAAATAATATATATTTTGTGGTATTCGATCTGCAATAACAAACAGGTGCAAGTGTGATCTGTTCTGATAAATATAATTATAAAAAACACGACTTATTAGAATGCATATTTAAATTTTCACTTTAAAAAATATGGTTGTACCAGAGGGCCCGTGCGAATATTTCGCACTGAAATCTAATATTTTTCCGGTACTTCTCTATTATTCCGTCGACCACTTTTCATAACAAAAAACTACCGTCAAACTGTAAGATTAAACGCCAAAAATTCAGTCCCATTTACTTGATGTCAGAATCATTATGCGTGTTTGTTACGTCATCTAGTGGTTTTACATTCGACATTTGCGTGTATTTTTCATTATGCTTTACTGATTTAGTAGTTATTTTATTAATTAAAATAACAATTGTGTCCTTAAATTCTTTTTTTTATTCCAATGGCAACGTTCTCCCGTTTATTTGGCGATAGTTTTTTGTTATGAAAAGTGGTCGACGGGATAATAGAGAAGTATAATTTTTTATCAATATGTAATATTTATTAGATGCAGGTTTAAACTTCTAAAGAAAATGCAAGGATAAAAATATCTGCAAACAACATTTAGTTGTTAGTCAAGCCAGAATATCATTTAATTTATTCCATGAAAGTTAGACTAAAAACTGATCCAAGATTGCTAAAGGCACGCGCGAGAAAAAAAATTAACAATCGTATTTTGACTGCATTAGAGGATGACGTCATTCGCTTCGGGAAAACCATGGCACTTAGATTTCAATTTCAATTTCGCTTTTTAATCATAAGTATAAAATAAACCCATGCGGTGTTTTTTATAATAATTGCTATGAGCATCATATAATGTGGTATTTTATTTTTTTGGCAACAATAATTCCAGGAAAACCTTTCATTTCTTTCATGAAAACAATGCCGATTTAATTTTAATTTTTAGCTAATTTTAATCAAAAACATGTTTTAACGAATTGTTAAGTGGGCTATGTCAGAAGCCGGTTCTAAAACCTTTCATATGGTATCTCATTCGTTGTTCTGCGTTTCATAATTTCTTAGAAAAAGGGATGTTGACAGGAGAAATAATATATAAGGATTAAAACATGATTTATTTCGAATTTGTGGCTTTATATACAAGGACATATAAAAAGCTTTAAGAACTATTTAGTTGACACGAATGTGTATTACGCATTTATGTTTTAACTGCCTCTCTTTTGCTATATTATGTTTGTGCAGAAATGCGTAGCCTCAGCATACCTGAAACAGGTTTAATGCGGTAAGGTCTGTAGTATTATTTTATTTGATCTTAATTTGGACAATTGTGTAAAAACAGTGATCTTTCAATTTACTCTACTGTAAAAAGATGAAGTCGGTAGTAGTAAAACATGATAAATAAATAACAATAAACTGTTGGGACTGGCGAGAAACGTTTCCATGATACCCTGTACAAAACGAAAATCGTAATAAAACAGTAAATATACTGGCAGCAAAGTTGCCGTCTATTCTGTATTTGTTGACAAAAACTTCCGCTTCCATATACCCTAGTGTTCAAGATGGAAATTTTTCGCTATTCTGAATGGGAAATGTTTTTTATTTTTATTTTCTATTTTTTTAGAAATAAATATGAGCAATAGCTCAATATTTAAAAAAAAAATCTAAATAATAATTGATACACAAATGTATATTTGTACGGAACATGTATTTGTAAGGAATATTATCACACACATTTTTTATCGCCTTGCCATCCTCCGGATTTGAATATCGGTACTCGCCATTAGAGGATGCACTCTCTCCCCTACACCAATTGGCCAGATCCAAAGACTTGTTTATATATTAAAATTTTTAATTACTAAAATTTAATTGGAATTTTCCGTTTTCTCTCGATTGAAAATCATTGTTTCCATTTGTTCGTCTTTCTGCTCTTAACAGTTAACGAGTAATTTATTTCTTCATGTTTAAGGCAAGATATATGTTAGCTTGTTGTTTCTATTATATTACTCGGGATGTAATAGAGAACTACGATACAACCGTGCTGACAAAAACGCCACCAAAGTAACTCTCAATATTAACTCAGTTATGTACACTACGCGACATTAAAAATGCAACACATGGAAGGAGTAGCCAGAAATGTATGCAAATTTTAGGGTAGACGCTCGTCACTGAGTTATTCAAACGATGTGAAATGCGCAGCTCTCCAGCGCACGTTGAATGAGATATAAGGGAAGGAACTTGCAGAATGGGCAATATTCGTGCCGTTACTTCTGCTAGGGAAATCATCGTAGAACTTTTGTTCTTGTCTCAGAGGACGCGTGTAATGGCAGAGAATGCCAGGCCACCATCAACGGAGGCAGTTCCAGCAGACAGACGCTTTTACGAGGGGCATGGTGATTGAACTGAGAAGGGCAGGCTGGTCCATACAGCAAATTGCAGCTCATACACACCTGTATGCGTCCACAGTGCACGGCTGCGGCGAAGGTGGTTGGAACGAGGAAATGTGGCAAGTTTGAGGGGTTCCGGTGTAGCCAGAGAGACGTCAGCACGCGTGGATCGACGCATCTGCGACAAGTGGTGGCGAACCCGCTATCTACTTCTACCTCCATTCTGAAGCATGTTCAAGACACCCTGGATGTTCCCATATCGACCAGAACCATTTCCCGTCGATTGGTTGCTAGTGGCCTGCACTCATGGCGTCCGTTAAGATTACTGCCATTGACCCCACAGCATAGACGCCAACGTCTTCAATGGTGCTGGGCTAGGGCGATATGGCCGACAGAAAGACACAGGGTCGTGTTCTCAGATGAGTCACGCTTCTGTTTCTTCAGTGATAGTCGCCGCGTGCGAGTGTGGCGTCGACGTGGAGACAGGTCCAATCTGGAAGCAATTGGGGAACGCCCCACCACGCGACAACGTGGTATCATGGTTTGGGGCGCAATTGCGTACGATTTCAGGTCACCTTTAGTTCGTATTCAGGGTATCATGATGTCGCAACGATACGTGGATGATGTGCAGCTGCCGGTGGCACTCTCCTACGTTCAGAGACTGTCCAATGCCCTTTATCAGCAGGATAATGCCCGACCGCAGACTTCTCGCATCACCCAACGTGCGCTGCAAGGTGTACAGATCCTACCCTGGCCAGCGTACTCTCCTTATCTCTCACCAATCGAACACAATTGGGATGGGATTGGACGCCATTTACAGAATCTGCCACGGCCGTGTTCAGAAGACGAAATGTGGCAAATGGTTAACAGGGAATGGAGAGCAATTCCTTAGGACGCCATCCGTACTCTCATTGACTCTGTGCCTACACGTGTTGCTTCGTGTATCGCCGTCCACGTGGTCCTACATCCTACTGAGCCGACGCTATTCTCGCTCTGTATTATGAATATCACTTCGAAATTAAGATCACTCATTGTTCGTTGCTGTCTTTCTTAGTTTGTCGAGTTTCATCACTTTCTCACCAATCCTTTTTGGTGTTGCATTTTCAATGTCACGTAGTGTATTTTGACGGACTTGCTTACCGAGACTGAATATTGCTGTTGCTGTGAATGCTTACAAATTTTAGGTCGCTAATGAGCCAGTCAGAATTTTATTTTATAGATGTACTAGTAAGCTACGCCCACTACAATAGTCAATTTTTCTTAACGAACTTTTAATCAAACAAAATATTGACATTTCATAATCCACTCTTATATTTTAACAGAATAATAAGGCTACTATAATTTGTGACTCATGCCAGTATACACGTCAGGACACGTCGCCCTTATCATTATCTTATTACGCATGAAGGTTTCGCTGTGGTCCTCCATTGGGAAATTTGGTAATTTTTGAAATTCAATATTTGAAAAACGGCAAAATCATTAGATTTGAAATTTATATCAAGAAAAATACAATTTTTTACCTTTCAAACGCAGTTTGTCTAACAATTTTCTGACAAATACTTTTCGAGCTACTATTTTTTTCCGTAACTTCAAAGGATTCATTTTCCGAGATTAATCTGTGGCAACAATTAGCGAAAAACCCAGTCTTCAGCATCGCATAGCTTTTTGTTAAAGAGGCTGTTGGAGCAGAGATTGTCACAATCAATTTACCATCATCACTTTTGAAATCGGTTCTGTAGTTCCAGAGATTCCATAGAAATTGTAACTTAGAATGATTTTAGAACGCTTTTCGCTCATTTCACCCTTTTAAATTTCCTTTTTTTAAATTTGTTCTAAGAGAGTATTTACATCTTATAAGTAGCTACAATGCCAAATTTTAAATTTCTAGCTCATTCAGCATAAAAAATTGCAATTTTAGAACGTTTTTCGCTCCTGCAACTCCCTGGGATTAGTAGCACCGACATAAAATATAGACTATGTTGGATCAGGGGTTGTCACCATCAATTTGCCACCAACACTTTTGAAATTGGTTCGGTAGTTCCAGAGATTACCCCCTACAAACAAACAAACAAACAATCTTTACTCCTTCTTAATATTAGTATAGATTTTTGTACAGAATTTAATCGTTTACTTTAGAAACCTCATAAATGACAAAAAATGGTTCGAATCGTGTATTTTTGATGTACATTGCTATATCGGGTAACGAAGATAATATGATTCTTAATCACATTTCTTAGCTGAAAACGTCATTTAACGATATCTGATTTTTCGTAGAATTAAGATGCAAAGAGACTGCATTATTTTAGAGCCCGCATATAATAAACCATTCGTTAGCCATATCAAGACACCTATAAAAATTCTTCGTTGGGCGAAACATTCGTTGAACGATAAATTCGTTAGCCAATGTATGTTTCATTGTACATAACAATTAATGCGAATCCCTCTCCAATTTTATTTTTAAATAAAGACATAAATAAAGAATATATATATATATATATATATATATATATATATATATTGCCACGTCGGATGTTTTATAACATCACCTGTAGATATTATATTTTTCACAATGCTAGGGATGGGGGGGGGGGTATTCGGAGATTAAGTTGATTTCCGTTTGATGTTGACAATTTGGTATTAAGCTATTTTATACTGACCTCAGGTTTTGAAATCGTAAATCAATTTATGTGCAGTATTTTTGATACATATGCACGAATTCAGAATATTTTAAACATGGTTTCAGTCTATTTTTCACGAACACTGACGGGAATGTACTTTCAGCATTATTGAAAATAATAATATCGTAGTATTTTTTATTATCATATTTTTTTTAGCTACAGAACCCGATTCAGTTTTAAAATAAAGAGAATAATTCTAGCTACATCCAATTCATTTGTTAATGTACAGTGAAAAAATGTATCGTAACAAAATTCATTCTTAACACTTTCCAAAATAGTCGAAAAGCGTTTATGCGTTCGGTTTCTCCATCCGTCTGTCTGTCCGTCTCTTTGTCCGTGTTCTAACTCACGTAAATAAAACCGGATTTTCATGTAATTAATATATGTTATTGAGGTTTACCCAAGAAAGTTCGGTATTAAAAATGAAGTGTGTAATATTTATCGTTCATTTACAGGGACACACAAAAGAATTCGGTTACAGTACTGTATATGAGCAATAATTGCATGAAATGCGTTTTCAATTGTGGTATACGTTTTTAAATTAAACTAATTTTTTACATGTTAATGTGTGCATAAAATGTAAAGATCATATACAGGGCTGCATAAAATAATTCAAGTACATTTCCCTTATTGACGAAAATTGCTAGATGGGAATTTTCAACTGTGTTATGCGTTTCCTAACTGAGGGAAGTTTTGGCATATTACGTTATACAAATCTATAGATCATATACAGGGTACATTAAAGAATTTGCATGTCTTTAAGATTATAGATGGTACATGCTGAAATTGTTTTCAAATATGTTATGCGTTTACCAAATTGTTCACTTAGAGATCATCTTTCACCGTATTAAATGGCTTTTGTTACAGTATTCTAAATGTGTTTGAAAATGTTTCACAATCTATGCTTGACGTATGATTGCTCTCTCTTGTTTATATTAATGAGAATAATTCTAGATGCACCCATTTATTTTTTGTACTAAAGAGAAAAATCTATCTTCTTAATATTTTATCGTTACACTTTGCAGCAAGATTCAGACCAAATAATTATTAACTACACTTTTAAAATTAATCTATTTAAAAATGAGAACTTCTGTGTACTCTTAAAAATATATAGCAAATTCCATATATTAGGAACGTCAAATTTACCTTCTCATACTTGTAAAAACACAATTTAAACACATTGATAAAAAGTTGTTTGTTACTAAAATAGGTGCAATAATTAAAAACACAGTTGTAAAACATTAAAATTATTTATGATGTAAAATCAGATGTCAAAATACATAAGCGATTTCGGCTAAATATTAGCCTTCGTCAGATGATAAAAACCAGTCGAAAGACACAGTTCCGAAGAAGTGTCTTGGACTGGTGGAAAACGGGCGAAACCAACAAACTATGAAATGAAGGCAGTGAAGAAAGATGGGACAATACCAGTAAAAGCTGGGCGGGGGGTCAGCAAAAACCAAAAACTAAAGTGACATCAAGTACATTATACCAACTACGTGGGATCTGATAAGACAATACATCACTGCATGTATTATCACCTCTTTTCAAAATTTCTAGTGACTTTCTGATTATGCAACTATTATACTGTGAACCATGTGCATGTGCAATTATTTCAGCCTTACTGAAAAATACATCAATTTCTTTAGCTTGATTTAATCTGAATACATGTAATGATGTATTGTCCTGTCAGATCCCACGTATTTGGTATAATGTAATTGGTGTCACTGGGGTTTTTGGTTTTTGTTGACACCCGCCCCCCCCCCCAGCTTTTAGTGGTATCGTCCCATGTTCCTTCACTACCTCCATTTCATAGTTTGTTGGTTTCGCCCGTTTTCCACCTGTCCAGTACACTTCTTCGGAACTGTGTCTTTCGACTGGATTTTATCATCTGATGAAGGCTAATGTCAAGCCAAA
Organism: Maratus michaelseni; assembly: GCA_963931845.1. Lineage (NCBI taxonomy): Eukaryota > Metazoa > Arthropoda > Arachnida > Araneae > Salticidae > Maratus > Maratus michaelseni. The sequence continues at coordinate 124,366,281 of OZ007596.1, read as the reverse complement.
AGCGCTTATGTATTTTGACATCTGATTTTACATCATAACTAATTTTAATATTTTACAACTGTGTTTTTAATTATTGCACCTATTTTAGTAACAAACAACTTTTTATCAATGTGTTTCCATTGTGTTTTTACAAGTATGAGAAGGTAAATTTGACGTTCCTAATATATGGAATTTGCTATATATTTTTAAGAGTACACAGAAGTTCTCATTTTTAAATAGATTAATTTTAAAAGTGTAGTTAATAATTATTTGGTCTGAATCTTGCTGCAAAGTGTAACGATAAAATATTAAGAAGATAGAATTTATTCTCTTTAGTACAAAAAATAAATGGGTGCATCTAGAATTATTCTCATTAATATAAACAAGACAGAGCAATCATACGTCAAGCATAGATTGTGAAACATTTTCAAACACATTCAGAATACTGTAACAAAAGCCATTTAATACGGTGAAAGATGATCTATAAGTGAACAATTTGGTAAACGCATAACATATTTGAAAACAATTTCAGCATGTACCATCTATAATCTTAAAGACATCCGATTTTACATCATAATTAGTTTTAATGTTTTAAAACTGTGTTTTTAATTATTGCACCTATTTTAATAACAAACAAATTTTTATCAATGTGTTTGCATTGCGTTTTTACATTCTATGTACTAATTTTCTTTTTTAAGTAGAATTGCTTCAGAAGCGAGTACATGATGTTTTCATATACAAGTGACAATTCGGTTGGTTGTATAGGGTTTTATGGCGCAAGGTCCTATTGACAATTCGGACTGAAAAGTAAGCTTGTGTGAATAAATATTAATATAATCTCTTGTTACTCTATGTGTGTTTCTTCTATACATACTTATTTTCGAGTCCCTGTATGTACTCAAAAAATTAGTCCATGCGTTTCTCAAATTTAAGAGTTGAGTTCTCGAAGCTATTATAAGATCGGAAAGTACTCAAATACGAGTACATTTAGCTTATTTTTATGTATCCAGTTTTAACAGTGTGTGTATAATAAATGAGTTTATATATAGCAGAGAAATTTCAAATTTGAACCCAAATGTAATCGTTGTAGATTTGTATGTTTTTATGTAGAAATACAGAAATATTTGAAATTTGAAGCCAAAAATATTAATATTTGATTCATTCTATATATTCAAAAACCAGTACTTAAAAGTATAAATATTTCAGATTTAAAACTTAACATAATCATAATCTATATATATAAAAGAAAGTCCTTTCTGGCTAGATGATCAACGCACAGCCAAAACTACTGAACCTACAAAGACGAAACTTGCAGAAAAAATATTTCTTAGTATGTAGAGGCGCACTAAGAAGGGATTTTCAAAAACTCCACCCCTAAGGGGGGTAAAAAGGGGAACAAACTTTTATAAAATTCCTTAAAAATCGGGTATTATAGTTACGTGACAAATGATAACATATTTTAATGTATTTTTGTATGCTGAATCGAATGGTATCAATTAAATACTCATAAGTCAAATAGTTCGTGAGATATTGCACATTTTTCTAATTTGCCGAAGTCTTTGACGTCAAAATCTAACAATTCTAAGAATACAAGTGATAATTTCTAAAAATAAGTCCGTTACTATATCAACGGAAGAAATTCGAATTCAATATTTTTGTTTATTTTTGCAGACAGAAACATTAACTGCTCAATTGGGAATTGAATATTATTCTTACGGATATTTATGTAACTGTGTATTATTTTCATTATTTCTACAAACCCCACTATTTAAAATAAAATGTGATTGCTAAAATATAGGATACATTTCAATTATACTGTCGACCACTTTTCATAAAAAAAAAAAAAAATCATCGCCAAATATGAACTCCAAATAAACAAATGGAAGAATGTTGCCATTGGAACATCAAAATAAATAAATAAAATAAATTCGAAAAAGCCCCCTCACCAAAGTGTCCAGTAAGTTTTAACACAAACAAATTACAATATATTAATGAAAATAGAAAAAAAATGGATATTTATTTATTTACATTATTTTTCTTAATTATCCTTCTCGGCTTGTGAATAAATGTTTGTGACGTCAGTTGAAATCGAACTATTGCACTTAACTATGAAACGCAACATTTTTACAATGCATTTTCTCTTTTAATGTCATGGCACAGCCGTTTAAGGACGCCATTTTTATTTTAATTAACGAAATAACTAAAATATCAGAAAAACAAAATGAAAAATACAGGTAAATGTCGAATTAAAAACCGCTTCATGACATAACAAACACGTTTAATACTTCTGACGTCAAGTGAATGGGACTGCATTTTTGACGTTAAATCTTATAGTTTAGCGATAGTTTTTTTTTTAGTGAAAAGTGGGCGACGGGATAATGGAGAAGTACCAAATAAAGTGTCGAAGGTCTGGTTGGTATTATGTATTACTTCTTTATTTGTTTTCAGTCTTCAGCCATGTTTCTCTTTTTCTTTGGGTAGTTATTCATACGATTTCGGGCTAATTTTCCGCAATCGGATACCTCACCAATTTGCGTATTAGCCATTAGCCACAATGTTGAAAGCATCGTTTATGTTTGAAGCGAAATCTTCAGGTAATGTTTTTTGAAAGGTTTTAGCGTATAGCTATTCTACGATGCTTTGTTATAGAGCTAAAGAGGAAAGCTCTAAAATTATGTGAACCCGATTATTACAGATTACTTAAAAAAATTCTACTGAACAAATTTTAATGGAAGTGATTTTTCAGGTATGGTTAATGACTCTATAACATATCATTCTATGTTGCTTAGTGATAGAGCTAATGGGAAAGTGATTGGGAAAGGTGAATGCAATTATGAAAGATATATCTACTATGTATTTAAAATGCAAATTCGTATTTCATCCCGACCGTTTATAATTTGAGTTCTGCTGTACGGACTTTGATGCGATTTACACTGTTAGTTAGGCAATTTTGTGGGGATGGTTGGTACTTCTCTGGAGCAAAGTTTTCGTCTGCGTTGTGTTTTCTGAAGAGAAAGCTTGACAACGAATCCGATTACAAAAATCATATCACAATGATCTATAATATTTATAAAACACAAATTCTTATTCCATAAACTCAGGTTAAAACTCAGGTTCTACCAAAGAGATTTTTATATGATTTCACTGTTAGTTAGGTGATTTGTTTTAGAAGGGTTTTAAAATAAAGCACATTGTTCTACATTGCTTATTTATAGAACCACGGGAGGAAGTTATAGATAAAATTAGGTGAACCCGATTATGAAAGATTACCTTTTTTAAAGTTCTAATGGACGGATTTTGATGAGAGTTTCGCAGTGTGATAATATTTCAGGAATTGATTTTCTACATTGTTTAGTTATGGAGCTATGGGAGAAAGTTGTCAGTGGTGTAGTTGTAAAAAAAACAGTGCATATGATCTATAGACAGAGGATATATACTAGAGAGTATATATTATAGCTACAGACGGTGTGCAGAATTTCGTCTTAAAAACTCCAGAAGGTTGACGGCGTATACTCTCAGGGATTTTGTAGAAAGTATTTTCTACAAAATCCCTAAGAGTTCTATCAACAGGTGAAGATGATTATGAAAGATACATTTATATGCCTACTGTATATGTATAATGCAAAGGGAATTTCGATCCTGCCGCTTATACTTTGAATTCTGCTGAATGGATTTTGCTGGAACTTGCACTGTTAATTAGCTAAATTTTGAGGGGAAGTTTTAGTGCATAACATATCGTTCTATGTTGCTTAGTTAAAGACTTAGGGTAGTGGGGGGCATTTCTATAATCAGTTCAACCCAATTATGAAACATTGGACTTTTTTAAAGATTCTGCTGAATGGATTTCTATGGAACTTACATTGTTAATTTTCCCTGGATAGTTTTTGTATATTGCATATCGTTATATCGTTCTTTAGAAAATCATACTGTAAAGGATTAAATAAACGAGTTGGTCTTTAACAGCCTAAATTTCGTGTAACACATTAGAAAATATAACAGCGTAATGGCTTTCGTATCGTTTTACACCAATGCGGAAGGACATGAAGGTAAAAGTTCATTTTTCTTTAAAACACACAATCAAATTCACCGATATATTTCGTTTGATTCAAGTTTTTTTTCGAGAAACCGACCAGCGTAGCGAGCAAAGCCTGCTAGGTAATAATAATGGTTAATTTTATCTGTATATAAAATTCTATATTATGTAAAAGAAAGTCCTGACTTGGGAGATCATCAACGCAGAATCCAAACTACTGAAGCTTCAAACACGAAAATTGCGGGGAAAATACTTCTTAGGATGTAGAGTCGCAATAAGAAAGTTTTCCTAAAATTCCATCCCTAAAGGGGTTAAAATGGGAACAAACAATAACAAAATTTCTTAAAAATCGGGTCTTATATTTATTTGTCATATGATAACATATTTCAATGTATTTTTACATGCTGAATCGAATGGTACCAAATAAAAATATTCTAACTCCAACAATTCGTGAGATATTGCACATATTCGAATTTGGCGTTGCCTTTGGTGACAAAACCTTAAAATTTATTTCATTGAACGCCGAGTGATATTTTCTAAAATACATTCGTCATTGTTAAAGATCAAACAATACTTGGCGATTTATAAGATTTTGGATAAGAAAGAAATCACCTGGTATTTTGATTAGATGAAATCTCAATAATGCCAGTTTTCGGGCTCTTTGTTTTAACTTTTGTGTTTGCTTCGGAAATTTGGAATTGAATATGAAAATTATTCGGTATTTTTATGTTAGCTGGGTGCCAGTGATTGCCAAAAATTTTTTAATCTCGCCAATCCTTTTTTTTTTTTTTGCTAATCTGTTAACGTTAGCTAATAACAACTAGCCATTATTTTAACATTGCGATATAATATCTTAAAAAACTTATTTAAAATAACTAAAATATAATCATAATAAAATACATAAACACAAACATATCAAGACAAATAAAATACCACGCAAAATATTCCAATTCAAATGATGCCAATTGAAACAAGATTTGGTGAGTTTTTACTGGCGCCCAGGAAAATAAAAGTACCTATTATTCTTACGGATATTTATGTAATTGTGATTTTTGCATAAAATATGCTTGCTGAAGTAAAGTTTCGAAGGTCTGTACGGTTTCGATATTGCATATTTTCTATAATTTGGGGGTGCCTTTAGTGCCAACTCATCAATATTTCTAACATTACAAGTTATAATTTCTAAAAATGCATCCATTACTATATCTTCTTTACTACCGCCACTGCAACATATCCAGAGGAGTCTCATCCTGCCACTTTAAGGCACGGCACGAGGTGCAGGGTAACTGAGATCCGATATCAACAACCTTATTCCTGAAATAATCAATATGAGGATCATAATTAAAGCCAGACAAATACTTAGTAGTCCAAGGCAATAATTTGATATGCGATCTCTTTTCATATTTTCCTGTAGCTGTCTGACCAAAAGCGTACTCTGTTGGATGAATGCAATTCACCGGTATATTTAGTTTGATTCAAAATTCGTTTGGAGAAATCGACCAGCGTAGCGGGCGAAGCTTGCTAGTGGATTAATAAACGTACACTGAGAAAAATTACACTTTCAAATCTGAGTAAATCGATTTTTCATTTTGGTTTCAAACTTTTGGTTTCAAACATGGCGTCCCAATGCTTTCAATTCTGATATACCAGACATACTCAGAATATTGAAACATGGACATTCTCAAAACTGTTCACATAGGGATCAGTTCATATTCATTTTTGAAACATCGACATACTCAAAAATGATTAGAATCAGTTCATACCGATTTTAATGCAATGCAACATTTCCATTTTTAAAGAGAAAAATAATTGTGGCGTTAATGGATTAAAATGTGTCAAAAACAAACTTTAGTCAGTTATATTTCAATATCCAGGGAGCGTTTTTTTCATTTAAGAAATGTATTGATAACAATCGAATTGAAAATTTGTATAATTCATATCTCCCCTTCCCCACATAAATAATAAAGTTGTACAATCTTAACCACCATCTCAAATTGACCAAATCTATCCGAAATCCCGTTGCACATTTCCAATTTTCTCAGCAACAATTTAATGAATCCTAAAAAAAATATCAACATGCGTCCCAATCATTCGATCCCTTGTATTTAAAACAACCCACTCATGTGATCTGAATGGCGAAGTGGATAAGGCAATGGACTTGTAACTAGTTGAACACGGGTTCGATGCTGGGTCTGAGTAAAAGCGTAAGTTTAGTTTATCCCCCCATAATCGTAAATAGAACCAGAGGTGGCAGCGCTAGCGCTTTTTTTCTAACTGTTGTTTACTGTTGAGTTGAAACATGGACATACTCAAATATGAGCACATAATGTTTTATTCTTGAGTGTGTGCATTTTTCAGAAATGAGTATATACATGTTTCAAACTTGAGTAATTTTCATTCGGAGCCATTTTGACTATGCGACATACTCAGATTTGTGTATTTTTTGCTCACTTTTGAAAATGTCGATTTTGGAATGTATTTAAATACGAGTACATATAGAAAAGAAGGTAAAAATTTTAAGCCAAATACATTCATTAACGATTCCTCTATGTATTCAAAAATGAGTACGTAAAATATACATATTTCAAATTTAAAACTTAATGTAATCATAACTGATTCATAAATGTATTCAAAAATGAGTACATATTGTTCATTACATACATTAAAAAATTGAAATTGTGTATATAATTAAACTTGATTTATAAATGTATTCAAAAATGAGTACATATATTTCATATTTTAAGACTAAATACTCATGTTTGAGTTCTATATGTACTTAAAAATATCAGTATGTGTGTTTCTATACATACTTATGTTCGAATCCATGTATGTACTGAAAAATGAGTACATGTGTTTCTCAAATTTAAGAGTTAAGTACTCGGAGCTACTATAAGATCGGAAAGTACTCAAAAATCAGTACATTTTGCTTATTTTTATGTACCCAGTTATAACAGTGTAAAAGATGGAGATCCCGGGATTTAAGTGGTTATTAAAAGACATTTGGTGTACTAATATTTAATACATACATCTAATAATAACAGATAATTCATATCTACGTTCTTTTAGGTAGCTTTCATTACAAAAAGCTACCTATTGCAGCCGTTAGGAGGAAAGCAATTCCTAAAAATTTTGGTATATTTTCACCAATCATAACCCCTAGACCCCCAAACCACCCTCCGTTTAAATGTTGATTTATATATAAGGTAAAGCTAGGATAGTCTGCGCACAATTCATTAAAATGATAATAAAAATCTAAATATTAATTTTTTGCTAAACTATGCAAGGATAACTTTGACTTCAATGTTTTTTATGCATTTCCATTGCTTTTTTGTTGTTATGCTGTAATTTAACAGAGCAGTTGTAATAAAACCAAGAAAACTATTTTGCGCAATCTGTCCTTGCGGGGTTGGTGTGATTGCGCACATGGGTAGGAGAGATTGTTATTAATAATAACTACAATTAAATTGTTAACAATAATAATTAAACTTAAATAATATTATTGTAAGGTTTTTGTGAACAAACGTTATTATATTAGGACTGAATATTTCAGCCTAATGGTTAAAGAATCAGAAAAAGGAAATAATTTTGAGAACAATTAAATAATTGTAATTAACGAAAAAAAATTAAAGAATCAGAAAAAAAGCCCAGATGATATTACTATATAACATTAAGTTACTTTATAGCGTATTTAACTTACAATTAGTCCATTTTTATTCACACAGTTTCAATGTTTTCTTGTTTTCAGACCGAAGTTGTTGTCGTCCACAATCAATGCACTTATTGTTGTAAATAGTGCAGCTTTCATGCAACCATCTGCCACAAGTAATACATTGAATCCAACCACTGGTCGAAGTTGTCTCTTGGTACATTTCCAGACATTCAATACATTCATCCTCATTTCCCTTCATTTTCTTTCCTTTGGTTTTTTTTAGATCGCACTTTTTCTGGGAGCATCTAATCTTTACCTGTTTGCTTCTTTTTTTTTGTAGCTGCTTCCTTAAGTCTTTTTTCATGTATATTTTCTGGATCTGTAACATTCGTTGCACTCTGTTTCCTCTTTGATTTTGATGGCCTTAAACTACTTGGAATGGGTGAAAGCTTTTCCAAAACTTTCGTAGGTGTATTTCTGAGAGTAGCATTAGACTCCTCAGAAGTTGAGGATTGACAAATACATGTAGCTGCTGCAAAGGGAAGCGAGGATAGGCCTCGAATAGGAGAAGTTTGAGTTTCAGTGGTTGTAACTAGTACTGTTGTTGAAACGAATTGGTGATCAGTGGATTCTGAGGGTAACGCAACGGCTTCAGAAACAGTTTGATTCATGCTTCGATCACAGCCTAGCAAATATGCGTGTTGTGGAATCACTTCAATATTTAATGGGTAAATTCCGGTTGCCCGAAAGGCAGAGGTGGCAAGTTGGACAGTAGCACAGCAAGACCAGGCTGAATTTAAGAGACTACCAAAGTCCTCTCTCGATATTTTTCCAGTCCCACGGCGAGTTGTTACCATTTTTCCGCAAGCGTCTTTAAAATAAGTTTTAAAGGGCTTGAACACTACCCGATCCAACGGCTGTAAATAATGCATAGTATGGCTAGGTAGACACAAGATTATTATATCGTTATCAAAGGCGACTTGCAGCATGTTTGGACAATTTATGTGCGACGCATGGCCATCTAGAATTAACAAATGTGCACCAGCAGGCTTTCGTGGAATAAAATGCTTGGTAAGCCAGTCCATGAATAGTTGACTGTTTATATAGGCGCTCTCTTTCCTCATCTTAATTGCAGTTCCTGGTGGTACCTCTCTGGCGTATTGAAGTTTAGCGTAGACCCCTTTAAAAATGCAGAAAGGTGGCAGGAACTGCCCTTCTGCGTTGCAGCAAGCTAAAATAGTCACCGTTTCACCCTTTTCAGCACTAGTGACAACGTGAACATCTTTACTGCATTTTGCAGCAACCACTTTACCAGGGTCATTGTTCAGCTGAATTCCAATCTCATCACAGTTCCAAATACAGCCAGGCTTCAAAAATAGATTATTATCTGTCAATATGGATGTGAGAAGAGTAAAATAAGCTTTCACTTCCTCACGGTTCATACCTTCTGCTCTAGCTCTGCTAATACCTTGAGCTTTTCTGATACTTAACTCAGGATGTCTTCGCATAAACGAGGAAAACCAAACTTTTCCTGCTACTTTTTTTCTTTATTGAAAGTGTGTTTTTTCCCCAGTACTTCAGCAAAATTGTATGCTAACTTTCTTACATCACTTTGTTTAGGTGCAAATCCAACTACCTGAAGTTTTTGTATGTGACCAGCTAATTCCTCCTCCGCTTCCGTACCTAGTTGAGAATCTGGACCCATCTTTCTCTTCTTAAAATCATTTTTCTTGAGCCTATGTCTCAAGGTGGATTCCAGAATACTGAATTTCCTGCCTGCTGCACGCATTTTGAGTGATTCATTTTGTACTGCCTCTACGGCTAATTTTAGATTTTCTTCGGTCCATGATCCTTTGTTCGTTTTTCTTCTGTAAATATTTGGCATTGTAACCTGAAAAAATATGGCAAAATGTATTAAAAAGTTCCAACGCGCGTTACATATTAACAAAAATAAAACAATCATTTATCAGGAAATTTAGATTAAAGTAGTTAAGAAGATTAACTTATTAGCAAATAATTAATTGCTCATAAATAACATATATATACACTCAAATTCAATTATAAATTCAAACTAACTGCACCACATAGACGAAAAACAAATAACAATAATTCAACTGAACCCTAAAATATAACCAATTAAAACTATAACTCGAATATAAACAAATGCAAAATAACTAACATTAAAACAATACCAGAAAAATAAACCAGAGACAGGAGGTTATGGCTAACGACATGAATAGCAGGGTTAAAACTAATATTTATACAAGCAACGCCCCCCCTTCTCTTGCCGAGACCAAATTAAACTATACAATTAACCGAAACACAGAGCAACAGGCAACAGAACCCATCCCTAGCTAAACTCAACGAACAACTGATCCAGACCACCTTTAGCATTTAAAAATGAATTAAGTTCAACTTGATATTTACTCTTTTCTATAAAATTAATCATATTTCTCCTTACAAACTGCATCAGTGCCTTTATAATCCACTTCATAAATTCGTCAGTGGCATCGCCAAACCTTGAACACAATCTCTCGATACGATCTATACCATTCGTAAACACATTTCTAAAATTTGAAATATGCACGTTTGAATCAAAATGTAAGGTCTTTAAAGTTTTAAAATGGAAATCGTTTGTTTTGCCATAAACCCTTGTATTCAAATTTTCATTTTCCAATTTTAAATTTACATCCAGATAATTTATGTTTTTAATATCCCGGAAGGGGAGTTTTAGCTTTAAAGTATTGGGATAGTATATAAAATCTAAGTTTACATTTGCATTATTTAGTCCAACTATTAAAACATCATCAATGTACCTGTAACTCACTATTTCTCTATTTAAATTATTGTTATTCTCATTTGTATGTAAGTAGACGTTGGCTAAAACTGAACTGCAACTCTTCTCTCACCCCCCCCCCTACTGGTATTCCACGACTCTGTTTAAATACTCTATTCCCCTCATACACCCACAAGTTACAATTCTAAATTTCACTGGTTTTTTATGAAACTTTGGCACTAGAACAAGATATGGGAAATTTTGACTTCTCTGCTTCAGCTTAACTTTTTCATATAATGTCTTAACCCTGTTTTCCATTATTGAAACTTTCGATTTCAATAGTTCATAGTTATCTCTGTTATTATAACTTTCATTTAAGATTTCATCATAATTTTTTACAGATTAATGAATAACTTGAATTAGCCTTATCGACGTATGTAATTATAAATTTACTCTGAAGTTCTTTAATGGATTTAGTTAACTTCCTTTAGTTAATCCTCTTCAGACACACCGTCGCAATCTCTAACATATTCTCTTTTTAAGTTTCTTAAAAAGCAGAACTTCCACTCATCAAAAATATTACATGGTAAGCTGTATTTATAAGTTAATTTTTATATGAAACTATTTATGTTAGTTGAAAACCGTTTAATTGCTGCCCTTTTCGTTACAATTCGTTTCATTATATATGTAGTTTATTTTTTAACAAAGGCATTATTAATTTATGAACAAAAATATTTGTATAAAATTAATTTAATAGCAACTGTATTGTTAATTTATTAACAACATTTTTTATCGGCAAAAATATTCTTTAGCAAATTATTATATTGCCAAATTTAGTTTCGATAGTTATGTGTTTTTCAAAAATTATTTCAAAATTGATTCATTCATATGTTTTAAATGTAATCTGCAATTTATGCAAATTTACCAATTAGCTACATAATCTCTCCTAACGTAGAACCTAATGGAAACCACGCGCCATCTCTCCTAAGTAGCAGATGCGCAAACTCTCCAATTTCGGTAGGAGAGATTACGCGACCTTTTACTTAAACATGGACGCTTCTAAAACGAACCGTTGATGTTCGAAGCGTTAGTCTAAGTTAGTAGCTTATGAGAAATCGCTTAGGTTTAAAATATTTTGTACTACTGACTTACTATAGAAATTCTGACGAATAGTTCTGAAAATTCAAGCACTTACCTTGTGAAAATAAATCAAAATATCAATGTTTATCGTAAACGCTCGAATCAATCCACGCACATATTTGAGTACATACTCTACTACTGATGTTGTACAACTAGCTGAAGTCGCTGCGCGAGCACTATACTCCTTCCCCCCGATCCCCTTTGTGCGCAATCTCTCCGACTGCGTCATCTCTCCTGTCTTTACCTTATATATGACATATGTCATGCTGTAACTCTCTTATTTATGAACCGATTTGGTGTGACTGAGTATGTGTGTAGGACATACCAAGGTCTCGACCGAGTTCGTTCGCCAGCTTCATCCGCGAGTTTGTTTCAAAATGGCGGCGAGTTAAAAAAAAATTATTTAAAAAAAATCAAAAAGATGTACTAAAAATATAAATTGAAAAAATTGTTTTTGTTATGTGTTAGAACGTGATACAAAGATTCTGGAACAATTCTTGTTTTGGCTATATCTTAAAAAATGTCTGAGATATGGCAGTTTAAAATTCTAGGGTGGCTGGCATTTTGAAACAATCTGATTTTTGTTATGCTGTAACTCTCATGCTGAAATTCGCATTCAAATTCAGTAGTAACGAAAGCTGTGATTGAATCTTCTATAATCGGGTTCCAAGCATTTTAGCTTCGGATGTTTGAATAAAATGAGTTGAATTTTTAAAAACATGGACTATTAAAGCTACCTTTTTCGTCCCAGTACAGGCCAGAAGGAATTTTTTATAGTATTTTCACTTCAAAAATGAAGAAATTATATGGTGTGGTTTAGACAATCTCCGAGAATCCTTAAAATCTCACAAAACCCAGAACATGCTATTTGGGAGGCCGCACGTGTAAAAATAAGATGCGTTAAAAGTTTTTATATACATTTATGTATATAAAACATCGGAGGTTTTATCTTCTCGCACAGCGGTAAATCACGCAGCGGAGGTTTTATATACATTTACTAAGCTTTAATTCAATACTACTATAAGTACGTTTATATAATATTTTATATTTGGTAATTCATATCCATTTAAAATATCGGAATGAAGGTACATGTCAATTTGCATTTTACTCCATACTGAGTTTTATCTTAAATAAGGTGTAATTTCTACATTAAACGTATAAATTATTAGTATTATAGGATTCGATATTTTTAAAAGAATAATTTTTTAAAATCAATAATCTGAAAATTTCCAGCTTTAAAAAATTTTATATATTAAATTTGAATAAATTCTCGCAAAAGTAGTATACAAAAAAAAATTAGGATTTTTTTTCTTTTTAAATTTTATTTTACAATAACTTTCATGAGTTTTTCCTTACATATCATTATACGTCTTCAGTTCCTAAATAAATAAAAATATGTGAACTTCATTCTTCTAATTTTTAATGCAACTTCATTGATTGAAATAAATAAAATGAGAAATATATAGCTTCAACAAAAAGAAAAAGAATGAATGATGTATATAAAAATGATCTCTCGTATTTCTAAATAATGAAGAGCAAGAATGTATAGGAAAAAAGCTAACTACCCAAGAAAAGAAGTGAATTAGCTGTGAAAGTTTTTATTGAATTCTTTTTCTGCTGATTTTCAAGTTAATAGAATTTTTATTCTGAGAAAAAAAGTGTGTGATTTCTAGATGAAAGAAAACCTTCTCAAGTATTTATATCTTTGATTTTGCTTTCCATTCTCCTTATTTTTTCTCTTATTATACACACGTTTCTTCAAATTAATATTGTTTTTCAGCGTAAAAAATAAGAATAAATAATTACTGACTATTATTATATTTTATTTTACTTGTATAAATATATACGTTAACAATACATCGGAAGCCATTAATTTGTTCATTTCATATACAGAAATCCGATTATTGACACATAAGCATTTGCGAAAATGCTTATATTGAAAGTTATATGCTACTTCATGCTGTTATAAGATAAATGCTAAACGGACAGACTAATTTTCAGTGCCAGAAAGCTCCAAAATTCCATACAATTTAAAGTATGATAACTCAGTGAATTTTGATCGTAGCAGTATGGAATTTTTACTATTGTACTTGTAAGAGCATAAAATGTTTCTTAATACAAATTATTGAACCCAAGGATTGTGGAGACTATTTTATCAATATAATCTTAATTCCTACCTTATTTTGAGCACTTTTGCAATTGACGTTGCCTGCGTAACTCCAACAGGCAAGTAAAAAAGGAGCATTTCAATGTTGTTGGGACATTCTGGATATTAAAAAAATAAATAAATCGAAATTTACGAAATCCCTACTTACTGTTAATATTAAATTTCGTAGAATGCAATTATTAATTCAACAAAAAGCATGAAAAAACATTAATTTTACTGAGTTATTTTCACAACTTTCTAATATTTAGTATGTTTGACGATGAAAGTCATAAGTATACGACAACCTTAACTAAATGCTACTACTAATATATATATTGTAAATATTTATTTACTTTTGAATTTAGTCATTTCTCGAATTACAGTCATCTGTAGCCTGGTGCAGTAGATTAATAGAATTACAGTCATGTATTCAATTACAGATGTACTCAATTTTTTAAATTACCATTTCTTAAATATAATTTTGTTGGTAATTTTTCTTTATATAAATTTTACAAAATATTTAATGAATTCTCTGCGCATCTTGATATTTTTGATATGCCCTTTTCTGTCTTCAAGAATAAATGTTCTGTACTTTTAATCGCTTAATTTGTGTTTGTATTCGTGTTGTATGTGATGTATTTGTGTATATGATATGTGTTTATATATATGTATGTTTTGTTTTTTCTTATGATGTTCTTATAACACTGTAAATTGATTCATCTTTAGTGTGCATTTTAATAAATAAATAAATTGATAAATGTGCAGGCTTGTGTATTCCATCGATAGAACAGAGTGACAGTTACAATAAATCGGTGGTACAAATGAATGTACAGTTGCGGAAGAGGTTTGAATCATGTAAAAGAAGGCACATTGTTCACACTGAAATCCTTCTTCGGCTGGCACCATGGTTGTAAAGATTATGAGACTTCAGAGATCCTGAAAAACTACATTACTATGAAAATAAAGGAGAGATTGGAAGCAATTTCAAGTCCATAGCTTATAGTTGAAAACACTGTAAATCCACTATTATATGCTGATAATATAGCCATGTATAAAAGTGTGTTATAAGTGTCTCAATTGCCAAAATTACTGTAACCTCTGTGTTGTTCAAGAGTAAAGAATGGCGTTGGCAAATCATTAAACTACAATACATTGTTCCTTTTTTTGTTCCTTATGTACAGTAATGCATTTTACCTTTGTAATCTTATTTAAATAATTAATTAGAACCAACATACAGCTTTTCTGAAATGAAACTTATTATAATTATGTACTTAAAGTAAATATGAAAAATAATCATATATTTTTTTCCTTATCAGAATACCTTTAATTAAAATTTTGGACTACTACTTTATCATATTACAAAAAATGCATGTCATACGTAAAGAACCGTTATTAAAATATTTCGATGAAAACATAAGCTTCGTTATATTTATATATAAAACACACCCTTAATAATGCAAGAATTATCTTAGATAGAGGCTTCACAAAAATGAAAGATTACTGTTACTCAGTTACATGGATTATGTTATTTAATTAATGAAAAATTCTGCTGCACATTGTCAGTTTTAATTAATTTCACAGGATATTCTAAAAATATTCATTACAGCTTTTATTCTTCATAAAGAAATAAAGTATGTTTTACAATATTACGGATTAAAATTTTTACCAATTCTTAAATGACATCATTAAAATAAAAATGTGTGCATATTCAGAAGAAATATTAGTATTTTTTTAATTTGAGTAATAACATTTTAAATCACACATTTTTCTTGCAGATATATCATAAATTATTCCGTCGCATCACAAACTCACTCACCTACACACCCACACACCCATACATATATATATAACATATATAAATATAAAGTTGTCTGTGGGTGTGTGTGTGTGTGTTTATGTATGTATGTATGGGACGTCCATAATGTAACTTCAATTGGGTAAACATTAAAATTCGAAATGCATTGGAACAAAACGCTTTATTTCCCACTAAAGTACATACCATTTATTTTGTTTCAACACAATTGCAACTGTGGTAGCGTGAGACGTTGTATATATAATTAATAAATTCCATTTATCGTTTGAAACGATAAAACTTTATTTTAAATTAACACATTAAAAAAACAAAACAAAAGTAAAAATGAAAAATTATGATAAGCATCCATGCCGTAAATTTACATGGTCAGCCAAATTCCGATTCTGACGTCCGCTCAAAGTGGAACCTCACTCTCGAGTATTCCAAATCCAACTGATTCAACATTCAACTCCTTCCACCATCAACTGCCGTCTGCAATTTCACTTCCCAGAGGCTTTCCTTGCATTCCAGGAATTTCCCAGAAAACATTGCATGTCGTAGGGGCCCAGTTCTTTGTATCCACAAGAACAATACTTTACAATTCTTATCTACTCATTCAGATAACATACCATTCAATACAAAGCATGTATTGCAGCTTGGCTTATCTCAAAATGAAAATGAAATTCACACTATTGATAGAATTTTTGTCAATAGAGATCAATCTGTCATATTATTTTCATTCCAGAGAGATTATCCTTTTTCCACAAATAAGGGAGGAGTTGAAACATGTCAACTCATCACAACACCTCCCCCTAAGAAAAATTTCTAGAAGAAATTTGGCATATATATTAATAGAATAAGCTCCTTCAATCAATTTCTAAAGAGGTCAACAACCAATTATCCTAAATTGATAAAGGAATTTAGAATAACACATGAAAAATCCCTATAGAATACAAACACATTCCCATACTCAGTATTTGATAGACCACACTGTCAATAGGATTTACTATACTCCCTCACCTACAATACCTAAGTATAATTCCAGGAATAATTTATACAATTGATGCCCTAAGAAACAATTTTGAAATACTTCACATACATATAATACCAAATACAGATTACACTTTACATGATTCTAACAAAAAAAAGTAATAATAAAAAAAAAGAAAAAAATCTATATACAACACAATGCCTAAACCGATTCTCTTAAAAACATGCTTAAAAGCCTAAATTTAGACACTTCTACAAACAAAAAGAAAGCATACTAAATTATGCAATTATTAAATTAATGAACTTTTACTATTACGAAAATAATATTAAGCATTAAATGATAAATAAACACAATACAGATATTACAAAAATGAGCACTCCCAAATTTAGAATAAACTTAATTTAGAGAATTCTCCCGAAAACCAATATCTATATTATTTCTATCAGAAAATCTTTTCGACAATAATTTTCGCCTCACAACTTCATAATCATGATTTTTCCTTTCAAAATCTTGTTTGATTTCAATAAATCTTTCTTTGTGATCCGTTTTAAAAGAAGAATGCTCCATTCTTTTTAACTTTGATTTCTTATTCACATCTTCTTGGCATTTAGCCCCCCAATTTACTCTATTATTTTCCTTCATCCTAGAGTTAAATTTACTGGCCACAGTCATAGATGAACTCAATTTCTTTCTAATTCTATTTCTAACATGTATAAATCCCATACTACCGACAAAATACCTGGGTATATTTACATCATGCTCAGAATTCTTTTCCCGAAATTGACCTCCAATACCTGACCTTTTATCACCATCCTTTTTAGACGCACCCTCTTTTGTATCGATCAATTTAGACCCTTTTTCCAAATACCTATCAGTCACGTCTTCCAGTGAATTTACCTCTATCTCATTAACAGACTTATTATCCCTTTCACAGATTTCATTCACAACCATTTTTCTAACAACCCTTTGCTCATGATCGCTAGATAATCTGAGGGTTCCCTGCCTATTTAATTCTCTTTGATTCCCCACTTGTTTATACACCGAATTTTGCTTTTCCATATTTCCTAACTTTAATAAGTCATAAACAGCTGGTGTTATAAGGGGCGGAGAATTTAGTTTTCTCACAACTGCAACCACCACATTTTTTTCAACACACTCTTTTTCACCTTCCATCAAAGCAACCGGCACTGACACCAAATCCGCTTTTTGTCTATTTCCGAGGGCCGGTATAAGAAAGACATTTCCCACTTTCTTAGCACTCCACGGAATGTCATTAGCATCAAAAACCGCAATTTGCGCACCTGTGTCCTTAATCGCTTTTACTGTCTTACCATTCACGCATAAATCAACCATAGGTAATTCGGTTTCCACACCTTCCTTATTATTTACACTTTTCCCATCACTAGTAACAATCCAAGCTATGCTTTTATCCTCATAATTAGATTTACTTTTTAACAATTCAGAACAATTTGGTCTGATGTGCCCCACTGCCAAACAATTATAACATTGGACTTGTCTTTGCTTTTCGAAAGCATTGTCCTTCTTAAATTGATCAAATTTCTCACACTCTTTCGTATTCTCAAATTCCGATTTTGGTTTAATTTCCTTTCTACTTTTAGAATTAAAGCTGTCTTTTTGCTTATCCTGAAAAGATTTATTTTCCCACGGTTTTCTATCCGACCTGTTAAATTATCTTCTTATACTCTCAAATTTATCTGATTTTTCCGCGAGTTTAGAAGCAATCTTTATTTCCTCCCAATCATCAATAAATTTTTCTTTTATCTCAAAAGGGACACGTTTTTTCAATTGTTCCGTGAGCATTAGTTCTTTTAAGGATTCAAAATCTCTCACTTCTAATGACTCTAACCAATTATCCAGATAACCCCTTAACTCATAAATCAGATCTACCCATAATTCACCAGATTTTCTTTGATGAGTTTCAAATTTTCGTTTTAAGGCACCTGTACTTAGCCTAAACCTATCTAACAAAACTTTCTTTATATGCAGAAAATCATCACATTTGTCTGCTGGCTGTTTTACTACAATTTCGGCAATATCAGAAGGTAATAAAGGAATTAATTGACTAACCAAATCTTCCTGAGAAATTTTAGCTTTCTCGGCTTGCCTTTCAAAAATCATAAAGAAAAGAGTTATATCAATTAATTTAGAATCGAAGCGCGGAACTAAATCCTTTAAATTTACCTTAGGAGTTCTATGAAAATCTACATTTGATTCATTAGATGAAACACTAACAACATCCGCAGAATTTTGAATACGCAATTTTTCTAATTCAAATTGCTGTTGTTTCTCAAGTTTTTGTAATTCAAGTTGTTTTTCAAGTTGTTTTTCGAGTTTATCTGCCTCAAGTTGTTTCTCAAGTTTATCTACCTCAAGTTGTTTTTCAAGTTTATCTAACTCAAATTTCCTAAGTTTATCTTTTTCCTCTTGCGCAATCCTATCTAATTCAATTTGCCTCTCTCTTTCTTTACGATCTTTTTCAATTTGTTTTTCCTGTTCTTTCCGCTCTGCCTCCTGTTCAAGAATATATTGCAAGCGAAGTTTTGCGTAACTTTCTTTATAATCCTCAGCATTAACTATAGCCTGAATTATAGCTTGATTTTTACATGTTTTTGACACACTGGTCTCAAATTCCTCTGCTAATAATAGCAAGACGCTTTTATTATATTTTACTAAATAGTCTGCCATATTTTCCCCCAAAATATAATAAATTTCAAAATAACAGATATATTCAATTTACAATAATACAATGAATACAGAAATAGAATTTTCTTCACTATACGTATAATAATGTATTTAAAAACGATACAATTTCAATATAGCAAATTCTCATGCAACAGTGACGTCTTTCAAACTGAGTATATCCCCCAAAATAAATTTTATACCGAACAGTACAGTATAACATCAATTTATTTTGAAACATTAATCATAAGCATCCACAGTATACGCATAAAATTAAGCTATAACTTTATTACTGTAATAAATAAAATGTATGTAAACAAAACTCTTAATTCCAAAAGTTTTATACAAAATTATGATTAAAATACCCTGATTAATAATCTCAATTAATCAATAACAATTTACTATACCCCAAGTAAATTTTAACATATACATAAGTATATAATTTTCTTAACCCAATATTATACCAAACAGATACCAGAAAATCAACAAACATAAAAATTCTAACTAAAAATTTAAGTACCAAATTAATAGCTTCCCTAGAATTCTTAAATTTCACATAGAGTTTTGTTCCCCAAAATTAAAATTTATACACAAAATTCAATTTAAAACAGACCTCTATAGAAGATATCATAAAAGAGCTTACCTCCAGGTGCATATATTTCCTCCACACTGATACCAGGTTTCCAAGCACTTTTAAAGATGACACACACAGATTTTTGAAGATTTGAAGACACTGATGAGGCACTAATTGCACCTTAGATTCGTATGTAGACAACTCAGATGGTACGCCGCATATCTTCATTTCACTGATATATTTTGAAGCACACACAAATAGCACCAAGTCTATAGTTGACTGTTCATACACCTCACAGATTTAGTCGATAAAGTTCCTTTACCAGTACTCTACTTGCTAGAACTCCGAGAAAAACCCACGACTCCAATTAGACTTCAAGACTCCACAACTCTGCTCGTCCGTTTTCCACTGGCTCTTCATCTGTTTAATCAGGTTAACGCATAGATCCGTAATCTAATTTACTTTAGATCACAAATCCCACCGCTGCCACCAATTAATTATATATACTATTGCTGTGGTAGCGTGAGACGTTGTATATATAATTAATAAATTCCATTTATCGTTTGAAACGATAAAACTTTATTTTAAATTAACACATTAAAAAAACAAAACAAAAGTAAAAATGAAAAATTATGATAAGCATCCATGCCGTAAATTTACATGGTCAGCCAAATTCCGATTCTGACGTCCGCTCAAAGTGGAACCTCACTCTCGAGTATTCCAAATCCAACTGATTCAACATTCAACTCCTTCCACCATCAACTGCCGTCTGCAATTTCACTTCCCAGAGGCTTTCCTTGCATTCCAGGAATTTCCCAGAAAACATTGCATGTCGTAGGGGCCCAGTTCTTTGTATCCACAAGAACAATACTTTACAATTCTTATCTACTCATTCAGATAACATACCATTCAATACAAAGCATGTATTGCAGCTTGGCTTATCTCAAAATGAAAATGAAATTCACACTATTGATAGAATTTTTGTCAATAGAGATCAATCTGTCATATTATTTTCATTCCAGAGAGATTATCCTTTTTCCACAAATAAGGGAGGAGTTGAAACATGTCAACTCATCACACAACGCATAGGGAGATGCTTTGAAACCAATTTTTATGATCTAGACATCTTGATGTTATCGATCTTCTTTTTCATTATTGATAGTACAAAGATTTTTTGGTGCATATCAAAGTACACTTTGATGCTCATGTAGTAACAAAGTATTTTTTTTTAAGAATACAGTACGTTCGGTGTAATTCTTTGCTCATTTTTTACAAGAAACTTTTTGATAACAGTCTTGAATGATACCCAAGCATCATTTTCGAGTTCTAAAATTATTCCGATATGATATTGATCTTTGATATTCTGCTGAGTCTGTGGTAAATAAAACGCACCAACCTATTTTTTTAAGAAAGGGTAGGAAATGCCACGGTGAGGTCTTCTGCAATTGGCAAAGATTTAACAGGTGCTTTCATCAGAACTACACTGTTAAACATTAGATTCGAACTGTACAGTAATTCTACCAATTTTATAGATAACGGTCCGTTATCCATAGTTTTAATCAATCCTGATTAATGAGAATGCTTCACAATATGGTAAAGTAACTGTTATTTACAAAAACGGTTGAATGACTGGACAGTTTCCTGTAAATTCTTTATAGTGTAGTTGCGTTTGCGGAGGTGTGAGTATTATATATTTTTTATCCGCAAGTGGCTCATGTAGAAGGTTAGGTCACAAGTTTTGATGGTAGATCTTAGAGGTCAATTGCTTTCCACTTGGTTCATCTCATATGATCTGCCGTGACACATACACATATATCAGGTATATAAGAAATAATATAAAATCAGGAATAATTTATAATATTTTCGTTGCCCACAATGAATGAATAATTTTATGGTCAAGACAAATGGCTAAAATGTGTGTGAGATATTGCAGCAATTCAACAATTATTTTTATATCTCAATATTTTTCACAAAGAGACACTGGATGGTCAATTGGAACTGGCTCACATAAATTGTCAGTGTGGAGGATATATTCGTAGGACGATATACTATTAGTTCCTTTTTCAAGCACGTTTTTTCTCACACAATCTTGATGCTAGAATCACTGAAATCTTCTTTGACAGTACCAAATTACTCAATTCATACCGATCAAATAAATTACGAATAGAGTCATCTTTAGTTACCGAATCGGCATGTTATTAACTCGCGGAAGTTTTTTTCACCCGTTAATATGCAACCGTGCATACAAACATTGAAACATACTTTAATTTTTTATGTGTTTTAGGTACGTAATAAATTCCTGACAATGAAATCTTAAATACGTATTTCAACTGATCAAGAAGGGAAAAATTATATGTATACAAAAATGTTATCAGCAATTTCACGTAAGAACAGCAGTGTATATTTAAACAACGAATAATGAAATATGATCAACAGATTTTTGAGTAAAGGGATAGTGTTAATTCAAAATTGGACTTTCCCTTTTTCATAGAATTACAGAGCTCAAATTAAATTATCAGAATTATTGTCCTGGGTTTTATTTCATTTAATGTTTAAAAAATATATTGTTTTATAATGAATTAAATGTGGATTATTTTATTGAATTCCATTAATATATTTACTTTTCCTAAGGATATAACTTCTAGATAACAAATTTCTCAAGGGTTCATCTAAAAAGTCCTAGAAATTTAAACTCATTCAACAATACATGCTCAAGTAAAGGTATGTACTTTTTTATGACAGTCACTCTAGCTTATCTGATAAATTGATTACTGAAGAGTTTGGTGAAATTATTGAGTTTAGCAGCTATGTAATTATTGGGTATCAGAGGGAATTTTCCAAGAATAAAGAAGTCGAAGTAGTCATAATGGTAATGGATGGATTAAAGATAGCTCAAAGATTTGAAGTAGCCAGAAAGATGTGATAAATTATTTTATGAACAGAAATAAAATTAAAGTCATTCTTGCTAATCTTCAGGTTTCTTTTTTTTTTTAAATCAACAAAAAACAGAACTTGTAAAAAAATAAATAAAAATTAATAAAAATTAATAAATAACGACATAGGAACATGAAACATTTGATTAAGTATTTTTTCTTTTACAAACAATATTTATTTGACTTTTAAAATACCTGAATGTCCACAGCTATGATATTTCCACAATTGTTTAATTCTATTAACAACTTGAAGATTTCAGGAATTCCTAAATATAAAAAAATTCGTTTATAAAATAATTGAGTAAAACATATTGCAAAACACATTGTTTCAGCACAAATATGTTGTATTCATCATTAATGGTTTATTTCCCATGTATTAAAAGTCAAATTTAATAGTGTTTAAAGTATGAATTTTAAATTATTTATTATTAACTAGCTGACCCACCCATCGTTGCCCTGGCCCGTGATAATAAACCTTAAACAAAACTCAAGTTTCTATGATTTTATAGCTTTAACACGATTTTGTATAAAATTATATTTTTAATGAAAAATTCAAGAAAATATATTGATATTTACCAGTAATAGCTATCGTAAAAAGACATTTTCTTGTTTATTTCACGTAGTGACGTACTATAGTTTAAAAAAAAAGTTCTTGTTGTGCGCAATCAGTGAATTTTTTACCGGGCATAAATATAACGGTTTTACAAACCATGTGAAAATATCGTGAAATATATATATATATAGTTCTCATCCTCTGAACTCTCTGAAATTTTAATCGGTTATAAATATAATTTTATCCAAGAGCTCTTTAAAATTTTGTCAAAAAATATGCATATTTAGTAGTGAAAACAGTAGCCGAAATTGCGCCGAAACAGCCCTCGTTTTGCCGTTTTCATTGAAAATTTCTCAGATTTTATTTTTTTTTAAATACTCATCCAAACGTTTCGACATTTTCTGAGTTGATGTATGTCTGGTCTTCCGAGATGGTATAGAAAGATTGTGTTTAAATGTGGCCGTTTAGTTACTTTTAATATGGAAAAAAAGATCGTCTCCGGGAGGCAAGAAGTGACTTGCGGTCGCCAATGTCTTTGAAAGGGTTAAATTTCATATTTTTGAAAAACAATTACATCTTCGTAAAGAAAAACGTTTCAGTTTTAAGAGCATAGATTTTTTTCGTCGGTACCTCTAAAATTGCGACTTGGGATGCGTTCCCATAAGGGGGTAAACGGCAACAAGCGAAAGCGACCCTTACTTCAATGGAATAACAATGATATTTGTCTGAACTGATTGCGTCATTTAGGACAAAAAAGTTTGATCTTTAAGAACATGTATTTTTTTTTTCCGTATCCCGAACAGTTTGGCCGAAGGAAGTTAAAACAAAAGGTCAAAAAGTGAGTATTTGGTTCTTCATTTCTTTCCGCTGTGTAATAACGTTCTGGGCATGCGCGTACGCGTCTGTCACGTTTTTTAATCTGTTTTTAATGAGTTTTTAATTAATATCTTAGCCAATTATAAAGCAAAATACAAATCTAATCCCCAAGTGCAGCAGGACTTGCCTTGTACTATCCTCACACAAATTTTCAGACTTCTACATGGTGTAGATTTTGCTAGTCATCGCAGACACGAAGAGAAATTTTCTTATATTAATATAGGTATAGCAGTATTACATATTTAAAAAAATCTAATAACATACAAATTGAGGTGAACTGAAATGCATAAAACGCAAGTTACATTTAGGTACTTCGGACATTTTATTCGAGTTTTAGCTACTACAAATGTGTTAAAAATTACCTATATGGGACAATGACATATGTTTGAATTGATTACAGATAATAATTAAATTTCTTAAAGGCAAATAATTAGAAACTTTAAAGGATAATAAAGAATATTTAAAACACTTACTATTTTCTTTCGACAATCCGTGAGAACAAACTACTGCGTCAAATTACATCACTCTTTTTTTAAATGAAAGATATTTGAACACAGATTTGTTATTGTGCATTCGTTTATTTAAATGTTTTATTAATAACCATAATTTTAAATTAAACTTTTACATCTGCGTATGACGTCATAAAGTTAATCGCCAGTGGACGCTGCAACTCTGCCCAAAAAGGAAGTATGACCGTCTTACTCTAACAGTAACTTCAATCTATCTGAGCAAGGTAGAATTCTAAACTAAGATCAATTGCATTCTAAAAATATCAATGTCACCAATTTATTTACTTTTAACATTTGCTGAAACAATAGAACTAATACAAAAAGATTAAAAAATACTAAATTACTCAAAAATTTGTTTTAAAACATTAATATATGTAATTTTTAAATGAAAAGTACCTTACATGAGTTAATGGAACAGATGTCGTAGATGCACCGAGATTGCACGATTTTTCTTTGCGCCATTTTCGTCGGAAAACCCAATTTTCACACATAATTTTTATTGCACACACGCATTGAATTGCATTTACTAGTAAATCTGCAGATCAGGAGTCTCAACGTCAGCTCTAAAAGTCACTGTTTTTTAATCTCGCTTTTCATATTATTTAGCATCTTGCAATCCGCAATTTTTTTTTATATTACATAAATATTTATAGGCATATAAAATACTTCGGAGGTTTCAGAAATTAGAAACGTTAAATTAAAAACAGTTTATGCAATGATATTCTGAAATTCTTATGAACTTCTGATTCATGTAACTTTTTAGACAAAAAAAATAAACTTGTATTAGAATAAATTCTTTAATTATGTCAATAGAATACAAAAATAATTTATTTTGATAGTAAAATATTGCAGCAAAATAGTGCGAGTTAATTGAATTTTATTATTTTAATATTCTTTGAAATAGGGTTGCTAAGCAACTAATAAATTAAAGAGGAAAGTAGAAAGATATGCATTTTAAAATTCGTAAAAAATATGAAAATAAAATGTTTTATTTTTCCCGAACAGATGCAAATAATTTCCAATAATTTAAACAATTAATTTCTAAATTCTAATGAATATATTAGCAAATTTTCAAAACTATTGGATATATTTCAAACACCCATATCGAAAATTTAGCATTAATAATTTTACATTTAAATCCATTATTCAAATATGCGAGTTTCATTTCAGTTAAAAATGAAATTTGAAAATCGTCTGCATTCCCATAGGAAAGCATTATGACATAATAAGAAATGTTCTATATTTTTCGAACGAATGAACCAAATATAACTAAATACTATACAGCTAATTCCGGGTACCTCTCCAACATACCCACCAAAAATCAACCTAATAAGGCGATTTTTACGACAGTTATCGCGGAATAGACAGACAAACAGACAGACAGACAAACAAACAGACAGACAGACAAACAGACGAAAAAACTTTTCGCGTCTCCACGGTGAGCCTCAATTGACGTTTCGGCAATTAATTATTTGTATTTTATTTTATTTTATTTATTTACAAACATATTTCATTGTATTATAAAACACCAGGTTACCATACCCCATTCGTAAGGCATTGTGACGTTACACTGTGACTTGTGACCGATGACGTGACTTCACGTTACGTGGATGTGAAGTCACTGTAACCTGAATGTGAATTCTTTATAGCTGTTTTCAAGCGTTTCTGTGACCTCAATATGTGACTACTTTGTGAAGTCACAATTCGACTTCGATGTGAAAAATATGATTGACAACTCAAAATGTATCAAAAACGTTTTTTGTGTTAAAAATTATTTACATAATTTAATTTTTTGCACACATTTGTGCATAAAATAAAAATTTATATATTATACTAGCAAGCTACGTCCGCTGCGCTGGTCGGTTTCTACAAATGAACCTTAAATCAAATGGAATATAATTTGACCTTGTAGTTGAAAGTAATCTGTATATTTTCCTGGAATATCCTTCCACATTACTGAAAAATGGCGCCATTGCGCTATTATATTTTCTAATGTGCAGTCAAAATTTTAGCTGTTAAGGATCAACTATTTTATTTGGTAATTTACAGTGAGGGTTTGCTAAAGAACGTTAAAACTATATGCAATATATTAATAGAATCACTAAAAATTATCGAATTAACAATGCAAACAAATTAACTAACAAGAGTCATCCAGTAGAAGTTTTTTTAAAGGCTAATCTTTGATAATCGATTTCATCTGATTATAGAACTTTTCCACATAATTCTAAAACTAACATAGAACGATATGAAATATACTAAAACCAGCTTTAAAAATTATCTACTTAACAATGCAAGTCACAAAAAATACGCCCAGGAAAAACTTTCAAAAAGTCTAATCTTTCGGAATCGGGTTCATCTGACTATATAACCTTCACACATAACTGTTTGACTAAGCAACGTAGAACAATATGTAGTACATTAAAATCATTCCTGAAATAGCATCTAACTAACAATACAATTATCAATAAATCCATCCAGTAGAACTTTTTCAGAAGGTTAATCTTTCATAATCGGAATCAAATATTGAAAAGGCTAATATTTGATAAAAAAAGGTCACCCGATTTTCGAATTTCCCCCTCTATAATTCTAGAACTAAACAACGTAGAATGATATGTTATATGATAAAACTTTCCCTATAAAATTATCTAACTAAACCTTTTGGCTTAAAATAAAATTGTTTGGGGTCAAAAGTAAAATCAAAATCGCCAAAAACAAAAGATAAACCGCCAAATATTTTTTAAATAGCACGTACATGTATATATATATCACTGGTGCCGGGCTAACCGAAAAATACCAAAAAAAAAAAAAAAACTTCAAAAATGATGTCGTACACTTGAAAAAACATCTTTTGGCTTAAAATCTCTCATCAAAACTGTTTTTCTTTTTTTTCTTTTCTTTCTGTTTCTTTCTTTTTTTTTAAGTCAAATTAGTAGCAGTTTTTCTTTTATTTTTCGAGATGTATAGCCATTTTAATTCTTTCTGCAACAAAGAAATAACCTTTTGGCTTAATCAAAAGTAAAATCAAAATCGCCAAAAACAAAAGATAAATCGCCAAATATTTTTTTCAATAGCAATCTTGCCCATTGAATAATTATTTAAGCATTACGAATAATCTCAATCATGTTTAAATTAAATATTTTCGTTTTATAATATTATCTCTCATCAAAAGTGTTTTTCTTCTGTTTTTTATTTCTTTCTCTTTCTTTTTTTCTTTTTTTCTTCGAGATGTGTAGTCATTTTAATTCTTTCTGCAACAATAATGGTCGCCAAAAAATGAGCAATGGCAACCTTTTCGGCCAAAATAACAGAACTTTCCATCATAATTCTATAACAAATATACGTAGAACTATGTGTTACATACTAAAACCTTCCCTGAAAAATTATCTATCCAACAGTGCAAGTTCCATCGAATTCCATTCAGCAGAATTCGAGTTATAAAGAAACGGAACGAAATTTCCGTTTGTGTTTTATATATATATAGTAGAAGAAAATCTTCTAAAAGTATCTATGCAAATAAAATTCTTTCATTAGATCAAATTTGCTGAAGTCGTTTGATTAGAAAGTACTTTAAAATTTTCGCGACAATTTTTTTTTTTTTTATAATTTAAATATATACGTTTACATGTAGCTGCTATATCTCTGTCAGATAAGAATTTTTTCACTAATGTTTAAACGTATGTTCTCATACATAAGCACAAAGTATCGTAAAATAAATTTCAAATATGCGTATTCATCAAAATTTTTTCCTGAATTTTTAAAATTTCTAAAACCATGAAATCTCTTTCATGTAAAAGGGATATCATATAATAGTTATCCTTAGCAGTAAAAAATATATAATTTAAAATATATTTAATTTGATCTACACATCTTCATCTAAATTTAATTTTGTTTTAAATGTTTGCGGAAAGTAAGAAAAATTTCTGTATTATTAGATAAAAATATATCAAGTATAAAATATTAAATTAATTATTTTCTCTGTAAATAAACTGCATTAAATTTGTTTCTAATGCAAGCAATGAATTGTGGGTACACATCATTATCTTATGTAATTAAGGATAAAAATTGAGTTTTGGATAAAATAAATCTAGGGTAAAATAAATACAGATAAGCACGTATCACGTTAGTACAAAATTGTAATTATCGAAATATACTTAAGACACTGAACTGTAAGAAAAAAAAAGATATATTCCCATCCGGTACACGAAAAAAAAGTTTAAACCAATGGATAAGTTTAGGGAAGATTAAATATGATTAGTATTAATTAAATTCCAATATATTAAAGAAGGGTACGGATTTAGCACGTAAGAAACTGTTGTTAATTGATATCAGAACATTATTAAAAAAGTGGTTATTCAAGAAAATATTTATGTATAAATTAGCAAAATATACTGTTACATTACTTAATTGTTTTCATTACATACTATCTGATCCGTCCGGCGTTACCCGGAAATTAGTAACTTTCTTTTGCGGTTTCGAAAAAAATAGTAATTTTCGGTTCGCATTCTGTTCTAAACAAACCTCTTTAAGAACGAAACTTCGGCACTCGTCCCCGCTGAATACGGCATTGTATAGCAGGCGTACTACGCAAGCGCTGCAATATCGTTTCGTTTCAATTTTCACCGTTAGGGAGCGCAAAATGATTTTACTTATTTATCTATATCTTAATTAGTTCATGTTAAGTTGAATGAAACAATTCCCGTTGAAGAAGATTCCAAACGTTTTTTAGAACACTTAGGTTGAAAAATGAAAATGCCATAGGTCGACCACTTTCAACCACCCTCTCTCCCACACACGCACAGCTACCGACATGCAACAACCATAGTGCACAATAGGAGACTCAAGGCTACTACCACACACACAAACACCAGCAGTCTGCGAAGACTGAGTAGTTGTGGGTGCAAAGTAAAATGTATGGACACACACGTCTATATGAAAATGCCCTAGGTCGACCAATTTCAGCCATAGTATCTCCCACACACCCCACAGCAATCGACATTCAACTACCATTAGTGCACGATGGGAGACTCGAGACTACTACTACATAAACATCAGTGGTCTGCGCTGGGTAGTTGTGGCTGCAAAAGGAAATAGAGGGATACACACTAGGGTGGATCGAAAAAAACGAAATTTATATAATCGAAACGTAATAGTGCGGGAAAGTTGCCATTGGTAATAAGGAATAAATTCACAAAATATTACACCAAATGGTTAATATCTTTTACCGCCGCAAAGGGGGCAAAGTTTAAAAAAATCGAAAAAAAAATTTTTTTTCAAAAAAAAAAATTAAATTATTTAACCATACCGATACAATTTCTAATAGAATGCAACAGCTACATCAAGGTGTTAGTAATGTTCCAGAAAATTTCATTATGGTGAAATCATTTCTATTACCGCCGTAGGAACGGTCAAAATTTTGAAAAAAACGGCAAAAATTTCAATTTTTCGTTTTTTTTTTTTTTTTTTTTAAATTTACATTATAGCTTGTAATAACTTATAAATGTCTAGTAATTTTGATCATAGGCATTGCCAACCAGGGGCGAGAGAGGCCCGCCCCCCTAAATTTGAGAGAAAGGGGCTTTTGAAGGGATTTTGGGTATTTTCCGGAACTTTTTAGGGATTTTTTGTTGGGTGGGGGGGGGGGGGGGCAAAAGTGAAAATTGAGGGGGAATTATATAAGAGCCCCCCCCTACCGAAAAAATCACTAAAATTTACCGTAAAATCGAAAAAATTTCTTCAAAAACCCCCTTTTTCAAAATGTAGGAGGGGCGGGCCCCTCTTGCCCTTAGTTGGCAATCCCCATCATCAAAATTACTAGACATTTATTAGTTATTACTAGATATAATGTAATATTTTTTAATAGTAGACATATAATAAAATTTGGAAAAATTGTAAAAAACGGAAAATTGAATTTTTTGCCGTTTTTTTCAAAATTTTGGCCGCCCTTGCGGCGGTAATAGAAATAATTTCACCGTAATGAAATTTTAGTGGAGCATTACTAACATCTCGATGTAGCTTTTGCATTCTATTAGAAATTGTATTGGTATGGTTGGATAATTTTTTTTTTTTTTTTTGAAAAAAATTTTTTTTCGATTTTTTTAAATTTTGCCCCCCTTGCGGCGGTAAAAGATATTACCCATTTGGTGTAATATTTTGTGAATTTATTTCTTATTACCAATGGCAACTTTCCCGCACTATTACGTTTCGATTATATAAATTTCGGTTTTTTCGACCCACCCTAATACACACGCCTATTTATTTATCTATATATCTATATACTTATAAAGGAGTAGCTTGATTTTCTCATAATCAACGCCGAGTCTCAACCGTTTGTCCTAGAACAATGAAATTTGGAAGACATATTATTTACATAATGTAGGCGCGTACTAAGAAAGGATTTTTGAAAATTCACAGCATAAGGGGGTCAATTGGGGAGTCGAAAGTTTTAGATAATTTCGTCTTTCCGGCATATCTCAGCAGGAGTTTTAAGTAGAAGCCTAAAATTTGAGATAGCAATTCTACTAAAGAATAGTTAAACATCTATTTCTGGCTATTTTAGAAATTCAACCACTAAGTGGGTTAAATGGGGGGTCGAAAATTTTGGTGATTTCACATTTTCACCATATCTCATCAGCAGTTTTAGGTAAGAGCGTGAGTTTCATGATGACAAATCTACTAAAAAAATTATTAAACACTTATTTCAGCGATGTTAGAAATTCAACCACTAAGGGGGTTAAATGGGGGGTCTAAAGTTTTACGTCATTTTGCCTTTTCACCATATCTCAACAACAGTTTTAGTTAAAAGCGCGAAATTCACGATAACAAATGTACTAAAAGTTAGTTAAACACATATTTCAGCGATTTTAAAAATTCAGCCACTAAGGGGGTTAAATGGGGGTCGAAAATTTTTAGTCATTTCGCGTTTTGGCCATATTTCAGCAGCAGTTTTAGATAGAACGTAAACATTCGGGATAAAAAATCTACTAAAAAATAATTAAATACATATTTCGGCGATTTTAGAAATTCATCGATTAAAGGTTAAATGGGGGGTCGAACGTTTTAGGTAATTTTGCCTGTTCGGTATATCTCAGCAGCATTTTTAGTTAGGAGCTCGGAATTCGAGATAACAAATCTACAAAAAATATAGATAAACATATATTTCAGCAATTTTAGAAATTCAGCAACTAAGGGGGGTTAAATAGGAGGTCAAATATTTTAGGTCATTTTGACATATCGCAGTAGAAATTATAGGTAGAATCATGAAACTCAGGATAACAAATCTACAACAAAAAAAAGTTAAACACGTATTTAGCGATTTTAGAAATTCATACAATAACGGGGGTTAAATGGGGGTCGAATGTTTTACGCCATTTTGCCATATCTTAGTAGAAGTTATAGTTAGGAGCATGAATTTCGGGATAACAAATCTACTAAAGAATAGTTAAACATGCATTTTAGGCGATTTTAGAAATTCAACTACTAAGGGAGTTAAATGGGGGTGGGGGTCGATAATTTTCGATGATTTCACCTTTTCACCATGTCTCATCAGTAGTTTTGGATAATAGTGTGAAATTCAGGATAACAAATCCGCTATAAAATTAATTAAACACATATTTCAGCGATTTTAGAAATTCACCCATTAAGGGGGGGGGGGGTTAATGGGGGTCGAAAATTTTAGGTCATTTCGAATATTCGAAGCATGTTCAGTTTTGAGCTTGAAATCACAGATTCAGGATAACAAATCTACTAAAATATAGTTAAACATGTATTTTCGCGCGGAAATTTAGGATAACAAATGTACTAGAAAATAGGTAACTATGTATTTCAGCAATTTTAGATAATAATCCATCAAGGGGGGTCACACTGTGTGTCGAAAATTTTAGGTAATTGTGCCATATCTCAGCAGCAGATTTAAGCAATAATGTGATATTCCGCTTTACAAATCTACAAAAAAAGTAGTTAATCATGTGTTTCAGCGATTTTAGAGCTAGCGAGTTTGTGGGCAACATCGGCTATGAACCCAATTGCGGAAGATTAGACGAAAAACAGAACTATTGCTGATTGTTTATTATATACTAGCCGGTCGCTTCCGAGTGGGGCCCAGATACAAAGTACTATTTGAGCCCCACCCCTAGATAATCACGGATAGGGACCAAAATTATTTTGTCATAAAGCTCATAAAAAAATTATGTCGCGAAACCTTTACTTAAGTGCTTTTTTATATTCTTATTAGTTATTTTTGTATACTTTTAATTTAAAGTATTTAATTTATATTTTTCTGGTTATAAAATGCACTTTCTGGGCCCCAAGCGAAATCAGGGCGGTATGCTGCACTATGTATCTGGTCCCCACGCGATAACGACCGGCTAGTTAGAAGTATAAGTTAAGAAATATGAGTTATAAAATAAGTGATATATAGTGATATAATATATATATACATATATAATGTGGCTATATATATATATATATATATATATATATATATATATATATATATAATTCGGTATCATAACTTCAGTTTTAAACACAATCTAGCAAATTAAAACGAAACATCAGAATGTTGTGTCATCTGGTAAGATAATGAAAAAAAAAATTAATAATACAAAATGATTTTTTAAAGCGAACTTCGATTATGTCGACATTTGCGACAAAATGATAACATAATCAAGAATTATTTTAAAGAAAATACCACTATGTACTTCTATCATGTTTAGGAATTCATTTATATGTCAGTTTCAATCAATCTACATTTGTATTTATTTGTATTGAAATTTTAATTCCTTGTACGTTGAATTGATCTAAATAATTAGTTATTTTAATTATAAAACCGAATATTAACGTAGAACAAAAAAAATGCTCTGAAATATTATCTAATATAATATATATATTAATCTGAAATATTATTTTACAGATCAAATGTATTTATTAATTTTATAATTTCCACAGTTATCAGGTGCTCCTTGAATTTTACGGGGATTTTATAATCGAAAAACGTAAATAAATTTCTGATTTTTAAATATAATGTTTATATACCTATTAAATACAAGTCTTTCTAATAAACCTAAATATAAAACTAATAATACACAACTAATTATAAATTTTTACAATCATGTATTTAATAATATCAATTTACACAATATCATAAACAACATTAATAATAATTTTCCAAAAAAAAAAAAAAAATTACCATTCACAAGACATATAAATACAATTGCACACTTGGACGTAAAATTTTTAATTACAATTCCTTTGCAAAAGAATTTGTCTCTTCAAATAATTATCCTTGTTATTGTAATGACCCAAAATTTCAAAAGTACATAAATACAACACATGGTCATATTATTACTGGTGATCTTAATATTGTAGAACAACCTATTTTACAAAACTTAATGCATAATGGAACAAAATTTCGCCTTCCATATAGGTGTAATATCAAATCCATAATATTGCAGTTTATTCAAGATATTGATTTATTTATATATAAAATTGCTATTGATTACAATAAACCTATCGATTATTTTAGCGAATGGAGATTTTCTGTAATAGATAAATTAAAAAAGGAAATTATAAAAAAATTATCAACATATTACACATGCAGTTTTTAAAAATATAAATAAACATATACCAGAATCACAAAACACATTTATAATTACTTATGTAGATAAATCTTCAAATAATTATGCTATTATTTGTAAAGAGTACTATAAAGTGTCAATTCACAATGCAATTAACACAAGTAATATTTTTAATAAAACTAAATTAAATATTGAAATTAATAATAGAAAATTATTAAATTAACACAAATTACTAAAACTCTAATGTAATAATTTAAATTATCCTTATCTTGTTATAATTCCAAAATTTCATAAAAATCCAATTAAATTTCGCACAGTTACCATCGGGTGTAATACATATAATAATAATGCAAGCAATGTACTACTTAATATTTAAAAGCAGATATATGATTTAACGATAAAACATAATAACCAACATTGCCTAAAAAACAGTTTTCAACTTATTAATAAAATAAATGATATCAATCCGGTAAAATTCATAAAAACATTGGATTTTAATGATTTATTTAATAACATTGATATAAAGGACTTACATAAAACAATGTGTATATTATTTAAAGAATTTAAATCTCAATTAAAATTAAAAGATCATATTTCCGTAATTTTTTTTTAAACTTTACTAAATTTTACATTGCATAATAATTACATCATATATGACAATATTATTTATAAACAATGCCAGGGTGGGACCGCTTCTAGTATTCTCTCTGACCTTTACTTATATTATTATGAAAGACATATTGGTCCGAACAATGATTATGTATTTTATCGCTATATTGATGACATTATCATATTTTATTTCAATGATATAAATTGCACATCACCACTCAATTTTTATCCTAATCACCTTAAATTAAGCGAAAATGATTTGATTAATAATAATATAAATTTTCTTGACTTAAAAATTAATATTAATGACAATTATAAATTAATTTTTGATATTTATGATAAAAGATTTGATTTCCCATTTAAAGTAAATATTTTTACCAGTTTTGCTTCATGTTTACATAAATCAGTTTATAAAAATATAATTATCAATTATCTTCATCGTATAAAATACCTATGCGCAGATATAAATAAAAACAAAAATATTAGATTTATTCGTGATCATGCAAAAATATATGGTTATCCTATTTTTTTGATAAATTCAATCATCAACTCTTTTAAATAACATTTATTACATCATATAAATATAAACATGGTATGTAATAAATTAATGTTTTAGTGTGTGATAACATATAGTAAATTATATAAACAAATTACAATTAAAACATACATAAATACAATTAAACATATAAGGACAATAATTAATTGATTGAACATTATATACACATTATATAGTTTCTGTGATTGTGCGTTTAGCTGATCACCTTTATTTTAAGTGATACTAGTGTTCAGTTTTAAAACTTATAAATTATATCATATAACATTTACATATAAGGACAATACTTAAGATGGTTGTACATTATTTACACTTTATATAATTATTGTGATTGTGCGTTTAGTCGATCACCTTTATATGAAGTGATTATAATGATATATATATATATATATATACATATTTTAGGATGATATTAATTCATTAACTAATAAATACATGTATGAAATCTTAATTATCTTCGGTAAATACTATTTGATATAGAAGTAGATAGAAGGTAGAAATAAGTATTAAATGAGAATTCATTAACTTATTAGTAGAAGTATATAAAATATTAATTTTTTTATATAAATTCTATAATATATATAAGTAGATTAACATAGATGGCAGCACCAGCACTTTGTATTAAAAGAAATATCTCTTTTACATAATATATACTATTGTTAAGAATCTTTGAAATACTATGTAAGATAAATTTAATTCTGTGTAAATTTATTCATATAATATGATTTTATACGATTTTAATGTAAAACTACAATGCTAATATTATTTTTTACTATTTATATATATTATTAAATCTAATATAATAAATATGTTACTCAAACTTAATTTTGGATAATTATAATTCCAATAGAGGGAAGCACATTACTTGTCAAATAAATGTTAATAATACTGTTAATAATATTTTTAATTTATCTATAGAGGGCGCTTAACGCTTGTGTATTAATTTTACTTTTAAAGATTAAAATTAAATGGAAAATTTGTATATTCACAAATATAAATTTGTTTATAAGTGTATTTATCACAAAAAAATACAAATTTGTGTGTGTTTAAATCAATTTGTGTTAAGGTGTAATAATTAGGGTGTTGTTTCAAAAAATGTACTCTCAACTTAACTTTGAAATAATTTCTCTCAACTTGACTATTTTCATCAAGTATGAGAAATTTCATGATGTACGACATGTGGTCGTGTTGGTATCATGTTGACCTAGTGTTGGTTAAGGATTTTGGATAAATATTGTGAGTAAAATATTTTATCTACTCTTTACAAGTTTTTTATTTTTAATTTTATTATTTCAAACTGTTATTTGGTAATAATTAAGTATTGTGTTGTTTACGGATTTATGGATAATTATTGTGAGTGAAACATTTTATCTATTCTTTACGGGTTTTTTATTTCCAATTTTATTATTTCCAATGGTTTTCTGGTAATAATTCAGTATACCTGGGGGATTTTACTGATCTTAGCATATATGCCAGTAAAATTATGAAATACTGAATTATTTTTAAAACACATGTGGGTACATCCAGGCTGATGAGTATACCTACACGTGTTTTTTCATATCCAATTCTGATTTAATTCTCTTGTTATTCCAATTTTCCATTGTATTTGGTTCATATTTCATTTCTTAATCCAATTGTGTTCACTTGATAGCAACTCCAAATTATTAACATTTTAGGGTTTATTATATATATATATTTTTCTCTCTCTCTCTCTCATTTTAAATTGTCTTCATGTTTTCAGTATTTTTGGCCAATTACCATTGAAGCACAAGCTATGGTAATATTATGATTGCACTTGTTAATTTATTAACTATGTGGTATTCTGTCTACACATTATCATTAATTATCTCTTTTTGAGATTTAAGTAGAATGTTACAAGAACTTGATATGTTTTTTGAAATTCAAAGATATTATAATTATATGTATATATATATATATATATATATATATACACACACACACACATATATATATATTACAAAATTTAATTTTTTTCCTCAGTTATTCTATAAAATTTTTCCATTCAATAATATTCCGTATATACCCCGGCTTATTAAAATAATTCTTATTCTTAAAATAGCCTTTTACTATCCATATGTAAAGCCAATTTATCCTAATCCACTTAATAATATTTATTCGAAAGTAGTTAGTCTAAAAATGGCGATAGCTTTTTTAATTTATTCTTTAAATAGAACATCTTTATTTTAATCCATTATCAAAATTCATTAGTATTATTCCCGTGTAGTTAAATTGCTATAACTTCTTTATTTAAATGCTAAAATATCGCATCTCTTAAATTATTCCGCTCAGAAAACCTTATTTCCGTAAGGTTATCCTATTATTAAATATTAAATGTCTATTTAAATATTTCCGAAAAACTTTAATTCTTTCTTTTTTTCCCCCTTCTATAAAGATTCATTTTATTTTTCTTCTTATTATTTTTTTATTACGTATTAAATTCGAAGTTTAACTACAGCCTCAAAACAGATAAATTCGTTTGTTGATATGGCAGGCATCTGGTACGAGATTATCCGAAAATTCTAGAAAAGCGTAGAACATTTTACGCGGGTAAGGAAACCATTTTGCGACAAGATAAATCCACCGGAAATACTAATAGAGTTCCTAAAGGGACCTTTTGATTTGATAAAAGTTGGTCACGCGACGTATTCTGTTTTCTTACGCGAGCTAGTTTAAAAACACGTACATCCTGATTCGGAGAGAATTTTTTGACGTTGGTGTTTGCTAAAAGAAACGGGACGGATTCTATAAAATAATGGAACGTTGTCATCGAAAAGAACTTGACAGTGGAGATTTTTTTTTACGTTTAGCGTTGGCTAACGAGCATTCCTCCTGAAGTGATGTCTTTAACTGGAAATAAACTGTTTCTTCTACTGAAAAACGGACTGAAGTTTTTTGTTGTTGATGACACCACACGGCCTCCTGATGCGATCTGTAAGGGAAACCTGGCACAGAGCTAAACCTGTTTATCAACGATCTTTCGACTGCCCTTCACACTGAATTCGAACTTGGAAATACGACATATATATATATATATATATATATATATATATATATATATATATATATATATATATATAATTTTGCATCTTTTTTTATTTTGCTCTATGTTATAAATATTTAAAATACTGCACACAAGCAGAATATGCTCAGATATGAAATTGTTACGTGCAAATAAATCAATGGTATTATTTTTCGCAATTAATATATATTCTTATTCAAACATGTTAAAGAAAGATAAACCATAATAATTTTGCTTCGCATTTAAAATAATAAGTAAAGTAAGTTTTAAGTAAATGTCAACTCTGCAACTGTTAGGCTAGATCCTAAATTAATTAAAAATTGAATTCTATTTTCAAAGATGCTGCTTGAAAATAATAAAATTTGCCTGAAACCAAAAAAGAAAAAGCATATGAAAAATTTCGATTTCTAACGTATTGCATGCACTCCTATGGAAAATTTAATTTAAAAAATGTTTTTCAATCTTTTTCATATTTTACTAAAATAATTTATTTTTGTTAAAACTTTATCTTAAATTGTACAAATGAAGAATTGAAGAAGGGCCTACAAAGTTTATAACGAGTTTGTCTACCTTCATTCGAAGTTGATTAGTCGGTAAATTTTGTAGCGTAGATGTTTAGCATGTTTGTGGATCTTGCTGACAAGATATGTAGCACTGGAATTGGTTTGTTAACACTAGAACGGCCGGAAATTTTAACATCCTAAAACAGCCGCCGGTGTCTTTTCGACACCACTAATTTAATTATGCAAAATGAACTTTATAAATTCTAATTTAACACTATATTTCGTCATTGTACTTTAATTAAGCTTATATCCATAACTTTTCCCAAAAGAACGATACTTTATTTTACAGAAAAATACATTAAATCAAAACGGCGGGTATTTCCGACATCCAAAAACAGCCGCCGGTGTCATTTCGACACCACTAATTTATTTATGAAAAATGGACGCTATAAATTCTAATTTAACACTATATTGTGTCATTGTGCTTTAATTAAACTTATATTGTTATATTGTCACAAAAGAACTATGATTTATTGTAAATTCTGCTTGGTGTCGAAATAACACAAACGGACGTTCTAGGTAAATTGGACTGTAATGTTTTAAAAATTCGAATCACATAATAAAAATTTCGACAGTGGGTTTATTACGTAAAATGATTAAAAGTCATACAATTTGAAGAACATGGGTAAAAATATGTGATAGAGAGATAAAGCTAAATTCGGTTTGGTGTCATAATGACACCAATGGACGTTCTAGTGTTAAGCATTGAGGTTAGGGCAGGGGAGGCCCAAAGCCACACATTTCGAATTATAAAAAAATAGTAACATTATATTAAGTCTTTCTAATAAAACAAATAATAGAATTAAGATTAAATAAAAAAGAGCTATATTGCAGTATTTACAAACATATTTATTAAAATAAGTTACATTTACAGAATATTAATGATTTTTAATGAAAAAATATTAAAAAGAATTAGAAAAAAGTTATAAAACAAAATTTATACTATAGGATTGGATTGTTAATTCCATCAGCCTATCAGAAGAAATTAGACACCCAAGGTAATTTCATTGACAGTAAAAAAAGAGAAAAAGCTTGAATTTGAAGGAAATTTAAGAAATTGGATTAATTCTGGTGCCAAATGTAGTGGCAGTAACGATATCAGAAGGTAAAAAGGTAGTTACTAAGCAGATTTCACGAAAAAAGTGAAACATATGAAACAAAATTTACAATTTTGAAGAAATCAACGAAGCATATAAGGTGGTTCTTGCCTACGTCTTTTAGAAGGCGGGGCAAAAGTGTCATCTTTATGGAAATGTATGGCCTAAAGCCATACATTTTCAATTATAGAAAAATAGTTATATTATATTAAGACTTTCTAATAAAACAAATAATAGAATTAAGATTAAATTAAAAAGAGCTATATTACAATATTTACAAACGTATTTATTAAAATAAGTTACATTTACAGAGTAACGATTTTCAATGACAAAATATTAAAAAGAAGTTGAAAAGAGCTATAATACAAAATTTACACTATAGGATTGGACTGTTAACTCCATCAACCAATCAGAAGAGAGTAGGCAACCAATCAAATTTCACTGCCAATAAAAAAGAGAAAAAGCTTGTATTTTGAGGAAATTTAAGAAAGTGGATTTTTAGAAGCTTAATAACATTTTTTTATGAAAATATATTAAAAAGAATTAGAAAAAATATATAAAACAAAATTTATACTAAAGGATTGGGCTGATAATCTCATCAGGGAATCAGAAGAAAGCAGGCAGCCAATCAAATTCCACTCACTAAAATAGTCAGGAAAATAAAGAGAAAAAGCTTGAATTTTCAAGAAATTCAAGAAAGAGGATTAATTTCTGTACCAAATGTAGTGGCAGGAACTATATCAGAAGGTAAAAAAGGTAGTTACTGAGTAGATATTACGAAAAAGTGAAAAATATGAAACAAAATTTAGGTCTAATCTAAGGTGGTTCACGCCTACGTCTTTTGGAAAGCTGGGTAAAAGTATCACTTTTAACATTATGATTTTTCGAATAAATAAATCTAGAATTAAAATTTAAATTTGATTATCAGAATTACCTCTTCCGTCACTCCCATAACATTGGCAAAATTCGTTGTATAACAAAAACTGAAATAACTCAGAACAGTTTTTTAACGAAACATTGAGTAAATTTAATTCTTGTTTGGACAGACAAATTTACACCGTATGAAATTTTAATAAATAAAGATTTGACACAGAAAAATTTTATTTTCCTTACACAATTTTCTGAAGATAGAAAATATACGCGATATTTTTACATGCATAAATGGCAACTTTTAATCTGCAGTTCAGTAATTTTCTAAAGGCTAAAGCTGAAGAAAAAAGTTTTCTTATTTATATTGTATTTGAGAATAATTTTAACTTTGCAATTCAAAATTCATTTCAGATTACTATTTTAATACAATTTTAATTTTTTAAATCATTACGGCAAATTAATACTTATTTCCCCTGTGTAACATATCAGCATTCTTCTACTTAATATCTTATTATCTGTGTGGCACTTCATAAGAATTACGTTCAGAAAGTGAATTATTTTGTTAATGAATTTCTTTATAAAATTGTCTCAGAGTACTCATATTAAGAAAATATTTGGTATAAAAATGTTAAATTGTATTTTAAATGTATTATGTATTTTTTAGTTATTTTGCTGAAAATAAAAGGGTACGTTATTTACAAAGCGCTCAACGTGTAATATTACAAAAATATCTTCAGCTTTCCCTACGAAATATTCCCATTTTTTAATTCATTACTGATAGTCGATACATATTTATACTTATGATACATTGTCATATTTTGATGTGAGATTTATTATTTAAAAATCGATACAGAGAAGAATAATTTAAAACTCGTCTGCTATTTTTCTTTCTTATTTTTTTTCTATTGGCAACAGCCAAGCAATCGATGAATGTAAAAATATATTTCTGACTCAGAAAATATTCGAATGAAAACCTATTAAGAATTATTTGTCGTATGTTTATCAAAGTTAACTCAGTGCAAAAGAGTGTTGCTTTTGCAAACGTAGTCTACATTTAAGTTTCAAATGAAATTGAAAAGAACGTTTTCATATGAATACAAACTTCATTTTTTTTTCAATAATTCTCAGTTGCAGGGCTCACTTTCTCAAATGGGGAATATTGGCTTTTCCTGAATATGGAATATAATGATTTATGAAATCCTTTTTTAATGCATAGTTAAAAGATAAGTGTAACCAAAACACGCAAAAATAAAATGTGTAGTGTATCAGTAATATAACAATATAATATTTGTAATTAGTTTTTTTTTCTTTTTCTTAAGGAAATTAAACTTTAAAACTAATAATTGGGTTTTTCAATTTGAAAAATAGGAAAATTTAAAAGGTTTCAGAACTTTTACAGGTTAGGTATTTTTAAACATAGAACGCAGTTTAAACATTTATTCCACATAAAAAGACAAATAGCAAAATTTTAACATCATCGAATTACATATGATATTCATTTGGAAGTTTTATTTCATATATAATGAAGTTTATGATTTGAGGTTTCATCAACTGGCCTCCCGGGAGAGAAGGATGCGATTAGCGATATCATCAATATTAATTTTAATCCAAATTCAAAGAAATTGTATAATAGACTGATGTATCTTTAAATAATTCTTAGAAAATATGTTCATTTAGCTCTGGTTTCTGTGAAAAACGTTAACAGATAATATTTTTTATGGTTATAAAATGTAACTATCATTCTATTTATGTACCATAATGCATAATATGAAAGAAAACAGCGCGGAATCGTGTAAAATTAATGTTATTAGATAGATCTATTTGTTCGTAAAGTGTCCTTTCTAGTGATCCGAATGTAGTTATTTGGCAATGTATTCACTGAGTGAACATTATTATGACCATCTCATACGCATGACTAATATCGTGTTGTTTCCAGATGACAGCAAATATTCTTAAGATCTTTTTAGAGACATGCTTTCTGATGAATAAGAGTTGTATTTCGTTACAATTTGCTATAATGCAGCTCTTCTGTTGCAGCAAACAATGTATGACAGTCGCCAGGAGGCACCTCTATTGTTCACAAGCAATTTCACAACGCCAGTTTCACTAGAAATTTTTTCGGTTAGATGCAATTCTTTAAAGATTCAAAAGATTCTTGTACGAAAAAAGCCATGAAAATTAGCGATTTATGATAAACTGGAATCAGCCTTTCTGACGCCCACAATCATGGCTTTTTTAAACGCACTCAAATCACTTATGTT
This sequence comes from Maratus michaelseni, assembly GCA_963931845.1. Taxonomy (NCBI): domain Eukaryota; kingdom Metazoa; phylum Arthropoda; class Arachnida; order Araneae; family Salticidae; genus Maratus; species Maratus michaelseni. The sequence goes on along the minus strand of OZ007596.1, from coordinate 124,323,065 downwards.
TTCCATGAATAGCCAAAATGCAAAGTTCACTGAAGCTTCTCAATAAAGGTAAACTTTTTATCGGAAACTTTTTATCGTAACAAACTTTTTATCTTCAAAAAAGAAACAAAGAAAAAATTTAAAATGTTTTAATAAATTGACTCATTCACGCTTTTTGCTGAGCGTAAATCAAACTATTGAATTTTCCTTAATCGATGATCATGCCAAATTGGCATACTGTAACAGAATATTTTTGGAATAACATGACTTACAGTCATGAAATTAGGCGCGTTTTTTAATATAAACATTGCACGCTTATAAAAGAGTGTTTAAAAATATATATCTTTACTTTAATAGTTATTCTAATAGTAATTTCATACGATATGTTTCGTGCAACAAACTTTTAAATTGCATGAAAATCAAATAATTCAGTTCGGGATTATTAATACTAACAGAAAAAAACTACCATTGAAAACAAAACTAGTCGTTAGGGGCCACCGTAATACTTACCAATCATGGACATGCATAAAATAAAATATGAAAATAAAACATGTGTAAACTACTTATAAAATGCATTGCAATTCGAATAAAATTGTGACTGAATAACGTCATAAACTTTAAATGTTCTATTACTCAATTGCGTAAATGTTGATCATATTAACTAATGGTTATTTGCGTCCGATTAAGCGTCTCATATAGCTTTGAATAATAATATAGCTTTGAATTGAAATTTGGATTAAATACAGGGTCATGAAAAATTGAAGATTGTTGAATATATGATTACAAATATCTTGACAACTCATTATTCGATCGACTTAATTCTTTATGCAAAATTTGTTTTTTTTATTGTCTTTTATATTCGTTCGTTAAAGTAAACAATTTCGAAATTTTTAAATACCTTTTATAAGAACGAATATTTCGAGAGTCTGAAAAATAAAATTCCGGTTAATCGAGGTTACTGAAATTCAATAAGCTTCTTTCCATTATTACATACTAAGTACATACCAAATTTCAAGTCTCTATATCAATTTGTTCGGGAGATAGAGCGTTTACCGACAAACACAGACACGCAGATACGCAGACAGACGGACGGCAAAATTTTATTTCCAAAAATATGTTTTTTGGAATTTATAGTGTCTGAAACGCGTAAATCCGTCAAAAAAAATTTCGATTTTCAAAACAATTACAAGATTTACACTATACTACGTATGATGGGTAAGTAACATGTTCTAGGTATGTTCTAGGTTCTGGGTAAGTAATATGTTCTAGTCTATGTTCTAGTCGTTAGGAACATTTCAAGATGGATGTCTTTTGTTTCTAAGTGTATTTAATTTAACATCGTATTCTGAAGATGGTCATAGATGCTGAAGATGGTTCACCGAAACGTCAATTTGATGTATTGTTAAAGGTTAATTTTACTTAAATATTTATACACCATTCAGTAAAAACGTGTGGTTTACTTACACAAAAAAAATATACATAAAGTAATAACTTATTACAGAAGGTATGAATCAATATATCGATGTAGCACTTCTGATGCCAATATTCCTTGTTCTATGCACAATACAAAAAGCACAACGATGCATGGTGTATCATACGAAAGTTTTTTTTTAACAGAATTTGGACGTAGTACACTCACATTACGTTAAAGAATATTGCCCGATTTAAAATTGTAGTTAAGGTGTCTCAGGAGTCTTTCTTTTCCATTGAATTTGCAATTTAGCATCATGTCACCTTTAATTTTATTTCTGATTACCTATATAACCCAAGTGCATAAAATGTTTACTGCTGACAGCCTTATATCTGTTTTATGCAGCATAATTATTTCAAAATTATACAACTGTTATTTTCCTATTTCTTAAACGTTTAATTTTGTTTAAATATTTTTCTCTTTTTTACTTTACAAACTTAGAATGCAATTTGTATGAAACTTTACAGATACATTCAATTTGATGCAGGAAATAACTTATACTTCAAATTTAATATTATAACTCCATTGGTTATTTAAAATTAGCATTTTCCTACAAAAAAAGTATTTTTTTTTCAACATTTTATAATTTAAATAAATTTAAAAACAATTAAGTTTTAATTGCTTAAAAATAAAGTATACGTTCAAGGTACATTATTTTTACATCATTATCAGTATTATTAACCACTTCGCGACGAGCGTCCTTTACCGAATTTTTAATCTTTTAGCACCGGTTTTTCAAAACAGAAATGTTCGCCTGATTGAATCGCAGAAATTCTCTGATTAGATAAGACAAAGATTACAATAAAATGTAACTGGTGGGAATAATCGAGGATTCTGAGCATCTTATGCGTCACATATACGTGTCGCTCCCCAAGAATTTAAGGGATCTAGAATCAATACATTTGCTGCAGTTTTGTGCTCAGTGGATGCAATACAAAAAATAACTTTAAAGTTTTTATCAAAATTAAAGATAAAAAAATATATATATCAGTTGTAGGATGTTGACATAATTATGCTGTACAGAACATATATTAAGCTATTAGTTGTAACAGTTGTATGTATTTGTGCTTTATAGGGAATGAGAAATAAAATTAAATGTGACATGACGTTAATTTTCATCTTAATTGAAAAAGTGACTCCTGAGACTCCTTAAATAAAAATTAATGAAAAAAAGTAGCTGACATAATCTCAAAGATTGCATTTCCGAAGCCATGCATAGGTCCGGTAATTAAAAATTAATTAATAGTGGATGAAACTTTGGATGATAGCAGTAAAGTTCTTCAACTTTGTTTCTACTTCAGGAATGAGATGGCTTTTTAACCTTATATGATATATTAAAATTAATATAATAGGAAAATGAAATTTTAAACTTTTATAAATTTTAAATTTCTTCATGGAATCACTTCAAAATTTGCATCCAAAGCTAATGTTTAACGTATAATCTAAATATAATGCAAACACTGGATGTTTGCATTATATTGCATAAAGTTTGCGTAAAGTTTGTTTCTGCGTCAGGAATGAAACGACTTTCTCATCTTATCTCATTGATAAATACTCTAGAAGACACGACTTCCATTCGAATAGTACCTCTCGCATTTCTCTCTGACGGTTTCGGAATTTAAATGTATGGGTACTAAACGTACTCTGAAACGCACATAAACTTTTGCTTAGCCTTTACAAATAATTTTACATTTGTCTCCAAGAATAAATGTCTAAATATAAGTATTTTGAACTAGATTTTAAATACAGGGTTATTCTAAATGATGAGCCCATTTACAAAAAATTGTATTTATTAAAATCCAAATCCAAAATGAACAATATTTATACTAATGAAAAGAGGAAGTTTCAAAGTTTTTTAAGACATTATAAATGTTCAATGTGTCCACCGTTTGCTGCACGGCAAACATCTACGCGATAGCCAAACTCGTTCCACACACGAGAAAGCGTATCTGACGTTACTAAGTGCACGGCTTGTATGTCCTGTGTACGTCCTGCCACTACCAACAACTCTGAACGATCTGCGGAACCGTATCACTGCTGCCGTGCACTCAGTAACAGCAGATACGCTTTCTGGTGTGTGGGACGAGTTTGGCTATCGCGTAGATGTTTGTCGTGCAGCAAACGGTGGACACATTGAACATTTGTAATGTCTTAAACAAAACTTTGGAACTTAATCTTTTCATTGGTATAAAGATTGTTCCTTTTGGATTTGTACTTTAATAAATACAACTAATTGAAAATGGGTCTATCATTTAGAATAACCCTGTATTTAATACATTTTATAGACAGCAGATAATATAACACCACTTCCATTATAATTTTACCTTTCACATTTCTCTTCGACGGTTTCATTAATAACTTCTTTAAAATTTTAAACGTTTATAAATTCTAAATTTCTTCACGGAAAATTAGATCAATAACATAAGATTACGTTACGTTACTTTTATAAATTCTAAATTTCTTCACGAAAAACTAGATCAATGAGATAAGATTAAAAAGTCGTCTAATTCCTGAAACAGGAACAAACGTTACCCATTTTAGTGCTAACATTCAATGTGTACATTATATTTAGATTACCACGATAAACATTACCTTTGGAGGCAAAATTTGAAGTCATTGGTATATCAGGATATATAAAAAATAATAATTAGAAAATTTGAAAAGAATGTGAAAAAATGGCTGCAACACTGCAACATGTTTCTGTGAAACACGTTAACAGATAATATTTTTTATGGTTATAAAATGTAACTATCATTCTAGTAATCTTTAAAAATATAACCTCATAATGTTGAAATTACATTTTTATGAAATTCATAAAAATTACGTAGCTAATGAATTTTTATTAGTTTTATAATGGATTATATAAAATTATCTTTAAATATTTCTTTAACTAGCATATCTTCATATTTTTTATTGAATTTCTTCTCACTTATTACCCTGTTATTACTCCTTATATATATATAAATAAATAATAATTTTTCGAATACTTTGGATTTTTTATTTATATTAAAATTTAAATTTTCATGTGCAGTATCTATGCTCCTTAATGTATATTATTGTGCACTGAGCTGCACAATAACTGTCATAATAATAATAACTGACATAATAATAATGTAATACATTCTCTGAGATTCGTAAATTCATGAAATCAGCGCGTTATTTTTAGTCTGATTTAGCAGGTTATTTACTGTTGTACATTTAATAATATTCTTCTCAAATAGGGAAGAGTATTTCCGTCCAAAATTACTTTTAGCTGTAATCGATAATACGATGTAAGGTGCATGCTGGGTTTTCCTCAAAGTTCTATTATATTTCTTTGTGCAGTGCAAGGAAGTATGTATTTATTGGAAACCTTTATGGCACTGTGGTATCAAAATTAATTACCGAATGTTGTTGATTTATTAAGGTCCACAATTATCGAGAAACGTACTTAAACGAAACTTATCGCCTTAAATAACAAATTTAATAAAACTTGAAAAATTGTCTGAACTTTATTTTTTGAAAATCAAAAATAATTTAGATTTTAATGGATAAAATTGAATATACCGAACTATGCATTTCATACTGATAAACGTATATTTTCATTAAAAAATTATTTTATTTGATATTGATAAATTAACTTTTCAGCCCCCCCACCCAAAAAAAAAAAATAAAAAATAAAAAAAGATAAAAAAATTCATGCGTCAAGTATAGATTATGAAACACTTTCCAACGCATTTAGAATACCGTAACAGAACTTTAAAGTTTAATAAGGTAAAATATGATGACTAAGAAATCAATTTGAAAAATGCACACATATTTGAACTCCATAAATAATCAATTACCACGAATACTCGGAATATTATCCGAATTTTTTTTGTGCATCCCTGTATATCATCTATACATTTGTACATATACTACATAATATGATAAAATTTATTTCTGTGAAGAAACGCATTGCTTGCTTGAAAATCCCTTTTGATAATTTTAGGAAATTAATATCTTAAGCACCACGACGTACCGGCGTACGTCACGCATTCTTCTATGTGAAATACCAGGACGTATATACGTACGTCCTCATTTTAAGTCCAGACTGCAATGTTCTAAACATGTTTTTTTTTTTTTTTTTTTTTTTTTTTGATTGGCTTTATAACAATGGTTGTTTTTGCACCCAATAGATGGTGTTACGTGTCCAAAAAAACTCATTAGTTTTCCCACTGCTTTGTTTCTTTATTCATCGTACATTTGCTTATGAGTTGGTTATTCTGTTTAGTTGTCATTCGTAAAGTGTAGTGTTCGAATACGGTTTATTGTTTCTTTGTATCTCTGATAGGTAGTGATTTTATAGAATAATTATATCAGACACGGACAGCGATTATGTTCCCAATTTTGATGATGACATAGACGAAAGTGATGATAGGTTTGAATCAAGCGAAGAAGATTGATACTTCGCATCTTATTTCAGTTTGTATAGTATAAATAAACCTTTATTTCATCTCCTTACGTTACATGTAATTAAATAATTCACATGTAATTAAAAATAATAACATAAACTATTTTTGACGAAATTTAATATATCTGGTATTAACATGCTACCACTAAATTAAATATGGTGCATAATAGGGTTAAACGGAAATATACTCGAGATATTTTGTGAAGCCCTGTATATTATCTATAGCATTTACACACATCAAGTAAAATGCAAAAAAAAAATGTTAAATGAAAATAAAGAACGCGCACCACAACTGAATCCGCACTTCCAGAAATTATTGCTCATAGACAGTAATTTTACTGAACACTATTTTGTTTTCCTATAAAATATCGAAGAAACTATGCACACCGTATTCTATAGTAGGTATGTTGTAGTGCCCCTCAGTGCTGTATATCAGTTTAATTATGCTTAAAATAGTGTAACAGCATTAAAACACACCACAAATGATTTTTTCTCCACAGACCGTAATGTAAATGAATTATATTTCTTTTCTAAGTGCTACACACTTTGTTTCTTATACCGAAAATTTCATAGTAAACCTCAATGATATACATCAATTGTAAGGCAATGCTATGATATTTACACGAATTAGAGGACGGACAGACGGTAGAATGACAGATAGACACACCGAATTCATAAAAACTTTTCAAGTATTATAGAAAATTGAAGAAATTTGAAATAATTATTATGTAAATTATGCCTACAGCCAACAAAAAGTCGTTTAGAAGTATACAAAATCATTATCAAGTAACTTTAGGTTAAAAAGATCTGTGACTTTTAGAACCGGAGATAGAATTCACGTTTCGATGTTTGTTGTTGTCGTTGTCTATTTTTTATAAAAGCAAAATGTAAAAGTATTTTTAACCAGACATATTTTCAGATTATTTTTATTTATTCCATAATAAATTATATATTTCTATAAATCTAACTTTTAAAATTTCAATGTTTATATTACTTTAAGATTTTTTAACTTTTCTGCTTTTAAGGAGACTGTGGACTTTGAAAGTTACTTTTTATGTCTTATTGTACTTCAACGAAAAATTATTGAAATAACTATTTTGTGCTATTATTACAAAAAAAAAATATTTAAAAACAAAATTTAAATTTTAGAAAATTGTAAATATTTTAAAGAAATTATTTTGAAAATGCTTCATAAGTTCCAATGTTCAAAATATTTTCTCCAGTTTTAGAAATCCGTACCACAAAGAAGAAAAGAAAACGGAATCCTTATAGTCTCGCTTTGGAAATCCCCATTCTGAGAAACCATTTAACAAATCAACATAAAATTTATCGATTAATAATTTTCGTTTTTTGTTTCCTTTACGTGTGCTATAAGGCCTTCCTCCGTGTCAAATTGGAAACTGGGGTTATATTTGAGGTTCACAGAGTAAAATCTATAGGGTTCTTCCGATTTGCTTAGAGCCTTAACATTTGGCACGAAGGAAAGTTTTATAGCACATGTGGAGATAAAAAATCCTAATGTACAAATCTGTGTCGATTTACTACGTGACACACTCGTGAATTCCTATAATTGGGATTACTGAACATATACATTAAAAAGCAATATAATATTATAAGTTAATGATTTTCGGATTTTTCCCTTCACATGTGTCATAATTCCTTCCTTCATGACATACTCCAATGTTCTATGTCAACCAAAAGTACCCTGTAGGTTTTGAGGGTAAAAACTAAAGATTATTGAACACTTGAAATGTGGCACGAAAGAAGGTGTTATAGCACATGTATAGGAAGACATCCGAAAATCATTAAATGTTACATACATGTCGATTTATTACATGACAAACTTACGAATTTTCATTATCGATACTAACTCCAAATTAACGCATTGTAACAGAATTTTTTGTAACACTAATATACCATAACCAGTGGACCCGTGCGATGATTTTGCATGCCAATGTAACATTTTTTACCAACATCTATTATTTTTTAGATGCAGGTTTAAACTTCTAAAGAAAAATTAAGGATAAAAAAATATCTGCAAACAGCAGTAGTAAAGACAGAATATCGTGTCATTTATTCCACAAAAGTTACAGTAAAATCTGATCGCAGATAGGAAAAGGCAGACGCAAAAAAAAATTAACAACCGTATTTTAAAAGCATTAGAAGATAACATCATCAGCTTCTTGAAAAACATGGGATAAAGAAAAATATATTGAATACATTCAATTTCAACTTTGCTTTTAACCATAAATATAAAATAAACCAGTGAGGAGAAATCATACTTTTTTTGATAATCATTGTTCAGCATCATATAATGCGGTATTTTGTTTTTGTGGCAACACTAATTTCACAAAAATCATTCATTCCATTTATGAAAACAATGTCAATTTAATTTTTAATTCACAGCATTTTTTAATTAAAAAAAATATTTTAACGAAATGTGTGTGTACTATGCCAGAAGCCACTTCAAAAACCTTTCTATGATGCCTTATTCATTATTGTGCGTTTCGTAAATTCATAGAAATAGGATGTTGACAACAGAAATAATATATGTGACTGTATATCTATGAGTAAGCCTCTTACTTGTCCTGATTTTCTTTATTACTCAAAAATAAATATTATAACGATGTGAATTTATTTTTCAAACAAACAGTTATTTAATAATAACATTAAACATAGCGCACGAGGCTGAATTTTTTTAAACACTTGTGTTTCTTTAAACACTAATGTTAATAGAATTCATTAACAATTTGGACCACTTAATAGATTAAAATTACAAAACGAATATACAGATTTGTTGTACTTTGCATCAAATGTATTCTCTTAGAAGTAATGAAGATTTTAAACAAAAATTAAAAAGCATGGAGTATTTTAAAGATGCATGGAACTTTTTTTAAACATTTGAAATTTTGTGAAATTTAAGTTTTCAGAAAAAGGTGTTTGAGAACCTTCATAAACCAAACTTTTATGCAGAATGTATCAAAGTTTCCTCATAAAATGTTTGAGAAATATGATACAAATTCAATATGCATGGTGCAATTTCAAAATGTATTGACTCTAAAAGTGTCTGTTCCGGAAAGTGCATTTTAAATTCATTACGATATATTATTTCCCTGCTTAGCTTTAAGAAATATAAAATCATTTTCGCCCAAGTATAAGCAATTTATTGATTTTTAAAAGAATTGTAACACGGAATTTTAATACAATCGATCGAGTCTCCATCCACTTTAACGCTGAAGTATGACTTGCAGATATAAATTACCGATCATCAAACTTATAATCACCTCAGGTTCTGTTTCATTAAAAAATTATAAGGAATAACTACACCTATGAAATTTACCTTTTTAAAAACAAATTTTATGTTTCAAAAATAATCAACCTATATAAATAAAACCATAACTGTTCAGCTGTAAATCCGTTTTGATCGAATAAAAATTTATTGTATAGGTAGAACGAAGTTCACGAAATTGGATCGGCATACGGTACCTGACGATTCAGTTAACCACTTCCCTGTTTTTTCGTACCTCATACGTGTAACGTGTTTTTGCTGTGCGTGATTTGCACGTGCATCACATTTTCTATTATTGCAATTCTGTTTAGTCGTCCACAAACATATTTTGATGTTATCTAGCTGTTGAATACTACGCGGAGCACGTGTTAGTTTTCGAAATAGTGTGCTGCGTTTGCTGACGTTTGTGAAGAAAACTGTTAAGAATTCTATTCTATTCATAAGTTTGTCTTTTGTTTCAATAATATTATTTAGTAATATAATTTATTAATATAATATTTATATCATTATTCCGGCGTTGAATATTAGCTTTGTAGGTAAAATTTCTATATTAGTTACATATGGATGGCATTGAAAGTAGTGAAAAAGAACAGTCTGAAAATTCTGATTTCAGTGTTTGTGAAATCTCTGTGAGTGGATATGGTGCTTCTTCAGATTTTTACGAATCTTTTGATAATGAAACAAGTTCTGATGACGATTTACAAGAGGCTAGGAAATTTTGCAAAATAGATGTTAAAAATCCTCCACCAGCCCCGTCTAGATTTCAATTTCTAGGCACACCTACTGTTCACATAAATATAGATGATGCAACGGATATTCTGCAGTTCTTCGAGCAATTTTTTGCTGAAGAACTCATGAATTTGGATAGTGCTAAAAACCAATCCTTTTTCAGAACAGCCCATCCAAGGAAAAATTTTACGTCCAGATTCACGTAGTAAATATTGGAAACCGACTACGTCAAATGAAATGCGCGTCTTTGTTACAGTAATCATGCTTCAATGGATTGTGTAAAAAACCAGAATGGAAAATTGCTGGTCAAAAAAGCACTCAACATCAACTCCCCTTTTCAAAAGTATTATGTCTTATCGTCTTTTTGTACTTTTATATGTTTATAATTTCTGTGATAATACAAAGTATGATTCCGAAACACACCCAAATCCAAAATTAAGCATTTGGTCTGCTTTAGAGCATCTTAGAAAACTGTTTAGAAGCACTGTAACTCCTGATTGAGATGTTACTGTAGGTGAGAGTTTATTATTGTTCAAAGGCCAGTTAGTATGGAAACAATTTTTACCTGTGAAAAGAGCAAGAAACTGGGATCAAAAGTTTTATGCTTTGTGAGTCAAAGTCTGTTTATATATACTGGTAAAGAAACTTCGTTTGATAAAGATTTCAAGGAATTTTGTAAATCTTCACAAGTCTATTTGACTCTAATGCAGACTCTTCTGTGAATGGTATAATGTGTAACTACAGATAATTGAGGCATTGATATGGAAAAGGTAGTAAATCAAGAAAACATAATTTTACAGGGGAAGCAAAAAACGGTTTTAGACTGCTACATTACAAAGTTTTATTCACAAAAAATATGCATATGAGACACATATGAGATCCATGTATCCATAAACTACTTTAAACACGGTCTTACTGCTCTTTCCATGCCATTGGCACAGCCTTTTACTACTTCTTCAAAATCGATTTTTCTTGACTTACTAACTTTTCCATGTCAATGCCTCATATATTATTTCTCTCCTGAGCTGGCTGACATTCTCATTGCACATTCCACCTACACTTATGGAACACTTCGGCTGAATAGGAAGGTTATCCCACGAAAAATGCAAAAAAAGTTATTGAAAACAGTAGGAATATCAAAGAGGAAAAGTTTGTGTGATGCGCTGGAAAGATAAAAACTACGTTTCACTTCTGTCAATTATTCAAACCTGTGAAATTGTCGAAACGCGGAAGCGCAAAGAAGTAAAGAAAAAAAACAAAGTCTGTAGTGGAATAGAATGCCACCATGGTAGGAGTGGATAGAGTAGATCAGCATTTAACAAATTACCCAATTGCTAAAAAAGGATCAAAAAGTATTATAAAAATGCATTCTTTAGTCTAATAGATCTACCTGTGTGGAATGCATATATCCTCTATAGTAAGAACAAAGGTACGAGATGTTATCTGGAGTGCAGAAATGATTTAGTTGATAAATTGATTGAGAAATATCACTCGCAAAAGATGGAAAAGAGATGCCGTTTAGGTACAGAGCCAAACCCCCTGAGACTGAAAGAGCGCTTTGGAAATGATCCCACCATCTGAAAATAATACCTGACCAGCCCGGCAGTGTGCAGTATTCTGTGCTAAATGCAATGCAAGTGGGAAAAATGCGAAAACAAACAAGGTATTGTTACCAAAAATTTTATTTGGACTGTGTGTAGTGCCATGCTTCAAACTATACTGCACAGAGTTGAAATATTAGTACCTTTTTCAAAATTTGGCTGGTTGGAAAATGCAAGGTTAGTAATGAAAGCTTTCCTCTCATCCCGACATGTATACAAAATGCCAGCTTTAAGGTGAAATAAAAAAAATTATATTTGCGTATATAATCCTTATTTTTTATCTGTATTTTTTAAATATATTTTGTTTAAAAATGACATGAAAATATCCTTTTTGCAATAAAAAATGGGTATTTTTTGAAAGCTTTTGTAAAAAATATTGAGCTGTTCAGTGGTTATTAAAAGATCGCTGGCCTGCAAGATCTCCGGACCACTCAGTGTGTGATTTCTTCTTGTGGTGGTTTATAAAAGACTACCGTTTATGTGCATCCCCTTCCAGATTCATTAGACGAACTAAATATGCGCATAACAGAAGCCGTAGAATAGTGGTTACATAGCCGCAAATGTTTGAGACGAATTTGTCTACTATTAATCCAGTCAAATTAGGTTTTTTTCTGGACATAATTACGTAAGTTTTCAAACTTGGTGATATTGTTTGGGAGGGTCTACTAATGAACATACTAAAAGTCGTGATGGATGGGGGGTGAGCGCGAGGGGGGGGGGAGGTAAAAGAAGGACCATTTTTCGATCTTTTGTTAATATCTCATAATCTATAAGACCTACGGAAAAATTGCTAATGCAAAAGATAAAGATAATTAAATTCTCTACAAAATAGGTTATATACATTTTTCTCTAGAGTCCATAGTTAACGAGATAATCGCTTTCAAAAATCAAGAAATTTGTCAAAAGTCACACCAGCGACAGAGAGCGAGTCAACCGTTTTCGACTTGTTTTTCTCCGGCTGCTTTCGGTTGGTTTGTTGTATAATATTTTTGCAGAAGTAAATAAATAAACCCTAGTACAACGCAATTGGATCGTTTGATATTTCAAAAATTACTATTTTTAAAACTAATATATTGTTTATTGAATATATTGTTATATTGAATATATTGTTATATTGAATATATTGTTTAATCCTATGTCATTGTATTTTATGCATTTTTAAACTAATATATTGTTTATTGAATATATTGCTATATTGAATATATTGTTTAATCCTATATCATTGTATTTTACGCATTTTTCATTTTTGTATGTTTTATGTTAACAAAAAAATGTCATTTGATAAAGTTATTGTTCAGGCTTTCATTCTTCTGACCACATCATTTATTATTTATTAATGTTCGTTTATGTTTAGGTTAAGTAGATGTAATGTAAGTGCCGTGGACCCGCTCTCTGGCGCTATTGTGACTTTTGACAAATTTCTTCATTTTTGAATGAGATTATCTCATTACCTATGGACTCTAGAGAAAAATGTATATAACCTATTTTGTAGAGAATTTAATTGTCTTTATTTTTTGTATTGACAATTTTTCTGTAGGAGTTATAGCTTACGAGATATTAACAAAAAACCGGAAAATGGTATCTTCTTTTATCTCCCCCCTCGCGCTCACCCCCTACCCATCAGGACTTTTAGTATGTTCATTAGTAGACCCTCCCAAACAATATCACCAAGTTTGAAAACTTACGTAATTATTTCCCAAAATGACCCAAAATCTGCCTAATTTGACTGGACTATATATAAACATATGCAGTGTATCCAAATGAGGCACATTGAACACCTTTAATTTGATTTGCAAAAAAAAAATCTTTGAGTACCCATGTAATATAAAATTAATCTAAGTGTCTATGTTCAATATGGGAGTTTCATAATATGTACATTTTATATCAAGTGATTCTTTTTGAAACACCATGTACAGTGACTTGGAAAACTTTTCATTTTAAAGATTTATACATTGAGCTATTTCAGATATTACCGCAGTCCCTGATATATTCATTTATTGGCAGAATTGTTTCATTCATTTAGATTGGATTTAATTTATTTCCTACATTCAAATGGACTGTATCGACGCTGCTGATTGACGTAAACCAGTAAAATGTTTAGGATGCTTTTATTTATCCTCTTCTATGAGCTGTCAATTCCGAGAAAATGAGTGGCAAAACAAGTAAATAAAGTGTTCGATGCAAAATGTTTTTTGTGTCACAAAAATTACTTTCATGTAGACGATAATTATGTTTTATGATAATTTATAGAAATCGTTCGCTATAGAATATCTTTATTTTTTTTACTTTGTTTTTTAAGTCAGTAAAGATATATGCATACTCATGTTCTCCTTTTTTACACGAAAATAACAGATAAAATTAAATTATGCCTTCTATTATTAGGGTGTCATTCATTTCATGAAACCCTATTACCCCCGCTTCATTGTCTGTCCGTCACAGAGCCGGTTCTCAGAAACTATTTAACTTACAGGCATGGAATTTTGTGTACTTATAACTGAATACCTGCTATGCAGCTCAAAATCATAAAATTTGAAAAAATCGTATTATTTTAATATATAGAGATAAAAAAAAACAAAAATCTAACAGCCTTTTCCTATTAAATTTAAGTTTCGTTATAGCAACTGCCAACAATTAAAAATCCCCAATAAAATTCTTTCTACAATAATTAATTTCCTATTGACCGATTTCCACGTAAAAAGTGAAAATGAAATAAAAAGTTTTGCCAATTGAAAAAAAGATTACTATGACGTCATGTTCGTAATAAAACGGAAATTTTCAAACATATTTTTCAATAATACAAGGAGTGTGAGTATGTGTAAACACGGAATGTAGCTTAATATGACGTCATTAGTGAATCAAAAAGAAAATTAGAAAATTAAGCTGACATCTAACATTTTGAAAGTTTCTATACATCATGTTTAATTTGAAATTGATTTTTTTCAAATATCGCATTTAGTCCACATGACAGATATTATTATGACAGAGTATAATAGCGGGCTTCGCCTGCTATCGGAGTGGTTCAGATTTTCAAAAAAAAAAAACGAGAAAAATTGACCGGTAAATTTTTACTTTATAATAAACATGCCTTTTTTTTGTAATGAAATTTATTTGGATTTATTAAAGAAAGGGTAAAGTGTTTTGAAAGGAATATTAAATAAAATCCTTTGTGCGATCTTCGATCACACTTACCCATTTATTTTTGTTCTTTTCAATATTTTTAATATTTCAAAGGCTTTTCCGCTTAAGACATTTAATATATTTTTGTTTCTGTTTTTAAATTTAATTCCTTGATTTCCAAGTATGTATTGTAAATCCATTAAATGATGGATATGTTGATCTACGTATCCATCGTATAATGGAGTTTCATTTGTTGCGTTTTATTCTGTTGAGCTGGCTACGTGGCAGATCCAATGCTACTGCCAATGATGTTGTCTGGGTGAATTTTGCCGAACGGTTACCGGTCCAGGTAGCTCAATATGCAATCGTTGACAATTTAAGCAAAAGGTCTTGGATTCGACTCTCATCCTGGACACTTTATCAGTATATTGGAAAAATGTCAATTCACACGATATCTTTAACAATATGTATGTTTGAGTTAAAATAATAATGTGTATCTACGTAGCCATCGTTTTATGGAGTTCCAGTACCAGTGATATATTCTGTTGAGTTGTCTACATGGCAGACCAGATGTTATTACCAGAAGTGTTGTATAAGTGAATTGTGTCGGCTGGTTTTCAGTCCTGATAGCTCATTAGACAACGCGTTAACAATTTAAGCCAAACGTCTTCAGTTTGACTCTGGGCTTTCCCAAATTTAACTCAGTTGAAAAAATGTCAATAATGTCAATACGTATAAAATAACGTCACCTAAAAAACAATCGATCACATTTTATAGAAATGTTCATAGTATCATGTTTCTGAAATATTTTCTTTCAAAACCTACAGTACATAGCCCTTTTTATTACAATAATAATAATTACTTTCAAAGATAATTTTCAAACGTAGTTTATGTGTATTTATAGATTCATGACAAAAAAAATTCTGTAAATTATAGCTGGTCAAACAGTAGATAGATTTAACTATAAATTTGTTAAAAAAATAATTCATTCATAATAAGAATAATGCTTACGACTTGATTAACTTTGAGTTTCAAACATGAAGATTGTTGAAATGATATTTATGAAAGATACTTGATAAAACATTCTAAGTTTTAAAATGTCAAAATGAAAAAAATAATATATATTTTTTTTTATATTATCATTACTAAAAATGTCTATTATTTTTCGTGTTACTATTACTAAAGATAAAAAAGTTTCTATTAAAATAATTGCTTTTGTCATTTTATTTTTCAGAAGTGTTGCAGAGATAACGTAGTTAGTCTGTATTTTTTAAAGTGTAGAATGCAAATTTTGCTATAGAAATACATTTAACATCATATGAATACTATTGAAGTTCAATTGTGAATATTGAACCATAAAAAGTAGGAATAGATCTTTAAAAGAAACAAAAAGCTGTGACTAATGCGATTTAAAAATATTTCTTCCGTTTGGCAGAAAACAAATATAGAAATCTTTCTCTGATCTTAGGCGCAGGATTTTAAAAATTGAAAAACGCTTGAGTAAGCATAAATTTCCCATTTTCAAAGATTATAAATTCCATTTTTCCGTTGTAACAAACATTTATTTTTGACATTATATAACACGGATATAGTGTATGTCATAATTTAAAAGAAAGTGTAGCAATCTGTATTTTCTCTTAATAAATTTTGTTTTTTAGCAATATATATATATTGCTATATATTTATATATGTATATATATATTTCGTGGTATATTTGTCAGGTTCTTCTCTCACAGCTGCAAGAGTTGAAAGCTATTCTTAAGGGATTAGCATATTGTATGTATGATATATGTATCTATTGCGTACCGTTAAAGGCGTCCTTTAGAAAATCTTAATCCGAAGGGTGGCGACTTGGACAGAATGAAAGAAGTATTTCCATTGCAATGTGGTCTTTCAGAGATAAGAAAGCTATTGCACTCTTTTATTGAGGAAGACAGATCCGTCAAGAGGGAGGAAGGGTTGTCAAGGACCCTTGGAAACAGAGGAGAAACCCCGTAGAAAGGAGGGTGCTCGGCAGTTTACGAGAGAGAGAAAGTTAGTTCTAACGTAGGAAGCGAAGGTGTAAGGTCGTTCAGAGTTGGAGCTCTGAGACCGGTGTTGAGTTCGGACGGAGCAGCGAAGTGTGAAGGTTGCTCGGGGAATGAGCGCTGAGAGCGGGTGTGAGATGAATAGAAATCTCAGTGTGGAATAAATGAACGTAGTCTAACGGTACACGTAAAGCGTTTCTATAATTATTTTGATTTAATATTAAACCGGATACTTTACCTCCAAGTTTAAGTGTAAATATTGTTAATAAAGTGTTTGTTTAAGTGTAATAGAAAGAGTTAAGTTTTCTTGAATATACATCAAGTATCGTGCCCGATATCACGTATTCATATCGGTGGTGGCAGCATATCAAAAGACCGGATTTATTTCGAAGTTGTGTGGACGGAGAAGTGGAATCCGACAATATTATTTGCAATTTTAATAAGATGCACTTTTAATATTTCTCGCTAAATGTGTTTATAAGAAACTGTAAATATTACAAAATGCATTTAACTCACAAAATATCATTTCTCACATGGGATGATACGTGTGTGTACCATCTGTATTCTAATGATTAAAATTTCATCTAATCAGAAAAAATGATTGTTTAGAGTTAGATTTATTAGTCCATTTATAGATTAATATGCAAGGGTATATCGAAAAGTTTACAAATTAGTTTAAAGAACAAGGGATTGTATTAGGTTTGAAGAGCATCTTTTTCGAAATATTCACGTTGTGCAACAATAATTCATTCCCAACGTTCCTGTGACTGTTATAATGCAAACCAGATTTTTTTTTTGTTTGTTTGCATAACCGAAACAATATCTTTTTGTGAAGTGAACAATCTATTTTGTGAACTCTCAGTTTAAAAAATTATTTTAAAATTAAGATCATTCAATTTCATCTCTATCTTTTTAAAAAGGAGGAAAACGGCAACAATAAAAAATTACGAGTACGATGCAGGAAGTAAATAAGATGTTATGGTTTACAAAAAACAAATGTTGGAAATGTTCTCATTTAATAGATGTATTGTAGTCACCCATATTCTAATTCTTTTTTTGCCACAGTGTCTACGGCCGCTTGTTCTAAGGTAATGCAAAATCTCACGTTATGTCATTGTATCTCTTTTTTGGTACGTGATATAATTGCATATGTCCACATATCCACAGAGTTCCAATTTTCATTGAATCTATTGTATTTTCTCAAGAAATCATCGATTTCTACATTGAAAAAGTGAATATGAACATTATCAACACTATAAAAAACATTCTTAATTTATTAATAATACTTTGCACACAGTTGATTTTAAAACATCTATTACCAGTACAGGGCATAATTACACTTTTAAAATGTAAAACAATCATCTTATGACCATAACACCTGTTTAAAAATATCGGGTTTCGTTAATTAGAAAATATTTTGAAAATACATAATATTTAAAGGAATTAGCTGACTTTAATATATTTATATGATGCTTAACGAAAAGTTGCTTTCATTATATTTGTTACGAAGCTAACTGAACAGAACTTTCTTTATTAATATTAATAATGATGGTCAGTAACTTTTGATTACCATATTCTTTTCACGTATTAGCAATTAGCAATTAGCAATTTATCACGGATTAGAGCAATTCCTTAATCATAATATATCGTTAAACTTTCTCATCACGATTCACATGAAAATAATGACTGACATTTGTATTAATAAAAATATGCAGTTAATGAGATTTAAGTGGAAACCTAAAAGTCATTTTGCGCTCTATGTTAAAGTTATAATCCATATTAATTCTCTGTTCTTCCCCTTTTCATTACCTCTTCCAAATTGTAGAAACTGTGTGGTTTATTTAGATAATTTCTGATGTCTTCAAATCTCACTTAATACAGAAACACACTTAAGAGAGCAGTGATTCCTCACAACGCAAAGCGGGTAAAATGGTGTGGTAGCTAGGATTTCACTATCAGGCACAAATATATTTAATGGTAAAACTAATGATTTATTTAAAGTTATCAGTCAAAAAGAATTCATAACATATTTGCAATTCATGGTTAAAGCAAATTTCAGATGAGACTTCGCAGATAAACTTCCATTAATGTCTTGCCAATATTAAACAAATTTCATGATGAGCCTGTAAGTCCCTATAGGTATTTCACTAAAACTTATTTAAACAAAAGGTTATTTTCCACTTAAGTTCAAAGGAAGTACATTTCATGACACCAATGGCTGGTCTTTCGCTTCACTTGAGTCTTTTGACTGAGAAAATCGTCGCTCAAGCGCTAATCATAGGCCTTAACGCCCTCTGTACTGAAGTCAAAACAAATGTTCCGTCCATTCATTACAGAGAAGTCACTTTCTGACACTGTCCTTCTCCGATCAACATCTTCCCTTAATTTACTATATCTACCCCGGAAAGCAAAGGAGGGGGGAGGGAGAGACGGCGAATAACACAAATTTGTTTCCTTCGCTCTATTGTCATGAAATGGATTTTTTGGAACACCTCTCGAGTTCTGGTCTTTCATTCGACAGGCAGTTTTTCAACAACACTGTTTCCACGACCAGCCCGTTAACTCCTGGTGGCGCCTAGCTAAACTTCTCTCTTGGTGGTAATTTGATAATTAATAAAAACGTAAAACAGGAAATATTTAGTGTCAAGCACTTTCTCTTGCCATCACAAGCTTGCTTACCCGATGACTTACCGGTTTCTCTATTTTGTCCGAACTCTTCCTGGTTAGCCGTTGGAAACTGTTTTAGTTAATTTCTGAACCTTGGAATTTGAGCATGTTCAACATACATATACATGGCATATGTTCAACAGATATGTACACGCGCATGTGCAATAAAGTAAGTTAATTCAATAAAAAAGAAAAATCCTGCTTGAGGACAAATCATGCGTAGATTATGAAACACTTCAGAATACTGTAACAAAAATTTTTCGTTTAATAATGTGAGATATCATATTTAAACTAATAAGAGATGAAAAGAGATGATCGCCTCGGGAACCCAGCTTTCTCTTTAAAGTATAAGTGCAATCTCTGGACGAAGACACAAACCCACTGTTTACTTTAGCATACATACAATGTGTTGAAGGTTTCACCGTTTTTACAACGTTTAAAGTGCACAGTTATCTAACTGAACATGTCTTACCAAGTTATCATTGCTCTTTGGTTTAACTTCATTATTAACAAAGCTCATTTTTCTGTAACTTTACATACTTAATTCTTTTAAGTGTGCATATTAGTTTAGCTAAACAAATTCGGTAAAGGTAAAATATGATTGAGAAAGAATATACAGTGTTTGTGAAGACGTATAATGGTATAGTAGTACAAAACAAGTTGGCAATTATTACTTTACAGATATTAATGATAATAAAACAAACTACTAATAAGAACTGATAAATATCACAAAATTTACAATGGGGAAATGCCTGAATTTACTAGCCCAGATAAAACAATATAAATTGAAACAGTTAAAGAGCTCCTGTTCGTGGCAGTTAGAAGACAAGTGCTGGACGGAAGGTAAAAAGGCAGAGGATTTGAGAAAAGGGATTCATTGTTTTCTGCAAATTTCATACAATCTATCATTTTATGCAAAAGAACCGGCTGGTTGAGCAGGTAGATTAGACAATCACTTAAATTTATAGTGTTTGGTTTTATAAAGTGGTAATATGAAGTTAGTGTACAATTTAGAATGTAGTGTAAAGATGTGGATTCTGATCCACAGATACAAAGTGGTGAGTCACGTTTATTTATTGTCTATAAGTCTTGTTGAAATGGTCCGTTGTTGGCTAAAAAAAGTAAAAGGTACTTGTTTTGTTTTTGGAAGTGTTGTAAAATTTCTGGTATGAAATCTCTTATGGAAAGACCTGTTCTGTGGACCAGTGTAATTGCCAACTGCGATGCAGATGTTGTTTTCATTCCATTTTTAGAGTTGAAATTGGAAGAGAAATAAATGCAGTGGTAAGTTTTTGTCTTCTATTGCGATTTCGCCAGATGATCAGCCAGTTCATTACCAGCGACACCTGAGTGTCCTTTAACCAAGTTAAAGTGAAACGATTTGATGAATATTGTAATAGTTGAATAGTTTCTAATAGTTAGTTATTTTCATCAAATTTTGAAAGAGACATGAGACTAGAGAGTTTATCTTTTCAGACCAACAAATCGCTTCTTTCATTGCGTACAGTTGGGTCTGGAAGAGTTCCCTGGGCCCAACTATGCTTGAATCTATAGCCAACTATCCTGAATGTCATGTTCAAAGATACAGAAGGCTGACGCTTATAACATGGAGCAGTTGATGTTTATTTACCTTGGCGTCAGTGCTTATTAGTATAACGGAGCATAGTAAACAGGGTCAAGTAGAGATGAAAAATATGTAGCAAATCCAGTAGAAAGAAGAATCACATAGTTAGATGCAATATATATTTATTTTATGAAGCGGCAATATTGATAGTTAAAGAAGCAAAGGGGAGGTACCTACACAAACAATGACAAGTTTTTTTACAACCTTTCTGGTCACGTCTAACGGCCGAAGTGCTTATGTTCTAAAAATTACATGTACGGGTGTTGGCGCGGAAAGCATGATAAAATCGCCAGTACTTGGCGAGGGAGTCTTTGGAGACTGCGGACGGACGCGTATGGGAAAAAACGATAACTGCTAGAATCTGTCTATGATAGTGCATTCATTTGAGAATGGGGGGAAGGGTTGTAAGGATTCTTTCATGGAGACAGAAAAGGAAAAAGAAAAGAAAGTAATTTTGGGATTGGCGTTTGATTTTGCTAAAAGACAGCTGCAATTAACGGTTACTTATGA
Source organism: Maratus michaelseni (assembly GCA_963931845.1). NCBI lineage: Eukaryota > Metazoa > Arthropoda > Arachnida > Araneae > Salticidae > Maratus > Maratus michaelseni. Next base: position 124,301,619 of record OZ007596.1, on the reverse strand, counting down.
CTCGAATCTAATAACAGGGTGTGAAAGATGTGAGCTTGCATATTACAGTTTACATGTGGGCGAGAGATATTTTAATTAATTCTTTTGAGAGCGGATGAGAAGTGCTAATGCTTGCATAAAGAATATCGGTTATACGTTACATTATTTTAATAAGTAGAGCACAGCTGCATATATATTTTGTCTAATTTTTAAGGCAGATGCGCTTTTGATTTCATGAGAAGGAAACGGTTGAATTAGAAATATGTGAACATTAGTAACTTATTTTGGCATAACCGCAAAGTTAAGGACAGAGAGTTTTCTGATATATATGCGAGTGACTTGCATTTTAGAATGAAGCAAGTAGATTTGTTATCTAAATTAAATCAGAAAACAGAAGGCTGACGCTGTTACCTCATCCGTTTTTGATTCGTCTGTAAAAATGTTTGTATTGCCATGAAAATCTGATTTTGCTAATGGTAAAATTAGATATTTTGAACATTTTGTTGAGTAGAGTGGAGCCAATTGATGTTCTGTGGAAATTTCAAGTCGTGCGACCCGAGTGGACTCAGCTTTCTAGCTGTAGATTCAGTGGAGTATTGCCGTGAAGGTGTTCTTGTATGCCCTTAAGATTAGAGATAGTGCTTTTCTTTGTGCAGTCAGGAAATGGCGATTATAGTGGGACAGTTGCATACGCGGAAGCCACATACTCTAAGCATATGCTATATTTAGAGTTGCAAAAAACCCGTTTATTCCCAGGTTTATTTACATTAGACCCGGTTTATTACCAGGTTTATTCCCAAAAAAACAGGTTTATTCCCAGGTTTAAACCGCGTTTTTTCTAGCCTTTGCATCCCTAGCTATATTGTCTTTGAAGAATCGAGAAATATCAGATCTTGAAAAAAGTGAGAGAAAGACGACCCGATATTTATGAATATTTATATATGTTTTGGGTTAATTTTGTTATTTTTTCATTATTCAGAATTTGTTGTAAAGTATTGCATAAACTTTGTCTGGCGCATATTTGTTTTTTCTCTTTTGTTAAATTCTTAAGTGAAAGTATTGAAAATCGGACATCTGAATCTGTTATTTGTATTTATAGTAGTTCTTACCAATCTTTTCCACCTGTCCCCCTGAAGACTTATTTAAGTGTATCTCTGACCTTCACATACCACTTAGGTGAAACGATGAATAAAGGGACATATCTCAGAGAATTTGGAGAGAGATGTATTCATTTTTCATCAATCAGTACTTGATAACGGTGTATTTGAGAGCGAAAATCAACGTTTAAAGTATTTATTTCCTGTGCTACATTTGGTCACAGAGGCCACATATTTTCACCCAGCGCTTCTAAAATATTCTATGCATTGCCTCAAAAATGTTTGGCAGATCATTTCTTGTTTCTTAATGAGGATGGTTACATTTATGAAGGAAAAGGGCACAAATGAGAATTGTTATTATTTTAACACTTTCCTACCTAGTTGAAAAGTGTTTATGACTTCGGTTTGTCTGCCGTATGGCCGTCTGCCGTCTGTCCGTGCTCTAAATCCCGTAAATATGCGCGGATTACTCTGCAATTTTTATTTGTTATTGTCGTCATCTATAGCATATTCCCTATTTCAACTGAAGTGTGTAGCACTTATAGTTTTTTTTACAGGGACACTCAAGAGAATTCCGTTAAATTACGGTCTATGGGGAAAAATCATTTGCGGTTTATTTTAATGATGTTACACAATTTCAAACACATTGTAATTGATATATATCACTAAGGTGCATTACAAAAAGCTTAATATGGAATAGGGTGTGCATAGCACTTATAGTTACTTTACAGGGACAGTCAAAAGAATTCCGTTACATTACGTCTATGGAGAAAAATCGTCTGCGGTTTATTTAAATGATGTTTCATTGACATTTATATATATCACTAAGGTGCATTGCAAGAGGCTTACTACAGAATATTGTGTGTATAGCAGTCATCGTTCATTTACAGGGACACACAAAAGAATTCTCTTCTATCTGTTATCAATAATTCCTGGAAGTGCGTTTTAAGTTTCTGAACGCGATTTTAAGTTTAACTCACTTTTTGTCTATTACTTGGTGTGTATACATTCTGTATTTCATATACAGGGAAGCACAAAAGTTCGCAAACACATTTCCGTTTATTGAATGAAACTCCAGAAGGAGAATTTTAAACTGTGCTACGCGTTTCCTAACTAAACTAAAATTTAGCATCCTATGTAGTATATATACAAATCTATAGATCATATACAGGGATGAATAAAAGTATTCGGATATTTTTTCGAATATTGTATAAGTTGGAAATTCCTGAAATTACATTTTTAAATATGTTATGCGTTTTCCAAATTGTTTACTTAGATGTTATCTTTCAGCTTATTAAACGGTAATGATTTGTAAAATTATTTTGGAAGCGTTGGAAAGTGTTACATAATCTATGCTTGACGCATGATTTTTCGTTCTTGTTATCTTTTAAATTCTACTTTTGAATCCTAGATCCGGAATAATTAAATAATTCATAAAAATATTTATTTTACTTTAACATGTAACACCCACTTCCGGTTAAATGAATAACCCTGTTTCATAAATAAATGTTCTATGTGTTTAATTAACGTTCACTGCTTACTTACAGTTGAATAATAATAAGAATAAAACCTGTTTTCTAATTAAATTCAATATTTTTTAAGACTTCCCTTTGCGTATAAACATTTGTAATCTACTGGATGCAAATATAGTGCACTTTTATGTGTTTTACCCTAAAGCTAACACATGAAAATCTACATTAATATCATTCCTTTACAAAAAGAATAATACATAAAAACTTGCAATACATACAATACATTTAGTATCCCCCCCTCTTATAATTACCTTATTATTGGTTATATCTATACAAAACGCATTTCTTATAGTTTTATTCCTATAGAAGATAGTAAAAAGAAGACATAAATCGAATTATTTAATTTTTTTCTCCAATTCTCACAGAAAAATAATATTATTAACAATATACGAGGGGCAGTCGGAAAATAAGTTTCCCCTGGCGACTGTAGACAGAGGTGTGTATGAAAGACAAAAAATGTAATGAGACATTAAAGATAAAACATAACTTTATTTTTCTACATAAGTACCAAGTAGAGACATTTGTCATACCGCTTTATAAGCTTCAAAAAGCCCTCTAGGAAAAAATCAGGGCTTTGCGTACAGACGAAGCGTTGATCGGCTATGGGCGAAAGACGACACAGCATATGAACGCGAGCGTGCAAGACACCGATGCACCATTGGTTAGAGGTCGACCGCGATCAAGCAGATGACGCTGTTACAGTGCCTGCGCACATGGCGTTGTTGACTGCCTTTATGAGGAGTCGCCAATCCACTACAAGTCTTTCGTCTGTATATACTACTGTGTGTACGGTTACTCCATTTTCCTTTGCGAGGACAGGCAACTGTGATGTGCGACGTCTGTACCGTATAAAATGGGATACAAGTCACAGTGCAATTCGGTCTACATGCCGCAGTTTCTTTTGTACGGGATGCCGCGATTAATAAAATTCTGTTCATCAGACATTGATGAATGTTCAAACAGTATGAAGTTTACTAAACCTAAGGAGAAAAAGGGAAACATAAAAAGTCAGAAGGCGAAGAAAAATCCACGTCAAGATAATAAAAATGAAAATTTGGATCACACATGTGACGCAGACATTCTGTGCAAATAATGTGCGGAAAATTATTCCAAAACTAAAAGGAAATGTGCTCGGCTTCGTTGCATCATATGTCAAATGTGGTTACATGGAGAGTGTACTATTTTCGACACTTTTGTGTAGATTCGGTCGAAAAAACAGGTCTATTAACAAATAAAACAATGTAAACACTATTTTACTTTTTTATTTTCCGTCTGTACTACACTTATGTTACGTTATTGCTGAAATAATAATTAAAATCGAATCATTAAAAAATAAGTAGATAATTTTAGCACTGAAAAAAGTAGGCAGACTAATATTGATTTTAAATTACTGGTACGTTTTATTGTACTCATTTAATTTCTTTTTGTTCTTACATAGTTAATTATAGTCCAAATATGAATATTTGTTTGAATTTCTTTTTTTTATAATTTCATTCTGTTCTTATGACAAGCGTGGCATAACTCCCGCACAAGTGTGCCGTCTCACCTTGAATGTACTGGTGATGCGCCACAATGTAAAGTTTTAGAAAAAAAATTTAAACAATTTAATTATTATCATTTTTTATTTTTCTTGTCGCGGTACACATGTTGTACATCTAACATTAAATAGCACAGCGTTAATTTTTTTTTAGTTTATGAGCACCTTGGGATTTTATACACAAATTCAAAAAAAAATATGCGGCATCTCACCCGGACCTACTCTATAAACATTATTTTAACAACTGTATTGCACAAGATTTTTTAATGGCTTATGCAATTCATCGAACCATATAATAACTTGTTTATTTCGTATTTTCTGCTTCCCTGTACAGTATCAACACTGTATTTTAAATATGTATAGGGAAAAACGTCTAAATGAATTAAATTATACCAAAGGAAATTTTATGTTAAATAAAATATGATTTATTCTTGGAAATAAAATTATGTTTCATTTCTACATATTATTCTAGTGGATTATTAATTGCTTAATTATTTTTTTAACTAAATTTTTGCCATATATTTAATCTTTGTAAATATTTCTTTAGAACCTAGTATACGGTTTTCTTCTATTAAAACATATTAGTAATTTTAATGCAAATATAAAAAAAAAATCTTGTAATTATTTTTCCGATAGGATTGATAATCTTTCGTTTTACATTTAATTAAAATTTCGGATTAGTTCTTTACCGTGTTGCAGAATTTCATGCCATATATAAAAAAATAGTTATTAAAATATTTCGATTAAAACATAAGCTTCGTTATAAATATTTGCGAAAGGAATTAACTTAAAGAAAGGCGTTACAAAAATGAAAGATTACTATTGATGGGATACAACCAGTATATTCATTAATAATTGAAAAAATTCTGCGACATATTGTTTGTTTTAATTAAATTTACAAGGTAATATATGAATTTGATTAAAATTTTACTTTTCATGCGGAAACAACAAATGAAAATTACATTATTATAGATATTTTTTTTTACTATTTCTTACAGGGCATAATCATTAAAATTGCATAATGTGAAGAAATATTGGCTGACTTATTTAAAAAAAATAAAGCAGCTTATTTTGTTTGAAATATATCATTTATTTTCTGTACGTCCAAATATCATCACACACTCACACATAGACACACACATATATATATATATATACGTATATATGTACACGCACACACACACACATACACACACACACACACATATATATATATATATATATACAAGGTGGTCCAAACGTAGGTATACAGTTTCTTATAAAGCAATACTTTTAATACAGGTTTAATACAGGTTTAATTACATACATAGTTACATATTGAATTCAGAAGGTGCTCAAAATGTCCACCTTTGGCATTGATGCATTCCTGCAACCTGTCTCCGATACTCTCACAAACAGTGCAAAACAAATTTCGGTTAGAACGAATTTCCTTAAACGCATCATCGATGAAATTCTTCAACTGTCGTACTGTGACGTGTTTTCTGGAATAAATCTTATCCTTTACTACTCAAAATCCATTGGATTTAAGTCCGGGGAACGTGGTCGCCACTCAATGCTCCCCCGGTGCCCCATCCAATGATGCGGGAATACCTCATCCAAGTATTCCCGCCCCCTCACCCAGGTATCCCCACCATCGTTGCTCCTAGCTCAGATTTCCGGTCATCGTTTACTTTAGAAACAAAAGAAGGGGCACAATAAGTTATGTATAGGTAACTGTATACCTACTTATACTCTACTATATGATAATATGTGTAATAGGTGTATATACTCTTACACACACCCAGAAAAAGGAATTGATTAAAACAACAAAACATGTTTTGTTGAGTACATTTTGGTTGTTTCAAGCAAAATTTTTAGTTGAAGTAAAAAGTTGGTTTTTTTGTATTGACAAAAAAACATTGTTAACACTCTTACAAAATTTTATCAAAATTTCATCAATTTTACTTGAGTTAACAAAATCTGTTTTTTTAATTTTACCATAATTTTGTAATTTAAATTTGTAATTTTTACAAAATTTAAATTGTTGTGTAATAGCCATAACTCTCTCACGTAACTTGGTTTATTTGACTTATATAGCTATATAATTAAAGAATTAACATAATATTTGGATAATTAAAACTTTTTTTAATTGGCACGGACCAAGGTAGTTTTAAAATTCCCCTATCCCATTTATTACTTTCTTCTATCTTTACAAAAAGAAAGAATTGGAGTCATGAAATTTTTCAACTTCTGGTTTTCGACGGATTTTAGAAGGTCCTGAACACAATTTGACTGTATTTAGAAAATGACGTCTATGACTCTGTCTGTCCGTAAGTGTCAAAAAAATTTTAGGCGCTCTATTTCAAGAACTAATTAACGGAATTTAATAAAACTTTATATACAGTTACTTCCTGATATAAATTGGTACTGATTAGGTTTTGGCGTAAATAGGGCAACAGGTGGCGCTGCTATGTTGCAAATTTTGCGGGGTTTTTTCAATAGATTTGCGATTTCTAAAGAACTAATGCACTGATTTACATCAAACTACAGATTGAGTTAGAGCTTGACATAAATTGAAGCTGATTACGTTTTGCTGTAAATATACTAACCTGTGGCGCTGCTATGCTACTATTTTCATGATTTTCACTATAAATAAATCTCAAGAACTAATGCACGGATTAATTTTTAATTCATTTTCAGCAGTGATTTACGCTTGTAATTCTTAAATAATACCAGTGAATTTTTATCATGCTTTTTTTCAAACGTAAACCGACAGAGTGAAAAATGTCCCAAGCCGGGAATCGTACCCGTGTCCTCAAAATAGCGCTCTGAGGCCCCAGCATACGGCAACACAGTTAATTTTTAATTAATTTTCTGCAATGAATTAAGCCTGTAATCCTTGAATAATAACCAGTGAATTTTTATCCTGCTTTTTACAGGCGTAATTCACTGCTGAAAATGAATGAAAGTAACCTATATGTTGCCATATGCTGGGCTTTGTATTCTAATGTTTGCAGCAGAAATTTGCATGCTCATCCAGGGCCTGTTTACCGAATAGGTCCGGGAAGCCCGTGCTTAACCAAAAAAATACAAAGTTACCCCCAAATTTATTTTTAGGCATAACTTTTTATAAAAAAAACAAGCAATATAAAAACTTTTTTTTAAGTCAATTCCTACTTAGGTCAAATAGAATTTTTTTTTTTTTTCAGCGATCTACACGCTTTGCCACTGACGGTATTTATTCCTAAATTTATATCCTGCTAAATATCTTACATAAGAGAAATTTTTTAAATGTATTAAAAATTAAATAAAAAATAAATAGCTAAAATACCAAAAATTAATAGCTCGAAAAGTATTTCTCACAAAATTGTTAGACAAACTGCGTTAGAAAGGTAAAAAAATTGTATTTTTCTTGATATAAATTTAAAATCTAATGATTATGCCGTTTTTCAAATATTGAATTTCAAAAATTACCAAACTTTAGAATAAAGTGCCATAGCGATGTTACAGTTAGCGATAATACAGTATTTTCAAATATTAATTAATTAATTAAATTTTATACTTCATTTCTGTTCAAAAGTATAGACTCACTCCACATTTATAGTCTCCTTCGCCCGTGAGCCGCCTGATCTTCGTCCGTGAACAGCCCCATTATCTTTTTACGTGTGAAGGTGAGACTATAAATATGGAGTGAGTCTATACTTTTGAACAGAAATGAAATATAAAACTAAAATTAATTAATTTAATTAAATTAATGAATTAATATTTGAAAAAACTGTATTAACATCAATTGTCATCCAGTACAAGTTAAAAAAAATTATTTGAACTTGAATGGATGAATAGAAAATAATTTATTAACGATTGAAAATTCCAACAAGATATATATAGAGAGAGTGCGAGCTAATAGTAGGACTTAAAAAAATCAATCAGTGTAAAAAATGAACTTTCTCCTTGCGAAATTTTTATTTAAGAAGCTCGCTCTTTCTAAATTGTTGTTTACTTGAAATTTTGATGGAAAAATTTCAAATTGTTGCAGCATACCAAAAATGGATTTAGTAAATAATAAAGCAATTGGTAGAGCGGGACCCCAGAGTAACGTCAGGGTTCCCCTACTTTTATGTCTTAAGAGGGCCCTGTGCTTATGATGATATTTCCATCTTGTGCTGCGGTTGCAGCCGGTCCGACATATATAAGAGTGAGAAATTTCGTGTTTGGGTATCGTTCTTTGTAGCTCAGTGGAAGAGCCTCATCGCGCTGTTCTGAGGGCCCGGGATCGAGTCCCGGCTTGGGATATTGTTCAATCTGTCCGTTTACGCTTGAAAAAAAAATAATTTGTTATTATTCAATGATTACAGACGTAATTCACTGCTGAAAATGAATTAAAAAATAGTTAAGTTTAGATTTGTCCGAATACAAAAGATGATTTTAAAGTAAATATTATAATTGTTTCTGTAACAAAAATCTTTTGTTGTTAAAACAAAGAAAATTCTTAAAGTTACGCAAAACAATTGTTCTTTAAACAAAAGTTTTTGTTGGCGAAACTGAAAAGAACACTTAAAGTAACAGATAATTATATTTATTTTGAGAAAACTTTCAACAAAAGAATTTTGTTAATTCAAGTAAAATTGAACCATTTTTACTTGAATTAACAAAACATTTTTTTATTGATGATACAAAAATTTTTCTTGGAACTACAAAAAAAATCAACAATATTTTTCTTGTTGACTCAAACAAAATTTCCATTGACCCATATTTAAACGGAAAGTTTTGTTGTGCCAACCAAATTTTTGTTGATTCAACAAAACTTTTCTCTGGGTGCATATTATGTAGAAAAAAACAAACCCACAGAGTATGTACGTGTCACATATATATATATGTCACACACACACACACATACATATATATATATATATATATATATATATATATATATATATATATATATATACAGATATATGAATTAAAATTTTAATTATTTATGCTAAATCAGGCGTGAAACCAACAGAATAAAATTTTGTCCAAGCCTGGACTCGAACAAGCGTCATTATCATTGCGTGCCAGTGCTCTACGACTGAGCTACGTGGAATATATCCAGCCTGGTATGCCTCACTTTAACAAGTCTTATAAGTTGGCAAGGCTGCAACCTCGCAGTACAAGATAGAATGTATTCATGACCCACAACTCCTGTGGCAAGCATGCGACACACATTGACAACTAATCCAGCATATATGCATAAATATATATATATATACATAAATATATATAATTTCTAGAACTGTCATATGCTTGTATAAATAGTAATTAAAAGTTTCATTATTTTTGCTAACTCAGGCGTGAAACCAATAGAGTGAACAAGTTTCCAAGCGTGGATTCGAACCAGGTCATTGGCATTGCCGGCCAATGCTCTACCACTGCGCTACCTGGATGATATACAGCTTTATACTTCTCACTCTCCAGCATATGCTGGATTAATGGCAATTTACGTCTCATGCTTGCCGCTAGAGTCTTGGTTCATGAAGACATTTTATCTTGTGCTGCGAGGTTGCAGCCTTGCCAACTTATAAGAGTGAGGACTGCCAAGCTGGATTTCGTCCAAGTGGCCCAGTGGTAGAGCTATAGCGCGCAATACAAATGATCCTGGTTTGAATCCAGGATTGGACACTTTTTCACTCTGTTTGTTTCACGCCTGATTTAGCAAAAATAATTAAAATTTTAATTAGTATTTCTACAGGCGTATGCAATTTTTATAAAATATATATCCCCCCCCCCCCCCACTAAATCGGATTTATTGCCATTTTGAGTCTCAGGTTTGACGCAGAAGTTGTGGTGCATGAAGACATTCTATCTTCTGCTGCGAGGTAATAACTTTGCCAACCTATAAGAGTTAGCAGTCACAAGCTGGATATCATCCAGGTAGCTCAGTGGTAGAGCATTGGCGTGCAATGCCATTTTCCCTGGTTCAAATCCATACTTGGCCACTTTTTTACTTTGTTGGTTTCACGCCTTATTTAACAAAAATAATTAAAATTTCAATTAGTATTACTACGATGCCTACAAATTATATATATATAAATTGAGAATGATGTGTAACTTAACAAATTAATTCTCATGAGAAAGTGAATCTTGGAAAATTGATGCTAAATAATAAGAGTTAATTAATGGTTTCAATTGTAAGTAACAAAATTGGCCAAAAAAGAATATTCTCTCAAAATACTAAATTCATTGTGATGCTTCTTGAATAATTTCAGCAATTCTTATGTTGCTTATCATTATTTAATATAGGTTAATTTATTATTGTGTGTTATTAAGAAATTATTTTTTTATTGTGGTTATTTTAATAAAATTTCCAGGAAAATATATGTTAGCAGTTGAGGAAAGGATTTTTGTGTTATCTTAAGATAAGATTTTACAAATTAATTTGGAAAATTAATTGTAATTTTTTATATGGAATATTTTATTGAGTAGATGTTCTGGTTAGAGCCTAATTTGGATTTACAAATTCTTATAATTCTTAAAATTCAGTAAGAAAAGTTTGAATTTTGTTTGTTTTTTTCTCTCAGAAACTTACAAAATAAAATATAATAAATATTTTTAAACTAAAATTAAAACTTGATTAATGATGCATTCTCTCAATCCTCTAATTAATAGTTTATCACTGTTTTAATTTAATTATTTGATACATATTTTAAAAGTAAATAACTTCTGATTTTTAGTGTAGTGGTATTTATTAAAAAATCCCAATTTTGGTCCTAACAAAATTATAAATAAACTTTCTGAAGAAACTTATGAATTAGATTAAATGCTAATTCTTCAGATATTTCATATTAAAATAGTTTTCAACATTATCAGGTATATCCTTATTGGCCAAAGAGAATATTACATGTTTTGGTGAGTTTTGGGGGTTAATTTAAACACCTTATGCAGGCGTAAGATGTGTTTTTTGATTTTAAGAATTTTGAAATTGATGTTGAAAATAAAATAAAATGTTTTAACTTCTAAATATATCAAAATAAACTATATTTACTTTATTTACTTTTTTTAAACCAATTGTTTTCAAAATTTAATATTATGTTATTATTTATTTCAATAGATAATCAAATCGTAAAAGTTTATAAATATTTCTATAATTATATAAACATGTAGATAATTTGATAATGATGTGACTTTACAGTGGTTGTTGTAACAATAGAAATTAGATATTTAAACAAATTACCTTTTTAATTCTATTTTCGGTTAAAAGTAATACCTTTTTATTCTTATTTATTCTCTTTATTTTTACTATTCTAAGTTTGCCAGGCACATGTAGAAATAAAATAATTATTCTGCATTTGAGATATGGAAATTTATAACTTAACTATACAATTTTGTTAAAGAGTATCAGAGAAAAAAATTATTGTTAGTAACGATTGGTTGAGAGCTCACTTTCTAAATATTTAGATTTAAATTTATTTGAATTTTGTAATTATTATATATATATATATATTGTATACTTTCGACTGGCAAAAATACTTTCTTGTACAATTGAAAAATAAGAAAATTATTTAATTGCTATGCAATTATTTTATCCTCAACCAAACTTTACCTATCAATAAGTAAACAAACTGTGATATTTTCTTAGATTATACTCCTGCTATTATATTATTATTGTTTCTACTATTGAATTATACTATGAATTACTATTTACATTGAGAAGTATTAGTTATAGTGGGAGTTATTATTGTTATTATTATGAGTTGAAATTTATTATATATTTTATATTTCTGAGAGTTATACTATTTATGATTTATTATTGGAAAGAAAACGTATTTATTATTTATTATTGGAAAGAAAATATGATTGAAAAAATTATTTAAAGATGTTGGGTCCCAACGAAAATGAAAAAGAGCTCAAGTAAGTAATTTGATAAACAAGCCTTAAGAGTGTTTGAGTCAATACCAAAATACTTGTTTATTATATGAAACATTACTATAATACTGATGATAAAAATTTTGTGACAAAGTTGTGAATTGATGGTGAAAGCATTATACTGATAAAATAACTAAAGTTAAAAAATTGATGAAAAAGATTATTTTTATTACAGCCTAGAACTTTTTATTTTAAAAGAGCTGTATCAATCATTTTTTTGAAATTTTGGACGTCATTAAAGTTCCAAAAAACAGACTGATTAAGTTAAAGGAACTTAGAAAAATTTCCATATAACAGAGAACAAAATTTGTTGTTATTATTGTGCAAAAACATAATAGTAATATTTTATTATTTCTTGTTTATTCATACTTATTACTTATTACTGTTATTATATTTTCTCTTGTGCACTCACAAATGGTAAGTGATATTTTAACCATTATGTTGTATTCTTTTACAGGGGAAATGCTTCTAGCTAATTTTTATTATTTACTTCTAAAAATGTTAGTAATTATTCTTACATTGCTTTAATTTTCTTTTTTATCTCTTCGCGGACAGTTTCTAAAATTTTACAGTTCAAATTTCAAAATTGTTAAAATTATGTTGTCTGAACTTGTAGTTTTACTGAAATACCAAATTTAAACTTTATTAGCGGCTACGACTGATAAAGGAAAGTAATAGCCCTTATCCCGCTCCTATCACTTTATCTATGAAAAGAGAAGAAGGCAAAAAGACCCGACTATGTATAGATTATAGAAAATTAAATGCAATAGTTAAAAATGATACAGAACCCTTGACCCGTAGCGAATGAATTTTAGATAAATTGAGTAGTGCCCAGTACTTTTCCACTTTGGACTTAGCCTCTGGCTACTGGTACATACCAATATATCCAACCAAAATCTTTGGGGAGGAGGGATAATATTACAAAATATAAAATTTGTTCCGACAAGGTTAACATTATTCTATATAATATTTCTTTTTAATAATATTCCATATATTATACAGTTTACTAAATCAAAACTTATTCTTAAACTAGTCTATCAATCTCCATATGTACAGATATAATATCTTAATCCAACTAATTGTATTTATTCCAAATTACTTAAATCTAAAAATGGCGCTAACTATTGTGATAATCCGAAAATAAAACCCTTTTATTACTTAAATCCGTATTAAATTTCACTATTATTTCCCGTGTATATCAAACCTCTCTAAATTATTTACTTAATTTTCTAAAATGTCATAACTCCTAAAATATCCCGTTCTAAAAAACCTATGTATATATATTCATTCATTTAATAAAATATCAAAATGTTTCTTATAATATTTCAATGCTTTAATATTCTAAATTTTGATCCGCATCAATAATTTCTTTTTTTATTTTCTGTTTTTTTTACTCTAGCGTAAGCTGAAATCTATTTTTTAGCACAGCACTCTCGATTCAGAGCGTCTCGTTTGTTTACATGACGTATACCTGCTTCGAGGCTATGAAAATTTTCTGGAAAGTCCTTTCGAGCACAGAAGTTAATTTACTTCAAAATTAATCCACCGTAACTGTCAACATGTTCCTTTTTAAACGATTATAATTGGAGTAGAGATATCAGGTGACTTGATTTGACACTTTACGCGTGATTAAAATAAATAACCAAGCGAAGCATTATCGAAGGGCCTTAGATGGAGACGAGAACTTGACAGTTACAGACAGAGGAATGAAAGTGTTTTTTTTTTTTTTTTTCGGAGAGTTCGAATTATTGTTCAAATCTTTTTAAGACCGCATAATATAGAGATTATTTGAAACTCCGACTGCCACATAGCGATGATTAAGTAACCATTTAAAACGACTTGCTACAGCATTTCTCCTGATTGATTACTTATTATGTAATTAAAACTTTGTATTCAAATTTCGACTGCTTACTTATGGAGTCCATACATTTTCGTTCTAATTTTTTTGAATCATGCAACCATCCTGCCTATGCCTGTGTGTACAGATATGGAAACCCAATTTAATCAGATTTTCGCCAATTGCTTTTTTTATCTTCAATTTGTCACTTCATCACACACACACAGACATATATATATATATATATATACAGGGTGTCCCAAAAAGGAGTACCTATTTTTAAAAATGAATAAGAAACAAACGAATAGAGTTATTAAAAAAATTCTTGCAGGAAACGGATGTGTGAAGTCTGGAATTTTGTTTAGAACACTTTATTATGATAGTTCAAAATCTGACCGACAGATGGCGCTACAACACATTTTGGTGGCTATAGGAACAAACGGAGCATGCGTGAAGACCAGACAGAAGCAGACGTGGTCAGTGAAAGTTCATTCTAAGACTCCGGCGAGTTATTGTGATGAATTGAGGACATATTGAAAATATTGTCATTTAATTTTCAACTATTTCTGATGAATGCAGTAGCCGTAGCGCCATCTGTCGGTAAGAATTTTAACTAACATAATAAAGTACTCTAAACAAAATTCCAGACTTCACACAACCGTTTCCTGCAAGAATTTATTCAATAACTCTATTCGTTTGTTTCTTATTCATTTTTAAAAATAGGTACTCCTTTTTGGGACACCCTGTATATATATATATATATATATATATATATATATATATATATATATGTATATATATATTATAGAATCATATTTAAATTTTCTGTGCAAATCTAAATGCATAAGTAAAATGTTATGTAAATGTTCTAAATTAAATTTATCACAACAAAATTATCAATGACACAAATGATTAAAAGTTACTTATTTTGTGGATAGAAACTATTCTAAATCTTAGAAAAGCCCTAAAACTAATACTAAGCAAACATTGATAGATTGTCATTAAATATGGTTCCCTTATTCAATGAAGGACTGAATAGATGGAAGAGGAAATTAAGTGTTCGGCAAACAAAAATGCAATAACATACTTTTTCTTTCGTGACTTTATTGGAAATCTAACTACGAGAGTTTGAATAATAGAAGACATTGTTTAATTAATAAATCTTCAAATGATACAATAGCCTTCGGGAATGTAATTTTATGAACACATGATACATAAAATATTTAATATACGTATAATTTAATATCATGCTATCATATTATATATATTATAAAAAAAACCATCAAAAATATTTAATAAGAACTGTCAGAGGAACTTACAATAAACGTACAAAAGAAAAAAATGAAATAAAAAAGTCCTTCCGGCCTGTACCAGGAGGAAAAGGTAGCTTTCCTATATCTTCGTTTTAAAATTTTAGCTAATGTTACACGAAAACAGCAAGTTAAAATGCAAAGAAACGTTTACAAAAGATTCGTTAATACTGAATTTGAATAAGAATTTCGCCAAATTATTGAGCAATAGTCAAATTGGCTTCATTTATAAAGACTTATTTTGGTCGCCAAATTTGGTGATATTTCGCCAAATGTCACAAATTTTGCCAATTTTGCCGCCAATGTCGCCAATTTTGGCACTAACGGATATGAATATATAGTTTTATGCGTATGATTGGGAAAATTATTACAACAATGAAAGAAAATAATTTGCGAGTAATCGCGTTAATGTGCTGTTTTGTTTCAAAATGTCAGCCACCCTAGAATTTCAAACTGCTCTATCTCAGCCATTTTTTAAGATAGAGGTAAACCAAAGAATGCTATGGAATCCTTGTATCAAGGCCTAACACGTAATTAAAAAATAAATTTGAATTTTTAACTTTTTTGTATATTTATTTTAGTTTTAAATTTTTAAATGGCCACCATCTTGAAACAAAATGGCGGACCAAGCTGGCGAACGAACTCGGTTGAGACATTGGTGACCTTAATACACACAATTAGTTTCATCAAAATCGATTTATAAATACGAGCGTTATCGTATGACATAGGTCAGATATATATATATATATTTATATATATCAACATTTGAACGGAGGGTGGTTTTGGGGTCTGGGGGTCATGATCGGCGAAAATATATCGAAATTTTCCGGAACTGCTTTCCTCCGAACGGCTGCAATAGGTAGCTTTATACTTTTTTGTATTGAAAGCTACCTAAAATGAGCCTTACACTTATTCTCTAATTTGCAATATAATATTTTAAAGTTTAACCTATTTACTATAATGATATTTCTATTAATTTTAAATTTCACAGTATTGAGAAATAGAACTTGGTTCATTTAATCTATAGTGTATTTTAATTTAATATAATCTGAGACACCTACTGATTATTTCTAATCAAGGTAAAGTAAACTAT
Organism: Maratus michaelseni; assembly: GCA_963931845.1. Taxonomy (NCBI): domain Eukaryota; kingdom Metazoa; phylum Arthropoda; class Arachnida; order Araneae; family Salticidae; genus Maratus; species Maratus michaelseni. Next base: position 124,285,350 of record OZ007596.1, on the reverse strand, counting down.
TAAATCTATAGTTCTAATATTTGTAATTACGAAATTAAACATCAGCCGAAATTATGTTACTTTAACACAGTCATGCTATATTTTAAGCTTTATTTATATAAAATACATTTCCAGATAAACATAACGTCAATTCCATTAGCACAAACTTGTCGTACACACTTTTCACAATTTCGATCCGTGTATATTTTGACGAGTTATAGGTTAATAACAAACATTATACATCTACAGGTTCATTCATAATTCCCTCCGGGGTTTCGAAACGTTATAGTAAAAAAACGAAGACGAATATGAAAAAAAGAAACATATGAAATTATTACGAAACTATTCAAGTTTTACTTACATACATTACAGGTGTTCTATCTGTGAACCCTTGGTCACACGGCATACATCCATGCGATAGTCCAGTTCCTGCCATACTCCGTTTCTTTAAATTTCCGGTACCACACATGAATTGTTTTGTCAGTTGGTCCCTGTTTTCGATATTTATTACGAAAGGCCCGTTGAACTGACACCACTGATTCAGATTTAAAGAAACGGAGTATGGCAGGAACTGGACTATCGCATGGATGTATGCCGTGTGACCAAGGGTTCACACATAGAACACCTGTAATGTATGTAAGTAAAACTTGAATAGTTTCGGAATAATTTCATATGTTTCTTTTTTTCATATTCGTCTTCGTTTTTTTACTATAACGTTTCGAAACCCCGGAGGGAATTATGAATGACCCTGTATACTAATGAAAGAAAGTTTTGCTCTGGGTGTCTGTCTGTCTGCGATGGCTAGCGAAATTTACGACACCTAGAAGTCTGACAATTTAACTGAGAATAGTCCAAAACCAATCCTAGTGCACATAAGAATCCGAATTTTAATATTTTAAAAATTAGGGTAGATTAGAGTTGCAAAGGCTAGAAAAAACCCCGTTTAAACCCGGGAATAAACTGGGTTTTTTGGGAATAAACCAGGTCTTTAGGGAATAAACCGAGTCTGTTGGAAAAAAGCCAGGGGTCGATGCAGGTTTTTTTTCTTAGGGCCCATTTCGTGAAAAGTAAAGGTTATTTTTGTGAAATGTATTATATTTTTGTGAAATGTATTATATTTTTGTGAAAAATAACATTTTGTAACAAAAGTTGAAATCCAGTTAATCAAATTCGAACCAAGCAGGAATTATAAACAAAAACTCTTTAAAATCTTTTTGCAGAAGTTTTCCTCTCTGGTGAACTTGTTTGATTACAAATTACACATTTTAAAACATCATAAAATAATAAATAAATAATAAAGAGTCAGTTTTTATGGAGTAGAATTTTGTGAAAGGGCCTATTTTAGTGAAAGGAATTTTGTGAAGGAGCCCATTTTATCAAATTGATTTTTGTGAAGGAGCCCATTTTATTAAATTGATTTTTGTGAAGGGTCCTGTTTTATTAAATAGATTTTTGTGAAGGGGCCTTAAATAGGGACAAATTTTGCCTGGATCGACCCCTGAAAGCATGGGAATAAACCGTTTTTTTGCAACTCTAGGGTAGATATTAATTAAAAACTCATCAAACATCGCAAAAATGTGATCAGAAATTAGAGAAAAATGATAGTTTTTATCGGAACAAAGAAAGAAGTACATTTCTGCTTAGATTTGTACCTCGAGCCGAGGTTAGCAACGAACCAATGAGATGCCTTCTTCGAACGGGACCGCGAAATTTTCATTTTCGCATTCGAAACGAAACCGCAGAATTTTAATTAACTGAGACATTTTAAGATGTATTATTAATTTTTTTTTGAAATATTGCATTTATCGAGTTGAAAATTATACATCTATGCGTATTTTTTAACGCTGATTCCAAAAATGTCATTTTCCCGATAATTAGAATTCCAGATGTCTATTAATATTTGATTAAGTTGTTTGCAGAAAACAAATGAAAATGAATCCATTAACATTTAATTAAATTGATTGCAAAAAATGAAAAATAAAATTAATATTTTCGAAGTTAAAAGCAAGTCGAGGGTTGCCAGTTTTTAAATTCAGCAATTTGAACTCGGCGATCTTAAGGAACATGCATATTTTAATATGTATATAAGATACGAATTTCAAAATTTGAATATAGGAACATATTAGGCTGATTAAGATTTTCTAAAAATAGAAAAAAAAATACACCGGTATTTTTTTTTCATAAAAATCCTGATTTTTATGGAAAAAAATTTAATTGGCAATGGTTTTGATAATTAAAGATACGTTTGCAATTTTATATTTGCGGGGATGGGGAATTGGGGGCGACTTTTTATTAAATATTTACTCAACGTGACACTTATTACAATAGAGATTTGCGCACTTCGTCCTATCGGCACAATGGATGTAATGAATAAAGAAACGTTTGTATTTGTTATAGGTTGAGGCGGAGGGACTACTTTTTATTAAATATAACATTTTGTTCAAATGAGAGATATTATTATGATAGAGCCGAATAGCGGGCTTCGCCGCTATCGAGTACCTAATATACATCGAAGTTTTCTTAAACTATTTATTTGTTATATTTTCGGGAATGGAGATGGGGGTACGTAAAGGACTTCGTCAGAGGGATCTGTGTCAGAATTTCCTTTCTGAAGAGATTGATGGTTATTATACGGTACCGGGCAACGGATATATACGAATAGGTTTATACGAATTATATAGAAATTGGTTTTTAAACTACTTGGGCACCTTGGTGGCGATCTAATCTCAGTACAGACAGAGTAAAAAAGTTAAAAAAATTACGTCAATTAGTCGCAGTCGTATCATTTAGACGTATTCGTATACATCTATATATATATATTTTCAATAAAAATGCTCGCTTTTTGTTAAATATTATGTCATTTTCACACGTTGAAGCATTTCGCTTCTTTCTGGGATTAAGGGCCTTAAATGCATAGCTATGCAACGCTTTCACCAGTGGTAAATGACGTCGGAAACATGCATTTTCATTCATAAAACTGAAAAATAAATACTACAAACGTGTAAAAATGATGTACTATTTCACTGAATTTCATTTAGCACGCATATATTTTAGGTCCTATGACTCAAATTCATTAAAAATTTAATAAAAGTTTGTTGAAATTAATTCCTACACAACTGTATTGGAATGTAACAGTTTTATGAAAGAAAATCCATGTTTCCTTGGAAACATGATATCATTTACAATAAGGCGTACTGCGTTTCTGCAATTTTGACTTTTTGCTTTGTAGTGTATGGGAGGGGTGCAGGTGCTTAATGCTGATGTAAGGAGGAAAGAACTGCTAATGCAAATTTTGGCATTTAGGCACAATCATAGTGAAACATAGCTGTTTTCTAAGTGGAATTAAATGTTCCTACAGTCAAAAATCGCAGGAATTAAGATCCTCAGAACGAGATGGCCAGGTTGTTGAAAATACACAGCATATTACTCTGAAATTAGTGAAACGTTGCCAAAGAACCTTCTGTACACACAGTCTAATGTGTGGAGGCGCCCCTTCTTGCATAAAGGTAATTGAAACAAGACCTCCCCGCTGTTGCAAATGTGGTACAACAAAAGTTTCGAGCATCCTTTTGTACCTCTTTGCCGCTGCGTTGCATGTCACAGGGCCATTGCTAGTAGCCTCTTCAAAAAACAGAGATCCAATAATGAATCTGACTTTAAATCTACGCATTCACAGCTTTTCGTTTTATTATTATTATTGTCTTTATTTCAATTTTCTGTAGTACAGTGCTATCTATCGGTGTTTATGGAAAAAATAATATTTGTTCGCCTAATCCGTTTCCCCATGTCTTGAATAGTACGTGCACAAAATTTGAAGCTTATACACTGAGTAGTTCAGTATATAGAGGGGTCGGAGTAGGGGTGCTTTAATTCTGGCCACCCTTTGTAAACAGAGAATGTAAAGAATGTACTACGATATTGTTTTAGATGTATTCTAATAGATAGAAAGTACATATTTCATTTTGATTTGAAAATTCTTAAAATACTTATCTATTTTTCATAAACGTCTAATAAACTAAAGATATGAGCTAATTTAATGAGAAACTATCAAGAGACATTGAATTGTCAACTTTAATTTTATTTCTACATTAGTACAATTCTTTATGTTAATTATGTTAGTTTACTTTCCATTAGGGTTTTTTGTTAAGAAATTACCTAACTTGATTTAGAACGTTTTGTAATACAATTTAATTACTTTAAAATACAAATTAAACTTATAAACATTTTAACATAGTTAAGTAAAAACGTATAAATTTCCAATTGCACATATTTTTTCTTCTCTTTGGAATACATCTTTCGGTAACATTAATTTTGATTTTCGGAACCTCGGTTCTCTCTTGCATCCTTTTATTGATATCTGGATCTATATCTACCAAATGTTGTTTGAATAATTGTACTTTCTGAAATGTTTATTCAAATTTTTTTAATGTTTTTTTTCAAAATTTTCTACAAATTTCATAAAAAAAAATTCAACAATTTTCCCCGCGCGAATAGAGGGAGCGTCTAAAATACATTTGCCACACTAACTGAAAATTGTGCGAACTGAAACTGTACTAATCAAGGGAAATTTGTAAATTATAATGCCACATGTTGTTTGTTGCCTGTGCTAATCAATATTACACAGTAGGTTAAATGAAACATGAAATAGTTTTTTATTGTTTTTTTTCAAATAAAGAAAATGTTTATAAAATATTACTTTTGAAACAATATATATTTTTTACTTATTTAGCTTTAAAATTGTTTCATTAATAATCTCAAGTAAGCATTAAATATTATTAAGAATATTTTGATTTGGTTGAAATTAATCAAGTGTTACTTCTCGAAATAATTTAAGATCATTAAACTAATATAAAGCATCTGCAACAGAACTAAATCAATGTCTTCAAATGTTTAGAATTTGGAAAACTTATCACTTATTTTAAAGACGCTTCATAAATAACAATTCTATTTAAACTTAAACACTGACGCAAAATCAACTTTTTATACTTTTAAAGATATACGTGATGTGAATCAATTACTTTTAGAAATACTTCCCAAATTTCCATACGTACTTTGGATGAGCAAAGGAAATGAAAAAAAGTTTTAGAACGAAAGATAATTTATCTTATCGCGAGTTAAATCTTACAAGGACTCCAATTTGTAAATTTAGCAGATCAGAAATATGAAAAGTAAATATTGTTTGATGGATGAAGTAAAGGCTATAATTTATTTTACTAAATATTAAATTACTTTCACATTCATAGTATCTAGGGTGAAACCCCCAGTTATTGACACCTAACCAGTAATTGACACTTAAGCAGAAATATAACTCAAATAAACATTTTCTTTAAAAGTCTGTTTAGTAATATCATCTAGTGGTAACTTATTTGTATTAACTGTTATAACTTATTTTTCAGCTATTGTTTTTTTTAAAGGGATAGTGTCAGCTACTGGAGATACTGACCATATTTATGGAAAATATTAATTTTTAGTAATAATTATGATTTTTTCAAAATTTTGTCAATAATACTTTTTTTAATCTCTCTTTACTATACTTACAAAAACATAGCTAAGTATAAAATAGATTTAAAATTTTGTAATAGTTATTTGAAGAAGAAAAAATCCGTAATGTGTCAGTCACTAGGGGCTTCATCCTATATTTAGTAAAATATTCAACAAATACAACTGAGATGAATTTTTTTTGTAATCATTTTTGATATTTTTACATATTTTCAAAAACGGAATTTGAAAAGATGGTTTAATTTCAATGTTAAATTTTGTTGCATTAAAACACACTGATTTAAGCGAAATGTAATGTATTTTTATTATTAACATTCGTTTCCGTATAATCCTTTCTTGGGTCCACTAATCCAGGGCAAGCTGGCCACAAAATGAAAAGCTAGTGCCGATGTTTGTGGGTTTGATATCAGTGCCTTATTGACGGGGTGCATGTTTGTGGTGTTTTGGCTATTTCTTTTACGAGAACGATAATTCAAGTAACTGCAACTACAAAAGACCTTCCTGTAGCATGTCACTTACAGCAATATGGTCAAAACCTGTTGCTTATCAAATGTCATTCACCACCACCGCATAACACTGTGCATACAGAAATACAATTTATTACACTATTCTTCCATATATTTTTAATTGATTATAAATTTCATTGAATTTGTAAAAAAAAACCGCCAGGATATTACTAATGCCGTTTTTTTCGAGAAGTTTCTTCTAATTTTTCTTTAAAATTTATGCAGTATATCATGATTAAATATTAAGCTGAAATGCGCAATCATTTATGCCATCAACATTTCTTGATAACGTTATTCCCTCTTTTTAAATAATATTGATTATTTTTCATTTGCTCTTTCCTGTAGGCATCTGGATTTTACACTTAATTTTCTGTGATACGAAGAGATGCATTTAAATTCAGTCTAAGATGTAGAAATATTGTAATTGCCCTTTAAAACAGCGTCTATCTTAAATTATCGTTAGTAATGTAAGAGGCGATAATATATGTAAAGACAAACAATTTTTGTAAAAAAAAAAACAGTTTCAGAGACCTTTAAATTCTTTGTATTTCTTCAAAATTAAAGTGAGTGTCACACCACGCCGTACCAAGTTTGTGTGCATAAATGTAACAACAATGAAAATATTTTAATAACCTATTCCAGAGAGTTACTTTGCTCTCTGTGGGATTTTAAGGCATCACATAGTTTGACGTATGGATGAGCGTTGTAGCGAGGAAATAGTAAATATCCCAGCATCTCACATCCGTCCGGCATGACTTCGCTACACTGCGCAGTGCTGAACCGCCTCATCAAAAATCAATTAGCAACCGGCCAACTAAGAAAAACCAATTAAAGCAACAAGACGCACTGAAGCCACGTCGGCCTATAGATTTAACAAACGCATCTTCGCCAAGCGGAGAGCAGGCGAATCTCGCCCCGTTACCAGGTATCAACTCGTTAAGCTAGTTACTCGTTGCCTGGCAGGTAGGGGCCTGGTCAACGGTATAAAAAAAGTATCACATAGTCAAAAGCTACACATACTATAGTTCTCATAGTTATGTTTACATAAAAACGCTGAAATTTTCTTATTGAAAACATACAGGCATTCGTCTGCAATACGCATCCAAATTTTCAATATCAAATTTTTCATCAGGCCGCTTTTTTTATAATTTATAGAATTATAACAAATTTTAAATACAGTAAAAGTACTATAACAATTATAATATAATAATTTTTTATATAATAATTAGTAAAAGAAAGAGCAAAATAGTGGACAAAATAAACAACTATATTTTTGCCTACAAACAACTATATTTTGCCAACTATATCAAAATCATGAATTTATTCAATAAAACTAGAAATTAATTTTATACCAGCAATGTATTTTTACTGTAACATTCAGTTTGCAGCGAATAATACATAAATTTAGAGAGTCTTCAAGAAAACAACAGTTTAGAAAATATATCTAAACATAAAAATAAATTGCATATTACTTTATGCTACTCGCGAGAATTTGTACCTTTTGTTTTTTTTTTGCAATAATTTCCTTAAATTTTGATGATATATCACAAGAAATAATTATGTCTTTCTTACTTGAAATGACTCCATTTTCCTTTAAATTTATACTTATTCAGCTATCTTAATTTTCGAAATTATTAAAAGCGAATATAAAATGATATTTTCTCAAATTTCAAAATTCCAAGACTATTAAAATAACTGAAGCTCCACGATATTTAAAAATCTCTATAGAAAGAGCATTTCTTCAGTTTTAAAATAATTCAATTAAGATTTTTTTTTAAAGAATCAATTGTAAAGTGATTGTTTTCCATGACTTTTCTAGAATATTTCAAAATTGTAAAATTTATAATTACAATTGTATACACACAAAATAAATTTTAGAATACTATTTCCCTTAGCATTCAGCACAAATGTATATTTTAAAATTTACAGTTGTTTACGAGGGTGGTTTGATAAGTACTCGCCCCGACAGTGAAAGGACAAGATTTTTGACATAATTTCATGTTATTTTTCAATGTAGTCCCCTTGTAACTTAATACATTTAAGACACACTCTTGTTTGCGAATTCTTTAATGCAGCCCTGTACAAGGGTCGTTTAAAAAGTTCCCGGCCTGACAAAGAAAATACAAATTTTTTGAAAATATTTCATTTTATTTTTCAATTTGCAACACATTACTTTTCAGAGAAATGTTCATTCTTTGGTGTTTTTGGTCGACGTTCAAAAACGCGGCACGCATCGTGCGGAAAGCTTTTTCATACCCAAAATATCGTGTAAAATGTAGTGGACACGGTCCATCGAGTTGTTTGCAGTGTCCGCAAATTTACGTATCTTCAATCGGCGATCATTCAATACGGCATTGTGAATTTTTGAGACGATTCCGTCGGTCGCAGTGGTTTTTGAGAGTCCTGAGGGTTTATCATCGTGAATTGATTTCTTACTATGTATAAATTCAGCATCCCACTTTTTTATCGTCGAATATGATGGATCAGAACTCTTTAAGGTGAAATATAACTCTTTCTGTGTATCTATGAAGGTTAAATCTTTTTTAACGAAGTATTTTATGACAGCTCGAACTGCATTTTTTTTTCCATTTTTAGAAAATGTCAAAACTTGTTTAACTTACTTTATCGCCCACCAATAACCAATAAACTCACGCGTTTGAAACTCGTCAGCATGTCATCTAAAAGATCATACTTTAACAAACATCATTGTCATTTGGTCATACTTATTCCATCTCTGCGTCAGGCCGAGAACTTTTCAATTTACCCTTGCAACTAATTTATGGTGTAATGCATGTCAAACTTATCTTTTTTACGTTGTAATTAAGAAAAAAAGAAGCACGTATAAGCAACAATCATAGATATATTTTGCTTTAAACTGAAGAAAGAAAATCTAAAACCAATAAATATTATATAAAAATGTGGTATGAGAAAACAATCTAAACAGACAATTCAATATACATTAAATTTAGTTTCAACTGGACGAACACACAAAAATGTACTACACTTTTCCAGTAAACGAGGCTTAAAAATATACATCAATTTAGCAGGTTTCCAGAATTGCAAAAAATACCGTTTTCACAATATGTTTTAAAAATTTTTTAAAGGGGTGGAGTACAGCAATGGTGTATTTGAACAACGCATTTTCATAACACGGACAATTAAAAAAATATATTTAAGTGTAAATGACTGTTTTATGAATAAACAACAAATCTTAATAAAAACTGAAAATAAGCCTAAGATTTTTTTGTATGCTTTTAAGAAAATTTAAATAGACATTAAAATAAAATGTTGCTAAAAAAAAAAAGCTTGGTAAGCCTCCGATATCATGGAAGCAAATACTGTGTTATATTTAAAGCGGATTTTTTTTTTAAATCGGTTAATTAAAAATAACTTGATGTTTATCAGAAAAATTGCATTCTGTACCTAAAATCCCTACGGTAACAAAACATGTTTCGTTACGTAAAAATAACTGCAAATTCTTTTCCGACATAATAATGAAAAGTAAAATATTATATTTAAATGAAATTTTCAATGAATTTAAGGTCAAGGAATGATATAATTCTCCTTTTTCAAAAAAAAACTAGATTGAAAGATACACTTTTTCACTATTAAGGAATAAATTATATACATAATCAACACATAAATATCAACACATAATATAATACAAAATGTAAAAAATTCTCATGACATCTGTGCAAATAATATATTTCATTAGAAGAAATTTGCTAAAACTCTTGATTAAAAATTGCTTGATTTTCGAGAGAGTAATTTATGTTTAAATATGTATTATTTTTACAATCTAAATATAATAAAACACAGTGTGTCCATTCCGGTATGAACACATTCCATATTACAACAGTGGATTAGTACTTCCATTTTTGCAGAGAAAAAAAAGAAATAATGAAAAATATTCAAACACGTGGCTTTTTTGGACATTTTATTTTTATTTATTTGTTTTTTTTTTCAGGACTCTGCATGTTTTTATAAGTGAATACATATTCACATTTACTAAAACGTCTAAAATATATTGGGTACTTTTCCGTTATACAAACATCATGCCAAAATGTATGCTAATGCGCCAATTCTTTCAACCCTGAACGTGAAAAGGATTTTTATTGTAAACCATTCCAAACAGTGTGATTTGCCATTTATGGAACGTCAATCACTTTTTTATTGTTATTATTTAACCATAACGTTTCAAAACATTTAAATTTGCTATTTTTCGTATCAAAGATATCACGGTTTCTACACACCGTTCTAGGACGGGCATTTACATTAGTTTATTCATATACTTGAATCAGGTATTTTTATTTTAAATAATTTATGAATCTATGCCCTTATAAATTGACAAAAGGTTTTGTAAAAATATTTTCACTGTCAAAAATCATCAATAATTTTCACAAACTTCTATGCTCTGAAAATCTCTAAAGACATCAAATCTGTCTCATATAAAATATTTATCATTTAGCAATATATTTCGAAGTAGAAAAATTGCAATTAAAACAATATATATTTTATTTACACATTTTCATCTAAATTTAACATTTCTAAAACATACATGAAAAGTAAGAAAAATGTTCCATAATATATGATAAATATGCAGTAAATAAAACAATATCTAATTAACTAAATACATTGCATTAAACTTGCTTGATACACAAAGAACTCATTGTGTGTATATATATATATTTATCTTGTGTAATTAAGGATAATAATACAGATTTTGTTTATTTGCTCTAGGGTAATATAAAGTGGGCTGATAACAATTTAGTACTAAATCGCAATTATTACAGTAAACTAGGGAAATTAAACTGTAAGAATAAAATTATATTCGCATCTGGCCCCATAAATAAATATTATATGAAATGAATGAGTTTGCAAAAAGGCAAAATGTACTTTTTTTATTTTTATTATTAAAATAAAAACAGAAAAAAGGGAAAGGCACGTATTTAACTTGTAAAAAACTGTTATAAACTGTACATTTAATAAGGCAAGATAATGGGTATTTGATTAAAGCATAATGCTAACGTGAACATTTAAGAACAAATTTCGTGCAAGTAAATGAGACATATAGGGAAGGTGGGGTAATAGAGACAATGATAAAAAGAGACGGGCAAAGCAAAACGAAGAAAACACTAATTATATATTTAAAAACATATAAACAATACTAAATTATGGTTTTTAGCTTTATTTTTTTATTATCTGTTAACAAAAAACACCATGTTATATATATATATATATATATATATTTAAATATATATATATATATATATATATATATATATATATATATATATATATATATATATATATATATATATATATATATATATATATATGTGCGTGTGTGTGTTTGTGTTACATTATTAAATCTTCCTTCGCGATGTTTCTCTGTTTTATAATAATTTATCACCACACACAGTTTCACTAATTCCTTATTCCTTAATAATATCTATCATTAATTCTATTTAATTCTATTCCCTTAAATTCATTATTATTTTGCTCAATTTACTTAAATATAAAGTTCTCAGTTACTCCTAAATTATATCATAAATTCTGGTCATTTCTGTGAATTCGAATGTTTTTTCGAAGCCATTTCATTTTTTCCCTTTTCCTCTTTTCGAGTTTTCGCGCGTTCGTTTCTTTTCACTATAAAATGCGTCCGCTTAGAATGTGTTAGAACTATTTACTTCATCATCCTCATTGGTCATGACGTAGATTTTCACGTATTCCATATTTCCGCATTGGCTAGTGTGCACGTTACGTCATGACTTGGTATCTATCCGCTTATTCACAAAAAAAACGAGTGTAATCGTGCTTCACTCATATTTTGGCCGAATTTCCATTTGCTAAAACCCCTGGCTGTGCGTTCAAATGACCATGTATTCCAAAGGATTAAGATTAATATTTTGTTCGACGTGTTTGGAAACAACTTGTGACAACTAACATCTTGGAGATGGCACTGCCACTTTAAAGTATGTGAGGATCTGCTTCCTTGGAGATTGTTAAATAAAAACATGGAATTTAACGACCTTGTTTTTTTCATCTTGGAAAAACCACCACTAATTCAATTCATTTTGCCCTGTATAGCCACGACTCGACTGTATCCCGTAGTATTGCGAATGGCCGACTGACGGAGTGCTGCTTCCTTCCGATCTCAATTTTCCAACGTATTAATTACGGGTGTTGTAGTACACAACCTTCCACTTCATCGACTTCAGCGAAATATTACATCATATATATATCATATATATTATTTCTCCTGTCAACATCCCTTTTTCTAAGAAAATACGAAACGCAGAAGGCCGAATGAGATAGCATATGAAAGGATTTTGAACAAGTTTCTGACATAGCACACTTAACATTTCGTTAAAACATGTTTTTTTTATTAAAAATTGCAGTTAATTAAAAATTAAATTGGCATTCTTTTCATAAATGAAATGAAAGGTTTTCCTCAAATCAGTGTTGCCACAAAAATAAAATACTGCATTATCAGATGACCTATAACGCAATTGAAATACGATTGATAATTTATTTCTTGCGCGTACTTTTTGCAAAAATATAGAGCTTTTATTGTAATCGGGTTTCTATTTAATTTTTAAGTGTGCGTCACCTATTGTTTATTTGTTTACTTTGTTTAATCATGGCTGTGTATATGCGCACTGTATCGGAGCAACAGTAGATTACGTAATTTAAGGATTATCTTCCATTTAGTTATACAGTTCATTAGGAATCACAAAAACTGTAAATAGTAATTTTTTATTATTTCATTAAGCTGTTAATATTTCTGACGTCACTTGAATGGCTGCTGGACCACAAAGTTTAAAAATCACATGTTTAAGTTCCCATAGGCTGGCAAAAAAAATGGTGTACCAAATATTGATTTATGCATTTAAGCCATTTTTGGAACAGTTTTGCAAAATCTGCGGAAATGCTTTCATATGAATTATCTAAACGTCTGATTCAGTGTTTCATTTTTTTTATAATTTGTTTATTATTATTTTTTTCAGTATAAGGGTCTTCACAATTTAGAGAAATGACCTTGGCGAGAGAAGAAAATTTGGCAAAACATTTTCTGGCAATCTATTCCCATTTTCTTATACACAGACAATCATCATATATATTATTTCTGTTCTCAACATCCTTTTTTCTATACACATACAAAACATACAACGATGAATGAGGTATCATTCAAAAAGTGTTTGAATAAGTTTCAGAGATAGTACACCCACATTTCGTTAAAACGCGTTGTTTAATTAAAAAAAATGAGTTAATTAAAGATAAGTGCTAAAACGTACCAGGAAATAATCTGAAAGATTGCAGTGCGAAAGCTTCGCACGGGTCCTTCTGGTATAAATATATATACAATCTTTGATCAGTTTTTACTGCAATTTTGATAAAGTAAATGAGATGATATTATGTCTTCACTCATGTTGTTTGTAGATATTTTTAGTCCTTCATATTCTTTTATAAGTTTAAACCTGCAACTATGAAATATTAGATATTGGTAAAAAATATTAGACTGCAGGGCGAATTCTTCGCACGGGTCCACTAATATATATATATATTTATATAAACTTATAGTATATTTGTAACATATTATATGTGTTAACCTTTCTTAAATTTATTCTCAATTTTTGCATTTAATTTTCTATATTTTGTCTCAAAATATTTTCATTTCGTTTCCACTTTATCAAATCTAATGATTTCAAAGCATTAATCCTACATTATTTTATTTCCTTCTTTCATTTTCCTTTGCAAATTTTTTTATCCGACGTGAATATACTTTTTTTCTCTTTAAATGCAGTCGTATCGAATGGTCTTTTTCGGCCCAGTTCTTCCGAACCCTTCTAGAACAATCTAGAACAGTTTTCGGTAATTGGTTTTCGACCAATTACTCAATTTTGTTAAATCCACGGTGGTTGTGCTTAGTGAGGTCTGTGATTGGTTTAGAACCATTTGCAAACGGAACTATTTATGGAGATCTCTAGCTTTGCGTGCAGTCTATAAATATTCTTACAAGATCTCACAGATCAGTTTTCTTGTGTTTTCGTCTCATATCATAACTTGTACAGAATCGGTGAACAGTCATCTCGCTGAATTCCATGGAACTGTCTTTGGTTATTTACTAAAAATATGATTTTTTTTATGTCGTGCACTAAATTATTCTACGCTAGTTTACATAAGACTTTTGAAATAATTTTGTCACAATATTTATTATAATATATATATATATATACTAATTAAAGAAAGTTTCGCTCTGTGTGTGTATTTCTGCGATGTCTAGCGAAATCTAGTGCACCTAGATGTCTGCAAATTTCGGTGAGGATTGTCCATGGTCTCTACTTATGCTCCTGAGACTCGAAATTTTAATATTTGCATAATTAAACAAGATAATAATTAAAACTGATTAAAATTCGCATCAAAATGGCCATCATTTTTATCAAAATGGCTAAAGAAAAGAACACTTGTTCTAGATTTGCAATCGAAAATTAACGAATTTGAAATTTATTTACTAATTAACGAATTTTAAGAAAACTAATTAAGATATCGATTTGAAACATTCAGAGCATGTGTAGAAAAAATCTGTGCATCCTACAATCAAAATTTTGTGAAATTTGGCAGGTATTTTTTCTTATTCTTTGAAAAATACTGGCGGCGCTAGTCCAAAAATTCAAAGAAAGTACCAGGCATGTAAATCTAAATTTAGCACTTAGTTTTGTCTAAATTCTAACGTTCATGCATTCCATTTTAATAATCCTTGATCGATCGGCACCTCATGTAATTACAAAAATTTGTACAACCCTCTCTTCCCACGAATCTTGTGCCGGTGTGTCATTTTCAAAATTTCTCCTTTAACTCTCCAAAATACTTTGTTCCTTTGCATGATTATCGCCAAATTCATTGTATATGTTGGCGACAGATAACGAAAACCGCACGCCAAAATAAAAAAGTGCAAATTATGTTTGAAACAATTTGTATCACTCTTACTTCTACTGTCTCTGTGTTAACTTTAAATTGTAAGCCTCCTCTCCCGTGAACATTTGCCTGTGTAACAAAACCTGTCTCCGAGTCAACTCTGCAATAAAAGAATGTATCTTCAATAATATGGTAATCAAATCTTCTATTGTCCTGCCATGTCTACGTTTTTTTATTACAGCATTTCATTATTTCTGCTTATATACTTATCGTACTTCTGACGCTGCAGGTATGCATCCGTTTACCCAATAGATCTGGATTCCATAGTACATAAACAATTGGTGCATCTAGGGTACAGGCAATATTTTTTCGTCACTGGAGAGGAGGGATTTTTAATTTAATCATATGTTTGATTAAAGATGATTTCACAAGGACTAAAAAAAAGGATATAGACTAAAAAGAAGATATCTATACCGAACTGTGTATTTCATAAAAAGATAATCTTCTAGCAAATTGTGACATCTGTACATGGATTTTGGTGTGACCTGTGTTTTAATATCCAGAAATCCAGAGCTGTGACTGTGAAGCGCTCATCAATTGTTTTTATCGTCGGTCGGCTAAATGCGGAAGTCCGGTGATACTTCGCTCCTCTTCGCTTCGGAAACGTCCCACCCCCTCCTCTGCGGGCCTGTTTTTTTTTTTTTCGCGTCTTGTGTGACAGCCACCTTTTTCTGTGCTCCGTCCAGGAATTAATGTGCGTTTATGTGCGGTGTGTATTTCATCATTGATCCATTAAAAAAAAAGAAAATCACTTGCTTGCTGCTTCAAGGAATATCCTAGCACCCCCCCCCCCTTGTGTCTCAAATTCTGCTTCGCGCCCTTCGTTTTGGAATCTTCCAGCTCCAACATTCCATCCAAATCGGGCATGTGCATCGTTCTCTAACTCATGTCTGTACTGTTTGGTGAAAGAAGATTTAGTTTTTAAGTGATTTTTATACAGTTATAAGTGGTAAATGTCTGCATCGTCTGTGCTCAAGATATACTCGTTATTTTTTTTCGGTACTACAATGTTCACCGTTATCATACTTTCATGTTTTACTGAAGCCACATGACAACTTATCCGCGCGGATTGTGTTCGACAGTAGTTAATATAAATAGGAAAACAGAAAGTGCCTTTCTGTGGATTATGTTTAATATTTATATATTTTTACACCAAAGAATTGCTAACACACTTCAAAGCGTTTGTATACGAAATATTGGGGTACATATTTTTTTCTCCTTTAACTACGTAATTTGTGTGCTTGTGTGCGCCAAGTGAATTTTGTACCTGCAAAGATTTTCACCTCCAAAGTTTGTGTTCTTCTAGGATCCTAATTTCTTAGGATGATACTAACTGTTGAATGAAACGAACATATTAGTATCACTGAATAAAATAAATCATCAAAGAAAGTAACACAGTTGTGAAAATATAGATAAATCATAGGAATATCGAAAACAATAACAAAAATGAGGCACTTTGTGTCTCCAAATACAATTTTTTTTTCTCTCATAACAAAAATAATATATAAATAGATAGATAATAAATAATAGCGTGCAAAAAAAAGAAAGAAATAAAAAAAAATTGTGGATCGTAATTTAACAAGGTAGAAAATATTTGGGATTTTTAGAGCATAAACAGAGAAGTTACTTTTTCCAATTTCTAATTAAAAATGTTGCTTTAAAATAATTATGCATTGTTTCCCTATACTTCTTTTTTCATGCTCAAGATTTTTTTTAACCATTATCAATATTTGGTTAATATTTTTAACAGAATATTTAAATCACTTTTTTTTCTTTTCTTCATTTTCATATTATTAAAATACTATTTTAAGCGACATTTTTAATATTTTGAAATATCCTATATATATATATATATATAGATATATATTTTTTCGTGTAATGTCATTTTGCAAATTGAAGTTACATTATAAAAAAAAAATAGACGTAATTTTTCTTTTTTGTTTTCCTCAAAGGTTTGTATTAATTAACAATTACTTATTATGGTTTTTCCTTCTTCGTTTACTTCTACACATTTTTTTGAGAACTCCTCAATTAATTATTATTTTTGTTTTGCAATTTTTACCCCCAATATAATTAAAGCTATATGGTATTGCTTCTATATGGTATCTAAATATGGTTTTATGTAATTTTCATGGTTATCAAAAATTATAGTGATGGTGACGGTAAGTATATTTATATAAAAAAAAAAGAAATTATTTACATTTCTCTCTCTATAGATATATTATATTCTTGTGAAATTAGAGTTTTTGCCTCTACTTTAAAAAGTTATAGATATATACATAACCATACATAAATGTTTTGTGACTTTATCGTATTTTGGTTGACTTTTGCTAAAGTATTCGGGCTTAGAACCTAATTGTGGTGATCGCGCATATGCATTTCGATAGTATTAATCAAAAAGACTAACTTTTCGATTTTGATTTTATTTCACTTCAATTTAAAAACTCTCTGCACATATTTCAGATTTATTTTTTTCTTTCATAAATAATAATAATAAAAAAAAGAATAGCATTTGTTTCAGTTAACCATCGTTATTTTATGTAGTGTAGTATTTTCAAAAGGCATTTTTGCACAAAGTTATTCGCACACATCTTCTCTCTCACTTATTTTTTTTAAATTTATACCTCATTTCCGTATTATTGTTCAGTGTTTATCTTTTTAACGGAAATATGCCTAGGAAAAATAAAAATAAAAAGAAATCTATTCAAGATATTCAAACATTACATGAACAGGCTCCTTTAATTGTGAACAACGAACCCATTTCTATCTTAGATAAATCCCTTTTCAAAATTTCTTGGCCCCATCTGTTTGAAGAGACACTAAATCGTGATGCTGAAGTTATTTCCACCGATTTTGAAGCTTTTGACAATCTTGTCACTTCTATTAATAACCCCACTTTGTCTAAAGAATTCTTGACCTTAAGAAATCAAATAAATGTACAATTTAAATTTCTCATAGAAAATTATAAACTTGTTATACAGGAACATAACGAAATAGTGAAAGAGAAAGATAATTTATTAACAGTAAACAAAAAAATCTTAGAACGACTTCATACAATATCATTGAAAAATAGGCATGAACTCAAGTCTGAAGAAACACAAATTGACAATATAAAGTTTTCTAAAAATGAAGAACAGAAATTTATGCATGATGTATGCACACAAACTGAAATTTTTGTTGACGAACATTTACACAATGTAGCATCTCAGGAAATATGTCACGAAGATTCACAACCTACCACAACTCATAATAGCATTACAAATTGTCAGTCAAAATGTCCAGAAACTGCCAAATTTTCGCAAAATATGTCTATCGACCTTTCTAATATGCAGGAACTTAATCCAATGCGTATTATAATTTGTAAGTTACCCGAAAAATACAATATCCCTGATATTTTGTTAGGAATTTCTGACATTTTACATTCACCGGTCCCTTTTATCCAAGTTATAAAAAAATACAAACTCAAATACATAAATGCTTTTAATTGGATTTTGGAGATTTCTCCGGAAAGTGCTAAACAATTACTCTATCGTACACTGTAAAAAATGACCAATGTTTCTTATTTTATGAAAATATACTATAATCACTAACGAAAATGTAATATAATCTCATAAGTTATCCGAAATTCCGAATAGCGTGTTCCATTGTCTCTTGAATCCCCAGAAACCAATAAATTTCCAAAATTTAAAGAATTATTTATAAAATCAAAGTATTTTTCGCTGCCCGTATTTTTCAGAAACGTTTCCGAAGGGTTTTTATAGTGTATTAATTAGTGTTCTCAGCCTGGAATACCTCTTTTTCGACTGTCATCCATTCTCAAGTTAACGTTTCCAGCCGCATAAGTTAATTTATACATGAAAGAGTAAAGAAATAATCTTAATTTTTATGTTATTGTTAACGCTGTTAATTTTGCATGTTTGTCTGTTAAACATATTTTTTGAGCATGAAAATGTTTACTTGAGAATTGATAGCATTCGAAAAACAGGTATTTCAGGCTGAGGACACTCATTAATACACTATAAAAATCCTTCGGAAACGTTTCTGAAAAATACGGGCAGCGGAAAATACTTTGTTTTTATAAATAATTCTTTAAATTTTGGAAATGTATTGGTTTCTGGGGAATAAAAAGCCAATGGAACACGCTTTTCAGAATTTCGGATAACTCAGAAGATTATATTATATTTTCGTTCGTGGTTATAGTAAATTTTCATAAAATAAAAACATTGGTCATTTTTTACGGTGTAAAGAGATTCCCATACAGTCAAACATTTATCCAGTGAAACCATTTATAGACATTAAACGTTGTTTTAGATGTCAGACGTATCAACATCTTGCAAAAGAGTGTTGTAATGATTTCACATGTGCTTTCTGCTCAGGTCCACACTATGATCCTCAATGTGCAAACGCTCCTAAATGCATTAATTGCATTACAAATAATAATAATAACAACACTCAATTTGATATTTGTCACCCTGCATTTGCTCATGATTGTCCTTCACTAAAGCGACGCATTGATGAAGAACGGAAACATATTTACAAGAACACTTAGGTTATTTTAAAAAAAAAAGAGTTAATAACATGCTTTATTTTGCCCTCTCACTTGTAAAACACACTCCATAAGATTTGTTTCTTACAACTCAGCTACTCAGCATATCAGTTTGTATACATGTATTTTAATACTTCTATACACAACATTACATTTTACATTCCTTTGTATTCATTTATATATATATTTAGAGTTTATTTGTATAAGCATATCTGTGTACAGTTTAGTTCATCTTTTCATTTACCTATTTTAACGATCGGAAATGATTAAATGATATGATGTATTGTTTTCTATGGTAATTTTTTTGATGCGGGTCGTCATTTTTTTTTCTCATACAAAATAATTTTAACTGGTTATGTACACACATATGCATTTTTCCCCCCTCGCTTGTTTACTAATTACACTCAAACATACAAACTTTTATATTATTTCAACGTTTTTTTTTCAGTGTTACACCTACTTGCATTAAAACATAAACATGCTCTCACTTTCCTCCATGTTGTTATTTTAATTTATTCTTTAATAAATCCACTTGGAATTTCTATTTCTCAAAAGTTTTTTTTATTGTCAACGGTATTTTTACATGTTTTTTTTAAGACATATATTTCATAGCAACATCAACACATATAGTTCATTGTTTTGTTTTTAGGATTCTGATGTACACGGAAAACTGCTGCTCATAGTTACTCATTGTGTACTCATTGAATAGATCATTGTTTCGTTTTTTTTGTGTATTATGCAAAAAAACGCTCATTGCGTATAGTTCATTGTACTTTCAGTTTTTTAGTGTATACGGAAACCTTTACTCATTGTTTACTCATAGGTTAGTTCATAGTTTTCTCATTGACACAATTACACGACACATCCTTGGATCATGTCATAGCGTTTGCCATATGGTGCTTTGTTCATTGGTGACTAGATATCTTTTCATAAAGATTCTGAGTCTTGTACACACATACCGTTGAGTCTTCCTTTTCTTTACCCTTCCTACATGTCTAATTTTTTAGATAGCCACACTTTTTTCATCTTTATAAAATAATTTCACACTCAATTTTTGTGTAATTTCAAGGCATTCTAAGGCCACCCTCACTTTGTTGGTAAACAAAGATTCCTGTCAGCACCTTTCTACACATTAATACTCAGATGATATCTTGAGTCATACACTGTTCTTCTTACATGTTAGAGTTATAACATTTGTCTTGATACAAAAATTACTAAAAAACTCTTTTCTTTTGTTTTTCTTTATATATAAAATAAGCTTTACCACATAATATACATAATATCTCTTTACTTTTTCTTTTGCTTAGGTTGTTTTATAGTAAAATATACACATCACACATTTCATAATATATTTCCTTCTACAAATATTATTATTAGATTAACAATCCCTTTTTAATCTTACTTCAAAGTAACTTTTATTTTTATATGCTTACACATAACAATACATGTCTTAAACATTTCTACTCAATACTGAACATTTTAACTGTGTTTATTTTTTTTTAAAAAAAAAGGCTTGTTTTATTTCTTTCACAGACTGATGTGTCACACTGAAAATCACAAAAAGTTTTTAATGCAAAAATTTCACACACATTAACATTAATCCCAACTTCAATTACCTAATTCAATTTTATTCTGTCTTTTCAATATTATAAATAAATGCATTTTTTTTTTACACTAAGCTAAGTTTAGGACATACTTGCATTTGAATTTTCACGATAGTGACAAACTGTCTCTCTACGCTCTCGGATAGTACTTTGAGTTTGATAAATAAGATAAATATATAGCCATTTTTATTTTTTTACTAATTATTACCATCTGAAGTTCAGGTCAACTCAGAATTTTGTGCCCTACACTCCCAAACTTAATAGTACGGAGAGACATTCATCAATTGGTGTAGCATTTTTTCTAAAAAAAAAGGACTCATACAAGACATTGACTAGTACTCCTTGTTGGAGATCACATCTGGTCTTCAAGGTGGAGCAGAAAATTAATATCGTAGTCAAGAACAACCATCATATGGACTCTCATCACGTCAATATTTTCCATAGGGCGTAAAGCAGTTAAGCTTGAGCCATTATACTTGTTACATGACAAGATTTGGGGCGGATTTTTTTTTATTAGTTTGCCACACGCATTCTTTTTCTGTCCCGTGCCAGGCACGAATTATTTTTCTTTTATAATTTTTTTTTGCTCATTTAATTATGCTTATTCATTATTACATTTCATACTTAAATATATATAACATTTTCCTCTACATTTTTATACATTTGTAATGTGTTTTATTATTGTATGTGTTTGTTTGTTTTGTAAACGTAAATTTTTGGCATCAGTTTAGATTCAAATGTATCATTTTTTGAGAAGAATAATGATAAATTGTCTGCTTTAATCTTCTCTATTTTATGACCATATTGAAGTCCTTAAAGAAAATAAAAAAAAAGGACTGTTATAAATTTCCCGGTACCGGATGTTTAAAGAAAGAATGATCAAAATGAAAAAGTATTAAAATAACTAAGGATATCCATGTTAAAAATAAAACCTCGTTAAATAAAAAGTTGCAACTATAAAAAAAAGATTATTATACAGAGGTTAAAATTTTCATGGTCAAAATAATTACGATGCTTATGATGCCAGTATTGCATGTTGATTCATTACAGGTTTGTTTTGCATTTTTTCACATTTTTATTGGTGTATTATTGTATTTTTTTTTTATATTTTCTTGCAAAGAGACACAGTAATTTTCTCGCGCCATTAGGTATGGATTGAATTTCATTCTTGTTCGCTGGGTGTGATATGTAATGGCGTTTCTCATTACATATCCTCTTTTTCTTTAAAATTAATCCTTCCCCCTTTGTTATTTCAAAATTATTTAATTTCTTTAACTTTTCCTATTTTTTATTAACAGTAAAATAATTTTATTCTACCGTTCTCTATTTTTGCTTATTAAATTTTAATATCCGTTTTTATTCAGTGCGGTTTCACTCAATTTATATTACGCATTTTTCTTGTCATGTCAGTTTCATTTCTCAGCCTGCAGAATTAAAAGAAATATGTATTCACACCCATACTGCATTTTTCTCCTCCTTTTCACACCAGCCGGCATTTGCGAATAAATAAAAAAAAAAGAAAGATAAAGTAACTGCTTTCTTTGTACTTCCTCCTACGCCGTCATTTTCCTAATGAATTTTCAGTTCTCATATGCAACCAATATCTAAATTTAGCACTTAGTTTTGTCTAAATTCTAACGTTCATGCATTCCATTTTAATAATCCTTGATCGACCGGCACCTCATGTAATTACAAAAATTTGTACAACCCTCTCTTCCCACGAATCTTGTGCCGGTGTGTCATTTTCAAAATTACTCCTTTAACTCTCCAAAATACTTTGTTCCTTTGCATGATTATCGCCAAATTCATTGTATATGTTGGCGACAGATAACTAAAACCGCACGCCAAAATAAAAAAAGTGCAAATTATGATTGAAACAATTTGTATCACTCTTACTTCTACTGTCTCTGTGTTAACTTTAAATTGTAAGCCTCCTCTCCCGTGAACATTTGCCTGTGTAACAAAACCTGTCTCCGAGTCAACTCTGCAATAAAAGAATGTATCTTCAATAATATGGTAATCAAATCTTCTATTGTCCTGCCATGCCTACGTTTTTTATTACAGCATTTCATTATTTCTGCTTATATACTTATCGTACTTCTGACGCTGCAGCTATGCATCCGTTTACCCAATAGATCTGGATTCCATAGTACAAGGCAGGGATCGGCTTTCATTAAAAACTGAACTACAAAGAGTTCTGTTTATCTGATTGATTCCTCCATTTAATTTGCGGAAATGAAAGGAATAATTGCCAATTTTTACTAATGAACAAAAATTAAGATAACTAATTAGGATATAGATTAGAATTTGAAGATGGGAAGGGGAGCCATCCGCTGGCTATTTTAGCATAGTGTCTTCTTTATATTCTAATTATTAGAAAAATATAGTTCTTTTTTTATGATTGCGTTAATGTAGGGGAACGGGTGTTCTTGAACAAATTATTCGTTATATTTCCGGGTATGGGAAGAGGAGAGGTTTAACGCATTTTTATGTAATATCGCATTTATTGTAATTCACCACGCGCAGCCTTGCGTCGGGTTTTTATTAATTGAGAAATGTTATTAATAAAATCGATTGTATTGCTCGGATTTACACAAAACAAATTCCATTTAAGAAATTTAATGTTTTTAGATACACATAGATAATGATAGATATAGATTAGTAGCGTTTTATAAATGTTATATCTAGAGAATACAGGAAATTTCAAATAATGATTTTCGTAAAAATTAAATTTATATTCCTAGTAAAAATACACAACCCGTATTTACTTGATAGATACCAACAATCAAAGTAAGTGATTTGTTGTTGAACACTTGACCAAGCGTCCTCTGGTGGGTAATCTTACAAGGGTTTATCTCTAACTGTGCATTCGTATCTCGGGTTCTGTGGGCCTGATGACAACGGGGTTTGTATGGTTCTACTTGGTTTTCGATCACGTTACATATGTTACTACCACCTTCCACGACCAGTGCGTGCATTATTTTCTCTAGTTTTAGAGCAAACAAGTATCAGAGGTTCATATAGATGCGAATGTTGCCCCTGTCGGCGGAAGGTGGAAATAAAGGATGTTCCGTCGCGTGCGCAGCACTTTTAAATAAATAATTTCATACAAAATATAATTAAAGATATAAAATCCTACAAACTTTAGGTGTGTTTAATTTTATTATCATGGTCCCGGGCAAAGCCGGGCGGGTCACATATATTTCAATATTTCATATATTCACACGAGGATGAATCAAAAAGTATTGCCTCCATTGATCTAACTTTCGTTGGTTTCACAGCTACTGAACTATCTCTTCATGATATTATTGAAGTAACCTTACTCCACTTATATAGTATTTTCCTTTTCAGATTGACTGATTAGAACCATGGATCTGAAGCTAAAAGAAGGAGCCATCATTGAATTTCTGGCAAAAGAAGGTTTAGTACTATGGAAATCCATAATCGCTTGAAGAGTGTTTATGGGGACGTTCTATTAGCAATGCGGCATTGGGCGAAGAAGTCTGGAAACGGAGAAACGGAAATTGCAGATACACCAAAAAGCGGCCGGCCAACAATGTCAGTCACAGATGCAAATCGAGAACGTGAGGATGAATTGATTCGAAGAGACAGACCCGTTACAGTTCAGAATGTTGCTGAAGTAAACATTCTTCAAGCAATTATGTATATCTTTATGTGCATAACCTTCTTTTGTCAGAAATTCAAAGACGACTATTTGTTTTAGCTTCAGATCCATGGTTCTAATCAGTCAACCTGAAAAGGAAGATACTATATAAGTAGAGTAAGGTTGCCTGTTTAATATCATGCATAGATAGTCTTGTAGATGTGAAAGAAATAAAAGTTAATAAAAGTTAGAGTAATGGAGGCATTACCTATTGACTAACCCTCATATAACACAAACACACACACACACACACACACACACACACACACACATATATATATATATATATATATATATATATATATTACGACATTTAAAAATCTGTCCTTTGAAAAATGTTTCCCGGGTAATATAATTTACAAACCTAGTTTTATTTAATTCTCCCCTGTCTTAAAATATTTTAGTCATTCAGTTTACCTTACTTCCAAATTGATCTAATTGCGTAGATTAGTATTTTTTTTTCTCCTTTTAAAATACTTTTTCAAAAGAACAATTCACAAACTTTTTTTCCTTGTAGAATTATAATAGTTAAATCCACCCACAGAATGAATAGAGAGGATTCAAAAAGTTGATCGCTGGCTGGATTCACCTATTATAATTCTACAAAAAAAATTAAATACGTGAATTGTTTTTTTGAAGTAGGATTTTAAGTTAACATTTTGTCGAAGTATTTTTCGTTTCATACTGAAATTTTTAATTAAGAGTATTTTTTCATTTATACCTATTTGATAAAGAATGCTTAGATAAAGAATATTTAATATGTAAGAATGATTGTTTGCCGAATGCGGACATTTTGCGAGAAAATGAAAATTTTCCCTACAAGGCTAATTTTAATGTTTCATTCCTATGATTAAAATTATTCCGGCTGTAAAAACTTTTGGTTGAAGAAAATAAAAATTGAAATGTGCAACCTTTATCTTAATGAATAGTAATAAATTCATTCTTCTGAGTTAACTCTATTTATGAAGATGTTTTCATGAATTTTGCTGATGAATATTTTTATGAATGGTGATCTGGAATCGTTCTTGGCACTGTTTTATTGCGTTTTGATAGCGGTGAGGGTGTAATTTAGTCTCTTGGCTGTTAAGGATACCCTATGCATTCTTCATTATATACTTAAGTTTAATTGTTTTACTAACATTTTTACGTATTTTCAAAAATAACGCTCGCGAGTTTCAGAGGCGATATAATTTTTAAATCGATAAAATCACTTTTTCAACTAATATAAAATTAACTATATGAAATGGTAAAAAAACATTTTTTATTTTCTTTAATTTGGATTAAAAGACTAGAATAAATGTCACGTTTAACGAAAATAATTAAATATGTTTTTTTGCAATAAGTTAAATTTATCATATTATGATTTTTTTGTATATTTTTGAAGCCATTTCCAATGTCTGAAATATCAATATCATAACTATTCCTCTCTGCAAAAAAGAAATAAAAGAAATGTTATGCCTCTTTCAAAATAAAATACCATTTATTGAAAAAAGACGAATTATTCAGAAATATATTTAACAAAAGGAAAACGAATAAAAGTAACTAAATAAAACCTGTCGAATAGAAATGATGAATTTGAGAAGAATGAAGTTATATAATACATTTCAAAATAAAAAAAAACTGCTAAATCGAAAGAAAAGATGAATGTATTTTTCATTATTTCACATTTTTGTAATATGTATATAAATTCTAATGACATTTTCTAATACACGGAAATTCTGTAATTATGTTTTTATTGATTTTCACTATTTGCTTTTATTTCCATATTGGGACTGATTTAATTTAGTCTATAAAAATGTTATTCTAAAATAGCTATGTTTCGAAGAACTGATGGAAATACATATAATTTAATTCAGAGTAATAATTTTACACTTATTTTAAGGCTTATAAAATACCGTAATCTCTTTGAATTATTTTATATTTTTAAGCATGTCTGCCTACTGTGAAATGTGTTGCATATGTTTAGTTGAATTGTACATTTAAATAAGTTATGCATACTTGATTTTGACACCCAGACAAATACGTGTATCGAACCAGCAACATTGTCTGTTTTTATACAAAATTTCGTCTTATATTGGGTTTTATTTTATCGCTTTGTAGTCTTTAATTGCTGTTAAATATTTAAATTTAAACGAATCAAAACTATTTTTCAAGTAAAGATGTACGGTAAGCAATGGTAATTCGGTGCCTCATTTTGAATTATTATCATGATATTATTGCATGGTATGAATCATTAAAAAATTTTGACAAGTACTGAAAAATGTGTACTGTGCATTAAATATATCCTTATTATGTAAGTTGAACATTTACAGGAAGAAAAATAAATTTCTGGAAATCTATCAAAAACTGTGCAAAATGACCACCTTCCATAGTTTCAAAATGCCTCTACTTACATGAAGCCACAGAAAAAGTGAGATGACGTACGTATGAATAAACATTTTTACTCGCATGTTGAAAGTAAACTCTAATAAGTATTGCATTTTCTGCATCTTTGAAAGTGACCCATTAAAAAAAGTATTATTGCTTTAAGCACCAAATTCCTTCGCGTACAAAAAAGTGTTGTAATTTGAAGCCGTTGTATTTTAAATATAAAATGATTTATTTTTACTGTAGTTTTATTGTGTTTGCTGATTGTTACTAATATTTTGTTTATTAATCATTTCTCAGCAGTATACAGCTGACTTCTTGATTCCAGATTGATTCAGATAGAAATTAGGCTACTGAAATGTATAATACCTGAGACTTAACTTGTGTTTAAAAATGTTTACGCTATGGTACAGCCATTTATTAAGAACCTATTGGAAAAAGTTATTCTTTTATTCAGGCCTCTTATTCAGAAGAATGTTGAATGTTTAAAATATCATTATTTTCATTCTAAAATATTTCACTCTAGCCTATATCATTTAGTGGTGTTCATTTTGCCACCTTTATGTACAAAGGGCGTTCCATAAAAACTGAGAATAAAATCATACAAAATCAAGAAATATATTTAAAGAAAAAAAATACATCATTCTTTTTCAAAATATCTTCCCTCAGATGATATGCAACAGTCCCATCGTTCAACCCACTTTTAAAACAAATAGAGAAGCCTTTTTCTGAAAGCTGCTTCAAAGAACCCTGCACTGCTGAAATAACTTCAGAATCTGTATTAAATTTTCTGCCATGGAGCTTTAACGTCAGAAACAGCTACACTTTTCAAACAAACTGCATTTGAAAGAGTATTATTTCGTATTCGAAAGTGTAACAAAAATAAATTTTCTAGTGTTTTGAAGTTTAAAATAATTTGGTCCAGTCTTCAGCGACGTCAGCCTTACTCATGGACATGATTTTGATTTATAATATAATTTAACATGTTTTTCGCTGCATTCGTTTAATAGGAATTCACGCAATCTGATTTTGGGCACCGCGGTATCCTACACGCCGCGCAACACCGAAAAAAGACGAAATCAAAATGTTCCTTTTCAAAACAATTAATAAAAATATGTTTTCTGAAAATTCATAATACGTGTTTTTTTATGCAAAAACGTACTTTTAAAAAAATATTATTCTGGTTCCTAGACATCAAAGCCACTTCATAAAAAATACTTATTTTTCATGCCGAAATCTCCCATAATCACTAACAAATCTTCAGAGATTAAATTGTTTTTAACATCTGATAATGCCTGTTTCCTTACAATCTGTGCACGAAAAAACATTTGTTTAATTCCTTATATTATCTAAGATTTTAAATTTAAACAGGAAAAACATGCTTAAAAAGTTTTAACTGTTTCTTTCTATTCCTCCAAAGACTTTTTTGTCGGAAATTATAATTCTGTATGCAAGTAAAGTAAATAAAAGTAATACAAGTAAAAGCTTTTTATATAATTGTTTTATATATATTAATTATTTTAAAACTACAGAAATGTATGAAAAAAGTGCGTGATGGATGCTTGCGATTTAAGATACTTAGTTAATATTTCAAACGAGCTCTCTCGTAAAAAGAAATATAAAAAAATAATTATGTGTACTTTAAAAAAAAATTCATATTCTTTTTTTAATTGAAGGTAATGCATATTAATTGTGAAAGAAAATCAATTGGGAGGTAAGCATGGAAATATTTTCATTAAAAGTGGTTTGTGCTGTAATTGATTTATATCAAAATACCCACTGCATCACGGACAGTTTCATCCGAAATCATTCAGCTCGTAAGAATTTGGTTTATTTAGGACTAAGTCACTATCAATATGTGTTTGGTAAACGCATTTGTTTTCAGAAAAGTGTGAAATGGCGCATCAAAATTCTAACCAGAACAGAAAACGTATTATAAATTCATTCTATTCCTCGTAACTGATGAACTGCATGCAAAAAATCTCGAAAGAAAGGAATGCAACAATAATGATGTGTAAAATTTTACCTGTTTGAATTTATTTATTTATTATATACTAAAATTAGAATATAAATGCAATTTTTATGTATTAAATAATTAATGAATTTAAAATTAAATGTCAAATTTTGGTTACATTGGTTATTTTCTTCAAAATAATCATTCCTTTGTAAAACAATCTTACGTGATAGAAGGAAAGGGGGGGGGGTCAGTTTTGGAATCAGCAATGAGAATAACATAAAAATAGCAATCAATATTTATTTTTTTTAAACTCTTTTTTTTTTAGACCTGCGAAATTTTTCAGTATTTTTTAACATTTCGACTGTCGGGATTTCAATACATCTACAAAAAAAAATGTTTTTGTTGTGAATTGCTTGATTTTTTTCTTTTTCGTAGTATGTGTTTTAAATATAGATGCAAGAGGTACAAACTTGACTTTAAAAAAATCTTAGAAAACTTTTAAAACTTAATTTGAAACATTTTAAGTCTATCCCTTGTATTATGTGCATATTGATTTCATTCACTCGTAAGTTGATTTTTGGCATAATTCTCCATTTCATGGCAGGTAAAATCGGAATCAAAATTTTTGAAACTGCCTCTAACTTTGGTCCTCTACTAACCAAACTTGATAACGATCTTGCTTCTTAAACTTTTTCATTCATAATTTTTATTTTCATTTTGGCGGCAAAATATTTAAAAAAATCATATATAAAGCTATTGAATGGGAACACTGTATTCTTTTATCTTACATTATCCATTTTTTTCTGCACTAATATATGTAAAGCAATTTGTTTTTTCTTATGGTATTGTTTATTGATAAATTTTAATAAGGCTTTAAACCATTGCTTTTTCTAAGGTTTGTTTAAATAGGAAAGTCTTCGTTTATTTGCTATACCAGAGATATATGATGGTATTGTTTATTTGAAAGAAGCAATCTTTCTTGCAAAATTAATTAGATTATCATATACACTCCAAAAACAACATTTTCAAAACTGAGCAAAAAATACTCAAATCTGAGGATGTCGCATATTCAAAATGTCTCCAAATCAATATTACTCAACTTTGAAACATGTATATACTCATTTCTGAAAACCAACACACACTCAAGAACGAAACATTATGTGCTCATATTTGTGGATGTCCATGTTTCAAAAATAAGTATGAACTGATTTCTATGAGCTCATATTTGAGTATTTCCATGTTTCAACAATGAGTTTGATTTGATTCTAATCATTTTTGAGTATGTCAATGTTTCAAAAATGTGTCTGAACTGACCTCTATGTGCTCAGTTATGAGTATGTCCATGTCTCAATACTCTCATTATTTCTGGTATTTCATAACTGAAAGCATTGGAAGGTCATATTTGAAACAAAAAGTTTCATAACAAAATGAAAACATCAATTTACTCACATTTGAAAGTGTCATTTTTCTCAGTGTATGCTTAATTTCATAAAAATAATATTCAGTTTATACTTCTGCTTTTATTTTGTTTTACCTTTAATTTCTACTATTCGAATGTATTAAAGTACTCCATTTAATAATTTATAGTATAAAGAGAAAGTACATTAAAATAATGAAGGCATAGTAAAATCGAATTAGAAAAGTGTTATTCTTATAAATTCTTTTTTTTTTAATTCGAAGAAATCTTAATAGTATTGATTTTTTTTACTTGGATGTGAGTTAAGATTTCAAGTATTGTGACGTCTGTAAGATTAGCTGGTACAAACAGCATAATGGACATATGTTGATCATATGGAAACGTCTGTTGGAATAAATGAAATAGTTCTGGAATAGTTCTGCCTAGGCCATTGTGTAACATATTAAAAGAGGCTACTTCTGAACTACATAATGTGTAAAAGATAAAAATAACAGCGAAAATAAATTTTTCTCTATCAGTTCTTAGTTTTATTTTTCAATTTCTTTAACAATCTTTTAATTATAATATTTTTGTGATGAATTAATGATATTAAATAAATAATTTTACCGTGAATATTTCATTATCCGGGCATGAAAATAAACAAAAAAATTGGTTACAGGATATAACATGGATACCAAAATAAATATTTTAATGTGCTTCTTTCTAAGAAAAAAAATGTTTTTCCCAATGAGGACGTAATTTAAATTTTTATAATACGTTTTATTTAAATTTTCGCTAATGATTCGCAAATAAATACAAGTACATATTTTATGATTCTTAGATAAATGATGTCAGATTATCTATATAATGTTTTAAAAAAACACACAATGATTAAATGCGGGAATGTGCATGCATGTGTGAGTATATAAATGTTGTTTTACTCTGATTCATTGAACATAGTTATTCATTTTTTTAATGATATCAGCGGATATAAATAATTTTCTCTAATGTAATCGGTGGAAGCAACGACGACATAAAATATCCCAACTACTATAAATAGTTTTATATGAAATGAAACTTTAATAAATAATCATTGTATAAGTAATTCATTCTTAGAATAAGGAAAGAGAAACATGTCTAACTTATCAAGTGTACTAAATATAAAAAGCAGGAGGAGACATGTACAAGGATTAAATTATGGTGTGTGTATTATTAATCTTGTACACCTCCATCTTGTACATTTAAAATGTACACCTCTTTGGTTGGCATTTATTCAGGAAGTTCTGATTTTTTTTTTTTTTTTTTTGATGGTGCAAGCATAGACATTTTCCGTTATAGAAGATCATCTCCGAAAAGGATGCGAAAAAATTATCATATGTAATATTGATCCCCTAATACACATACGTAAGATAACTCCTACTGATTTTTCTCTGGTCCTGATCCTTGTTCTTTTCCAGTATAAATATCTGTTTTCAGTGCATACGAAGTTTTAAGTCCATATTTTTATCCCATAATTAGATTGTTTACTTGGAATATACTGTTTAATTGGACATCGGTAACGAAACCCTACTAATTGTTCATCTATCGTAACATTTTCCTTTGGATAATGAATTTTTGGTAGAATTTCTGCCCACTTTTCTCAGATATCCCACACAGCAGCTAGTGTATCCACATGCCTTCCTTCTTGACGAGTGGATTTATTATCAAAATGAATAACTCTCGATATGGTACAAAATATTTCAAGGGTCATTTTCGCGCGAAATATGTTTCTGCCAGTTTCTATATCCCACAAGCTTTTTGCTGATTCTCCATATGATTTGTAAACAACAGCTAACAATAATTATCCAATATATGCTTGAAAAGTTTCGCATTCAATATTTTCTCCACTCCTTTCCATACTCTTTTTTCTTCAATATTTGTCAATCTTATGATTTCGTTTTGAATTGTGGAAATGAATACTGTCCCAAATGCACTTTTGACGTCTGTTATCCTTGCCCTTCACTGTTAAAAATTTGCAGCAAACTGTCCAGTCATTTAACCGTTTTTGTAGAAAACGGTTACATAATTATAATTTAACTATATTCTGACCATATTATGACTCATTTTATGGTCAGAATATAGTTAAATTACGTTTATGTAACCGTTTTCTACAAAAACGGTCAAATGACTGGACAGTTTGCTGCAAATTTTTAACAGTGTTGCATATCTTGTGACATCTGGAATACTTTTTGTAATATTAGCAGAAGCTAATCGGCCAGAATGTGGAAGCGGTTTCAATTTCCATTTTACGAATCTTGGAATGCATATTGTGCATTGGTTGAATATCAATATCCAAATAGTTGACAGCAGTTTCACTTTCAGCTCCATCACTTGTATGATTTTCATACTCAGATACTACTTCCTCTTTGCTTTCAGATGCTTCCATTAGCTTAACTATATGAGCGCCAA
The DNA here is from genome assembly GCA_963931845.1 of Maratus michaelseni. Classification (NCBI taxonomy): domain Eukaryota; kingdom Metazoa; phylum Arthropoda; class Arachnida; order Araneae; family Salticidae; genus Maratus; species Maratus michaelseni. The sequence goes on along the minus strand of OZ007596.1, from coordinate 124,252,405 downwards.
ACAAATGTCTACGATTGATCATTTTTTGTAATCAACATGCTGTTGCTATACACTCACCGGCACAACTGCTTTGCAGAATGTTACAATCTGAAACACAGCGTTACAACAGGCGCGAATACTTTGGCCCCTTCCAACTCTATTAATCTTTTGATCTTGCACGAGCTTTCCTGCCAAGTGAACATCAACACATATCAACAAATTTTAAACAGGTTTCAAAAAGGGATAGGCATGAACAGAACAGCAGGGTTAATTATATACATGGCATTGCTATATGATTCATATTAAAACATGCTGCTCATTCTTGAGTTTTGATCGAGTTACTAGCACTAATTAATTTAGTTACTAAATCTAATTAATTTCAATTAATTGATATAAACTAGAATTAATTTTGTTCAAGTCATTTTTAGAATTCTTGAGAAGGTGGTGCAACAACCACAACGCTCAGTTAGTTGTCTTTTTATGTAGCATTACCTCATTCGCATTAATAGCTGTATTATATTTACATAGATTACGAAACATATTTTGTTTTTAAGTATAGTAGCAAATATTAGTCCAATATTACAACTAATATCTTTAAATTTTCCAGAATTAAAAAGCTACCAGTGCCCGTGCGAGGATTTCACACTACAATCTAATATTTTTTATCAATATGTAATATTTATTAGATGCAGGTTTAAACTTCTAAAGAAAAAGTGAGGATAAATATATCTGCAAACAACATTTAGTTTTTAGCCAAGCCAGAATATTATCTAATTTATTCCTTTAAAGTTAGAGTAAAAACAGATCCAAAATTGCAAAAGGCACGTGCAAGAAGAAAAAATTAACAATCGCATTTTAACTGCATTAGAGGCTGACGTCATCGGCTTCGGGAAAAACAAGGGACATAGAAATATAAATCTAAACTTCAATTTCAACTTTGCTTTTTAATCATACATATAAAATAAACCCATGCGGTGTCTTTTATAATAATTGCTGAGCATCATATAATGTGGTATTTTATTTTTGTGGCAACAGTAATTTGAGGGAAACCTTTCATTTCTTTCATGAAATCAATGCCGATTTAATTTTTAATTATCAGCAAATTTTATTTAAAAACATGTTTTAACGAAATGTTAAGTGTGCTATGTCAGAAGCCTGTTCAAAATCCTTTCATATGTCATCTCATTCGTCGTTCTGCGTTTCATATTTTCTTAGAAAAAGGGATGTTGACAGGAGGAATAATATATATGATTATTTTCTGTTTTGAAAGGTAATGACATATTCTTGTTATTTAATTTTCTTGTCAATAATAAAATTGTTTTTTTTCTTTATTACAGAATCAAGTATGTCTTAGACTGTTTAGAGTCCGTGTTATGTTTACAGTGAGCATGTTTTGAAGTATTTTAACATTAAATACTCCTACAACCTGTCATATGAACGGTACTAAATGAACGTATTTCGATCAGAACCAGAAATCTCGTCATAAAATATTTAAAATATAAATCACACAGAAATAATTTAAATTAAAAAGTTAAATAATTTTAAATAAAAATTTTGGCGTGCAATATTTTTATAAAACTTGAGTAAAATTTTTGCTGTGTTTATTGCTGATACTAGTCAAATTTGTACAGAATTGATTCTTTTTTTCATACGCCAAAAATTTATTCAGTATTCATTAAACATATTTTTAAAGTATGTTGAATTGTTCACGCCGTGTCCAATTAGTATCCCTCTCGAACCTTTTAATTTGTCAGTTTTAATTTTTGCCATAGCATCTTCTTTAAAATACTAATTATTATAATAAAAAATCATTTCTACTATGAATTTTTTATAACAATTGTTTGGAGTTATATGTCATAAATTTCATTGCGAATTCTCCAAACTAAATTTATGAGGCTGTAAAAGTAAATAATTAAAAGCACTGTTTAACTAACAGATATGCTTTAACATGTTTTATGTCTTCATGCAAATACATATTGCTTTTATTATAATCTTTCTAGATAATACTTTGAAAAGTGTTTATACATGTGTTTAATTTTATAATTAATTCCAAATCACATTTTTTATGAATTATATAATTACTTACATGATATACACTTTTAAAAAAATTATCCGAACTATGTATTTACGCTTATATCAAATTAATATTCAATGAAAAAGGGAAATAAACATAATGTAATTTTACAAACATATATTTAAAAAACGTTGTAAAAATTCTGCTGGACATTTATGTTTAAATATATTCCGTGAATTTATTTATTTTTACAAAAAAAATAAAAAATTAAAAAAAAATAAAAATACAGTGAATTTCGCTTTGAAAAAGCTACAAGATCATATTTTGTATTTACTAAGTGCTAACAATCAATAACACAGCATGGATATTGTCACAATACATTTTTTCACACGGGAGTAAAAATATCATTAGTCATTTTCAGCTCTCAAGGAAAAGACGAAATTTCTTTATTTTGCATTATAAATCGATGGCAAGATTTTCACTTGGTGGGCAATTTTTTTATTATAAATTTTAATAATATTCTATTGTTTGAGTACTATAAACGTAAATAATAGATAAATACTCTCAGACTAGCCTTAATTATTGAGTTTTAATACTTAAGAATTGAAAATATATGTGTATTACGGATTCAAAAAGGAGATATCATGAAGAGAGGAGATAACACAAATGATATTTCTATCAAGAAATACAATAATATAATAAATTATAACACCTTGTAATAATATATTACTTTTAAATGCTAAAGGTGTAAAATTAACAATATAATATAAATTAAAATAACTTTTATTAGTTGTTTTACATGTTTCAACTCTTTCCAAGTCATTTTCAAATACAAAATGAGAATATTCTAAAGTTGCACGGGCTTTGAAGTTATTATTTTCATGTACTTTTTTTTAAATTACGCACTTTATCTGTTATTTTTTACTTGGTTGTTTATTTTCATATCTTTGACCATGGAGTAACTCTAGCCACAGTTTCGGTAAATTAAAAGATGCCGCATCGTTACATATTGTATTTTTGCGTGTTATATATATAATAGAATAGAAAAACTACAGCCCTGGCAAGATTATATCAAGAAGAAACCATCCAAATAAATTTCCATGAAAGTAAAATAATATTTCCCTCCAGTCTATACTATCCATCCATAATAATAGAAACCATAGAGATACTAATACGCAAAAATACAATATCTAACGATGCGGCATCTGAAAATGACTCGGAAAGAGTTGAACCATGTAAAACAACTAATAAAAGTTATTTTAATTCATATTATGTTGTTAATTTTACACCTTTAGCATTTAAAAGTAATATAAGAAATACAATATTAGTTTAAAATCCATTTTCTTGAAAATAAAATTTATTTTATTTATGCATGAAAAAGTGCTATGGAAATGTTTACCTTCTAACAAATTTCTGATCGACACCTCTGCATTTATTTATTTAATGATTAAGTAAATATGAGGGGTGTTCAAATGAAAGTGATTCGAGGTGTCTATCCATGAGATGCGTAGGGACAGAAATGAGACAGATACATAGATATAAACAACAGTATTTAATGAGGAAGGTTACGAATTCCGTCCGCGAAGAACGATGTCGGTTGATCATGGAACCAGTTCATAACTGCAGCCTTTACGTCCTCGTCTAAATGTTTCGACGTCGATTTCCCTTAATTGCAGTATCAATGTCCGTAATCAGCTTCTCTGTCACAACTTTGTGCGTCTGACCGGGCCGCGGTAAATCTGTTGTCTCCTGTCGACCGTCGCTAAACATTCCCGCCCACCTCGTCACCGTGGACTTCGACGCAGACGTGTCACCGTACACAGCCAGCATTCTGCGATGAATATCACCGGATTACACGCTTCCAGTGTTAAAATCTTAATTACAGATAGCTGATCCGTTTTGGACGCAGTTGCATTCACACCAGTCATTTTTAACCAAATGCCACGTCCTTACGAATGAAGTTATCACAAATCTGCTTGCGCATGCGCACGCGTGGTACATACACCTTCACTATTGCGTTTGTTTCACAAAAATACATTGAAAACTGTTTGCATGAGACGCCTCGAATCACTTTCATTTGAACACGTCTAATACAAATACACTTTTACAAGAGTATATTATGCATTGCATTGCACTTTGCAATCGATATAGAGCCTAATTATCACAGTGGTACACGGAGCATGTTCTCCGTGAATTAACTTTAAGGAATATAAGCATACATTTAAAGCATTTCGAGTATCAAGAAGCTAATATGAATAAAATATTTCTGGTAACTTTCCGTCAAACATATGCAATACAAATTCTCAAACATTTTCCTTAGCAATAAAATCTGTATTTCTTTAATGAAAGAGAAATTTTCAGGGGATCCCAAATTGCATTTTGTCCACTCTGTGAATACACATATTAAGGCAAATTTTCATTTATAGGTCATAGAAAAAATTATTTTCCCATTCATGTGAACTCAGGGAGGAGATTTCTCCGCTTTATTGCAAACCAGTATAATTTTACAGAAAATGTTTTTTTTTTATTTAATCGGAACATTCTGCGATTTAAGAGCACAGCGTTTTCTCTAAGATTATACTGGTATGCAAAAAAGTGGAGAAATCTCATCCCTGTGTGAACTACATAGTCTCAGTGTTCTACACTAACGTCAATAAAATCCAACGTAAACTTCAAAATTCCGATTCCATCAATACCCTAGATTTAGAGTTTTACTCACTCTAAATGGAATATGTGGCAGACAATTTTACCTTCCCATAATTTTTTAATGATTTATAGTCTATAATGATGGTCTACATAGTCTATAATGATGGTCTATGGTCTATATGTTTTTTAATGAATAACGTCTATAATATATTATTTTTTCATAAAGCTTTGGTATGTTTTAAATTTTAAATTGCACATAAAGTTGTTTGTCATGTTCATGATGCAATTTTCTTGAGAAAGGGGCCCCAATAAGGCATGTATGCCCCGGATCTCACATAGAGTTGATCAGGCCCTGGATAACACAGACGTGCCCCAAAAATACCTGTTTCTAGAATACTGCTTAACTTAACACAAATTTCCTACTTCTTGGGGGTATAAAGACGTCAATATTCATTTACGGGTATATAAAAAAAAGAAATTTGTTTGTGAATCAAATATCTTAATATAATTTTGCTTCGTTCGAGTTTTTTAAATTTGTTGACGAATATCAATAAAGCAACATAGCCGGGTGATATAAATTAATATAAATAGATTACACTTAAATAAATGTTAATTAAAAATATTTAATTTTAAATAATGTAAATATACTTTTAAAGCATTTTGATTATTAAGAAGTTAAGATGAATAACATTTTTTTTTGCCAACGTTCTCCCAAAGATATGCAATGAAAGTTTTGAATCAATTTCCTCAGAAATAAAATTTTTATTTTTTATGCAAGAGAAAATGTTTCGTTCATTTTTAGGGTTTCGTTCATCTCACGAAACCCTATTGCTCCCGCTCCGTTGTCTGTCTGTCACAGAGCCATTCTCGAAAACTATGTAACTTACAGAATTGAAACTTCGTGTATAAATCAGAATATCAGCTGTAAAGAGCTGAAAATATTAAAATTTGAAAAATTCGTATTATTTTAATAAATAGAGATAAAAAAACCAAAATTCTAATAGCCTTTTCTAATAAATTTAAACATTTTTCGTTATAGCAGATGCCAAAAATTTAAAATCCACAATGAAATTCTTTCTACAATAATTAATTTTCTATCAGACGATTTTCACGTGAAAAATGAAAATGAAATAAAAAGTTTCACCAATTGAAAAAAAGATAAATATGAAATAAAATTGATTGACGTCATAGTGGTAAATAAAACGGAAAATGTCTAAGATTTCTCAATAATACAATGAGTATGAGTATGTGGATGTACACAAAGCGGATTAATATCACGTAATTAGAGAATTAAAATGAAAATCTGAGGAAGTTTAACGAATTTTTCAGATGTTTGAGAATAATACAAAGCGAGTATCAATATGAATAATAGAGAATAGTAAATATATGAGTTTGAGGAATGTATTGAATCATGATAAAAACCCGATTATGGAAATATTTGCATATTTTAACATTTTGAAGGCGTCCAACATGTTTAATTTTGAAATTATATATTTTTTAAATATCGCATTTAATCCGTATGACGGATGTTATTATGACAGAATATAATAGCGGGTTTCGCCGCGACCGGCGTTATATACGGCCGGATGTTTAAAATGTCACATGGAGTCACATGGATCATTTTTATACGGCGATTGGTGCAAAACGGGAGGCGCGCCACTTTGCACCAATCGCCGTGCAAAAATGATCCACTGCATGTGACTTTTTAAACGTCATGCACCGGCCGTGTATAACGTAGGTCGCGGTTTCGCCCGCTATCCGGCTGGTTTATATTTTCGAAAAAACGGAAAAATAGACCGGTAAATTTTTACTTTATAAAAAACATGACTTTTTTTTTGTTGTTGTTGCTAAATTATATTTATTTGAATTTATTAAAGAAAGGATAAAGTGTTTTAAAAGGAATATTAAACGAAACCCTTTGTGCGATCTTCGATCACACTTACCCACTTTTTTTTTTTTTTTTTTTTTTTGATAAATATTAATAACGACACATAGTTTGATGACATCATTAAGAATAGTCTATGATATTTAGACAAATGTTAATCAAAAATTATTTAATTTTAAGGAATATAAATATACTTTTAAAGCATTTCGAGTATTAAGAAACTAATATGAATGAAAGTTTGTATATAACTTTCCACCAAACATATGCAATGAAAGTTCTCAAACATTTTCCTGAGCAATAAAATCTGTATTTCTTTTATGCAAGAGAAAATGCCATGAACATTTTCTTAAATGTTAACGTCTATAGACTGTCTCAAAAGTTTAAGCACTCTGCAAATCTGGTTTAAAATAATTGAAGAAGAAATATTTTATGCTAATTTACAAAAAATATTCTACATTTAATCAAAATAAAATAATATAAGCCATTTTGAGGGGTTAAAATAAAAATATATTTATTTTTATTTAATTTTTCTTTTTTCTTGAAGAAACGCTGTCTCAAAAGTTTAAGCACTTTATGCATTTTTTTTAAACACGGGATTGGCCGTGTGTAATGACGTTGTATGACATCATATTGCACTTTTATAAAAGTATAAAAGGTGGCGAAATTATTTCCTCTCGTTTTAAAAATGCCGAAGGGTAAAAAATTCACAAAATGTGAGATTTTGAAAGTTTTTAAATTGAAATCGCAAAATAAAACTGTTTCTGAAATTGCAAAAGTTTTAAATCGATCAAAGCTAGGTATATATCAAGTACTCTCCAGAAATGATAATTGTAAGCGGAAACGAAGATGTGGACGACCACGTATGACGACTAAGTATGACGACTGTTCAGACTGATTGGAGAATACGGAGATTGGTATCTACACAAAATATGTCCATACGGCAAATTAAAAATAATCTGAGTGTACGGGTGTCCAACGACACTGTACATAGACGTATTAAATAGTGTGATTGCATCATACTAAAGAAAATGGCTCGCAAACCGTCTCTCAAATTACATCACAAACAGGCAAGAAGGAATTGGGCTAAAAAACACATGTCCTACGGGGACAAATGTCTTACCTATTTATTCAGCGATGAGAAAAAGTGGAACTTAGATGGCCCTGATGGCTGGAACGCGTATTGGCATGATTTACGAAAGGAATCAAGGGCATTTTTCAGCAGGCAGCAAGGCGGTATATCCGTTATGGTTTGGGGGGCATTTGGATTCAATGGCCAAACCTCTCTGGCTTTCTAAAAGGAAAACATGATTAAAAAAAGTATCAAGAGACGCTAAACCAACATTTGCTTCCATTCGGTGACATTTTGGGGGGTCCTGGATGGACTTTTCAACAAGACAATGCCTCAATCCACGTATCACATTCTACAAAACTTTGGCTTTCTCCGAAAAATGTTAAAGTTCTTGACTGTCCAGCTTTAAGTCCAGATTTAAACACGATTGAGAATGTCTGGGGTATTTTAACCCGCCAGGTTTACGGCAATGGAAAGCAGTACGACGGTATTGAAGAACTCCAAGAGGCTATTGAGAAAGCATGGTACTCTTTGCCACCAGAAACCCTACAAAAACTAATAATTTCGATGGACGCACGTTTATTTGAACTAATCCGACTTCACGGAAAAATAATTTGTAAGTAAAAGTTCTGTAAAAATTATAAATCTGGTGGTTTTTGACATTGTGCATAAACTTTTGAGACAGTTTTTTTAATTATTTTTTAATTATATTTTTTACAATTATGTAATTTATTTATTTTTTTAATTTTGATATTATTTATTTAAATAATGTTTCGAAATCTGCAAATAAAATTTTTTTATTCATTCTAACTTTTTATAATTCTTTGAAAATCGACATTTTATGCTTAAACTTTTGAGACAGACCTTATACTTCTACATTTTCTTCTTTAAAGACTAAATAAATCGCTTTAGAAATGTAAGATCTCTTTTTTTTTTATTTGCTCCATCTTAACAATCGATAAAACAGCATGAGGATATCTGACTATACACTTTTTTACTAAAAGATGTCATTAGTCATTTTCAGTTATCGGACAAAATATGACAGTTCATGGCAGCAGAAATCGAAAGCATAATTTTGCGTGAGCCCAGTATTTGGTATTTTGATGATAAATATAAATAACGCTATGTCACTAGAAGACACAAAATGTAAGTATTTAAAAATCATAATTAAACTAATGTAAATTAATATTTTAATATTTAAGGAATGGAAATATACCTGTATTACCGAGTCATAAAGAATAAAATAAGATAATATGAATAACATTTGTATAGCCACATTCTATCAAGAAAGTGAATAAGAAAGTATGTAAAATTTTAATACTTTTTCTTGGGAATAAAATATTTATTTTGTTTATGTTAGAAAATCTGCTACTAAAACATTATAACTTCTAATAAATTTCTAATGTCTACGCATCAGTATTTTCTTCATTAAAGATTAAATAAATACCAAAAATATTCATCTTCAAGAGTATATTTTGTATTTTCCAAACAAAAAAAATGATATGACAGCATGAGAAATTTGACAATATCACTTTCTCAATAGGGGATAAAGTTGTCATTAGTCATTTTCAGCTGAAAGAAGAAAACTAAAGTTTTCACTTGGCTGTGGAAATCTAAAACATAATTTTGACTCTACTAATTTTTTTTATCATAGTCATAATTATCACTAACACTATATAGCCTAAAGACAAAAATGTAAACAATAGAAAATAATCAATCATACTTAGACTAAGTTTAGTTAAAGTGTTTTAAATTTTAAGGAATGCAAATGCACTCATAATACGTTTCCTGTAGTTAAGGAGATAACATTAAAAGTTTCTAAAGGTAACTTTCAAGCAACATATCCGGTATCAGTTTTTAACCCGTTTTCTTAGAAATAAAAGTGTCTACTACGTCTTGTATAAATAAAATAAAATATTTATTTTGATTTTTGTAATGCTGCATTTTTTTTTAAGAATTAAATTATTTGCTAAAGAAATGCTTAACTGCAATGATATATTTTGTATTTCGAGACTGTTAACAGTTAACCTTCTAGCCGCGGGCGATGTTTCCATTTTCTTATATAAAACAGCGGCCTATTTTTATTCGTCACTTATAATAGTTATAAGGATTGAATGTCACCGGAATTTACAAACAGATTTATTTCCAAATACATAAAAGCAGTTTCTTCATGTAAATTATAAAAACAAAGTTTTATTTCAAAATTCCGGTGGGAATGAGACATTTATGGATTCATAATATTTTAAAAACCGCAAAACTTTCATAATGACCCAATAAAGGAAATGATATATATATATATATATATATATTATAATTTGTAAACGAATCTCTCTATTTCTAAATAAAAGAATATAGATTCAACGAAGAAATAGAATCTTCTGATGCTTAAGTACTATAAAAATTATAGGGAACGTCAAAATAGCGTTCCCCGCGTAATTGTATAGAATAAGTCAAACGCGATAGAAGCGTTACCCACCGCTGGAGGGTTAATAACATTGAATTATAAACGAGGCTTTCAGAAGTAAATCCGACTAACTCCATTTTTTTAGAAGGTTTGGTAATAAAAAGATTGGGTTGAATTTTTTCTATATATTTATACAGTGCTGAATAATTACCCTTGATTTTAAGAAAATTAAGGAGTATAATCAAAATGTACTGTAAAAATAACAGTATTTATATATAAATACATAACTTTAACTGTTTATACTGAGCATTTTTATTTAATGGAGTTAGTCGGGTTGGCTTCTGAACGCCTCAAATATGACAATACAGCTTTCTCATCATGGAATAAAGATGTCATTAGCCATTTTCAGCTATCCGAAAAATACGGAACTTTATATTTAGAGTAAAAATCTCAATTCTCGTCCAAGTTTTTTTATTATTATGATAAATATCAATGATACTCCACAACTGGCACTCTTGAAATGTAAATAATAGAAAAAAAAGATGATAATTATAATAATGTTGAGTATATTTTTTATTTAGTGAGTTATATACCAGAGTGATATATTCATGTGATATACATGTGTGTTATACCTGTGTGATATATATATATATATATATATATATGCATATATATATATACCTGTGATATATATATATATATATATATATATATATATATTCCCTGTGTTGCCGAGTCATAAAAAAATATTACATAATAAAAGCAGGTAAGATGAAGAATATTTTAGTGGTAATTTATAACCAAGATATTCAATATTAATTTTCATTATTTTTTCTTGAAAATAACTCCTTAAATATGTATGAAAGAAAGAATGCTACGAAAGCATTCTAATTTCTAACAAATTTCTAACGTCTACATTCCTGAATTTTCTTTAAAGATAAAAGAAAAGGCTGCATAAATACTTAGGGAAAAGAGCATATTTTGTATTTCCCCAATCTTAACAATCGATAACATGCCATGAGAATTGTCAGGATAACACATTCTCACTAGGGAATGAAGACTCCATTAGTCATTTTCTTGAAAAGGACGAAAATTCTATTTTTATATACAAACTAAAAAATACTTTCGCCTATTCCAATATTTGTATTATTATAATCCTTGAGTATCAAAAAAAGTGTATGGAAGGTAAACAATTGTATATAGTAGAATATGCATGATTATTTTTTATATAATGAGCTAATATTAGGGAAAAAAATTTAAACTTTAAAGGTTTGTATGTATAGCTGTATCTAGTTTGAACCATAAAGCAAAAAAAAAATATTTAACTGCTATTATGCTGTTAAATTTGTCTTAATTTGCGCAATCTCAAAATTAAAGCTATTTTATGTGAAAAAATAGCATTAAATGGTAAATTACATCTTAATTAATCAACTATTTGTTTTGTAAATCGCGTCAGGCACATGTCCTGTGCTGAACATTCCGCACACCGCCTTCTAAAATCTCTTCGTTATATTATACTAGGTCGAATCAAATATAAATGAGACTTTTTCAGTGTTTTGTTCATCTGAGGAAACACTATTCGGGTCCCTCCTTTGTCTGTCTGTCTGTGTGTCACAGAGTTCATACTCCAAACTGAATAAGTTAGAGACTTGAAATTTTGCCTACATATAGCTGAATAACTCCTATCACACGACAAATCCTAAAATTTTGAAAAAGTCATATATTATTTTAATTAAAATAATTATTTTAATGACATCCGACCATTTCTGCGATTTTCTTAGATCTTAAAACAGAATCTTAATTGATGTCTTTTTGCGAAGGGTAGATGGTTTAGTGGTAGAGCGTTTTCCTCCTACCCGGAAGGTTATGTGTTCTATTCAAGGCGACGGAAGTTGAAATTTTCTATTTTTACATTTGATTGTCCGATGAATTAAATTGTAAGAACTGAAATATATATATATATATTTTTTTTTTTACTTTTTTAAGGGTTCTTTTTTTTAATTAATTAAATCATATAATTAACTATGTTGTTCATATATACAAACATATGCTGTTAGAATTTTTGGAAAAGCAGTTGTTGAATATTTTTAATTTGATTTAAAAATAGCTCCCTATTGTTACCATTTTGTTATACAATTTAATGGTACTGCCGCCATCTATATCCTTATAGATAATTGATAAGGATAATTGTAAATTAATGATTTTTATTTATAATTAATAATTAAACAATAAAGAGTTTTGTAAGGGATATTAAACGAAACACTTTGTGCAATCTTTGATCACACTCACCCAATTGTTTTATACTACAAGCGCTTTTATAACTTTTTGCCACGAAAACCATGGTACGTTTTTGCATTTAATAATTTGTTTGGCAGCGTTTTATTCTTCTTTCATTAATTTATTTAGTCTCTAGTTTTATGGGTGAGCACAAGGTATCTAGTACGCTTTCACAAATAATAAATATTAAACTTTCGACAAATTATAATATCAAACCTTTTGAAATTTGGCTTAGATTGAATGTAAAATTATTGAATAACGTGCTATTGAGGTCTCAAGAACAATGTAAAAAATATAAATATAGATTACTACACGAAAATATAGTATAACCACGTACAAAAATATACAATATCATGCACTTCCTCCAGGTTACCCACGATTTCGAAAAGTGGTGTTTAATATTAAAAACCTTAGAAATCATTATTCTTTCGCGACTTAAAGAAGCATTCGTGAAAACAACGTTTCGTTTGTTGCCACTAATTTTCGGAAACGTTTCTGAATAGCACTTGTGGTATATTAATCAGTTTTCTCGAACCGGAATATATAAATTTTCAGGATACAATTAAATATTTTCAGTTGCGTAATAGAATGTATCTATGCAAGAGCAACAAAATAATGTTAATTTTAATATTAATGCTAATGCTATTAAGTTATAAAATATGTCTGTAAAACATGTTTGTTGAACATTAAAATGTTTACTTGAGAATGTATAGCATCTGAAAAACTTTCTTTTTCCAGGATGAAAAAACCAATTAAAACCCTATACAAAGTACTGGGATATGTTTCCGAAAATAACTGGCAACAAAATAATTTATTTTATATATGCATCTTTAAATAGCAGAAATATATTGGATTTTCAGGTTTCTATAGGTAAAGAACTTATTTCGGAAGAGGTTATTTTATATTTTCGTGTGTGGTTACATTATATTTTCCTAGATTTAGAAACCTTTGTCTTTTATTACAATGTAAGCAAATGGCAAAATTATAAATGGCCTTTTAAATTCTCGTGGAGAAAATGAAAAAAACAGCGATTCATTTTGGAATGGTAAACAAAATGCAAAACAGCTTCATGAAAACAAAAACTGTTAAAATTCTCACTAATAATTGCGGGTGTTCACGGGATATAGCATAATACAGAGTAATACACCATAAAACTCTCAAATTTCATCAACGGTATCAAGAATTTCCCTATTTGTGGAAAATGCAAGACTGCTCCGTCCACCCCTGACCTCCTCCTTTCCTGTTCGGACTAGACTAGGACCAAACTAGACTAGGACTGGACTAGACTAGGACATTTTGGAGTGTCATTTAATCGTTTTGGACTTCCTCCAAATTTTTGGGCTCATGGAGTTGGTCTATCATTTAAGATTAGAAACAACAACAACAACAAAAGTCTCTGTAATTTTTTGAAGCAAATTAAATCAATACAAGGGTCCAACATTTGGAGCTCCAGTTGAATCATAGCTCAAAATGTTGAAATGAGATTTAACCATCGTATATTTTAATAGTTTGTAATAAATCAAAGAATTAGAGAAACTTCACCAGAAAACATCCGAACCTTGTTATAGTCCTTGTTATAGCCCGATCTTTGAACTAGCACTTTTTTGGATCCTCTTAAAGAAATATTTAGAGGAGAAAGATTTTCATGAGGCGAAAAAAAATCTAAGAATTGTCATGCATTTGGGATCAAGCACGATTCTTTTTATGATACAAGAAACATTAAACTTTCAATATGTTGAAAAAAGTGTGTGAATATTGAAAAAACTATGAAGAAAAATACAAAAAGTATATTTTTGATAAATAATTTTGCAAACATTATCTTTTAAAAAGACTTAATAATAATTGACTCGCACTCGAATTTCGTAAACGATCCTAACTACTGAGTTATTACTATTGCTTTTCTAATAGAATTCTTACGTAAACTTTATAAATCATGCTAATTGGTAGTTATGACTCGAATCCATTAAAAACGAACTTTATGTATTACTTGATACCAGGAGATCCAACCCGGAATACCCGGATTAAAGAATACCCGCAATTAATATATATTCTGTTGTGCAGAACATAGATGTAAAACGCTTTCAATTGAAAACTCTAATAAATAATTCACATTCAGTAAATTTTCTTAGCTTTCAAGTATTTTATAATTGCTTACTGTACATGACAATAAAATATTTCTCAGATTGTTGGGAAGAAATAAAAATATATTTTGTATTTTCTCTGCATTATAATTCAATAATGCACCCTGACAAATATGACAACACCATTCTCACTCAGTATGAAGTACAGATGGCTTTAGTCGTTTTAAGTTATGAAAAAGTGATAAAATCGGATTTAGTTAAATAAAAAAATTTAAATTATTCTTCTTTCGCAAGGAAATTGTTCTTGAGTATTATTATTATTACCAGAAGATGACGCCGTTGCCAAAATTTAGTAATAAATCATTCGTTCAGGAAACCTTGCTACTTGATGAGATATTTTTATTTATTTACTGCACAGAAAATAAATTATCATAGCAAGAAAACGTTTATTGTTACATCACGCCCCATTATTTCTATGTCACATGCAGATTATTTGAAATGTGAAAGTTCATTTTATCGTTCGCTCTATTTAATAGGGAAAAGATTGAAATTTTGCAATGTTTTAATGGAAAGTACAGAATGTGTACGTGTCGTCTTTCGAAAGTCTATGTTTGTAAATGGAAACACTTTTCAAAAAAAAAAATCTATTTTTCAAACTGTCAGATGAGCTTATTCTAAAGAGAATATCTAAAGAAAAATACTATTATGGAAATGTAGATTTGGTACACACTAGTTAGGATAAGTATTCAGGAACGATAAAGTGTAGATTTTTATTCGTGTTTTAAGCAGTAAACACTTTATATCTTGAAGTAAGTTTGCGACTGTAGTTTTACGGTGCTGTGTAATATATAATTTACAAAGTTCTGCAAAAAAGATTATTTTTCAAATCAAGGAGTCCAATGTTAGTGATAGTTAGAACAGTAATTTTTATTATTATGCTTTCCATAGAAATTTATGTTGTGGATTTAATGGAAACTGATTTATGACTAAAATTTAATGCGAGCATAAGTTTGATTTTTTTGAGATTTTGAGTTTCGGACTGTTATTTAACCGTACTGACCTCCCTTCGCACTTCATTGACGTTAAATAAGTTTTAATAAATGTCTGTTAAATTTTAAACTTAATATTTTTGCATCATTTATAATTTAAACATGCAACGAAACGACTAGAAATTGATGAAGTTTCAGAATCGAAGATATGTGTAATCGAAGCGATAATGCACGTTGGAACATTTAGCGTTCATTTTGAACGCAGTGTTACCGACAGACATACAAGTTTGTATATAAAATTATTATTGTTGTTAATATTACTTTTAAACTAGTGCAAATACCCATACTAGGCCGGTGTGTAAAAATCGTGGTTTTCACTTAAAATTTGAAATAAATGATAAAAATATTCTTATACTTCTTCATCGATAATAAGTGATACTGACTTGGAAACGTTAGGTTCAAGACCTGATTAAGGCGTGGACCCCTGGGGTGTTAACAACAAATGTGTAATCTGGTGTAAATAAGATGACAAAACAGAGGAGAAATTACAGATCAATCTTAATTAATAGAAATAAAGATATATAAGACTGAATGCAATATCAGTACAAATAGCTTTTATTGACTATTGTACTGTAAGAAATATAAAAATGTTTATATACTATTAATCGAAAATAAGGAAAACTTACCTTTAAGTTCAGGGTTTGATTAATCCATGGGCCTTTGGAGTTTTAACAACAATTTTTTAATCTTATGTATATAAGATTACAGAAAAGAGGAGAAATTACAGATATTTCTTAATTAGCAAAAATAAACCATATATATGGTTTTAATTTGTGTTTTATTATGAAGTCTTAATTTTATTATGGTATATTAGACGGAAATAAACGCTGAACGATTTATATGATTTATATTGTTGTAAGCGCAAATGTGTTAATATTCCTTAATCGAGCTGTATGGTATAAAAACCATGAAAAATCGGTAAATGTTATTACATTTTTCAAACACATATTACATTTGAAAGTGTATTTTCCCCCTCCCTCTTCAACGGAGTCAAATTTTAAATTATGCAATGTTGAAAAGTACTTAAATTTGAAAATTGATTGATTTATTCATGCAGTACTTGGAAAATACAATTTGCGCTCTTGAGAAAAGTTTCTCTTTTAATGAAAGAAAAATTTATACAATATATAAAGAAAATATATGTACAATATATTTTATAATTTATTTTTACATTGCTTAAAACATATAATACACTTACTTTCCAATAGTCAAATTATGCCTAAGAGTGCCTTTATTGACATTTCATATTTCGACGCTTCCTGAATGAAAAAAAATTAAAAGACTTCTTTTTTTCTAATTTTGAAGATATCCAAACCTTGATCTTGTGATCGAGAATTTTCATAACACATGCTTTGAAATCATGGATAATAAAAAATACCAGAGCGTCAGTTAATTTGATGATCACGCGCGACATAAAGAAAATAAAGTATGTTTAAATTCAAATCCTAAAAATCGATCATCCTGACATGATGGCGTCTCGACATTAGCATCTTGGCTTATTATTTTTCCATGCTTAAACAGCTAAATTTTTGAGATTTTTATATATTTTTCTTTTACATAAAATTTTGATTACATGTTCAACACATACACATATACTTAATCTATCTGACTTATCCAGGAGTCTAACCCATAGACCACGGCGTCATGTATTTGGCCCCGGTTGACGTTTTCCTGGACCTTCAGAATCTCCTACTTCACCTTTCACTTTCTACTTCATACCGATCAGGATTCTTGGCTGCCGTTATCTTATCTGGTCCCAAATATTTTCCTTTAAGTTTGGTTGCATTGCCAAATTAAGTCCTCTTTACAGCGACGATATCTCCTACTTTGTATTTTCGTGACTGTTTTGTTTTCTTATCAAACTGCACCTTGTTTTCTTCTTGTATTTTGATTATATTTTTCTTTCCTTTTTCTCTCATGGCTTCGAGTTCTTCCATGATACATATTCTTCTTCCAAAAACTTCTTGATGTTTTCATGTCACGTTCCTTCATTTTAACTCCTGTCATTAATTCAAAGGGGCTATACTTGGTGCTTCGGGTTATTGTGCTGTTGAAAATTATTTGTACTTTTGGTAGCATACTTATGCCACTTGGATTCGTCATCGCTAGACAATTTTGACAAAACGGATATCATCACTCTGTGTATTCTTTACACCTGTCCATTTCCTCTTGGCACACCAGTTGTTATCTTTAAATGCTCTCCTTGTTCTGTACAGTATTCCTTGACCTCGCTTTCAGTGAAAGCTTTTTCTTTATCGGTTA
This sequence comes from Maratus michaelseni, assembly GCA_963931845.1. NCBI lineage: Eukaryota > Metazoa > Arthropoda > Arachnida > Araneae > Salticidae > Maratus > Maratus michaelseni. Next base: position 124,234,739 of record OZ007596.1, on the reverse strand, counting down.
TAACTCTAATTGGGTTCCCGAAAGTTGTTTGCTGTGGTTCCAATTTGTTTATTACTTCCTTGGCCGACTTTTTTGTCACTGGATAAAACCATGCGAACTCCGTAAATGCAACTACTACGGTGAAAATATATTGATATTTTATATTTGTCAGAGATAATGGACCTATTTGATCGATGTGATAGGTTTCTAATGGTTTGTCTCCTTTTGGTATAGGGTTTAGTAAACCTTCAGCTTTACCCTGCTTCCTATTATACAAGATAAAATCAACGCAGTTTGCGATTACTGTTTATACTTTCTTCCTTAATCCAGCTATGTAAAAATCTTGCATCACTAGATCTTCCTTCTTTGATACAGCAAAGTGTCCTCTTAAAGTTTTCGTATAATTTCTCTCGTATAATTTCAGCATCTCTTCCGGCGCCACCAGCATTTCTTTTCCATTCTCGAATCTGTAAAATACGTCATCTTTTACTAAGTAATTATAGGACGAATCGCTTTTAACTGGCGACTTGATGGCTTGTATGGATTCATCTAGTCTTTGCGCTATAGCAATTCTTTTCGTTATTTCTCCTTGCTATCTACCGTAATTTCGCGCGTATACGCCGCACCACAGACAATTGCATTTCTTACAAGAATTTATTTTAAATAAAATGTGGCTTACTTCTGCTTAGCACTTATTTGACTTCCTATTTTCAATAAAATTTGCGGTTTGAAAAAGACTTAACTAGGGTACGGCGCATACGCGCGAAATTACGGTAGATATAATTAATACTGATTACGTTATCGACACGTTTCGGCTTAATGCATCTACATGTTTCATTCTTGTTGCTGCTCCATATTCTATCTCGTAGTCCCATTCTTCTATGATTAATTTCCAACCTTGCTACTTTAGGTGTTACATCCCTTTTATTTAAGGTTTTCTGGAAGGCATCGTAGTCTGTTACAATCTTGAATTTATTTCCCATTAGGTAATTTCTGAATCTGTTTAGAGCTTCTATTATGGCTAATACTTCAAGTTCATAACTTGAATATTTCTCCTGTTGTGGTGAAGTTTTCTTGCTCATGTATTGCAATGGATGAAATTTTCCATCGTCTCCTTTCCGTCATAAATCTGTGCTAAATCTTTGGCTGCTTGCGTTAGTATGGCGCTTCAGTGTGGATCCTTGTTTATATAAATGAAGAACTGGTTTTGTTGATAATACTCATTGAAAGCCTCGAGTTCCTCTCTTTCAAATTTAAAACAATTTCCTTTCCTTAATAAATCACGTAGAGGCTTGGCGATTTTGGCATAGTTCGGGATAAACTTTCTGAAGTATCCTGTTAAACCTAAAAAGGATTGTAATTGTTTTATTGTAGTTGGTTTAGGGAAATTTTGAACAGCCTTTGTTTTCGCTTCGGATGGTTTTATTGTTCCATTTTCGATTATATAACCCAAGAATTCTATTTTCCTTTTAATAAACTGGCATTTTTAAAAATTAATTTCTAAACCATATGCTGATGCTACTTCTAATACTCGTTGTAGCTTCTTTATTCCATCTTCTTCATCATCTGAGGGAATCAGAAAATCATCCATATCAACAATGATAGTGTAACAATCGTAGTGAATAGTAGTCATCAGTAGTTTACCTTTGTTTCGAAGTTTCGAAGTTGAAACTAATTTGACAAAGTCTTGAGTCACAATGGCATTGTAGTCTGTTATAAATTATGGTAATTGTAGTTTTTGGCAATTGTAGAGAAAATCCGTAAATGATAGTTTTTTTTATAAAAATTTATGCTTCTCTGAAAATCATTGGTGCATAACTCCGTTAACTCTTGCAAATGGTAAATTCCTGAATTGAAAATCCATAGTTTTTATAAGAATCAAAGAAAATTTTTTAATCAAAACATGAAGTGGAACATGCATACCGCTACACAATCACACGTGTGAGAAATGAAATAAGTATTATAAACAAGTTTCTAATTATAATAATAGGTGTAACTTTTTGATAACATAACTTGTAAAAAAACTTCCAATCTTCACGAATTACATAACCTTCTTTATCATGTTTTACAACATTCTAAATTAGCCATTTTTAAGCTCTGCTAAATATAAAACATTTATTTAATTTCTCATCCATTGTTTATGAATATGCTAGAAAATAAAATGCCTTGTCAATGATGTAAATTATTCTGTTACGCACATTTAACGCAGCACTTTACTTTTTATGAGTCTTTTATAAAGATATTAGATATTTGAATTTATAGCTTTAAGCATTCACAAACGAGTTATAATCTGATTATCGCTTCGTGCACACATATGAATTAATGAGAATTGATCTTGTTCAATGTTCACAACTTAAAGGCATAATAAGTATTTTTTCAGAATAGCAAAACTATTTAAATATTCATCAGTACAGAAATAAATTATAAAAATTTTCTTATGTTCAACAATAATATTAATTTTAATGGAGAATAAATATATTGTAGTAATAAATAAAGCGATATCCCTATACATTTTTTTTGTTTGGATCGTACCAAGTAATTATATCTTTGCTAATATGACTCTTGAAGTACACTGTTAAAAATTTGCAGCGAACGGTTCAGTCATTCGAACTTTTTTATAGAAAATGGTTACATAACCGTAATTAAACTGTATTCTGATCATAATAGGGACAAGAATATGATCAAAATAGAGTTAAATTACGGTTATGTAAACGTTTTTTATAAAAACGGTTGAATGACAGGACAAATTTGCTGCAAATTTTTAACAGTGTAAAATAACAATCTGCCCTTTAGAAATATATATTATAACTGTGAAAATTCACTTTTTTCTCAATTTGAGATACTAAATTTGGCACAAAAACAATCGATATGTTTCAACTTCATTTTTCGTCTCATAGAAAATTTTAGACGTTATTATTATAATAATGATTATGAGTTATATTACACAAAAGGTTGCACGTCTACATATGCGTTCTATTTAATCTCATTGAAATTTCAAACAAAGCAAGAACTTATGTAGCATTCTAAGATCTCTGGGTAACGGTTATTTATTCAGTATTTGAAAAAATGATAAATGATGAATGCATCAAATTTGACATTTGCTATACATGCAGAGACACCTGTTTGGCATGTGAAAAGTTTTTTTTGAGTTTTGCACTCTACAAACAGCATACATACTTTGTAAACAACTCTTTTTTTAATTATTAAACGATATTTTTAATACGGTCAGATATTTCATATTATTATTCAATAAGTTTTACTTAAAAATGTTTCAACTTAAATTTCAACATTAAAATTGTAGAAAAAAAAGTCTTGAAACGTAGTAATATTTTGTCTATAAAATGACACTTTGATAGAAATATTGAAAATATTTTTGTATTTAAAATTTGCATTAAAAAAAAATTATGACAAAGTTATTTCAGTTAAAGGTATTTATGAGAATTATCTACATTGTTAAAAATCTGCTGCAAACTGTCCAGGCATTTGATCGTTCTAAAATATAACTTTTATTTGACCACATTATTAAGAATATCTAACCATGTTATTCACCATTTTATGGTCAGAATAAAGTTAAATTACGGTTTATGTTACGGTTTTCTATAAAAACGGTCGAATGAGTTTGTTGCAATTTCTTGATAGTGTACGTTGAAAATCTGGAATTTAAAATACACAAAAACACAGTATAACGAAAATGAAGATATTTGTATGGATGAGAATGCAGTTTTATAAGAAATGTTGCATATTCATTTGAACTGACATTAATTTTTGATAAGTGTTTCGATATTTCTCATGTTATAAATTGTTATTTATTATTAATTAACAGAAATACATATAAAGGTAAATTTTGTAAAATATTTCTATATTATATTTACTCGTAAAAAAAGAAAAGAATTGATTACACATGTTACAAATGATAAATCTAGTTAGAAAATTAGTAAGAATGCTACAGAGAATAATTTAACATTAAAAAAAATATACTAAGATTATTTTTAAACTCTGAAAAGCAATTGTGCTAATATTTAATCATCACGTCAAGTAAGCTTAATACTTAGCAATACTTAAGCGGCACATAACAACATTTTATACAACATTTCAAATAACATAATTTCAACATGTCAAATAACATAATTGAAGGAAAACATATTTAAATTAATTAAAACCCAAAGACTATTTTTGAATTTTTTGTTGGGTCCTGTATAATAACTGCAATATAAAAACATATCATATTGAAGAAAATACATGCTATGGAAGACTGCAACAACGTACTATATATTGCCATCAAAGTTCGACAAACTTCGCATTTAAATTTATCCTTAATCGTTAACGTTATGATTTTGTAAAATTAGAATAGATTAAGCCAGATTCTTAATACTACGAGTCGCTATAGGTATAGCCTGATTATTGACTTAACTAACGAACAATAGTTTTTCCTAATGGAAACTTTTGTCATAGTTAATTCTTAGTTTAAATAAGGCCAAAATAACTATTCAGAAATACTGGTAGAAGTTTTTCCTTGCGGTAATCAGACTCTCAATTATTCAGAGCTACCGACTAAAATTTTAAACCCGAATTAAATCAATCAAGAAGTCAAATTACAAGGGAAAATATTCGTTTAATGCTACAATAGTTGTATTTCTTCATCTATGTAATTCATTTCTCGGGTTAAAATTGAACGTTGTAATTTTTAAAAACGGAATTTAAATAACAAATGAAATGAGTAATTCAATTTCATTAAAATTAAACAAGCATACACACATTTCTTTTTAGAACACATTAAACGTTGCCAATTTGTTTAAAAGATCTAGAAAGATGTCGCATATATATTTATTTAATGCAGAACACTTAGCACGTACTTTCCAGCTGTCTCATGGTTTATGCTAATTTTTCTAATGTACCATAAATAGGAACGCATAGTCGATATTTTAATATTTTTATAGAAGAACGTGCTTCGAAAATATAAATTGGAAATAACCTAACATTTACATGCAACATTTAAATTCATGAAAGAAATATAAAGGTTTAAAGAATTCGTAAAGCATATTCTTAAAAGCTTTGTGTTAAACTTCAACTTAAAAGTATCTGACAATGATTACCAAAGTTTAACAGTTTATTGGATTTTAAAAAGTATCTTTAGTAATAAGATGTATGAAAAAATATGCGAAATTTCATTGAAGTACAAATAGTGGTACATATTCTATTTAAATTGTGAATTAATAGTTGAAGGAATCTACTGAATATCAAGAACATGCAAAATATTTTATTGCTGAATTCTTATTAATACTTTTAAACATAGTTGAAAAGTGTTAATGAATTCGGTCCGTCTGTCCGTGCTGTAACTCGCGTAAATATAAATGGATAGCGGCCATGCAATTGATATAATTTATTGAATTTTCCATGGCGTGTTCGGTATTGAAAATGATGTATGTAACATTTATAGTTCATTTTCTGGGACACTCAAAAAAAGTAGGTTTCATTTTGGTCTATTGGTGAAAATCGCTTGCAGTGTATGTTAATCATGTTACTTTATTTCAAACGAATTGAAATTGATATAAATCACTGAGCTGCACCAAAAAATCCTTACTATAGAATGTGGTGTGCATAGTATTTACTGTCTATTAATGGGGCGTACAAAATAATTGTAACAGTACTCTATGTCTACCCCGCCTGTCTTTCAGTGGTATGAGCAATAATGTATGGAAATGCGTTTTCAGTTGTTGTATGTTTTTTTTAATTTAATAGATATTTTTTCACATTATTTGGTGGTATAAATGCTATAGATCATATGTAGGGCTGCACAAAATAACTCGAGTACATAGACTATTTACTGGCAGAGGTTAAATTTCAACTGTTTTAACTAAATCTCATTTAACTAAATTTTTGTATACTAATATGTAGTATTTATACAAATATATAGATTATATAAATGTTGCAAAAAATAATTAGGCTATTTTACAGATTATAGACGGTAATTCCTGAACCTGGATTTCTAAGTGTGTCATTCCTTTTTTCAAATTGTTTAGTAGGATATCACCTTTCACCTTATAAAATGGTGAAAATTTGTTACAGAATTCGGAATATGTTGGGAAGTATTTCTTATGCTTGAAGCAGGGTTTTTTCTTCTTGTTTAAATTATGATTGTAATTTATACATGTAATTTATCCATAATGCGTATTAGTTCTAAAATGTATCTAATAGACTTCGTATCCTCCGCTTTTCAAAAATTGACGAAAATATAAATTTTTCTTTTTTTCGATTTTTTGCTTAAAATGTGTTTAGTCTGTGTCTAACATGAGAAATCGCTCTGAAGAGCAATCCACAATACTGAACTAACTGTTGTTACATAACCGTACTTACGTACTTTGATATTAATGCGGTTTGTTTAAATATAAACTAATTATTATGGAATAATTTAAGAGGATGTTCGATAGATGTTTTAGAATGCTACGTGTGAAAATAAACGCATAAGAAAATATCATTAACTATAAAAGCAATTTCACTGGTTTAATTTTTCCATAAATGTGATTTTTACATCTACTGGACTCCGTACTCTTCACTTTTCAAAAAATTACGAAAATATAAAAGTTACTTTTTTTGTCTTTTACACGTCTAACGCGAAAAATCGCTAAGGAGTATCCGCAATACTGAACCAACTGCTGTTACAAAACCGTACTTAGATAACTTTATATTAATGTGGTGATTTTTGAATATAAACTATAATTATTATAAAATAATTTAAGAAGATGTTCGAAAGATGTTTTAGAAGGCTACGTGTGAAAATAACTCCTAAGAAAATATCATTACCAGAAAAAACAATTTCACTTATTTAATTTTTCCATGAAAGTAATTTTTACATCTAATGAACTACGCTCTCTTCACTTTTCAAAAAATTACGAATACATAATTTTTGCTTTATTTACTTTTTTCTTAGAAACTGTTTAGTCTGTGTAAACATTTAACGCGACAAATCGATGTGAAGGGCAATCCATAATACTGAATTAACTGCTGTCGCATAAGAGTACAAGCATAGTTTTATATTAATGCAATGATTTTTAAATATAAACTAATTATTATACTGTTAAAAATTTGGCCTTGGTTGAACCAACTTTTGGTGCTGTAGTAGCTGCAACCATAAGATGGTGAAATCTCTTTCCAACACGTGGAGCTTTTGTTGGAGCATAGCTCTAAATGTTGGTACGAAATTTCACCATGTTATGGTTGCAGCTACTGCAGCACCAAAAGATGGTTCAATGTAGCACACAATTTTTAACAGTGTATGAAATGATTTAAGAAGATTTTAGACAGATGTTTTAGAAGGCTACGTGTGAAAATAACTCCTAAGAAAAAACATCATTACCAGAAAAAACAATTTCTGTTGTTTAATTTTTCCATGAAAGTAATTTTTACATATAATGAACCTTGCTTTATTTACTTTTTCTTAGAAACTGTTAAGTCTGTGTAAACATTTAACACGACAAATCGATGTGAAGAGCAATCCACAATACTGAAATAACTGCTGTCGCATAACAGTACAAGCATAGTTTTATATTAATGCAATGATTTTTAATTATAAACTAATTATTATGAAAGGATTTAAGAGGATTTTATACAGATGTTTTAGAAGGTTACGTGTGAAAATAAACCCATAAGAAAATATCATTACCAAACAAAGTACGTTTACTTGTTTACTTCTCCCATGACAGTTTTTTTTAGTATTATCTAAGTACATAAATTGAAATGTTTGAAATGATTGTGAAATGAATTTGAAATGTTTGGGATTTTGAAAAGAAAATGTTTATATGGAACGTGAAAACGGATTAATATTTATCCAACATGGCTCTAATATTAAATTAATTTAATTTGTAATAAAAATATTCCAAATGATGAGATAATATTTTTAAATTATTAGGCAGACATCATATAGAAAAATTAAGAAATCAACATTTATCCAATACTTATCTTATTGGAAATATTTGAAATAGATTAGCGAATTACTTCTTAAAATTCATTTCAGATAGATGAAATGCCACTGTAATGCCAAGTTTTACTCAGGATTGTGCAAATATTGACAAACGAAAATTGCCATATACTTTCAAAATTAACTCTTAATATTTGGTCATCCAATCTTAATATTAGATACAACATTAAACCAAGATAAAGCTAATATTACTGCAATAATTTACTTAATTTATAAAATAGATTTATCCCGCACATTCTAAGTCTTACATCAACCAAGAAAGTCGCGATGCCGATGAACATATTTGATACCTGGTCTCGTTCTCTGACATAACTTCTTTTTTTTTTCTTTTTTTTTTTTTTTTTTTTTGCTAGTAGATTAGAAAATAACGTATTTATACTTTCAATGAAATCATTCGGAATGGTCAGTCTCATTTTTCAAAAAGTAGATACGTAAATCACTAATTGTCATTGCTACATAAACACGCGTGTTTTTCAGTCGTGGTATAATAATTTAAAACGACATATAACTTGAAAACTCCTTTTATGGGAAATTTAATATCTTAATGAGAATCATTTTTAATGTTGCGTTCAACAGTGTTGAAGATGGTTTGCAACAATGATGCATGCGGGAGCCATTATTCGAAGATACTTATCATATAATGACTTTTTAATTCAATTGAAATAGAGATCAAACTATTTAAGGATTGTTTTTTTGGCATATAATTATCTATATAATATATATTTATATAATAGATATACAATGTAATGCTGTGCATTTTTATTACTAAATATTTCTAAAAATCAGGTCTTCTTGTACTGTAAAAATCAAATCATTAAGCGAAAATAAAAATAATATTATGTACGAGTTTAAGAAGGTAATGAGGTATATACTATAATTAATGCTGATTCAATGTATTGGAATGTGCACATAAGATTAAAAAAAATCACAAAAATTAAGGTTCATGAAATACATGCTCCATTACACAGTCGTCGTCCACGTGTCTAAAGAACAACTATTGTAAACAACTTTCAAAAGAGAAAAAAAAACGAGATAATTATCAGAAAATAACATTTCCATTATAAAAAAAAAAAAAAAAAAAAAAAAAAAATATATATATATATATATATTTTATTGACGCTTAGCTAAAGCATTATTTATATTACACTAAATATAATTTTCATACAGTCACAGGAGTTTCATTAAGCACAAAGGAATGCTAAAATCCCGTAACAATTGGGAAAGTCATAGCCATAAAAATATCTACTTTTTCTATTTATTTGTACCTCGTGTATATACCATATGCAGAGAAAACTTTCCCATTATTACATGAAATTCTGTTTATAAGTTTTCAGTAACATTTATAAAATTAGCTAAATCTTTTAAATTATACTTAACAGAATTTTAATTTTTCATTTATTTTAATTATGTTTATTAATTTCACACATTTAACTCTAGTATTTCACATTTGAATAAATATACAACTATTTGAAAGAAAAGTTTCATTGGACTTGTAGTAACCTAAATATCTCCACATTTTTTTAAGTAGTTAAAAAACTGAATTAAAACATTAATTTGAAATGAATTGCTTATTAAATGATCTATCACCTTTTCAAGTTGGAATCGAGAAAAAAATATGAGGGATTTTTTTAAAATGAAATATTGGGGTATTGTGAAGTCTTAATTGTTACAATTTTTATTTTTTAAGTAAAGTTATTTATGATGAGCGCAAGATATATTGTAAAACGTAAGGGAAAAGGGGGTAAAACCGCGTACTTTATGATTAGTTGATTCTTGAAGGCCAGAATTTCATACAGAATTATATGTAAGTTTGTGTACATATTCTACAGTTATCCTTCTACCATAATATTGGTTTAAATGTATAATTAATAAGTAACATTTTATTAATGTTATAATATAATTGATTATATATAAAAAATCAAATCATCTTCATGGATATGTTAACTTTCAAGAAAGGAAATAGTTTAGACTTTCTTTAAATATGGCAGAATATATTTTATTTAGCGACTTTAAATAATGAACTAAACTAATACCATTCCAACTATATTTAATAATTTAATATTTAAAATAAAAATAATTAATTAGAATTTGATTTGATTGTTTAATCTAGAATATCCACGTAGGGTATTTTACTGCAAGACAATGTGGATGGGGAAGCAAGATGAAATAGAGAAATAATGTAATATAATTTAAAATTTAAAAAAAAAATAAAAAAGCAAAAATAAAATATATGTATAAAATAAACTTTTTAACACAGAAGCTACAAAAATGACAGGATGGAGAAAACCTAATGATTGTTTTCTATTCTGGTGTAAAAGTAAATTTTCCAACCATTACATGCTAGTGGTCTGCATAAATTAAATTAAAACTGAGATATTCGTTTTTACCTGACTATACGACATTACATAACTTTCCGCTGTGTCAAACAATAAAAAAAAATAATATACTAGCTGTTACCCGTGACTTCGTTCACGTAACATTAAAAGAAAAATAAATGTTTTAATCAAGCAAAATATTTCACTCCCGATAATTAAAAACGTAAATAATTAACTAACTCTTTAACACATTTCATAGAAGAAAATACGATATTTCTTTGTTATAGGGGCCTTGACATAAATCAGTTTAAAAAAGGTAACATTTTGAGACAAATAACCGCGAAAAGGAAACTGCAACCAATGGAAAAAGGACGGCCAAATAAAACCGTGTAAATCGACGAATTGGGTTAAAAGAAATGTCAATTTTACCTGATAAACCATTTTACTTTTAACGACTTTGAGAAAGTTTTAACAGCACTCATTTAAAAATAATTAATTTTAAATAGTATATGTTTTATCTTTAAATTCAATTCTTGTGAATAGGGAGGAATAATTCTACACCTAAATGCAAGGAGCTTCAATTGCAAAGGTTTTGCAGCCCAAATTGCATGCAAACGTAACACTTAAATTGCAAAGCTTTTTGCAACCCAAAACTATATGTAAACATTACTTTTGCATGTAATTTTCATTGCAAATTAACATTTATTACGGTTCAAATTAAAATTAATTTGGGTGCAAATTACATGTAAATGATGCGTTTGCATGTAATTTGGGGTTGTAAAAAGCTTTGCAATTGCAAGTGTTACGTTTGCATGTAACAGCAAATTTGTGTCCTTGGTTTAATCTATAGCTGAAACAAATCTTGATTTCTTGACAATATTCTGGCAGGCGATTTTTGCTCTGCAGAATAAATTGATTCATAAAGTTTGAATATGTGGAAATATGTTTTTATTTTTCGGAAATTTTACTGTAATCAAGATTTTTTTTTTACCAACTATTCAAATTGAAATTAAAATAATTTTTTTCAGTTTTAATGAGAAAATGGCATAAAAATATATGAATCCGTTTTATTTCTCTTTTTTTATCCACAAAAATGGAGTAATTTAAGTACCATTTTTAGAGAAATTTCGTTAAAATTTACAAAAAAAAATATTAATATCTCGGAATCTAATTCAAAATTTTAAATTCTCAGAGTTTATATGACATCCTCAAATCAATGATAACCGGTGTTAAGTTAATCGCGTTGCATTAAGAGGAGTAGTTGCGAAATACACACAGTCAGATTTTAACTTAATAGACTTGTGTTCAATTTTCTTTTCCTCAAATCTTACTGATGCTTGTATTATTAAGCACAGAGTTCAGAGAATAAATAGAGATGAAATGTTCATGTTCGGCGTGATGCTGAAAATGCAAGCCTACAGTCGGCCCAAACAATTGGCGGCTTGCTTTGAAAATCTCTCCCCGTCCAATGAATCCAGTCATTGTTCCACGTGCAGCCTCTCTCCATCCAATGAAGTCAGCCCTTGGGCCTAATGATTTGAGCGATAACCGGCTTCATATTGCAAGCCGATTTTACGGTTCATTACCTCTCTATTCTTTCACTGTACTCAGTGATTATTAATGTATGAAATTGATACACGCGCCATTTGATACATATTTAAAAAATCCCGTTTCATTATGACGTCACTTTGATCCCAGAGAAATCTCTTTTCAATGATATAATTCTTGTTAATTTTCTTTTCCTGGCAATAATGACGTGAATTTTAGCAGAAAACTCGCATCTGTTTGTAACTGATATGCAAGCTTATTATTAACCGTTTACAGGCCGAATTCAGATCCCAATGTAATTATAATTTATTTTCCCTATATTACAGCTTCTAATGTTTTACTTTAGACATATCAATTCAGAAAATAACGAAAAAAAAATTATTTATGCTTTTTTTTGGTTGTTCCCATTTGGGAACATTGGCCACATCTGACTATATAATGGTCCAAAATTTACAGCACGTTATTATGACAAAAAATAAAAAAAAATACTAATATTTCTTTTCAAAATTAAGTACTATTAAAAAAATACAATTTGTGAAGTATAATTTAAAATGATACATACTACTCGAAGTTATGATATTCCATGGTATACAGGGAAACAATGCAAATGCATCCGTTTCTTGCATTCGTTGCATTCCAATCTTGCATTTATTCCACATTGTGCACATCTACCCTGAGAAGTGCCGATCAAGTAATGCCCATCAGTCTTTCTTAGTGTTACAGGGGTATGAATTTTTGGTCCTGGTCGAACACTATCTTTTCTTGGCTTAATTCGTAAAAGGGCGACGGTGACTTCTCGGCGAAACTCTAGGTGAGTAATTTGGTTATTCTGAGGGCGTGTTGCCTTATGTAATAGCCATCCAGCAATGACAGCCATATTGAGTGCATTTCCAAATAAATTCCACCACCATTTCTTATTGCGAAGTTGAGGTCGATAACTACTCAGCATTTTGTCTAATAGGTCTACGCCTCCCATTCCAGAATTATATTCATGAATCAAACGCGGTTGTTGTACATCAACTTTTTTCTTTTTTTCATGTGAATATCTTTTAGCGGATTGAAGTGGTTCATGAGAGCTATAATTTGAAGCAACAGTTACTACAGATCTGTCGTTCCACCGGCACATGTAAACCGATCCGTCACATTGATAATCAAATGTACCTCTTTCTAATTTTCTCAGCTCTTTACAAGGTATTACAGGACAATATGTTGCACGATTTTCTCGAATAGTTCCAGTTGCTTTTATATTTCGCTCTGCCAGACTCTTCAGCAAATCATAAGAAGTAAAGAAATTGTCAAAAAATACTTCTATTTGAAGTGGGTTGTTGACAATCGACAGAAGACTATTGACAACTCTGGTTCCTAATGGTCCAATTTCATCTGATTGTTTGCCTGCATAAATTTCCATTCTGTATGGATATCCATTGCTTCCACATATCATCCAAACTTTACACCCAAAACGAATTGGTTTCCCACGAATAAACTGCTTAGAAGAATGGTTCCCATAATATGGAACCATGGATTCATCTATACTGAGTTTATTATGAAATATTCCAAACTGAAGGAATTTTGTATTCAGTTCATCATAAATTGGTTGAATCTTACCCAATTTATCACCAGGTTTCAGTACAGAATTATCCATCAAATGAAAGTTTCTTTTTAAATCCCTAAATTGTTTCCTTGACATGATGGAAGAGACTATAGGCACAGATGTGTCTTCAGATGTACTCCAATAATCATTTTCTGATGGTACATGATCGTACCCACTCAATAAGAGTAAACCAAAAAACTGAGCAATGTCCTTCCAATCAATTTGTATCTTCACAGCGTGCTGAGAAGCATAATTCATCGTCATCTCTGCTAAGTAACCCAAGTACTCCTGAGAGATGAATTTAAAAAATATATCAACAGTTCCTGCTCCCAATATTTCCGGGAAATTGTCACAAATGTTTTCAAGGGGTTCACTTTGAATGACCCTATCAAATGCTGAATTTTTGTTCCATTTAGGCAGTGCTTGTTTCTTTCTTGTTCGCTTTTCACTCCCTCTTGTTCCTTTATTTTTTCTTTTATTTTTAATTGTAGGAGCTGCTTGATCACCAGAGATTATATTCGAAGAAGTGGGCTTTGTAACTGGTTCTTTACTGATTTCAGTAATGGATAATCTCTTTGAAAAAAGGCACACACTTCCACACACATCAGCAGGTATAACTGGACACAAAATATTATCATCAATATCCTCCTCTTCAGAGATGCGTTCATTTTCATCCGGAGGAAGTTGGCAAATTTCGGGCTCTTCATCAGAAATATCAGATACATCAGAATCCCTTAGCGACATTAGAAAATCAACAGCTTCCTCTACATGTTTGAATCGCCTTGCCATTTTTTTTTTAGTTTTTCTATATAATAATAAAATAACTGACAAACTAAAATAACTGCTGTTTGTAATAACTGACTAACAGCAAAAAAACTGACCAAAAAACACACAAACTGAAAACTATTATCCAACTGAAGGTGAAATTCTAATGAAAGGCACTGAAGGGAGATACCCTTCTATTACGGGGATTCCCCTTTGCTGCAAGAAGGTTCCATTTCACTGAAAGGGGCAGACTGGCATACTTGGGCCACGCCTCTATCCACGTCTTGAATGCAAGAGATAATAATGAGCTGATGGGAGTGCCACGAATGCTTCAGTTTCTCATTTCCTTTTTACAGTACATAGCGGACACGGGCCAATGTTCCCATTTGGGAACTTGATTATTGATTGACAACCTATGCAAATGTAATGAATAATTTTTTGTTATGTGCTGTTGTATATTGTTTTTGAGTGTTTTCTCGAATTGGAAAAAACATTTAGATGCCTAGCGGTCAAATGTAAGTAAATAAAAAAAAATAGAAAAGAAAACGATATTTTTTACCAGAATTTATTGAATTTAAATTTTTTTATCACTGTGGTAAATATTTAAACATAATTTTTTTTTTCAAAAATTTATTTCAACCTTATATTTTATAGGAAAAATAAGAACATCGTTAATATGTTGGAAAATATATGTTTTGCATTAAAGTAAATGTCATGTTCCCATTAGTATTAAAAAAAGTATTTCAGTTATTCATCTTAAATATGACGTCCATTATGTATATACTTTTATTATACACTGATAGTCATGCTCTTTGTAATATATTACGAATATTTGAAAATACATGTTTTATTTATGACGTCATGTTTGTTCAAGCCGAGGCTAACGAAAAAGAAAGGCTACCGCGGTGCTTTACGCATATCTTTTTTTACAGACCGCGGGAGTCACGTGATGCTCGAATGCACCAATGCAGTCGTACGAAAAGAGCATCCCGTCACTCTAGCGGTCTGTAAAAAAAGATAAGTGGAATCCACCGCGGTAGCCTGTCTTTTGTGTTAGCCTCGTGTTCAAGCCAAGAAGGATCATTTTCATAGTTCCATGGTTCAAGCAAAATCTTTTTCCTAATAATATAATTATTGTTACTTCTTCTTTCTAATTATAACGCAGTTTTTGACAGAAAAAGATCTTTTTAATGTAACCGATATTCATACTTCATGTATAATAACAAATACTCCATATTGTTGTTTCAAATGTCACAGAAATTCATCTTCTTTTGAACTATATTCATTTTTCACGTGAAAATCGCTCAATTAAAACTTAATTGTTGAGGAAAAATTATTTTTTCGCATTTTTATTTATTGGCAACGATCAAAGCCCTAGCAATGATAAAGTAAAATGGTTACATTTTATCTAAAAATGTCCATTGATTCTCTATGAAAATAATCAAATTTTGAATTATTAAGAAAAGTATATGAATAAAATAAACAAAAACCAGTCTATGTTCATTTCCGGGGTATAATCCACCTATATGCAAAGATACAGGGCCATTAATTTCTCCATTTTGACGCTGGCTTCAGCCTAACATTTGCACACAATCGGATTTATAATATTATTAGGATTAGGATTGCAAAAAATTGTATCAATGACGAAATGTTAGATAAATTGTGGTTTTATTGTGCAATATAAATCATAACTTGTTTCAACCATTAAGGTCATTGTGATTAATGTGACGAATCGTATACAAATGTTAAGCAACCTAACTATGTGAACAAACCTCTAAAAGTTTCCATGCCTTTAAAACGTTTTCTTTTAAATAATTTCCCATTATAATATATATCGTTCATTATCAAGTGTCCCATATATATTTAAATGCCTGTGAGTAATCTTAAAACAGGGTATCGCAGCTTCGGTTAACTTTGAAGATCAAATATTCCTGTCTACATCAAGGCCTAGAACGTCTATTTCATGAGATTGAAATGATAGCTGGTAAAAGCAACAAGTATTCAAATTAGAGTTGTTCCAGATTATTCTACGCATTTTGGTGATTTTTATTTTTTCAGAGATCTATTAGCTACTAATTGAATCCGTCAAATGCAGAGAGGCTTTGAAGAGATTTACTGTGGTAAGTTTCGGTGGTATTGTATATATCGTATTAAAATTATGTTTAAAATTGTAAATAAGTATTAATTAAGCTTTGTTGAATTAAAAAAAATTCTCCAAATGCACAACGTGTTTTTCTTTGGCCGAGTATTTAATATGTATTTCAAATTATAGAAATTAAAAAAAATACATGTTTTGAAATCTTTCAATCAAAATATGAAGCATTCATAGCAGTGTATATTTAAGCGAAGAACAAAGAGATATTATAAGTAGATTATTCAATATTCTTTATATAATTCATTCTGAAAATTCTTTTGCAGATTAAAAACACTCAAATTTCAAATGAATTTTATTTTTTTGGTATTTCCTCTTTCAATCGATATGCTGTTCCAGACTCATTTTTCGATTCCTATGCTATAAAAATTTACAAATCCCGAAAGATGAATTAAATTAATTAAATAGTTTTTGACGACAAATGCCTAGACACCATGATGAGAGTAAAGCAATTATCGATGATTTCTGTAATGACATGCTACCTCACAATAAATCGAGTTTTAGCGATGATTTTTATGCTAATGAATCATGTATGAATGATGATCTTTATGCTAAGGTGGACAATATTTCTCACATTTTTGACGTTAACGATTATTTAATAACCATGGCTAAAGAAGATGAGCAAGTAATGCTGGCTATTGTGCTAGCACAATTTTTCAAATTGAGCACCATGAAGGTAGTAATACAACTTCTCCAATAAAGTCTGATGTGTCTGTAGAAAAAAATTTAACATTAGGTAGAAATATACGTGATAAAGATTTCGAATTTTTGAAAACAATGAATGAATATTTAAAAAAACTAACGACAAAAAATATGTCTCATTCTATTCAACAACAGTATGGAGTGCAAAGGGAATCGCATTCACAAATATCTCTTCCTGAAGATAATTCATTACATGCTTTTCAAAGCTGCTTGTTAAAAACAGTTTGAACAACAAATTAAAATCCAGCCAAAAGCGAAACACTGTAGGGTATGCAGAACGCATAACAACTAAACCATATGCAAAAATAACAAGTACGTAAAATCATGCGGCAAGCATAGATTACGAAACACTTTCCAACACATCCGGAAAACTCTAACGAAATTTCACCGTTAAATAAGGTAAAAGAAGATGCGTATGTATACAGTATAGGAAACATATAACACATTTAAAAGTCCAGTTTTAGCAACATACTCAAAAACGTAGTCGAATTATTTTGTGCAGCCCTGTATATGATCTATATATTTGGATATATATACTACAAAGCATGCTAAAATTTAGTTCATTTAGAAAATTCACGTTTAGCAATTTTCGCCAATTGATGGAAATGCACTCGAAACCTTTTGTACACAATCCTGAATATTATCTAAATACTTTTGTACACACCCCATATTCATCTAAAATTTAGTTCACTTAACAAACGCATACAGCAAATTAAAACAAACTTCCAGCAAATTACCAACCATAAATGGCAATGTAACTTGTTCTGTGCGTAGCCCTGTATATGAATTTACTTATTTCCTACAAACTTCTATACTATAAGTCTACAAACTATAGTTCAGAAGGAAAATGCGTAACACAATTAAAAACTACACTGAGCAGTTCACTCCCATAGTCTGTAATACTTACAGAATTCCCTTGTATATATTTTCTCTTGATCTTGCATACATTAATATAGTATCTCATTCATAAATAAGAACTCGATTATTTTAATTGAAACTTTCAAATATATATGCAGTTTAAATATCTCAACTTGTTTAAAATCAGTTCAAAAGTGTACGAAAGCGTCCGTGTGATAATAATAGCTATTTAATTAATGGTTTATTAATTAAAATGGTCAAATCAATAAAAGAATGATGCCACAATAAAATGTAATATACTTTGTAGAGTTTATAATAGTGATATATTTTTAAATATTTAATGCTTTAAAAAACAGTTTTAGTAAATAAAAAATATTAAAAAGATGTTATCAAAAGTTAGTCAAATAAAGAAACCATAAGGATTCGGTAAGATAGAGACATTAGCATTTATAAATGTTAGTAAAAAATAGCTTGAAATTATTAATGTGAAAATAATTTATGCTTAATTCATTATCAAAAGCACGTGGAAGAAGGCTCATCGATCATGATCAAGGTGGTCCGGGGAGGGGTAGAAAAAGTAAAAGAATTCGTAGAAGGTACGCTATGATTGCAAGCAATAAGCCAATAGGTGAGCTATTCTTTCCGCAACCCTCTTGATTCTTGTTAGTTCTATTACCTCATTTATTCAAAGTTTTAAAAAAAGTTGAAACAAGCGCAGAAAGATAGATTTCGCGCTGAAATTTTTGGCTTGTTGCTTTAATATATAAGGATTAAATAGTCATACATTCAATAGTATGAATCTCAAACGTTTTAAAAATTATTATTTAAAATATATTATAAAATATATACGAAGAGTTTTCTAATTATATTTCCAATTAAGCGTTTAATTTAAGAAAAATAACGATAGGAATCTAAATTGATCATATATTATAGCTATAGTAAGGAATTTTTTTAAAGGGAAATTATGTATAGTAAAATCAGGCAATAATGTTAAACATCTGTCAAATAATGGAGCTAAGCTGAAATATTGCTAAAACTAAAATTGGCAACCACAAATATTATCATGGATTTTTTTCTTCTCTAGTTTAAAAAAGAAAAACAAGTTTTTTAGATATATAAATGAATATATGCGTTTTCTGTTAACAACAACGTCAATTTTATTTGTGAATGCTTTCCTAAAATATATCAGATCTCCTATATGACAAAGAAATAGTAAATCCACTTTCAAAATTCACTATTAAAAAATAATACGCAAAATGAAGTAATTTTCAGACACATTTTATCCCATGCATACAAACGTCTATAAATTAATAGTAAAGTAATCAGTATTTTTACATGCAGATTCAAACGCTAGTGAACATGACATTACATTGAAGAAATCATATCAAGATATTTTCTTTAAATCAAAATACATACAAAATTATCAAAATACATATTTTTCTATGAATGAAGTCATGTTTGCCACCGGTAGTGCATCATGTAAGGCACTATTTTTTAAATATATGAATTTTTTTGTTATCTAATACAATTTATCTGGTCTATATACGTAAGTTTTTCTCGTGGATGCATGCTTCTAATAGAAGGATTGTTCAGAAGCGATTTTTTTTTTTGATATAGCGATATGTATACATTTCGTAACTTTTCAATTAATAATGAATACTGTTGTCCTGACTGTCTAATTTTTGAATCTGCATAAAAAGAGAATAATTCAGAAATTAAAATAAAATACCAATATGCAACGCTGATGTCCTAATGCTTTTTTTACGAATTATTATCCTTTAAAATAAAAATAATTTTTTTTTTCAAAATAAATAAAATTGCTGCATTTTTCCCCTTTTAAAGGTTATGAAAGTTAATTTGAGATAAAATACACTTAAAAAGTTTTTAATACATAATTTCAATAAGTCTCCTTACACACACACACACACACACACATATATATATACATATATATATATTTCTATATTCAATTATAAATCTTAGAGCATTCATATTAAACGTTTCAAGAAAAATAGTTTTCATTATATACATTAAAACTTATTTTACTTGAAAAATGATTTCAATAAGTGTTTAAAGAAAAATACAAATATCATTTACATCGTTTAAAATTACAAAAAAAGTCAGACACGAGACTAAAGTAAAAAAATAAGACTGCAGTAATTTTTTTAATGCAAATATCCTTTTGGAACTATCTAAGAATTAAAATTTTGAGAAAAAAAGTAAAGCTTTTAAGAAATTACTCACATTGCTTTAAGTTATTTTCCCCTTTTGAATTGTTTAAAATTGCTAATTTTATTTTGAAATTAAATGCATTGTTATGCATTTAAAAATAAAATAAAATAAAGGTTTTATCATGCAAGAAGTCACATAGGAATATTTCTTTTTACATTTATATGAAGTTTTAATACAGATAAAAAGCAAAAGATCAAAACGATTAATTTCATAACACATTAATAAAAAAAGATGCACTTATCTTAAAAGCTTTTTATTCATATGTTAAATGCAGGAAATTTTATAGCTTAAAAAGGAAAAAAAATACCCTTGTCTTAAAGAATTTTCTTTAAAAAAAAATGATGAGATTACTTATGTTGTTTAGTAGCATTATAAAATTGGACAATAATATATACTGTTAATTTGTAATTTAGAGATATGCGTAAATAATCGAAAGGTAAACATGAATGTAAATAAACAAACTGATAGGTAGAAAGGTACATAAATTAGAAGATAAAATTATAGATAGGAAGATGGGTTTTTACATAATAGTTATAGGGAAAGGTGTGTAGTGTATATTATGGTGATA
Source organism: Maratus michaelseni (assembly GCA_963931845.1). NCBI lineage: Eukaryota > Metazoa > Arthropoda > Arachnida > Araneae > Salticidae > Maratus > Maratus michaelseni. Next base: position 124,214,054 of record OZ007596.1, on the reverse strand, counting down.
CAGGGTGTCCACTCTCAACAGTGTCCAATGGATAATTCCGAAACCGTTAGTCATAGATGTATAGTTCCAATTACAAAAATGTTTTAAATGAGGTAAAGAAGTACTTTAAAAGTGATTTGGTTCAATAAAATCATTTCTTAGAAATTTACGAAACTTTATTCTTTATACGGTTGCCCGGTCCTATAAGGGATATTTAGTAAAAATTTCCTATTACACTAAAAAGTAAGACAAAAAACGTTCCATACTTCTACTATTAAAACTAACCGAGTAATAATCTTTTAAAGTTAATGCATCCTTTTTGACGCAAAATTGGGGTCACTCTCAAATATACTAGAATTATAAATAATCGTCAGATATAAAAATATAACAGCTGAGAGTAAAATTACCATTACGATATAAATTTAAAATCTATTTTTAATTCTAACATATTAAAGCAACACTGTCGTAATACTTGTACGGTGTGACTGCTTCCAGTTAAAGTGCAGAGACAAGCGAAATAAATTCTACGAATACGAGTATTTTCAAAGTAAGTAGCGTTTTGATATAACAAAGAAACAAGTATAATTTTCTTAACAATGTTATTTTTATATTTAAGCCTGTACCTCAATCTATTTTTCTACATAATTTCCGCCAATATGAAGGCACTTGTCCTATCGTACAACCAGTTTATGAAACCCCTCTTCATAGAAGACTTGATTTAATACACGTAGCAACATGGTCGTTTTGATCTCACCATCGTCGTTGTGGATAAGACCACCGAGATGCTTCTTCAAATGCGGGAATATGTGTGTTCGTAAACTTTCTATACCAAATCTTCAGTAATGACCACTGAGCTCCACAATAGAATGGAGGGCTAACTTCCTATTCTTATACATTGTACCCAGCGGTCCGCCCATGAATACAATGCCAAAGATTTTCCTCCGAAAATCTTTGGCAAAACACAGATTTTCTCCCATAGAATAGTATAGGATAGATATTTTCAAATTAGATTATCTTTTAAAAATATGACGAAGTTGCTTACAATTTTCACTGATAAACATTTTTTATTGTAAAAACTACAAGTTTTATTTAAATTCATCGCCAATATTTAATTTTATATTTGATAAAATGGAAATTTTATAGAAGCTCAATAAAAAAAAGGAAAAATATGTTAAGTATTGCTCATAAAAATATGTAAAAGCTGTAGAAATAATTAAAAGTGACAAAAAGTATGCGGAAAAGTTTAAAAAATTGCCTGTAATATTAAGAAAAGGGCAGGATTCATTACTCGCGCGCACTGAAAGTGTGATGCGATTGCGGCAGAAAGAGGATCGGTGAGTTAGCTCTCCGTATTATTATAAAGCTCAGTGGTAATGACTGAAGCTCGCCCACTTCTTGCCTCTTCATTAACGTTCGTGCGGCCATCTTTATAAGATCTAACCCGTACCATTCGACCGCTCATAATGTGTTGTTCGTAAACTTTACTAATCTAACGATGAACTTCAGCCGCTTTCACATCTTCAGCTCTAAGAAAACGAATCACCGACCGTATTTCATAAGCTGCGGTATTCACAATCGGCAGGATTCTCAATCAGCGAAGCCATTTTAAAAACTCAAAAACAAACGTTAACTCGGTCGAATGTTTCCGTAATGGCGCCTGTGTCTTGTCAACAGATGTAGGTAAACAGTGCGCACGCGCGGAATACCGACCGCAGCAAAACGATTCTTACATTAAAAATAACCCTCGTACTTTAAGCACTGTTTGTACGATCCCTCGAAGCATGGCCCAACTCAGTTGTGTTCAGATGCAAAAAATTGGTATAAGTCATACATATTAAAGTTGAATAACTTGGTCAGTTTCAGTGTTAGATGAATGGGACTTTTTTATCTTACTTATTACTAAAATAAAAAATTCTTACTAAATATCACTTACAGAACTGGAGGACCGTATAAAAAATTTTAATTCGTAACTTTTTAAGAAATGTTTTTTTTACCTAAATCGGTTTAAAAATACTTCTTTACCTCATTTAAAACATTTTTGCAACTGGAACTAAATATCTATGACTAACGGTTTAGGAATTAGCCATTGGATACCGTTCAGATTGGACACCCTGTATATATATATATATATATATATATATATATATTAGATACAGAATAAGTCAGAGCCCGAGATAAAAAGAATAAACAATTTACTCGTTGATGCAAAAATATATGTATAGTGATACATCGGCTAACGAATATGATTCCTTCCGGAATTACAATTGCCATGCATAATGTACATTACGAAACTGATTTTTCGTCCAATTAAGATGTAACTGCTCTGTATTATATTAGCGGACGTACAAAAGAAAAATTTTCCAAATCCAGGTACGTTAGCTGAATTAGAAAAACAGAGAAAACAGTGATCGTTATACGAAACATTCGTTAGTTGTGGTATACCTAATATCTATTTCTCTTTATATATATACATATTTGAAAAATACATTTAAAATAAAGATTCAATGTATCGGAGAATTAAAAAAAAAACTCATATTTCCAAAATTAATTTTTTTTATCGAAAATAAAAAGCTTTATTTAGACATATTTCAAAATTGATAACAAAAATAATATGAATATAATTTTTTAAACTTTCAAACTTCGGATTTTTTAAACCTCATATTTCGAAGATTAAAATTTTCTATCAAAAAAAAAAAAAAAACCTTTACTTAGAAATATTTCAAAAGGGATACCAAAAATAATATTAATTTGACCTTCCAACCAAATGTTGTAGCTCTGCTTGCAACTGTCTCTTCGGAACACAGCTGACTGATACACATACACAAACTTTTTTCCTTATTATTATAGAAGAAGAAGATACACATTTTTTAATCAGCATTTTAAAAATTCGATCTCTGGTTTAGCATTTTTATAGTCGTCTTATAAATGATTTTAAAATTAAGTTTATGCATTTTAACGGAAGCAAAACATATATTAAGATAATTTTTAAACACATTTTTTTTTTATGTCATTTAAGAGAAGACGAAGGTTTAATAATTTTCTAACGTATTTCTTTTTCGGTAGAATGAAAAACTGTTTTGTTTAAGGGAAAAACGGTGGCGCTTTTCATTGTTACTGTAACAAGATTTTTGCTTTTGTAAATATATATAGTTTCACATATTTGATGCACAAACGCTTATAATATAATAATACACACACGCTAATAATTTGTTTACTAGCAATCAATATATATAATCAGTAATAATATCAGTAATACTATAAATCAAAATACTATAATATTTTTCTTAACTAGCGCTTTTCATATAAAACATTTGTAACTCTAAACAAATAACATTCGAAGCTATTCACCTTAACAGGTTTTATAGCAGCATTTGTAATCTTCTTCACCGATTAGTTTAAAACGACCGTAGCTAAGATGTATCTCATCATACAAGATTAGCTTCAAGATTAATGACGTATAATAGCTTAGTAAATAGGGATAATACACCCCCTTTATTAAATAACGCTCTAAGGGTATTTGGGGATATCAATGAATAGTTTATCTTAGTATGCATTATGTCTTATTTCCGTTTAACTATGTCTTTAAACGCTTAAAATTTACCGTGCATATGTATTCAAACGGCTACGTGTGCCATAATCCATCGTATATAATGTAGGAAATATAATGTGTTAGCATGTTTGAGCGTAATTATTGCAATGTAGTTTCTACATATTAAATTAATTATTTTTAATTTTAATAACATATTCTTTAAAATGCTTGTTTTAGAAATATGTGTGTAATGAATGTGTGTAAAGAAGCAAACGTTTCTTGGAAGTAAATAATTAAAATATATGTATTATAAGTAATGGTAAAATAAATCTAAAATAAATCGATATACATTTTTTTTTCTATATTTAAGACAAATTTGAAGTGGAAACGTTTATGTTATACGAGTATGCCTATTGACCTAATCACTATACTAAAATTTTACGTATGCCAGGGATATCTTACAACATTATTTTTGATGAAAATCCACACTAGATTTATGCTTGATTAAAAATAAGAACTGACAGTCTATTAATATTTTCAAAAAATATAAAATTTAGTTAAAGTAACTAGAGGATCCAAACTAGGCTTGCAGGGTTACACAATATAGGTAAAAACCCTTTTCTTAATGAAAACTAAAAAAAAAATTACATTTAATATATTTTTTGATTGACCGATAATAACATCAAAATGCGTTTTTGTATCAAAAATATCGATTATACGTTCAAAAAAAGATTTAAAATTTGTTAAAATTGATACTAAGATTCTCTTAACTTCAGTTTATTTAACCGCGTAATTCAATTGGTCGGTGAGTCTGTTAATTTCATTTTTTTTATTATTTTATTTATTATATTTTATTATTTTAATTATTTTCTTTTACTATTTCATTTATTTCATTTTATTATTTTATTTATTTTATATTATTATTTTATTTATTTTATTTTATTATTTTATTTATTTTATTATATTATTTTATTTATTGATTGATGAATTTTTAAGTTCGTTTTGCAATACTAAGTGGAATCAAATGCTGAACTGTTTGTATTTTGTTTAAAGTTAAAACGAGTTCATCTTTCGTAATCGGGATGCGTTATATAGAGATAGATTAAATAAATATAATGCTTGAAAATTGATTTAGAGACCGTGAAAAATCAGCAAATTATGTTACAGCTTTCAAACAAATTGAATAATATAAAAAAAAAAAACGATTCGACAGTGTAAAAATTTAAATTGTGCGATGTTTAGCAGTTAAATAACTGTAGAAGAAAACTTTATTGTTCAGCTGTTGTCATCGTTAGTATGATATCAGCTTTACTCACGTACATGTTTTTGATTTATAATATTTATATGTAGTTACTTATAAATACACACACCAGAATTTTATTCCCCGCCTGTTACCTTTGAACGTCTCATTATCATGTAGGTGTCAAGGCTATTTCTTTTATGCTTTCCACTTAATCGCTTCACTTAGCCTTCGATTATATCCGATTATTTCTGGACATCAGTGTATTTTTTAGACTTATATAGCGTAATCTAATTAACGGAAAGATGACTATCATGCATTATCATGCATTTGAAGAAATAAAAAACTCTTTTAGGTAGCTTTCAATACAAAAAAGTATAAAGCTACCTATTGCAGCCGTTCGGAGGAAAGCAGTTCCGGAAAATTTCGATATATTTTCACCGATCATGACCCCCAGACCCCAAAACCACCCTCCGTTCAAATGTTGATTTATATATATATTATATATATATCCATATATATCTCCATATATATATATATCTGACCTATGTCATACGATAACGCTCGTATTTATAAATCAATTTTGATGAAACTAATTGTGTGTATTAAGCTCACCAATGTCTCGACCGAGTTCGTTGGCCAGCTTGGTCCGCCATTTTGTTTCAAGATGGCGGCCATTTAAAAATTTAAAACTAAAATAAATATACAAAAAAGTTAAAAATTTAAAGTTATTTTTTAATTAAGTGTTAGGCCTTGATACGAGGATTCCAGAGCATTTTTTGGTTTATCTCTATCTTAAAAAATGGCTGAGATAGAGCAGTTTGAAATTCTAGGGTGGCTGACATTTTGAAACAAGACAGCACATTACAAAAATTTTCATTGTTGTAATCATTTCCCAATCATACGCATAAAACTATATATTCATATCCGTTAGCGCCAAATTCTCGCTAAACCTGGCGACATTTGGTGAAATATCGCCAAATTTGGCGACCAAAATAAGTCTTCCTAAATGAAGCCAATTTGGCTATTGCTCAATAATTTGGCGAATTTCTTATTCAGATTCAGTATTAACGAATCCTTTGTAAACGTTTTCTTTGCATTTTAACTTGCTGTTTTCGTGTAACATTAGCTAAAATTTTAAAACGAAGATATAAGAAAGCTACCTTTTCCTCCCGGTACAGGCCGGAAGGACTTTTTTAATCATAAATAGTACCAAAAGTCAGAAAATGGAAAATTTGGCAATACGAGTGTCTGAAACTGTTACATATTTCGATAAAACATTGTAAAATGCGTATAAATATTTTTAAGCCCGTGTGACACTAAAGACAAAATTTCAACTTTAAAAAACATTCCAGATGTTCAGCAGCTAAACGAATGACGGGTGACTTATGTCTGCATGGTTCCTCATTGCCTTCATTTGTATTATTTCATAAGTTATTTAAAAATTAAAATAAGGAAATTGCCATTTGAATATTTAGACTACTTTATAACAGGTTTGATATCCAATGACAGCTGGACATTTTGAGCTATAATTGAGTCACTGAAGGGGACTAAATGATGTTTAATTAACAATTATACACTTAGATACTGGGGGTTTCACTACTCAGTGTACCAGATTTTCTCCCTAGCATTGTTCTATGGGTTGTTCTAAAAATATTTTATGTGCATTTAATAAAAACACCTATCTTTTTCAATCCCCGTGGTTATCAAAATTCCCTTTGTATTCCAAAATTTTTATTACATTGAATCACAGACTTCAGCAACCAACATCACTAAATTTAATAGAAATTTAATGAAACAATGAGGACGATCATACTTTTCATTTAAAATAATAATGCATGGAATTTCAAATAATAATAATTATAATAATAATTTCTGAAATAAACTTATATGCCAGTCAGAAACGCTATGCTAAAAATTAATACTAAATGTAGTAAAGTGCATTATCACTTCCATTGCACATATCTTCGATTCTAAATACATATCAGATCTTCGTCGTTTTGTTGCATATGTTTTAAAATTTAAATGATGCAAAAATACTAACTTTAAAATTAAACAAACGTTTATAAATACTTAACTAACGTCAATGAAAGACAAAGGCTTAAATAAATAATAAATAGGCTTAATAAATAGGCTTAATAAATAGGCTTTAATATTTAGGCTTAAATAAACCTCAGAAACTATATCTAGAAAGAAAATAAAATTTATGCTTTCATTAAATTAAATTAATTAGTTAAACTTACAATAAATTCATAAATGAAATATTCGTTGAAAGCGTTGCAACAAAAATTAATTTTCGAAATATTACTAACATAGGACTTCGTGAGTTGAAAACCAATATTTTTACTTTCTTCTATCTATAATAGAAGAAAGTGTTGTAATCGAAATTTTTTTCGACTTCCGGTTTTCGACGGATTTACATGTTTTAGGGGTCAGAGATTCCGAAAAACACGGTTTTACAAAATGTCTGTCTGTCCGTCTGTCCGTCCGTCCGTCTGTCCGTCTGTGTGTCTTCATTGTATCATCGAAAAGTGTATGAAGTTATGTTTCAAATTGAACCTAATTTTTTTTCTATGCTTTTGGCTATGGCAAGCAGGTTCTATCAGAATTTGAGGATATTTCGACAAAAGGGGGCGTTGTGATCGATATTTTTGTTCCATTTTCACTATTGTACCATCTAAAAGTGTATGAAGTTATGCTTCAAATTGAACCCAATTTTTTTTCTATGTTTTGGGCTATGGCAAGCAGATTCTATCAGAATTTGGGGATATTTCGACGAAAGGGGGCGCTGTGATCGATATTTTTGTTCCATTTTCACTATTGTACCATCGAAAAGTATATGAAGTTATGCAGATAATTGAATCAATTTTTTTTTCTATGTTTTTGACCATAGCTTGCAGGTCCTGGTTGAATTCGGGGATATTTCGACGAAAGGGGGCGCTGCCATCGCGATTTTTATTCGATTTTTACTATTGTATCATCGAAAAGTGTATGATGTTATGCAGATAATTAAACCAAAAATTTTTAATATGTTTTTGGCTGTAGCCAGCAGGTTCTACTAGAATGTGGGGATATTCCGCCGGGAAGGGGGCGCTGCGATAGCCATTTAAAGATTTCAAATTCAAAAAGATGTATAAAAATTAGAAATCCTAAAAGTTTTTTCCGTTAAATGTTCGGCCTTGATCCGGAGAATCCGGAGCAGCTTTTGTTTTGTCTCTATATTAAAAAATGGCGGAGATATAGCGGTTTGAAATTTTAGGGTGGTTGACATTTTCAAACAAGACAGCAGAATTCATCCATAAACGGGTTTAATTTATGAGTTTTAGTTAACAGGGTTTCAGCAAATTTTCTTTCATTGTTGTAACCATTGTTCCTTTTCTTAAATGCTTAACACTATATATTTATATTCGCCAACGTCAAATTCTTGCCAAGCTTGGCGGTAATTGACGAAATATCGCCAAATTTGGCGACAAAAATAGGTTGCCACAAATGAAGCCAACTTGGCTATAGAAGACTAATTTGGCGATATTCTCATTCAAATTCAATGTTGACGAGAACTGGGAATGAATCTTCTTTAATTGGGTTCCACGCATTTTAGCTTCGTGTTTTCCAGTAAAATTAGCTAAAACCGTAAAACCAAGGAATAGGAAGGCTATCTGTTCCGGTCGGTACAGGCCAAAAGAACTTTTCGTATTTAGTATACATCAGTTGATTGCATCCCGGTAACCCGACGATTCGCAAGCAGCTGACGTACAACAGAATGACGAAAAATATTGATTTTATTGGCGATATGAGGACGAAATTAGAAGTATTAACATGATTGAGATAGAAGAAAGTTTTGGGATTGGCACATCCGACTAGTTTTTTTCCGATGAAATGATGTTTAACATAGCGACGTGAATCGGCAGTCGCTATACATTGCCATACATTGCCAATCATTGACATATTATCATTGACAGTTTGTATCAGTTAAGTTCATTCCTATATTCAAGTATGGATTTGCCAAAGGAGGATACATTGATAAAGACGAAACTACATCACCCCTACAGAATATACTGTTTTAAATTTCTAGCAAGAAATCAGAGTTGTTTCGAATGCATCGTCGAGTCAACTGAAGAAGCCTTTGTTCGTCGTGCGCACTGTCAGAAATATTTTTTATTTTACTCTCTTCTTTGGAATGAACAATGTGCCAAAAATGGACTTATGATCAATGCATGTCAGTGTAAGAACCATAAATAAATTTAAATCTTATTTATTTCTTTGACAGCAACTGGTTTTCAATGAACGAAATTTTAAACTTTGATCCGGCCCCCTGTCATTATCAAAACTCAATAGCCGATATGCGAGGTAGCAAATTACTTATCTCGATGAGACGAATCGAATGAGCTATAAAAATCGAAATTCGCCGAAACAGACTGTAGTACCTTTAATTGTTAAATCTTTCTCTACTGATAAAAGAAATTTTCATCCTGTGAGACTCTCTGTCTGTCGGCGATGGCTAGGAAAATCTAGCGCACCTAGAAGTTTGAAAAATTTTGTGAGGATAGTCCAAACCCTCTAGTGGTGCACCTGAGAATCAGAATTTTACTATTTTGAAAATTAGCCTAGATATTATATAAAAACACATCGCTTCTAAAATGCCCTCTTTTTTTAAATGGTGTAAAAGAAATGTCAAAACCGCAAGATGAGGTCTGTGTTGTAAAGATGAAGAAAGATTTTTGGTGTACATGAAACAGGTCGATTTACCAGAATTACATTTAACAACGCATTTTCCAAACACATCGAAATAAGAAACACTATTGGGTCTATTGGTACGAAAATTTACAGATCTAGATTAACAAAAAAATCGATTCCGAAAAACCAAAATTAAAGTAATTACGGCGGTAACTTCTCTAGATATTAAGTAAAAGATAATTAACTTTACTTTAGAAATTAAAATGATTATTTTTATTTTGAAGGCTATCATTTTCACACTCAAAGTGAAACAAATCACAAATAAAATGCAGACATACAGACCCGTAAGGCATAGTAACGTCACGGCGATGTCACTGTGAACTCACACTGTGACTTTGTGACCGTCGATGTGACGTAACGGTACGTCGATGTTGAGTCACGGTGACCTAAATGTGAAGTCGTTACGGCTGTTTTAGAGCTCTTTTGTGACGAAACATTGCGACCACTTTGTGAAGTCACGGTGTGACAAATTTGTGAAGAGTGTGTCATTTGTGACAATTTTGAAATTAACTTTGTGACGAATCTGTGAAGAAAGCGACAATGTTTTGAATTCACATTATGATCAATTTGTGAAATATTTGTCATTTGTGGTGATTTTGACTATAACATTGTGATGAACCTGTGATGACAGTGACAATATTGTGAAGTCAAAATGCGACGATTTGTGACGCCAGAAGATTTGATCTGTGCTCAAAAGAAAAATAAAAAGAGTCAGTTTGGGCTCAACTATAGCACATGCAAATATCAGTACTCACACGGGATTATTCCCAGTGCTAAACAGACGTTCAGTTCGTCTCGCAATAGACGGGACGATGTTTTAATTTCAAAGTTTCTATGTGGTATGCTGTTAACCCCTGCGATTTTGGCTCGTTTCAATCTGTTAGCGGACGGCAGTTGCCGCACCTGTGGAGTGTAGCGGACTCCTTGGAGCATATTTTATTCTGGTGTACTAAATATCAGTCCCAGCGTCGTTGTTGTTGGAATAATGATACTCTGAATAGTGTGTCCTTTCGTTCGATGGTGTATTTTAACAATTTCTGTTCTTCTAAAGACTTTCGTGCAGCTACTCTGCACATTTTCCATAGTATTGATCGCTTTTAAATGGTTATTTTGTTCTTTGTAATGTTTGGCTCTTGATTTTGGATAATTAGGGACAACAGCCAAGTAGCTATAGGTCGCATGCCCCCCCCCCCCTTTCAAAGTTCAAAGTTCAAAGATCTGTGGCAAACCGCGAAAGGGGAAGTTGGGCGAAAATACACTTAATTTTGTTTTTATCTTATATTTCCTTCTTCTATGGCGATACTAAATAAAAATACTTTAACCTCCCCCCTCCCCTCCTCATACCCGCAAGTAGAACAAATAATTTGTTCAAGAAAACCCCGATGAAAATGTTTCTTTAACTACCACTCCCATTGTCAAATAAGCTTTTGTTTCTTTTTCATAAAATTATTTTTATAAAATAAATACTTATTGGTGGATTATTTTGATGTTTTAGAAATTTTAATTCTCTGCCTCTTTTAAGAAAGGATGCATAATTTTCCAATAAAAAAATCAAAGATTTTTAATAATTTTACACAGACTCTAACAGCACCATTCCAAGTTTTATTACTTGTTTTGTATCTTTCTATATTCAAGAGATAACAGACATCGTGTCTGCTATGCTTGCCGAAAAAAACAAACAAAAAAAAAACACGTTAATTTTTTTTACTGCAATCAAATTAATGCGAAATAATAAATATCTTCGGTTATAAGAATCGGATAATCTTAATTTTTACAAACTTGTAATGTGGAAACAAAGAGGATTCGAACGGTGTTAATTTTAAAATTGCAGCTTAATTAGAATTGTTAATTTGAGTCACCTAAAAAATCTTTTAGTACCTCTTTCTTTACGGTTTCATTATCCAGACACCTGTGGCGAGATTTTGCAAGCCATCGCAGACAGACAGACAAACAAACACACACACACGCACACACAGAGAGAAACTTTCTTTTATTAATATAGATATGACGTCATACATATACACTATATTGCCAAAGGTGACTGGTCATTTGCGATTTTACACGTTTTGTTAACTATCTAGAAAAATACATGCGGAATTAACTTGAGACTGCAGATGTGTAAACAGTATAGTATAGGTTATATATTTCCGTGAATATGTTTTCACGAAACCCCATAGGGGACTGTCAACAAATTGAAAAAAACGAATATCTTTTGGATAACCCTGTAAAAACTAATGTAGCAAAGGCGTTCAAACTCGAGATTATTAATAAGTAGCTTATTTTAATATACTACGTTCATTTCTATGAGGATAGCATGAGTACTCGTAGAGAAATTAAGGTTTTTATAAAAACAGACTCAAATTTCGCCTAATTTTTTGCTTATAATTTGCAGAGTTCTTAATATAAAAACAAGTTATTTTCAGAAACTATGACAAATGATATTGTACATCACACTGTGCAATCAGAATTAAAAAATAATAATAATTGGATGAAAAATGAGCAGGTTTACTAAAAAATGTTTCACTACGCATGCGCGAATGCAATCAAAATATAATATACATAATGTATTAGCTAAGTATATAGAGCAACTTTTGTGAAAGTCTCAAAGTCATAGCTTGAAAATTCTGAAAACTATCATCGATAGAATAATCGAAATCCGTTGTTCCCAACAGCAAGCAAAAAGATGAGGGGTTGTATCCAAATATAGTAGTACGTGTAATATTGAGTACGCTATCTTGGCACTAATTAACAGATATTTGATACAACCCCTCAACTTTTTGCTTCTTTTTGGGAACAACGGATTTCGAGCTTATTCTATCGACGATCATTTTCAGAATTTTCAAGCTATGATTTTGAGACTTTCACAAAAGTTGCTCTATATACTTAGCTAATACATTATGCACATTATATTTTGATTGCTTTCGCGCATGCGCAGTGAAATATTTTTTAGTAAACTTGCTGATTATTCATCCAATTTTTATTATTTTCTAATTATGAGTGCAGAAAATTATGTACAATGTTGTTTGTCATATTTTCTGAAAAGAACTATTTTTTATATTAAGAACTCTGCAAATTATAAGCAACAAACTAGGCGAAATTTGGGACTGTTTTTATAAAAACCTTAATTTCTCTACGAGTATACATGCTATACTCATAAAAATGAACACAGTATATTACATTAAGCCACTTATTAATAATCTCGAGTTTGAACGCCTTTGCTACATTAGTTTTTACAGTGTTTTCCAAAAGATATTCGTTATTTTTCAATTTGTTGACAGTCTCCTATGGGGTTTTGTAAAAAAATCTTCGCGCAAATATATAACGCATACTATATTGTTTACACACAAGCAGTTTCAGGTTAATTCCTCATGTATTTTTCTAGATAGTTAACAAAAAGTCTAAAATCGCAAGTTACCGGTCACCTTTGGCAATATAGTGTATATATTAGGGCGTATCGAAAAAATCCAAATTTCTTAGATCTTTTTGCGGTAGTGCGGAAAAGTTGTGAACTCCCTTCACTAAAAAGTGTGCAGAATCTTAAAACTGTGGGTTGATATTTTCTGTCGCCTCAGTGGGCCGAAAATTCCAAAAATTGGACTAAAAATGATTAAAATACAAACATTAACAAATAATCACAGATTTCGCTCATTGGTTTGGGGTAGTACTTACAAGTTACTATTTTGTAACAACAACAACCATAGAAAGTAGTAGAATTATAGATTAATATCATCTGTCGCCTCATCGGCATCTAATTTTGAAAATTTTGACGTATTTTGATAGTTTTCTGCATAATTGTTTACTGCTTGCACGATACACAATCGAGACAGACTGGGTTGGCGGTTTGACAAAACAGTGAAGACAAGGTGAGCACCAAACACGTGTCTTACACAGCGTCTCTTCAGAAGCCCTCAAGGAGTGTTCAAATGCGTTTAAAACTAGGCAACACAGTTTTTGTCAGTGAAAGGTATGGTGTTTCCAACAGAGCCACGGCTGCTATTGCATCGAGTGTTATGCAAGATTTGGGTTTAATATCAGAATCAGATACCAGCCTCGTCACAGACAAAAATAAAATATGGAGGGAAAAATCGAGAACTTACAAAAAATTGGTCTCAAAATCAAATGAATATCGTTCCACTCTATCTGGCCTTTATTTTGATGGACGACAGATACACTCGAGGACAAGCAGTTTCAAAGAACAATTGTAGAATCACATTGCTGTATTGTATCGGAGCCTGGTTCTACGTACATGGGACATGCTACATCTGAAAGCGGATCTAGTCTTGATATATCTAATAGCATTTACGAATACGTAACAAGAGCTTTATTGGATGATTTTAGTAACCTTATTGTTTTCGGCTGTGACGGCATTGTAATGAACACAGGAGTGTCTAATGGCGTAATTCGCAGGCTTGAATTAAAACTTCAGAGGCCAGTCCAATGGATTATCTGTTTACTTCATTTCAATGAGTTGCCATTACGACACCTGTTTGAGTCCATAAACAGCAAGTCATCTGGCCCCACATCTTACACTGGAGGCATTGGACGAAACCTGAAAGGATGCGAAAAGCTTTCAATTGTTGCTTTTAATAGTATTGAAGGCAAGTTGCCAGACATTGATCCTACCTCCCTCAGTTCAGATCAGATATACTTATTAGGCATTTGTACTGTTATTAGTTCTGGTGTTTGTTGTTCAGATCTAGCTATCCGGGAACCGGAACGTTGAATTTCTCCCGCTGGCTGACAAATTCCAATCGAATACTGAGGTTATATATCATAAATCAGACCCATCAAATGAGGTGCTAACTTTGGTTGTATTCATTCTAAGAGTCTACGCACCCTCATGGTTCCGAATTAAGATTCGTCATTCTATAAAGGATGGTGCTAGACACCTGTGGCATTTCATCAGCTTGTAAGGTATTGACTACTCTCGTCACGTGAGTAGGCAATGTGTGAATGAGATCGTTTTGTCCATTAACCGACTATGTGCGTACAAGTTATAAAGGCTCTCTATCTGTCTTTAACTTTCGATGGACAGCTGAATCCCTGAAATTGTGAGTCGCCGTGTAATTTCAATTATGCAAATTTTCTTGAGCTGGTCGATCGACACTGAAGTATATAAGCAGCGAATTTTGACTTGAGTTCAGAGCTCAGGGGAGTTAGAGTAGAATTGGCCTGGGAAGTATAATATTGCGACTTAGATTGAGATTTCGATTTAGCCTTGAGAACTCGCATCGAGTCTCAGGATTAAGAATTGGCCTTAGTATTTTTATACGGGAGTTTTATGCTATTGTAGATTGATTTTCAAGACTGTATCAGCGTTCAGTAAAAGCTGGAGGATAAGAGTATTGGATCGTGATTATATATTTAAAGGGTTAAGGTTCAATGATATTGTTTCAGTTTTGTTAAAGCTACAAGTTGTTAGCAAGAACTCTTTATTTAAACTTTTAGGAAAATTTCGTGGAGCTCGCCCAACCCCCCTGCTAATTGTGTTAATAAACCAGTTTTTGGTTTTAAAACAGTTGTACTTATTTCCTCGTGCTCTACCACACCAGCGGACATTTTAGTATGGCCGCTACAAATGGCGGCCAACTTCACGGGTTAGACGATGGCCCACATCCACGAGAGATAGTCCCCAGAGTATATTTTGTCGGAAACTCGGATGTTAAGCAATTCTTAACCGACCTAAATGATTACATGATATTTAACAATATACCGGAGAAAAATAAATATTTAGTCTTAAAGTGCTCCCTCAGAGATGAAGCCCTGCTTTGGCTCGAAAACATTGGAAGATTTTTAGTCACGGATGATTCGATAAGATTCGAACAAACGTGTGTAGAGTTAACAAAAGCTTTTTCAAATAAAAGTAATACAACTGAACTCAGGCGGGAATTCTACTGCAAAAGACAATCTGTTTTTGAAAAAGCATCAGCTTTCTTTTTGCGGAAATTAGAAGTTAAAAATAAATTGGCTCTGGATTTAAACCATACGGAGCTGATGGATATTCTGCTTCCTCTTTTTTCAGTATCAATCCAGGACTATATTGAACTGCGTGCCCCAGCGAATACAGCTGAACATTATCAACTCTTAATCAAATATGAAGCACGACATGAGGCGGGTCACCAAAGACTGAGAACCACGCAAGAATTCAATGAGGGGGGTAGGTTTAGGAATAATGGTTATAATGGTCGTAATGTTCGTGGTCCAGTTAATTATGGGGAGAGGCAGAATTTGCAAAGAGGTAATGGTGGATTCAGAAATTATGGTCAGAATTATAATAACGAGTCAGGAAGAAATGAGGGGGTGAATGGTCGAAATAGAAATGGTTTGGATAGGAGGAGTGATGTTAATCAGAGGCAGACTAGTTCGTCCAAGGTTAGACAGTTGATGGTTGAAGAAAAGGTCGTTCAGCGAAAAGAGAGACAGTCTTTTGGTGGTAAAAATCGTTAGCAGGGGTTAAACTGGTAGGTGGCTGTTGTGCGGAAGGTCAGCAGTCAAGGGTTAATTCTTCAAACCTTCTGTGATTGATTTAAACGCAATAGTAGTTAACCCAGTGGAATTACCTGAGTTGCTAATAGTTTTGAGTGGTATAGTGGTAAAAATTGTTCTGGATACGGGTGCGGACAAGAGTTTTATATCATTTGAGGTGTATAAGAAATATTTTTCATATAAAAGGTTGCAAAATGTTAATTTAGTGGTTCAGTCGGCGCAAGGAATACAATGTAGTATAAAAGGTTTGGTAGATTTGGAGGTTGAAATACGGTCGTTTAAAGCGCGGTGGCAATTTTTGGTATTAGATGGATTGAAGGCACATTGTATTATAGGAGTTGACTTTATGAAGGATAGAGGCATGAGCTTAGATTCCTTTACACGTACGTTAGAAGTAAATAATGATGAGAAAACTTGTTCAAACGAGTCCTCATCACTCTCAATTGATTTGTCGGAATCTGGGTTAACAAAGGGGGAGATAAGTAAATTCAATAAATTTTTAGAGGATTTTCGAGAAGTATTTTCAGATAAACCTGGACTAACACACGTTTCATGGCATGAAATTAATACCGGTTCACATGCACCAGTGGCAAGCAAACCATATCGTTATGATAATTGAGAAAATGCTCCGCGACGATATTATTATGCCTATCGAGTCTCCAAAAAACAATGGGAAAAGCATTGAAGATCCTGAGGCGTGGCGATTCGCGATAGATTACCGGAAATTAAATTCGATCACCCAATATCCGCAATATCCAATTCCTGTTATAGATGACATTTTAGCTAATATTCAAAGTACCAAATTCATGTCGACACTTGATTTAACGTCCGGTTACTTCCAAATAGGCATGAAGCCGGAAGATATACCTAAAACAGCGTTCATAACAAATAATGGGTCTTTTGCATTTAAGCGAATGAGTTTTGGATTATCGGGGCGCAAGCCACATTTCAGAAGGCGGTGGATACCATTTTGAAACCTCTTTTTGGTTTCGAAGTTCTGGTATATCTCGACGATATTATAATCATGTCTGAAACATTTGAGGAACATATAAATTTATTACATAAAGTTTTCACATTGCTTAGAAACGCGGGTCTCACAGTTAAATTAGAAAAGTCCAATTTTCTCCGAAAAGAATTGAAATATCTCGGCGTTCGAATAACACAAGAGGGAATACAAACCGACAACAAAAGACGGATGCGATTGCAACAATGGAACCTCCGAAGAATGCGAAACAAGTAGCAACATTTTTGGGTATGGTAGCGTGGTTCCAAAAGTTCATACCGCATTTTTCAGATATTTGCGAACCTCTATATGCTTTAAAGCGCAAAAGGGTGAAATTTGTTTGGTCGAAAGCGGCGCAAAGCGCTTTTGAACATTTAAAAAATGCTCTAATTTCTTCACCGGTTTTGGCTCATCCCGATTACTCTTCACAATTTGAATTATACTGTGACGCTAGCGCAGTCGGAATTGGTGTGATGTTAGCTCAGAAAGGTCGCCCCATAGCTTTTGCGTCCCGAATTTAAAATGCAGCGGAGCGTAAATATTCAATTACTGAACGCGAATGTCTTGCTGTAATTTGGGCTTTGAACAAATTTAGATGTTTCTTCTGTGATATCCCGGTCAAAGTTGTCACGGATCACTCTGCTTTAACAAAATTAATGCACGGTAAAGGTTTATCTTCGAGAATTGTGAGATGGTGTCTAAAGTTAGCTGAGTTTAATATTGAAATTGAGCATAGGGCAGGAAAGGAAAACGTAGTAGCAGATTCTTTATCGAGGAATCCCCAGGAGGGTGTTGAAATAGCTGAGGAGGTTAAGGTTTTGTGTTTTGTCGTCCTTGGTTTTGAAATCGAGAGAGCAACTTCTAGAGGAACAGAAAAAGGATGAGGAATTCGGTCAATTGTATAGATATTTAGTAGATGCTGACATGGTACAAAGCGCGGACGCGCATATGTTCCAAAATTGGTCCCGGAATTTCAAAATTATCGATGGTCTTCAAAAACTGTAAATTCTCGTGGTGAATTAAGAGTTTATATTCCAGCTTCTCTTCGTAAGGCCATCTTGCACGAATTCCATGACAATCCTTTAGCAGGTCACCTAGGTGTCAGGAAAACATACGCTAGATTATGTGACTCCTGCTACTTCCCTAAACTGCGGGAAGTAGTGCGCGCCTATGTCTCCAGCTGCGACACATGCCAAAAATATAATTACAAAAATATAAGTACAGCTGGCAAACTAATTTCAATTAAAAAGTCCTTTCCCCTAGAATGTATCGGAGTTGATTTAATTGGTACTTATCCCTTAACCGTAAATAGATATTGATTTGTATTGGTAATTGTAGATTATTTTAGTAAATGGGTTGAGTTTGTCCTCCTCAGAAAAGCTTCAGGAAAAATTGTAGCTAACGCTTTATTTAACTGTTTTATTTCGAAATATGGTGCACCATCCCAGGTAATTAGTGATCACGGTCCCTGTTTTATATCCGAAATTTTTAAAGAATTGTGCACACAGCTGGAGATATCTCATTCTTTTACAGTTCCATACCGGCCACAGTCCAATATTGTTGAGAGGGTCAATAGAACCCTCATTCAAATGATTTCTTCCTTTATTGGCACTCATCATTCAAACTGGGACCAATTCTTGCAGCATTTTGCCTATGCTTTGCGTACGGCAGTTTACGAATCCACTGGAAAACCCCCTGCAGAGTTGTTTTTGGGTCGGAAAATCATTACTCCTTTTCAACAATTCATTAAAGTTTCGGGAAATGAAAACGAATATATGATTCAGGACATCGATAAGTTGGTTAAGGAAGCACAGGTAAAAATGGGAAAGGCTCAGAAACAGCAAGCTTTGTATTATAATATGCGTCGGAGGGAGTTGGAAATTAAAGTTGGTGATTTTGTGTTGTTAGAAAAACATTGGTTGAGCTCTAGTCGGCAAAAACGAGTCGCTAAGTTTGGACCGAAGTATGAGGGACCGTACAAAGTATTGGAAGTCAGAGGTAATAATTTGGTTATTAATTTGGATGGTTGTCATACCACGGTAAACTTGGATCAGGTTAGAATTTATAAATTTAGGGACACGAGCTCAAATGGTTGTCATACGTCGGACGGTGAGTCCCTTATGCCTCCATCAAACGCCTCTAATTCTTCTGACATAATTCAATCTTCTTCTGCAAGGAGCTTTTCTAATGAGAATAGTGACGACATACGCACGAAAATGAAACAGAAATTTCCTCAAGTCAACCGAGACAAGGTTAACCAAGTAGCTGAACAAACGCTGCCGAAAGTGATCCATAAATACGGAAAGAGACAGCATCCTCATACAATTTCAACTGTCATCCAGATGCAAAATCTCTCATCTGGAATTGGTTCAAAATTAGGAGATTTAGGTATCAGGTTTATGGAATTAAGCGTAGTGGATTATGACAGCTATATAGAAATAGAAAGCTGCAAAACTGGGCCCTTTGGGTCGTTTGAACAACAACAACAACTGTTAGTTCTAATCCTCCAAACAAAAAAGTCATGCAGCATCCGCCTACGTCACATCGACCGCAACAAAAGAGACTGTTATCAAAGTCTTCGACAGACAGTCCTGCTAAGAGAGAACGGCAAAGCAATCGATCAATAGATTTCCACCAATCCAATAGCAAGGCACCTCAGTCGTCATTACATCATCAGTGCCGAGGTAATGCAAAAAAACGAAGCACGGACACTCTTCCCCCAACAACGAAACGATATCGAAGAATTGGTAAAAAGCGAACGCTAATTTCAACGTCAGTGTCGGGAGACCAAGAAAGAGAACGCCGAACTATCAACGAGACCTGCCTAGTAACTATCGAATGGACTCGCCGAGCACTCATCGAAGAGACAATCCATTCAGCCCGCCTAGAAGTCATCGAATAGAACCGCCGAGCAATCATCGAAGCTACACTCCAGTAAGCCCGCCGAGACATCGTCGAGTGGAAACTACACGAGCTCCTCCCAACGGACGTCGCCATGGATACAATACACGGCTGCAAGCAAGACAACCAACAGTGGCCTCTCCTTACCGGTCTGAATCAGAACGGAGTTTCATCCAGGGTTTTTGGGGACGCCGACAGAGTTCCTCTATGAGCCTACAAGCTTCCAGTTCATCTTCACTATAAAATCAGGTGACGACGTTCCATTTTTATTACTTTCATTATAAAGTACCTTTATTAATGTCAACAAGTTCATTGGACGGTGCAAAGCAACTGTACTGTTTATAGTTACCTTTTGACCATTGTTTGGATTTTTGCATCTCGGCTTCACAAACTGTGCATTTCACTTTTGTTCAAAATTTTTGTCAAAATTTAAGTTATGATATCAGAGAACATCTTTTGAGATTCACTGCTTTCATGTTCAAGAGATTGTTAAATTGCTTGTATAATTGTTCTATAAGTGTTCTGTGAATATTCTATGTATAAATTATTTATATATTATGTGTATGATTGTTCTATATGTTGATCTTGAAATATGAATTTAGTATTATGGGTTTTTTACACGCGCCGCGGATAGGCGTGCACGTGTTTTGCGGTCAAGGGTTGTCCTTGACACGCGTGTTCTATTTCACTTTACAAACATTTTTACCAAATCTAACTTTCTCCCTTCTGTCGTGTTCGTGGTCGTTATCGCTTTAGTGTTGCATGTTGGGTTTTCGCAAGTTATGTAGTTTTAAAAGTGTTGTTGGTTGTGCACTAGTTATGAAATTTTAAGCGTTGTTCGTTATACATTAGTTATGAAGTTACTTATTAGTTCTGTTGTTGTTAATTATGAATATTGTTAGTGTATTTCATAGTTATGACGTAAAATTGTATGTATGTAGATAATGAAGTTTGTTCCAGGAAGTAAACCATCTTTAAGCAGATAATCTATTTATAAAAGTTTTTTTATATTTTAGTTCTCAAGAAGAAGAATTGTGTCTTGAAGAAATTTGTAATGTATATTTATACCTTTATAGTTTATAAAAGAAAATTGTTTCACTTTCACAGCTCTGACAGCTGTTAGTTTGTGACCATTGTAATTGAGCGAGTCATCTACATTGAATTTCGAGGATGTGAGTTTTTGGAAATTTGGGAATTTTTAGGAATGCTACTTTATTTCTTTGACAGATAGTTTTGTAGTGACGTTCTACTTTGCAATTTGTTTCGGCACTTCATGGAATTTTGAAGGTAAAGTTGCGTATTTATTTTTTTTGGCAAGCTGTGAATTTTGTGAGGAAAATTTTGTGAGATTCTTCTGCATGATACTGCACATTTACAGGAGGTTATGATGAAAGTGTCGTCGATCTGACCAGTTTTTGCGTGATGGGTTAAAAGTACAAAATTTACATTTGGATTCAAAATTTAAATTTACCCGTCACATGTTGTGTTCATTTTTTGACTCGAAATTTTTAAAAGAAAAAGACGATGGTCTGCGTTCAACCACCGCTTTTTCTTTCACAATTTCCGGGAGGGGTTGTAAGGTATTGACTACTCTCGTCACGTGAGTAGGCAATGTGTGAATGAGATCGTTTTGTCCATTAACCGACTATGTGCGTACAAGTTATAAAGGCTCTCTATCTTTCTTTAACTTTCGATGGACAGCTGAATCCCTGAAATTGTGAGTCGCCGTGTAATTTCAATTATGCAAATTTTCTGGAGCTGGTCGATCGACACTGAAGTATATAAGCAGCGAATTTTGACTTGAGTTCAGAGCTCAGGGGAGCTAGAGTAGACTTGGCCTGGGAAGTTTAATATTGCGACTTAGATTGAGATTTCGATTTAGCCTTGAGAACTCGCATCGAGTCTCAGGATTAAGAATTGCCCTTAGTATTTTTATACGGGAGTTTTATGCTATTGTAGATTGATTTTCAAAACTGTATCAGCGTTCAGTAAAAGGTGGAGGATAAGAGTATTGGATCGTGATTATATATTTAAAAGGTTAAGGTTCAATGATATTGTTTCAGTTTTGTTAAAGCTACCAGTTGTTAGCAAGAACTCTTTAGTTAATTTAAACTTTTAGGAAAATTTCGTGGAGCTCGCTCAAACCCCCTGCTAATTGTGTTAATAAACCAGTTTTTGGTTTTAAAACAGTTGTACTTATTTCCTCGTGCTCTACCACACCAGCGGACATTTTAATATGGCCGCTACAAGCTCATCTCGGTAATTGCTAAAAAAGTATTGTGACGTAATCTACCCAGTTACTTCTCGCAACGTTTACTTTGCGGCTCCAGAATATATTATTTTGGCCATGTTCACTGATGATAGGTGCCATATTAAGACCCTTGCATCGTGGCGGATTATCAAGGCAATAGAAATCAGCCCAGACGGAAATTGTGTTCGCAAATTCGATATTTCTGCTGTTAACTTTGGAGCAACAGACTATGTAGATCTCAATGACTGGCAAGCTTGTTATGTGATATCGCTTCCTGTTCTCAGAGAGATCAGTTCTCAAGAATTTCTGAAGATGATACAGGGCAGTATGTCAATGTATTGCTGGGACTTTATAAATATTCTTTACACACACAAGTGGATTAGCGGATTGTGAAACTAGTCACTGCAGTCTCCAGAAAAACAGTTGGGCCACATAACAGGGATAAATTTATTAGAGCGACACTAGAATCCAGAAAACACATGTTAAAATTTTAAACCAATTTTAAATTACAAGCAGTAATGTTTTTGTCATTTGTATGTTGGAAAGGTAAATTAAAGTTTGTGTTCGCATTAAAATGAGGTAAGTGTGACGTGTATTTATTTAAATTTTTGCCTTCAATTTCCAAAATTTGGTGTCGATGAAGCGGCAGAAGATATTAACGTATAATTCTAAATTTTTTATGGCTGTTATTGTTGTTTCTCGGTGTGAAAATAGGGGTTTCCAAAATTTTGGCAGACCGCGAAACCCTGTCTGACTCGATTGTGCATTGTGCAAGCAGTAAACAGTTATGCAGAAAACTACCAAAATGCATCAAGATTTTCAAAATTCGATGCCGATAAGGCGACAGAAGATATTAACCTATAATTCTACAATTTTCTATGGTTATTGCTGTTACAAACTAGTAACTTGTAAGCACTACACCAAAACGATCAGCAAAATCTGTGATTATTTATTAATTTTTGTATTTTAATCATTTTTAGTCCAATTTTTGGAAATTTCTACCCACTGAGGCGACAGAAGATATCAACCCACAGTACCCACATTCCGTACACGTTTTAATAAAGGGAGTTCACAACTTTTCCGCACTACCGCAAAAAGATCTAAGAAATTTGGATTTTTCAGATACGCCCTAATATATATATATATATATATATATATATATATATATATATATATATATATATATATATATATATTACAGTTGGTGAAACTTTTTATTTCATTTTCATTTTTAACGTGGAAATCTTTCAATGGAAAATTAATCATTGTAGAAAGAATTGTATTGTGTATTTTTAATTGTTGGCAACTGCTATAACGAAAAATGTTTAAATTTAATAGGAAACGGCTGTTAGATTTTTGTTTTTTTATCTCTATATATTAAAATAATACGATTTTTTCAAAATTTATGATTTTGAGCTTCATAGCAGGTATTCAGCTATAAGTACACAAAATTCCGTGCCTGTAAGTTAAATAGATTATGAGAACCGGCTCTGTGACGGACAGATAACGAAGCGAGAGTAATAGAATTTCGTGAGAGAACTAAAAATAGATTTTTTTTATGCCACTCATATTCAGAAATGTTCCCAACTAATTCTGTAGTGTATTACTCAGTTTTCGCAAACCGCAATATTGGTTTTTAAGATGCCATCAACTGTCAATTAAATATTTTCAGCTGTATAATTGAATTTATACATGCAATGATAACAAAATATTATTAATTTTATGTTAATGTCCATGCTATTAATTTATCATGTTTGTCACTAAAACAAGTTTTATGAACATAAAAATGTTCACTTAACAATAAAAAAAAATGATTAATACAGTATAAAAACTACTCAAAATTGTTTCTGAAAGTCAAGGCAGATGAGGCAGACAAATCTCGAAAGTATATTGGTTTTGTATATTTCTTAAGAAAAATAACGCTTTTTTGGAATTGTGAGCAACTCGTAGAAAGTTATTATATATTTTCCCTCATGGTTATTTTTATATTTTCTTAGATAAAGGAACATTTGCCTATTTTTGAATGTATGGCAATTATCCAAAGACATATTTACAAGAAATTTCTCTTCAGATTTTTAATTTATCGTTTTATTTCATCAGATTACATTTGATTATTTATTTTGTAGGATCATATGATAAAACTATCAAAATCAAAATAATAATTTATAGGCTTATATTGTGTAGATTTTTAAAAGATTATATTTAATAATCGCAGTAAGTGATTATTAAAAAAATCATTTTAGGTTTTTTTCAGCATTTGAGAACGGACAATCAAAAAGTTTTGTAGATATTGAATGAAAAATGCTCCTTTGCTTAATTTTTTTTTCCTTGTACATTAACATTTTATAAATATAATTTAAAGCATTATTTTTGTATAACATATTTCATACAATATGTAGTTTTTTACGATAAAAAATGCCAAGCTTAATATATTTCATAGGAAATTATATTTTTTTCATTTATGGTTGTGCAAGGTTTCATGCACAAAATTTATTAAATGACAGACAAAAAAAAAAAAAAAGAAAAAAAAAACAATATATTACTACATTGAAAAAAATTAATTTTGTTTAAATTTTATATTTGAAGGCGTAACAGATTGAAATGAAAGGCAGTAGAAAATGGAAGTAGATTATAAATTTACTTAAATCAGAAACTTCAATAAGTGCAAGATATGAGTAAATTATCAAGAAAAGACAAAGTGTGGCGTCGATAAATCAAACTTTGCAATTAAAAAAAAATCTTTGTCTAACAAAATAATAAATTTTAAGGCAAAGAAAACTTCTAAACGGAAGTAAAATTCCATTTATAAATTTCTTTCCAAATATGTGTCGTAACATAAGTAATGTTCTAAAAATATTTATGCTTTAGAATAATTTTATTAGGACTTTTTAATTTGTCTTTACAATTGCTATAGCATACCATAATTAAAAATACTATTAGTCTTGTATGAGTTTTAAAATGGAAATATAGCGTTTCGAATGTTTACTGGATTACATGGTTGATTGCAGTATTTCTTGCTTTATTACTATCATTTATTGTTTCTCCTTTTATCTTTGCTCTTGATAATTATCATTTGTAATTTATATGCCTCAAATCATGAAGATTAGAGTAAACTAAGTAGTCATGAAAGCAATTTTTGAAATAATGTTTACCCAACATATTTCATACATTACGCAGGCCGAATGCAAAACAAATAGTATAAATCCGGGATTTATCATCACTGCATATGATCTCTAAAGATAATGTACAATAAATGTAAAATTGAAAATGATTAAAATATCCCAAAATTACAGCACTAAAAACGGCAAAAAACACGATTTTAGTTCTCGAAAATGGTAAAAATTCATATAAATAAATGTACTAAATCACGGAAAGGTTTAGCCAGACAAAAAATATTTTTTTTACTGTTTTACTTGATAAAGGATTGAAAAAATGTATTAAATATAACATGTTGGACAGTATAAAATATTAAATTTCGTAACTATTTACAAAAATAATATCTCTACATACATTTATTTTTATATAATGTTGAACAGCATATGAAACATTTTTGCAGATAGAACTATGTCACTAAAACTAGCGGTTTAGAAAACAGATATCGGTCAACTGAAAGAAGTGTAACCTGATATATTACACACAATATACCTAATTTATTTAGAAATACAACAAGAACCAACCTATGGGTCTCACGTTACAGAATATATAGGTGGAAACTATTTTTAACACTTTCCAACTTTTTGCATGCGGTATTTCTGCTCTTTGCCGTCTGTCTGTGTTTTAACTCACGTAAACATACTCGCACAGCAATGCGATTGATATATGTTATTGAAGTTTACTGTAGGTTATTTGGTGTTGAAAATGAAGTTTGTAGTATTTATAGTTCATTTTCAGGGACACTCAAAATAATTCGTTACATCACGGTCTATGGGGAAAAATCATTTGCAGTATACCTTAATATGATTGCACTATTTCAAACATATTGAAATTTATATATACCAGTGGACCCATGCGAAGACTTTGCACTGCAGTCCAGTATTGTTTAGCAGTATCTAATATTTTTTAGATGTAGGTTTAAACTTCTAAAAAAATAAGGACTAAAAATATATGCAACCAACATTAGTCAAGCCAGAATATCATCTCATTTATCCCATCAAAGTTACTGTAAAAACTGACCGAAAATAGCAAAAGAAAAAAAATAATCAATTGTATTTTAACAGCATTAGAGTTTGACATCATCTGTTACGAAATAAAATGGGATAAACAAAAATAAATTGAGCATTTGAATTTAAATTTTGCTTTTTAAACATAAATATAAATTAAACGCGTCTATGTTCCACTTTATCTTTATTGAATTTTTTTTTATAATCATTGTTGCGGTATTTTATTTTTGTGGCAACACTAATTTGAAGAAAACCATTCATTTCCTTTATGAAAACAATGACGATTTAATTTTTAAGTACTTGCAATTTTTAATTTTAAAATGTTTTAAAGAAATGTGAGTCTACTTTGTCAGAAGCCGCATCCGGTGTCAAAAATCCTTTTTCATTTTGGTTTTAGAATTAAATTCATGAACTCCCTTGCGTAGAACGGGTTAAACAGCTAGTTTTATTTATTTATTAATTAAATTTTTATTTCGTTGTGGAATAGTAGCCGGAAACAAATTCTGAATTATTTATATTGTTTTAAGTTCGAATGTATTGATCTTTTTTAATCGCGTCAGAGATAGATTGATGAAATAATCATGCTTAAAAATTATTTTAAATGTAAAAAATCAGTAAATTGAGATACCATCTTTAACAAAATTGCAATTAGAAGAACATTTACTTTCATATTCAACGGTGTGAAAATTAAAATTATGCGCTAATTAAAAGTGTTAAAAATGGATTTTTATTTTTAAAAAGGCAACATTTTCTGACCATGTGTTGCCACAGTCAATATGACTTCAGCATATACTGATGGGCATGTTTTTGCTTTATATTATAGATGCTAAATACAGGGAGATATGATATATCACAAAGAGTACATCTGAGAGAAACTATGCATTTCATTTTATACATTTTTGCAAAAAATAATATTTAATTAAAAGAAAAGTTAAAAACAGAAAAATTCTCTAAGGCATTTATGAAATATTCATAAGATGAAACTCGCAAAAAATGCATTCCCATAAGAAATAATTAATGCAAAAATTGAAAAAAAGAGGAATCCCATGATCTTTAAGAAAATGGAAATTTATTCAGCTTTAATATGCAAGATATTTTTTTCAAGTAAAACCATTATGAAATGCGAATATAATTCTTAAATCGTAAAATAATAAATTCGTTTGTTGGAAGAAAGTAGCATTGGAGAAAGTGATATAAATAGTAATAATATGAATTTTAATTTAACTTTAGTGATATAAGTTGTTTTCAAATAGACATTTCTTCGGTTAGCATGACAGTAAATTTGTAGTAACTACACTTTTTACCTTTGTATTGCCTTATTTAGCATTATTATATATGCAAATATGTATCTTTTTTTTGGAAAAGTTGCAATATTCTACTCTTTTAAGGGGTCTAAGTTTTTTCTTTCTTTTAAAATGTCTGAGCTTTTAATGACGAAATAAAATTGACAGGGTGATTTTTTTAAATTTTAATCTAAGAAACATTATAATGAAATATAGTTAAAGCTTTTCCGTTAGCGCGGCCCTAGTTAAAAATGACTTTTTCATTAGCGCAGCGCCAATTGTAACCAAGAATACGGATATTAAACGTTATTAAGTTACTACATTATTACCTTATTACTTTATTTACGTTATTACGTTATTTAAGTTATTACTTTATTATATTATTACGTTATTACGTTTTTACGCTATTAAGTTATTAAGTTACTACTTTATTATGTTACTACGTTACTACGCTATTACTTTATTAAGTTACTATGTTACTACGTTATTACATTACTAGTATGTTCACAAGATGAACTTCACGAGTAACCGTATTTGGTGCGATTGGCACTGAAAGCCTGAAATTATTGGCACGGTGTCGCTGATTTTTACTCGGACCGCGCTAATGGAAAACTTACGAAATATATTAAAAATACTATAAATATCACATAATTTTTTTTTAATTTCTTTAGTTACGTATAAATAGAAAATATAATCTAACGTTAATTAACAACCAAGTGCTAGCTTTATTTTCACATAATTTTATGAATATTTTTCTTACTGTTGTGATCAAGGGTAATTCCATTAACAATAGGATTTTCAAAACATTTTTAGATCTAGAATTTTATATCAAAACAATGGAATATAAATAAAATACATATCTAATATTAAACATTTATCACCAAAAAATGTATGGTTGTTTATAGGAGTAACAGGTATATTATTCTAGGTTAAATGTGGAGGGACATGAGGATATATATGTTTATAAAAAAACTGCAGCTGAACCTCGATATAACGACCATAAAAAATTATGAAAATATCATGCTTTTGAGGATTTATCGCTGGTTAGCAACACAATAAAAAAAGTTTCATGATAAATAATTTTTTAGGAAAATATTTTTCCACTTTTCATATTGAAGTATGTTTAACCTCAATAAATACATTTTTATAACAATGTTTTGCCATATATATTTATGTATAAATAAAATTAAAGATCGTATTCTACGGTTTATAACAAAATTTAAATTGATTAACAATGGTTTAAACTAAAATATCAAGTTCGATTTTGAGCACTGTCAATTTGACTTCAATATTATTCGTGTCTGAGACAACAAGGGAAAAGTACTGTTGCTATGGGAACAACGACTTATTAAATATCGAAATGTCTAATGACTGCGTTCTTAATTGGATCGTTACTGTTAAAATACACTTAAAACTTATCCAGCGGGTGAAACCGTATAAAATTAAATAACTTCAGCAACTATACATATTTTATAAGCTTAGAGAAGAAAAATACTTTATTTAATCGTTTCAGTTTAAATTGATAAATTACTTCGCATTTAAACATGCATTTAACCAGGAATTTTCAAATGCATTAAAATCGCTTGCATTTGGCGAGGGAAAAGTGTTGCTCGCTAAATCACGTCTTTTTGCGCCAAAAACTCGAAAGTATTTAATTTAAAGCTAATAATTTAATTTAAAGCTAAATGGGACTGATCATTTATTACGTACATAAGGAGTTTCATTAGCATTTTTGTTTTCAAAATATGTTGAGTAAGCGCTTTAAGGAGACCTTCCTTGTAACACGACCTTCATGCTGCTTGTGTTGCCTCCGTGTGTGGCTTGACTTACAATTTAAAAAAAAATTTTAGTCAAATTCCATTTTATCAAATACGCGATTTGTCCATGGACACGATTACAAAAGATTAAGCATTAAATAAGCACTTTGGCAGTAAACTAAATACGACAAAATAACAATATTTATTTTTAATTAAAATGCTTTTTGTGAAATAGTTAAATGGTTATATTTAATTTAAAATCGCAATGGAATATTAATCTTTTCATGTAATTTTATTTATATATTTGTATTTCTAGCAAATGTGTGACTAATATTTTCATATCTTGCAAAAATTAGTAGAGAATCCTATTATGTAAGATTCCTCAATTTCAATGTCTAAGGTAGACAGGGAAAATTGGTGACTGGGATTATTTAGGCACTTTTTTTAAGGTTTCGTTCATCTCACGAAATCCTATTACTTCCGCTTCGTTGTCTGTCCGTCACATAGCCGGTTCTTAGAAATTACGTAACTTACAGTCATGAACTTTTGTGTACTTACAGCGAAATACCTATTAAGAAGATCAAAATCATAAAATTTGAAGAAATCTTATTATTTTAATATATAGAGACAAAAAACCAAAAATCTAACATCCTTTTCCTATTAAATTTAAACTTTTTTCGTTATATCAGTTGCCAACAATTAAAAATCCACAATAAAATTCTTTCTACAATAATTAATTTTCTATTGAAAGATTTTCCCGTGAAAGATGAAAATGAAATAAAAAGTTTCATCAATTGAAAAAAAAGATTAATATGACGTCATATTGGTAATAATACAGAAATACATTTCTCAATAATACAAGGAGTATCAGTATGTGTAAATACAGAAAGCAGCTTAATATGACATCTTTAGAGAATTAAAAAGAAAATTAATCTGACGTCTAACATTTTGAAGGTCTCAATACAACATGTTTAATTTTGACATCGATTTGTTTAATATCGCATTTAGTCCACGTGGCAGATATTACTATGACACAGTATAAAGCGGGCTTCACCCGCTATCGGACCGGTTCAAATTTTCGACAATACGAGAAAAATAGACCGGTAAATTTTTACTTTATAAAAAACATTACTTTTTTTTTTTTTTTTTTTTTTTTTTTTAATAAAATGTATTTGGATTTATTAAAGACAGGATAACGTGTTTTGAAAGAAAGATTAAACGAAACCCTTTGTGCGATCTTCGATCACACTTACCCACTTGTTACTTATGTTAGGATGTTACTTATGTTAAATGATAATACACTTGCATTCATCTACATCTACATTCATTTGAATCATGAACATTCATGAAATTTTTCGATCTGCAAATTACTTCAGAAATGATTTGAGAATTTTCGTTCAGTATGCTTCTGGAATTAGAAATATGAATAACTTCTAAACTCTGGAGATATTGTTTTCTCAAAAGTAAGTAAATAAATTTTTTTTTCTCTTGTCGATGCCGCATTCTTTGTAAGCAAATAAACGCTTAAATCATCACTTTGGATTTATTTCTCCTTGACAGAACATTAAATAAACAACTTAAAATGTTATTTTATATTAATAATTAATAAATTGTAGTTAAGGACATTTTTGGCGATACGTATACATTGGTGCTTCTCTTCTCTCATAAAAGTACAAATAAATTTAATTTTTTTCTATTTGCTTTGGATGGTAGTTTAGTTTTATATTAATGTAAGGCTGTAAGCTTCTAAATTATTCTTACTTTGCAAAATTATTCTCGAAAGCTGCCATATTAAAGAAAACAGATCACTTTTTTATTGCTTCTCTTAAGCAAAAACAGCGAGTTTATGACGGAAAAGAAATAATAAGCAAAATTTATAACTCCAGTAAGAGGTTAAATGCATTATTCAGGAGAGAATCCCCCTCGCATATTCAGGTTTAAAAAGTATTTTTATTTTATTTTATTTTTTAAGAGTTTATTAAAAGTATGTAAATATGCAATCTAGTAATATATATAAAAACATTAAATTACTCTTACAATTAGTTTTAAAATAATAAGTGATTCTATAGTAAAATAATAAATAATTTTATCTTCATTTCTTTTTAAATGTACACAGTACTTTTCTTTTCTGGTTGGATATGTATTTTCTCTTTCGTTTCAATAGTAATTTATCTGTCTGATTTTTCCCAATCATATATGTCTCCTTTTTAGCTCTAATACCTATAACTGATCATGTAGTAGAAACATTAACCCGATAAAAAAAATAATTATTTGAAACACATTATATTTTCTATTCGTCTGCAGGCTTTTGTTTTCTTCGTATGCAAAAGCGTTAATATTTAAAAAAAAAACATTTAATTTTTTTTTCTCAAAATGGTGTTTTTGGAAATGTTGGTTATTGTGGGAAAAACAACAATTAAACTTTCTTGTTTGTGAAAATTAATTACTTGCTAGATTTTCTCCACGAAAATAAAAATAAATTAAACATTTTTTGTATGCCTCAGAAGTATTATTAAAAAGCAGCAGTGGTCATCACGCAGAAAATAGACTACGACTCATTTTCTTGCTCTGTGCTTCACTAGTAATCAAATTATTATTTTTTTTTGTCTAATCTAATGGTGATTTCCGTTGAAAACTGTAGTAATTTTCTTTACAAAAGCTACTAAAATAATATTTTAATTTAACGAATGTTACATCGGCAATCCCACCCCCGTTTTAAGATTTATAATTTGAATTTTTATGGAAACTATTTTTTTCTCTTGTTTATCTAAAAACATTTAAGACTTTAACTCATTCAAAAGTAATTAATATTAAAAATTAAAACGGCCTTATTAAAAGGTAATTTTCTTTTGATTGTTCAAAATTTTTATTTTCATCATTTGCTAGAGTTTTAATTCATTAGTAGAAAATTTTCACCAAAACATAAACTAATTAGAAGTACGTTTACATTTTTAAGTGGAGGCAAAATATTCCGAACAAATATTTACTCAAACTTTAAAAGCAATGCATGTTTTACTTAAAAACATAAGAAAAAAAAAAGAAAAATCTATTTTTCAATCATTGTTTTAATTTAGTTTTATTTTCATAACATTCTTCTATGTACAAAGAAATATGTTTTTTGTTTTAATGCTATAGAAAATTAAAATTATTTTTAATGTCATATATTTCAAACACTTTCGTTAAATATTAATCTAAATTTATTTTACCTAGGTAGAAGATTTAAAATTTAAAACTGAAAAGTAAGATAGTGTTTTCTTTCTCTTTTTATACGTAAAATGATAAGATATTTGTTAATTTAGACACATTATCTTTAGGAGATAATAGAAATAAAAGATAATGTTATTTTTTTAACTTCTTTTGGAACGTATGGAAGAAATTAAAATGGCCAACATTTGCGTTTTCATTATATTTTTCATATAATGTTTTTTTAAATATAATATATATTCAAATTTGAAAGAAATAAGACTTTTTTTTCATTTATGAATGTAATTATTTT